>OW284511.1:35526128-36935628 GCA_935413205.1 Polydrusus cervinus
CATAAGTAATCGTAACCACTCTTTATGTGCAAACTACAATTAAATGCTAAATTTAGTCCGATCTATATTTTAATATTTATTGAAGATATATCCTATAAAACTAAACTCTCAACTACATGCTCTCGAGTCGAAATTAATCACAATGAATTCAAACAGGCGTTTGACTTTAATGACCAAACTAATGAATCTTCTTGTATCAATAATACAAAGGGCCATCCATAACATAATGGCAAACAATGTAAGGCAAATATCAATAAAATTTCAAGATTAATTTATCACTTTGACAGCATCGATAGAAATTCTGTTGGCTTTTTATCAACGGGCCATCGGCTATCGGAAAAACAAATTCTAAGCGGAAAACAAGTGCTTTATCAATTTTTATTACCCAGTTAACTAGACAAAACGTGGTTTTATTAGCGTTTTATGTTATTTTAATGCTCAGTTTGAAATATCTAGAAAAATTATGTGTTTATTAATATACAATATTTTATGGCATACCTACGCTTTGGTTATCAATTTTATAATTATAGAATACCTGTTTAGATTTAAAAGGTTCTAAACTTATGCATTTCCCATTTAAGCAACAGTCCTAGTCGCATTTAAGGGCTATATTGCAAACAGTGCTACTAAATAGTTTAAACAAGTAAAATTGGTACATAATAGATAATTATGTTACTAGTAAAAGTTTAAGTTTAAAATTATTAAAGAGTAGGGAATTTATAGGCATACGAGATCATGGATATATCCAATGGATATATCCCCCCAGCCTTCCCACACATGTATCCCCCCACTCTCACCCCCACCATATCCCCCACTCTCACCCCACCATATCCCCCCACTCTCATCCACACCATATCCCCCCACTCTCATCCCCACCATATCCTACCACTTCTAATACCACTATCCCATTATTTAAAGTCATAACAAATTAATTTGCAGATAGTTATGTATCTCAAATGGTTCCAAATCAGTACATATTTAGTTCGTTAGACATTATTGTGAAAAGAGTTTTGTGAAAAGAGTTAGTAGTTATTCAAGTTGAATACAGTCTCATGTTGTCAACTTAGAAATCATCCTAAGAAAATGTGTGAATTCTAATAGAAGGTAACTAGACAATGTTAAAACCTAGACATACAACAAAAGTGTTGGAAATTAAAAAAGTATTCGTTAAAGCACACTATCATCTCTTACAATTACAGTGTCGTGATAATAATCTAATTAGGTGGATTGAGGAAGGTATAAACTTGTGTGATAAAGTTCTTATAGGATCAGTTAAATCTAAATATTTTAACGACCATATAAGGCTTATTAGTTTAGCACTGGACTCATATGTGTGGTTAGATGTAATTAGAGAAAGAAATCTAATTGCAGAAGAATAAGTAAGTGTTTTTATTATTCAAGATGTATCAGTGTAGTGATTGCAAAAAAAATTTTAAACATCAATCAAACGTTTATAGACATAAAAAGGAATCGTGTCCTTCTAGACCATCTGGTGTAAAAAGAAAAGCTAAATCCCAACTATGTGTTGCACCTGCAAAAAAACTTAAAATAGAAGAGAGTATACCTAAAATTACTTTATCACGTTGTAAAGATTGTGACACGTGGTATTTTAAAAATAAACTCAATACACATTTGCGAACAAACCTTCATAAAAACAAACTTAAAAGTGATGATGATGATGTGAAAATTATAACATCTGCGTTCAAGAACAGAATTATATCCTATATGCTAAAATCATCGAAGAAGTATGTAGACATTGATGAATTTTTTGAGGAAGTTAAACAAAAATTCGTAAGTTTAATTTCAGAACAATTAGTTAAGCATAGATGTATTAAGATTAATGTTGAGTTATTTGGAGATTATTTGTTACAAACAAAGGAGACAATAGAAACTAAATCATTTAATACTAAAAATAAGGTAATCATGTCAACAACAAATTTAAACGATATTTATAATCAGTTTTTGTTGGAAATAAAAGAAAAAGTGTCAATATTTGCTGAAAATGGTTCAGGTTGGGCTTTGGAAAAAATATTGCATTTAGAGATTAACATAAACAAATATAATCCAATCAAAGCATCATCATATATTCCTTTACCCAAAGAAATTGCAAAGAAACAGGCAGTAATTAATGTAAAGAATAATGACTCTTATTGTTTTGGGTGGAGTGTGATAAGCGCATTATATCCTGCAGAGATGAATTCTGATAGAACAAGTTCATATCCAAACTTTCTTAACTATTTAAATTTCGAAGGAATAGAGTTTCCTGTCAAGTTAAAAGATATATCCAAATTTGAATCGCTTAACCAAATATCAGTAAATGTTTACGGTTTGGAGAGAGAGGAAAGTAAACAAAAATATGAAGTAGTTGGTCCTCTTCATTATACTGCTAAAAAACTTCATACACATGTAAATTTGTTGTTGATAAGTGATGGAGAAAATAATCATTATTGTTGGATTAAGAATATGTCAAGATTATTAACAACTCAAATTAATAAAAGTCATTTTAAAAAATACTTTTGTGATGGTTGTTTAATTTATTTTAGATCATTACAAAAACTAGAGATTCATCAAAAAAATGATTGTAATCATTTATATACAAAAGTTCCAACCACCAATATCAAAATTAACAAGTATGGTCAGCAGATACCGGAAAATATTCTACAATTTGAAAATTTCCAAAGACAGCTAAAAGTTCCTTTTGTAATTTATGCAGATTTTGAGTGCTTTTTGAAACCATTAGAATTTGAACAACCTGAAAACGATTTCGATTCATATACTAGAAATACGTTTAAACATGAACCATACGCTTTCTCATATTTCATTAAATGTTCATACGACGATTCTTTATCAGTATTGGATTCCTATTTCGGATTAGATGCAGCTGAAGAATTTTGTATACGAATTGAAGGTCATGTACATAGAATTTATAATAATTATCTTAAACCCATAGTCAAAATGATTCCCCTATCAAATGAACAGAAATTAGCTTATAAAAATTGCAATAAATGTCATATATGTAATGAAAAAGTTGAAGAATGTGAAAAAGTAAAAGATCACGATCATTTGACAGGTGAATTTCGAAATGCCGCACATAGTATATGTAACTTAAATTTTAAAAATCCGTATTTCATACCCATATTTTTTCATAACTTAACTGGTTATGATAGTCATTTATTTGTTAAACAACTCTGTTGTAAAGAAGATAATATTGATGTACTTGCACAAAACAAAGAAAAGTACATTTCGTTTTCAAAAGCAATTCTGGTGGACAAATATAAAGATAAAGATAATAAAGAAAAAAATCTGTTTGTTAAAATGCGATTTTTAGATTCATTTCGCTTTGTTGCAAGCTCATTAGAAAAGCTTGGTGAAAGTTTGGAATCAAGTCAATGTGTTGAAATTAAAAAACATTTTCAAGATCATAACCAGTTTAATGAAATTCGAAAAAAAGGTGTTTATCCCTATTCTTATGTTGATTCGTTTGAAAAATTGTATGAAAATCAACTTCCAAGTATTGATCAATTTTACGATAGACTAAAAGATGAGTCTATAGATCCTTCAGATTACAACAGAGCTATTAATATTTGGAATTTATTTGATTGTCAAACTCTATTGGATTATACAAAAATTTATTTAATATCTGATGTTCTTATATTAACAGACTTTTTTGAAGCATTTCGAAATGTATCATTAAACAATTTTAAGCTTGATCCAGCACAGTATTATACATTACCTGGTTTAAGTTGGGATGCAATGTTAAAGATGACAGGTGTTAAATTAGAATTATTAACAGATATAGATATGTTACATTTTTTTAAAAATAGTATAAGGGGTGGAATTTGTCATTGCAGCGTTCGAAAAGCTGAAGCCAATAATGCTCATTTTGAAAATTATGATTCTGATAAACCAAATTCATATATAATGTACTTAGATGCAACTAATTTGTACGGACATAGTATGAGTCAATATCTCCCAATAAGTGATTTTTCTTGGATGTCACGAAAAGAAATTAAAATACTTGATGTTATGTCTATACCTGACAATGCTGAATATGGGTATGTTTTGGAAGTAGATATAATATATCCTCAAAATTTACATGTTAAACACAACGAATTACCTTTTTTAGCAGAAAATATTTGTGCTCCTGATTCAAAACAAAAGAAATTAATTTGTAATTTAAACAATAAAGAAAAATATGTAATTCATTATCGAAATCTTAAACAAGCAATTCAAAATGGTTTAAAATTAAATAAAATTCATAGGGTTATAAAATTCAAGCAATCACCATTTTTAAAACCATATATTGATTTAAATACTGAAATGAGAAATAAATCTAAAAATAAGCTCGAAAAAGATTGTTACAAATTATATAATAACGCCATATATGGCAAATCTTTGGAAAACATTGATAAACGTGTTGATATTAAATTAATCACACATTGGGAAAATATTGGTAAGAAACAGGGCGCTCAAACATTGATTGCAAAACCGAATTTTAAAAATCGCTTAGTCTTTAATGAACATTTTGTAGCAATACAAATGGAAAGAGTTAAAGTTACTTATAATAAACCTGTTTATGTTGGATTTTCAGTCTTGGAATTATCCAAAACTGTAATTTATAATTTTTACTATGATTATATTAAGAGTAAATATGGTGACAAAGCAATCTTATTATACACAGATACTGATAGTTTGATTTTACAAGTGGAAACAGAAAATTTTTACCAAGATATTCAAAACAACTTAGAAAAATTTGATAGCTCAAATTATAGTGAAAATAATATACATAACATAACTAAGAATAAATCTGTTTTGGGTCGTATGAAAGATGAATTTGCAGGTCAACCAATTTTAAGTTTTTATGGTACTGGAGCAAAAGCTTACTGTGTAAATTTAGAAAATAAATCAGAAAAAAAAGCAAAGGGAGTAAAAAAATATGTTGTACAAAATTCCATTACTAAACAAGATTATAAAGATGTGGTTGAAAATTCTGAAATTAAATTTAGGAAAATGAATGTATTCCGTTCAATATTGCATGATATGTTTACACAATTAAAAAATAAGGTTGCTTTGTCTCCAAAAGATGATAAACGGTACATAATTAAAGATTCCTTTAGAACCCTAGCTTGGGGACATAAACATGTAGATATTTTAGAAGATAAATCCAAAAGTGATGATGAGGATGTAAATGATCTAGTAGATATTTTAAAAAATCTGGTGCATGATCAATATAAAACCTAAGAATCGTAAAAAATATATTTATTTTAAAAATGACTTTGCTACCCGTAGGAGTTTTATTTCTTTCTGCATTCATAAACAATACTTTGTATATCCAAGTAGATCCTAAAGTTCGAGAAGTATTTATTTGTTCATCGGTTAATAATGAAAATAATGATACTTGGCCATCATCTTGGAAGAGAATGAATCTAAATAATGGATTACATTCATACCAATTTGATGATGTAAATAAATATTCCATTGTAACTTATAAGCTGAGATTATATTATTTTGATAGTTCCTCTGTAACAACGGAAGAATGGATAGAGTTGTATAGAAAATCCGAAGAATGTAATTTGAAGACATGTATAATATTATTAATTATATTTTTTATATTATTTTTATGTATGTTGGGATATGTACTGTTAAAAGCATATTTGTATTTTAAATAAATATAATAAAACTATTTTTGTGTTTTATTTAAACAAGTTTATTCATAACAGTTTTTATAATTATGTAATAATTTTACATTAGCTATAGCACAATGCCATGGATTAACATTTTTGTGAAAGTAACATTCTGGAATTTTTTTAAATTTACTTAATTTTGGCTCTCGACCAATAGGTATAGCATAAATACAGTCTTCATCCAAATACTTTTTTAAAAAGTTTGTCTTTTCACTCCCCTTTACGTAAATTCTGGGTGAATCGTAAGCTTTTAACACATGTTTTAAAATATTATCAAGTTCATTAAGTTCTATATTCCCATATTCCCATTCTAATCCATGGTATTCTTCAGACCAATTAACCACTCTCAAATCTTCAACAGATAACATGTTTTTTTTAAATGGTGATTTAAACAAAAAACTTGAACAACGGATTCCATCATAAATTGCCATTTCTTTCGGTATAAATCCAAAGGAACAGACATATGCTTGGATATCTATAAAAAGATCCATATTCATTGTTAGTTATAAAATGATATTTTTAAAATTAACACATCCTCTTTATTGCTAAATTCATCCATCCAAGTTCCCCCACCACATTTTTATTACTTATTTAAACACGCAAGTAGGACTCTAGTAACATAACATACAATTTACCTGTGAATAAGGTATCAATCAACCAGCATGCAATCCCAGAATGAAGAATTTAGTAAGAAACGCAATGGTGTTCTCATCAATGAATCCATATACTACATAAATAAATCCAAATCCAAATGGGTTAGCGTTGGATTTTCCTTAGAGAGAAATTATGAGCCGGTAATTAAACTTGGTGGATGCAAGTATAATCAAAATGTTATTTTTAATGAAGATCAATGGTTATCCTTTCTTAGTAATCAAGGAAATATGTTGAGCTTCATCTACTCTAAAGGATTTGGATGGCAACCATTGCAGGGAAATGGATTTGAAATTCACTTTGTGTTTATGAATAATTCGAGAATTATCAAGCTCATACAAGATGGAGAACATGAAATCTTTCTGGCTGAAGATTCCCTAATTCAACTATTCAACTTGATGAATTTAATAAAATATCGTTTGGATATATTAAAATCACATGCATTTTCAAATTATTATAATGTTCTGATTGGTGGAATTTCAACTAAAAATGGAGATTTAATAAAAAATGTGACAGATATTGTTTCACCTATATTAAATAGTTCAAACGTTTGTTGTGTTTTAGAGTTAATTAACTTTTATCCTGATTGTATAATAGAGGATGTGGAAACTTATGCTTGCAATGAATTTGTAAAACGTTGTATTGAATAATAAATTTTGTAAAATATAATTTTCTATTTTATTTCCCCCCACCTCTTTAAATTTGATACTTAATACCTTAATTTCACTTAAATTTATTTATTTATATTCAAGATGTGGTTAGCATATGTACGCGAAAGACCAGCATACAACCTAACAACCGCTGTGGAAAATTTGGCTTCACATTTTGATAATTTAGAATTTGATGCTGAGCATGAAGCAGAGTATGGGTTTGATAGATTCTATACATATGATGAATGTATGGAAATCGCTAGAAATTACCAAAAGGGTTCTATAGCATGCAGTATATACTTACATACCTCTGATCTAAGAAGTTTTCTACAAACAATAAAGGAACTGGATTTTGAGAAATATTTGAGTGAAGTTAAGACATTTGTTTCACCAGAAATTATCTGTGAAGTGTTTGAAACTTAGTTTATAAATATTTCTAAATAAAAAACAATATATTTATTTTATGTGTTTTATTCAACCATAATTGTATCATTATATAATGTATATACATTAGTGAGCGCACAAATACATGAAGACTTGTAATGGTAAAAGCAAGTGGGTTTATCAGCTGTCAGAGCAGGATGTTCGTTTAGTTCAATCACAGGACTTAGGGAGTATTTTCTTATGTATTCGGCTTTTTCTCTTCCTTTCACATAGATATGATCCATATTTTCTGTTAAACCTTTTATAATTTCAGAAAATTTGTGAATCGGTGTATATCCTACATGCCATGGAATACAATGATGATTTTTCATTAACCAAACAGCTTGTTTATGTAATTCAGGTGAAAGATACTTGATATTAAATGGAGATTTAAAGATGTAGTGACATATTTTGGTTCCATCAAAGGCAGCAAGCTCTTTTGCGAAAAATTTTCTGGATTCTATATTAAATCCCTGGATATCTATAATTAGGAATTTCATATTTTCATTAGTGAAAATTTTTTAATCATGGATTTCTGGTCAGAGTAGTTTCGTATTTGATGTTTTAATTTCTTCAATTCTTTTAGAAAGTAATGTATACGAAGTTGCAGTTCTTCATCCATACTAATAGATCTGATACGTAAACAAAAAACTTATATGTGAATTATTAAACATGCGCATTATAGTTGTCTAACATTTTTAGTTAACGGGTTGTAGCTAAAAATTTTATCATGCATAATAAGACAATAGGCGGAAATTTTGTCAGTAAGATCCTCATGTAGTTCAAATTCAATTCTCATTACAATGGGGCCTGTTTCGATTGTTTCTTTTTGATGTGAGCAATCAATGTATACTATAGGAGCATGGTCGTTGAATTCTTTTGGGGAAAATATTGGTTCGGGTGTTAGACCATAATATGACTTTTGGAATTGAGAAAACATTTCATATAATGATGCAAATTTATTTTTATCAAAGTCTAAATATAAGTCGTTGTAGGGATATCTCTCAGAATTTAAAAAAACTTTGATGTTTCGCAACTTGATATTAGAAAATAAAGACATGTCAGTTGTTGACTTATCTCTTAAATCTTTTTGGAAAAAAACTGCCACATGTCTCGGGGTATTGACCTTTGTAGAGGTTTTAACAGGCCAATTATGACGATTTGTTTTCAGTAGTTCCGGATACTCAATCAATTCCCAACTTCTAAACGCAATTGGTATATCAGTATTTTTATCAATTATTTTAGTAAGGGCTAATTCTTGAGGGATAGCTACTGATATGTGAGGTATATTCCAAGTTAGTTTGTTGAGTTGAATTTTTGGAGTTTCATCTACGGTATTGACTGTTGCATTTTTATCCGAATTATCTCGCACTAAAATTAGTTCTTGTTTAGCATTTAAAATTATTTTCCTATAATCTTCAAAAAATCCCATTAAAAATTTAAGCGGTATGCAAACATTAAATAATCCTGTGGCACTATCAATGACTTGTGAGTTTTCCATAGGGAACCAACCTGCGTTTTTAAGTCTATTGCATTCATTTTTATTATATGATAAATATCCCTTTACTGTTGAAGTTAACCCCACATCTCTAACTGAGTCTATAGTAACTCCGTTTAGCTGATAACGAATTTCTTTAAAAAGGAAAGCTATTCCATTGTTAATTAGTTTTAATGTGTTTGAAACTGTACCATCCGCTTTTGTTAGTTTACCCTCAATGTAAAGATAACTTTCGGAAGGTAAGGTATATTTTTCTATTTCATGTACAGGAATGATAATTTCATCATTATTTCCTAATTTTGAAGGTAAATATGGTTCGTAACCATGAAATTCTGAATGTACTATAGAATTATCTATGAATAGATCTTGTTTTACATTTAAAACATCCATTATACTAAAACCTTTAATCCTAAAGATTTTAAAAAGTTTTTATTTTCAGGTGTTATCCTTTGCGTGTTTCTATTTCTACTAATCCTTGGTTTACTATGTTTATTCTTCTTATAGTTTTTAATAACAACTTTCTTTCGTAAGTCTAAGGTATTTCTATTATAAAGAATAACCATTATACTTCCTTTACATGCAGTCTTACAGTCACTGTCTCGTTTCGGAAATCAACAATATTCAAGTCTTGATCAATTATTTTTATTGTTATTTTATCAATTACATTCACGGTGACAGGAAAATAAATAATATTTTGTGGGCTTTCTATTATTTTGTATCCTGGACTAACATTAGGGAAAAACTGATGAATAATATGAACAGGTTTTCCGTTCAGATAAGAACCCTCAGCAATACTGCAATCTATACATAAAGAATTGACTTTTATAATCTCTGCAGGATTTTCCGATATCCTTGGAACTTGGTCACCTGATACTACTCCATTATTAAAACCTAATATTTTTCCTATTGTTCCTTTTTTAAAAATTATATCAGTAGAAGTTACAATTGTGGATTTTAATGTGTTATTATTTGCATATAAATTAAATGAAATATTTCTCTTTAAAAACTCTGTTTGTAAATATTTATTGATATCAGTCATTTCATAACTACCTGTTGGAATTGTTAAAAATTCACCACTCTTCCCAAAATAAATCTTATTATTCTGTTCATCTATATTTGGTATAGCATTAAATGTTTCAAAATTTGTGAGACCGACAACATAGGATGTGTTGGTATTTAAGTAAATAGGTGGATGAAAATCTGCTTGAAGTATGGCGGAATTAGCAGAAAGGGCTATAGTAAACGACATGATGGCTACAATAAGAATAAAATTTAATTATAGTAACGTATTATTATAAATAAATTGTAAAGATAATTGACCGCAAGTTGAAGTGTCATATGATTGATATTTATTATAGTTATATTTAATATTGTTTTTGCTACCATCGCTTAAAAAATAATTTATGACTTCTGTTGGAGGTCGCAGATTTCCAAAACTATCAAAGTAATTTATGTTTTTATTGTTCTTGATATATGCAGTCCAATGAGTGCCTTTTCCCAAATAATCATCCAAATTAATAATACCTGTTTCATGAGTTTTAATCATTTTTGGTAACTTATTTCTCATAAACACACCTCTAAAATTTGGTAATTTTAATAAATTGGCATACTTTAATAAATCTACATTTGTCAAAGGTCTAGTAAGGGGTAGCAATTTTAACAGTTTTTTGAATGGGGTTTTAAATACAATCCACACCCTTTTTTATAGGGTTGAAGATAAAGACCATTTCCGATGGATACTTTTTCCATAATCTGATTATGGCGTTTTTGTTCATTTAGTTTATTTTGTGCATTTTTAGCTGCATTAACTGCTTGTGCAATACCAGCAGCACCACCACTTAAAGCTCCCAGGGCGGATAATCCAGCAAAAATAGGTATTAAAGGTAAAAGTCCTCCGGTTTTCGGAATTGGAATTATTCTTTGCTTAGGTTCCCCAATTTTTAATTTTGTTTTTTTAATTGATGATAAAGCATTTTTAGCAGCGCCTTTTATATTACTAAATTTTTTCCCAACCATCCCTTGACGTGCTTTTCTTATAACATTGTTGAAAGATATTTGACCTCCTTTTTTGCGTTTCTGACTTCTTCTTTTTCTCAATCCCATACCAAGCTTGGTTTTTGCTTTCATTATTCCTGTTACAGCTAAAGACGTCAATTTTTCATCCAAGTTTGAGTCTGAAGCTTTGAATCTATTAAAAGCTTTTTTAGCTAAAATCGTATCCGCCTCGTGTCTTCGTCCTAAATCCGTATATTTCGAATAAGCTATATCGTGTTCTTTACAAGCTTCGTCTAACTGATTTATCCCTTTGTCTCCTCGAGCGAGCCTCTTTTTCAATTTTGTACCAGGACCACAATAATTATATGATGGGATATTTAACTCTACAGGTAATTTATTAATTATCGTATTGAGTAAACCACTACCTTTCGTTCCACGTTCCTTGTGTCGAATGTTAGTACTCTTATTATGCTTAATCATTATATAAGTGATTATCAAATAAGATGTTCTTACTTAAATACTGGTACTCAAACAATGAAGATTGAAAAACAAGATTTTTCTCTACCAATTAAAAATTTTGATTTAAATGAAGACAATTATCAGAAACATGGAAAATTATTTGGGGGAAACTGTAAACGTGGATTGATTGTTGGTGCTTCGGGGTGTGGGAAAACAAATTTAATTATATCTCTGATTACAAATATAAATGGAATAAGATTTGAAAATGTATATGTCTATTCAAAATCGTTGTATCAACCAAAATATGAATATTTGAAAATCCTTCTGACACCACTAAAATGTATAGGTTATTTTGAATCCTCAAATGCAGAAGATATTGTATCACCAAATAAAATAAAACCAAATTCAGTAATTATTTTTGATGATATTGTTTGTACCAACCAAAGTCTAATGAGAGACTATTTTTGTTTCTCAAGACATAAAAATACAGACTGTTTCTATTTATCTCAAACATATTCATCTATTCCTAAACAACTTATACGAGATAATGCCAACCTTTTAGTGATTTTTCAACAAGATGCTACCAATCTGAAACACATATATGATGATCATGTAAATAGCGATATATCTTTTCAAGAGTTTAAAGATTTATGTTCAATGTGTTGGCAACATAAATATGATTTTCTGGTTATAGACAAAGATTGTTCTGTAAATAATGGTCGGTACAGGAAAGGATTTGATTCTTTTATTTTTTTGTAAAGTATATAACTATTGAACAAAATCATAATTTTGTAGTATATAACCTAACTTTCCTTTGTAAAGATGAATGAAAAAACAGTTAAAGAATTAATAAAAACTAGAAAAGCTGTTAGACAAAAGTATAAAGCTTTAAAATCAGATTTATCTGATACAGAAATTCGTAGGGAAAAAGAATTTAAACCAATCACTCAACCTTTACAAGATTTAATTAGGTCAATTAAAACAGAACCATTTATTAAAAAAGAAAGCTATTCACCACAAGAAAAACTTCAATTCCCTACTCCATCAGTAGTCCCAAGAAAATCAAATATATTTAACAAATATCTACCATCAAATGTATCATTTCTAGAAGATGATGATGTATTTTGGGAAAATCTACCAGAGTCTAGTAGGATAGAAACAAGTGGAGAAACAACAATTGAACCTACTATAGAAAATATACGCCAAGATGTATTAAATTTAACAAGAACACCTGCTTATGCGGAATACTTGGATGCATATGATCCGTTAGTAAGAACGTTTGTGGATGGGTTAATTAAAGACACTGAAGACTCATTTGACACGAAATATGGATTCAGACATGATATAAATACAGAGAAATATCAGATTGCCAATTCTGACGTAGATTTCATAGGAAAGGATTTTAAAGTGGAAGGTGTAAGATATGAGGGGACGGTTGGTTTGTATGAGTTACTCTTTAAAAAACAACCGGTTGGTTATACGCCAAAAGATTTGGATAATTATATGGATGTTTTGAAGAGGACAAACGCTTATAGACGAAATTTTGACCCCATTAGTCAAATTCAAGGGTCAACTGATAAAAAATACTTAACAATAATTAAGCCGTATTTAGTGAAAAAAGGACTATTGAAAACATCTAGCATATCTTCAGAACCTAGTTATGTTTCAGTTATACCTGGAACATCGAGATTGTTACCACCACAAAGATCGCGTTCTACGAGGTCTGGTAAATCTTCAATCGGAAAGGGAATATTGATGAACTTATCAAACAAGAAGTTAGATTATGTTTATTATGATGATTTAAACGAAATAATTAATAGGTTAAAATTATTAACATCTTCACAATTAGCAGGTCACTCAGGACATCAAAACGAAATTACATCAATATTAACTGAGTTAAGAGAAGCAAAAATAATTCAATAAATACATATAGTCACACATATATTTTTTATTCCATCTCCGACTACGACAATGTCGATTGATAAGTTTGGCTCTCATATATTTAATTCATCAACAAATAGTGATGAAAATAATCCCATAAAAATTATTGATCTTTCAGAAGTAAAACTCCATTATAATTTGGTATTACCATTTCTGGGTCATTATAATCCACATAATGATTTTGATAGAGCTTATCAATTACTTCAAGATCGACGGATAAGTTATACTTTTCCTATAACGACTGCTACTATAATGAATGCGGAATATCCAAAAAAATATATTTTTTTAAAAGTTAATGGAAAAAAAGTTCTAAATCCCGAAGGCTTTCAGTTAAATAAGGGTGATATTATTTCTTTTCATCAAACTGAAGATGGACATCTTGAAGATTTTTATGGCGAATTGTTATTAAAATGTCAGGTTGTAGTAGAAAAATAAGCAGTTCCTAATTATGGGTACAGAAACCAACATAAAGGAATATTTGGTCAATGAATTACATAAGCCAGCAAGAAAAACTTATAAACGTCGTAATGTTATTATTAAAAGTTTGAATGATTTGTGGCAAGCAGATTTGGTTGAAATGTTGCCTTATGCAAAACTGAATAAAGGGTATCGCTATATTTTAGTTGTGATAAATACATTTTCTAAGTTTGTTTGGGTTCAACCCGTTAAACGAAAAACTGCTGCAGAAGTAACTTTAGCTATGGAAAATATTTTAACCATTGCGAAAACTCCACCAAAAAACATTCAAACAGATCAAGGAAAAGAGTTCTTTAATTCCACCTTTGCTAAATTAATGCAAAAATATAAAATTAATCATTACAATACATACTCTAATTTAAAGGCAAGCATTGTTGAAAGAGTCAATAGGACGTTAAAAAATTTAATGTGGAAGCAATTTAGTATGCAAGGAAATTACAAATGGTTAAATATTCTGGATGATATTATTTTCAAGTATAATACAACTAAACATGGAACCACAGGAATGAAACCCATAGATGTCACTGAAAAAAATGAAAAAGATGTTTTGAAATCAACTTACACTAAAATAAAAACCATTGATCCATCAAAATCAAAATTTAAGAAAGGAGATTATGTTAGAATCAGCAAATTTAGAGAAGCTTTCCAGAAAGGATATACACCTAATTGGTCTAATGAAATTTTTAAAATTATGGAAATTAAACTAACCAATCCAAAAACTTATTTGTTAAAAGATGAGAGAAATGAAGATATACTAGGGTCTTTTTATGGAGAAGAATTGCAGAAGGTCAAATATCCAGACGTATATCTTGTTGAGAAGGTTTTAAGGAAAAAGGGTAATAAAGTATATGTTAAATGGTTGGGAATGGATAAATCCCACAATACATGGATATTAAAAAGCGAATTAGTTTAATTATTTATATTTATTTAAAAAATAAAAAAATTACATAAAACGTTCATTGTATATTTTATTTCTATGATTTTGCTCCAAAACAAAACTTAAATTATTTTCTGCATATTTCAGTCTATTTTGGAAACGATATCTATCCAAAATATGCTTCTCGTAATCACTATCCCTTGCTTTCCTATAGGCATAACTCCAGACAAATAACTGAAGAATATTATTCTTTTTTTCATTAAAAGTCACTTTTTTCTTTATGGTTTCCATCCTATTCACTTATCACTTAATTACTATCAGTTAGATTCATATTCAACGATTATTTTCATAGCTTCTGTCTGTTCCTCTGATATATATTTTTTTAATGATATCAACTCCCGCGTAAAACAATTTTCTTTGAATCCATTTATTAATTTTAGAATATCTTTATTTTCATAATAATTTTCACACAATTTGACACCTTCTTCGAAATAATATATCAGATCAAGATAAAAGTGGCTCCAAGTTGGACTACTGTTCATCGCATACTCGACATTTGAATTAATTTCTAGAATAAACCGACTCTCTATTTCTTTTATGGCTTGAAATAATACTTCTGCTTCCATTACTAACAATGATGAAAATTGATATCTGCCAACTTTTAAATAATATTTGATTTGGGTGGGGGATGTTAAAATTGTTGGAATGTATAAAATTATTTATTTTTTTAATATCTTTCCATTACATTTTTTGGGTAGGGATAGCAACTAAATAAAAGTAATAGAATGTATAAAAATGGTTTATTTTTTAAAACTATATATATTACATTTTACATTTTACATTTTACATTTTACATTTTACATTTTACATTTTACATTTTACATTTTACATTTTACATTTTACATTTTACATTTTACATTTTACATTTTACATTTTACATTTTACATTAGATGAAATTAGGGTAAAACGTGACGAAGACGTCGCTCATCTAACATCGCTTGGTATTGATCTCTAACCGATCGCTCTCTTCGACTTAAAACATCGAGGAGATCGTTGCAGTCAGAGACCATTCCCAAGAAATATTCGAGTCTTTCCTCAACTCTACCACGTGTTACCCTAATTTCATCTAATGCAATGTCGCGGTCAAACACTAATATCGCATTTTCTTCAATTTCTTGTTGTTGGTGCCCATCCAACATCTCAACATCATTGAGTATTAACTCCTCATGAATGGCTTGGTTCTGAGGTTGCTCTTCTCCGGCTTGTTCCACTGGTCTGTCTAGAATTTGATCAATGATTGGGTCATGATCTCCAGCTTCAAGGTGGTTTAGGTTATCATCTAGAAGTTGATCAATGTTTGGGCATTGATCTCCAGCTTCAGGTTGGTCTAGGTTTTCATCTAGAAGTTGCTGAATATATTGTTCTCCAGCTTGTTCCACATTTCTGTCTAGAAGTTGATCAATGTTTGGGTATTCATCTCCAACTTCAGGGTGGTTGTTTAGGTTCTGTTCTAGAAGTTGCTGGATATATTGTTCTCCAGCTTCTTCCTCATGTTCTTCTAAAATTTGATCTCCAACGTGTGCTAAGTTTCGGTTCAGGTTTTGATCCATAGGTTGGATCTGGTTAGCAGGGGCTGCTGCTTGGATTCCATTGTCAAATAACAAACCATTATTAACTTCAACCCTTGCTGGAGCAATCAATACATCATGCAAAATATTAACTCTTCTTTCGAGATCAGCCATTACTCGAATCGATGGTTTGCAATACATTTTTTTTAAATTTTTTACTTGACTGGATACTTTGTTAAGATCAAAAGTGAATGAATATCGTTGCAAACCAACAGGTCTTTATACTAAACAAAATGACATTAAAAATGCAAATTAACCAGTTGGGTCGTTTAGTTGTTTGATTTATTACCTAAATGTTTCTTAAGGTGTAATCCGCCACCAAAAAATTATTTTTCTTGCTGTATAGTCTTAGGGTAGTTATTTTCATAAATATAGAGGTTGTAAAAAATCATTGTTAACATCAATTTTGATTTTTTTGTGAAAACACTCTGACTTAGGTATTAAATAGAAAGTTTTAGTAAAGAACTACTAATTTATTATAAAATTAAACCAAAATATACAGGGTGTTCCATTTAAAAATCAAAAGTTTGGTTCGTTTCCGGTAAAACCGGAAGTAAATCGAAGTTCCTAATTGCTACAAAATATTCATATTTACTATGTTTAGACGTACACCAAATTTCATGCTTCTACTATAAAGTCGAAAAACTAGACTTATTTTTTGAAACACCCTGTATAATAATTTTTTCTTGTGAAATATACATAGAATGTTAATCTGCAACCAAATATTTAAAAATATGTATAGCTTTTCATTTAAAAATTAAAAGTTTGGTTCGTTTCCGGTAAAACCGGAAGTAAATCGAAGTTCCTAATTGCTACAAAATATTCATATTTACTATGTTTAGACGTACACCAAATTTCATGCTTCTACTATAAAGTCGAAAAACTAGACTTATTTTTTGAAACACCCTGTATAATAATTTTTTCTTGTGAAATATACATAGAATGTTAATCTGCAACCAAATATTTAAAAATATGTATAGCTTTCATTTCATTTCAAAATCAAAATCATTTAAAAATCAAATGTTTGGTTCGTTTCCGGTAAAACCGGAAATAAATCGAAGTTCCTAATCGGCACAAAATATGTATATTTATATCATAGATCAATATATGCAATTGCGTTTTTCCACTGCAAAAACCAGAAATTATTATTTAAAAGTACCTTTAAGAATCACCTGGTATATTATATGTAATACGTAATACGAATACATTATGCTTTGTTGACCTTAAAAAATATTCGGATTTCTCTACCGTTTTAATATCAAGTTAGCTAGCATTAGTTGCGTGTTATTTAGTGAGCTCTGAGTTATTTCAAGAACAATAATGGTATGTACATATTTTTAATTATTTTTTAATTTTGTTTAGATAGAGTGATTAATTTTTTCTATAAAGGGATTGTATTAAAATCATCTAAGTATGGTGTGTATAAATGTTAATAATTGTCTAGTAAATTCAATTTATGTATGCGAGAAAGTGGTATTTAACCTTTATGAAAGAATATGTTTTTCGGATAATATCATTGTCGCGTAATAATTGGGGATTTTTTTTTATTTTTTTATCAACAACAAGAAGGTACAAGGTTATTTTTTTATTAAAATAAATGAGTGTAATTATTTTTTTCTGATTAATTCTTGAATATTACATATAAAAAATGCGCAATTATTTTTTATAAAGGGTTGATTCTTTGCGTCATTTTTTTTTATTCATTCACACTGTTTAATTATTTTTTTATCAGCTACAAGAAGGTACAAGGTTATTTTTTTATTAAAATAAATGAGTGTAATTATTTTTTTCTGATTAATTCTTGAATATTACATATAAAAAATGCGCAATTATTTTTTATAAAGGGTTGATTCTTTGCGTCATTTTTTTTTATTCATTTACACTGTTTAATTATTTTTTTATCAGCTACAAGAAGGTACAGGGTTATTTTTTTATTAAAATAAATGAGTGTAATTATTTTTTCTGATTAATTCTTCAATATTACATATAATAAATGTACAATTATTTTTACAGCTGATTGTTTTTATTAGAATAAAAAATGTACAGACAAAAGGTTGATTGATTGGTTCATTTTTTATTAAAATAAAGGCTGTAATTATTTCTTAATAGGTACTATAATGTTCAATTATTTTTTATCGTCTGTTCTAGAAGTTGCTGAATATATTGTTCCACATGTCTGTCTAGAAGTTGATTAAATGTTTGGGTATTCATCTCCGGCTTCAGGGTGGTTTAGGTTCTAGTTGCTGGATATAGTGAAAGAAACAGCTACAAGAAGGTACAGGGTTATTTTTTTTATTAAAATAAATGAGTGTAATTATTGTTTTTCTGATTAATTCTTCAATATTACATATAATAAATGTACAATTATTTTTACAGCTGATTGTTTTTATTAGAATAAAAAATGTACAGACAAAAGGTTGATTGATTGGTTCATTTTTTATTAAAATAAAGGATGTAATTATTTCTTAATAGGTACTATAATGTTCAATTATTTTTTATCGCCTACAAAAATGTATAGAGTGGATTGGTTGCATCATTTTTTATTGAAATACGTGGTGGTAGAGAGTTCAATTATTCTATAAAGGATTGATTACATGTTTTGGATCTTTTTTTTTTATTCGTGTATAATTTTTTTATTGTTTTTATAGTATAATTGGAACATATCATGAAATGACATTATCGACTTTGGGAATGCAGCCATCTCCTGACATTCCAGATTGCATAATCTAACTCTAGGTAAATACAAAAAATGTAATTACTCTTATTAAGTGTTTTTTTACGATAATAAATATGACGTAACGTTAGATAAAAAATCTACCTAATTTATGTATATGAACTTTATAATATGATTGTATGATTTAATTTTTTTGATGAAAATCGCTAATTAAATATTAATATTTTTTGACCTAACATTGACTTTGGTTTCAAAATTTTATTGAACCCAGGATTTTTTCAACTGGTTTCTAAAATGATGTAACTTTTGATAAAAACCACTAATTAAACATTTTTTGACCTGTCATTGACTCTGGATTTTTTTGTAAAAACCAACGACATGACGAACTGTTAATGACCTTATGGAATCTTAATATTTTTGAACTGGCATTGACTCCGGATTTTTTATAATATTAATTTGTCTAGTTTTTTTGTAAAAACCCATCAATATGTTGAACTTGAATTCATCTTAATATTTTTTAATTGGTTTCTAAAACATGATGTAACTTTTTCTATAATAGCCACTTAATATGTTAATGAATAGAATGTAGCTAAACCCAATTTTATTATTCTGATCTTTGATATTAAAATAAAACACATTGGTAATTGAAAAAATATTTATTAGACCACAGTTGATATATTATTACAATAGTGACATTTTTCCTGGGAAGATGCTGGACCGTCAAAATGCGTTAATTGACTTGGTCTATTATAGTGAATGAAGCAGGGGAGTCTTATCTGCAATTGGAAATTTTGTTTATATGATGTGGGTAATTTAGACCAGATTTCTAAAAGTTCATATGGTTTTACGTACTCGATAAGGTAATCTAAAGGAAACATTTTTATTTCTTCACTGGAAAAGCCTTGCAATTCTTTATCACCTTTTAAGTGTGCTAAAATAACAGAATCATTCATTTTGTGTACACATGGTTCCCTGGATGGTAACTCGATATCAACTATTGTATCACCATTTAAAGTACAACGAAACCTATTAGACACTATTGATGGTTTTGCGCAAGTTGGGCACTGCATTTTTCTTGTATGTTTTGAAATCGCAAGCGTTCTTGTTCTCTGAATTTTTTTTTAGCACTTTTTGATAATTTTGGATGGGGTGTCCTAATTATCAAATTTTTTAAAACATATTCTGTCGGGTTATAACTTTCACAAGGTTCCGTATCCCACGATAAATCTATTGGTACTGGTAAAGACATAGTAAACTTTTTGGTTTAAATAAAATTGGAACTTAGCAAATATATTATTTTTAAGAATGAGGGTGTGGGGATAGTGGCGGGGGTGAGAGTGGAGGGATGTATGTAACCATGTATCCATTGTTTGGATATATGGTGTGTATGGTTGGTGGGATACATGTGTGGGAAGGCTGGGGGGATATATCCATTGGATATATCCATGATCTCGTATGCCTATAAATTCCCTACTTAAATTCTATATAAAAGCTGTTCTCTTGCATAATAAATAGCGAAAAAAGTTCAACTGCATTAAAAAATTCAGGTTCTTATAAAAAAACATTCCTGATGATGGTACCCGAAAGACGAAACGTCGTAATCAGTTAACAGGTTATAGAAAATAAAAACTGGCATTAAAAACGTAAAATTTCTTTTTGGTTTTCCTTTAAACAAATCTAGGAAAAATAAAAGAGAAAAAAGGATTTTAGTTTGTTTTTTAATATCTTCGGAAGTATTCGGAGTTTTTCAAATGTGTCAACGGCTTTATAGTAATCTCCAAATTGTGCAACTTTGTCCAATTTAACCTTCGCTGTAAATCTTACCTATTACAAGATCCCAATGGTGAGCGCCAATTTTAACACAATATAGTTAAGATGTGAAACATTTAAAAAAAATATATTCCTCGTCTAATTTTTAAAAATCGAAAAAAATACGGGAAATAATATAAGCACGCGTAGTATTATAAGAAATAATAACAGTGCTTCCTGAGTTGCTTTTGATTTCATACTACATACATTTTTAAACTCTCCTCTACTTGACTACTAAATTTTTTTCAAGCAACTTTTATAACGATTTATAATTTTAATTACGAAGGCAAAAATAAACATGCTGTGAATTTGTGCGATGTAGAGTGTTTTATTTTTCGAGCAAAGTGAGGTGCCACCGTAAAAACTGAAATTGTGTGTTTATCGGCATAAACGTGGTTACAATTTTTTTATAAGTAACATATTAATTACCAACTCAAATATTAAATATACTTCAATAATTAGAAAATATGTACAAGTTATGATGGAAAAAAAGTCACTTCGTCCTTTTTCTTTTAATCGAACTTCTAAAAGTTTTTATAACAACAAACAATGCTAGAAAATCTTTATTCTGAATAAATAAAAGTAAACAGTTTTTTATATTTTGAACCGTTCCTCTGCATAAACGAGTAGTTTTTGCTTTGCGTGTTAAAGTGTCAACGTTTGAAGTATAGATTAAATTAAAGGCTTTGCGGGTTTAAATATGATAAGTCATTCCCCAACACTCCGTGTAATAAATATGAAATTATCCATTCTTCTCTTATTCCAAGCTTTTCGCATTTGCAGAAATTGTAATATGGAACAAAGTTTCAGTTGAATGCCATATGTATGCGAAGGGTAAACCGGACAGTACATTTCGCAGGGGGTTGGCACAATATGTTGCCCACTAGCGGGTCACGTTGGGATTCTAAACGAAGTTTTAGGACTTAAAATAGCTTTGTTGTTTGGGAAAAGTTGGTAGAATTGAAAAGGGACTTTTTTTAGAGGTTTTAAGGGCTGTGTGAACAGGATTATCACATTTTATTAACTTATTAAATCTATCAGTATGTTATTTTATTAATGTGTAATTTGGTATTGCATTGTCTATAGATTTTTTGTTAATAAGGGTGATATCCGGTTTATTGTTTATAAATGTCTTATCTGTATGCAGAGTTCTAACCCAGTATAGTTTGTATTTTTTATTTTCAAGGATGTTTTCAGATGAGGTAAGCATTCATATTCATAGTATGAGATGTATGTACCTACTCTTAAAAATAACACGGTATGAATTACTAAAATTTGGTTCTGACAATTATGTTTCATTTCTAAAAAAAAATGTCATAGGGGCTAATTTTTAATCTGACCAAATACAAAAAATATGTCATTATATTTTAAACAGAAAGTTTATGGGATATTTTAAAAACTTCAAATAAATAAAATCATTAAGGAATAATTTGGTTACAAAATATACCTAGACATGTGAACATATTGGAACACTTCTTTAAAAAAATTTTTTTTTTCCAATGTCCTTGTTCTCTCATGTTTTTCTAATACATACTTATGCAATACAAAACAAAAACACTAGATTTTAACTTATCCCTTAACTACTACCCACCCGAAACAGATACATTACTACTACCTACGGGTCAAACAGACACATTTTTTAAAAGTACTAATAAAAATACAATTTAAGGGCAAAAAACATACCTATTTATTTTTAGAAAGTAAATGGTTACACATTAATTTATGGTGATAAATAGTAAAAAAGTTTAAAAACAATTTGAACAAATTTTTTTAGAACATTGGTGACACACCGGTAATTTGCAAGAATCGCAAAAGGTGTTGCGGGACAAAAAGTACATCTCTTCCTTTTTGATGCTGATTGGTGCTTCTGAGGGACCTCTTGATCTTCTATTATATTAGCTTGCGTGGTATTTTTGTAGATATACATATACATACATAGGGGAGAAGAGGGAGGCTTGATCCCCAAATTTTGTTTTTTGCTGTAAAGTTTTCTGTGGTTGATTAATAGCAACCATTTATTTGAACACATACATCAATTATATTGTTATTTAACATATACTTGAATAATCAATATTTTTTTTTATGGAGACGAAGTTATTAAAAAATTTATAAAGCTATTCGGAATGATCAAGTGTCCCCAAGTTCTGGGTGACTTGTTCACCCTTTCTGGGTGACTTGATCATGGGGATTAAATGTTCTGACCGTGCAGTTTAATAAATAAATGTTAGGTTTATAAATAATTAGTCAATCTAAGGTAGGGATTTTAATGCTTTATTTACAATAAGAAAAATCTAGCCTTAAATTTAACAAACAAAAACAGTTTTTTTTTAATTATAGAAGAGTTTTCGACTTGCATTGCAACTTTATGATTACATGTACTATATAAGATAAATAAAAGAAAATACTTACCTTAGCAGAAAAATAGTCAAAACTAACTTGAAAAACTTATAAAAACATTTCTTAATTATTAGAAAAAATGTCCACTGATAACATCTTCTTTAGCCGGCGGTCTTTAGCCAAACCGAATGGCACCTAATGGTCGGCCGTATAATGACAATGTAATGTTGCCAATATGATATTTCTAGAATATATCATTTTGAAGATCTGTTGGGGTGAACAAGTCTCCCAGATGATCAAGTCTCCCTCTTCTCCCCTATACACAAAAAAACTTACCTTAAAACTACCCAGGGGGTCAATTTGACCCACTAGCGCTAAAAAATATATCAAAGCGACAATATTTACACTCTGCATTTATAAGACTAAAATACGTCATCGCTAACTAGAGCATATCTCGCCGCAAGCCATCCCTACTCCTCAGATTCGCCTAAAATCACGTGTATCGACAGATCATTGGGTCATATTGACCCGAGAGTAGTGGTTAAGGGTTATTTTAATTAAGCTTTTAGGTTGTTAAATTGCTTATATAACTGAGTTATTTTTATTAAAATTTTCTTATGTGCAACTGCAATTATTAAAAAACAAAAAAAAATCCCGTGAACTTTCTATTTAAAATATAACAGCTATATGAAATTTGTTGTACTTCTATAGAAATGGTTATTCTGTTATAGAAATGGGACATAGAATATAAACAAAATAAAAAAAATACAATATATTTAAGCTATTTCTATGAGATTACTCTAGAATGCTTTATAAAAAGCGTATTAAACTTTCTAATGTGCAACTTACTTATGATTTAACTTTCTTCCGGCATTTAAAATGTATACAAAAAGGACAATAAACACTAATATTATACACCAAATATTGTCACAGCCTAGCATGCGTGCAATAACCAGGCAATCAAGATGAAAAAAGCCGATTCTTGCCTTGAAAACACGAAGAAATGGACACGGTATATCAAAATCATCCTTCCGTACTACGACTCCCATTTTCAATGTTGTCATCGTCAACAGCACCTATTCGGAATATAGTTAAGTGGTAAAAAAAAAGCGATGATGTTGGTTATACATATGAAGAATAATATCATTTAAAAAGAAAAGTTAGCTCTGATAACTAAGAATTATCTAAATAGAAATTAACAAAATAATAGGGACTATAAATTCATAATGTGTTATTATTTGTTAACAAGCTTGATTGATAAATACACGTTTGTAGGAACCTTGATGTAACATTTAAATAGGATGTATACGGAGTAAAATTCAGCTAAACAAAATATTTTGTTTCTGCCAATTAATATAAAAATAAGATATTTTCTTTGTTCTAATGGCAATATCTTTTGATAAATATAACCAAGAAAAAAAACTTTTTTGTTTTTCAAACCAAAAATAGTTGTTTTAGGTAACGTAAACACGAGAACAAATAAAAATTAGTAAAAAATACCAAGTCATTTTTAAGCGCGTGTGGTGGTAAGTAGGTGTTTTAATTTCTTATATATCAGACGTATTTTATATTGTAAATTCGTTAATTCCTCATGTATTATGTTTGCTATAGTATTCCCAAGTAGCACAGATGTGCTTATAAATGTTTTATAAACTACTATATAATAATTTCTAATAAAACCCTCTTCTCTTGAAAATACTTTAAAAACCTTTATATCATGCTTATAAACACGGAAAAGGCGCAGGTTTATAAAACAATTTTATTTATTTAAAGTTTTGTTAGGTCTTCTGATAATACTTACAAAATAATTTAAAGTATTTAAAAAAATATTTATAAAACAATCATATAAAGAATTTGTAAAGTATGCGATAGTGCTCCTATATACTTTATACGATAACAATAGATTACTAATATAATTGTTTTATAAGAGTTCTAAAAGTATCAGCACAATAACCAATTTGTGTAATTTAGGATATTATATCAAACTTAGGTTTTTTAGTTGTCATATTAATATTTAATAAAATAAAATGTACATTTTCTTTACTGTTACATGATAAAAGTGATTTTTAAGATAATAATCAAAATATTATTTACTAATGGCGACATTAAAGGTTGAAAATGTTTTGTCTTGGAATAGAAAATATCGGAAACGCTATTCCTATGGACAAATTCTCTTGCCAGGTCAAATTTTCTGATAATATATATACATATTTGTAAATATATTTTTAAGCGCTTCCTTTTTATCACGATTTTACATTTTACAGTTATATTTTATTTTGGCAAATTATTTTACAATAATTTACAAAATTAAAAATACTTATTGTTATATGTTCATTGTGATATTACATGCCTTTTTTCTTATTACAGTAAAGATTTAAACAGGATAATAATTATAATTTGATTTGCTTTATTTGGATAACATAATGGCCGACATAAAGTACTAGTAAAACATGGCGTCATCTAAAAAATCATTTTATCGCACAGAAAATATTTATAAAACAAAATTGATTTTTAAATAACAAAAATGATTTATAATTTGTTATATAGTGCCATTTTATGGAATATAATTGTGTTACTATATCGAATGACATAACAAAAATTATCAAATTGTTTTGATGTCTGCTATGTTGCCGTATATGTTTGTAGATTATACTTACGCCTAATATATTTTGTTCTAAAAAGATATTTAAAAATTATTTCCAGTTGCGCAATTTCTAACCTACTTAAGTAAAAAGTCTATCTAATACCAATGGCAATTTTTCTTTTTTGCCGAAAATACAAAAATTAATTAATCGAGGCCCCAATAATATCTAGCCGGAAAATATCTTTATAAACAATACTCTAAGGCCCGGTTGTACAATTACGACTTAAATTTAGTTCAGCGTTGAACCAAGCTCAAACTTCATTTTAATGTAAAGATGTTGTCAAAATGAAGTTTGAACGCTGAACTAAGTTTAAGTCGTAATTGTACAACCGGGCCTAAGCATGCCGATTAATAATTTGAATTTCTTGTAGAATGAAAATCTGCATCAATAAACGTGTTTTTGTTTTACAATTAATTTAGTTCAGTTAGAAATTAGGGTGGTTCGGTTGGGTTTTTTCCGCAGTCCTTTTAAACTGGCTTTTCCTACCAAAGCGCATTTTACGTTACGCAGAACGTAGTATGCCCGGCGTAAAACTTTGTAAACTACTTCATTGCTAGAGCACTACGTTTGACTCTTCCGTTTGATTTTTATTGAACAAGTTTACAGTTTTAAGTCGGGCGTAGTACGGTTCTGAGCCACGGATAATGTGCGTCGCTCGGCTTAGTCGGCTCTCGCTTAGTCCAGTGCAGACAAAATACCAATCACTGTTTATTTTACCATGATTAATGATGCGATGCTTTGCGTAAAAGGGCGTGCAACTTTAAGTTTATCGTTATTATTTAATATGCCACACTATTTTCGGATAAAATTTTATGAAGGAAATAACAGTTACAATTATTAATTTGTTAATTATTTTTTAACAGAAATTGTGTTAACTATGACAACGCCGCATCCTTACTCGTTACCTCAACATAGCGCGGCTAGAAGGTATATTATTTGAAAAATAGTGGCACTTATATCTCGTTTATAAAATATTTTTGTTGTATAGCGCCTAGAAAATATATCTTAAACAACATTATTATTTTATAGAATATCGTGGAAGAAGGTTTTACGACAATTTTGATATAAAAATCTATTTAATTGTCACAACAGATACTAAACCGTTGAACAGAGTTGTAATTTCTTATAATTATTCCATGATAATACCGAGTTTTGTTATAGTATAGTTATTCTTTCTTTTTTAGATTTTTAAAGTGATTTTGATTTATTAGCAATTGTGGACTGATGTCGACTTTAAAGAAAATATATTGCACAGTACCTATCGGCCAAAATTCAGTTTTAGAACTTCTATACATATATGGGAAAAGGCCTTCAAAATTTTTATATTTAACGATATAATATAGGTTCATAGGGTGTGTTTTAGAGTATTTTTGTAAATTAGCTATTATTTCGTCGTGGTGCCAATAACCTTTTTCCATTTTAATCAAATTATGTATTTCTCTCGCTGTATTTAGTAATGTCCTAATCTTTTGAAAGTAAGTTTGGAATTCTTTCATTAATAATTGTAAATAGTTCTCTTAATGCTTAATGGTTAACATTAAACGAGGTAGCCCATGTTCTTATTTGTTTATTGACCTTAATATTTTTGCTAATTTTAGTTAATTCTGAGGCACTTTCCTCTATACCTGGGTAATGCCTGTATTCTTTATTACTGCTCATTATTTTATTCAGATAAAGAATTGGAACTTAGTTGCTATTGAACAATTACACTTTGACATGGATCAGCTCTGTCTGGTCACGTGTCAACATGCTGGTATAACTTTGCATTTAAAATTTTTTTGATAGTTGACTTTAAACTTTCTCTTAAAATTATCACTGCGTTTTGTTTTTTTCCCTCTAGATATGCTCGATATGGTTTAAGTAATAAAAATTTAACCGTATGAATGACAAAATTAGGGTTAGTACTATAATTATTTTATAGGGTTACCTTAATAATGATTTTGCATTTAAAAATACAGTTTTGTTTTGTAAACATTTTTTAAGCATTTTATTCCGTTTCAATTCTCAACAGCTATAAAATATTTTTTTAAGAGAGACCGACACAACCTAATTGTTGCGAAGAATAAATTGTTTTTTAATTAAGTTTCCACCACCGCTATATAACCTAGTTATACAGTTTTATTAATACTACAAGTCATATTCTTATAAACGTTTTATAAGTAATTTTAACCAGTACTATAAATGAACTATATAATGTATCGAGCTTAATACAAAATACTCGTATACGTTTTGTCATATAAATATCATCAAGTCAATTTAATACGTAACCTATAAAAATGTTTTATTAACTTGTCTTAATAATATCTTTATGATAAAATAATAAAATAGATTTGTTTCTGCAGCAAATATGTGTTTATTACTACTATTATATAATAAATCGATGTATTTTAATACCATTATAAACCTGATATATAACACTTTAGTCTAATAGTAGTATTTTTGTGCTACTTGGGTTATGTCTGTTTGTGTACTCTGTTTCACTGTTCCTGCAAGTTCTTTACACGCTTTTGTAATATGTTCTAAGATTTCTTTGAATTGGTAGTATCTTCTGAATATTATCTGTGTGTATGAAGTCTTTATTAATGTGTTTCTGTAGTTTCTGGGAATAGTTATCCTGTAGTTGGCCATTTGAGTCAGCAAAAAATTTATTATAATAATTAAGTTGCAGTGATTTTAAAAATCTAAATATCTGTAATAAATTTGGATATACAGGTTCGCCCAAAAAATTGTGGATAATTAAATTTATATATTTTTAAATAGAACATCCGTATATTATTATTTATTTTAACCGTGTTTAGATAATTTGAAATATTTTTTATTAATCATGTGTTACGCCTAAATTCATTAGTTTTCTAGATATCATGACATTTTGATTAGTTATAAAACACAAATTGTACAAACAATTTAATGAGTTAACATGTAGTCGTATTTACCTGAGAAACAAATAAGGTATGGCCTGTGACAATAATAATTTGGCATCTGAAAGCTAATTTAACTTATAACGCTATTCTATCCGATCTCATCCGGCCTGTCCGGCGTGAATAGGATGGCTAGGTGTCGATTCATTTTACACTCTTCCCTGAGGCAAGAGCACGCCGTGTTCCCAAGCGGTCACCCGCCCAAGTACTAACCGCGCTCGACACAGCTTAACTTCGGTGATCTGCGGGAACCGGTGCTTAATATGTCGACAGGCCCTTGCCTTATATCGCTATTCATTGATTTTTATTTTGTGTTTTGTAATTGAACAAAATGTCATGATATCTAGGAAACTAATGGACTATGACACAACGTATGATTAATAAAAAATGTTCTAAATTAACTGAAGGTTTAAAATAAATAATAATAAAAAATATACCTTTAATTTTACACAACTTCTTGGGCGAACCTGTATATTCCAATTTATAAAGGCCTCCTTACATTAGATGCAAGTGGCAAGGGCAAGTCAATGGTTGTTCTAAATGGGAAAACTTGTATCAGCTGGTCAATGTCATTTTTAATCAGCTGATGCAAGCTTTCCAATTGAAAACGACCACTGGCACTTGCAACTTGCATCTAATGTAAAAAGGCCTTTAGAGATATGTATATTCTTAACAACTTTATAAATGTTAAAAAAAAAACGTTTTTAGCTAACACAAGTATCTTTTAAAATAATCGACCGTTCTGGTAATTTTTCCTGACCCTCTACCACAATTTTATGGAAGGTTATTTACGTTATTCGACACAGCATAAAATTGTTTGTTTTGGATAAAAAAAAATTCGGGGAGGATATAGTAGGATTTCTGTTAGGAAATCCTTTAGGGTACAGTTGTGAAGCCAGTAGGCAGTTGTCAAAAAATCAAAATTTATTTATTCTGAAAACAAAAATTATTATTTAAACTGTTTGGAAAAAATTTGACTATTACGGAGAAATAAATAAAGAAAAACTAAACCCACTAAAGGCTACGTTGTGCGTGGGTACGTTTTTATTTATTAAGGGGGATTTCTACTGTGATGATTTTCAAAAAATCGAAATTTTTTTTCCGCCGTTTTTCGACTCTCTATAACCTCTAGAATAACCGTGTGTAAACGTTTTTACCAAATCTACTCCAAAAAAAAGTTGCATCCAATTTTATGATTGCCGCTCGGTTCTCACCACTAGCCGCTTTTGAGTTAAGCTTCGTTCTCAGAGCTACGTGCTGTCGCAAGCGACATCATCTCGACCAATCAGGATCGTCAGGCCAGGCTCGCAAAGGGGCAGGAAGAATCTGCTCGTTTATCGTTTTTCGAGGAAGTGGAGGGTGTAATCTACGGGTCAGGCATCGCAGACTAAGTGACAGTAAGACAATTTTGTTATGAGCCACCGTTGAAACTTTAAAGTTGTTTTTTTCGAAACCCTGTTTTTCGCGCTCTCGGAAAGTATGTTCAAATTATCAGAATTTAATGATATTGGTCTTAAAATGCTCATAATACAAGTGGTTATAGCCCCCTCTAGAATCAAGTATTTTGCGATATTACAGAAAATGTTACGGCCCTTAAAATACAAAAAAAATGGAAAATTTTCAAAAAATTTTTTAAATCTTGCGCCATTTTAACAGTTACTCGAGTTTTCACTTGATTCTAGTGGGGGCTATAACTACATGCTTACAATTGAAGAATCTGGGTCATATTTATTTTTGTCGTAAATAGAAAAATGTATTTGAATTCCGCCAGCAAGTTACGTTTTTTTTAAGGGGGTAACTTCAGCACCCTGTAGCACCCTCAAGTTTTTAATTTTTTGGAGGTTGAAAAAAATTTTTTTGGTACATTTTATCTTTAGTAAAAAGAATTGAAAACTTGTTTTTCTGCATTTGTCTTATTATTCCCAGAAAAAAATCGTAAAGAAACGATGAAAATAGAACCATCACAGTAGAAATCCCCCTTAATACCATTTTGTTAAACCGAATTAAGATCAATAGCATTATTAATAAAATTACCAACACGAACTCTAAAGTCCTTCCACACGGAACCCATCCCTGAAATGATAGTTTTGCAGACATTCTTCAAGAATAAAAATCATATTATAAAATGTTATTCATGTAGATATTTTATTATTTTAAAAAATACAATAAAAAAAACAGAAACTACCACCATGAAAACTAAATATCGATTTGTAACGAAACACTTTTAGAAATAACTGACAAATAGAAATTATAAATGTGCGACCTGTTAAATACCATCGGTAACTTGATTAATATTAAATTGAATCAATCTGCATAATTAATATTTGCATTTTTCATGAAAACGTGAACAATTAGCTATGGGAAAGCTAAATACTTTTCAATAAATCAATAAATGTTACTGCTGCTGATAGAAAATATAGGATATTAAATTTAAATTAAATAAGTTATTACCATTTCAAACTTGTATTTATTTAGTGGTACAGTTTGGACACCTTGTATAAGTTAGTGAATTTTTCATAAGTGCGACACAAAGCTAAATCAGTTAGTAAACTTCAATGTGAAATTGGCTTAAAAAGAAAGAATACATGTTGTGAATTTAATCATTTAAAATAATTGTTGAAATATATGTGTTTTTTTTTAGAAATATAGACCAAGTCAATTATTGTTTATATTTCTACCATTCTACCATTAAAAAGTAAACATTAATATAACCATCAGTTTTGAAAATATCTATATTATACATTAACTAAATCTGACCATGAACTATACTACATCAAAAGAATTCCATCCGATTAAAAACTTTAGTCCAGGGACTATATTAAATGAATTATACTTTTTTCTACTCACACATGGATATTTGCTATTTTATTTTTCTACTCCCACATGGAAATTCGCTGTTTCCTTTACACTTAAGTGGTGGATAAAGTAGGCTATTCCAGTTAACTGTGCGGCAAAATTTCATATCTATCCTAGTTAGGTTATGAAACTGACCAATAACAAAAGTCAATTAGAGAGAAGCCAAATTTACATGTTGTAAGTTGAGTTAAGAGAAGTTAGGTTAACAATATGCTACAAAAATATGCAAATCTGTCAGATTAAATTTGTTCTTTTTAAATTTAAATCAAAACATTTATCCCAGAGTCTATATATACACAATATTTTCCTAAAGAGTACACGAAATGTTGCAAAAATTGAAGGTATAATAACAAAATTAAATAATACCAAAATATATTTCTACCAAATTGTTGTTATTTTCTGACCGAACTAAACATTTGCACACAGACCCACTTTCTTATTTCAAAAATATCTTTTGTGCCACCAATTTCTAGATAATTACTACAAGCTTTGCATAAAATGTATTATATACCTACCAAATGAACGTTTTCTTACTAACTTTGGTTATTTTTTTCCATATAAATAATTTATTATTATAAATATTTGTGCACGGGGATATTTTCCGATATATTTTGAACGGGGATCCAACCCCAATTGATCTTAAAACTTTTATTATACGCAACAAACATAGAAAATTAACTGGTAATTCTTCCTTAAATGGTGGAACATAAAGATAATCCGATAAAACAGACGAAATTATAAGATTTCTAGAAAAAAAATCAATTTTTTAATTACAATTTGTAAGGTTATGTTATTTCTACTTACACTATTGCCACTTTTCTTTCCACGTTAACAGTATTGCTAATTTGTAAATTGGCGATTATTTTGAAAAATTTGACTATAGCGAACGTTAAAAATTCATATTAATGCACAAAATCCATTTTTAACTGTTTAAAACGAATTGCTATTTTGTTGTAATTTCGGAGTTATAATTTATACGCAAGCAGAAATAAACCCGACAAACCTTTTTTTTCTGTGCAATTCAGTAATCAAAATACCTACTGTTGAGAAAATAAATTGTTCGTGTTTATTAATACATATATCGCTTTTTGTCTGTTATTCTGCAAAAAGCCGAATGTGAGAACGATAGATATATTCAAAAGTGAGTATGTATAAATATAAGAACTTACACAAATCGATAAATATGGTACAGTATAATTTGGTCAATGGGTTTGCCATTAAAATGAATTTTTGTTCAATTGTTTCTTATTATCATTCTCACAAGTTTATGGCCAACTTAAAAGACAACTTATGATACCTAATTTAAATAATTTTTACAAATTCTTAGCATGAAGTTCGGGTGTTAAGTCGTAGACAAAATATACTGTACAACTCGAGTGGATTATCCATATTGCGCTCGGTAGTTTACTTTCTCGTGCGATATGGACATCATATCCACTCTTGTTGCACAAACTACTATTACATTTAAGTGACAAGAAACCTAGGCTATTCCAGTTAACTGTACGGCACAATTTCATATTCATTACTATCAGTGTTGCACAGTTTTGCGACCTTTAAATATAAAATTTCCCATTTTTAAAGAAAAATTCCATGAATGACACAATACGGGAAAAGTATTTTTTAGCAGATCACAACCATAAGTGATCCTAAAGTATATCCTACGAATATAACACTGCATAAAAATTTTCCTTTTACCTTTTCCCTTTTTCTTTTTCCCTTTGGAAACAGCGCGTCGACCTATCATTCATCTGTGCCTTGAATCTTTATTTCTCACGAAAATCTTCGGAAATTTCCCATTAGTATACAACATTGTTATAAAAATTAGATTCCTCCGTGACGTTCTTATAAAGTACTGACCAATCACAGTTTATTGTATTTACTAAGGCTCCGTCTTCTTTTTCAAGGTACTAAATTATTTAATTTATATGTATATGGTACAATATGTTATTAATTTGTCCAATATAACAAAATGTATACGTATCTATAAAATAAAAAAAGTAATTTTATAAAGCATTATTATTGAGTTGATTTACAATAATTTCTAACATTATATTGCCGATACGGCAAAGTGGACCTTGGATCCAATGGTCGTAAGTTCAAGCTCGGCAGGCTTTTAAACATTTTCAATAATTTTTAATGTAAGGTTCGTAAGTTTAGTCGTAGATAAAATATACTGATCACCTCTAGTGAATTGTCTTTATCGCACTCGGAAGTTTGAACACTCTGCCTACGGCATCGTGCTTAATTTATTTCCTCGTGATATATAGACATCATACCCACTCTTCTTGTACAAACTACTATTCTACTATTGTATTCTTCTAGTTTCCAATAAAATTTCAAAAAACCCGATAAACGGCAATATAAAATTTGCAAGCCGATTTTTTAAAGAAATAATCTCCTATATGTATGTTCTGAAATTTTAAAGGTAAAGGAATTTTCATAAACACTATAACACTTTTAAGTTACATTTCTGTATGTACCAGGTGTCTCACTAAGAATGGCATTCGGCCGTATCTCAGAAAGTGGTAGTCGTATGGCTTGCAGAAATTTTTATTTTAGAAAAAGTGATCATAAGAAAATGCTGGAAATTATTTTCAAGTTTCTCAGTCGAGCGCTAGAGGGCGCAACCGTAACAGTAAATCAGTAAAACCCAGTATTCTCAAAAGTTGCCTTGTTAAGGTGTATTTAAAATACTATTTTCGTATACATTGAGGCTTTCTGAACAAAATTCACTAATGAAACGACTTTGTCAGTTTTTAAATTAAGTGGTATTGAAAGGTTAAATATTAGTTTAAATAAATGCTCATCCGGGTTGGCGTTACAAAATTCAGTAAACTTAGTTTTGTTAAAAATAATTTTCCTTACTCTATATTCCACTATATGAACTATGACATTATGCTTTTTAAAGTAGGCGCTAGGGGGAGCTATCTTAATACTTAACAAACATTGAGCATTTAAAAAATTTTTAAATACAATAGTCTATTTAATTTTACCTGGTTATAAAGATGAATAAAAGCCTAAACAACTGGCGAAAACACAACTTGATATCTTTTTTTAAACCGGAGACATTAAGAAGAACAAAAATAAAAAAGGAAAAATAGGATTATACCTATTTAAGTTTTAACGGCAAAGGTTTTTTTTAAAGTCAAATAGGCCTTGAAAAAACAAAATATAATTTAAAATCAGGTGCTTTCACATCAAAAGACGTTTCCTAAGTGAATTTTGTTCAGAAAGCCTCAAAGTATACGAAAATGACACTTTCGATACTTCTTAACAAGGCAACTTTTAAAAAGACTGAGTTTTACAATTTACCTAATTACAAATACCGTAATCGGTTGCGCCCTCTAGCGCTCGACTAAGAAACTTAAAAATAATATCGAGCAATTTCTTATGATCATTTTTCCTGTAAAAAAAATTTACGCAAGCCATATGACTAATACTTTCTAAAATACGGTCGAGAGCCATTCTTAGTGGGATACCCGGTACGTATAGGTAGGTACTTATTCAAGTTTAACTTACTTACCGATGGCAAATCCCTCTCCCCCGTATGATGCTGAAAATGTAGAAAAAATGTCTTTCCCCCACTCAACGAATGAAGGTACCCTATCCTAATTAAAGGCGCCACTGTATGACCGTCACTTAACACATCTAAAGTCGCGTCCCGCACACTCAACGGATTTTGGCTCGGTCGCTCCCAATCCGTATACTCATTTTTTAAAGTCGAAAATATTTCATTTAAATGAAAATAGTAAGAATTTCGAACGTACGTCCTTAAAATCCTATCCCGTTTTGTTTCGTTAAAACCGAACTCGAGGTCCTGAGCGTTTAAGTCTAAATAGGATTCAGTACTCGTAAGTCCATACAGAAGATCCTTGTCTGGAAAGTCTGCGAGTTCGTAGCCAGCGGCCGTCGCTACAGTTGAGGTACTTGTAGTTGCTGGTGGTGAGGTAGGGTTGATAAGAATGGTTCCATCGATGAACGGAGCGAAACCTATATATAAAAAAACAGTTTGTTAATAAATATATAGGTAATTTGATTGAATGAGAAGGCTTAATCAGTCCTAACAAGAACTCAGGAGCAGCCAAGCTCATGTGTCGAATAAATCAACGACAATGATGAGCTAAGGAGTCTAGAGGATCATTATGATTACTGGACATCGAACGTGTCACATTGCCAAGCCAAATCACTGATGTGCGCCCAGAATCAGAAACAATTTCATTTTAAGTGAGGCAAGGAAGGATTATTGATTCTTCCTTTCTTGCACCGATATCTGACATTCCTTGCCTCACTTAAAATGAAATGTGAGGTCATCCTTGTTTCTGATTCTGGGCGTTCATCAGTGATCTGGTTTGGCAATTGACACGTTCGATGTCCAGTTATCAAATATATAGGCACTTACAATACATACAGGATGTTATGAGATTGACGTATTATTTTTAAATAGGTGACTCCCTGGGTGTCCTAGAAAAACACTTCGTATATTATTTTAAGCGACCGTCCAAATATTTGGATAATCTCCCCTAAAACCTGTTTAGGCGGACTCCAATGAACGCCTAGGAATAAGGCAACCGGGTCGAATTCCCAGGGGTGCGTGAGCTTCATAAAGGGGGTTTCCAAGAACAGACCCGAACAAACCCAAAAATAAATATTGTAATAAAGAAATTTTAAATCCTAAACATCACCTTGGTGAAACTTTAAATGAGGGATTTTGCATCACAAGGTAATTTTTGAATGTAGATTTGCCCACTGGTCATCAGAGAAAAATTGGCACTATTGGCGCGTTCTGATTCTTCAGTTGTCAAAGTGAGAGCAGGTTTTTGTAGAATAATGTTGACGCATAGAAGAGAAGAATATCTATATTTTTAAAGCAAGTGTGGTAATGTTTTGTCGACATAGTGACTTAAAAATTTAGTGACATAAGTTGTTAATCCTAAAAATCTTACGCACTGATAGTGGACCACAATATAATTATCTGCATATTAAAAAATTTGTAACTGTAAAAATGTAAATTTTGAGTGGCGTTCTAGCAGCCCGTACTACACACCTTCCAATGGTTTAGCTGAGAGTGCAGTGAAAACAGTAAAAAAAATATAAAAGAGGTCAGAAGATTTTTATTTAGGGCTATTGGCGTATGGCTATTATTGGGTCGAAATCTAAGAAAACAAATGAAAATTCCAAAATCCCTTTACAAAATAAAAGTACTAAATATACAAAATATTTGCGAATAAAAAAAGGGAAGATCAAAAATATTATTTTGACAAAAGACATTGGTCAAAAAGTATGAATAACAAATAGGCATAAATATGCACAAGTTGAGGAAGAAGTTGCCCTTAAAGCATAATATAGAGTTAGAACCAAGAATGGTCATGTATATAGAAGAGATAGCAGATATTTAAAGCGTAACACTAGCATTGTTTATATTATTTACGTTAAAAGTATTATAAAGAAAGGGGGATGTATGTACAGGTACTAGGTATACCTGGTACTCAGGTATACCAGGTAAGACCTGTTACGTGTATATGCTATTTTGGCCTGGATGATTAATAAAGTATAGATGTAAAGTTATAGTAGCCTATATCGTCATTTGTATTTTTGTCTGATCAATATTATTTTCCATATGTTTGTTGGCTTCTTAACTCTATTTTAACCTTTCATCATTTTTAAATCAAATTTTAATTTGGCAACCAGTTAAAATAATACCTATATAACTAATAGGTCGTGAAAAACAATCTCAACAGAGTTGTTTAACATGTCTGCATACCATATTTTGCGAGAAACATTTATGCGTCACTTTATTTAACTTACTGACCCTAATAACACTAAAATGGCCTCACAAGTCATAAAAGTTGACAGGGGTCGCAAGGCTAATTTAAAGAAAAGGTCAGGCGAAGCGATTTAGGAAATAAGCAGTGAAAAAGTACTCCAGATTGAAGGAATGATAAAACCCCTTTAATTAATTTAAACTTTCTAGGGAACGAAGTATTAAATCTTGTAAACTTTTATATTAGTTGACAGCAATGTAGGACAATAAAATAGGTAAATGTGTTCGTGTCCATGTCATCAGAAAATAATAAAAGAAAAAAATACCAATTAACATTGTAAGCAGGCATGTTTTATCAACTTTTTAGCTTTTTAGGACGTTCTGTTGGCATAAAACTAAAAGTTAGTTTGTAATCCAATATTTCTAAACCATTCTTCAAGTTTACCAGCTCTATTCTCTCAGCTTTATTTAATATTATACCTCCGGAAGTGAAAAATGTAACCAGTTTCTCTCTTTTTAAAAATAGGATTAAAAAATGGATATCTTCATTACCTAGATATCAAATACACCAATACGTGGATTTTAAAAACATATACCGTATACCTGAGTGATGAGCATCATTAGGGGCTAACTATAGTGGGCTTCAGTTTCTGGAAACTAAATTATTTTCTGGTTGATGTTGTGTGGCGGACGTGTGAATGTAGTTTTATGCCTATCCATGTCCATTTGAAATTAATTTATCGTTAAATATAAGTAAGGTGTAATATTATCTTATTGCGTGTGATGTGTACGAGTACGAGTATGTTGTGTGTAATGTATACATGTTGGGAACGTGAAATGTATTATTTCAGGGATAGGTTCCCTGCGGAATGAGTCAGAGTATGTGTTGTCAATTTTATGTTTGATATTATTCGCTTTAAGTATATTCGCTTTAATTATATTATTAAATAAAATCATACCCACGCACAGCGTAGTCCTTAGTGGGTTTAGGTTTTCTTTATTTATTTCTCGTAATAGTTAATATTTTTTTCTTAACTGTTTATATAATTATTATTGTTTGGAGAATAAATAAATTTTGATTTGATTCGAAATTATATATACAGGGTGGAATTTTTAACTGGAAAAGTGGTTTAGTGCAAATTAACTTTTATCTAATTTCTTTGAAGTAATTTTTTTTTGTTTTTGCGTAGTTGTGTGATTGTAGTTTTTTTAAATAAAAATTATAACATTTTTCAAGACAAGAAAAATTGGATATGATTTGTTTTCGACGACAAAATTAAGTTGATAGATACAAGATAAATTTGCACTTATTTTTATTGATGATGGGTTTTTAACTCCGAAATGTATTATTAATACGTCATGGAATTATAAAAGACGAAGAGAAATTAAAAATAATAAAATAAAATTTCCCAACTGTTTAAAAAGGCAAAGTTAATGATGGTTTTGAAAAACGAAACGTTGCAAAACTCTAATTACATAAATTTATAGAGAAGAAAAAGTGATTATAAATATGTAATCTTTATTTTAACATATCTAATCAAATAAGGCTAAGCAAAATAAAAACGGAATGGCAAAAATGCGGTTTTGCCCAAATGTCTTTGGAAGGATCGGAATTTTTTAAACTTGGATACACAATGTCGCAGAATTTAGTAGTGCACAACTTTTTTCTAATTTAACCATCTCTATATCTTTTTTAAAAAGAGGGAATACGAAGAGAGAGAGAGAAAGAGAATAAAAAACTAAGATAGGGAGGTGAAAACCATTTTTCTCTAACATGAACCGTTCCAATGTTACAGCCTGTCAAAGTCTGAAAATGCCATGTTTTAAACATCAATATCTCAAAAAATATTTAATTTAGATTTATGACATTTATAAAATAAGCGTAGTATTTAATGAGAAATCAGAAAATATTACAATATATAGGGTGTTACATTAAAAAAATTCCAAGTTATATTCCCCACGTTTTTTGGGCCACCCCGTATACTCCAGCATAATTTTAAAATGTGCCCCTTAATGTTCTCTACTTTGTATTTCGAATTTGTATCTAGTTCTTAAGATAAAGGCGAAAATGAACCTTACTCTATCGTTGACTCACCCTATAATTAGTAAACTCATAGATATTGGGAGATGACATGAATATTTTATTTTCAGCTAAATATTATTATTATTATTTATTTCAGTGCAAAATTGAATTGTTGATTTTTAGAAGTATATAATAAATATTGTGTCAGCAACAAAACCTACGCTTTATATTCTTTCTTATTTTTTCAATTATATACCTTTTTTAAAATGATGATCTTTTAAACTGATACTTTAATAGCTTAAGGGAAAAACAAGGGGAAAGAGACTGAAAAATGTTTAGGATCTTAATGCTGCTAAGAAAACGACTTTTTACTTTTTATAAAATATAACATTTTATTTTCAGCACATAATTATAAAAGCTAAAGGGATCTGATGATCAGACGCCCAAATAGAAAAACATAATTTCAATATTTTTATTTATTAATGTTTTGTGAACAAATCAACGTTATACCTACCTATATTATAATATATAAATATATATTTCAATTAATTACAAACGCGACCTAACCAAGCAACTTTGACTAAATGAAATTGACATAAATTATTTTCTCGTAATAAAGTGGCCAGTGAGCCCAATTCTTGATTAATTTACTAGTTAAAACTTAAAGATTTGTTTTCTAATTAATATTATTCCTAAAACTTAAGATAACCTCAATTGAATCCAGTGGTGCTCTCAGTTTTTCTTTGGGGGGAGGGTGGGTTGTTTTCCCTCTACCAACCCCAAAACGATGTCTAAGAAAAACCTCCTCCTTCTCTTTCAACCCGATCAAACGGGTCCCCTCCCCAAAAAGAGTAACGAATGTAACGAAAAAGTCGTCACTGCCAACAAAATTTCTGTTTCAATATCGGTGTAAGTAGCCAGGTCGGTGAGAGGAGGAATCTACAGTCGTCCCTTGGGCCTTGGGGTTCGCGCAGAAACATGTTCCTCCTCATAAGGTATACGAAATAAAATTGGTGGTGTTTTCCCATTTACTTTTTAAATATTTCCAAAAAGAAGAAACTGGCCAAGACATAGGTAGGTACACATGGTGTAAGATAATAAAATTCCATACCATGTGTGAATTATTTCATTTAACACGTTACTTGATGGGACACGATTAAAAAAATCTTTAAAAATTTATATTTTTAAAACAATAGATTTATCATTAGGACAGGGCTATGACTGCTATTTACTTTTGTTTTTTTAACTAAAGGATCCTCCAGACCAACGCGATGCCGGTGCTTCGATGAAGGTAACGGTGACGGTCTCACCTTGGTACCACAGAACGCAAATGTAAATTACGCTACCCACACCTCTGAGTTGGAGTGGTGTGTGAATAGTATCTATTCCATACTTTAATATCTGATACTGATAGGATTCGAACTACTCGATTCTTTCTGGCCAAATATACCCGATACTCGATACTCACTCACGCAGCGACAGCAGCGTTGAATCTTGGCCTCGAGAAGGGCGGTACCGATCGAGTCCATCGAATATCAAATCTTATGAGTCCAAAAACGATGGTTCGCAACAAGTTTGTAATGTGTTTTTATGTAAGTGTTTCTTATTTTTAGGCAAGTTAGGCTTTTATTGCTGACGGTGAGGAAATAAATTTAGAGGCAATAAAATATTTACAATTCCTAAATGATTATTGTTTTGATTTGGACTTTGAGGCTTGAGTATTTATTTTTATGGTAGCTTTTATAGATTAGGTTTATTTTGGAAAGTTTGTGGGTGAAAATTTCGTTGATAATTACATTTTAAACGCTTTGTGTACAGAGCTTAGAACTATACTTCGACCATATTGAAATGTTAGTTTTTCTAAATGGACATTTTCCTATATAATCGTAATTATATGGTATTTTTTTATTTGGACTAACAAAAAAAAATCGTTTTGCATATATTCACCATATTTCATTCATCGGGTTAAATAATGATTACAAAGTATCGGACAATTGTGCGCTAAGTATCGATATCTACATGTTACTTATAAAAGTATCAGTTGCACATCACTACTGAGTTGTCGAACTTGCGTGTCCCGCTGTTACATCGAGATAGATATTCTATCTTAATGCGCTGTTACAACGCTTCATTTTGACAAAGACTACTGTACTGTTATTGTCGTACGCACCGCCACATCAGCCACATATTGTGTGGTATCTGTTAGATTGTTATATTGACTTTCACTGTTGTTTTGACATATTATTGTAGATTATTTTCATAGAACAATAGAAATCGCACCGCTCCCGTGTGGATAGCAAAAAAAGAAGGAACGCGGTGTACCGTTCGGGGTGTCCACCGGGTCCGATATCACTACCGTTGCACCGCACCGCGTTAATCTGGGGGTATTATATTTTATTTGACGCTATTTTTTGTGGGTAAAACCAAAATCGAGAATAGTTAGCTATACCATTTGTGGAGCCCTTTCATTTGATATCCCATTTAATTAGATACTATAAAAAATATATGTTTTTTTTTACTTTTAAAAGAAATAAATATAAATATATAAAAACCATGAATTTGTTATTAGAGGGCGCGTAGAAAACATTACAGTAGCGTTAGACAATGAAGTAAGTGATAATTATTTTAAAGAATATCGATTTTAAATTAGACATCCAAAATGTGCACGTGTAGGTATAGGCTGTTCCGAAAATTATTATGATAATGAGCCACAAATAAGTTTTTTTTAGCTTTCGAGAAACTAGATAAAATTTATCCAGAGAGTTTCTGCAAGAAAAATAAAAAATAAATTTTGGGGGAAACGACACCATACACAACCTTTTTACGCAAAAGAGTTTTACCCTTATAATCAAATAAAACTTCCTAAAGATATAAAAAGTATAAAGTTTTCAAATAAACCTAATTTTTTGTGCGACATTCTTCTAAACAACTGTTTGTAACTTTTTCTTAGATTTTTTCTGCCGACAGTCTCTTTTACCTTCTCACGAAATAAAGGTAAGGTGTGAATGGCTAAAATTAAGAAGTTTGGTAATTGTATAAAAAAAACGGAACTTTTATCAAAATTTCATTTCAAGATAGAGTAGTTTAAAGTTTTTATTGATATTACAGTTCTCGAAATATTTAATTGACTTCATTTTATATTTTCGTTCTTATTGTCAGTAAATGTACGTAAATATTTTCCCTTTTAGAGATAGCAGTTAACTTTTATCTTAAGTGGATTCCGTAGCTAACCGCATTTACAGTTTTTATGATGTTTGCTCCACGGAAGCTAGCAGTTAGCCGGAGCGTGAAAATAGAATATGTCACTAACTTTGTAAAGAGATGGCATTAATGAGCGACTGAGATGGATTGTAATTAGGCTTAGAAATAGACTAAAAATCGAACTTTCGATTAAAAAAAAACCTGATTGGTTTTTGAAAAATGATTTTAATAAAAGTTGTTAAGAACTAACTACAGAATAATAGAGAGTCAATATAGTTTTGATAAATTGATTTAAATATATTTAATACAAATCAAAAGGATTTTCAATATTTTTTGTTTAATTTCTAGAAAGTTTTATATACAACATTTATACTATAGCAACATCTAAAACAGAAATCTTTGTTGAAGATTTTAATATTAATATTCTTAAAAACTCTAATGACAGTAATGACTAATTAGGGGAGATTTCTACTGTGATATTCCTATTTTCATCGTTTCTTTACGATTTTTTTTTCTGGGGATAATACCTAAGACAAATGCAGAAAAAACAAACTTTCAATTCTTTTTATTAAAGATAAGATGTACCAAAGAAAAATTTTCAACCACCAAAAAATGAAAAACTTGAGGGTGATACAGGGTGCTGAAGTTACCCCCTATAAAAAAACGTAACTTGCTGGCGGAATTCAAATAAATTTTTCTATTCATGACAAAAATAAAATTGACCCAGATTCTTCAATTGTAAGCATGTAGTTATAGTCTCCACTAGAATCAAGTCAAAACTCGAGTAACTGTTAATATGGCGCGATATTTAATTTTTTTTTTTAAATTTACCAATTTTTTTGGATTTTAAGGGCCGTAACATTTTCTGTTATATCGCAAAATACTTGATTCTAGAGGGGGCTATAACCACTTGTATTCTGAGCATTTTAAGACCGAAATCATTAAATTCTGATAATTTGAACATACCGAAGTACTTTCCGCCAGCGCGAAAAACAGTGTTTCGAGAAAAACAACTTTAAAGTTTCAACGGTGGCTCACAACGAAATAGTCTCACTGTCACTTAGTCTGCGATGCCTGGCCCGTAGATTACACCCTCCTCTTCCTCGAAAAACGATAAACGAGCTGATTCTTCTTGCCTCTTTGCGAGCCTGGCCTAATGATCCTGATTGGTCGAGATGATCTCGCTTGCGACAGCACGTAACTCAAAAGCGGCTAGTGGTGAGAACTGACCGGCAATCATAAAATTGGATGTAATTTTTTTTTTGAGTAAATTTGGTAAAAACGTTTACACACGGTTATTCTAGAGGCTATAGAGAGTCAAAAAACGTCGGAAAAAAATTTCGATTTTTTGAAAACCATCACAGTAGAAATCCCCCTTAAACACTCTATGGGAAAATGGGTTTAAATCGGTTATTAATAAATTTAGACGCGTAGACAAAAAAGCAATAGTTGTTTGGACCATATTTTCTTCAAGGTAGAATCTTTGACTGCAACACCTTAACCCCTATTGTCTTGCACACAAAAATTACGGATCATTATGTACAAATATGTTACAAATAAATTTACCAAGAAAAGCTACTTGTGTAAGGTCTAAAAAAGAATATATATAGATTATACAAAACTAAAAGAATGCCTGGAACATATCTTCTGATTGCGCCACTGCCTTCAGGGTTATCCCCTGATTTTTGAACAGGATTAGATACGGCAACGTTGGTGATTTTGCCATAATCACAGCTATACCTCATTGTATCATCATAAGTTTCATCGTTCTAGTTTTGGAAATTAGCCTCGTCGTCAGTGGCGTATTTAGGGGGAGGAGGCTGCCGAGCTGCAGCCCCCCCCCGAGCCTAGGAACTCGGGTCTAAAAGTCTAATTGTAACCTAATGTTTCGTGTCAAGCTTGGCCTTTTAATTTAACTCTTTAAATAATGTATTCTTGGCTTAAATTACAAAGGTCTTGTAGAAAACGTTTAGTTTTTAAACTTTTCCTTCTAAAAGTTCTGTTTTATATAGAGATTAAGTTTTCGGACACATATAGTTATTGATTTATGATGCAATTTTAAAGGAAAATGAGTAAAAAGAATAATATTTTATAGTATTTTTCTATTATATACTTAGCTGTCCCGTTTTCCCTTTTTTAGAGCAATTTTAAATATATAAAACAAAAATATAACCCAATGCTATAAACTAATTTTACAACAAAAACAGAAAAAAACAATTAGGTATTTATTTTTAAAGAGAAAAATTAAAGTAAAAATTTTAATTGATATATTTTGTATGGAAGAAGTGTATATAATAAAAACAATTGTGCGGAAAGAAACGAGAATGCTTTCTTATGCATATACAAAACGGCACTTAAAAAGGAGTATTTCAAAACCCAAATTTGCATTAAAAACTGCTCTTAGATCTACGATCCTAAAATACATGATTTCTGAAAAAATCATCAGTTTTGGCGTGGTGAGCGATATTTACTTTATTTTTAATCATGGAAACCGAGCCCGAAACACGCTGGTTAGAGTCATACAATATGTCTTATGTTAAAATTTTTGGATTGACACCAATATTCATATTTCTCACAAATATGAAAAATGTTTTTTTTTAATAAAGAGCCAGCTGGGAATATAAAAAAAAAACATTTACAAAAACAAATCTAATCCATAACCATGCAGACGGGGAAAAGTAATAATTTAATTTTAGAAATTTGATAGTAGTTAGGTGAATTTTAAACGAACTTTGGGTGTGGCCCTAAAAATTTCTCGCTGCCGGCGCTTTTCCGCCTTCTCCACTAGGTACAATATCATGAAATACATGTATTGACTGCCCTTTCTCCAAAAAAATAAAATGTCCTACTTACGATCACTGAGCCCCCCCCCCCCGAGCATATTTTCTGGCTACGCCACTGCTCGTCGTGGTATTATCACCTTAAAAGGTAGTTGGTGTTAAAAAAATTATAACAAATTTTTCAATTTACATTTATATAAAATTATTTTTACTCCTTTATATCGATACCTAAAGGGTATAAAGGATAAAAAAAAGGTTTAATTTGGCGTGTATCTTGAAGCATATGGTTACTTTCGAAAGGTAAAAGCTTTTTTTATAACAATCAAAAAAGCTTCCTAAAAAATAAAAGGTTCGCTAAGCAGGTAATCAAATTTATGTTGGGTTTTTAACATACAGATGACGGTACATCCCTTTTAATTTTCTGTTTTGTAAACAAAAATAGAAACGACATTTTACGAGGAGAAAAACCATATATGTAAATTTCTTTAGGCTAAAAGGTTAACCTTACTTTAGGCCTATGCGAACCATACAAAAGTACAAAGTTTCCAAATAAACCTAATTTCATCTGAATTTTTTTTAAAAAGCTTTCTACAACTTTTATGTACTTTTTATCTTCCTTCGTCTGACATGTCTACATCAAGAGATCAATTTTATTTTTATTAAATTGGTGTTTTATGACTTTCTTTATTGATGTTGTTACTTGTTATTTTTAATTTTTTGTAATTTTCTAGAGAAATACAAAAAAAGTGATTTTTTGACATAAACAGTGGATGTTTGGAAATCTAACGCTTACAAAAGAACCGTCGGAGTCGAAGGTAGCTCGTTAGGGTAGACGCCTTCTAAACTAGGATCCACTACTCATATGCAAACCAGTAAAGTCTATACAAAGTCAGTGTAAACGACAAAAAATCTAAAATTATACTTATAGTCGGCATCTCCTTTGTGAAACATAGGCGTGCCACGCGACGATAGAAATGGAAAAATAATAAGTTATAGTTTTCATAATATCTATAACGGGTGTCCACGGAAGGTGGCTCGCCCCTATAACTTTTTTATTTTTAAAGATAGTGAAATGAAAATTGGAGGATTCATATATGACGTAAAATTGCATTTTTTAACAAGTGATTTAACTTTATGACACTTCCGGTTTAACCGGAAGTGACCTAAACTTTTTATTTTTAAATGGGACACCTTATATATTTTTTCTTTTTTAACTTTACACGACGTTCTAAATACAACCATGTGTAACTTGTCACTTTTTGTCACCAATATTATTATTTATTTTTTAATAAATTTTTTTAACTAGAGGGCTATGAATACGTTTAACTCACTTATTTCAGTCCTAAAATCTTGGGAAAATACAACTTGACTGTTTTTGGTCAAACTCTATCTGCTGTGTGAAATTTAAAATTTAAACTTGTGTTACTCATTCTTTTTTAAAGGGCAACATGGTGTCTCGTCAGATTAGAAACAAAGAGCACTTTGTTACGATTAATTTTAGGTATTTATTTTTTAAAGAAAAAAATTAAAGTAAAAATTTTAATTGAAACATTTTTTATAAAAGAAGTGTGATATTTTATAATAAAAAAAATAGTGCGGGAAGAAACGAGAATGCTTTATTATGAATATACAAAACGGCACTTAAGAAGATTTCAAAACCTAAGCATTTGCACCAAAAACTGCTCATAGATCTACGCTCCTAAAATACATGATTTCTGAAAAAATCATCAATTTTGGCGTGATGAGCGATATTTACTTTATTTTTAATCCTAAAAAACCGAGCTCGAAAAACACTGGTTAGGGTCATACATACGTCTTATGTTAAAATTTTGGATTGACACCAATATTCATATTATTCACAAATATAACAAATGCTTTTTTTTTAAGGAATATTCTTAAGTCATATTTTGTCGTGAATTCAATCGTGGCACATTAAAATTAAGCTTACCCAATATATTAATACAGTCGAGTTGATTGTTTAGTAATTTATACAGAGCCATTAATAGGTGGTAATCACGGCGATCTCTGAGTGATTCATATTTAAATCTCTGAAGAAGTAGAGTCTGGGGAAAACCCTGCATGGGATATATTCCGTGAAATTTAAAATTTAAACTTGTGTTACTCATTCTTTTTTAAAGGGCAACATGGTGTCTCGTCAGATTAGAAACAAAGAGCACTTTGTTACGATTAATTTCATACCACACACTATTAGGTTTTAACCAAATTTCCATTAAAAAACTTTAAAAATGTAACATTAGAACGTCCCTAAAATAAAACATCTTTTTTGAATAAAAGACGCTTTAAATGAATCTCAAAGTAACTGGATTTTCGTTATTTATTATTATTAGTTATTACTATTGTGTAAAAACGTTAGGAATAGTCCATTGACCTAAACCTAAATACTGAACACACATACCTGGCAAAAACCTTGGAGTATCCACTTTAATATTTAGCAAAAAATTAAGGGGTTTCAGTCTTAAGCAAGGAGCCAGGTCGTCCTCGTACAAATCGCCATGACAACCAGTATGTTTTGCGACGGTCCTCTTGACCCAGAGTGGATCCCTTTGTAATGCCCACGGGCTCAGTCCTGACCCACTAAGAAGGATCACTCTGTGAAGTAGCTCTGGAATAAAAAAAATAAAGGATAATAGAGTTAAAATAATTTTAGCGGTAATATTACGCTCATTGATGTAATCAAGTTCTTTCGACAATATGTAAAATGCAACTTTTTAATAATTTCATTCCGAGTCATCAATGATATTTTATCTGTATTGGGAGTTGATTATTTAGTGTTTGCCGACGACCTCAAGCGAAATAAATTATTCTCTTGAGGATTGGCTGAGGCTTCAGAAATATCTAGTTGTGATTCTAGTGGTGCTGCAGAAATAAACTTCCATTTAATTCTCTTAAATGCAATATTATGGCTTTCACGCGAACACTAAATTCTATAACATAGTACAATGTAGAATATGTTGTAGTGGCAAGGCCTACTATTATTAAAGATTTAGGTATTGCATTTGATCCTACGTTGTCGTTCGCAAGTTGTATCGAATGCGTGGTAGACAACGCATTGGGAGCATTGAGTTTCATAACCAGTAACTTCAGATAGTTTTGGCAAGCTTCGCATATATTGCGCTTATTAGCATAGACGCTCGTAGAAGTTTTTTCCAGGGGGGGGGCAAAATAAAAAGCTTTTTATGTATTTTATATAACATGTCGTATATACTTATCTGTTCCGTTTTCCCTTTTTTAGAGCTATTTTAAATAAACAAAAATATAACCCAATGTAATCAAATATTTTTACAACAAAAACAAAAAACAATTAGGTATTTATTTTTTAAAGAAAAAAAATTAAAGTAAAAATTTTAATTGAAACATTTTTTATAAAAGAAGTGTGATATTTTATAATAAAAAAAATAGTGCGGGAAGAAACGAGAATGCTTTATTATGAATATACAAAACGGCACTTAAGAAGATTTCAAAACCTAAGCATTTGCACCAAAAACTGCTCATAGATCTACGCTCCTAAAATACATGATTTCTGAAAAAATCATCAATTTTGGCGTGATGAGCGATATTTACTTTATTTTTAATCCTAAAAAACCGAGCTCGAAAAACACTGGTTAGGGTCATACATACGTCTTATGTTAAAATTTTGGATTGACACCAATATTCATATTATTCACAAATATAACAAATGGTTTTTTTTTAAGGAATATTCTTAAGTCATATTTTGTCGTGAATTCAATCGTGGCACATTAAAATTAAGCTTACCCAATATATTAATACAGTCGAGTTGATTGTTTAGTAATTTATACAGAGCCATTAATAGGTGGTAATCACGGCGATCCCTGAGTGATTCATATTTAAATCTCTGAAGAAGTAGAGTCTGGGGAAAACCCTGCATGGGATATATTCCGTCGACCCTAAAGCTAAGGTACTTTAAGAATTTTCGCTGCACCCTTTCAAGATTATCAATGTGACCATTATACTCAGGTGTCCAGATCACTGCGGCATATTCTAGTTTCGATCTTATATAGGAATATCAAAAAAATTTAAAAAAACATTTACAAAAATAAATTTATTCCAACCATGCAGAGGGGGAGAGGTAATAAGTTAATTTTCAAAATTTTATAGTAGTTAGGTAAATTTTAAACAAACTTTGGGCGGACCACGAAAATTTTTCGTCTGCGGCGCTTTTCCACCTTCTTCATAAGGTACAATATTATGAAATTCATGTATAGTCCGACTGTCCCTCTCTCTAAAAAAAAATGTCCTACTTACGCCCACTGAGCTCTCCCAAGCATATTTTCTGGCTAAGCCACCGAACATAACCAAGAATGATATAGACATGTCTCTCTTATTTGGTGTGGGAATTATCTATTTTTGATTTTATATATTAATGACATGCCATTAGTATTAAAATTGGCTAAAATTCAAATGTTCGCAGATGATACTCTTATTTATATTAGTGGTAAAAATATTTTGGAAATTTTGGAAGTTTTAAATTCAGAACTTGTTTTATTGTCAAATTGGTTAAAAGTAAACAAATTAAAATTAAATGTTTCCAAAACAAAATGTATGGTTATGGGTTTAAATTTGAATTTAACCAATTTAAATATTTTAATTGATGGAGACAGATTGGAAATAGTTAACTTATTTAAATATTTAGGTATAGTAATTGACTCAAAATTAAAATTTAATATCCAATATGAAAATTTAATTTCTAAAATTGCGGGAAAAATGAATTACTTTAAAAGAATAAGTTTCAATTTAAAATTTTATTCGAAAAAAATTATTTATAATACTTTAATTTTGCCATATTTTTTATATTGTTCTACAATTTTATTTAACGCTGATGAAGGTGTAATAAACAGATTACAAATTTTACAAAATAAAGCGATGAGAATTTTACTTAATATGGATAGATATTCAAAAATTAATATATTGTTAAAAAAATTAGAATGGTTAAATGTAAAAAATTTAATATTATTTTTGGTTTTGATATTTATTTACAAAGTTCAAAATGGTATGTTGCCTTCACATTTAAAAGAGTTTACTGTTCTAAATTGTGATCATCATAATTATTTAACGCGAAATAACAATAATTTTTTTCTTAATACTTTTTCAAAAAACATAGCTTATAAATCGGTATTTTATAAAGGGCTTATTGAATTTAATAATTTAAATAAATCAATTAAAACACAAAAAAGCTTAAAATCATTCAAACAGGGTTTAAAAAAATATTTATTAAAACAACAAGAAAAATAAAAATGTTTCAAAAGGTCATTTAAAATTGTATTAAAAAAAATTAAAAATAATTATTTAAATGTATTAGTAGCCATGTGCTAAATAAATCTTGTTACTACTACTACTACTACTACTACAAACCTTTGGCTTACTTACACACAATAAATCTTTTACTATTTACTACAGACTGTTTACTTGAATATAAAGATTTAACATCCCTTAAATACCATTATGTCGAGGATTTGAAAAAACTTTTAAAAATCCTTGATGTCACAACCGTAAATCCGATTAACTAAATCCGTTCGATGAAAGGAATTTAAAGCGATGCATTTCCATTTTTAACCGAAGTGTGTACGTAGAAAAAATATAAAGAAAGCGATTTGGTTACAACGTGATAAGATTGCCTTGTTGTATATTTAACTGCAGTGCCAGTTTTGGAATAAAGGTTTTTAATAAATTTAAAAAAATTAGGTAAAGTAAATTTTTAACGGATTCAAACACGACATGCGAAGAGCCTTTTGTTCATTTCATATTTTGACATTTTTCTTGTCAATAAAATGTTATTAGGAAAAAATTTAACCGGGTATGCTAAAATTTTTTTACCCAATCATACGAGTTTTTTTAAATATTTTTCGTAAGATATCTCATTGTAAGTTGAAAATAATTTATTTTGACCGCGGCAGTGGCTCAGAGGTGAGGTACTGGCATTCGACCGTGGCGCACTTCGATTCCCGGAGTGGGCATATGTCCAAAATTTAGTGGATAAAAGAATGCAGTATGCTACTAGTGATTCCTAATATCGGGACCGAGAAGGGCGTTATGGACCTCTGGGGGAGTAAAAAGGATAACTAGTACATACACGTGGTTCGGAGCCCACGTTAAGCTGTAGGTCCCGTCTGGCTGATATTACCCAGACGATAGAGGATACAATGGGCCTTATATAGGCCCAAGTAAACTAGCTCTTCCGCCAACCCCAGCAAGAAAATAAAAAGTTGAAAATAATACTTTTTACACCCGGTGTAACCATATAACTTTTATTTTATTTATTTATTTATTTATTTACATTACCTACCCTACAGGTTAAATAACCCAACTACAAGGCAGGACCATGAAAAAGTTTACACAAAAAATAAATATACTAAAAGTGAAGCTAAAAATACTAACAAAAGTAAGCTAGTCTATACGTAAATCTAAACTAATTATTCGAAATTAAATTCGAATATAAGAAAAGTAACAGCAAAGAAAAAAAGAAAAAGAGAGACTGAACACAGAAAATCATGTCACTGGACAAAAAATAATACCAGCCCCACAATCTCAGTTTAAAGTATTAATGCCGCACTAACCTCTTAACTGTATTGACCGAAGAACTGAAAAAATCTAAATCAAACCGCTTATTATATCTCTCACACATTTGAAAGACAGGAGAAAACTTTAAAATATTTGTCTTTGGATTAGGCAGGTAGAAAGTCATATTTTGTCGTAAATTCAATCGTGGCACATTAAAATTAAGCTTACCCAATATATTAATACAGTCGAGTTGATTGTTTAGTAATTTATACAGAGCCATTAATAGGTGGTAATCACGGCGATCCCTGAGTGATTCATATTTAAATCTCTGAAGAAGTAGAGTCTGGGGAAAACCCTGCATGGGATATATTCCGTCGACCCTAAAGCTAAGGTACTTTAAGAATTTTCGCTGCACCCTTTCAAGATTATCAATGTGAACATTATACTCAGGTGTCCAGATCACTGCGGCATATTCTAGTTTCGATCTTATATAGGCATTGTATAAGCTTGTTAAGACATCAACGCTGTTAAAATCCCTAGTGCAGCGCACAATAAATCCATAACTCTGAAGAGCTTCACTAATAATCTTATTTATATGGGGTATAAAAGAAAGCTTTGAATCAAAAACGACACCCAAGTCGCAATATAGTCGCAAATAGTTGGTTTTAGAAAAAGCTGGGTAGTAATATCGTTGTCACCCGGTATATTACATAATCCAACATCGTTCATCAATTAATCAAGCCTATTGAATACGTAAGATTTAATTTTTTTTCAATTTCGCATTCTCTAGTCTCTATCATTCATTCACAATACTGTTAGATAGAGTATAAAAAAAAAACAGTTTAAAAAATATTTCTGCCACTAATTTCGTATAGTAAATAATCATTTAGTTAGTCAAATTATTTATTAGACACACTCAGATCTGCCCTAATAGGAAAACCAGATGATATGCTTATTTTTTTAAACTTTTCTTGCAAATTCGCGCCTAAATTTTGCTAATGTTTAAATTTGAGATGTATCTTATTAACATGTTTTGTGTTACTCCAAAAGAAATTTGTTTATCTTATCCGTAACAGAGTTTTTTAAAAGTTTTAAAAAGCAATTTCCATAATAAATGCAGTACACTTGCGGAAAAAGCTTTACAGGTTTAAATTCATGGATAAATGATTTCCAAATTTTAGTCATATATAACAAAATAAAAATATACATATTTTCATAAACAGATAAACGTTATGATTGTTGTTGGGCCACTTTAAAACTTAACATATTAAGTTTATAATTACTCGGGCTTTCCCTTAATGTTTAAAGACAAAACAACTCCATAGACACTCCGCCCGCGCCGCGTTGGTCGCAACATTTCGGGTTGAGACGGGGGGAAACGTTATGTCCTCGGACTGGAACACCAGTCTCGAGAGATTAGTCAGGTCGGAGGAGTGTATCGAATGAAGGCTGTTCCAAGTTGCCCATTTGCCGGTTTTGTTATAACGTCGGTACCTTCTTCCGCGTGTTTTTATTCGAAAGCGTAATTCGTTAAATTATTTTCTCAGTAAATAATTGAAGAATTTAAAACTAACATAGGTATTGAAGGAAAATTGTTTTCATCTCACGCTTGAACTCTTAATTTTATTTTTAAATAATGTATTCTTGGCTTAGATTATAAAGCTCTTGTAGGGAACGTTTTGTTTTTAAATTTTTCCTTCTAAAAGTCCTGTTTAATATAGAGAATAAGGTTTCGGATGCATATCGTTTTAGTTATTGATTTATGATGCAAATTTTTATGAGAACGAGTAAAAAAAAATATTTTATAGTATTTCTCTATTCTATACTTGTCTGTTCCGTTTTCCCTTTTTTAAAGCTATTTTAAATCAACAAAAATATAACCCAATGCAATAAAATAATTTTACAACAAAAACAAAAACAATTAGGTACCTATTTATTTTTAAAGAGAAAAATTAAAGTAAAAATTTTAATTGAAACATTTTTTATGGAAGAAGTGTGATAATTTATAATAAAAAAATAGTGTGGGAAGAAACGAGAATGCTGTACTATGAATATACATAACGGCACTTCAGAAGGAGGATTTCAAAACCTAAGCATTTGCACCAAAAAATGATCTTTGGTCTGCGCTCCTAAAATACATGATTTCCGAAAAATTTGGGCGATATTTTTTTTATTTTTAATAATGAAAAACCGAGCCGAAAAATGCTAGTTAGAGTCATACATACGACTTATGTTGAAATTTCGGATTGAGATAAATATTCATATTTTCACAAATATAAAGAATGTGGGAATATCAAAAAAAAAAGTAAAAAAAAAATAACATTTACAAAAACAAATTTAATCCAATCATGCAGAGGGGGAGAGGTAATAATTTAATTTTCGAAATTTGATAGTATAGTAGTTAGGTGAATTTTAAACGAACTTTGGGCGTGGCTCTGAAAATGTTTCGCTTGCGGCGCTTTTCCGCCTACAATATCATGAAATACATGTAGTCCCGACTGTCCCTTTCTCCAGAAAAAAATGTCCTACTTACGCCCACAATAATAAGTTCAAAACCTGGGTAAAAAGTTTATATCTTGAGACTTATATCTCTCAAAACAGTTTAAATTTTAATTTATTTTGAAATAGTTGGTGTTCAAAAAAAAACTTAATAACCTTATGCGGAAATACACTTTCTGCAGAGCTTTAAAAAAGTCATTTTTATGATAGATATAGCAGACTTTCAGAAAAGGATTTGCGGACTTAAATTTGGGGATAAGTGCTTCCTAACTTTTAGCCCCTAAGGCTATAAACAAAATAAAAACATCCTTATTTTCATGAACGTTAGAACTTTATCATTGCTGTTGGGGGACTCTGAAACTCACTTAACAAGTTTAAAGTGAAACGACTGGAAAGGCCAAAAAATCTTTTGTCTGTGCTGTTGCATCTTCAGTCTGAGAAAAGCTTGTGCATTAGAAAATATATCTGTAGCGTACAGCGTTATATAAAAATACTTCAAAAATGCTCTAAAAAGGTATAAATAGTATATTACATAACAAGTGCTGAAATGATACTTTTTAAACGAAGAGATATAAAACCCAGAAGTCCATGACGCTTTTCGCGGTTCCGATATTAGGAATCACTAGTAACATACTGCATTCTTAAATCCACTGAATTTCGGATATACTTTTTTTTTATTGTACGTAGGTATGCCCACTCCGGGAATCGAACCCGGGTCGCCACGGTCGAATGCCAGTAACTCACCTCTGAGCCACTACCGCGTTTTTTTTCCTTTAGATTGTTACGGGCGTGTCTGCCCAATTCCTAGTTTGATAAAACGTAATTGTGACACAAGAAAGTGGCGTTTTTATTGTTGACAGAGGGTTCTCAATTAGGATAAAGCATAGTGCATTCTTTTATCCACTAAATGTCAAACATATTTTTTTTTATTATGCGTGAGGCGTTAGCCGAGTGCGGAAATTTTCCGAGTTTTAGAATAATCATTTTCACACGAGCAATGTACACCATTTTTCCTATAACCACAAAAAAAGAAAATTTGAAAAGATCGGCGTTTGTAAAAAAAGGGATTTTACTTTAGCCCTAGTCCGCTTTCTCACGTAATTAAGAATCCGTTTATTTAACTAGTCAGTCAAGACTACCCTTTCACATATTTAATAAGTGAAAAGGGAACTCTTGACCGACAGGTTAATCAACAAATAAGACTAGTTTTGGAATATCGGTGCTGCCAAGGGCTGGATTAAATGAAGATGCTGTTTGTAGCTAAAATTTTATTAAAAGCTTGGCGTAGCTTTCGAAAATGTTTTTTCTATCTTCTTCAGGGTGCTGTACATTATAAAGAATAATGGTTTCGAGCAATCTATGCTACATAGAACAATATATATTTTTTAGTATATGAAAAACACAATATTATTGTGTTAAAATTTCACTACGGCAATCAATGGCATATCAAAAAAATTCGCGGTAAAAAGCCAGCTGGGAGACCATAAGATCTAAATATTTCGTTGTTATTTGACTGAAGAAGACGAACCGAAGTCAAAACAAGTATCCAAACTTAACAGGTTTTCGAAACAAAGAATACTTTTGCTTCATTGAATTCCACGACTTTTGATTTTGAACAGAAGAAAAACGCGCCACAAATTCGTGGAGATTTGCGAAACTCCAAAAGTTCTTTTGCTCTTGTCAAATAAATTCGAAGCAGTAAACTGGGATTCGGGTTTCACCTTAACCCAGCGATATTTAGGGTGCATTATGGATGCTGTCGACCTTCTGGGTCTCATCAGTCAGGCGAAGACGATTAAGAGCTAATTTGATTATAATTTTAATTTAGTTGGTTCAAAAAGTAGTTCTCAAATGCAAGGAACAAAGTTTGTTCATTTACCAAAGACACAAAGGCTGTGCCAGTGTTTGGTATTCTGCGCTGGTTCTACAAATTTCGAGCGACTTTTGTGCTATGCACTTTTGACTTTTGTCTTTGCTCAAAACATTCTCTTAATTTAAAATTAATAAAGTTATATCTTTAATTAAGTGGCTGTGTACTTTATGTTTTAAAAATATTGCGCCTCGTTCAGAAATGTTTTTTTAAAGCTAGGGAGACTTAAAATATCAATATTGTCATACTATTCAAATTAAAAAAAATTAAATTCGGATTATTTACTACAAGAGCAACTTGTTTGTAATACAGATATTCATCCAATATTATCAAACAAATAAAAACAATATATTCTATGTTTGCATTTCGCTACAATTGTACAAAAAGTAGTTGTTATGAGGAGCAGCACAAATTGTGCAAAACAAACATACATACTAAACGGAAACATTGTCCGCGTTTCTGGTAATATTACTCCGAGCATGGAGTTTAAGTGCACACTTGCTAGCATATGCCGCAGTTATGATAATTTAATTAGAAAGTTTGTGTAATTAAAATGATATTTTAACTTCGAGAAAACAAGTAAAATATTTAAATAACTTCTAAATACGGGATGAGTCTCGCAAACCACAAAAAATATAATTTATTTTAAATTACAATGGTGCTAAGTCCTTTAAATTTTGCATTGTTTTAGGCATTATTAAATTTGGTTTATTTTTGTGTAAAATCAGGTGTTCTCGGCACAATGATACGAGGAACTGTTTTAAATTGGTGGCGGAAAAACAAGTATTATATTTTTTACTATTAACAACTAGGATATAGAAGAGATATTGTGGAAAACTATATGACGAAATACAAAAGTCCGCCAAAAGTGACTGAAAGACCATTATCCAGTCTGTCATTCAAATTGACCACAGAATTATCTCTACTAGTTGCTGAGATATGGCAAAACAACATTTTCAAAAAAATTCAATTGCATTATTTTATTATTTTCAAAAAAAAAATTAAAATAAATTGTTTTATTATTTTAGAATGATCATTAAACTTATCGGAAACGCCCGAAAATAGGAAGCAGCATCTGCTGTTAATAAGGTATTCATATTTTCGTGCGTTTCCGACAAGTTTAGTGATCATTCTAAAATAATAAAACAATTTAATTTAATTTTTTTTTTAAAATGTGACAATTAACATTTGCAAGAGTGAAAGAAAATAAAATGTGCTTTAAAATATAGGTGTAAAATGATATAATATAAATTAAACATAAATCAGTTTCTTTTTTTTTTCGTAAATTTTTTTATGAACATTTTATAAATTTAAAAGTTCCTAATTGTAGATAACGTGTAATCTTAAAATTATGATTATTTAGAATGCTGTGCTGCCCTGCAGTGTTTCACAAAGGCAATAGGAATTAAAATATATATATTATGTGTATCATGCAACTATAAATAGTGACAGAATCAAAAACGTGTGTGTTATTTAACTATAAATAGTGGTGTAACGTAAATGTATGTCATACATACATAAGTAGTAGCATATAACTATCGGGTGTTTAACTAAAAAATAACGTCGGCTGTACCTTAGAAACGGTGTTCTGCAGAGTTTGGGAAAAAAATAATTACAGAAGTAAGAAAAACACTATAAATTATTTGCAGGTTTTGCCGTCCTAGACGATTGTACCAGAAGAACCCATTAAAAACGTTATTTTAAAAAATCTAGATAGAAGGTGTATCAAATGTAACATTTTTGCAACCAAATTAAAATATTTAGTTTTTACTCTAGCCAGAATTAAAAAAAAATAGTGAAAAATATTGCTACGAAAAATTGTTTATAACTTTGGCTTAGCTCGGCGGAATTTTCCTATGTTTCATAATGGTAACGTTTTACATTTTGTTGCAGCTGCTAGAGGGCGTCATTTAAAAAAAATACCATTTTCTTGAAAGTAAAGGGGGAAGTTGGTTGTAAACATGTACACTGTGTTCTGAAAAAAGGAAAAAAAAAACATAATTTATGTTGAAACAACAACAATAACTTGGTCATTTTGAGCCAGTTTAGGTTATTTAATTCGAATGCAATTAGAGGATTTGATTGAAAAGTCGGTATATTAAAGATGCTTTTACCAAAATGATGCAGATTTATCTAAGCTTTCTAATGATGTTACCAAAGGTATACATTATTGTGTAAATTTTCGGAGAAATTTAGAATTTCAATATTTAATTTTCAATTGTGCCCTCTTGCGGCAAAATTCTGAACTTAAAAATTGATTCCAGGATTTTTCTTAACCACTTTAATTACGATTTTTTTCCCTGGGTTTCTATGCCCAGTAGTTTTCGAGATACGGTCGGTGGCCATCCATAATGGGACACCTGGTACATTAAAATTATCTTTAATTTTGACATGTTTTAGGAAAAATCAGTGTGTGCATGGGATCCATTTGTGAACTTAAATAAATAATAATATCAACAATTAAACTTTTTTCTATTTGCTATCATTTTCAAGCTACTGCTTCCTTAAAAAACCTCTTTCTTTCTTTAAGCCAAATATAAACCCAAATCATAACTCTATTTCACAGTGTACGGGAAACCCATAAATGCATCTTTACCTTCCGGAGTGCTGCAGTTACGTAGAATAAAACCACTCGATCGTGTTCAAGACATATCTTTTAACACTTTGATTAATATCGATAAAACGTAGAAATATATTTAAACTCGGACACATGACATGCATTCTTTTAAAAATAGCTGTGGTCAATCAATCAGTATTGTCATCTGATGCGGGAGTGTGAGCCGGCTCTTTTTGTTCTCTGTTTTAAAAATAAATGGGTTTTTGATGATTGACTTCCTCAATTGTGTTTGAACAATTTATTACGGTGGAAAGCGATTTTTTATCTTTTCTGCTCGGGTTATGTTCGGAAAAGATATTTGTTTTATAGTTAGCTAAATACCAAGGTTTGGAAAAATAGTTAAAAATAAAGTATGGAAATATTAATATAATTAATTTTTGATTACTTTGGCTTTACAAGAAACGTGTTATGATATGCTCTGTCAAAATTGAGCCTGTGACATTTTTAAATCGATGTTTCCGGGTTGGTATTTCAATGTAGCCGACTGGTTTTCTAGTTCAGTGGCGTGTAAAGAGGATTTTAGTTATTTGAAATGTGGGAGAAAAAACACTTCTTAACTTTTATATTAATAATTTGGAGTAAATGAGAGTATCCTGCTTTAATATAGAAGTTAAAAAATTTACTTTTTTTACATTTTATGAAAAGTGTGGGAACAGTTATAGATAGAGAGATATGCAAGTTCCCATAATGGTCAGGGGCCGCTCGCAGTCTTAAAAAATGGTGAAGAGCTAGGTATAGTGCGGGTACATAAACAAACATTGACTAAAAACCCGTGTAACAAAACGTCTCTCTTATCCTCATCTGTTCAACGACTGAATGGAGTTTCCTACAAATTACAAGTCATTAATTGGGTTTATTTTTAAAGCACACAACTAAGTAGGTACGTAGACTACTGAATTAACTGAAAAATAAAAACAACACTTTTAGTCACACAGTAAATCACGTAAAAACGATATCAATAACCGTAAGTTTCGCGAAGCCTCAAAATAAATACCTTAAGGTTAGGAGAACCAATGCTAAAACAATAATGGTGCATACGACTGATCCATTTTTAAATTGCTCCTTATCATAATGTAAATTGTTACATGCTGTTTGCGTGACTAAGTTCACTAAACCTTAGCAAAGGTGAATATCAAAGCCATGTTGGACTTTGGGTCTTCACTTGCTTTGAGCTAACGGACACGGTCGGCTGGGGCGCGCCAAAATGCACAAGTATTTATAATTATTATCCATAGGAGTTAACCATAGCCCTATTATGCATACATACATTCGGATTAAATTAATATTATTAATTCGACCATAATTATTTTTTGAGGGCTAAAATGGTAGCTGTATTGGTACATTAATATTTAATATTATCGAACAACTTTCCTCCTGGTTTTATTTTTTGAGAGCCCCTTCACCAACTTCACTTGACGAGCCGCCACTGATCTTGGTAAGTTATTTCGCGGATTCACCCTATTGTGCTAAGCATAAATGATAACTTACTTACTGGGTAAAAAGTCCAATTTCTTTAGTATTTTTGCTTCGCTGGGTATTTTCATAGCTGCCTTTATCAAATTTATAGTACTTAATATTAAGACTTAACCCATTTATGTTGGGTTGCATAAATATTTTTAATCACAATTAACTAACCAGCAAGTTTTACTGTGACATAAATGATATTGACAGGCTTTATTTACACACAATCAAAGGTTATTAATTAGTAAAGTCAAAATGAAGGTAACCGGGCAAATATAAGATTGTGACAAAATTATTTCTGTAATATCATGTGTGTCACAGTCAAACTAGTGGTTTTCAAATTTTCAGTTCGGATCTTACTAGGTATTTATGATATAAACAGAAAAAATCTACTTACTCTATGAAGATGCTAAGATGAATGTCAACTTCTGACTTAATTTCTCAACAATGACATTTGCTATCAAATACCACTATTGGTATCTCAAAATTACTATTAATTTTATATATTGCTACGGATATGACGTTATTTCCGTAGCGATATAGAAATAGTAGATAGTATGTGAACTTCTTTCTTTTAGGATTTTTATTCGATGAAACATTTTTAAATAATTTTACTGAATCTATGTGGTTTACTGAGACGGTTTCATTGACAGTAAAACATATTTTTTTTAAATTGTGTTTCAGATACTTTACTTGGACGTAACGCAGGCGCGGATCCGGGGAGGGGCGGCAGTTTTACCCCTCCCCCTTGAGCGTTACCAAATTGATGTTTTTTTACTATAAGCCTTGAAAATTGCAGAGCGTGTGTAGGGTTAGAATTTTTTTAGAAGTCACTAATAGTAAGAAGATTTTTAGAGGCGGGATACGTTTTTTTTAGAAGTAACTTTTTTTTATTCGCCCCCTTCCCCCTCAGCAAAATCCTGGATTTGCCACTAACGTGACGATTGAGAAATCACAATTCTACTCCATTTTAAGCTTTTCATTCTTTACCGAAAGTTCCTCTAAATATCCACTAAAAGGCCCTTATGAGACTAAAAAAAAAACTATATATGCTTTTTTTGTTTGACAACCAAGCTATGATAGGAAAAATTTATTGACCACGCAAAAATAGAGAAGAGGATGTTTTTTACATTTTTTATATTTCTTTGTTCGTGTCATGGCTTTACATGTATAAACTCCAAATTTTACCTTTCTAACTATTACAATTTATAAAATATTTCCTCATGACTAAAGTAAACGACGGACGTCTATGAGAAGACGACAGGCAAAGGTACGGTATATACGGACTCCTAACAGAAACAGGAGTTCGCTCCATTTTTCTTAAAAAAAAATGTATAATACAAAAAGTAAATGACCCAGTCTGCTCTACTGGCTTATTTTTGTCTTAATTCGTATATGTTTCACACTTTGCTAGAAACTTTACAAATTACAAAAATTAATATTGAATTAGGACACATTTTTGAATCATATTTATGTCTCTTGTCTTTTCTTACCACCAGAAAATAATTGTGTGGTGTACCATTAATTTTAATTTATCAACAGTTTAATAGTACAGTCAAAAAAAGAATTTAAAAAAATGAACCATTTTTGGTTTTCTCAAATATCGCATGAAAAATTTTTTTAAAAGGGTGTTTAAAATTAGCTATAAATTCCACAAAAGTTTTATAATTTAACCGTCTTTTTATAATAAAAACCAATATAACAACAATAAATATCAAAATTAGAAAACATTGGATATCAGGACATCGATTTTTGAAATATACCAAATTCAAGTAAATAACACTTAATAACAAAAACAGAAATAAGCAATAAAACTGGCTCGCCCATTTCATTCAAGCCATTTTCTTTATGGCGAAAATCTAGGCCACCTCTATTAAAAAGAGATCCTAAATCACAAGAGACATATCTTGACGGCAAAGTGCTTCTGGCAGATCCACAGTGAGCCATTAAATCTCATACCATTGTCACATTTTTCCTGCGGGGATTAACTTGGCTGACTGTTATTTGCTGTTCGGTGTTAACAATAAAAAATGAATAAAATTATTAACGTTGGGGCATCCGTTAAATTTTTGTATGTATATATCAGCTTTATGCCAGTTGTGCTTTTAATAAATATTTTTAAAAATTATTTATACATCAAGATTAGGGCTACAAATTAGAATATTGCGACTCTCCGAAAACGTACAGAAGCATGGAGATGCATAAAGTGGGCCTCCCCCTTAGCTAGCCAAAAAATCATTATTTTTAATTTGTTAATATATAGGCTTCTCTAATATGCCACAGGGAAATATGGCATCCTAGGTAAACTTTTCAGAAGAGCTCTTAAACTCTATACTTCCCGTGCCGGCGGATACAAAATGCGGCGTTGAATCACCGGCCATGCATAGTTACGTTTTTCCGTTGGGGATACACCACGGCACTATTTCTTTACGGTAGGGAGTTAGGAAACACAAAAGTATTGCGGGTTTAAAATTTTTTACCAAATATAATAAAACTCGTTATGTCGATGTAGGTATTGTCAGGAGAAATACCATTTTAATTTTTATCTTGGTAAGAGAATGGAACCATTCAGGTATGCAGGTTTTTTTTACAAGTATAATAAAGAATGAATAGGCTGGATTTCTTTATAATTAATAATAATTATATAATTTTTGTCATTTTTTTTATACACCGTACACATATGTTGAGACCCGGGCCCACTAGGCAATAAACCGCATCATATTACAATGACTATTTCACCAGTGTTTTATACTGGCAAAATATCATAGCAACGGCCTATTTTCTAGTGGAAAAACTCTTTATCGTATCATTGAAGATTAAGTCATTTTTATATGATATCTTTATTAATAATTATTAACATCATAAACGTACTGAAACCTACATAAGACCATAGTTACTCATAATACATTCGTTACCATAATTTAATACGTTAGTTACGAAAGCATAATACGTTAGATACCAAATAATATTAGAACTATTTTTCATGAACATGTAAAACAATATTTTGACAATTTTCAAATTTGACGGATACACCTTTGTCTTTAACGTCCACGATCTTAGGTATGCCCTCTGAAGACTTTCATCATTAAAAACTTCTCGTCTGAGGCAGAACACACAAATTTGTTGACTTGTTCTCTTGTAAATACTTTTGATTTTTTTGCTCTATATCCAACATTTTTCTTCTTGATGAAACGTATTAAGGCGCCGTATATGTCGATTTCCACTCTTTCCTTCAGTTCTTAAGTCGCTCGTAACATGGAATATTTCGGCCATAAGGATGAAGCAGAGTATTCCTCAGAGAGTTTTGCGAAATACGCCAGCAATACCGTTTCTTCTGCACCTTGAACATGTACTTTGTTTCGGCACTCACAAAACTGCCGATATTCTTTTTCATAATGGATTTTAGATTTGTCCGGAAGCAAGTTCAACCTTATAATGTTGGATGCAGCTAATATATCGTCAGAAATATCAAAATCTTGCATGATTTTAATGATAATTTTTTGAAATGAAAACCAAAATGAAATGACATAAAACCTTGTTTTTATCTCGCATCGCCGTTGTCAATGATACGATAAAGCTTTGAATACAACTCGATTATTAGCGATTTAACACCGTCTCGGACATTGCGAGTGACTCGGCTGTTGCCTCGTCCCCTAGTAATGTCCTCGACTATTATAAATCGCATAATAATCTCGTTATATTAATAGTTATAATTACATCGACTTGAACAATATAAACAAGATGATTTTTTAGCGGCAAAATTTTGATAGATGTCAGGTAAAAACTACTATTAGTCTGACAAAGGTCATCCTGGTTTAAAAAAGACAAAATAAGCAATTTAAATGAAAATGCAAGATTTGGGTGCTAATCTACATAAGAAATTAAAAAATCGATAGCTGAAAGTATTTCACTTAATACACGGGTGTCCAAGAACTCAATTTGAGCACAGTTCTTAGAGTTTCTAATGGTAAGAAATTATAAACTGGAAAAATGTACTACTGTGATGGAACTGGCGAAAATCCTCGAAGATCATGCCACTAATATGAAGAAGGGTAATGGCGAAGACTATAAAGAATCTTCTGTAAAGGCTATATGGAACACTACCTCAAAAATGATTCAAGAAATGTATTTTACAGAATACGAAATAAAGATTGATCCTTTTACGGATATTTTCTTTAAAAATGCGCGAAACATAAAGAGAAAGTAGCTCCAAAGTTGTCAGGAAAAGAAGAAAGTACGTTCAAAAGCATTATCTACCAAATATTTACTTATACAGCGTGATCAGTTAAGGGTACGGAGCGGCCATATCTCGGAAACTACTGGGCATAGAATTTCAGGAAAAAAAAAATGATTACTAAAGTGGCCATGAGAAAATCCTGGAAATAATTTTTAAGTTCCGCATTTTGCCGCAAGAGGGCGCAATTAAGAAGTAAATTTTAAAATTTTACATATCTCCGAAAATCCCGCATTAAGGTATATCTTTGATAACACCATTAAACATCTTGGACAATTATCCATCATTTTGGTCTTATGCTCATTGGCGTACCGACTTTAATAAGAGGGGGGAAAGCTGTTGAAAGTGTAATCACTTAAATCTCTGTAACTTATAAATGACTTATCCGATTTTAGCAAACTAACGACTGGTTGGAAGAGAAATGTATGCACTTTCACCAATCGCATTTAGTTGTCCATAATAGTTCTCAAAAAATTCGTTCTTAATTAAAATAATTAAATGGGGCAAGCATGCCTATTAAATAAAGGTGGTCATTTCCAACAATTTTTATAAAACAAAATTTTTCATTATGAATGTTAATAATAATAAATAGTAGAGCCAAGTTAATTTAATTATTTTAATTAAGAACGGTGTGCCTGAGGAGAAAAATGCAAGATACCATTTTTATGCAAAATTGACCAGGCTAATCAGAAATAATATTCACATGGAAAAATATCAGTGGCGTCCCACTCGCTTCTTCATTTAAAGTTTTAAAAATTATTCTATTGGCGATAACGCTGAAACGAACGGAGATATCGAGCTGCGGTTTTAATATTTTTTCTAGCAAATTTCATCTATTTTTTGATTATGGTATCATAATTATACCATATGATTTATTTTTTCAGAGTAAAATCAAAAAATGTGTTATCATTACAAGTCGCGCCCTCTAGAATTTTTTTTGAGAACTATTATGGACAACTAAATGCGATTGGTGAAAGTGCATACATTTCTCTTCCAACCAGTCGTAGTTTGCTAAAATCGGATAAGTCATTTATAAGTTACAGCGATTTAAATGATTACACTTTCAACAGCTTTTACCCCTCTTATTGAAGTCGGTACGCTAATGAGCATAATACCAAAATGATGGATAACTGGCCAAGATTTTTAATGGTGTTATCAAAGATATACCTTAATGTAAAATTTTCGGAGATATGTAAAATTTTAAAAATGACTTCTCAATTACGCCCTCTTGCGGCAAAATACGGAACTTAAACGTTATTTCCAGGATTTTCTCATGGCCACTTTAGGTATCATTTTTTTTCCTGAATTTCTATGACCAGTAGTTTCCGAGATATGGCCGCTCCGTAGCCTTAACTGATCACGCTGTATATTATAATGCAAAGCTACAAAGAAAAAAACCCCGATGAAGCACAAAAAAAGGTTTTTCATCCCTGCTCATTTGAACTAGCTTGGAGAGACAATGAGGCAAAGACTTATGCTCTGTAAGATTATTTTTAAAATTATTGGAAAAAGAGGACCAAACATTTCCACAGACTATTTCTCTCCGTTCATTAAAACTGACAGAAGAAATGTTGGTTCAAAAATACTCCACTAAAAATAAATACAGTATTTAAGTGGACTAAAACTTCAGCGAAAGAATTATTGGAACTAATACGAAGAACCATATCTGCAGCTAGATCCTAGTCATCATCTAAGGCTTATCGAAAATCTCAGAACAATAAATAAATCATGTTCTAGACCTTTGACTTCTCAAATGTAAGTCAATCATACCCAAAACCATGCTGAGAAAAGACAGGGCAAACTATTACTTATAACAACTGTATGTTTAATATTAGTAGTAAATATAGTTTCTAGTTTGCTAAATAAACAGTGCGTTTTAATTGTTTTCTCGTGAAATAGTCTATCGTCTAGAAAATTGGTTTTATTCAATTTTGTTGCTTTTTGGTAATTTCGCTCATGAAATTTTTGACAAAATAAAATCACGAGCCGTTAGATGAAATTTTCAAGCAACAAACTTTCATACCAGTCGATAATTTTCCGGCAAAATTTTCTCTCTTATGATATTATATACGGTAATTTGTTCCAATAAAATTATAATTACCATGCGGCGATGGTGTATCGCATATTGAGTGACAGATCCATATAAATTAGTGTAATTTTGATTGACAGGCAATATAATGAGTACAGCTAACCGTCTCCTGGGCGCCCGCGGCCTTAGTAGTTACCTGCGCTCCACTGCGCTCCGCTGCTCCGTTCAAATATCAATCATAAAGCGACGTGAAGTGACTAAACAAAAATTCACAATGTCGTGCAAACGTGTACCTTTTAAAATAGTAGTTAATAATAACCTTAACTGCTTTTCCGGTTTAAAATAGACACGCATTTGAGTATATTGTAAATTTTATGACTGTAATTTCATATTTTCTACTAGACAGTCTTGTGAAAAACACGTGATACGCAAATAACATATTCAATATAATCTAATCCTTTTTGAAAATGTATTTATATATGGATAACAGTACCGGGTGATTCAATAAGAAATGACGCCGGCTATATCTCGGAAACTACTGGGCATAGAAACTCGGGAAAAAAAATGATAACTAAACTGGCCATGAGAAAATTCTGGAAATGATTTTTAAGTTCCGCATTTTGCCGCAAGAGGGCGTAATTGACAAGTAAATTATAAAAGTTTACATAAATGTCGGAAAATTCCACATGTACCGATTTTAATAAGAGGGGGGAAAGCTGTTGAAAGTGTTATCATTTAAATCGCTGTAACTTATAAACGACTAAAACAACTAAAGACTGGTTGGAAGAGAAATGTATGCACTTTCACCAATCGTATTTCGTTGTCCATAATAGTTCTCAAAAAAGTCGCTAGAGGGCGCAATTTGTAATAATAACACATTTTTTGATTTTACTCCGAAAAAATAAATCATACGATATAATTATGATACCATAATCGAAAAGTAGAAAAAATTTGCTAGAAATTGATTTAATTATATTTCTATGTTTTAACGTTAGATGTCTATCTTTTATTGATTCCAGTAGATGGCGATACTAGGTTTTCATCACATTTTTATTCGTAAAAATGTCTTGAAAACATATTTTCGCTGTAGAGGGAATTGCTTACAGGTTATGGCTTTCTGATAAGTCCGATCAAGGACGAAACAGCCTGTCATTGTTAACCTATGCCCAGGAAACCCATTACCTTTGGCGTCCCTGTGAACTTAATGCAAAAGATAGACGCATCACTGTTCGCTTGCCGTTAAGCTTCTTTCTATATATTTTAACGGGCACTAAATCCCACTATTTTTTTTAAACTAATAGTCTTTATGGTAATTTATAATTTTTTATTATTTTTAAATTTTAAATTAATATATTTATTTTTAATGTTCCGCATATTCCAGCGAGTGAACTTTTTTCACTGAGCCTTGACAATTGATGATGCAATTGTTTAAGTTATGCAAAATTCATTTCCCTAATCATTAATTTAACATAATTATGTTAAGTACAAAAATCTTTATCTTCTACACGATCTTTAAATAAAACCATTATAATAAGCTGACTTTATTCCTATTAAACCACCCTATGTGCAAAATTTAAAAAAAATTATATTCTGGTAAAATCCAGGACAACGACTTAGAAGAGGCCTCAATTTACTAGCGGCAAACACAGAAGTGCAATGTGTATCCGGCGGATACACAACACGCCGTCGAATCGCCGGCTGTTGTTACATGTTCTCTTGGGAGATGGCGCCTTGCATTGTTTTTTTAGCAAATACAGAGAGTTGCCAATTGAAAACTACCTTGCAAATAAAATGGTTCTAGTGCCAACTAGGCCAAATGTGTTATTGTATAAACGTAAGGGTTATTGAGGAGATATTTTATTGGCATTGGCAATATTCTGATTCCTTTAAACTATTGCTTCTGTTTACATAAACCTTTTTATCATGAGGGTCTAGATTTTTATAACAGAATGCCAAATGTTCAAAAAAATATATTGTCAGCTTAACTGCATAATAAAACAACATTTAATCAGACCCTGGCGACACCAACTTCATAGCAGAAATAGCCTTATGTATAATATGATATAGCTTGAATCTTCAAGCACTAAGAGCTTCTTGCATGCGACTGCACTTGTTCAGAAGTTTTTAAATTAAAATTAAAATCTTTTAATACAACTTAATTATTCCAATTTTTCTCTTTTAGTTTATACAATGGAATGTCGAGAGTCTTTCTTCATGTAATATATTAGTAATATTCTGCTGATGATGAAGGTTTTTACCTTCGAAACATGTACGGCTTAATATTGAGGCTTTTCTGAAAAGAAATCCTTTTAATAAACTAGTGGGGCAGACTATGTGTTATAATGTATTTACTTATAATATTACTCCACTGGGAGATGGACTACTTTCACCAAATTAAAAAATAAAAATGCTATGGCATATATGCTCTAAAGTTCTGGCGGTTAATCCTTCGGCAGATTGCGTTTTGTCTCGATCTTTTCATTTAAAATCTAAATACACATATTTCAAGTGATTTATTTGCCAAACTACTTGATAAATAAAATAGTTCTGGTGCCAACTGGAGCAAAAATATTTGCAGTTTACAGTAACGTCTTTATTGGCGACTTTGTACACACGTTTAAGTGTTGCCGATTTAAAGAAAATGTTTTTAAAGTAGACGATAGATGTTTTTTATTATTTAAACTTATAATTTTGTTTAAGGGTCCCTTAAACACATAAAACAATAAAAATCTTCTCTGTCATTCAAGCAGCTCTAAAAACTCTTGAATTGAGCTGGTGTACCTCAAAAACGATATGGAACTATCGTGAGGTACTACACAAACTTAGCTCAAACAACAAAGTCACCTTAGTTTGGACGACGGGACACATTGGACTGGATGGTAACAGGGCGGCCGACTTGCTAAGAGGGGGGCAGCATCAAAATACACGGGACTCCAGCAAGTACTAAGTAGTTTATATTCTACAGTCAAATAAACAATTTTAACAACAGCAATAAATAAATGGAAAAGATACTGGTTGCATTTACCAGGCCTTAAACTAGAGACCTGCACGGGCCGGGTTTTTATCTCGGGTCTTAACGCGGCCCGGTCCGATTCTTGGTGTTCGGGCTTGCTGGGCCTGTAGGGTTTAACAAGTCTGGCGGGCCTGTCGGACCTCACGACCTGCTGGGCCTGACGGACTTTTGTGGCTAGCCAGTTTTTCGGGTGAGCCTTGATTTGCTTATGTGCTTTATATTTGTGAAATAAATTTCAAGCCCTAATAATTTTTTTCGAGCATGCCGGGCCCGCCGAGTTTGCCGTGTATATGTTACTTAATTGTTAATTTTCCGGGTATATCGGGCTTGTTAAGCCTGCCAGGCTATTTGGTTGACGGGCCGAACTGCGGCGCAATTCCGGCTTTGCACACTTGGAGGCATTTATAAATAGTCGCTTGAACCAATAAATAACGGACAAACTACTTGAGCTTAGTAGGTCACATCTCAAAGTCTTAGTTAGTCCTGTACACTGGACACTACAGATTGCGATACCATATGCACAAAATCGGCCTAGCGCAAAATCACGAATGCAGACTCTGCATGGATGATGCAGAAATGGTAAACCACGTACTGTGCATCTACCCTGCGATAGCAAGAGTCAGATTTGCAGTGTTTGGTGATACAAAGCTGCTGTCGAAAGATCTGAAAAGTACATCATAATCAGCTTTATTAAAAGGTTAGACTTAATGGGAGACATATAATTAAGATGTGAGTCAGAATAGACCAAATGGGCGCAGTGGAGGGTTAACCAACTCAGTTCAACCTAATCCTCACCTAACCGAAGACTCCTTACACGCCCAAAAATGTTAACGCATTTTGGTCAAGTCTTAGAGATTATAACTAATGTGTTCTTTTCACGCAAAAAGTCAAAGTTTGGTAAAAAGTGAAAGTGTCAACTGCTTTTTATTGCTTTTTACTAAGTGTTAAAAGAACTAAAAATATAAAAACACATTGGATCGTTTAGCTATAATATCCTTTCTTCTAATAGGTTTTTAAAACATGTTTTTTTTAATAAGTCCTATTTTCTCTTGATTTTTTTTTTCAAGTAATTCTGAAATATTTCGCATACAGAAAACATATTTATTTAACTCAAAAATATTTTTTTTTATTTAAATGTTTAAATATTAATGGTTTGAACATAATACCAAGATATTTTAGCTTGGGATAAACTATGCATGCACGCTTACAAGCAGATACAGCACCGCATCCTGCGTATTAAATAAACATCGATAAGAAGCGAGGATATGCAAATGCAAAGATTAACTTAATAAATATCCACTGTAATAAAGGACTTGATATGTCTAGCTATCACAGTTACTTCATCCGAAAACATTATCTGAATGAATATTTAAATTATTTATAATAGTGATAGGCAGATTATTGCATATTTTGTGTAATATATTTAAAAATAAATAAATAATACCATAAAATCTATACAGTTTATTCAAAGTGGTCGTTATTGAATAGATTGTTATCATTTCCAGTTTAATAGTACTATCTTCTCTTCAACTTTTAAAGCTTTATTGGGGAAAATGAGTCTAGTAATTTGAATTAAAAATTTCTTAGGTTTTCTGTACGGGAGCATAAATAGTATATTACATAACAATTCATCACTTGTGTTGTGATATTTTTCAAATGAGGAGATATTTAGCACGAGGCGTCAGCCGAGTATGGAAATTTACCGAGTTTCAGAATAATCACTTTTACCCGAGTACTGTACAATATTTTTCCTACGACCACAAAAAATTATTGATTTGTGAAAAAAAATATCAACACTAGTGCTGAAATTAGCATACTTAGGATTATGTCCAACTAAATATTTAGTTTCATAGTTTGTCAATAGGCTTTTCCGTTATTTGTAGTTTAACTTTTTCATTTTTTCATATTTTATATATCATAGGAAAAACTAATCCTGGATTGACTTCTAGACTAACCAGATTAAAACATTTTAAATTTAATCAAGGAAAGATAAATTAAATATTAATTTAAAATATCCTCCCAACAAAGAAGAAGATTTCTATTCAAAATAATTCTCTAAATTATTTAATGTTTTTATTAAAAAATGTCAAATACTCCTGGTGAGATTTGAACCTGTGACCTTGCGATCTATAGGCTAGAGCTGTTCTCTACGTTATTGATATTGATAAACATTTGTTGTTTAATACATGACTCTCTTCAGCGCGATTTGTTTTTTTTAGGTAATATATTTTCTAGTATATTATAAAAAAAAATTTTTTAATAAATAGGGGTGGTCTGTCAAATTGGCACCATATGTTTAAATTAAATAGTGTGCCTTGTATTTCAACTCTAGAGTTGACATATTTTTTTTTAACACGCGGGTGGTAGTCGGCGCTTTCGAGCCAAGTTAGCCGTGCTTTTTTTTCTCATTTTCATAGGTGGTCGTAGAAAAAGTCCTTTACGCCATATAAACGAGAACGTTGGTTGGGAAAACATCTCTGTAAAAATTGCACGAGAATGAAATATCTATAAAGTACTTAAAAAATGTTGAAACTTTTAAGAACTTATTAATTTTGCATGATTTGTAATATTATTTTATATTTTATTTTTATACGGATAAGTTTTCAAGAAGTAACACGATTATTAAATGACGCCTTGGCAACTTCCTAGACTTACAATTTTATCCTAACTGATCCAATCCGAGTATAATGTACCCATTCTTCGGTCGATATATTGCCTGGTTTTCAACTTTCAAATTCTTGGATATGAAAATGTAAAATCCGTTGCCAATTCCACCAATAACTTTGCAACTTTCGTTCTTTTCACTTAGCATTTTTCAATTTTTAAAGGGTAACAAGCTATTGTAATATTTTGCGAAGCCACTGGATCATACCAATATTTTTATATAAATAGAACGAACAATATGGAAATTGCGATTTAAAGGACCTTAGTAGATGGTTTTAGTTACTAACAAACATTAAGTAAGTATAAAATAATAAGATAATTTGGTAAAAAGTCACCAATTGCACTGCAGATAGAAATTAAAAGATGTGACTGTAAAAGAAATCAGTGGCGTATTAAGGGGGGTAGGGGCTGCCGGGCTGCAGCCCTCCTCCGAGCCTAGAAGCTCGGGTTTAAAAGTCTAATTGCAACCTAATTTTTCGTCTCACGTTTGAACTCTTAATTTAAATCTTTAATAATGTATTCTTGGCTTAGATTACAAAGGTCTTCTAGGAAACGTTTAGTGTTTAAACTTTTTCTTTAAAAAGTCCTGTTTTATATAGAGATTAAGGCTTCAGACGCATATCGCATTAGTTATTGATTTTTTAAAGGAGGACGAGTAAAAAGAATAATATTTTATAGTATTTTTCTATAATACTTGTCTGTTCCGTTTCTCCCTTTTTAAAGCTATTTTAAATCAACAAAAATATAACCCAATCCAATAAAATATTTTTACAATAAAAACAATAGAGAAAAATTACAGTAAAAATTTTAATTGAAACATTTTTAAGGAAGAAGAGTGATAGTTTATAATATTAAAAATAGTGCGGAAAGAAACGAGAATGCTTTATTATGAATATACAAAACGACACTTGAGAAGTAGTATTTCAAAACTTAAGCATTTGCATTAAAAAATGCTCTTATCATCAATTTTGGCGTGGTGAGCGATATTTACTTTATTTTGAATTATCAAAAACCGAGCCCGAAAAACTCTGGTTAGAGTCACACATACGTCTTATGTTAAAATTTTGGATTGACACCCATATTTTTCACAAATATAAGAACTATTTTTTTAAAATAAAGATCCAGCTAAGAATATCAAGAAAAAAGGAAAAAAAAACATTTCCAAAAACAAATTTAATCCAACCATGCAGAGGGGGAGAAGTAATAATTTAATTTTCGAAATTTGTTACTAGTTAAATGAATTTTAAACAAACTTTGGGCGTGGCCCAAAAATTTTTCGTCTGCGGCGCTTTTTTGCCTTCTTCACTAGGTGCGATATCATGAAATACATGTAGTCCCGAGTGTCCCTCTCTCCAGAAAAATAATGTTCTACTAGCAAAAACATCCCGATCAAATTATTTATTGGTAAGACGATTTTATTACAAAAAAAAAATTAACACAAAAGCGTCAAAATAATGATACGGAAACATAAATTCAAGAGCGAAATAAAAATATTATTAAACAAATATAATTTGTATTGGGGTTGGGCTATTTTTTTACTCAACCCGATTTTTCATTGTAGACATTTAATAAAATTGAGGTTACAATATTGAATAGTCAATATGGGTTGTTTTAATGGGTATTGTTCCTAATAGGTTTAATTAAATGATAGAAGAGTTTTGAATTTGCATTGTCTTTATTTATTTCAAATCACAACGTTTCAACTTGTAACTATTTCCAGTCGTCTTCAGAAGAATACTAAATAAGTACAGTAACAACAGCTCTATATTATATAGTATATATACTTGCTAGATGCACTGGAGCATACTTGAGATGGGTGCAGTCATGCCTTCGGTTCGTACGTGGTATTTTAAATTTACATATACCTAACAACGGTTTCCAGATATTTCTTATTCCTAATAAGGGTTTACTAAAACAAGCTGGGTTCTGATGTATGGTAGCAGCTTCGTTGAATTTCCTTTTTCTTCACTGGAGGATGCAACAAAACTAACCAATTTTTTATAAGTTAAGTCTATTTCGGAGATTAACTTTTATTAACAGTTATGAAAATGACTTTAAGAGTTTTAATGTCCGTTTATCTTCAAAATCAAGTGCTTTAAAAGTAAATGTGTGGAGTTGGTCAAGTGCTTTAGGTCGGTAATCCCTATTTTCGGCCAAGCTTTATTGCCACCAAAAAGTAAGCAGGGAATACCCTATAGAGCTTCTTTTTTGTTACATCCACAAATCCATTCATTTTTTAAATAAATGTTTATTAAATTTGCGTGTATAACTTTTCCCTCTACTTCCACCAGATTTTTCAATAATAATATCTGGTAATGGTCTACCATTTACTTTTAATTCAGTCTTTTCAACGTATAAATATTTTAAAGATATCTACTCAATAATTAAATTAGGGACCACTTCGATAGTGTATAGTTAATAATTGTCAGCGATACACAAACACAGAATTACACGCACGCACTATATTATTATTGTTTTTGAATTCGCCGTAAACTAGAAAGTGACCTAAAAATTTGATATAATACCGCGCTGGATTAAAAGCAGAGAACGCTCTTCTTCAATCATGGCTTTGACGAACATGGGCGAAGCAGTGCACCGCGCGGGTGTTTCAAGGAGCTTGATGGGCATGTTCGTGTGAAAAACCATAGTTATTATATTTTAAAATTTTATATATTTCGAGGTCAATAGAAAACACCCTGTACAAAATTTTAGGTATTTAAAGATTTGAGACAGTTTTTCTATCCCTAAACTTAAGAGCTTAGAAGAAACTTTCGATTTTCGATACTCTTATTGAGAAATACAGGTAATTTTTTACTATCATGTTTTTTCCAAAATTTTAAGACCCAGATAAATGAATAATAACTCGGTAATTGCGTGAGCCGGTAGGTCATTCCACACAAAACGAGAATTGCGAATGCCAATTTGCTTTTTGGTAATAGAAAATATTTTAGTTAGATTACTAATTTTTTTTTTTTTTGGAGCTGTGTTTTGCAGCACTGCAGCGCTTAGGTACCAGCCGCCACTGCTGTTGAATATTAAGCTAGATGATCAATAATAAAATGTAATTGATTAATTTCTTTCTGAGGTCAGCGCAGCTTGAGATACTATTATCATCAGTTGCAATTTTAACTGACAAAATAAGAATATTCACCCTATTTTAGAAAAATAAAATATAAATTTTATAATCATTTTTAAAATTATATCTTTAAGTTAAATATGAAATGTATAACGTTCTTATATTATGCTTAATATAAAAGCTTTTAGCTGTTTTCGCGGTCGGTAGAAGCTGATTCTGGGTGAGAGCCAACGTCTTGGTTTTTCATACAAGAATAAATGAATCCAAATGAGACCATATTTGTGTCGTTGTTCACAGTGTTTATTACAGCAGAAAAGTTTGTACCAATTCGGTGTTAAACATATTTTTAGTAAATAGAAGTTATCTTCCACTTTGATATATTAAAGAAAAATTATTAGGGTAGGAGTTCTCTATACAGGGTGGAATTCTTAACTGGAATAAATTCAGTTTTAGGAATCCTCTTTATTTGCTAAAAAAATACAGAACTACGGAGCATTTATTTTTAGTTTCTTTATACTTTTTTCGCATGTTTATAAAATTTACCACTCTTTTGGAGGTAAAAACCGCCCCAAATTTTTTTTTAAATGTAAAGGTATTGTAATCGTTGGAAAACGCATAAAAAATTGAATACGACCCACTATTTACTTTTGCACTTCGATAATGTAGACAAAATTTGTTTTATTTTAAAGATTGTTGGAAATATTGCCCATTTTTTTCTTGACAAACTCCTAATCTAAAGTAAAATTTATTCTGGACATTATGTACTATATCCGGGGTTGTTTGGTTAGTCGTTGCCCAAGTTCCTCTACATTTTCTGGTTTAGTTACCCAAACTTTGGTTTTTAGGTTTTTACCCATTTTTTTTTGGCTTTCCAGATTACCGAAATGTAAAAGTAAATAGTGGGTTGTATTTTCTTTCCAACGAGCTCATACATGTGCAAAAAAAATTTGAGGGGCGGTTTCTACCCCCAAAGAAGGGAAAAATTTTATGAAGACAGGAAAAAAGTCTGCCAAACTAAATACGAACGCAGCCGTAGCCCTGTAGTTTTTCAGCAGGTAAAGAGACTTTCTAATAATAAATTTATTCCAGTTAAAAATTCCACCTTGTATGTTTTCAACGTATAAATGTTATTGAAATAGCCGTATATATGATATTGTGAGTGAAACCTTAACATAGAAAAAATATCCAGAGAACTTGTTTTTCGACAATTGACATCCAGATACATGATATCGGCCAGCTGATCAGGACCTTTAAAAATTCCCCAGATTTTGACAAAGACGTATTCAGACCGTCATCAGTTTGTGATATTTTATTTGACGTAGTGTTAAACGATGTTTAGATCGGTTTTAATGTGAGACTTTGTAATTTTATTGTATTTGATTGATAGTGAAATTAATTTGTCCCAAAATGTTTTGCTCTATAAACGTATGATATTTTGTTGTAGACTACGAGGGCGGATTGATATTGAAGCTACCTAGCGCTAGATGGCAGCACAAACACAAAAACTTTTTTTTAGAAATTGCGATCTGTCAAACGTCAGCTGTTAAAATTTCAGCCAAATTCATCGATTAGTTTATTTGTTGTAGTCGTTTGAAGTAAGCAACTTTTGTGTTTCTTGAAAAATGGAAAAAAGTGAATTTCGTGCAGTGATTAAACACTATTATTTGAAAGGGAAAACGGTGAAAGAGCCAAAAGAAAAGCTCGATAAACATTACGGTGAGTCTGCTCCATCAGATTACATAGTAAAATATTGGATTGCTGAATTTAAACGCGGCCGAACAAGCACTGCAGTGCAGTGAGATTGGTGAAATGGTAAACATATCATATGAACGTGTGTTCAACATTTTGCATGAACATTTGCATATGAAAAAGCTATCGGCAAGATGGGTGCCGCGTTTACTCAGTGTCGAACAAAAACGAGTTCGACAGACCACTTCACAGCGGTGTTTGGACATGATAAAACGTAATCCTGTTGATTTTTGGCGTCGATTAATAACTGTTGATGTAACGTGGGTCCACCACTACACACCTAAAACCAAAAATCAATCGAAACAATGGGTGGAAGCTGGTGGAAGTGCTCCGAAGAAGGCGAAGACAGTGAAATCGGCTGGCAAGGCCACTGTATTTTGGGATGCACACGGAATATTGCTCATCGATTATCTTGAAAAAGGATCCACAATCACAGGAAAGCGTGCATTATTGGATCAATTGATTGATGCAATCAAGAAAAAACTACCACATTTAATGAAGAAAAAAGTGCTCTTATGCTATTACGTGAAATACACTTCGAATTGGTTGATCATCCACCTTATAGTCCAGACTTAGCTCCTAGTGACTTTTTCCTGTTTCCAAACTTGAAAAAATGGCTCGCAGGAAAAAGATTTATCTCAAACGAATAAGTGATTACCGAAACTAACGCGTATTTTGAGGGGTTCCCAAAATCGTATTATTCAGATGGTATAAAAAAGTTGGAATATAGTCTTACTAAGTGTATTGAGCTAAATGGAGACTATGTTGAGAAATAAATGGTTTTTGAAAAAAAAAATGTTTTTTCCTACTTAGGTAGCTTTAATATCAATCCGAACTCGTATAACTAACAATTATGGATCATAATTAGTGTTCTCCTAGTACTTCGCTGATGCCATTGCTGAAGAGAATAAAGTAATTATGAACAGTTTTAATTTATTTTTACACGTATTTGTCACATTTAGCATTTAGAGTTATGTAAGGCATTTGAATCAATTTGTTGAAAGTAAGCATTGTGATGGCAATTTTTCAGCTTAACGAAAGGCTGTTCTTTGATGCGACCCAATCAGGTAATTATTTTTTATTTATTTCAATTATTATTAGAAAAGCTTTACACTACATACAGGGTGATTCCCAGGCTGATACTTCTTTTTTAGCTGCGTATAAAAGACATTAAAATAAACAACATTTTTAAATACCGTTTCTCAAAAAACCCAAAAATAAAGTACTTACATTCATTTATTACATTACAAATCAAATACGGTTCTGCCTAACTTGCCCGTTGAATAACATTAGGAAAACTTCTGGGTGTAGAAAAAAAACATCCGCATTTTTACGACACTCACAATATTTTAGCACCATAATTAGTTCATTGTTTTCAAATTTTACCATTTTCATCAATTTATTAAAATTAATTTGCTTCAGAAAATTAGACCGCGCCGCGAATTGCCAAAATAAATAACTGACGACCGATCCGTAAAATGCATGACTCACATACAAAAAACGGAGGAAAACAATATAAAGTAAAGGGCTACGTTTTAATTACCAGGCCCGCACTTAAATTTTTTGAAAAAAGGTATTTGAAAAAGATGTTTATTTTAATGCCTTTTATACACAGCTAAAAAAGAAGTATCGATTTAGGAATCACCCTGTATAGGCTCTTGTTTGTAGTATTAAGAGTTTTATAATAGAATATGCTTGTTATAAAAAAAAACCTTTTATGTTAAATATAATGCCTAATTGTGTGGACAGCTTGTCTAAAAAAGGGAGATTTGGGGTCATAATCAAAGTAATTGGAAGTTTTCGGGTCCTTTGTGAATAAAAAGACTGGTGCAAAAAACCTAAAAACTTAATTTAAATGTTAAGCCTTAGGGCCTCGCTGGTTTAATAATGAAAAATTACTACCCTCGAAAATAACAGGCAAAAGACAATTTCTTCCCAAGGCCCAAAATTATAAGAAAAATGTACCGGTATTTTTCCTCTCTTAAAGTGTAGCACGATAATGATACACTTTAGGGAAAATTGCCTGCTCCTATCTTTATCTTATGTATTCAAACTATAGACGCGTACCCGTTTTTACAATCTAAATTAAAAATGCAAAACAAAAAGTTGTACCTAGGAACTGTTATTTCATTTTTTATATTAACCGTCGACTAAAGGTAGATTTTTTAATTTTTTTTCAGCTAAATGCAACAAGCATTTATCCCTTAATAGCATCCCTAACTAAAATTATCCAAAAATATTCTTGACTCGAATTGTTAAGTATTATAAAATAGCAGCAAAGTGTTCCAAGGTATGAGATGCTCGTGTACCTTGGAACTTATTTCTTGTTATCAAAATAAAAAGATAATAAGGATATTTAATTATGATTCACCCAATATAATGTTTATTAAATAGCAACAGACAGACATAAAATATTAAAATAAAAAATTTCAGAGAAATTTGCGTTGGAAACATCGTTTGGTAGGTGGAAAAAACTGGCTAATAATTAAAACCGAAAACCCAAAAAAGCCTTATAAACGCATGAAAATAACTCTTTTAAATTCAACTGAGAAACACGTGTTATGTGATTTTAATATAAACTACTAAAATCAGTTGCTTATCAATTCTACATAAGCTAATTCTGGGGGAGTTGCCCCACAGGGTATAGACGCCCCAGTACATCTAAGTTAGTCACATGTGGATAGGTAGCGTGATTGCCGGGATTTAGATATTGTTTACAAGCCGTAGCATCGAGTGAGTGCCATAATTCAACCGCGATAACCATATTTTTTCTTACAAACAAGATAAAAGGTAAGATATCTTATTTTTAAGTGACTATATAGTATAAACGGATGTGATTGTGCCGTTATTTTGTAATGGTAAAAATTTGTAACGTAAATACGTTATAATACTGGTCAAAATAGTTCTAAATTGAGGTTATGTGTAGAGATACTGATTTCGGTTCCGCTGTTCCCAGCTAACAGGTGGGGCATCTATACCGGACAAAAAGGATAGATGCCTTGGGGCGTCTAACCCGTACAAAAGTATAGATGCCCCACAACGAAACAAAACATTTTATGTAACAAAATATTGCATAATGTTTTTTTTGCCGTAGTACAATGCCTACAAGGTACAAACGGAAAATTACTGCTTCTCCAAGACGGCAATGGACGCAGGAAAATTTGGAAATTGCACTTTGAAGATTGAATGAAGGAGAAATCGGAGTGAATGAAGCTGCACGCATTTATGAGATCTCATCCCGAACTTTGCGACAAAGAAAGCGTACGGGAGTCATTGCAGAGTTGCCATTGGGTCCACAGGGGATATTGGGAGTAGACAACGAAAAAAGGCTCGTTAACCACATCCAAAAAATGAAAAAGGCCGGATTTGCGATTGATAGGGAAACACTACGATCGTTGGCGTTTCGGTTCGCTGATGTTAGGAATTCAGCACCGCTTCAATCGTGAAACGCGCATGGCAGGTTACGACTGGGTGTCTTCTTTCTTGAGAAGAAATAAGGAGTTGAGCATCAGAAAGTCTCAAGGGTTATCACTTGCCCGATGTGAGGAAATGAACCGAGAGGAAGCTAATGCATTCTTCAATTTGCTTTCGGACGTTTATAATGAATTCAATCTTTTTGACCACCCCGAAAACATTTTTAACATGGACGAAACGGGATTTCAGTTAAATAATGAAGCTGGTCCTATGATTGCAACCAAAGGGGCTAGAGATGTCCATACTATAATATCTTCTGAGAGAGGTGAAAACCAATTTAAGTTACGCTTTTTAAACCTAGGGCGTCTCTCCCGTTTTGGCGAGGCAACTCACCCGGACGTTCCGGGTGAGATGGCCATATGCAGAGTTTAAAGTTTTATTTTTTTTACTGATTTATGAACATAATTTGTGTTTAATGCCAGAGTTTATGTTAGTTTACTTTATGTTCAATATGATATATATTTTTTCAGAATAAAAAAAGGATAGTTTAAGTCTATGTTAAAACCGTTTTTTTGGTTTAACATGGTGAATCGGAGGTTGGTTTCTTTCAATAGAGAATAAAAAATTAAGATAGGGAGGAGTAAACCATTTTTCTCTAAGATCAACGTTCCAATGTTACAGCCTGTCAAAGTCAAAAATTGCCATATTTTAAACGTCAATATCTCAAAAACTATTGAATTTAGACATATGACATTTACAACATAAGCGTAGAATTTTGTGGGGAATCAGAAAATAATACAATATATAGAGTGTTCCATTAAAAAAAATTGTCAAAGACGTGACGACAGTTCTATGAGACACCCTGTATAATATTCTTTTATGTCAAAAAATGCACAATTAAAAATAAAAATTCACGGGTCCGAGCGTTTTTCCTAGATCTTTTTTCTTTAATTGATATTAATTTTATGCGGGACTTTTGGGAGACCCAGTATATTATTTAGTATTTATTTATCTTATTGTTTTATCTCCTCTAAATGTTTGCTGCAGGCAGAACAAAACCCTTTGTACAAGCATCCTTTCGGAAGTATTAACATTGTACGTATATGGTTATCGATTAAAGTACAAGTTCACCTACCTTTCGCCACAGGCGAAACAGCAATGAAATTAACCAAGGCCGCCCCTGTCCCATGGCCCATGAGCGTGACCCGTTCGGGGTCACCCCCGAAGGCCGGCAGATTCTCTCGTAGCCAATGCAACCCGGCGACAAGATCCATTAGACCGAAATTCCCTTGAGCGCTTCCCTTCGTGCCTGTCTTGAGAAAACCTGTAAAAAAGAGATAATTTAAATAAAAAGGGTGACAAAAGAGTGGAAGTGTGAGATAAATTTCTTTAGATAATAAGTTCTCGACTTGTGACAATAATATTTAGTAAAAAGTTAATTAAAAAGTGACCTTTTGACTGTGTATTTTAATTATGGAACATCATATGAGAATACGTACATATTTCTACAATATGGTTTTTCTACTCCCACAAGGAAATTAGCTGTTTCCTTTACACTTAAGTGACGGAAAAATTAGGCTATTCCAGTTAACTGGGCGGCAAAATTTCATATCAATCCTAGTTAGGATATGAAACTGACCAATCACAGTAGTCAATTACAGAGAAGCCAAATTTACATGTTGTAAATTCGTTTTCTGACAGTTGAGAGAAGTTAGGTTATTAATATGCTTCAAAAATATGTAAATCTGTCACATGAAATTTGTTGTTTTTTAATTTAAATCAAAACATTTATCCCAAAGTCTATAATGTATATACAATATTTTCCTAAAGAGTACACGAAATGATGTGAAAATTGAAGGTATAATAACAAAATTAATGCCACATTATACCTATTTCTACCAAAATATTGTTATTTTCTGACCGAACTAAAGATTTGCGCACAGCCGCACTTTCTTATTTCAAAAATATCTATATTTCCACTCATTTCTAGACAATTACTACAAGCTTTGCATAAAATGTACTATATACCTACTAAAAGAAAGTTTTCTTACTAAACTTGGATATTTTTTTCCATATAAATAATATATTATTATAAATATTTGTGCACGGGGATATTTTCTGATATATTTTGAACGGGGATCCAACCCCAATTGATCTTAAAACTTTTATTATAGGCAACAAACATAGAAAATTAACTGGTAATTCTTCCTTAAATGGTGGAACATAAAGATAACCCGATAAAACAGACGAACTTAACCGGGATATCGTTTTTTATTAACTATTTCTTCAAAGGGTAAATCTTTATCAACATTGTAAAATTTTATGTAATCAAAGCACGTTCGTTTTCCGATTAATATCTATACAGCGCGACAAAACGGAGGTCATTATGCGCTGCATACGATGCTGCATCAAATTTCATCAAGCTGGTTTTTTCTATGCTGCCAAACAGTTAAGATCGGACCTTATGTAAGATTAAAGATATGATTTTGATTGATTGGGATACTGATTGCTGAGGAGCAACTGATAAAATAAATCTGGCCGCATACTTTAAAAGTGAGGAGCTATATTATTTGATAAATATGTAAATCAATATCATATCAATTGATTTCAACCCTTTATACCACTTTCTAATCGAATATATCAGGGTTGGGATTATTCTTTTTTTTTGTCGCCAGCAATCAGAAACAAGGTTAGCCAAAGAAGAAATTTTAATATGTCTTTTGAGCAAAGCGTTTTTTTTTACTATATAATTTTCCTTATAATTAGTAATATCCTCTATAAAAACAGTTATGTAACTTAATTAATGAAGATTCTTGAATGATAGAAAAGTTTTGGACTTACTTTGTCTTCATTTGTATTTAAATTATAACGCTTTAATGGTATCTTCAGTCGACTGAAGGACCAATGATGATACTTTCCGGTTAAAACGTTGTGAGTTATAAACAAATAAAGATAATGCAAGTCCAAAACTCTTTTATCATTCCAGATAATTAAAGATAATATATGATATTATTTGAATAAATCTGTGTGAACAATTTTTACTATTTTATGGATTTTAAGTCCATCACAGTTAATATTGCAAAAATACTACCTCATAATTAGACTGTCCATTTATGATACATACCATGCTATTTTTTCACATTGTTTCAATGGATATTTCAACGATTTGCATTACCTACGTATGACCTAATTTTATAGGTACATAGTAATCACAATAAAGAGTTTAATTGTCTGCTCATTTAGGCTTATCACCAATTAGCTCAAAATAGCAATTGTGTTTTGGTTGCAACAATGTTACACAAGCGAAATAAATTAATTAAATGGTAACATACCTGTGGGGGTTTAACAAAAAATATTAGATATAAAATAAGTACCTATATAGAACATCAAATATTTTTTTTATTACTACATGAAAATTTGGTGTTTCCTTTACACTTAAGTGGCGAGAAAAGTCAGCTATTCCGGTTAACTGTACGGCAAAATTTCATATTCTTACTGTTCAGTGCTGCACAGCGTTGTGACCTTTAAAAACAAATATTTCCATTTTTAACGAAAGTTTCCACGACTGCACACAATACTAAAAAAGTATATTTAGCAGAACACAGCCAGATCCTAAAGAATTTCCTATCAATATAACACTGGTAAAAATTTCTCTTTTCCCTTTGGAGAAAGCGCCGACCTATTATTCCTCTGTGCTTTGTTCTCACGAATCCGGAAACTGTTCATTAGTTGACAACATTGTTATAAAAATTAGATTTCTCTGGCGTTCTTATAAAGTACTGACCAATTACAGTTTCTTGTATCTACTGAGGCTCCGCGTTCTTTTTTAAGACGGTAAATTATATAATTTATAAGTTAATGGTAATTAACTTATAAATTAATTTAGCATTATTAGTGTGTTAGTTTAACCCTAATTTTTAATATGAGGATCTGGCGAAGCGATATATTATCTAGCTTTGAATCTTGTTGTAAGTTCAAGCCCGGCAGCCTGCATACTTTTTTTTACATTTTTTAGCATAAGGTTCGTAAGTTTGGTCGCAGAAAAAATATACTGTTCAACTCGAGTAGATTGTCAATATCGCACAATTGAGCACTCCGCATACGGCGTCGTACTCAATTTACTTCCTTGTGAGATATCCAATCTTGATGTACAAACTACTATTCTGTGTGTATCAAATTTGATGACAATTTGTTTTTTTTTTGGGTTTTCCAAATCTGAATCAAAGCAGTATCCCCAAATTATTATCGGGGTAATAGCATAAGTACATTAAAATTATCTGGTTATTTTGTGGCACGAATATTATTTAGTGGAATATTTCCCAAATAGAAATAAAAACACAAAAACAAAAACCCAAAATAATATAAGTATTTCAAAATGTTAATGTAATGAAACAAAGACCAGCCGGGAAATTATCGGTAGCTAGCGTGCAATTATAGCACATTAAAATTAACGATAATTTTGCATGAATGTGTGTGTTATTCTAAAAACTGCATAGGTTTATTTACATATTAACACCGAAGGTGGAGGGTGATTTAGTGTAATTATTCCCGAAAAGAAACTTTCCTTCGTTAATAAATAACATAAATTGGCGCCATATGTACTGCTTACTGTTGGTGTTGGTATTTTTTGGTTTATTTTCTTCAATTTTTTTTTCAATCGAACTAAAAAAAATTTCTTTAAGCCAGTGTACATTTTTGTATAAAAACTTCAAAAAGTAAATTTTTATAATTAATAAAAAAATTGTGGTTGCTATGGAAAAAAATCATACATTATTAAATATGGTTCCTCTGGAAAAAATGCATATGCATTAATTATACCAATGCAATATAAAAATTGATTTCAAAATGTCAATGTTAAATGTAATCAAACAAAAGAACACCAATCGGGCACTTATCGGCATTTGCCGGGCAATTATCGATAGCTAGAGTGCAATAATTGAAAGTTATCGAAAATTGCCTTCCTCTCATGGAACATTTTATACGTGAGAGAAATGTTCAAGAAAATAGAATAGTCAATATTCGAAAGTAATTTATTAAATATAAAAATTTGTATTAATTAAAACATTATAGGCAGTGTGGTAAACCTATTAAAGATAGCCTATAAGTGAAAGGATTTTAAACGCAATCAATCCTGATGCTTGCAGGAAAATGGAGACGATGATTTGTGAAAATTGTTATTTAAAAGGGAGCTACTACTGTTAAAGCAATAAAAATACTAGGTACTGAATCAAGTTTTTTGACAATTTTACATGATACTATGCAAGAGTAAAGTTTCAGACTTCCGAGTAAATACTGCTTACTTAAGAAGCAAATTTATAAAAATCGTTTTATATTTTTAGATGCGGACCCTTACTTTTTGGTTTAAATTACTTAAATGATATTGGTGAATTCCTTATATCATTAAGATTCGCGTCAAGCTGATCAAAAGATCCGCCTGAAGTCGTTTTTCTCATCATACAGGCAAACTTCCAGGTCAACAATCGCGCAAAAATAAAAAACGGAACCGACATGTATTTCTATGTGTAATTTTAGCGAGAAAGGTCGAAGTGGTAGGTCTATTCAACGTAAAAATACTATTTTATTACAAAAAATAATAGCCTAAATCATAAAATCAAAAGAAGTAGAGAGATGATTTGTTACAATTTGGTTTTAACTGAATGTTTTATTATTTATATATTATTATTTAGACGACAGTAGACACCTGTAATTATTAAATTAATAACTTGTTATTTAAATAAAGTCTTGCTACCATGAACCTCTGCCAATAAATATTTCTTAAACTGTTCTGTAGGTTCTAACTTTTTAACTGTATTTTGTTAGTTAAAATACATTTTACAAATAATGTTGGTATTTTGGTTTCATTATTAAATATAACACGTATTTAAAATTATAAAAGAAAAAATTTTACATTTTGTCCAACATACACATTTAAAAAAAGCATATTTTTAAACTCATTTTATGGATATATCATATGAAAATATTTAATTAAAAAGTCATAATTTCAACTTTTTTAAAGCACCAATACATTAATATTAAAAACGAATTACATAGTACCGATATATACGATCCTATAATTAAATTTGCTTTTGCAACCAAAATTAAAGTGCCCTTTAAAATTTATTGGCCCTAAGTTGAAATGTACAGACAATTAAATTTTTTATTTTAATGACAGGACGTAAAGATAAGTTACGTATAATCAAAGCGTCGCATAAGGTTTTTTACATTTACGACACAAAGAGAAATTGAACTAAAAGCGATTTCATTTTTATACTCGTAAGACATTTAAATATATGTACCATGCCATTTTAATAGTAGATGTTTAACATTATATAAATGCAAAAGGTTTTAATAATTTATACACAGAAAGAAATACCATCATATGTTCAATTAATTAAAGCTGTCAGCATTTGCTTTGCAACAATTGAAAATAATTTTAATTTGATAAATAAAAATGTGCACAAGTTTTTCTATATAAACCATTTGATAGTGACGCATAAAATTAATAATTTGGAAAACAATATATTTGACAAATCTAATAAATATTAAAAAAAATAATACCAATTAATTCTTTTTTTTTCAAGTTTAATTTTTTTTATTATCCTCCACTACTGACAAAATCGCATATAAATTATATTATGTTTTCCATATGGGCGGTTCAACACACCCCATCAAACGCGGATAGATTTATTTAACATTAACTCTAATGCATAAATTGATATTTCCCCGAATTTTATACATATTTTAGGTTTACATTTAATAATGATTAGGAATCGGGCTCACATATTTTATTTTTGCTGATTAAATATTATTTGCAATAAGCTTTAAACTTATGTTAGTTAGGTACCTACCTATGTGGTGCATAATATTGCTTAAGGTTAAAATAAAATAGCAAGTTAAGAGCCTTACACACCAAGGTGAAACGCTCCATCGTTTCCTGGCTTTTCCAATAAAAAATTAAACACAACCATTTTACAAAGCGGTTCACACGAACTTCTAGTTTGTAGAAGGATACATTATTTTGGTTCAAAAAAAAATTGAAAATTTATTTTAAAGTTTCAATTAATGTTCAAACTATATCACCCGCCATGCAGAACAAAAATAGAAATATTGCAGCTATTCATATTAATTTCTTATCTTTCATTAATATTACAGACGATGCCCAGATATTATCTTCAAAATCTCCGCGCCGCGGTACTTAATTCTCGTAAAATTAGTTTTTATAATATTTTTCTTTATCAAAAAAAGAATTTGTATTGTCATTGTATAACACGCACGATGTGGTGGAATACACGGTTTGTTCGTAATGTCTCATAGACCGTTTGCTCTTAAACATGTAGCAGAAAAGGTGAGAAAAGACAATAAGACAATACTCTGTCTTTGTCACACTTATAACAGTGCAGCCAGTGAGTCTTCCTTCAACTCATCGGCCTCCATCGACGACGAAGCGATGACCGTACACTGCTCCTTGATGGGCGATCGCGAACCAGAGTAGGTTAATCTCAAATTGCCCCTGCTTATTGTTAAACAAATTTTGGAGTCAAACGCAAAAGCCGAGAGTTCAAATTACATACTTACTTACTTACGTATAAACACTTATTTAGATTGATTATTAGATACGCAATACTCATTTAGGTTAGAAAAATTATGTTCCGGCAGTTGGAACTATACAGTTGTGTGATGTGTTATGTATTATACAAACAATTTTTGGCGTAAAAAGTTGTATGTAAAACCAAATATAAAATAAGCTATTAGGTTTTTTATTGCAGGCTTAGACATTTGCATAAAAGAATAGAAAAATCCATTTACACTATAAATAGTTAATTAAAAGCATAGTGATTCTGAGCCGGTAGAAAAATTATGTCCTTTTATTAACCAGAGTTAAATTAAAATATTAATGGTTCTAAGAGCAGTGCTTCATTTTTATAAATTACGTATATATTTTATAAGCCGGAAGCATTAGTTTTGATTTTACTGAAAAGTGCTGAAAAGGCTCACGTCATACTCTTTTTACTCTAGATAAAAGAGCATGCATCTGCTCTGTTGGCGATGTCACATTGCCTGTCTGGTATTACTTTACTCATTTTATAATCAAGAAAAGCAAAAACAAATGGTTTAATCAACCCTAAAGCTATAAATATGAAATACAAATCAGAATGCACTTTATTTGTTTTTCACTTTCAGTTATTTGTTTTCGTAAACAGAACCGTAAACAAAACGTTCCTTCAACCGTCTGGAATTTTATTTTAATGGTCAATAATGTCTAGATATTCGTCGATATTGTACATACGTGAGACTTAAATATTTCTATAAAATTGACTTGACGGGACCTATGGAACAATTTAAATGCGGCGTTGCAAAACTTCTGGCGTAGACAAAACTTTCATAACTATAGTCTATTTCAGAAAGGTGTAGAGTAAACAATGGAAAATTCCGTCCAGTTCGGCTCAATTTCAGTGTCGGCCATAGGCGCAGCTAAATTTTGTGCATAAAATTATTTATGATAACTCACCAAAGAAAAAAAAAAGAAGATAATTTGATAAAAGAGGAATTATTAGCTATAGCAAATTTACACAAACATCCTTTCATGAAATATGCCGTGGAAGATATAGCTGAAAAACATAGAGTAACTGTGCTGCGCTTACCGTCATATTATTGCGAACTAAATCCTATAGAACTTATATGGGCGCAAGTGAACGGATTTGTAGCAAGACACAACACGACATACAAAATGAAAGACGTTAAGGTACTGTTTGATCAAGCCATTAAGAAAGTGACATCAGAGAACTGGCGAAAAGCAGTCCATCATGTCATTAAAGAAGAGGACAAAATGTGGGATATTGACCACCTGATTGATCGGACCAGCGACTCGGTAATTATAACGTCAAGAGAAGATCACAGTTCCTCGAATGACGAAGAATATTATGATTTTTTATAATTTAATTTCTGTATAATTTTTTGTATTTTGTATTTTTTTATAATGATTAATAAAAAATAAGGGTACCTAATACTATGTACCTGAACGACAGTAGAGTTTTGGAGTTGCATTGTCTTTATTTGTTTTGAATCACTACGTTTCACCTGGTAGGCATCTCCTGTCGTCTTCAGGTGAATATAGTATTCAAGAAACGTCATTGTCTCCAACCTTTTAATAGACATTATGTACATAATACACGCCTTTGTCGCACCATTTTCAGTGTTTGTGAATGGATAATAATAGACAAAACCCATAAATTGACCCAAACCCGCGTAATGAAAAGAAAGAATTTTGCAATAAAATCAATGCCAGATTATAAAAGTGACTTAAATATTTGTTGTGAAACTCCCTTTCTGAAATAGACTATAACTATAAAAAAACAACACCCGAGCAAACCTAAACAAGTCCTCCCCATTTAACTATTTAGTGCCGACTTTATATTGTTTATTTTGACGAGATGTGAACCAATGACCCTCAGGTCCAAACTTTACTACCTTACCACTCGATCAAACATTCTTGCTGAAAGATATACAGGGTGATTCCTAAGTTGATACTTTTTTTTAGCTGCGTATAGAAGGCATTAAAATAAACAACATTTTCAAGTATCTTTCTTCAAAAAACTCAAAAATAAGGTACTTACATTCATTTATTATACTAAATAAATCAAATACGGTTCTGCCTAACTTGTCCGTTGAATAACATTAAGAAAATTTCTGGGTGTAGAGAAGAAACATCTGCACTTTTACGACACTCACAATAAATTAGCACCATAATTAGTTCATTGTTTTCAAATTTTACCATTTTCACCAATTTATTAAAATTAATTTGCTTCAGAAAACCACATCGCGCAGCGAATTGCCAGAATATTGACGACCGATCCATAAAATGCATGACTATGACTAACAATTCAAAAAACGGAGAAACACAATATAAAGTAAAGGGCTACGTTTTGATTACCAGGCCCGCACTTAGATTTTATGCTTCTGTTACTCGGCTATTTTAAAGTTTTTTGAAAAAAGGTATTTGAACAAGTTGTTTATTTTAATGCCTTCTATACACAGCTAAAAAAGAAGTATCAACTTAGGAATCACCCTGTATAAAACAGTAAATCGTGGTTTTTTAAGACATATCTACAAAGAGGTGTATTTGCAAAGCTTTGAATGCAATGTTTTGCTTTCTATGCTTCTAGTCTTATTTGGAAGATATGGTAAAACATTGGTAAAGATAAAATATCAAAATATTAACTTTCGGCATGGCACATGCATGGTTTTACTGAAGTTGCCTTATTATACAGAGGTAATATTGCCCCTTAATTAAATTCCACGCGTACCGCCAAAGTAGCCAAAGTATCAATATATATAACGAACAAGTATAGATAAATAGACATTAACATTCTAACGCGAATAATTAATTGTATAAATTATATTATATCATGAACTATTTTGATAAAAACATTATTAAACATTACCTTTCAGGGAAACATAGAAGACTAGATTTTATGTACAACAAATGTTATAATTTGTTTTCTTAATATACGCCCACAAAAACAAATAAGTGATCACTAGTAAACGTATGTGGCTCAGAAAATACATTCATTGGTCCAGAACCGGAACTCGGAGTACCAAGGTGCACAGTACGAGATGCCATAAAGCGATGGATCAGGAGTGAATACAAAATCTACTGGAGCAATAGACAGGGATAACACCCCAGCAAAAGCTTCATTGGGGATCCAGACCCAAGAATTATGAAACAGCTGCTTCAAATGAACAGGAATCAGCTGAGAACTAATTCAGGAATTCTGACAGGACACATGGCTGTCAAGAACTATCTGCACAGAATGCAACTGTACAATGAAGACCTTGACTGCAGATTATGTACAGCACATAGTTTGCCTTTGCTTGTCACTAGATTGGAAAAGGCAACAAATACTCGGGCAACCAAAACTGGAACCAGAGGACATCCTTACCCTCTCCCCAGTTGACCTACAAAAACTAGTGCAAGGAACTGGGATCACGGAGTGGGTGTAACAACCAAACATGGTGACCACAATGGGCTAAACCTGGTCTAAGTGCATTTGGCGCACGGACGGGTCCTCTGAAAAAAAAAACGTATGTGTGATAATTAAAAACTAACACCAACAAACCTTTTTTTAATTATGTGTACTTAATCGCTCCGAGTTCTAGGCCACGATTTATTACTAATTACTCTGTTTACTAAGAAGCTTTAGGTTATTCAAGGCGGAGTCTAAAATTAATATTTTTCAAAATGTTATTTCAAATTTTACTTTAATCCATAATGTATGTTGCGAAATTTACGCTTGCTTGACGTGCCACATCTCATGGATTGCCGCCAATGTTACAGCGAGCGGATCGTGAACGAAAATGCAAAAAGTTTATGTCTGCATGGCGGTTGTAGGGATTTTTCGAAGCTTTTATGAATACGGTGCAGAAAGTAATAAAAAGTTAAATTTGTAGGAATCTCGAACATGAGCTGAGTCCAGGTATTCATTTACATAAAGGTACAGGAAAGGGTAATATTTTAAAACTTAGAGCAAACATTCAAGAACGTTTTCATTTTAATTATGAAAACAACTCTATATTTAAATAGTTAAGATTTTTTTATAACAAGTTCATCTCAGCATGTAAAATAAATAACTTTTTTGCTCCCCGCTATCCACTAGGGTAGATTGTTAAATTTAACTTCTATTTTTGAAATATAATTTAGGGGAGTATAAATATACTATGTTGAGGAATTATTTTCTTCCAACGAAATCCCAAAATTATAGACAAGAAAAATAGAATATTTTATTAGTCCCACAACTCCAAAAAAAAAATTACATATTTAATAAGTCACGTCATAAAGATTGCCATAATTTGGATAAATCTAATCTAAAATGGATATAAACACTTTAAAAAAAGTATATATACAATATTATCACCAAAAAAAAAACAAAAACAGCTTTCACAAAAAAACCCTTATATATGGAAGAGTCACTATCTAAATTTACTCTTTAGAAAGATGTACAATGCAATAAAATCAACGGAAAAAAACTTTAACAGTTGATTATTATTATTTTTTTTTAAATTTAAGTTCACATTTATTCACGGTACCTTCAGTTCTGAGCGAGATAGGAAGATGATTATACATTCTACAGCCTGCATTGATTGGAGATCTTTTAAAAAATTCATATAAATGCTTACTTGATAAAAAATTGCCTCTTGTGTTATACTTGTGGTTGTCGGCGTTTACTGAATATTTATTTGTTATTTTATGTGTGTATCTAAGAAGTTTCAAAACATAGACAGAAGCGACAGTTAAAATTTTATATATTTTAAAAATATTCCTGCAGGATTCTTTATAATTTAAATTAAATTTAATTCGTAGTATTCTCTTCTGTAGTACGAAGGCTCTCTGAACGTCTCCACCCGAGCCCCACACAGTAATATTATAAGCTATCGCGGGAATACGCAAGGCGTAATAAACTTGTAATACACCATTTGTTGTGGGGGAATTTTTTAGAGAATTAATAAAATAAAAACTTTTATCCAGTTTTTTACAGATATTGCCATATTATCATCTCAAGTTAGATTGGTATCAATAATAATTGTGTCCAAGAGATTTGCATTTGGAGCTGCACAAATTTGCTGACCATTAAAAGTAAAATTTAAGTTTATTGTTTTTTTATGTTTATTTTTTAACTCTGGACAAACTCTCTTGCTGTAGTTAATCATTAGGTTATTCTCATTGCACCAATCCGAGAATTCCCTAAAAATCTTGTTAATCATATCTAATAATTCAGCGATGGTAGATGACACAATAATGGTTGCGTTATCAGCATATAAAAAACTCGTCCGCAGCTAATATGGTCAGCCAGGTCATTAATAAACAAAAGAAATATTAAAGGATCCAACACACTACCCTGCGGTGTACCCAAATCTGTTTTGTAAAAATCAGAAAAAACTCCCTTACTTTTTACCTTAATTTGTCGATGGAATAAAAAAAAACATTTAGATTGCCCCTTATACCTAACCGATTCAATTTATGGCATACAAACTTTCTATCTATACAGTCAAATGCTTCAGTAAGATAATAAATACTAAACGATATTAGAATAACGTTGCAAGAGCTTCAGGAAGTACGTGCTAAAGTCGGTATGAGAATTAACATTTCTAAAATAAAATTCTTACCGAACTTAGTTTCTAGTGAAAGTCTAGTTGATAGCCGGGAAACATAGAGCTTGTGGATAAATATGTATACCTCGGTCACGAAATAGGGATCACAAGAGTTAAACAAATGTGCCTATTGTAAAGAAAAATATACTTTCTTGGGCCGCTATTCGAAAACTTAAAGATACATTTAAGAGTGACCTGCCAATCTGTATGAAAAGAATAGCTATTTATACAATTACTTGCGAAATGAGTGTCTTTTAGGCACGCGACGTGAATTGTCCTACGAGGCGAAGCCGAGTTGGACAACACGTCAAAGTGACTAAAAGACATTGTTTCGTAACGAGTTGTATACAATATTTTTTCTACTGAGGTTTTATAATAAAAAACTTAATTTTACTAACATTTTATTACATATGTTTCATTTACACCTTTCATGTCAAAAAAATCGACAGTTGTCAAAAAAAAATTCGATTTTTTTGTCAAAAACTGCGACAAATATAAAAGTAAAAATGAGTGATTTATAGGACTCAGACATTGAAAATGCCGCAAATGACGCAATGGTGTACCTTGTTCCCCAAAAATCAAGAAGTTTGTATGAGGGCACATACGAAAAATTCAAAAAATGGTGTGAAGAAAAAAAGGTAAAAAACTTATCAAAAAAAGTCTTTTTGGCATATTTGTCACTATTATCGGATGCCTATAAGCCATCAACTTTGTGGAGTACTTACTCAATGCTTCGAACGATGGTTTATTTGAATAAAAATGTTGAGATGAAGACATTTACAAACCTAATTGCATTTTTGTTTTAGGTTACCCCAGCATTAATTTTAATAATATAAGTAACTGTACTGTTAATATTTATAATAAATAGGTAAAACTATAGTCTGTCTTTATTCTTGTTACTTTTAAGCACGTAACGTGCTTAACAAATTTTTTATCCGATTGTGTCAAAAAATGACGTTTTATAGATCAGATATTTGGACGAAAAGGTAACCTTTTTAATAAGGTATTGATTATTGCGCTGGTAGCTAGGCAACCTTTGTCGTCCTAGTCCGAAAAACATTTTGTCGGACACTAAAGTATTTTCAACAGTTTATTTTATTCATTTATTTACAATATTTATATTAAATGTACAATTAGAACAATTTTGAACAAGAACGGGGTGATGTAAATTTGATTTTGAGGATGTGTTATTATTTTTGGTCTCCGTTATGATATTATTCTCCAATGTTGAACTCGATTGGGAGACGGATTGCGACACCTGAGTCGAGATTGACTGCAGGTCAGATTGTGGAATGTTAAATATTTTCTTGGTCAGCTCTAACTTATTACTTAAGGAATCATCTATGTAGCCCTCGGCTACTCCCGAAGACTTCCAGCCTCCATGCCGTTTTAGAGATGTTATGTCTGCTCCCGCATCTACAAGTAATGTGGCCGATGTCCTTCTGAAACAATGTCCCGTGAATTAATTGGCATTCGGCAGTTTTAAGTAAGATGCTATTTCCTGAGGTATAGAGCCAAATTTGTGTATACCGACAACTTGCTTATGGCATTTTCCATTGCGATAAGACACAAAAAATCGCCCATCACTCATATTTGTTGGACGTAAAGCCAGATAATTTCTATAATACTTTAGATATTCTACAGTCACCGTAAATGATCTCGGTTTGTTTGTTTTATTATAGGGAATTTTTATTAACAAAGCCGTTCCCAAATCTTGTATGTCATCAATTTTCATATGAGCCAGTTCTTCTCGACGACATGCGCCCGCGATTCCAAAAATAAAAGCAACCTGTAATTAAGAAAATTGTTAGTCAGAAATTTAAAATACTATTATATAGTTACATTTAACTTCAACATTAAGTATTTGTCATCTGGAGCATGGCAAAGGAATTTGTGAACCTCTTCTCTAGTTAGGATCCTTGATTTCTTTGGACAATATCCAACACTTTTTTGTTTCAACAATGCTCGTAATCTCATGTATTTGGATATATTAATATTCTGTTTTACATTTACCACTGCACGTAGCATAGAATACTGCGACCACAGAGTAGATGACTTCATAGTTTTCGATAATTCCGCCATATAGACCAAGAAGACGTTTTCGGAGAACGACTGTATATTTTTTTCTTGCCGGTAATCCATAAATTTTTTATAAGCTCTTTCATATATTTCCTTAGATTTTTGTGGCAACAAATGTAACATTACTTCCTTGGCAGTTTCTTGAATGTCAGGTGGTGTACCTTCTATAAGATCATCGTCTATTTCCATTTTTAATTGTGTTTTTCAGGTTTTAAAACTAGCAGAACACGAAAGATTAGTTAAAACTATCGCCTGATTGATAAAACGTCAGTTGATAATATTAATTTAATTATTTGTTAGATCCATGGATACGCATATTACAGGTTTCATTGTTCAAACATTCAAGGGACAAAAAATTACAATGCAAGATGAAATATATTGGTTTTCTTAATTTTTACATTATTTTATAATCCGAGCCAAAACACAATCGGATAAAAAATAACGTATGTCATACGGACGAAAAATGTATTTCAGACTATGCGGGTTACTGGCCTCGGCTTTGCCTCGTCCAGTAATCTCCCGCAATACGTCCGAAATACTGCATTTTTCGTCCTTGTAACATAATATACTATTTAAGCACGCTGCGCCTTAAAGGAGGTTATTAAAAAATCATAATGACAATCAAAAAGAGGTTATTATAAAACGTCAGTAGAAAAAAGTTTTTAATCAATGTGCGCTACTAATTATGACCTATAGAACTAAAACGTTATCATGAACCATGGCATCTACCGAAAAGCTTAAAATAACTCAGCGGAAAATAAAGAGATCACTGCTTGATATATCACATCACCTATGCTATCCCACAGGTTGCCAAACTTAACTAAATCTGGACTAGATATGTGGCTCGAATAAAGGACTGCTTAAATAAAGACCAAGAGCAGAGACGAGGAAGACCCCCTACATGTGGGACTGACGACACTAAAAGAACGACTAGCAACTGAATGCAGAGCACTTAAGACAGGTAGCTGTGGATAAAAATAGGGAAGGCCTATGAGTAGTGGACATAGAGAGCTAATTATTAACTTTTAGATATTTTTAAAAGCAAGAAAAAAAATTATTAGTGGTAGTATTTCTAGAGTGTTAAATCCAAAAACTTATGTACACTGGTGAGTAGGGCTGGGCGATATTGTAAATCTCATTTCGATATGAAATAACTATCTACATAGTCGATATATTAAAATATCGATATATCGATACTTCAATATAATATCAAAGAATTGATTTATATAAATATTGTAAATGTGACAGATATATTATTTATTATTTAAATGAAAACATTTATCCCCGATTCTATGCATACACAAATTTTTATAAAATTTATATACTTGATTCTTTATCATCTTTATGGTTTGTACTTGCCTTATTGGTTTTTTACTTTTTCGCAATTTTCTGATATTTTCAACGTAGTAACTTAAATACTTTACGAATCAGGAATATAAAATTGTTACTACTGTCCGCAATTATTTTATTAATAAGTACCATTGAATTATATACAAAAAAAGTATCTCTTAAAATATACAGTTTTGATTTTCTTTTTGATATTAATTATATTGCCGACGCTAAAACAATTATAAAATTATAAAATAGTTATACTTAAACATTCAGTTTGTTCTAGATAAGAATGCTTTTTACAGGGACCTCGTAAACCAAAGAAGATACAGAGAAGGTTAAATAAGGCAAAATTAAATTTAGGAAAATTCGAATCCTTCGGAAGATATTTGGGCGAAATCAAATTTTCGCGATTTCGTTTATATTTTTTTCTGACTATATTTAAAAAGATAGAGATATATTAAATGAAATATACTCTCTTAATACTACATTTTCTCTTCTACAAGTTTGTGTAATTTTATTTTAAAGCCGACGTTTCGTTTTTCAAAACCATCATCAACTTTGTTTCTTTAAATGGTCGAAAATTTTTCTTTTAATATTTTTAAGTTCCCCATCTTTTTTATAATTCAGCGACGTATTACACCTAGTATTATTAATACGTTTCGAACTTAAAAACCGAACATAAATCCTATAAGTGCTAATTCATTATGAAACTATCAACTTTCTTTTGTTTTCAAAACTAACTAAAAATAATTTGACTCTGGACATCAACTTCAAATCATATATAATCATCTTGAATAATGTTCCATCATTTTTAATTAAAAAAAAACTAAAATTATCTTTAAAAATACGTATATTAAATCATCAGGTAACACCCTGCAGCGGCGCCCCTAGGGGGGGCCCGGGTGGGCACTGGCCCACCCTAAAAACATGGGTGCTCACCATAGTTCCCACCCAAAATTGAGCGTATCGGTTTTGTAATGAAATTTCCGTGGGGAAGGGGACTTTTTAATGAAATTTTTGATGAGAAAGAAGTGATAAAGAGAACAATGAAGACCTTTTTTTTCATTTAGACGTTAGTTTGGACAAGAGGGGAGCCTTGTGTATGGCGTATAGAGCGTGGGGGAGCCGGCGACCTTTTTTTTTTAGAAATTATTTAATTTTTGATTTGGGTAGTGCCCACCCTAAAATCATCGGGCCCACTTGTGCCCACCCATCCCAAAAATCCTGGCGCCGCCACTGACACCCTGTGTATTGTATCTAAACATCGTTTAAATTTGGTTAAACTATCTAAAGAAGAGAACAAACATCAGATGTACAATTACTTAAAGATTATATACGAATTTTCATTTACCAACCTACCGTATATTATCTCTATAAATATATCATTATGCTTTTCTCATTTAGATCTCAAAAGCACTTGCATGTTTACCACAGATAATGCATAAATGTTGCATATATGGGTATATAAGAACAGGCGCATCCTTGTTGAAGTTCGTATCGTGGTACTTGTATTCTCGTTATGGCATTGTACAGGCGGAAAATTGGTTTTATGCATTCAATCGTTGTAACTACTTCGTTTGCATTTGTGATTTAAAAAATATCAGATGTGTGTTAAAAGAGACTATTTAGAATCCATAGTAATTAACTCAAATTATTCAGAATAGTTAAATAACGTTTTATAAAATATTATCTTTTAAAAAACTTTTTTGCTAGTGAAAAAAAAAACATATGATAGGTATTAAATAACTTTTCAAATTTCTAGTAAATTTTAATATTGTTTTCTGGCTTACAGATATAAAGTAAATGTGTGGAGTTGGTTGTACACTGTGTTCTGAAGAAAGGAAAAACGTTGTATTTCAGTGTAAGTGTTTATTTAATGACGCCAAGCGCTTTCGGCCTTATTTACTTAAGGCCATCATCAGGGCTTAACCCTAAAAGTAAGCATACAATTTAAAAGTTGGAAAATAACAATAAAAAAGTGTACTTACTAGTCAAAAAGAGTTTTAAAAGCAATACTTAAAAAGCTTTTCTGGTACATAACTTATGTTATGTCATTTGTCCAAGTTTAGGTTAGTGTATAAACATAAGTTATGTACCAGAAAAGCTTTTTAAGCATTGCTTTTAAAACTCTTTTTGACTAGTAAGTACACTTTTTTATTGTTATTTTACAACTTTTAAATTTTATGCTTACTTTTAGGGTTAAGCCCTGATGATGGCCTTAAGTAAATAAGGCCGAAAGCGCTTGGCGTCATTAAATAAACACTTACACTGAAATACAACGTTTTTCCTTTCTTACAGATATAAACCTTTACTGTAATTCACTAAATCTTTGTTGAACATAGAACAAAAACAAAACAAAAAAAAGATTTTAAAGTTATCTCTCATCGGGTCTTCTTGTCATGCTTTATAAAAAGCTCATTTAAACTTTTTAATGTACAACTGCAATGAAAAAAAATAAAATGTTTACTTACTTATGATTTAACTTCCTTCTGCCAATAAGAACGTACACAAGAAAGACAATAAACACAAATAAATTACACCAAATATTGTCACATCCATTGTCCACACGGCCATGAAAATGGCCAATTATTGCCTTAAAACACGAAAAAATGGACACGGAACCGCGAAAGCACCCTAACATAACATAACCTCCTGACAGTACTGGCTAGAATGATGTCATTCGCCGTCAAGGGCGTCAAGTCTCTGTTGGAAAGTGAGTACAGTAATGTCGTTAGTTATACATGTAAAGAATAATATTACTTAAAAAGAAAAGTTAGTTCTGGTAACTAAGAATGCATCTTAATCAAAATTAACAAAATGATAGGGACTACAAATTCATAATGTGTTATTACAACAAGCTTAAGTGATAAATACAAGTTTGTAGAAACATTTAAATAGGATATATACAGAGTAAAATTCAGCTAAACAAAATATTTTATTTCTGCTAACTAATATGAAAACAAGATATTTTCTTTGTTCTGATGGCATCAATTTTTGGTAAATATAACCAAGAAAAAAATCTTACCAAAATATATTTCTACAGAACTATTTTTATTTTCTGATCGAACTAAAGATTTGCGCACAGATGCACTTTCTTATTTCAAAAATCTATTCATTTTTAGACAATTACTACAAGCTTTAATGCATAAAATGTACTAAATACCTACCAAATGAACGTTTTTTACTAACCTTGGTGATTTTTTTTCCATGCAAATATTTGTGCACCGCGATATTTTCTGATATATTTTGAACGGGGATTCAACCCCACTTGATCTTAAAACGTTTATTATACTCAATAGATATAGAAAATTAACTGGTAATTCTTTCTTAAATGATGGAACATGAAGATGAATACATAAAACCCAATAAAACAGACGAAATTTAAAGGAAAAAAAAAATTATTCCATTTTTTACTAAAGGTGTTTAGGTTATGTTATTTGTACTGACAATATTGCCACTTCTCTTTCTACGTTAACGGTGTTGCTAGTATGTAAATTGACAATTATTTTGAAAAACTTTCTCATAGCGAACGTTAAAATTTCATATTAATGCACAAAATCCATTTTTAACTCTTTAAAACGAATTCTACAGCTATTTTGTTGTACTTTAGAAGTTATAATTCTTATGCAATAAGAAATAAGCCTAACAAAACTTTTATTCTGTGATTTCAGCAGATCAATTAATCAAAATGGCTATGGTTGAGAAAAATAAATAAATTTTTATTAATACGTATATCGCATTTTGTCTGTTACTATCCAAAAATCTGAATATGAGAAAGATATATATTATATTCAAAGTAATTTTGTATATAAATATAAGGAATCGATAATGGATTTGCCATCAGAATTAATTTTTCTTCAATTGTTTTTTATTTACGTTCTCACAAGTTCATGGTCAACTTGAAAGATAAGTTTTATGATGCCTAATTTAAATAATTTTTTTAGTAAAGTAGTGCGAAAGTTGAGTCGTAGAAAAAATATACTGTACAACTGAAGTGGATTGTCCATTTTGCGTTCGGAAGTTTGAGCACTCCGCCTATGGCGTCATGCTTAATTTACTTCCTCGTGCGATATGAACACCATATCCTCTCTTGTTATACAAACTACTATTATAACATGTTTTAAAATATAATAGGTCAACAGCGCGACAAGATCTGTTACCTTTTTATATCTTCAGTTTTAACATAGTACAATTAATTTTTAAATTTATATCAGTTTTGCAAAATAGCAAATTTAATCCAAACATTGCGGAATGGAACAAAACAATTTCTGCAATACAATAAATGATTTCATGACTTCTCATCTATTTTTGCCTGTCTTTAATTTTTTTATGTAATTCTAAACAAGCTTAGTTCTTATCCGGCTCTGAGCACATAAACTTTCTTCATGATTAAACTAAATAATGACATCGTGGTTAGCATTAAAGGTTTTATTATCAACTAAGACGGAGCTGGGAAAATGGCTCCATAAAGTTTGAGTGACAGTCAACGTTGGGATTATTTTCTATGGATTAAAATAAATGTTTATAAGGAAACGTGAAGACGGAAATAATGACGGGATAAAAATAATGTCAAAGATAATACTTATACTGGGTCTACAACTAAAAGGGGATGCTGGCTGTAACCTGAAAACTATTTATTGTTTGGCCTGCCTAAAAATATTTTCAACAAAAGTGATCAAGAAAAATTGTGTGACTAAGTTGACCTCTAGGGGGCGTAAGTGAATAAAAAAAAACAGAATTTTCGCAAAAATCCTCATGGTAAAGATATATCAAAGGTGGCATTGCTGCAATATACCTATAAAGAATTCTGAATAACTTTAATGTTTGCTTTAAATATTTAAATAGGAGAGAAACGAGGAGCGAAAGTAGTTATTTAAAAAATACTTATAACTTTGGTTTGGCTTACCGGAATATAACCATCTTCGTCTCGTTAAATAGGATTTTCGCTATTTTGTCAAACTATATAAAAACAAAGTAGTTCTAGATTCCGTTGCGACAGCTAGAGGGCACGATTTAGCAATATCAACAACAAATCTTTGCTGTGCTTCGTGTGGTATCACAACAGACCTAATTAGGACTACGTGAGACTGTTTGGTCAGAACCAAAAGTCTGCCACTCTTACCTAACCTAATCTAACCTTGCTGCGCTTGTACCATGCGTATGTGTATAGCAAGTTTAATTTTGCATCTGTTGTATGGAATCCAATGTAGGTATGCTGTATATATAGATAGATTGGAAATGGTGCAAAACAGATTCTTGAAATGTCTACTATTTAAACAAAATTATATACTTCACGATATAAACACTGTAAGATTGCATTTTTGTATATTGTCTCTGCGGAATCGAAGAATCTTATCGGATTTGGGTTACATGTTTAAGATATTCTCTAATAGGGTTGACTCTCCATATCTGGTCTCAAAGATGGCGTTCAATGTTGCACCGCGACAACTAAGAAACAATTACATTTTTTACACTCCATTTGATCATACAAACTCACCAATCAGTCGAATGATGAGAAACTCGATTCGCTATTTTTCGGACCTAGATCTGGATTTTTTTTCAACATCTATGAGGCTCTAAAACGAAGACTTTTAGAATAACAATTATCACAATGCTTCGTTTACTTATGTTGTTATTATTGTTATTTTTGCCTATGGCAGATACATTCTTTTTTTGTGTTGTTATCTAATTATAATTAATATTATTAGCTTATAAGTACTGATATTTTTGTAGGGTAGACATATTTTACTTATTATTGAATTAGTGGATATCGTATATGGGATTTCCTGTTTGTATCCTGAATAAATAAATAAACTTCTTCATTTTTCTTAAAGATTTTAAATGATACGATATACCTTTTTTAACTTGAATAAAAAGAAGAACGAATACGAAGAATTATTGTGAAAGGCAATATCTTTCTTACCGACCGAAAATATGGAAGAGTTATGTAAATTAATATTCAGTAAATTGCATTTCTTTACAATAATCGTATTTTATTCAACAAGCATATAATGGTGGCTATTATTTACGCATACAAGGTTCGTGATACGAGCCGTAGGCTAGTTATTTATTTTACAGTATTTCACAGCTTACTTAAAATTTTACTGCAAAATGCAACAATCACGACCCTTAAATAAAAAGTTCATTATAAATATATGGGTTTTCTTAATAATATTCTACTATTATTTACTAGTGAATAATAAAATCGTTATTTTCTGGTTTCAATTTCTTTAAAGTGTTTAGTAATTCTAGCCACAATTACTTCATATTCGTGGACAAAATAAAATAAAGTTAATAAAAAACGCAGTTACATTATATGCTTATTGAATATTATACCATTATTATAAAGAAAAGCAATTTACTAAACATTAATTTAGATTTTCGTTACTGTTATTATTAATTTTATTATTATTTTTGCTTTGTAAACACAAGTGGCGTCTCGCGGTCTTAAAAAATGATGAAGAGCTAGCTAGGTAAAGTGCAGGTACTTGAACAAACATTAACTAAAAACAAGTGTAACAAAAAGTATCTCTTATTCTCATCTGTCTAACGACTGAATGGATTTTCCCACAAATTACAAATTATGTCATTGATTGGATTCATTTTTAAAACACACAACTAAGTAGGTACGTACACTACTGAATTAACTGAAAAATAAAAACAAAACTTTTAATTCAGACAGTAAATTACGTAAAAATGATATCTATAACCGTAAGTTTCACGAAGCCTTAAAATAAATACCTTAAGGTTTGGTGAACCAATGCTAAAACAGTGGTGCATACGACTGATCTATTTTTAAATTACCCTTCATCATAATGCAAATTGTTACAGGCTGTTTGCGTGACTGACGTGACGTAACCATAGCAACGGTGAATATCAAAGCCACGTTGGGCGTTTGGACTTCGCACTTACTTTGAGCTGATAGACACGGTCGGCTGGGGCGCGCCAAAATGCAATAATAACAAACCTTTTTGAATCATATATTTGTTTCTTAAACCTGAAAATATCGGTTCTGTGCAGACGATTTCATAATATTTTTTCTTGTATCTCCGGCTTAAATTAAGGTATCGAGACGCGGTTTTCACCAGTTCTCTTTATTTTTAATTATAATTTTATCTTAATAAATATTTATATATGGTTTCCTATACATTTTTAAAAAAAATTGAAGAAATCTGGTGGTGGCGCAAACGGCCCCCTCTATCGACGATGGATATAACAAAAAATAATCATAGGAAATTTTAAATCTTACTATAGAGATCTATCTGTAAAATTGGGTTATGACAAATCGGAGTTCTGAGTGTATATTTCAAAAGATGTTTCTCCACCTCTCCTCAGCTTATTTTGAGGGTTGGATGAAAATGTATTAAATCAAAGTTATACCGTATAATCCAAAGAATAAAACAATGAATTTGTGCTGTAATTTTATTTGGCTTACTATCTATAGAAATCCTATAATATTCTTAGTCATATTGTGAACGCGATAGTGATTGCGATAAATTTAGGAACTTAAAAAAATTATTTCCAGCGATTTTGTAATTAATTTTTTTATTTAAAAACATTATGTCAAGCGGTTCCTGAGATATGACCGGCGTCCGATCTTATTTGGCCACCCGGCAGTGGCGGCTCGTCAGGTAAAGTGACAAAAAAAAAAACACGGAGGATAAAATATTAGTGTACCAATACAGCTACCATTTTAGCACTTAAAAAATAATTATGTTCGAATTAATAATATTACTTTAATCCGAATGTAGCTTAGCATAATAGCGCCACGGTTAACTCCGATGAAGAATAATTATAAACACTCGTGCATTTTAGCGCGCCATAGCCGACCGTGTCCGTTAGCTCAAAGCAAGTAAGACCCAACGACCAACATGGCTTTGATAAGCACCGCTCTAATGGTTACGTCACGTCAGTCACGCAAACAGCATGTAACAATTTGCTTTATGATGAAGGGCAATTTAAAAATAGATCAGTCGTATGCACTATTGTTTTAGCATTGGTTCGCCTAACCTTAAGGTATTTAATTTAAGGCTTCGTGAAACTTAGGGTTATAGATATCGTTTTTAAGTGATTTACTGTGTGATTAAAAAGTTTTGTTTTTATTTTCCAGTTATTTCAGTAGTGTACGTACCTACTTATTAGTATTGTGTTTTAAAAATGAACCCAATTAATGACATTTTAAAATTTTTTGGAAACTCCATTCAGTCGTTGGACAGATGAGGATAGAGAGGCGTTTTGTTACACGGGTTTTTAGTCAATGTTTGTTTAAATACCCGCACTATACCTAGCTCTTCAACATTTTTTTAGACCGCGAGCCGCCACTGTCACCAGATACATCTCTAGTGGATTATGCATAACCGCTTTGCCTGCAGCTCAATTTACATCCTCGTGCGATATGGACGTCGTATTCCCTTTTGTTTTATAAACTACAACTCTTAATAAAATACAATAATATAAATTGAAACAGAAATAATACCAATTTTCCCGAATCTTGTCCGCCACTTTTATTCTATAAGTCAAATGGATTTATTATACGGCGCTAAATTTTAGGACTCTTCTGCTTCTGCACTTAAATATAAATTAGGACTTTTCGACAAATATTTTACTTTGCCCAGATATACAGTGTGTCCACGGATTGACTATCGAAGAGAAAACACTTTTTTATTTGTGGGTTTATGAAAAAAAGTTATTTTCCATAAAAACTCCTGCGGCAAAAAGTTCCAACTCATAAAATATTATTTGCTTTAAGTTAACGCGTTTTGCAAATTAGTTAGTCTTTAGAAGGTATTATTCTATAAAATCTTTATCTTTATACGAGGAATTGTCGAAAACGATTAAGTAACTACCCATATTATTAAAAAATCAATACGTTTTAAAATAAAACCGGGGACTATTCATAATTAAACGAATTTATTAGAGAACGAATGAAGAGTTGGAACTTTTTGCCGGTCTCTGTATATTTAGCTAATAAGTCAAAACTTGGTAATGAGACGTAGGTTTTCAACCACAACAACTTTTACTAATTACTTTTTATCCTATCTTTGCACATAAGGGTACTTTGTTCTTAGCTTTTTTTATATTTTTCTAAATTCTGAACACCCGGTATATAAATTTGAAAAAATAATATGCTTTATGGTCGTTTGAGAATAAGCAGGAGTTTTATGAAAAATAAAATTTTTTCATAATCCCACAAATAAAAAAGTTTTTCCTCTTCGACAGTCAATCCGTGGACACACTGTATATTGTATTTTATCGTAAAATCGAGGCGAGAACAGTGACATTATTATATTCGCGTATCGTTTAGTTCTAGGGTGGATAAATCAATGGGAACATTTATGAGCAATATGTGAAAAGGAAATGACAGAGGCAAGATTAATGATAAGTTGAGAGCTCATATTAATGCTAGCGAACAATGCTAAATAAATGTTTTTTTTTCTGTTACTTCCAAGTGTTATCAAGTTCGACATTTTAAGGATTCATCACAGAATGTAAAATAAACTCATTTGTTGTCTTCCGCTCTCGCTGAATTTCTCCAATTGACACGTGCGATTTACTTTATCTTAAGGATATTAAAATATTCATCCTTAAACTGCGTTTTTTATGTAACCATACTATTAAATATGCTAGTTAAGAATAGTTAAAAAAGAACTTGACTTTCAAAAGCCAATATTTTCATAAAAATATAATAAACCCGTTTCATTTTCAATTTATTGGATAGGCTGTCTCTTGAACCACTAAGTAAAATGTGTGTAGTAACTTCACTTTAAGTCTTTTTTATACAGGGTGATGGTTAAAATATCAAATTGTATAAAAATTGTTGATTTTAAAAATGATGTTTCTAAAATATGAAGCTATAAATAATAATTTTTTTTATTGTGGTGGTAACAGCTTTATGTTTAGTACTTACTGTACACACACTACAGCGCAGTGCCAATGATGTCAATTAAAAAAAAATAATTAAAAAATTGTGATAATGCCAGTTACGCTGTGTTCGTATTAGTTAAAAAACAGTAGTTAGTAGTAACAAGAGTGGATAGGACGTCTATATCGCACGACGAAGTAAATTGAGTAGGACGCCGTAGGCGGAATGCTCAAATTTCCAAGCGCAATATGGACAATCCATTAGAATTGTACAGTATATTTTTTGTACGACTCAACTTCCAAACTTCAGTTGGCCATGAACCTGTCTTGTGAGAAAGATAATAAAAAACAATTGAAAAGAAAAATTCATTTTGATGGCAAATCCATGGACCAAATTACTCTGTAACATATTTATCGATTTGGGTCATTTCATATATTTAGACAAAATTATTTTGCATATTTCACTCATGTATAAATTTTCCCATAAGAAACGTTAAAAATAAAAAAATATCAGCGGATATACAACGTTGCCTAGACAACGTTGTATATCCAACACACAACAATCGAACCTATTTGACGAGACAGTTTTTTTTTACCTTTTTACTGCGAACGTGATCGTTATTGTTATGAGTTCCCTTCGGGAAATTCATTGCTTTTGAAAAACAAACCCTCTCAACAGATAATTGTTATTGGATTTCAGTTACAGTTTTAATTATGTTATATGAAATTGAAAATTGTATGACAAAAAATTTTTTTTATATATATTTCATTCTAGAAATATTCTCCCTAAATACCGCTCGTGCATAAAAATTAACCAGATAATTTTCATTCAAGCTTGTTATACTAATTCCACTCGTTCTTCGAACTCGTGGAATTATAAATAACAAGCTTTCATGAAAATTATCGGTAATTTTTAAGCACTCGTGGTATTACCCCCGAATATATCTATCTTTCTCACATTCGGCTTTTTGCAGAATACCAGACCAAAAGCGATATATTTATTATTAAAACTGAACAATTTATTTTTCTCAACCCTAGTAATTTTGATTAATTGTTCTGCTGAAATGCACAGAGAAAAAAACCTTGTTCAGGTTTATTTCTGCTTGCGTAAGAATTATAACTCCTAAAGTATAACAAAATAGCTGTAGACTTTGTTTTAATCAGTTAAAAGTGGATTCTGTGCAATAATATAAACTTTTAACATTCGTTAAGGTAAAGTTTTTCAAAATAATCGCCAATTTACACTAGCAACACTGTTAACATGAAAAGAGAAGTGGCCATACTGTAAGTAAAAATAACACTTAAAACATTTAGTTAAAATGGAATTATTTTTTTTTCTAGAGCTGCGGCCATCCATGAAATTCGATTATATATAATGTTCGTTACAGAACTGGCAGTATACATCACAAAACAATTGGACGACCTTGAGTCAACCAATGGCAAATGAGAATTGTTTCTAGGCCAAGCTATCTGCTATAGAGCTTTTAGAGAGTGTGCGTACAAGGGGATCTCGAAAACGGTAAGAGATACGAAGATGGTTAAATTGAGGCAAAATTGCGTATTTTGGGGCTTAATAATTTGGTGAAAGAAAATTGTAAATTTTCCAAATACCTTCAGAGATATCCGAAAAAAACTGGAATTTTTAGTTTTGGTTTTAATTTTTTGCGCCCTCATTTTTGACTTAGGAAAAACACAAATAACACTTTCTTGTAGCCGTTTTATGTTTTACAATATAGCGTTATTAGATTTTAAATTGGACGTTTCGTTCGTTAGATACCAACCTCAATTCATTTTTTTTAAATTTGGACCTGGAATTTTTTAAACATTTTTAAAGAGCTTTGGAAATTTAATACAATTTAAAGATTTTTAAAACCACTAATATTTAAAATGATCCTTTCTTTACTATTGCGGCCCTGGCTAGTATTTTTTGGATTACTTAAATATTAAAATTACATTACAGGAAGTTGTGGTGTTTAGGCCACTTATTTTTTCAAAAAGATCCACCTTCACAATACTCTCGGAAATAAGCAAGTCTTTAAGGCATGGGAAGTAATTTTATTTTTATTAATTTTTTACTTATTTGATTAATATAACGTATATCTTAAGTCCTATGGTTTTTGGCTTAGACCTAGACCGAAATACTATAAAACAGAAAAAAAAATAATGCTTCTGAGTGCAGAAAAGGTAACTGGAGTGTTAGTCTAGTTATGTTACTGTCATGTGCTTACGTTTGTTTCAAAAACAATTGCATAGTTGTTTTACTGTTTATACGAGATGATGATTCTAGTGTCAGACGAAACATGAAACAAAAACAAAGAAAAATATTTGTGGCCGAGACTTTGGGTCTCTTTTCTTTAAAAAAAAGAGTTTTAAATAACATATAAAAAGTTTTTTTTTTAAATATAAAATTTCAAAATTTTCAATAAAATGTCAGGGCCTCTTTAAGTAAATATAGATGAATTTTTCAAATCAGAAATCTTTTGTTTTTTTTATAGCTTGGTTCTAAATGTTCAGGACCGTAATTAAATGAAAAATTTGAAAAGTGTGGTATTAGATGACAAAACGTTAACATTTTAAAAACTTGTACATTGCATTAAATTTCTAAAGCTTAGAAATCCCTAAAACTGTATTGAAAATTCCAGGTCCGTATTTAAAGAAATTGACTTGAGGTTGGTAACTAAAGAACGAAGCCTCAAATTTGAAAACTAATAACACCATCTTCTAGAACATGAAAAACGGCTATATAAAAGTGTTTTTTGTTTTTTTCCCAAGTCAAAAATAAAAGCGCAAAAAATTAGAAATCAAAAATCGGAATTTCGTTTTTTTTCGGATATCTCCGAAAGCATTTTTAGATTTTTTTTTCTCCAAATTATTAAGCCCTAAAATACGCAACTTTCCCTCAATTTAACCAACTTCGTATCTCTTACCGTTTTTGAGATTCCCTTGTATGCACACGAATTTGTAGCACCCTGTATACGGTGTAATCTATTATAGCGTGTGATGTGTGGGAACATGGAATGGATCATTCCAGGGATGGGTTCCGTGTGGAATGAGTTTGGAGTTTGTGTTGCTAATTCTATTATTTATAAAGTAGTAGAGTTTAGTGTCCGATAATTAAATAGAAAAGAAGGTTTTTTAGCGGCAGGCGGACAAAGTAGTGCATCTATCTTTTGCATTGAGTACACAGGGACGCCAAAGGCAATGGGTTCCCTGGGGCACAGGTAGGCAATGACAGGCTGTTTCGTTCTTATTAGAACTCATCAGAAAGCCATAACCTGTAAGCGACCCCCAGTACAGCGAGACTATGCTTTCAAGGTATTTTAAAAAAATAAAAACGCGATGAAAAAACCCAGTAACGCCATCTATAGGAATCAACTCAGTGCAAAAGATAGTCGTGACGAAGCAACAATAAACCAAATACGTTAGGCTAACACACCAGTATAGGAAACAATTTATCGCATCCCCCAATTTTTCTACGGATTTGTAGATTCAAATAAGTTCGCGCTGCAGTATACCCACTGGGCGCTGCCAACCTGTAATACAATGCCGTGTTTTCAAAATAAAGTAGTAGAGTTTAGTGTTGGTATAATTAAATAGAAAAGACGGTTTTTTAGCGGCAGGCGGACAAAGTAGTGCATCTATCTTTTTGTATTTCTGATGAGTTCTAATAAGAACGAAACATCCTGTCATTGTCTACCTGTGCCCCAGGGAACCCATTGCCTTTGGCGTCCCTGTGTACTCAATGCAAAAGATAGATGCACTACTTTGTCCGCCTGCCGCTAAAAAACCTTTTTTTCTATCTATTTATTAATGTTATTGATATTAATTGCGTTTATATTTTTTTTTAGTTTTTCTTTATTTATTGCTCGTTATAGTTAAATATATTAATTATTATTGAATTTATTATTATGTAAAAAAAACTGTTAATAATATTATTGTATCGAGAATAAATAAATTTTGATGTCATTTGATTTGATTTGAATACAATGCTTTTTTTGTAATAAGATTGCTATGAATTTTTATTGCATGCAAGTTTTAACTATACTTATTTGATAAATTCCTTCTCTGTCATAGTTTCCATAATATAAAACGTCTTTGCTAGTCAAATTGTTTTATTATACTGTACTAAATTCTACATCTTTCCGCACTTGAGTATAAATTAGGACGTTGCCACAAATATTTTACTGAAGCTCGAGACATTGTATTTTATTACGGAAACAAAGAGAAGACAGTGACATAATTTTATTCGCGTATATCGTTTAGTCTTAGGGGGATAAATCAATGGCAACATTTATGAGCAATATGTGAAAAGGGAATGTCAGAGAAAGAATTTATAGCCGTTTGAAAGATTTTTAGGTCACATTTTCTTATTGCCCGTGGTTTTTTCTTAAATTATAATCTGCATCGGTTTGCACAAAGTCTTAAGAGCATCCAACCAATACTTTTAAATTATTCTTTAATGTGCTTCATACGAAATTATATCCAGTATGTATAAGTTGTAGCCATATGAAAATAGTATATTACATAACAAGTGATGAAAATGATATAAGAATAATCACTTTCACACGAGTAACGTACACTATTTTTTCTACGACCACAAAGAATTATTAAAAAAAACCTTTGATTTGTGAAAAAAATATTTCAACTCTAGAGTGGAAATACAAGGCACACTATTTAATTTAAACATATGATGTGAATTTCACAGATCGAAAGGTCACAGGTTCAAATCCCATCAGGAGTACTTGACTTTTTTTTATAAAAATATTAAATAAATCATAAAATTATTTTAAATGATTTTTTTTATTTAATCAAGGAAAGATGCATTAAACATATATTTAAAAAATCACCCAACAAGGAAGATTTCAATTCAAAATAATTCTATAAATTATTTAATGTTTTCATAAAAAAAAAGTCAAGTACTCATGGGATTTGAACCTGTGATTTTTCGATCTGTAGGCCATGGCTCTAGTCACTACACTATGGCGACCCATAAACATTTCTTGCTTAAGTTTAATATATGACATTTTCTTCAGCGGGGCTTGTTTTGACTGGTAATAGATTTTCCAGTATATTCTTAACTTTTTTATAATTTCAGATAGCGTATTTTTACACTGTAATTCTGAATCACTCAACAAATACGTGATAAATAAACTAAACTGCTTTCTAAAATGTGTTCTTTTTAATAAATAGGTGTGGTCTGTTAAATTGGCATCATATGTTTAAATTAAATAGTGTGCCTTATATTTCCACTCTAGAGTTGAAATATTTTCTTTCAACACACGTGTGATATTCGGCGCTTTCGAGCCAAGTTAACCGTGCTTTTTTTCTCATTTTTATAGGTAGTCGTAGGAAAACTTTTTTATTTTACAAACAAAAATTTTTTTTTTACATAACAAATTTATTAAGGATGCTTAGTATAATTGTAGCTACGATGAATTCATAGTCATGGACAAAGTATAGTACCAGCATATAATGGTCGTTATTCAATTGGATGAAGTTTATGAAACTTGCCTATGGCTTGTATCATAAACTTTATACGCGTGAATAACAGCCAGGATTATATCGTAACCCTAATTCGCAAATATCGTTCAATTTTGGGCAAAATGGGAACTTTGGCGTCATCCCGTGGAAAAGCATTCAAGCCAGTGGCGCGTATCAGTGGCGCGTATTTAGGGCACCGGGCTGCAGCCCCCCCCCCCTCCTTCGTTTTAGCTCAGAAGCTCGGGCTCTAACAATCTAATTGCAAACTAATTTTTCGTCCTTCACCTTTTACTAGATATATACTACATTTTAACAAATTTTCAAAATTCACTATTATCAATAGTCGAATTTTGCTATGTCTGGCAACAGTGTTACTTGATCGTTATTATAGTGGTACTAACAACTAAGCTCGAGCTGTCCGCCAAGCCGGCTATGCATCGTACTCGAGTTACACCTTTAGTTAGTCCTAAACGACGTTTCTACTCACTCGCTTGAACGCCGAATTATTGTGAATTATTGTCTTAGCTGTTTTGTATAGATTTACCGATTACACGTTGCTAAGTAGTTTGTGAGTTGTGTGACGCAAAAATAATCCTAGTTGCCGTAAGTAAAAATGTAAATTTTACAGTTTTTGCATGTAGATTATACCTAGTATATTTATTTTCAATTGGCACAGACAGTTAAAATGTATGAACCTATGAACGAAATTGGTTGGTCACTCTTCACTATTCTACTTGGTCTAGCAGCAACGATGCAATTAGACAGGTATAGAAGAGACTAACGAAAATTCAATTTTATTGATGGAGCCGTATAAAACCAAAAAAACAAAAACAAAAACATTTTCGTTGAAATATCTACACCTGCTAAGTCACCGTCATCATGTGTAAGTCATATACCGAGTCCATCGATAAAAAAATATAAAATATATGGGTAATTTTCTAGATAGAGAAATTTTTACACTAGCACAGAAAAAAATAGACTTTAACGTTCTTTCTAGCTTTTCGATCAGTAAAAAGGAATTTCTTTTAGAATAACCCATTTTTGAACCAGATAGATGCCAGCTAAGCTGTTTGATGTCGGCAACCTTTATAAATGAATTTTTGATGGTCCCTTCTATACTAACATGACTTCAGCTTACCTTAAAAGTTATTGCTATAAAATTCGGTCAATTCAGTAGATAAATAAGGAGATATTATAACGATTTTTAACAATAATTAACTAACCGGCAACTTGACTGTAACATTTATGACATTGGCAAGCATTATATTCTCAAAATCAAAGTTGTCTAATTAGTAAATCAAGAATTAAGCTAACCGGGCCACTTTGGTTGTACGCAAACTATTTGTGCCAATGTCATTTATGCCACAGTCAAAGTTGCTGGTTAGTTAATTATTGTTAAAAAACTTTATGCAACCCGATATTATTATATAATGTATAAACATATCAATATGGTTTTATTTTTAACTTGAAACCCCGGACCTTTAAAAATAGTTTGGTGAAATTTTAACGAAATTTGGATGTGGTCTAGTGCCTACAGCACATTGCCGGCGACGTATTGCCTGCGACGTTGCGTTTTATACTGCCCCCAACATTCCTCTCTGGATCTCTTCCTACTAACACCCCCAACCCATTGTTCAACGCTTTGCTACGGTCCTGCCATGATGATGGCCTTGTCGGCCAAAACACGTAGGTTCTGATTTTTATTAAATAAATGTGTTAGAAAACAGTTAGCGCTTTCTGTTTCTAACCCTATATTTATAAGTAGTTATTTCAAAATAACCGTATTCACGTAAGTAAGTACACTTGCCGGGGTTATGACTACTATATTTCAGCATAACGGCGTTGTTTATTTTCGTCATAAAACAATATAATCGTGCAGTTAAGAATTACACAGTTTTGATTCGATTGTAAAACAGGGTGATTTATGAGTTAAAGATATCAACTACATTTTACAGCAGGAGTGGCAGAGCATGAGTAGCTTGGGTCCCTAAGCAAACATAGAAAATGGGCCCCCCTTCATAAGCGCCTGCAGGCTCTTTTCTCAGGGATGCCATAATATAAATTGATCATATTTGTGAAATCCTGACGAATGGCAAATAAAAATTGCAGTAGGAAACTTTTTTTTGGCGTAACATCCAAAAAAGTTTGGTCTGTTTTATCAAAAAAGATCTTAAATTAAAAGAAATATACATATTTTAAAAAAATACATTTGTAGTGACTTTATTAAAATGTTTATAAAATAATCAGAAAAAACGAAAAAAGTTTTTTAAAATTGAAAAAGGTTTATGTCTTCACTAAAAATTAAGTTAAAAACCTCTTTATCTCAATCCTTTTCTCTACAATAGGATCTTTCACCGTGTTTCCTTCTTTGATACAAAATGAAAATGGTCACACTACTTACTTAAAATAGTTTCTATTATCTCAGAATGATGATTTTTCTTCTTTAAACTTATGTGTGTCCCTAATTGTAATTGCTTAACTTGATTTTCTCAAAATGTTTACACTTAAATTCCATATAATAATTTAAACTTTTTTAAAATTATGAAAGAAAACAACACTGTTTTTTGATTTTCACTTATATTTGTCAACATGACACGTGTTTCGCCGTCACAGCGGCTTCTTCAGATGTGATGTACCTATTCAAACAAAATTTCTTAAGCTCTAAAGGTTTCATTATAGACACTAACAATATTTGGAAAATACCATAATTAACAATCAGGTAAATTATTTTAAATTTACTAACATTATACATAAGATTAGGTGATTTTAAATATGTTTAACAAAGGGGAGGTACAATTATCTATTTGGTCATTTAATAAATTAGGGGAATTTTTCATTTTGTTAATCTCTAAAGCCTCCAATAAATCAAGTCGTATTCCTTTTTGTTCTACGTGTAAAACATCGAAATTATTATTAAAAATATGATTTTCAGATTTTAAATGGTCTGCATATGTAGAATGTTTATTATTTTTAAGGAATGAATCTTGATGATCTTTAATTCTAGTTTGGAACGAACGTCCAGTTTGACCAATATAAGATTTAGGACAAGAGCCACAATTTAATTTATAGACACCGCTATTTTTATTTTTACTATTTTGATCTTTATTGTTTTTAATAATTTTTCCAAGACTATTATTTGTTTTATATGCTATTTTAATATCATATTTGCCTAAAAAGTTCTTTATGTTTTCAGCGGGTTTGCCTATAAATGTCAGCGTTTTAAAATTAAATTTTTCTCTTATTGTAGGGAATATTTCTCTAATTGCTTTCCTGTACATCATTTTTGAATAAATATTGTCTATTAATTTATGGTTATAACCGTTATGAGATGAGAGGGTTTATGATATATCGAGAAATCTAGTGTGTTGTTAATTTTTGTAATAGTAAGATCTAAGAAATTGATTGAATTATTAATTTCGGTTTCTAAAGTAAATTTTATGTTTGGATGAATAGAATTTATATATTCGAAAAATAATGTAAGTTGTCTGTTAGTACCGGAAAAAGAAACAAAAATGTCATCAACATATCTATACCAAAACTGACAATATTTAGACAAACCATGTGTATGAATTATATTCTCCATATTTTCCATAAAAATCTCAGCTAAAAGTGGGCTTAATGGGTTGCCCATAATTAATCCATTATTAGCAGTATAGATGTTATTATTGAACTGAAAATAATTTTGTCGCAGACAGATTTCGAGTAAATCTATTATTTCATCTATAATAATTAAATTAACATTATTGGAATAAAGAAGTTTTTTGACTAAATCAAGGGTTTCTAGGGGTGGTATACTAGGAAATAAATTTGTAACATCGAACGATAATAATTTAGAATTATTGGGGATGTTAGGATTTTTTACTTTATCTATTAATTCGTAAGAGTTTTTAATGCTATATTTAGGTTGAAAGTTGCAATGTTTATTGATTAAAGTGATTAAACGACTCGATATTTTAGTTGTAGGTGCTGTTGTAAATGATACTACTGGTCTAATCGGGTTGCCTGGTTTATGAAGTTTAATTAAAGAATATAATTTTGGTGGTCAAGGATTCATGATTTTTAGTTTATATTTTTCAATGTCGGTAAAAAGAGCATTAGCTTGATCTATGGCTTTATTAATTTCAATTTTATATTTTAGAGTAGGATCTTTATTTAAAAAATTAAATTTTTTAAACTTTTTTATTTAAAATTTTCCTAATTATATTCTTTTTATTCGTAATATGTTTTTTCAGTTAGGTAACCCTTTATGAATACATTTCTCAAAGCTCTCTTAAGACGATAATCACCTTTCCTGCTTGATTTTGATAAATAACACCTGTTTCTTCCGATGATGAACATCAATACACTCGAAACATATAGAGAACAGTCCTTTTTACTTATTATTTACGCATGCCAAATTTGAAAAAATCCCGAGTAAGCAGTGTGAGGTACTTCAAATAATATTCCACCTGTTGACAGTTTTTAATAGGTTCTGGTTAAAAGAATATAGCTCTTAAAATATATCTTCGTCGTGTATAATAATATATAGCCGCCAGTTATATATCCATCGCTCAGTAACTATCTGTGAACTATTTTGTGAATGAAGTGCCTTTTAAATGATAAGTTGAAAACTGTGTTTGCCAAGAGCAATGTTAATGCGCTACAAACGTCTGTGAGTTGAAGACGAGCAGTGACCCATAAAGAAGGATTAATAATAAACCGTTTTAAAAATTGTTTTGCTGAAGCGGTCATCTTACCGCGGAAAAAATGATACTGCATAATGGATTAAAGGAGTCAAAATACTTTAGGGTTTAGACTCAGAAATGTATTGATGTAATTGTACATCGAGATCTGTGGTGGACAAAAATTATAACAACAAAAACTTTGAATTCTGTTGACGTTTTCCAGACGTGGATTGATGAGAAGAGTCGCACTAGCAATGTCTAGTATGTACAGATCTTTTATTATTTTTCTTTATTTAGCGAAGGAACAATTATTATAATTTAATAATTAGTGTTGAACGACGTGTTAAGATAATTACTCAAGTTATTGTACGAGGGACACGTAATAGCAGCATTAGTCGAGATTAATATTAAACTTACCTAATACGCCTAATCTAAAGTTGATAGTCACAACAATTACTTTGCCGGATGAAGCCAGAACAGTTCCATCATAAGGATTTCCAGAATTCCATTCATAGCTTTCACCGTGGACGTAAACTACACAAGGCAACTTGGTCGATTCCTCTTCGCCTGTTGCTGAAACAAACGGAATTTATGGTTTTTTGGAATATATATTTTTTTAAATTTTGTAAAACTATACAGGGTGTTTCCTAATGATAGGCCGTAATTTTAATGGCGCATTCTGGACCAAATTCAAGTACAAGAGTTCAAATAAACATGTGTCCTAAAAGGTCTGGTTTTCAAGATATAGGGTGTCAAAGTTTTTTAAAAAATTGTTTTTTTATTAATATCTCGAAGTTTCTTGTGCCGATTTTCTAGAAATTTGGCACTATTGATTACTGTAATAAGATGCTAAGCTAGCACTAACTAAAATATAATTATGAGTTTGAGTGGCGTCTCGAGGGGGGGGGGGGCAGTCTCATGAATACTATATAGGTACTTTATTGAGTTTTTTTAAAATTTTATATTTTATTCGGATTAAGCAGCTAAGAATATTTTTTTCCTAATATCTTTTCGTATCTTATTTCCCTTTCGAGAAAAAAATAAAAATCATCTCGTAGCACAAAAATTTGTTAAAAAAAAAATCAAGTTAACTTTGATCGTTGCACAATATTTATTTCTAAGCCATTTTTTAAAATCTATTAAATGAAAATGAATAAAATAAAAATGTTGGAAATGACTACCTCCCGCTTTTACACAGGCTTCTGCTCTTCTTATCGAGAGACGAACTCTTTCGAAAAGTTAAATTTTTCGACGTACATTTTTTCTACTACCAAACTTATGCTCAAAGTTTTTTAAAAGTTTGCATGCTACCGTGCTTGATCTCACGATTATTGGATCAAAACGAAAACTATTATACAATTATGTTTTTATCTAAGCAGAGCTGAACCAGTAAAGTAGGTGAAGTAGGTGAAGGGGCTCTTTACCAAAAAAAAAAAAAAATGAAACCATGAGGAAAGTTTTTTGATAATATTAATGTACTAATACTACCATATTACCAACACTCGTGCATTTTAGCCGACCGTCTATGTTAGCTCAAAGCAGGTGAAGACCCAACACCCAATATTGCTTTGATATTCACCGTTGCTATGGTTACGTAACGTCAGTCACGCAAACAGTAACAATTTGCATTATGTGAAGGGCAATTTAAACATAGATCAGTCGTATGCACCATTGTTTTATCATTGGTTCGCCTCACCTTAAGGTATTTATTTTGAGTCTTCGCGAAACTTACGGTTATAGATATCGTTTTTACGTGATTTACTGAGTGAATAAAAGTTTGGTTTTTATTTTTCAGTTAATTCAGTAGTGCACGTACCTACTTAGTTGTGTGTTTTAAAAATGAACCCAATTATTGACAGTTTGAAATTTGTTTGAAACTCAATTCAGTCGTTGGACAGATGAGGATAAGAGAGACGTTTTCTTACACTGGTTTATAGTCAATGTTTATTTAACTACTCGGACTATACCTAGCTCTTCACCATTTTTAAGACCGCGAACCGCCACTGGGCTGAACTTCAGGAGATAAAGTATCAACTCAAAAAAAATCAGTCTTTTCTATCTATTCATGCGTCGATCCGGGACACACTTTAATTTGTGTCATTATTAAGTAAATTTTTAAAGTTTTACTTGTTAATAAGTAGAGGTTATAAGTCAAAGTAACCAGTGGAAAACACTTAGGTAACCGTGCTGGTGAACTCTTAATATTTTCCTCATCTTAATCCTATAGCCAAGTATTTATATTGGTATGAATGTGTAATATTATTATAATATTTGTTTACCCTTATTCAAATTAATTTTATTGCGTGAAGTATATTTCAGAAATGATTAGGGTTACAAAAAACCCTATGCTTAAAACTAATGAGGGTCTACAAAATGTCAAATAAAACTAATTTATTTTCCTTTTAAGCCAGAGGGTTCACATACCTTTCTTGTGTTATTTATAACAGTCATAAAATAATTACTTTTTTTCTCCTGTAGCCTAAAAGTTCTTTTGATGAATTAATAAGTTTAATTGATAATTTTGGAGTTATGGCTAATAGCTCAAAAATCGGCCGCATTAGCATCTTGGGACCACAATTATACCAACAATTTTATTTTATTTTTAATTTATAAGAAAATATTATCAAAATAAATAAACAAATATTTAAAAATAAATTCAAAAATATTTATAAAAAGAAAAGATCGAATTAAGAGGTAAAGGTAGACCATTAAGTGGACGCCGTAGCTACCCGCTTTAACAGATTTCATGCTGATACCTTCACGAAAGCCAGCGGCCGGCTGACGTGGAAAGGCATCGCGGCTGGCCGGCAATTTACGGGAGCCAGTGGCGTAACTACCAATAATTTATTACCAACTTTTAAAAAGAAAGATTACTCAAATCGATTGGCATTCTTGATTATCTATTTATGTTAGCGTACAAACGTTTGCTGCGAGTGAAAAATTGAATAAATGGCTGACGGATAAATAATTTCTTCTAACAAAATATATATTTGGCATCATAATTGTCGCTTCTAATTGGTAAAAATTAAATGGTAAGTTATAGTGGTTTCATAGGATTTTATGTCAATTTGGGAACTTTTGAAATTAAACACTTTTGATTCCTCATTGCCTTGAAAAATATAGGAAATATGTAATCGAGAAATTATTTTATTTGTTTTTACCCTCGCAGCTAAATATATATAAATAAAATGGAACAACTTTAAAAAATTGTCTACAAATAATTAAATAAAAAATTAATATAAATAACAGGTAAGTACCTACTCCTGGAAAAGTCGATGCTTTAAAAAAAAGTGTAAAACTATGCAAAAATAGTTAGAAATTCGCAATATGCACAAAATGGGCTTTTTCAATAAATTTTCATTTTGACCCTATCGTATAGAGAACGAAAAAATAAAAAATTTTACCTTACAGTTTTAAAAATATTTAATTATTTATGGAGAAAATAATTAAACAAAGTGCGCTATCTAATAAAAACACGCAGAAGAAAGTACAAACGTCACAACAAAACCGGCAAATGGGCAACTCGGGACAGCCTTCATTCAAATAACAAATAAGAAATCTTCAATGTTTCACGTTCTGACATGTTGTGAAATTGTAAACTAAAAAACATCAATGATTTATCATTTCCGCTTATTTAAATAGAGATTTTTTAAAAAGTTTTAACAGTCGCCATTTTGAAATAGCTTAACAGAATCGCGCCAAAATTTATAAGCATACGGTACGAGATATTAGCTTTCAAATGATGTATCACAAGCTGTATGTTTCCATTTAAAAAAAAGATCGATGTCGTCATATCTTTGACAAATGTCTATAAAAAAAAACAAACCAATAACGTCAAAATGTGAGCATATATGAAACTAAGTTGACGTGTCCGAGCGTTTTTCCCAAAAGTTACAGGAGAAGGCTATATTAATTTTATTCCGGACTTCTGGGAAGCCTGTATATAGTACTTCCAGTTTGAACAGAAATAAAATGGCGTGTCTACTATACAGGGTCCTACACCTCACCTCCCGTCTTCTATAGGTCACTTATTCATTAAGTTAGGAGTTTGATATTTTGCAAACCTTACCTGTATCCTAGGGCGCATTTTAGGAAAATATTTTTGTATATACAGGGTGTTCCAAAAACGTGTGACGTCATAAGGATCTATTTTTTTAGATTACATGCTATATATATTCTTACTTACTTGAATTCCTCTTATAGTTGCCTACATATTCCCAAAATTTTAATGAAATCGGTTCAGTATTATAGGCGAAAAAAAATAAAAACTATTAAATATTAGTTTTGCACCACTGGTTTTAAAAATTAATAAAAAATAAAGATAATGCTTTGTTAATAAAATTGTACAAAGGTACTTAATAAATAAGGTCAAACAGTATCGTTAACCAAGTTTGATTAATACGAATTGTACAGGGTGTCCAAAGTTTAGTCTCAAACTTTGCAAACTTTAAATCAATTTATTTTTCTTATTTCAAATTGTAACCCCTGTATATTATTATGTCATTCGATGCAGAATTAAGAATTAAACATTTGTTCTAATTACAACCCTATCGCAATTTCTAAAGCATCAAAACTTATTTGCAGAAAACTCCTTTTATCAACTATTCCACCAGTCATTATCATAAATAAATATCGAAGGTGACTTTGAAAAACAATTTATTGGAATTAACGTTTACTAAGGTGACAAAAAATAATTATTTTCGCATGCTTCTAATATGAAAATCATATCTACGCGCTCTTCTTGGTTGTATTCCATCATAAAAAATAATATAGATTAAATAATCTAACAATATTTGAAACTAAAGTCAAAATGGGCTTTTGTCGTTTTAATAAACTTTTATACCAATAAATTGTTTATCGAAGCCACCTTCCATATTTATTTATAATAATGACTGGTGGAATAGTTGATAAAATGAGTTTTCCGCAAATAAGTCTTGATGCCTCAGAAATTGCGATAGGGTTGTAATTAGAACAAATATTTGATTTTTAATTCTGCATCAAATGACATAATAATATACAGGTGTTCCAATTTGAAATAAGAAAAAGAAATTGATTTAAAGTTTGCAAAGTTTGACACTAAATTTTATTAAGTGCCTATGTATAATTTTATTAACAAGGAAATATTTTTATTTTTTATTAATTTTTAAAACCAGTGGTGCAAAACTAATATTTAATAGTTTTTATTTTTTTTTCGTCTATAATACTGAACCGATTTCATTAAAATTTTAGGGGTATGAAGGCTTTTTAAATTAAATTTAAATAAGTAAAAATATTTATGACATGTAATTTAAAAAAATAGATCCTAATGACGTCACACTTTTTTGGAACACCCTGTATAAATAAAAATATTATCCTGAAATGCGCCCTGGAATACAGGTAAAGTCTGCAAAATATTAAAATCCTAACTTAACTAATAAGTGAGCTATAGAAGACGGGAGGTGAGACGCAGGACCCTGTATACTATAATGACAGATAATAAAATCATAAAAAAAAACAAATGAAAAAAAAAATTTTGTCGCCAAAATGTAGATCATACAAAATCTCAATCGACGTGTTTTTCCATTTAAAAAAAAATATATTTTCCTAATCTAGCGAATTTGTTCCGGTTATAATCCTCACTCTGTACAACAAACCCGTACAACATAATTTCAACAGAAAATCAAATCCGCCCTCAGAAACAATAAACTGGATCGCACGACGAAATAAATATAATTCTTTTACTCTAATATAATAGAATATTAAAGTCCAATCGTCCACATAAAGAGACATAAATAACTATGAGTCAATTATCTATACAATTCATTTGGTGCATTGTACAGATTCTTGGTATAACTGACCGGCAAGGCGAGACGGTTTGCGTCTCCATAAGTTCGCCACTGATATTGTAAGAAAGAGAGCATCGGTGAGCGACTGCGATGGATTATAAATAAGCTAAGAAATAGACTAAAAATCGAATTTTCGTTTAAAAAAAAAAACCGTAATCGTTTTAAAAAAAATGTTTTTATAAAAGTTGTCTAAAATTAGTTACAGAATATTGGAAAGTCCATATGGTGTTGCTAATTTAAAAAATAAATGATTTAAATATACATAATACATATATGACAAACCAAAAGGACTTTCCAATATTCTTTGCTAAATTTCAAAAAACTTTTATATACAACATTTTTTTCTTAATCGATTAATAAACCCTTGAAAAGAAAACTCGTTTTAGAGGTGTACGGAGTCCTCTTAACAGATATTATTATTGAAAAATCTGGTAGAGGGAGTAACCAAAAAAATACTTTATACTGTTTCCACTGCTTACATTAAAAGCCGCACTACAAACTACCTCTTAAAAAATTTTTAATAACAAACAATCCAGGAGAAACGTTGAAGGAGAATAGAAAATTATTAGAAATCGTGGTTATAGCTCTTTCCATGATAGATACCTATTGAAAAAAAGTTAAATTCTGAAATAGACAATTTTAATCACAAAGTAATTACAAAATTTGCGAACAGAATATAATTTAGAATAGACTTAATTTAAAAAAAAATCATTAAGTTTTTCTTGCAAAAATTGCAGAACACCTTACAATTTTTATCAGGAAACGCCACTGCAATAAAATATGAGTCTCTTTTCCAAACAAAAATATTATTAATAAGTTGCACTATCTGGTACCACCGGTTTTGTTCGCGTTACTTGTCCTGAAATATCTAAGAAACTTTACAAACTTTAAAAAAATAAACCTAAAGTTAAAATCCTAAAAATGTTTTTAACTTTATAAGTATTGAAAATTGTCTTTTAAGCTTACAATCTTGGTTTGATACAACACACTCTACTTTGGATAGAGGCTTATAGGATTATAGGATTATTTGTTTACTTTATTAAGTTACGTAGAATAAAAAAATCATAAACAAAAAACCACTTGAAATAAGCTAAAAAGACTCCTGAAATATTAAACAACATGAATATTTTAAAATTTCATAAATTTATAAGTTGTTGACAAAAAAATTGAGAAATTACTTTTTGCGTCATCGTTTCCCATATTCGTACATCATCTCAAAAATAATTTATAAGGACATGTAATCGATTGTTTAAAAGTAAAAATATCAGAAACCGTACACGCAATTTTCATGGGTAAAATTATCATTTTAAATGGTAAAATGGACCCATTCTAGACTTGGCCATAAATAACAATTATTGATATATCCTAGAGTTTTATTCTGCATGGATGTTGTTGGATATGGATTGGTATCCTAAAGGATGTATTAATCATTTCATACTTCGCTGTGGTGCTAAGACTATATTGATACTGATATTGAGTCTGCTGATAAGAATAGGTGTAGGGGAAAGATAGTGTGTAGAACAAGGACAAGGACATTCCTAGTTTTGTAGGAGGAGTTTGTAGACGTACGTTGATAAACATAAATGTTTAAATTGGTAAAATGAGACGCCGGGACCAATCATATCGCTTTTTAGGTGGTGTGACAGTAGCTTATTGAAACGGTCAGTGATTAAAATACACTCGAAACGCTTCAAAATTGATTTGAGATCGACAAAGAGAAATTAATAACCAAATATGCGGCATTGATTAGCAACATTTGTATAAAAGCCAATATAAAAGAACAACATTTTAAGAAGAAAGAGGGCCATCTCTACCGCCACGGCTAATCAGTCCAGGTAAGAGTGCGATTTCGACCATCTTGTGTGCCCATTTCTTATGTTTCTTCTCATTTTCCTATTATATTAAAATTACACATAAAAGCAAAAATTTCTTTAAGTTACAGTCCACTGTTAACTACGTTACTGCATCAATCACAAAAACTAAACGATTTTTTTGTGAATACTTTATCACTTTTAATCTGTTTTAGAATTATTGTTGAAACAACAGTAAGAAAAAATAAGAAACAAGTTAGTCAGCAATACCGCACCGACCGAAAATTTCCTATTTTACCCTGATATGTTGTAAACTTACGCCTTTATTAAAATCAATGCGTGTATATTTGGAGTATATTTCTAAGGAAAATTGCAAACATAACCATAAACAAATATATTTATAACTTTATATAGAGAATATACCTTCAGGCTTACGATATTACGTTTAGTAATATACTTCACTTGTCAGAAACAGACTTCGGATTATTTATTGACTTTATTAAGTTGAAGTTACGCAGCGTACAGCAATTTATTAAAAAGTTTAAGCTTCCGAACCTGCCCACAGACTAGAAGTTTTTCATCTATGTCGGTGGTTTTAAAGTTAATACTTATATCTGGAATGTAATAACTCGATTTGGTTTCAAAACATTACAAAGTACACTGGAAAAAGTCAGATTAAATCTTACGAGTAACTGTAAACAATATAAATGAACAATTAACGTTATTATATTTACACTGGGTTGCATAAAGATTTTTAACAACAATTTATTAACCAGCAAGTTTGACTGTAACATAACTACCATTGACAGAGATTATGATCTCGCAATCAAAGGTGCCTGATTAGTAAATGAAAAATTAAGGTAACCGGGCCAGTATGATTGAGAGAAAATTATTTTTGCCAATTTCATGTATATCACAGTCAAACTTGCTGGTTAGTTAATTGTGGCTTAATAGCTATTTATGTATCAAGTATGATGACTTTTTGTAACTTTTGTAACGGCCAGTTGGCGGACGGATAGTCGAAGGAGTGACGTCCGCCGGAAGGCCGACAGAATGTAAGTTGACAGGGGATAAAAGCGAGCAGAACCACAACATAGACCGATTATAGTGACCAGTTCGGAAGGTCTCGATATGCATGTGGTTTGTTCGACAGAATTCAATTTGGTTTAGGTTATAGTCCTATATAAGCAGTGAAAATAGTGCGCACGCCACTGGACTATGGTCTTCCGTAAAGCGTCTAAGTTCTTCTCATTTTCGACGATTATAAATTTGTAAGTCACTGCTGCGAGTTGAGTCTGGAAAATGTAATCACTTTTTAGTACAAATGAAATTGTTTGGTCGGTTCCAACCTCGCATACTTTTGATAATCTGGTTAATTATTTAATCTAATTATTATATCGTTATTTCTTCCCTTCGCTACCTATATCTTCATTATGCTATTTTTTATTCTTTAAAAAGTAATTCTACTTATCGGTGTCAGGCACTGGACTTTAAGATCTTTGTTTACGCTTTAATTCAAAGCAATCGTTTTGAGCAATTCATCCTTTTACGGCAAAAATAAATCAATTTAAAAAGGTCCTTTAAAATCCAGCGTGGCGTTAACTGGAAAGGTCTTTATCAGCTGAATGTAGTGGATCGATTCGGTAAACCTAAGTGCTTTTATTTTATGTCTTGCTGATAGAATATACCGGCTATGTTGTACATTATTTGTTCACTGAAATACACTTAATAAAACAGTTCGAGGATCTGAGCGACAAATGTTGAAATTTGCATTGAATGGAAATGTTTGAATCAGGAAAAATGGTAAACATTTTTTTTTCTACTCCTACATTTATATTTTCTATTTTCCTTATAATCTACCATAAGGAAGGAAAGGCTCACGTGTATCGGGAGATTGTTACACTGGAGAAAATTAGGGCAGGCATTCAACTACTTAATACCCAACTACCTGTTGCTACTTTTGAGCATCCAGAAAAATATAGTTTTGGGATGAAATAAATAACTCAATTGGGTTTAAATTATTTTCCTCTGCTAAGCGAAATAATATACAGTTCGGTACAACTACAGATTCGCAGATTAAAATTTCGATAAAATAGCAGAGTGAGACAGATATAAACTTAACAACTATATTAAAGAGGAAGGAGTTTAGTATGCGTGTATGCTCGTATTGATTTGTTATTAAAATAAAATTTATTTATTTTTATTTATTTATGTAAATATTATACACCAATCTATAGTAGATACAATAATTACTGAACACAACTAGTAAATAAAAATTTCTTACACAATTTATTACATTCTTAAGCTAAGTATAAATTGGAAATAATAAAATTATCATACAACATAAACCTTCTATATAGTAAAGTATTTAGTTCATACTTGTCCTGGCTGACCAGGACCATGGACGAACAAAAAACGGAAGAAGTTAACGGGCTGTGCTTGGTGGAACGAAAATATTTAGATATTTATTTATTTAACGGTAAATTCATTTTATATACAAAATTCATTTTACATACAAAAATAGTAGTTTGTCCATATCGCACGAGAAAGTAAATTGAGCTCGACGCCGTAGGCGGAGTGCTCAAACTTCCAAGCGCTTAACTTCCGAACTTCATGCTAAGAATTTTAAAAAATTATTTAAATTAGGCGTCATAACTTGTCTTTTAAGTTGGCCATGAACTTGTATGAATGGTAATAAGAAACAATTGAACAAAAATTCATTTTGATGGCAAACCCATGGACCAAATTACACTGTAACATATTTATCGATTTGGGTAAGTTCTTATATTTATACAAACTTACTTTTGAATATATCTATCTTTCTCACAGTCAACTTTTTGCAGAACAACAGACAAAAAGCGATATATGTATTAATAAAAACGAACAATTTATTTTCTCAACCAGGTAATTTGATCAATAATAGGTTTACTGAAATGCACAGAAGAAAAATAGGTTTTTCGGGTTTATTTCTGCTTGCGTAATAAATTATAACTTCGAAAGTACAACAAAATAGCTGTAGAATTCGTTTCAAACAGTTAAAAATGGATTTTGTGCATTAATATGAATTTTTAACGTTCGCTATGGTCAAATTTTTCAAAATATGCGCCAATTTACAAACTAGCAATACTGTTAACGTGGAAAGAGAAGACGAGAAGTGTCAATAGTGTAAGTAGAAATAACATAACCTTAAAAATATTAGTACAAAATTTTTTTTTTCTAGAAATCTTATAATTTCGTCTGTTTTATCGGGTTATCTTTATGTTCCACCATTTAAGGAAGAATTACTAGTTAATTTTCTCTTTGTTGCGTATAATTAAAGTTTTAAGATCAATTGGGGTTCGATCCCCGTTCAAAATATATCGGAAAATATCCCCGTGCACAAATATTTATAATAATATATATTATTTATAAGGAAAAAAATTACCAAGGTTAGTAAGAAAACGTTCATTTGGTAGGTATATAGTACATTTTATGTAAAGCTTGTAACAATTGTCTAGAAATGAGTGGAAATAAAGATATTTTTAAAATAAGAAAGTGTATCTGTGTGCAAATCTTTAGTTCGGCAGAAAATAACAATAATTTGGTAGAAATATATTTTGGTATTAATTTTGTTATTGCACCTTCAATTTTTGCACCATTGCGTGTACTCTTTAGGAAAATATTGTGTATACATAGACTCTGGGATAAATGTTTTGATTTAAATTTAAAAAGAACAAATTTCATCTGACAGATTTGCATATTTTTGAAGCATATTGTTAACCTAACTTCTCTTAACTGTCAGAAAACGAATTTAAAACATGTAAATTTGGCTTCTCTGTAATTCACTACTGTGATTGGTCAGTTTCATAACCTATCTAGGATGGATATGAAATTTTCCCGCACAGTTAACTGGAATAGCCTACTTTACCCGCCACTAAAGTGTAAAGGAAACAGCAAGTTTCCATGTGGGAGTAGAAAAATGTATAATGTGACCCTTCCTCAACTAAATAACAAATTAATAAATATGAATGCTTCATAAAGTGGATAGGGTAATTGTACAAATATTTACAAAACACAAAATATTATAACAGCCCAGTACAGGTCCCTAGATCCTAGACCTTAATACCCCCTAAAACTAGCCAAAGATGAGCCAAAAACGCATATATTATGCTCTGCTAATATTTCGTTTGACTACCATAATTTGTAGAGTGGAAAGGTATTCTAAAATTATGAGTATGGCGAATACGCCTTTCCACGATGTTGAAGTTTATAAGACCCAGTCTCTCAGGACAGTAGATACGACCACTGATTTATCTGATTTAGAATTTTGGAGCAACCAATTTTGTTATGAAAGATCTTATATAAAAGTTTAAGGTCAGATATCGTTCGCCTGTCCTCTAAGGAAGAAAAAAAATGCCTTTCCAATAGCTAATCGTAAGGAAAACCAACATATACACAGTATACACATATTTTTTTTTTAAGTTGAGGAACATAAGAAATCGTCGCTGAATTTTTTCGAGACTGTCGATATGCACCTGGTAGAAAGGAACCAAACCGTAGAGGCATGTTCCCACTTTATACTGTTAAAAGCAAAATACAACATTTTTTCTACCAAAGCTAAAAAATCACTCGGTTTTATTTATAAGAACTTGTAGGGGTTTTAAACAAATATAATCTATTCGTACATTATACATGACATATGTTAATAGTGTACTTTCATTTGGATCGGTGATCTGGAATCCTCAATACGATTTATATATTGGTAAAATCTAAAAAGTGCAAGAAAAGTTTATAAAATACCTTCGCTATAAATTTTATTCAAACGACAACTTGACTTTAATTAAATGAAATCTTAAGTTATTATCACTCGAGGATAGAAGGCAAATGTACGACATTAAATTTACCCACAAAACTCTCAACGACATGATTGATTCAACGACAATTATTAATTTACTAAATATAAACGTTCCATCCTATAATACGCGAAATAAGCTTTTTTTCATATACAACCTAGTATCATCACTCTAACTCGCCTCTGAATCATTGCTGTAAATCGTATAATACACTTTCAAACTTGGTTCCACTGGATATCTGTTTTCTTTCCCTAATCGCACTGACCAGTGCACTTAAAAAGTTTTATTTAGATCATATTTCATAAGAAATATATTGTAAATTTATTTATTATAATAATAGCACTCATCTACTAGCATATTGTTCATTATTTAATTCAAAATTATATATTTATAAATCTTAAATTTTTTTTTAACGAGATAATACTACTATTACATTAGAACTATAAATGTTTTTTTTTTATTTAGTGAATACTGTTTTTGGGTTAGTCTCGCTTTATATTCCATGTAAAATAAATAAAAAAATTTAAAAAAAATTGTGCTTTTCACTTGCGGCCAACCTAAAAGTAGCGGCACATAGGTGTGGGTAAAGGTAGGATCTGTAAGGAGTAATAACAGTATCGGTGTAAACGTCAATACAGTAGCTGACTTGCAAATAAAGGCACTAAAGGACGCGGCTAACTTATGATATTAGAAAAAAGTTCACGCGGTTAAATTACTTGCGAACGTCGGACGTTCTTAAATTTAACTTCAGTTCAGAATTAAAATTTGTTTGGAATAGACTGACACGGATGCGAAATGGCGCTTAAATCAACTTAAGTTAAATTTAAGAAAGTCCGACGCAACTTGACTTGCTTAGTGAGAAATGACCCTAAGGCGTTGCTCTCAATCCGTGAGATATAGACATTATTCACTCTTGTAAGCAGTGGCGGCTCGTCAAGGGAAGTAGGTGAAGGAGCTCTTCGCCAAAAAACAATAAAACCAGAAGGAAAGTTTTTTGACAATATTAAATATTAATGTACCATTTTAGCCCTTAAAAAATAATTATGTTTGAATTAATAATAATAATTTAATCCGAATGTAGCTATGCATAATAGGGCCACGGTTAACTCCCGACCATGTCCGTTAGCTCAAAACAAGTGAAGCCCCAACGCCCAACATGGCTTTGATATTCATCGATGCTATGGTTACATGACGTCAGTAACGCAAACATCATGTAACAATTTGCATCATGATGAAAGGCAATTTAAAAATAGATCAGTCGTATGCACCATTATTTTAACATTGGTTCGCCTAACCTTAACGTATTTATTTTGAGGCTTCGTGAAACTTACGGTTATAGATTTCGTTTTTACGTGATTTACTGTGTGATTAAAAAGTTTGGTTTTTATTTTTCAGTTAATTCAGTAGTATATTTAGTTGTGTGTTTTAAAAATGAACCGAATTAATAACATACTTTGTAATTTGTTGGAAACTCCATTCAGTCGTTGGACAGATGAGGATAAGAGAGACGTTTTGTTATATGGGTTTCTAGTCAATGTTTGTTTAACTACCCGCACTATACCGAGCTCTTCAGCATTTTTTAAGAACGCGAGCCGCCACTGATTGTAGGTAAACTACTATTTTCTGTTATAGGAAGTAAATAAAACCTATACTTTGGCAAATGTAAGATAGGTAACGTAAGGTAAAAAAGTGCATAAAATTTACCTCCTACGGGGCTTCCCCTGCCTGCAGTTTAAAAAAAAGCAATCCTGGTATTTGTGCTTAGTCACGATAAAATGTACTGTATTTTCATTCTTTCAAGAAGCAACCAACTTAGTCAATATATTGTGGATACCGAAAATACCTTAGCTAAGTATTTAAATATTTTTATAGTTTCATTGAAGAAAAGTTAAGGAAATTTCAATAAGATGGTTTGTCTATATATCTTGAATAATACCTACTAAGACGTTATAACTGCCAGGCATATTAAGTAGATAAGATTTCTAAAACTTTAGTTACAGAATTTAATTTCTTAGAAATGTAGAAAGTTTTAGTCTAAAATTTACATTCGACGTAGCAATATCTTTTACTTTCGCTGAGAAAGAGAATAATCCGTCCGAGAGCGATATGGACAATCCGCTCGAGTTGTACAGAATATTTTTTCTACGAACCTTATATAAATTAAAAAACACATGATGGGTATGATGGGCATTATTCCTAACTGTTACTGTGTTAACCTGTTAAGTTGTCATTTAAAAAACAATTAAGCTGTTGTAAAAGTGTTGTTGTCATAAATCACCTAATCGAGTACTATGGCTAGGTTGTTTACCCATACAAAAAGACAGATATCTGGCCCCTCCATAATGGGGCTGTGAGATGTACAGGATGCTCTTGTCGATTTGAGAACAGGTTGGTTACTTAACTTACTTACTAAATAAAATTGTTTAAAATAAATTTATATCGTCGGCTTATTCTGCTAAACCAGTAAGCCCAAAAATGAAAATTTTAGAGAGGGGACAAAAACATTTTACAAATGTTTTACAGAATAAATAAGAAAACCCCAAATAACGTTCTGTTTTGATATAATAAGACTGTAATTTCTAGGTACTTGTTGAGAAGATAAAGTATTTATTTTATATACATATATTTGGACTTTCGGCTTTTTGAAAGTAAATGTGTAGAGTTGGTTGATACTGTGTTCTGAAGAAAGGAAAAACGTTGTATTTCAGTGTAACTGTTTATTTTACTGACGCCAAGCGCTTTCGGCCTTATTTACTTAAGGCCATCATCAGGGCTTAACCTAGTCAAAAAGAGTTTTTGAAAGCAATGATTAAAAAGTTTTTGTGGTGCATAATTTATGTTTATATAGTAACCTAAACTTGGACAAATGACATTCATTTCATTCATTTGTCCAAGTTTAGGTTACTATATAAACACAAATTATGTACCACAAAAACTTTTTAACCATTGCTTTCAAAAACTTTTTTTGACTAGGTTAAGCCCTGATGATGGACTAAAGTAAATAAGGCCGAAAGCGCTTGGCGTCAGTAAAATAAACAGTTACACTGAAATACAACGTTTTTCCTTTCTTTCGGCTTTTTTCCATTTAAAAAAAAAATATTTTGGATGGGATTTTATTTTTTGAATTAAAGAAGAGGGTAAAAAATAATATGATAATTTTAATTCGATTAATTTATTATGTTTTGATCGATATTTCTTTGACAACTAATGCAATTTTTTTTACGGAAAGTGGCATTAAAATGTTAAATCTGGCAAAATTAGGAATTACGGATTTAGCAGATTAAGCCAAAATGTCAAGAACCATTTTATTTTGCATATATCTGCAATTTTATTTTTAAAAACAATTAGATTTTCGGATCTTTATAATATTTAATATTTCCATTTTTTCTTTGAACACCTTTTTTTTCCATAAGGCATAATTTTCGGTGACATTGCTTTATCACTTGGTTCATGTTTAAATAAATTACAACTTTAGAGTGGTTTTGAATTATAAAAAGCCCTTTGCCAAAAATCCTAAAAAACAACCCTTTCTCCGCAGTAATTGTTTGTTTTTTAACCGATAAATTTAATTTAAAAATTAAAGGATCTTGAATAACGCAATAAATTATCAGCACTTGTCGTGGTTTCGCTGTTCCGCCTGTTTGGATTATTTAGTGTCAGGACGATATTTTACCGCAGCAAATCTAACAAATTAGTATGCCGTGCTGTTGTCTGTTTTCGATAAAATATGCATCACGTTCTCACCAAGCATCCCGCGTGAAAGATAATATCCCTATTTGCCTAATAAATTATAAATTTTATTTACTTTGTTTATAAGCCAAACGAAGCAATGTAACAAAAGATTTCTTTAACAGCAGTAGAGTTTTGGACTTGCATTTTCTTTATTTGTTTTGCATCAGAACGTTTTAACTAGTAAGTAGTTTCCATGGTCCTCAGGTGAATATTAAATAAGTATGGTAACTACACCTCTATTTATACTACGTCTATGCAGTAACGCAACGAAGTCATGCGTTCAACTCTTACGTGTTATATTTATACTAGCTAGATGTATAACGCATAGCTAGTTAAGTCATGTTCATATCAGACGAATCATGCGTTTAACTCTTACATGGTCTTATTTTAAGATTACATTTACTTAACAAAGGTTTCCAGACGTTTCTCATACCTAATGAAGGCTTACTACAATAACCTGAGTTTTGGTATATGGTGGCAGCTTCCTAAAACTTCCTCTTTCTCCAGTGCGATTATTTTTACAAGATTTCGGCTACTGTCCACATGATATGATGGCCGTGCATCTAGGCGTGGTCAGCTGCACTTGATTTTTCCATCTCTCCTTTTTGGGTTTTGTTCTTATGTTCTTTCATCCTTACTTCGAGTGGTCTTAGTGTCTCACCAATTTAAGATTTTCCGCACCCGCAGGGGATTTGGTAGACACAATTTTTCTTATCTTTTTGGCTTGTTAGTTTCATCTTCATTAGGTGGCTTCTTTAAGTGCCTCTCGAGCTGAATACTGCGTTGCAAACAGCAAAAGAGAACCCCTTCTCTATTTTGGTAGGGGTTATAAAACATTATAAAAACATTATTAAAAAACAAAGAAACTCAGTGGAGTTGTTTAACGTATTAAAGTGTAAGGGTAACCTCTGCCCGTTTGGTCACTCAAGTCTCTCTAAATAATGTAAAAACACAATCATAGAACCAGAGCAGTTTCCAGCCAGTGAGTAAGTGATCTTGGTAATGTTTATTTAATTGTTAAATTGTGTATTTCTCTTTCGGCCTGAGTTCACTGTAAAACGGAAATTGTTTCTCTTGAACTTACTTAAAATAGCGTCGTATGTGAGTTTTAAGGAAACAACTCTTCTTTAGAGAAAACTCTCGAAATTTACTGATTACATAACTTTATCTACTACTATTAAATTATATATTAATAATTCAACTGCTTTTGAGCAATTAATAGTATCTATAAACAAACAGCGTGAGTTATAATAACTCACTGCTATAACTCACTATAATAAATCGAAAAGGATGCTTGGAATTATTTACAAACCGAATATCAAGGTGGCTCTGTACTTCTGTACAAGCCGATTGGCCGAAAGGGAACAGTCCATTTTGACGTTTTCAAATTAAGTTAATACCTAATTGTTGTAAGTTTTGTGCTGAAAATGATGAATTCAGATAGTGAAGATGAATTATTATGTACACCTCCAGAAATAAGACAACTAGCTAATGTGACGATACAGAATTTATTGCCCGAAAAATCCAAAAACAAATATAAAGGTGTATACAAGAAATTTCAAAATTGATGTAGCAGTAAGAATATTTTGTCATCGTTTACAGAAAATGTACTTTTGGCATATTCTAGCGAACTTGGCACTAAATATAAAGCATCGTCTCTATGGACTTTCTACTCCATGCTAAGAAGCACACTCAACATAAATAATGGAATCAATATAGAGAATTATTTAAAGTTACGTGCGTTTCTTAAACGTCAATCAGAGCAACATGTAGCTAAAAAGGCAAACATTTTTACGCCAGAACAACTTAATAATTTCATAAACGAAGCTCCTGATGAGAAATATCTGGCGACAAAGGTAGTAGATCTCACAATAATTCAATCGTTTTTATCATCTAGTCAATTACATAATTTATTTTAGGTTGCTTTAATAATGGGCATTATGGGTGCTTGTCGTGCAGCAGAATTGCACTCTATGCAAATTACAGATTTAGAAGATCATGGATCTGTTTTTATGGTCAGTGTACCAAATACAAAAACAAAAATTGCCAGAAAATTCACTATTACGGGAAGTTTTTATACCATAGTTAAGAAATATTTAAATCTGCGTCCTACCGATGTATCGCAATCGATATTATTCTTTAAATTTCAAAATGGAAAATATCACTCACAAAGAATTGGTATTAATAAATTGGGAGCAATGGGGAAAGACATTGCTACATTTTTAAAATTATCAGACTGTAATTTATATACAGGGCATTGTTTTCGCCGCTCGTCGGCAACTTTATTAGTAGATGCTGGAGGGGATATAACTGCACTGAAACGCCATGGCGGTTGGCGATCAACTACTGTGGCTGAGGAGTATGTTGATGATTCTGAAAAGAATAAGACAGATACTGCAAATAAAATATACAGTTTTATAACACCTTAATCAGTTAGTACATCAACAACATATTATGCAACAAAACCAATAAGAAATAATATACTTGCAAAATTCGGTCCCACATATTCAGTTTACTGGTGGTTCAAACTTTACAGTTAATTTTATTAATAAACAAAATGAGTTATTACAACTAAAATTTGTATAGCATTGTTATAGGTAACTATCAAGATTTATGAATAAAGTTTTTTCTCAGTACTTGATGTATCTTAGTATTTATTGCTATAGTCGTAGATAAAGTATAGTATTCCACTTGCGGTAATGGTCATAACTCACTTGATGAATTACAGCACTCGCCTGCGGCTCGTGCTAAAACTTCATCTGCGTGAGTTATGACCTACATTACCGCTCGTTAAATAATATACTATTATTTTAGTTCTTAGGCCTAGTATGTTATTCACCGTAATGTAATCGTAAATTGTTTTACTTTGCTTCGCTTTAATAAAACTCTTAAAAATCTTTGGTGTTTCAGTGAACAAATAGCGCACAACAAATTAAATAAATTAAAACGTAATTTTAAATCATCTAAGCTACACGTCTAGTCGCCTACCATTTTGATAAGCGATAATATTTAAATTTTTATGTAGATTCTGTTTCTAGGGCAAATATGTTTAATCTATGCGCTGAAATAATTCGATTTAAAATAATTTACATTTTAAAATAACTTTTCAATTTTGAAGAGTTTTTTTATTGGAATTTTATTTCCTGTATCAAATATAAATAGCATCAGCAAAAATAAAACGTATATTTTTTAAGTAAATCAAAAAACAAATATTGTTCCAACGTATTTTATCGTTGGGCTTTATTTGTGTCTGTTGCAGAAGTATTTTATTCTACCAAAAGTCAACAATGTTTATGACTTCAGTTAAAAACAAACACAAGCCATTTTAAATACAGTTCTGCACCCCAAAATGTAAAACAAGAACATACAACTTGACTAAAATGTATATGTTCGTGATGCAAAATTAAATTTTTGTCGTGTGATGGAATAAATAAAAAATAGAATCTTGTTTTGTAGCATTTTGAAAATGTGTTTTTATTTAAATGAAAACACATTTTCTATTAAATTTTTAAATTAAACTTATTCTAGATATTGGAAACTTAAAAATTATTACTAAACAAAAAGGTCATAAATTAGATTTAAACTAGTTGGCAAAAGTTCGATAAATTGTTTTTAATAGCTCCATTAGTGATCTGTAGTTCGGGAACGACATTATGAATGAACGGCAGTAGAGTTTTTGACTTTTGTTTTAAATTACAACGTTTCAACTGTTGAGGTAAGTATCTCCAGTCGTCTTTAGGTTAAGTATTGTATGTGTGCATAAAGATAATGCAAGTCCAAAACACTACTGCCATTCAAGAAACATCATTGTCTCCAACCATCAAACAGCAACATTACGAAAGTTAAAGCGGTTTACAGATCTTAAAATATTGTTTGTTGTAGATTAATAGTGTGATGCGCAAAATCGTAATCTTAATATACAGTATGGCCAGCTCTCAACGCAACATTCCATATCGTTTAAACTACTCAGTTTTTTAAGTATTTTTCACAAATAGAGTTATTAGGAGGCATTAGATCTACAATTTAAAATTATTTTAGATTAAACAGGGTGTCCCAAATAGTGTAGGCATATCCGACATACATTTTTTTAATGGATCACCGTATATATTATGTTTTTTCTTATTTCCTATAATATTTAACGTTTATTTTGTATAAAAAGTAATTTGCTCAAATTTAATTGTTTTTGAGATATTGACGTTTAAAATATGATATTTTTAGATTTTGACAGGTTGTAGCATTAGAACTACGCATCTTAGAGAAAAATGGTTTTAACCTTTATCCCTATCTTTGTTTTCTATTCTTTATTCAAAAATTACAAATTTCGGTTGAACATGTTAAACCATAAAATCAGTTTTTTGGTTAATCATGTTAATGCGTCTCTTTGGATAGAAAATTAAAAACTAAGAAAAGGAGGTGCAAACCATTTTTCTCTAAGATGCGTAGTTCCAATGCTACAACCTGTCAAAAACTGAAAATGTCATATTTTTAACGTCAATGTCTCAAAAACAATTGAAGTTAGACATATGACATTTTATACAAAATATACGTCAAATTTTATAGGGAATTAGAAAACAATATTATATATGTATAGGGTGCTCTATATACAAAAATTATTTGATATGCACTGACTATTTGGGACACCCGGCATAATTTAAAATAATTTTATGTTGTAGAAATAATGCCTTTCTATAACGATACTTTTAGAAAATATCTAAAAGTTTAGTAGTTTAGATTATTTGGAATCCTGCGTTGAAAACGGGCTACCCTGTGTCATAGTTTCGAATTAACCGGTTTTATGTTCTAATTTTTATTTTTCACTATTTAAGGAAGATTTACCATTATTTTAATATTTCTCTTGCATAAAGTAACAGTTTTGTGATCGATTAGGGTTGGGGCCCCGTTGAAAATATTAGAAAATAGTACAAAAATTGCGGTGGAAAATTATTTGAAGCTCAAAAATTTTGTGCCTTAAAACTGTCCAGAAATGAGTGGAAAATTGAAGATTTTTGAATAGGACAGTGAACGTTTTGGCACAAATGTTTAGTTCTGTAAAAATATATTTTGGTTTTGTATTTTCAATTTTAGCACTATTTCGTGCAAAATATTAAAATAAATTATAACATTTTGATATTAAACATCATCAATTTGTTCTTATTATTTTGAAACACCCAAACAATGTATTGACAGCTTAATTACCGTTATACCATAAAAACAGCGTATTTCTGTATAAAAAAGGTATTCTTTATATATAGGAACTATTTTTACAACTTAATTTCGCAATAAAATTTAAAAATGTTACTAAATATATGATTACTTAAGAAAATATTATTGGCCTTTTTTTTAAAACCTCTGTAGAATAAAAATTATCTATATTTGCAGTGTGTGCCTTTACTCTTATATTATTATTATTTTTATTTAAATTTGAAAGATAATCTTGTTAAAACGATTTGTATAAAAAAGAACAAAGTTTAAGATATATATCTAACAAAATAAATAAACTTAAAGAGAGACTTAAATTATTTACTTCAAAAATTAAGCATTTATACTGTCGCAAGACAATGTTTAATCAGAAAATTTTCATCAAGCTCGGTTTGTTTAAGTTAAAGAATCGTTTCGTTAAGCACCTTTAATAGATGTTGTAATTTTATAACGTCAACAATTTTCAAGTTGGATTATATTTAAGGGTTTGTTTCTCAATATTAATTTATACCGATCAAAAATATTATTTAGTTGATGGAAATCACAACTCAATAACTTTCTATCGCTTGATAAATTTAACAACATACTCTTTCTATAACTACAATAATACACTATAAATATGGACTGGTGCTTACAAGTATACCGGGTAATTCACGACGAGCTTGCATTAGAACTTTTGAGGACACTACTGAAAATAAGTAGGTTTAAGTTAATCGATATGCTCTCTTAAACTAAAATATTAACATGTTTCTATCACTTCCGGTTATACTGGAAGTAGCTTCAACTTTTATTTTTTAAATACAATGTAGCATTTTTTATTATATTTTTGGTTTTTGCAATAAATTTTATAGTACACGTCTTTTACCTAAGTCTTCTAATTTCTGAGATACCTGCATATTTTGTAATTATTTCGTAAATGCATAGCGATGAAATTATCCGTATATATTTTTTACCTTAGCTCCTGGAATTTTTTTTTTGATGTAGTATCGTTAAAGAATCAACAAATCCTAAAAACAAATAAACTTGGAATAAAATATACAGGAAGGTCACAATTAAGGACTCTTTGTAAAAAACTTTCCTATTTTAAATGAAACACCCTGTATATTTTTATTTTATATGATGATAAATTAACTGCTCCTTAAAATTGCTATAACCTTTTTCATACCCATGTCAACGAGTTTTCTTAGAATTTCAAGTTTTTATTAAAAACGATTTTTTCAAGCTTGCCATGAAAACAAATGTACCTGGATACTCCATAATGATATTTAAACGGGAACTATTGTTAGCGGCAATGTTTTCTAGAATGCTTTGACAACAAAAACAGTTGCACTAAATTATTTGTTGCGTATTTTAAGAATGCCAATTTTGTTTCTGGAAAATGTGACACTTCGGATTTTCAAACAAAGATTTTTTAAATTTATTAAGTGTTTATATTGAATTATAAATATCTGAATCGATTAACTCCTTCACCTGATATTATAGACTAAATAATAATTGCTTAAAATATTTTCCTTACAAATATCGCTAAAAGTTCTGATGCAAGCTTGTCATGAATTAAGCTCGGATTATAGGCAAATTGCCTTTTTTGGCTATTTTGCCTATTCTAGGTGATTTTCGTATATTTTGCCTCTTTCGGTAAACTCCGCCTTTTTGTGCCTTTTTAAAAATTTTATGCTACCTTCTCTTAATATTATTCATGAATCACCAGGTATAAATAATTATTATTCAATATTTCCCCTAATAATACTTTGGAACAAATTTAATCTTTTTTTCCGAACAAAACCTTTTTTTTTTTTGGCACCCAAGTAACTAAAAAATACCTATTAGGTAAACATTTTACTTGGCTCGCAAAAAATAATCTGAATTATTTGTTACAAAATTTTAATTTAAAGGTATACAATTATCATACAAAATACAGATAACAATATATTGTTGGTTAAACAAGAGCAATTAAATAGCACATTTCTATCATTGAATCTAAAACTTAGACACTAATTTTATTTTACCAGGATTTGGTATATCCAATATCATTCGGCAAGAAAGAAGACAAAAAACTCATTTTGCGCTTCTTATCCTCCGTTTTGAAAGCAGCAGCTATTTTGAGAATTTTTCCTGGACTTTCAAAGTTTAACAAACACATTGTTAAATTACTTAGTGATGAAATTAAAACATGTTTATGTGTTGTGTGTGGTTACTGACCTCCAAGATCATTTTCCCTTTTGTGTCACCAAAATAATAAATCAAAAATACGTTACTTTATCGTCTTCGTACTTCTTTTCTCTTCCCATGTACGCACATGAATTTGTGGCACCCCATATAACTACTTTCAAAGTATTAAATTGCTAACCAAGTAGCAACTATTATCGTTATCTAAAGTAATTAATTATGAAAGAACAATGCTTCGTCCTACTTATGTCTCTGAGCATTATTGTAAACGTGGTTGTTTTAATGTCATACCAAACGATATTTTGCTAAACTTTGTAGAAATTATCTTTGCCTTACACATTCCTATGATAATATTACTGTATTTATTGTGGTCATTTAGGACTTTACAGTCCGCTAAACTTAATTTAGCGAAGCCATTTACAAACACTGTTTTAATTAGCTCAAACTTTTGATCTTTGAAATGGTGTTGCAATATGTGTGAATCAATCATGAAAAGTACAATGACGTAGGCGTCTACGTAGATATTGTTGCGACGATTTTTTTTCTTGTTCGGTTCGCCGACTATGTAGTCCATCTTGAACCGGTCATCGACCACAAATGTGATCTACCGACTGGGGAGTGTGAAACGGCACCTTCATCCTACGAGATATCCGATCTCATCCGGCCTGTCCGGCGTGAATAGGATGGCTAGGTGTCGATTCATTTTACACTCTTCCCTGAGGCAAGAGCACGCTGTGTTCCCAAGCGGTCACCCGCCCAAGTACTAACCGCGCTCCACACAGCTTAACTTCGGTGATCTGTGGGAACCGGTGCTTAATATGTCAACAGGCCCTTGCCCGTTGCGACGATTTATGGCGTCACTCTTGAAACCTGCATGAAGTTATTAAAAACCAGTAATGGAATATTACTTAGACGTTATTTACAAATAAAAAATAAATTATTTAAAGTTTTGTAGCAGCTTTTTAAAATTTTTTCTACGCCGTCGCCTGCGTCACTGTACTTTGCATGACTGTTTTTGACTCTTAAGTTAGTAATATACAGAGTGTTCCGTAACTTATGGGCCGTAGAGTATACTAGACATCAAACTAAGCCGATTATGTCATATAAGTGTTTTTGGTTGTAACTTTTGTTTTTTTTTTGTTAATTTAATTACCTATTTACTATCTTTTCTTATGCTTTGGGATGTTTAAAGGGAAATATCTCGAAACCCGTTAAAGATATTAAAATCAATCAGGTATACATTTTTCACTCAGAAAATGCCCTCTTTAAGAAACTATAATTGAAAAACACCTAATATCACAGGTAAGAAAAAAAAATCATAGATTTATGAAGCCCAGTTTATGCAACTAGCGCCCTCTAGTTTGAAACTTAAAAATTTCTAAAAATTCTTATTTCTTGCTCATAAAAACAAAATATTGCTAACTTTCAATTCGATTCAATAAACCGTTTTAAAATTATGGCTTATTTTCGAGAATAAACGTTTACTTTCAACACCCTGTATCTCTAGAACGAGTAACAATCCGAAAAAACTTATATGACATAATCGGCTTAGTTTGATGTCTAATATCTCCAGTTACTCTACGGCCCATAAGTTACAGGACACCCAAGACCGTCCTATTTGCCTAATTTTTTTTTTACAATTCGCCGACTACGGAGGCCATCTTGAACCGGTCATCGACCACAAATGGGGAATGTGAAACGGCACCTTCATCCTACGAGATATCCGATCTCATCCGGCCTGTTCGGCGTGAATAGGATGGCTAGGTGTCGATTCATTTTACACTCTTCCCTGAGGCAAGAGCACGTAGTGTTCCGAAGCGGTCACCTACCCAAGTACTCACCGCGTTCGACACAGCCTAACTTTGGTGATCTGCGGGAACCGGTGCTTAATATGTCGATAGGCCCTTGCCAAGCATACTTTTATAATATATTTTATGTTGGATAATTTATCAATATGCTCGGTTGTGTACAATTTTAATCTGTGACGATTTACTTTTGTACTGACTTTCATTACGGTTAAATCTAAATAATTTTTATAATTTCTGGCGGTTTTTTTTATGGTCAATTTATGTGGTAGAGAATACTTTACTAACTTTGGCAAATAACTAAAACTAAAAAGCACTAATCTGGTATCTTAAAACTAATTTAAACTTCTTTTTGATGCGAAAGTTTTTATCCTGATGATTCTTGCATGGTACTTTTAACATTCTTGTCGCATAGTTAATTTAAGTATATTTATATAATGTAATATAATACTGCACGATAAATAGCTGCAACATATTAAGTGATAAACCCTTTAAAACTTGACTAATCGCCGCTTATCAGAAAAATGATTCCTTGCCTTTACCTCCAAGAGAAAATAGAGATCGAAATGTCAATAATTATTTGATACGTCAAGATCAACACAATCTAAAACGTAAAAATAAAAGGGCCGAGCACCTTTGTTCGGTCAATATATTATCGGGTACCAAAAGCTAGGCTGGAATAAATAGCTTAGATGGTTTGAAATTTAAAATTAAAAAAAATTCTAATGCTGTGTCAACTTCTCCTATATTTGAAGAATATTATCAAAACGGGGGTCGACGCGAGGAGTACTAAATATAACTTAAGCGTAGTCTTATATTAATAAATAAATTACCTAAAGATTGGGTTTCCTATTATTAAAAATTTCAAAACAAGTTTATTGCCCTTCTCTTCGGTATGAAATTATAAAATGATTTGCATAAGGAAAGTCGTTTTTTCCCAAAATAAAGCTGGAATTAGATTTTTTAATTCTTTTTTAAAAACTTCTACCAGATTGTCTACTTAAGTTGGCAACTAATGGGAAACTTTTTTATTATTAACTTTACAAAAAAAAAGTTATTCTTCATAAAAAGGTCTGCATGATCCAAAACCTAAAATGCAAGTATCAGATAATAAATTTCTTCAGTCGCATACGAAGTTTGTCAGAAAATATGAATTTTGCTCAAGAGTAAAGTAAAGTCAAATTTTTTTAAGAAAACGCCAAGTCACTTGTCATTTATGGCACCCTGTTGACGTCTGGTCTATTTTACGTTTAGAGGTTGGCTAAAAAGACAGGACCGGACTATTTTTATGTTCCATTAACAAACTAAAAAAATATTTAAATATTAAGTTTCTTATCTCCCATTTTAATTTATCAAAGAAGACTTTACAAATTTTTCTATTTAAATCATCGTTCTTAGCTAAAGTTGTCAAGAAACTTTTAGAGATATTATCCAAATTGAAACAAAACTCAAGAACCTATTAGGTATCCACTGAATACTACCTCGATATTGTGATAGGAATTACTTACAATAAAGTAATGTTACTAGTAAGATAAATATTATCGACAAAGCTTTTAAACAATTTAACTTATCGACACACTACTCTCCTTTGCTAGTGAATATTAAAGAATGTAATAAATGCCGGTAATACTGCACCAGCTAGGTAGAATACGTAAAACATGGTATATATGGTTAAAATATTGGTATACAAAACAATCACTATGCTTCATTTTAGTTATGACTCCAACTGTCAATCAGAAAACTCAATATACACTATATAAAAAACAGCCACAAAAATATTAAAAAACACCAAAAAACAACGAAAATAATAGGACGCGAACTGACATGTGAACTTGTTACGGTCCACACTAAGTCTAGTAACTTTTCGGCGGAACTAGAATCAGCTGTGAATGTCATCTGTGGCTTTCAACTGTCGAAACGCCGTTTTCTATCGCGATATGATCTCTACCTTTATTTTTCGCAATATCGAAAACTGTAATTATGAAAAGTTGGAATGTAAAACTATATTTTAATATGCAATTACAACTTTTTTTTATTTTTATAAATTTTTCTCAAATTACGCATACCTACCGAATATTTATCTTTTTTATTTATTAAAAATAAATAAATATAAAGATGTAATTGCATATTAAAATACAGCTTTTGATTACATTCCAAATAACTTTTTATAATTATAGTTCTCGATATTCTCTAGGGCAAAATTCATATTTCTTGACAAACCTCGTATACGACTGAAAAAATTTAACATCTAATGATGGCATTTTAGGTTTCGGACCATGCAGAACTTTTAATGAAGAATAACTTTTTTTCGTAAAGTTAATAATAAAAAAGTTTCCCAGTAGTTGCCAACTTAAGTAGATACACTGTATAAAATAATTCAAAAAATGTTTGTGGTTTTCCTGACCGTTAATTCAAATAGATGAGTTTGTATTTTGGGATTCGGTCAAATTAAATGCAGTTTAATTGGTTGACGTTTCGGTTTATTTAATAATTAAACCATCATCAGAACTATAAAAAGAGAAAGAAAAATTTTTTTATATAAAAAACACCGTTTGAGAAATACATCATAAGTATAAAACATTTTTAAATTTCTAATTAATGTTAATATTATAAAATTAAAAATACAACATACCTTACCGAAACGTCAACCAATTAAACTGCATTTAATTTGACCGAATCCCAAAATACAAACTCATCTGTATAAAATAATGTTCTTCAAATGTAGTGGAACTTAACTCAAGCATTAGTGTTTTTTTCATATTTTAAATTATGGAGTTTCTCCTAGTAAAGGCAGAATCTTCTCAGACGTGTGGAAAACCCAATTTTCCGCACGGATATCAGTGCGGCAAATTGATTTTTCCACACTAGTGCGGAAAAAATTTTCGACGCAATTATGTCAAAATAAGAAAAGAAAGTGTCAACATTATTACCAACATCAAGGAAGCCAACCAACAAAATGCAACAAATTTAGTTATTAATGCTTATAATATTGTCACTTTTCGGTTACCTATCATGTTAATTTTAACAAAGAATTAGTTTTTTCCTTAATGTAGTTATTTCTTTTTTCCTTAGAATTAGTTAGTGTTACATATGTATGTGATTATCATAGTTAATTAAAAATTAATACATTTCTTTGAAATATGTGTTACTTATTTCCCCATGTCTGTAGAAAAACTATTCTACCTGACACTTGGAAAAATTCATTTTCCGCACTAGTTAGGTAATAGTATATTACATAACAAGTGATGAAAGTGATACTTTTCAAACGAGGAGATATTTAGCACGAGGCGTCAGCCGAGTGCGGAAATTCTCCGAGTTTTAGAATAATCACTTTTACACGAGTAATGTACACTATTTTTTCTACGACCACAAAGAATTATTAAAAAAACCTTTGTTTTGTGAAAAAAATATTTCAACTCTAGAGCTGAAAAAAAATATTTCAACTCTAGAGTGGAAATACAAGGCACACTATTTAATTTAAACATATGATGCCAATTTAATAGATCGAAAGGTCACAGGTTCAAATTCCATCAGGAGTACTTGACTTTTTTTTATAAAAACATTAAATAAATTATAAAATTATTTTGAATTGAAATCTTCCTTCTTGAATAATTTTTTTTTATTTAATCAAGGAAAGAGGCATTAAAAATAAATTTAAAAAATTCACCCAACAAGGAAGATTGCAATTCAAAATAATTCTGTAAATTATTTATTGTTTTCATAAAAAAAAGTCAAGTGCTCCTGATGGGATTTGAACCTGTGATCTTTCGATTCGTAGGTCATGGCTCTAGTCTCTAAGATATGGCGACCCATAAACATTTTCTGCTTAAGTTTAATATATGACATTTTCTTCAGCGGGACTTGTTTTGACTGGTAATAAATTTTCCAGTATATTCTTAACTTTTTTATAATTTCAGATAGCGTATTTTCACACTGTAATTCTGAATCACTCGACAAATACGTGATAAATAAACTAAACTGCTTTCTAAAATTTGTTCTTTTTAATAAATAGGTGTGGTCTGTCAAATTGGTATCACACGCCTAAATTAAACTAGTGTGCCTTGTATTTCCACTCTAGAGTTGAAATATTTTCTTTCAACATGCGTGTGATATTCGGCGCTTTCGAGCCAAGTTAACCGTGCTTTTTTTCTCATTTTCATAGGTGGTCGTAGGAAAATAGCAATTACGAGCTGCGCCTGATGATTTCTTAACATTTTTTTCACCAACTTCACTACTCGATCTTTTTTTTACATTAAGAAACTTATGTTTTTTCATTAGAAATTTGTTTTCCACTAGAAACTGGTTCAATGTTTTTTTGGGTATCTATTTCCTGAAAAATTGTTTTCAATCACAAGATATTTTAAAATCAATTTAACATTTTATGAGCTGGATCATAATGGTAGTGTAAATTTCCTACATATTAGGCCAATAATAGTCTGCAAAGGTCGAACACTATTTTGAGAATCTATATATTGAATCGGGAAAATTTACTTTATCGGCAATGTCGGGTACGGGCAAGTTTCATTCGGGGTAATTGAAAATGTGTTTACCTTGGAAATGCTCCATTCTCTTGAAGATAATAATATAAAAGGGTCTTTGCCGGCAAAGTCGTGTTCCGATATTGCTGAACACGGTGTAATTGACTAAATAAACGTTACATACTGTTGGGTTGTTCTGTTCTAATTGGCATAAGCCATGTGGCGTGTTGAAAATTACCATGAAGTGTTTTCATATAAAAGAACCAGATACACACTATCCTATAGTTAATTAGTGTTTAATTTAAAGAATTTATTTTACATTAATTACAAAATAGCATTATTGTTGGTTGGTTGGTTGGTTCAAGGAGGGTTGACCTGTTGTCAGTATACTGCAGCCAAATGGCTTATTGTATCCCTTTTGCTTAACGTCGGGGTAATGTCAGCCAGACGGGACCTACAGTTTTTTACGTGGGATCCGAACCACGCGTATGCACTGGTTTATCCGTCAGTCCCCTAAAGGCAGGATTATCCGCCCTCAATGGGTCGTATTCGGGAGTCAATCAGTGTCATACTGCATTCTTACCTCTAAAATCTTGGGTATACTTTTTTTATTAAGCGTACACCCGTCCCGGGGATCGAACCCGGGTCACCTGCGGCCGAATGCGACAGCTCTACCACTGAGCTGCCATACCGTGGCATTATTGTAATAAATTAAACTTAAAAAAGAGAATATCGTATTCTTGATATACCAGAAATATTGGATAATAAATTTAATTTAAATCAATTTTAGTGTTATTTAAAACTAAAGACTTGTTAACCTTGGAAACTTTTAATAATTGCTCTAGTCAAAAGAGAATAATAATAATAATATTAATAATAACAATATTAATATTATTCAGGAGGAAAAGATAAACTAGGCCAAAAATAAAAACTCTCATCATACTATCAATACTCTTCCGAACCAGTTCTTGAATCTTCTGAATGAGTCGTATACTGGGACAGGCCAATAATAACGGATAGAACAGTAGACCACAACGGTCCGGATATTATTATTATTATCGAACACAATAGGTCAGGTTAGGTTAGAGTGGCAGACCTTTGGCTCTGACCAAACAGTCTCACGTAGTCCTATTAGGTTAGTTGTGATACCACACGTGTTCCGTTGAAACCACCTTTATCAGATCACTAATAGTTAGTGCGGCGTACATCGCAGAAGGATTCAAACCAGCCACTACTATTAAGAAACCTGCTCAGTCGTCCAAGTTGTAAGTTGTAAATTGCTTAGTTCCTTCAGGCTATTAAAGAATGGTTCACCCATTGCAGTGAACCTTCTTCTTGCGAGGCCAGGGCATTCACACAGAAAACACTTTTTTCCTCTTCCTCATTTCTGCAACTTCTGCAGAAGTCGTTAGTGGGTATTTGCATACGTTCGGCATGTTTACCGAAGAGGCAATGTCCGGTAACAACGCTGTAATATTTGTCACGTCTTTCCGACTGTGTCTCAATAACTCTGCGGTTCTCTTTTTATCGAATATGGGCCACAGTTGCCTGGATATACTACAGGTTGTCAACTCTGTCCATCTGTTCTGTGCAAGCTGCTTGGCCATGCAATCAATCTCCTCTTTGACTAATCCCAGTGGTTTGTTCACCGTATTGTCTGGTAGATCAGCTGGCATGCCTACGCCCTCTCTTGCGAGCGCATCGGCAGCCTCGTTACCGTCTATTTGGAGTATCCAGGAACCCAGCATAGAGTAACTCGATGTTGGTTGCCAAGTGTACATTGATTGTTGCGGCATCGCTTTACGAGCTTTGATTTGACGCTGCTGGAACAGATTGCCTTAATCGCCGTCTGACTATCACTGAAGATGGTGATGGACGAGGCTACTCCCAGGCCAAGGTGTTCTTGCAGGATATTGACCGCCTTCTCTGCTTCAATTAATGACCATATTTTATTTAATGAAGAGCTAAAGGCAACGATCAAATATTATGCTTCATAATGAATTTAGGCTTAACATATTTGGGCGTGGCACCCAAATTAAAAAAAAAAAATATCCTGCATTCATGTAGCAAGTTTAACATTGTCTGTCCCCCAAGACAACATTCTAGGTAAGCCAGTGATTACCAGAAATATGTGCAACAGGTAGAGTATAAATAATTAATAGTATTATATTAATTAAACACCTTGAGATACTAAGTTAGGGCGTTTTAATTGCAAAAGATTACACTACTTGGTATAAGCCACATTCTTGAAAAAGTATTTTTATCCTAAATAAGTGGTTTCGTAGATGTAGCATGTGGATCTGATAATAAAAGCAACCAGCACGAAAATGCTAGTTAGTAAAAAGGGCAGATTTTCTTAAAACAAACAAACGGCCCCGATATTCTATTTGTGCATCTATTTTAACAGAGAGAGCAGTAGCGGAACCACGAACAATCGCTTTCAAGTCGGATCGACAAGGAGAAGTCGACGACACTCTTATCGAAGCGATCGAAAATTCGTACCACAGTCAATCGTTTTACCGAAATCATCATCTATTCGGGTGTTTCCGCTCTGTCGATAAATACTTAAAATCCATTCTAAAAACATTCCCTATGTTTCCTAGGTTATGATTAAAGGCCAATTATTTACAAAAAAAAGAAGAATAAAATAGGCTATATTTTTGTTTGTTTTCGCGTATTTATGGTCGTTTTTAAATATTTGGAGAGTTTCAATCGTTTATTATTTTGTGAGTATATTAAGATGGAAAGTTCTTGTGTATAAACACCTAATTTGAAATTCAGAAAAATTCCAGCCTGACAAGTATGCATCTGGTTGCCGAAACGGTAATGTTGTTGTTTAAAAGGGTAAAAATGAGTTTACAATATCTATCACTGTGCTTATTTTGTGAGTTATTATAGTTTATTAATCAAAATGTTACCAGTAAATATTTTAATGGACCGCGAGAGACGTAGGTTACGTCTACGACGTTTTAATTTGCAGAGAATGCGAATGTGGGACTCATTTAATCCTTTTACTGTGGATGACGTGGAATTTAGACGAAGATACCGACTGACTAACCCACAGGCACAAATGCTGGCTGATATGCTATTGCCCCACATGAGGAATATTCCACGAAGAGGTGCATTGTCCCCACGGACAAGAATATTTGCGGCACTGCAATTTTTCGCTACTGGCAGTTACCATAGGCTCATGGGGCAAAGCGTACTAAGCGTAGATATTTCAGTACAAAGCCAACATTCGATGTCAAACTGCATTAATAAAATTTCTTCCATCATAACAAATAATTTGGGTTAGAGATTTATTCATCATACCAATATTTCTACTTACCGTGTGTGAAAGAATGGCAAAGAATTTTTTAAAAATTTTGCCGAAAAAAACAACATAAACAAACCCAAACAAAACTAATTTTGAGGTTAGATTACTCATCGACAAGCTTTAGCGGGATTCACTTGTCAGTCGCTTTGTGGCGATTGATTCGATTAAATCGATATATTTCCGTAAAACGATTGTCGGTGGTAGCGATTTTGTAGATTAACCTTGAGTCAGGGTGAGACGAAGAGAGACATAAGGGGAAATTGTCGACAAACTGTCGATTACGCTTGTCTGTGGTTCCACTGCAGGCTTCTAAATATTAGTGCCTGGTTTGAATGAGTTACTTTTGCGGTGTACGCCACACTAACCATCAGATATCTGATGAAGGTGGGTTCTACGGAACACGTGTGGTAGCACAACGGACCTAATAAATGTATTACAAGTCAGTAAACAAAAGAAATGGATACGAAATATTTAAGAAGTTATGGTTACAAAAATCAATCTGTGAGTCGAAGAACCAGTATTAGGATAAAATTGTGATAGTCCTAAAATATTTTTTTACGGCAGTATTATTTTTTAAACAAATTCTTGCGTACAGAATTTTATTATAGAATTTATTACACAGCCTTAAGCAAAGAATCGCAACAAGTACTCTAACGAGTCAAATTGGCTAAAAATAAATTACTTTTAGAAAAAATTTAAACAAAGATTTAAACAAAGAAACTGCCTTAATTTTAACTTGAGCTGAAAGAAAACTTCCGCAAATTCGATTTCGCTGAAAATTTGTCTGTGAAGAATTTGAATTGGAGATTTAAGCAGTAACAAAAAGGCGAATTTGCATTCTTATCATCAGCCGAGTCGGTAAATTAGCCTTTATTCCCTACATTTGTTCCAATAGAGTCTCGTAAAAGCACCTTTCGTTAAATCTTAGCAACAAAATAAGAAAATATTAAGTAAGAAAAAATAAAGCCCACAATAGTAAGGAAAGAACAGCTTTTTAACATCTTCTAAACTGCTGGATAATTCAAGCGGACCAAGCTAATTGTTAGATGAACTATGGAGTAAAATATTTTACGAACGAATAAAGCTATCGATGCGCGGTTTTGCAAAATTTAAAAGAGAATTTAAATCTTAATATGCACATTTTTTCCGATTTTTTTTTACTTCTAACCTTTAACTGTCTACAGGGTTTAAAGAGAAGTATGTTTTTTTTACCAAAGTTTCTAAGTACCGGATTTTCACAAAAATAATTTTAAATTATTTTGGATGGCATTTTCTTTATCTTCTATTTATAGAGAACAAAACAAATTCTCAAATTTTTGATATCCCTCTTTGTTCATAGAATTTCGATTTTTTTCTCAACCCCTGTAAATTTCAGGTATTTTTGTCATTAGGCCTTACAATGTTTTGTAAGAACGGGTTTGGGTAAGTGATTATAACTTCTTAGGACCACCTCTTTTGCAGAGAGTACATTTTAATTTCTTGCGTTTCGTCGTGACCAGTGGAGTACCCATAATCGGTTTTATTTATTTATTTTTTTTTCATTTCATATGCCTCCATTTCCACACATCGTGTGTTTCGTGCCAGGATAACGTTGCAGTAGGTACCATGGTAACACCATTGTTAATTCAGGAGATGTCATAAAGTCACATAATTATTTTTTTAAATGACACGATTGTCCCGAACCGAACGCGCAAATGTTTTAAGATTGCTTAATGAAAGCCTGGCAGTTGAGGCTGTAGCCAATATGTATAATGTTGGGAAGGCCACAATCATTCGGCTAAAAGAACGGTTTGCAACCACGGGCGATACGGCTTACCGACATAGAGGTGGCCGGAATAGAAAAATACCAGTGCGAGCATAAAAAGATTCGTTTTATAACTGTGTATTTTTTGGAAAAGTGTATCGGATAAATCTTGTTTTATTTTGCCTCCGCGTATTAAAATGTACTCGTTGCAAAAGAGATGGTCCTAAGAAATTATAATCACTTACCAAAACCCGTTTTTACAAAACATTGTAAGGCCTAATGACAAAAATACCTGAAATTTATAGGGGTTGAGAAAAAATCGAAATTTCATGAACAAAGAGGGATATCAAAAATTTGAGAATTTATTTTGTTCTTTATAAATAGGAGATAAAGAAAATGCCATCCAAAATAATTTAAAATTATTTTTGTGGAAATCCGGTATTTAGAATCTTTGGTAAAAAAACATACTTCTCTTTGATTTCTGTAGACAATCATATGTCTGATTGACTACGAATTTCTTATGTCGGGAATCAAAAATAAAATCCTTTATTCTCATGAAATGGGAATAATATTGTTTGAATTGAATGCAAGATGATTTGTCTAACAAACCGACGATTCCACCGAGAACCATCCAAACTTGGGATCCTGCTAGGCCGCATGGTGAACTAAACAACCTGGTTGGTTATTAAGTTGAGGCTATCAACCAAGAGAAGAAGAAGAATACTATGACTATTATAATAACGAAATACGCTTTCGCAAACTTCTTACATTTTTAGGGATACTCAGACAATTTTACCACTTCTAACTAGGTGGATAAGGTACTCTTCTGCTACATATCCTTTTGGGTGTTATGGTTATACAGGGTGTTCAAAAAGGTATTGTCAATAATTACGATTTGGGGATTTTATAAACTGCTGGACAATTGATTTCGAGCAAGAAAAATTTCGCCTAAATTTAACAGTTAGTATTTTCTGAACCAGATATGATATCGACCTACGGTTTTAAATGGTTCATAGATTTATACCTTGAGAAACAATTGTCAATATTGAATTTTCTTTAGCTGTCAGAAAATTTTATATACAGGGTGTTAAAGAAGACGATGATTTTTGCTCCAATTTTAATGACGTGTAACTTTTACAATAATAGTTTTAAATTTTATCATTCTACGTCAATTGAATCACTGGTTCATAGCAAAGAAAGTAATTTGTCAAATTCTTGGTATCTGCCATATTTTAAGAAATACCGATTTTTTTGGAAAACCTTGCTTTCTTCTAACTTATTGGTAGCTAGATCTCACTGTGCGTTGTATCGTACAAACTTAGCGAGTGATTCTTATACTTTATGAAAAGCTTGATTATGTTCAGTAACAATAGTTGTACCTAAATGATATGATGTACAGTGGCGTGCTTATAAACGCCTATATATCTATGGTTTGTGAGTATAGTGGTAAAAAGTTAGAAATTAATAAATACATTTTTTTAAAAAATTAAATTTAAAAAATTATCTTTGTTAAAATTTTGTAAACTCACTGTATAATATACCTCTAGTGCGACATGAGAAACTAAAAAATAAAAAAAAATTGACCTAATCTAGTGGCAAGTACTTTCCAATATAAAACGATCGTGAAAAATTGTGAGATACTCATAGAACATAGATATATAGGTGTTTATAAGTACGCCACTGTACATCATAACATTTAGGTACAACTATGGTTACTGAACATAATCAAGCTTTTCATAAGGTATAATAATCACTCGCAAAGTTTGCACGATACAACGCACAGTGAGATCTAGCTATCAATAAGTTAAAATAAAGCAAGGTTTTCCAAAAAAATCGGTATTTCTTAAAATATAGCAGATATCAAAAATTTGACAAATTACTTTCTTTGCTATGAACCAGTGATTCAATTGACGTAGAGTGATAAAATTTAATAATAATATTGTGAAAGTTACACGTCATTAAAATTGGATCAAAAATCATCGTCTTCTTTAACACCCTGTAGTAGGTACAAAGGGTCTGTCTTCCAAAAAAAAAATCATAATTAAAATTACGTTTTTTTCTATTATATTTCCATTTATTTCTTACTGTTATAGTTTTGCTCATTTTAAAAAAAATCTTAAGTATATTTTTACTCCACTACCCCATCCATTAGCCGCAATTTTTAAAATATCGACATTTTGGAGATAACAGTTTTTTTTTCTTCCGAGGGCCCGGCCGTACGCCGGATGCACTTAGGCCAGGTTTGGCCCATTGTGCTCACCCAGGTTGATTGTTACACCCACTCCGTGATCCCAGTTCCTTGCACACTTGTGTAGGTCAACTGGGGAGAGGGTAAGGATATCCTCTGGTTCCAGTTTTGGTTGCCCGAGTATTTGTTGCCTCTTTCGATCTAGTATCTCGCAATGGCAAACTATGTGCTGTATAGTTTCTCTATCTTACGCGCATAGTCTACAGTCAAGGTCTCCATTGTACAATTGTATTCTGTGCAGATGGTTCTTGACAGCCATGTGTCCTGTCAGAATTTCTGTAATGGTTCTCAGCTGGTTTCTATACTAGATAACAGTTAAACACAAAGTTTATCAAAACTTCAAGATCTCGTTTTTTTTAAATCTTTTACGGTTTCGATAATATTTAGTAAAAACCATCATCAGAGTCCCCCAGAGAATGTAGTTCGCTAATTAGAGGACATAGGAAAACATTTTATATTATGAAGTTCTAACCTAATTTTTATCCAATTTCCCTAGATCCTAATTATTGACCATACCTTTTAGGCACCCTGTCTATTTACTTATATTTTATTTAGGTCCTGTAAATAAATCTATAATCTACGATTTTATTGTTTTTTTAATTATCTTCCAGTTTATATTAAAAAAATTTAAAATTTGAATATGTTTTACAAAAATATTTCTTTCTAATATTAAAGTATATTTTGACTTTGACTATGCTATTGGGAAGGCAACAAAAATATTTTTTTTTGTTTTGTTTTTAGTGTCTTGCCTATATTCTAATATTTTCACACCCCATAACTGAAAATTGCAACTTTTCATAATGACAAAAAGGTAAAAGTCGTCTAAATATCAAGATAGTTAACAGAAAGTATGTTAAATCGAGGATGTGTATTGCGAAGTTAACAAAGCAAAATAACAATGGATTTTCTCGAGAGAGTGCAGCATAAAGGACATTTTCCACTAATTGATCACTTGACAAAAGAAAAAGAAAATCGAGCTCGCTACTTTGAAAGAAAATACGGTGATTTATCACAGACCATCAATTTGGGAAATTGAGCTAAACGACAATTTCCTAAATCTAGAAATCACCGAACGAATTTATTCTTTACTATCAATAGTACCAAAATAAGAAAAATGAAACACTCAAGAAATTACATCAATATCCTGCAGACCTATTTTAAGGCATAAAATATTAACTGTACTTTTTCTACACCCGTCAAAAAATGATAATATTTGCTCATCAACGTCAGTGTCTAAAATAAGACATTTTTTCAACGTCATTATATATTTTTTACGTTACCATAACCCCGTGCGCAAAATATTTTACACATTTGGCTGTAAAATATTTTGCACATCATATATCAATAAATTTAATTATTGCCTTTTTTATATAATTTTATTGACGAGAAATCAACTAATTAAATTTTTAATGTATACAGGGTGTCCAGTTTTCGTATGTTTCACGGGTTATCTGCGTTATTAGTAAAGATAGAAGGTTGCGGTTTTCGCGGCACTGTGTTACTTTTTTTAGAAAAAAACGATGCCATAAACAGAATTTTCATAGCCCCCTTAGTTTTTTAGATACGGGGTGTTTTTGAAAATTTTGCATTTTGTGACACCCCCCGTATCTCGGTTACGCTTCAACTTATCAAAAAAGTAAAAAATGGACTGCGTTAGCAAGAAGTGTTGCCGACGTCCTTCGAAAGCAGTGACCGGTATTTGATTCAGCATTTCAACTTCAAGAAATAGTCTATACTTGTAGTGGAGTGGAAATTTAAAAGGTAAGAAATAAGAACACAAAGTCGTTTATATTAATAAAATTCGTATGGTTTAGAAAACGTCTCTACATGTTTCGAATGCAGAAGCATTAATCTTCAGGAGAAGAAGAGACTGATAGATATCACATGAGTAGAACGGTGAGAAAATCAATGCGTACGTTGCATTGTAAAACAGAAAAATATATGGGTTTCAGGCTTAGGGCACTATAAGAGTTTAAATGTGGAACAAAAGGTATAGCATCTGTGTGTGAATAGAACAGTAGGTATATGTGAAATTAAAGAAATGAAAATGTTAAGAATTATATAAGAAAAGAAATTGTAGGAGGCTGGTTATTATAGAAACTATAGAAAATGAAGTGTGAGGAAGGTAAAAGTTAATAAAATGTAGTAGAAAATATAGATTTTACTAGACTTATTTGGCATTTTATTAGTTAAATTATTATGAAATTTTTGGATTAAATAAAATTCGGCTCGGACCGCTACCACGTTCCAAAAAAGACAGACGAAATTGGTTTCTATTATACTGTCACCAATTTCGAGTTTTTAATAATATTAAACTATTTTAGTCAAATTGACAAAAACGCCTTTCATCTTCTTAAGTAATTTCTATCATCATCCATTAAAAAATACTATACCACCGTGTCTACCGCACCAGCAAAACAACGGTACCATAACTAGAGTCACACCGGCAAAATCAAACAACATTTTGCCCCCGACCTGATAAAATACCTTCAACGACAAAATACCGTCAGTCACGAAACTGATACTGTTCTCCAGATACCGTTTGCCGTTGCGCGCTTCACAACGAATGGCTAAAGAGGCCGGCCGCTGTCACTGTTTCTCGGTTCGCATCGCAGCGTGTAGCGGCTAAGGGCAAAATCTTCATAGTTCCAGAGTAACTGCTTGTTTGTATGAGGTGAAGCGACACGATGGTAATAAAAAATACCTTTTTAAAGTAGCAGTTACACAGATACCGACCCACCACTATAATGGAGTCTTTAACGGCAGATTATGCAGATAAGTCATTGATATTCTAAAGCACATAGTTTGCCATTGCGAGTCACTAGATTGGAGGAGGCAACTCGGGTCATTCAATTAATGTTTCTCTTTATATAATATTAGAATTAACCATATAAGCAATTAACTGACTATTATTTATAATTTTTTACTGCTATCTGGATTACCCTGTTGGACTACGTCACATTTTGTTATAATTAATTCTCAGCTACGTATAGCTAATTGCATATGACTAATCCGGCGCAAGCGAGATTATCAAATTTCATTAGCCGCAATGGCCAGTTCGGCTTAGTTATATTTTATGCTAATTGTAAGCGTGAGCAGTGAGTTGATGGACAAAATTGGATGAGGGTAATTAAAAAGTTCATTATTACGTGGTGTTAATTCACTATTATGACAATTTTTTCTGTTATTGCCTTGGAAGATTAATGTAATTTATATTTTTCTCAGAAATCTTGAGACTTACCCTATTTTAATCTGCATATGCATATGGACTCTCGATAAGCCCTATCATGATGGGGACGCCGCATGGTGACGTAGAAACCTACGCGGAAAATAAAACGCAAAACTGTTTAATTCCTTTGTAGTCTTCATTATTCAGATGTTTTTTTCCAATTTTGCTGTCCTCTTTGGCAATTGGCAACACAGTTTTAATTACCTTAATACCACACAAAGGAAACGTAACGTTGACGTATATAGACAAAATGGCGCCGACGCCGACATATTTTCTTTACCTGAAAAGACGTGGCGACGAAAAAGAAATGCGCCCGCGCGTCTCTCCACACAGGAAGCGAAGCAAAAGCGTGTAGTATCGTTTTAAATTTGTAATCTAACGATTGGCATGTGACTCTCGTCACACAGAAAAGCGAACGCATTTTCGCGGCGAACCACACGCCATGACAAACTGTCGGTGCAGCAGAAAAGAGAAGCATGAGCGCGGCATATAAATAACATAACTTACCTACGTGAGTTTAAGGAGCGAGACGAGAGTGAAGCGTGCCGGTTGCATTAGTGGCCGCTAGCGGTCTTAAAAAATGGTGAAGAGCTAAGTATAGTGCGGGTACTTAAACAAACATTGACTTAAAACCCGTGTAACAAAAGTCTTTCTTATCCTCATCTGTACAACGACTGAATGAAGTTTCCAACAAATTACAAACTATGTCATTAAATTGGATTCATTTTTAAAACTAATTACACAGTAAATCACGTAAAAACGATATCTATAACCATAAGTTTCGCGAAGCCTCAAAATAAATACCATAGGGTTAGGCGAACTAATGCCAAAAAAAAAATGGTGCATACGACTGATCTATTTTTAAATTGCCCTTTATCCTAATGCAAATTGATACATACTGTTTGCATGACTGACGTCACGTAATCATGGCAACAGTGAATATCAAAGCCATGTTGGCCGTTGGTTCTTCACTTGCTTTGGGCTAACGAACACGGTCGGCTGGGGCGCGCTAAAATGCACGAGTGTTTATAATTATTGTCCATCGGAGTTAACCGTGGCCCTATTATGCATAGCTACATTCGGATTAAATTAATATTATTAATTCGAACATAATAATTATTTTTAAGGGCTAAAATGGTAGCTATATTGGTACATTAATATTTAATATTGTCGAAAAACTTTCCTCCTGGTTTTATTTTGTTTTGGTGAAGAGCCCCTTCACCTACGTCATCTGACGAGCCGCCACTGGGTTGCATTAAATTACAAACACTCGACATGTGAAGAATATTTACGAAGTATTTATTCAATGTGTTAAAGAAATAGCTTAGACAGGCCTCCTCACAAAGATCAAGATACTTTCCAATTTCTTGCAGTTTTTTTATTAATATCAATAACCCAAATATTTTGCTTTTTTCTTGTTTCTTATTGATAAATTGGCCAATAGAACAATGTCAACATAAGAATCCATTTCACTCCACATTTTCATAACGACTTAAATACCTATGTTCGCTCTTGCCATGCTTTCGCATCGCTTCCTGTGTAACCAGCCTAGAGTGAACTGTTTCATATATTTCTTATAGCGGAAATATACAATACACATGCTAGTAAAATAGCATGCCGTTGTAGCTTGTATGTTAACTACTGATCGAATACCGGGCGGAAATACACATGCCAGTAACTTGTACGCTAACCACTGTCATGCCAGTCCTAAAAACATATCTTTTATTAATTTAGTTAGAGTAGCTGTTGGTCAGATGTGCCATACTGGCAGGGACGTGGTTTACGCACGTTTTCAGACACAACTTGCATGATTCTCTGTTCCACCAGCTAGACGAGAATCTGTTACTTGCACATAAAATCAAATATCGTGCGATCTTCTAGCGTGCTTCTTGCCTGTATAGAGTTGCTGGAACTTAATTGACGATATATACGATTTAATCAACGACCTGACAAGAATTACGTCAGAAGCGTTGACTTGTATCCAGCCAATAATTATAAAAACATATATTATTATATAACAATTAGAATATAAATCAATGTATTTAATGTAATCTCGAATTATAGTTTCTACCACTCACATCACTAAAATTAATTTATTAACAAGTAGAAATACTTAATTTATTTCATACCTAGAAACAATTTATATAAAACTTTTTAATTTGCTTCTCTCGACGAGCCGTTGCTGCTTTATATCACATTCGGGTGAGTACAGCAACCATTAATTAATATATGGTTCTATATGGCGACAAAATAAAGTGCATATCATGCAAACATGTTTCATAAACGATGGCCCGCAGGTTGTTGAACATTATAGATAAGGTTAATTTACTTTATCGAGAATGTTAGGTAACAACCAGTATCATGGTTCAAAACAGTTTTAAATAGTTTACTTCTGAGGTTTTCTGTGCGCGAATAAGATAGAGAACAAGGGCAAATTTCCAGTAAAAACAGTTTGTAACCTGGGAAACAGTTTTATTGTTGTCAATTCATTTGGTTTCAAAGAGTTAATTTATAGATATTTCTGCCATAGCCCCTTGTATACAGTGTATCCAAAAATTGGTATTATACTTTTAATTTTCACAGTTTCGTGCACTCTTTAGGAAAAAATTGCGTATGCATAGACTCTGGGATAAATGTTTTGATTTAAACTAAAAAAGAATACATTTTATCTGGCAGATTTGCATATTTTTGAAGTATGTTCTTAACCTCACTTCTGTCAAGTGTCAGACTCGTAAAATTGACAACGTGTAAATTTGGTTTTTTGTAATTGCTTACTGTGAATGGTCAAATTCATTACCTTAACTAGGATGGATATGAAATCATATCCATTCAGTTAACGAGAATAGCCCACTTTTCTAATCACTTTAGTGTAAAGGAAACAGCCAAAATCCATATGGGAGTAGAAAAAATATTTACCATTTTAAATTTAGTAATCGTGTTGAATTTGCCTTGGGTTACTATGAACAAATCGTCTGCGTAACCTACAATGAACCTTCTCTGCTGAGTGCTCGAAGCAATCCGTCCATGACAAGGTTCCAGAAGAGGGGAGAGAGAACACCCCCCTGCGGACTACCCCCTGTTACGTGCGCCGTCAGTGTTTAACCCAGCAGTTCTGAGTATACAAGTCTGCCTTGAAGCATGCTTTCTAATCACCTGCAGCAAGTTCTATCCAGTTCCTGGTTGCTTTGGTGATTTATGCAAAGGATGTATTGTCAAAAGGACCCTCTATATCTAAAAATGCTCCAAGTAGCACTTCTCTGTTTTCCAGAGCTTTCTCCATCCTTCTTACTAATTGGTGAAGTGCCGATTCCGTTGATTTTCCTGTTCTGTGGGCATGTTGGTCTTGATGAAATCGTCTGTTCAAAATATCATCCCTAATATGTGTGTCTAACAGTTTTTCAAGCTTTAGAAAAAAAACATTACGTCTGGATTGCTAAGCAGTATGACTATGCACATGAAATTCGCCTTAAATACGAGAGATATATTAAGTTATTTAAAAATATAGTTTATGTGGAAGGTCACTACTTTTCTTTACCAAAGTTATAGTGTTCACAGGGTATATTAATATGACTATGTAACAATTAACTTAATAACTATATTTCTAAACTTTTATTAAAATTAAGCAATTTTCTCTTAACACATTAAAAACAAAAATTGGTGCATGCGAATAAAAACGTTTGGCTTTTGACAGGAATTTATTGTAAACCATATTACAGGCTTAACACCTTGCCCCACGGAAAAATGGCGTAATAAGAAGCAGAAATAAAAGCCGGTTAATGTAAATGCCTGCAGAATTCTTTAATAAGTAACGTAGGTCACGTACTAGCTTTAAGCTGTGTAAAATTTATTGAAGTGTAAAAGCATCACTGAAGTTAATATAAGTAATATATGGGAATGTAGGGAACCAGAATCGGACTAGCATTTGAAGTAGATTTTATGTAAGTGCTTGAAATAATAATAAATAATTTTGGTTAAGAAATAATTTTCGCACCTATTTAAAACTTTGCAAAATAATGTAATTCTGTTAAGAACACAATATTAAAAATGGACACATGCGTAATTTTTGTAACATTTTTTACGGTATACTTCACATAAAAAAGATTGTTACTTACTCACTCCGCAAAAAAGTCAGTTTTAGTCTCATTTTTATTCATTAAACTCGCTATTGGAATAGTTGATAAAACAAATTCTCTGCAAATAACTTTTAAATTGCGATAGTAGGACAAATGTTTGTTTTTTTTTAGTTCCGCATCAAAATGACAAAAATATAAAGTAGCTCCAATTGAACATAATGAAAAATAAGTGCTTGATAAATTGAAAAGTTTGGCAATTCTAGACACAATGTACCCTGAAAAAAATTTAATAATAATTATCAAGTTGGCTTGATGATATAATCTGGTTTTATAGTCCGTGTTAGTCTGACTGATAGTTTGTTGTAATATTTGTTTGGCACGGTTAATAATAGATACGTTTATTAAAACGCATTACTTAAAATCGGTTTTGTAGTTCTCTAAAAATCTACATCTTGTCAAATTTCCACTATTAAATGTTGATTTTTCGTGTATCGTAGTTTTTTTTGTATTTCTAAAAAGAACCATTTTTTTAAATCGTCTGTTTGAACCCAATTTTTTATATTTGCTACAATTCGCTTCCTCTTGATAACCTTCTGCTCCTCGCCCTTGCTTGATGGAACATGAAATCGTTTGAAGAAAAACTTCCTTTTGTCCTTGTATAAAAAATAACATAACCTGGATGTTAGATGATGAAAATAGCCCGTTATTATTGTTTGTTAGCTCTACTGGCTGGTCCATGAATAGTCAAAAACGATGTGTCAAAAATGGCTGCTGGATGGCAAATATTGCTTTGTAATTGGTGCACGTGACCATAAAAATAATGTTGCTGGTGGTATTCAACTGGTGACTTAATGGTTTTTGCCATCTAACCACCATGTTGAACAGGGTGGTTTGGTTTTTCCAATAGTCAGTTATGGTGCAAACCGTTTATCTCTAAGATGCGCTGTTCCAATGCTACAGCCTCTCGAAGTCAGAAAGTGTCATAGTTTAAACTCCAAGATCTCAAAAACAAATAAATTTAGATATATGATACTATACGGGGTATCCGGTAACTTATGGGCCGTAGAGTAACTGAAGATACTAGACATCAAACTAAGCCGATTAAGTCATATAAGTTTTTTCGGATTATTACTCGTTCTAGAGATACAGGGTGTTGAAAGTAAAAGTTTATTCTCGGAAATAAACCATAATATTAAAACGGTTTAATGAATCGGATTGAAAGTTGGCAATATTATGTTTTAATGAGCAAGAAATAAGAATTTGTAGACATTTTTAGGTTTCAAACTAGTGGGCGCTAGTTGCATACACTGGGCTTCATAAATCTATGATTTTTTTTCTTACCTGTGATATTAGGTGTTTTTCAATTATAGTTTCTTAAAAAGGGCATTTTCTGAGTCAAAAAGGTGTACTTGATTGATCTTTATATCTTTAACGGTTTTCGAGATATTTCCCTTTAAATATCCCAAAGCATAAAAAAATATAGTACATAATTAAATTAATATTTTAATTATAAAAAAAAACGTATATGACATAATCGGCTTAGTTTGATGTCTAGTATCTCCAGTTACTCTACGGCCCATAAGTTACCGGACACTCTGTATACAAAATATGCGTGAAATTCAATAGAGAATTCGAAAAGAATATATCATATAGGGTGCTCCATTTAAAAAAAAGCATGTCTCATATGTCTTGACTATTTAAGGCACCCTGTATACTTTAAAATAAATTTAATGTTTATCCCCCAACTTGCCTATTGCCATCCCAAAATTTTAATGAAATAATTCTAGTCGTTTTTTAGATTTTGTACACTTTAATATCCTCAAATGCAATTATTAGAGGCATCCAAATAAGCAACAATACATGCTGATATATTATCATGATGTCACACTTTTTTGGGACACCCTAAATAATGAAAAATATTATTCTGAAACGCGCTGTAGGATACAGGTAAAGTCTGCAAATTATCAAAATTCTAACTTAATTAAAAACTGACATATAGAGAACAGCAGATGAGACCAGGTACATTTTCGTTGATTTTTCGTGAAAAGCTCCACATCTTTAAATTGCTTTCTCCTATATTAAAAACTTAACGATAATTAAAGAAAATAAGGACTATTTACTAAAGGGCAATCTAGAAAAATTAAAAATCTTAATTTCCCAGCGAATCCACTTTTAATGACATTCGTTTCATAAAGCTTCATTAATCTGTCGAGCGAAAATAATTAAGGAACGTGCAAAAAAGGCCGCACCATTTTAAACGTTTAAATAAAAAAACTGCTGAATCGATTTTAAATAAAGACATTAGGGTAACTTATCGATTTTATTCGTTAACGATGTTTTGAATTACAATTTTTTTATTAAAAAATAGTTGTATTGTAAAATACAGCTATAAGTTTATTGCTTTGACGTATCCATTGACAATAAAATTCGCCTGGTTGTCGAACTTTTGTAAAATTTCACCCAATCTATCTTGTGACATATAATCCCGCAATTTTTTCTGTAATTCTTGACGTAAAGAGTTAATAAGTGTCTAATTTCAAACCTCTAAAACCATTTCCGCTTTAACCGGAATTGAAGTAAACTTTTAAATTTTAAATCTTAACTTCTATAGAAAATTGTTATTTTGGTAATGACATATAATGTTTTTATTGCCAACCGACAGTAAAGCCGTACATTATCAGAGTGATTTCCGGCAGTAAACGAACACTTTATTTTGTTGTAAAATAAAATACTTTATCTGCCGCAAATGCGGCAGGTAAAGTATTTTATCTGCCGCATATGCGGCAGATAAAGTATTACCCTGCCATTTCTCGTAGTTGGTCAAATTTTTGAGGGGTGCTTTGGAATAAGCACGTGGTCGGCCAAAATTTTCTGATGTATCAAATTTAGGCCAAAATGGGATTTTTTGTCGTCGAATTGTAAAGCTATTTTAACCTTTCGAGGTTGAATATGGAATGAAATAGGTAGTATAAAACTTCTACTTTACATTTTGACCAAATATAAGGCAAGAAATATTAAATATTTTACGCAGACCCGATTCTAAAATAGGTCTACAGCTCGTCTTTTCCATTATTGTAACATGGGGAAAAAACATCTATTTTCTTAGAGCGGTCTGCCTTACATAAAACGATAATGAACGGTTGGCGATAAAATTTTGTATGCACCACGTCAGTAAAGTGTCTTTATTGACTCTTCGCTCGCTCATCTCATAATTTCAGACTTGTCCGATAAAGAATCACTTTACTGCCTTGGTACATAAATAACTAGTTTATTGACATATAATACCAAGTTGGCAATATAAAAAGGTATTACTAAGTTTGAGGCGAAAGGCACTGTAATAAACAACTGCAAATGCACAGCATAGAATCCTGAAAGAGCTGAAGAAAACAACGATAGAGATCTAAATATTTTACTTCACGTCGAAGAAATATCAGCACTAGAACTCTCGGGCAAGGAGTAGAAAATCATCACACCACCGTACTGCGAACTTTGAAAAATCATAAATATAATTCATTTAATTAAGTATTAAAACAATCACAAATTGCTAGAAGGGGATGAAGAACGAAGATCATTTTTTTGTTTTGAAATGATGGAGTGAGCTAACACCAACATATATTTCTTATAAAATATTTGCTTCTCAGACTAATTTTTTTTTTTTATGATAAAAACACCTGCACTGTAGGAAAAATCCTTTAAGGCGCTCTGGGAGCGGTGCGAGTGCGAAAAAAGCGATTAACGTTGGTCTTGAAACGTTGAAGATTGTATTCATTGGGAAACACGACCTCAGGAAGATCATTCCACAAAGATGACGATCTCCAGATGAAAGAATTCTTGAACAATGAAGTTCGAGGAGTACTAAGCTGAACAACATATGGATGAGCGGCAGCGGTTCGCCGTGTATTTCTGTTTTGCATTGCTCTAGGTGGAATCAAGTGGGCAATGTCAGTCGAACACCTGCCATGGAAATATCTGTAAAAGAGAGCCAAATCACCAACCTGTCTTCGATGCTCCAGGCTATCGAGGGTCTTGGCCAGCTCGGGGTCGCCGATCAGACGAACGGCTCTCCTTTGAATGGAATCCAGTAGCCGAAGGGTGTGCTTGGGTACAGAGCTCCAGACATGAGAGCAATATTCTAATGATGGCCGAATCTGGGCTTTGTAGAGTGTCAAAAGTTGATGAAGAGTGTACAACCTTTTGGTGCGGAAAAGTACACCAAGTTTCTGTGCAGCTGCCTTGGCAATTGCGGCAACGTGATCATGCCAAGACATATTACCTCCCAGATTGACCCCTAGCAAATTAATAGACGGTGCCAGGGGAATTGCGTGTCCTGCCATGACTATATCCGGTTCTGCAATGTTAACCTTTTTGGAGAAGAATGCACGTTTATATTAAATAATAAGCCGAATATACAAAATTATCGGTACTGGAGCCTACAAAATGAACATCGTCTTGCATGCACTCAATTCTAACGCCCTCAGAAAGTGACATTTGGGCAGGAATTTTTGGACATAGCATCAATCAATTTTTTATTGATGAAAATGTTACGGTTATAAAAATTGGACATGGGTCGAGGAAGTTGCTGATGAAAATCAGGAAATTTGGTTACAATTGGATGGTTGCCTGGTTCATAATTCGCTTGTGGTACGCGAATATCTAAATAATGCATAGTAATTTTATAAAAAAGAATTATAGTTTTTAATTTTTGGAGATAATATTCAAAAAATAAACGAAATTTTCAGTTATGGTTTTTAGTTTTTTACACCTTAATATTACCTTAATATTTGACTTGGAAAAAAAAATTAAACTAGTTTTTAAGGCTCTCTATAAGATAGCGTTATTGATTTCTAAATTCAACATTTTTATTTGTGTATAACTTTGATATTCACCCAACTTTTTTAATACATTTTGTCTCTAAAATTAAAAATAAGTGTACTTTACTATTAAGATAATCTAAAATTTCCTGGTATAGAATAAATCTTTCGCTAGATTTGATGGATATTATTTTGGTATGAAGATATGCCAAACTTCGTAGAAATAATACATTTTCCTACGACCACCTATGAAAATGAGAAAGAAAGCACGGTTAATTTGGCTCGAAAGCGCCGAATATCACACGCGTGTTGAAAGAAAATATTTCAACTCTAGAGTGGAAATACATGGCACACTATTTGATTTAAACATATGGTGCCAATTTGACAGACCACACCTATTTATTAAAAATAACAAATTTTAGAAAGCAGTTTAGTGTTTAACTTATTTATTTGTCGAGTGATTCAGAATTAGAGTGTGAAAATACGCCATCCGAAATTATAAAAAAGTTAAGAATATACTGGAAAATCTATTACCAGTCAAAACAAGCCCTGCTGAAGAAAATTTCATATATTTAACTTAAACAGAAAATGTTTATGGGTAGGCATAGCGTAAAGACAGAGCCATGTCAAATCCCATCAGGAGTATTTGACTTTTTTTATAAAAACATTAAATAATTTAAAGAATTAGGTATTTTGAATTGAAATCTTCCTTGTTGGATGAATTTTTTAATTTTATGTTTAATGCATCTTTCCATGATTAAATTTTAAAAATTCATCCAACAAAGACGATTTCAATTTAAAATAATTTTATAATTTATTTAATGTTTTAACAAAAAAAAAGTCAAGTACTCCTGATGGGATTTAAACCTGCGATCTATCGATCGGTAGCCCATGGCTCTAGTCTCTAGGCTATGCCAACCCATAAACATTTCCTGTTTAAGTTTAATATATGATATTTTCTTCAGCGGGGCTTGTTTTGACTGGTAATAGATTTTCCAGTATATTCTTAACTTTTTTATAATTTCAGATGGCGTATTTTCAGACTCTAATTCGAAATCACTCGACAAATACCTACATGATAAATAAGTTAAACACTAAACTGCTTTCTAAAATTTGTTCCTTTTAATAAATAGAAGTGGTCTGTCAAATTGGCATAATATGTTTAAATTAAATAGTGTGCCTTGTATTTCCACTCTAGAGTTGAAATATTTTTTTTCAACTCTAGAGTTGAAAATTTTTTTTCACAAATCAAAGGTTATTTTAATAATTCTTTGTGGTCGTAGGAAAAATAGTGTACATTACTCGTGTGAAAGTGATTATTCTAAAACTCGGAGAATTTCCGCACTCGGCTGACGCCTCGTGCTAAATATCTCCTCGTTTGAGAAGTATCACTTTCATCACTTGCTAAGTAATATACTATTATTAAATTAAATAAATACTATTTGTTGCACACTTTCTGACTGTCACTGTATATAAATCAGAAAACGGTGATTAGATAAATAGGGACTATCTGCTAAAAGGCAATCCAGAAAAATTAAAAAATTTAATCTCCTTGCGGATCCACTTTTAATGACATCCGTTTCATAAAACTTCATTAATCTTGGTGCCGAGCGAAAATAATTAAGCAGCACGAGCTGTAAAATGGGTCGTGCCTTTTTGATATTAAAATTTTTTAAAAGTTGGCGGCTTGCGTCTTATTGATTTTATCTACAACCACTATTAAAAGTATACCTTTAAACGTTTACAATCAGTGCTTGAAATGTCATTTTATGACACCAGTGTTTAAACAAATTTGAGCAATCAGAAGTATAAAGTCCTTCTGCGGTTTCCCTGATTAGAGTTGTGTAGTCATTTTGTATGCTTGTGGAAGAAAATGGAAAAAATATTACTGAACGAAGAGTTCGTAAAAATGCTTTTGGCAAATATTTTCTTATTTTTCAGTAAGTTATCTATAATGTCGGATATGGATTGGTATCCTTAAGGATGGATTACTCATCTAATACTTCGCTGTGAAGGTAAGACTCTTAATGGGTGATATTTGATAAAAGAGAATGTAGTGGAAAGATAGTGGATAGAACAAGGACAAGGTCATTTCTAGTTTCGTAGTAGGAATCAGTAGACAAAAAATGTTTATAAAAATACCTGTTTGTTATTAGTTGAAGAAAGGGTTTCATTTTGAATAGTACATTTGAGAAGTCTTTCTCCTACTGTTAATAATTCCTGACACAGCAAAAAGGAACCCCTTCTCTATTTTGGCAGGGGTTACAAAACATTATAAAAACTCAAAGATACGCTTACTTAATGGAGTTGTGTAACGTTTTCAAGTATAAGGGTAACCTCTGCCCGTTTGGTCACTCAAGTCTCTCTAAATGATGTAAAAACACAATTCCAGAACCAGAGCACATTCTAGCCTGTAAGTAAGTAATCTTTGTAATGTTTATTTAAGTGTTAAATTTTTTATTATTCTTTTGGCCTGGGTTCCCTGTAAAGCGGAAATTATTTCTCTTGAACTTAATTGAAATAGCGTCATATGTGAGTTTGAAGGAAATAACTCTTCTTTAGAGAAAACTCTCTAAACTTACTGATTAATAACTTTATTCTTATTTCTTAAGACTTGTATGTTATTCATCATAATGTAATCGTAAATTGCTTTGTTTAGCTTCGTTTTAATAAAACTATTTAACATCTTTAGTGTTTCAGTAAATAAATAGGGCACAACAAATTAAATAAATTAAAACGTAATTAAAATTGAAAAAGTTTTATGCCTCCGCTGGGAATCGAACCCAGAACCTCTCAATTACATGTCAAGCGCGCTGCCAATTGCGCACGGGGGACCTTAAATTCTCCCACCAACTTCGGTCATATAACTTATTCAATTTTATGTTAGTAGTAATAGTCTGGAATCTCCTGTGATTCACAGACCGGGGAGGGTGTTATAAGGGGAAAGGGAACTCACTCACTACCACTGAACATTCATATATTTCACAAATATTGTTTTTTTAATAAAGGGCCAGCTAGGAATATCAAAAAAAAAGTAAAAAAACATTTACACAAACAAATTTAATCCAACCATGCAGAGGGGGAGAGGTAATAATTTAATTTTCGAAATTTGATAGTAGTTAAATAAATTTTAAACGAACTTTGGGCGTGGCTTCGAACATTTTTTGCCTGCGGCGCTTTCCGCCTTCTTCACTAAGTACAATATCATAAAATACATATAGTCCCAACTATCCCTTTGTCCAGAAAAAAAAAGTTCTACTTACGCCCATTCATAAGTTATCTGACCGAAGTTGGTGAGAGAATTTCAGGTCCATCGTAGCGCAATTGGCAGCGCGCTTGATATGTAATCGACAGGTTCTAGGTTCGATTCCCAGCGGAGGCATAAAACTTTTTCAATTTTAATCGTCTCTGTACGCCGGCAAAAACATTTTTCAATTTAAAAATTATTTACAGACGCCAACATAACTACTTTAAAACGTAATTTCAAATCATCTAAGCTACACGTTCCTGTCTCTTACCATTTTAATACGCGACATTATCTCCCTTATGCTACCATTTAGGACTTCCATCCACCGGCTCTTTTGATAGTTGTCAGATTCCCACCATCGATATCCGTAAAGAAATATTACTTACTCATGAAAATATAGGTTATATAGTGATAAAATAAATTCCTGATTCCTGATGTCATATAGCGTAAAAAATAGAAAAAATATTGTGAAATTTTAACCTCATTATTTACAGCGTACATGCACTCCTACCTTGGAGAATATTATTTGCTTACCATCTAACAAAGTATAATTTCTTAAAAGTTTTTAGGATTATGTTCATCTCTGTATTAAATAATGGATAATAATACCATCAACGACATAATTATAGCTAAAGAGTTTTTCAAATTGAAAAAGTTTCATGTGTAGCGAGGAAAATATTTTTGTTTTCTTGGCTACAAACCAATCACAAATTACTCTGCAGAGACTATCTCTTATCTAGGAACTTTACAAGTAAAACTAAAACTTTGAAACCTTTTTTTAGAGATATTTAGCTGAAATTGGCTGAAAGGGCCTTGTATTTATATCGTTTACTCAAAAACGGCTAAAGCTATCGACTTTACTTAACGATATTTTTGCTTATTGAAAAATACAGTTCAACATTAGACTTATGTGCTATTAACGAGCGATGGGATGTATGAGGGTGTGTATATAATTGTGTAATTAAATTTTATGGCTCTGGATAAAAGCAAATGGCCTGTTTCTTTTTAAGCTACTTTTACTGAGATAATAGTTTTCACAATTACTTTTTTTTTCTTTATCTAATATCATATAAGTATATAAGTATAGTAATTGTTGATTTTAAAACTAATTTAAAGTTAGTATGGATTGTATATATTTTTTCTTTCTTTTTTTTTTGTTGTATTTTTCTTTTAATATTTAATTTTTTTTATAATTTGATAATTTAACTCCTTTATTTCTATTTTTAGAGTTTAAGGGGAACCCGTGTGATATTGCCTGTAGCCGGTATTAAGTGGTCAAGCCTGGTTAATCTGGACCATTCCAGTATTTTTGTTGATTCTTTCCTTTTTCCAATTTGTGTGCATAAAATAGTTTTAAAGTATGCGCCAACTTTTATCAAAAATCACATTTTTTGAGAAATCGGTATTAAAAAAATTTCTCATATTTTACATATTTTTTTTGGCACACTGTATGTATACTAAAATTATTCATTTTTTGATGCATATGTGATGTTATCCCCGAAAGTACTGTAATGGCGTATAGAAACAGAGTTGTGAAGAAAACATAACTACTACTATCACTAGTACCTATACTACGTAAGTAATTACTTTTTTTTTATTTCTTGTTGTAGGGTACCTATTATTTCTACCGTATTGTTAGTTTTATAAATTTAAATTTTGTTTTGTTTTTTAGTTATTGAGTAATTTAAATTACTCAACATTTCGCCAATCATTGTTATTTTATAATCAAACTTGTTTTAGAGTTTTACCATTAAATAAAGATTAAGGCAATACAAATTTTTTTTAAAAGACAATCCAGACAAATATAAAATCCTAATTTTAAATTTAAAGACATCTGTTTAAAAAAGCCTCATTAATCTTGGTGTCAAGCAAAAATAATTAAAAGAAGCATGCAAGATGGGTCACGCTTTTTAATGTAAAAATTTAAAAAAACTGTTGGATGTTGACGGTGTATTGATTTTACTAAATGGTAAGGACTCATTCCCTATAAATATATTCAAGATTCTATAGTACACTCTGCCACAGTAAAAAGGTTATTATTTTTGTTTAAATATTTTTGAAAATATCCGCGGAATGGGGATATATATAGAAGCGGTGGTATTCCTTAATTTTAATTATTTATTTATTTATTTTTAATATAATCTCATCGTCCCTACATTTATATATTTCTGTGTTATCTTCTGTTAATTTTCAACAAAATATTTTACGGGAGATTGAAATAACAGTTTGTCCTCAAAACGCATTCCACGAAGGTTCTCGTTTAGATTGGGAAATAATAATCGATTATGGGCAGGTTCGGAATGGATGGTCGATTAAGGTTCATTTCTTCAATATCGTGAGTAGTGGCGATTGGTAGCATGAGGCAGGTGAGGCTCTCATCGAACACTAAACAAATTTTAAATAACATATATTTTATTATCTATTATTTTGTTTTTTTATTTTTTTACTGTTATTTTATGATTTTTATGAGTCACATGTCAGCCAAATTAAATGGCGCGAAGTTCTCCGCTCGCTGAAAATGCAGAGTAGTATACTTCCTCGAGAAACGAAAACCATTGCCATCATGCAATCAGCCTCAGGATTCCTCAGCTAGGAAGTGTGCAGCATTGGTTTACGCGTCTATATTCGTCTCATGCTAACATATCTTGTTGCACTTCCTTCTGCATGTTTAAGCTTACGGAGAGGCTAAAGACAAAATTATTCTCTTGACTTGAGTTTAGGAGAAGTTACTGCATTTTTAATACACAGACAGCGCTGCCGGATCTACTGATATTTCAGTATTTCTACCGATTTAAGAATCAATATATTTGCTTATTATTATAAAGTTGTTGTTACTGTTTATTTAATATATTCTTTGCATTTAAAACCTTTTTCTGGCTCAGGTTGTGCTTTTGTTTTTCATCGCGTTTGTTTCTGAGATTGTCAAAATGTCAAAAATAGTCGATTTATAATATGGAATTGATAGCAAAGTTAGAGCTAAAAGTCATTACTTAATATAATGTAACATAACATAACAAGTTATGACCAGGTTGCTTACTCTTATATTGAACTTTGCTGTCAATCCCACATTATAAATCGATCATTTCTGACATTTCTACGATTTTAGAATTATTCTTCGGTTTAAGAGAACTATATAAAATTGGGCCTTAAGGGACGTCAGTTATATCAGCTATCTACCTTTCGTTAATTATCAATGGCTTATACCTACACCCTTTTATAATAGTTCTGCTAACGTTATCAAGTTATCACGTCCTCTCGTCACCCTTTTGTCTAAATTTGTCCTACAAATTTCGTGCTTTTACATCACAAAACTAGAACAGTTTTGTAATAAACTGGAGACAGTTTAATTCGTGTAATTAATGTGTCGCGTTGCCACGGAAATAATTCTGTAACAAAATATAATCTAAGAAATTTAATGGAATGTTAAGAATGCAAAGGAAATGGTCTTTTATGCACTAGGTTTTATAAAATTGCCTTTGTGAATATTACAAGTTTTTTACACAATTTTTTAGCAAACTCACCTATTATTGTTGTAAGATATGAACTACCTATGACATTTTAGGCAATATGTCAACAAATATGATTTTTTAATGTTAAAAATGTCAAATAACTCACAACAACTTTAATTATATACTATTATCATTATCAATCCTAATTACATAAAATATTATATACAGGGTGATTCACGTTGAGTGGCCTATTAGAAGATCTCGGTAACGAGTAAACTTATCTTCCTGAAAATTTGATAGCAGGCATAGTTAGATTTGAGCTTTTAAAACATTATCTTTTGAGATTTTTGTTACTTCCGGTTATACCGGAAGTTAATGCCAACTTTGCTATTTCAAATAGAACACCCAGTATATTTTAGCGTTTTTGATGACGTTATTAAAATCTAAATAACTTCTGTTAATATTAATCTATTCCTATTTCTAATCGTTTTTGAGATATAAATTATAAAAGGATTTTTTTGTGTAAAAACGCTCCGAGAAGAAAGTTTAGTAACTCTGAAACTAATAAAGGTAAACATTTAAAATTTTGTAAGCTCTCAAGTAATACATTGATCTGTAGTTTAAATTACTTAGGTTTTACGTTTTTTATACAGGGAGTTCTTAAAATTGTGCCAATGTTTCCATTTAAATAAATGTGCATAAGTTAATTTTTTGCAAATAGAACACCCTATTTTTTAGCTTACTAACGTGTAGAGAATTAAATTTCCTATCTAAATGCCTAATATGTTACAATCCACATTTTTTGTCGTTTTGGAATTATGAACAATTTAAATAAAAAATCATAAAATTTCTGTTTGTGTTAATGCGACATTATTTTTGAAAAGAAGACTTCGACTGGGATTTTCGTTTGGCTTGAACTCCACTGAGTAAGTGTCTGTTTGAGTTTTTATAATGTTTTGTAACCCTTACCAGATGGGAGAAGGGGTTTCTTTTTGCTATGTCAGCAATTTTTTAAAAGAGGGGATTTCTGTGGATGGACTATTCAAAATGGAACCCTTTATCCCAACCAATTCAAACAATTATGTTTATCAAGTTTCGTCTACAAACTCCTCCTACAAAACTAGGAATGTCCTTGTCCTTGTTCTACACACTATCTTTTCACTACACCTATTATTATCAGCAGACTCAACACCTATTAAGAGTCTTAGCACCACAGCGAAGTATGAACCGATTAATTCATCCTTAAGGATACCAATCCATATCCGACAATATGTGAAAACAATCGAATAGGTAACACACAATACGTGGCTAATGTACCAGTAAGTTGCGAAAATAGTGCAGACAACGATGTAAAAATAAAACGTTGTAATGCGAATACGACACCACAGCGATGTGGGTAGCGTTATTTACTGCTGTGTTCTATGGCACCGCGGCGAAACCATCACCACAGCACCGCGCTGGTCTGGGGGATCCTTTATTTACTTAACTATAAATAGTTAAGTACTTACTTCTTGTGTCATTAACCCAAAAAACTCTTGGTAAATTATCGTTTTACCTTTCCCTCACCCAACACTTATTAACCCAAGCAAAAACTGACGAATCTAAATTTCAAACAAGCTGCTACATTATCGGCAGTAAAACAAAATGGAGCAAAAATCCCTTCGCGCAAAATTTAGTCTATCTATCTCTGCTTTTTACAGACATCTTCCATATTTTTACCGGCAGCAGCCAAATGAGAGATCGTTAATCAAGAATCAGGTTGAAACGTGATGGAAAGTGCAGATTACTTACACTCGGTGTGGAAAACCGACCTGAAATAGACCTATCTATTTAAAGATTGACATAAAGGGCATTTTAGGGTTAAAAGGGCAATACACTAAGGATGACCAATGATTTTAAAAGAAAAATTACCCATTTCCCCGTTCTAGTTTCTGTAGATTTAGCTTAATAAGAAAAAATAACTGTAAAGCATACTTCGTATATAATATCGTACACTCAAAATGCTAGTTCCATTATTATTTATACTTCATATTATTAATAAATTGAACAAACTCGATACAGCGAGAATGAGCCGCAGCTAGTCGATAATATAAACTGCTGGACAAATGCTTTCGAGCAAGAAAAATTTCGCCTAAATTTAACAGTTAATATTTTCTGAACCAGATATGATATCGACCTACAGTATTAAATGGTAGATTCATCCCTTAGAAAACAATTGTCAATGTTGGATTTTCTGTAACTGTCAGAAAATTTTATATACAGGGTGTTAAAGAAGACGATGATTTTTGCTCCAATTTTAATGGCGTGTAACTTTCACAATAATATTTTTAAATTTTATCGCTCTACGTCAATTGAATCACTGGTTCATAGCAAAGAAAGTAATTTGTCAAATTTTTGATATCTGCTATATTTTAAGAAATACCGATTATTTTGGAAAACCTTGCTTTATTTTAACTTATTGGTAGCTAGATCTCACTGTGCGTTGTATCGTGCAAACTTTGCGAATGCTTATTATATCTTATGAAAAGCTTGATTATGTTCAGTAACAATAGTTGTACCTAAATGTTATAATGTACAGTGGCGTACTTATAAACACTTATATGTCTATGGTTTATGAGTAGGTATAATAAATACATTTTCCCAAAAATTAAATTAAAAAAATTACCTTTGTTAAAATTTTGTAAACACACTTTATAATATACCTGTAGTGCGATATGAAAAACCAAAAAATAAGAAAAAATTCACCTAATCTAGGGGCGAGTACTTTCCAATATAAAACAATCGTAAAAAATTGAGAGATACTCATAAACCATAGACATATAGGTGTTTATAAGTACGCCACTGTACATCATAACATTTAGGTACAACTATTGTTACTGAACATAATCAAGCTTTTCATAAGGTATAATAATCACTCGCAAAGTTTGCACGATACAACGCACAATGAGATCTAGCTACCAATAAGTTGAAATAAAGCAAGGTTTTCCAAAATAATCGGTATTTCTTAAAATATAGCAGATATCAAAAATTTGACAAATTACTTTCTTTGGTATGAACCAGTGATTTAATTGACGTAGAGTGATAAAATTTAAAAATATTATTGTGAAAGTTACACGCCATTAAAATTGGAGCAAAAATCATCGTCTTCTTTAACACCCTGTATATAAAATTTTCTGACAGTTGAACAAAATCCAACATTGACAATTGTTTCCCAAGGAATGAATCTATCAACCATTTAAAACCGTAGGTCGATATCATATCTGGTTCAGAAAATATTAACTGTTAAATTTAAGCGAAATTTTTCTTGCTCGAAAGCAATAATTGTCCAGCATTTTAGTTTCACGATTTTTTAAGGAAATATTTGTATAGATTTTTAAATCCAGATTGCTTATAATAATTAATAACCAGAGACCAAAGAGATATAATACAAAAGGAATTTTGCGGTAAGCTGATTGGTATCTACCAGTACACATCTGTGTACTGCTTTGTGTATGAAAATATACAGGCATAGGTCTGTGAGTTGTATCACTTGAGGGAAGTCATTTTTTTGGCGAACCTAAGTTCCTACGTGTGTCATGTAAGGTCAGCGTAGTGCGTACTCAGCGATAATAGTACAAATAATCGATCAAACTTAAAAATAATTTAGAGGAGATTGAAGGAAAGTATTTAATCTACAGTAAATAGCAGTAGTATTTAAAATAACAACTTGTTGTGGCTAGAGGTCAATGTTTTAGGAAAAGCAGTGTTCCGTTGCTTCCATGCCCCTGCTGTCCTCTAGAAACCGATTTTATTTTTGATTAAAAAATTTGTGTTAGATATTATTGGCCAGTATAATGGCCCGTTATTAGTTAATTTATTATAATTATTTTAGATTTCATAACCATCCCTCAAAGTATGTAACTAAATTTAATTTAACCAGTCGTTATTTAAAACTCTGTTAAATTTCTAATGTATTTTCCTTTCATCCTTGCCATTCGAACTCGTAACGTTTTAAATCGAAAAAGTATACAAAGTGCGAGGGACTGAATCAGCAAGTAAATAAGGTTAGTACTTTAGCGTTGAAAGTAAATGCAATTAACACGAAAGTGTTTTATTCTCTTTTCCTGATTTTAGCTATTGTTGATGCGAAAGTGGAGAAACCGGCAGCCACAAAAACAAATATGCTATACATAAATGTAAAACAAATCGTAGCGGTAACATTACGTTAATATTCACCTCATTTTATTGATACAGTGAGAACGTAATGGTTAAAATTAATTTATTTAACAAATAAATATTTTCCTTTTCGCATTTCTTCATGTCATGGCACATCACTAGAGCTAGGATACGACGATAAAATGAAGTTCATCGTTTAAGTTCTGTGACTTAAATTAACATTATATTAATGTATGACTTCATTGTTTATAAATGAATAATTGCTCCAATCGTTTAAATACCAGAACTTCAAAGAATATTCCCTAATTATGGAAATCTAGACTAGAAGAGAATTATTAAATGTACATTTCCAAATAGGTGAATAGGACTGCGAGGATTTATAGAGTGGCCGCTCAAATCTCCGGATATTACATCCTTAGATTTTTGTTAATGAGGCGATTTAAGAAGAAGGGTATAGGGATCTAAAAATCTGGAAGAGTTGAAGACAAGGATTCGGGCAGAGATACGTTTAATCACGCCAGAAGTTTTTAAAATAGTTTGGTCTGTGCTAACAGATTCATGGGGCACATTTTTAAGAATAATTGCTATTCTAAAAATGTTATTTTACATTTTCAAAGTTATAGTTAATGTAATTTGTAACGTTCCGTTATCTTTCGCAGTAATTAAATTTAATAAATAAGGGACGGGTTTAGATTTTATTAGTATTTTCTTACATACTACCACTATGTTAATTCTAAGCTATCGCCATCGATTTGAATGAATTTTATATTGTGTTGCTCACTGAACTATTCTTATATTTAATGCGCTGTGACATAGTATTATTTCTAACTTCAGCAAGATACCCGCCAATTTGTCAAGAACCGCTCTTATTTTGGTAAAGCAAGGTTGGTTATCGATTTAGCAGGCTTTCGCATGTGTTGGTTTCGCGGTAAATAGTGTTACCAGAAACATCACTAGACCGGCGCATTAGCAGGTATCGTAGCTATCGTTGCTCCATGGTCGACCAGTGGTGTCACCCATTTTGTTAAGTTTCCTATGTTCTATATAAATTGTCGATTGTACAGCTCCGTTGGTCTTAAGAGGGTAAATTGTATAATTGTATTATGTTGGGCACTGTCTGGTTAAAGACCTTACGCCCAGTTTCTTAGATTAGCCAATGTGGCCTAGTAATAACTTGCATCTTGGGCCTCAAACATCGAACCGCCCCTGACTTTTTCTGATAAAGCGAGCACCAGCATAAATGCAGCCACATCAAAATAAATATATATATACTATTTTTAGTAATTAATTAATTAATTAGGCCCTCGTAGGGTACATAAATAACCAGCGTCTCACAGAGTTTAGTTATGTAATAGGGGCCCTATCTGTAAAATATGGATCCATATTAGGTTTGGTTACGACACCCCCTGCTTTTGGTAAATTTTAATATATGATTTTCTACAGTTAAAATAACCATTAATTAACGTTCTAATATTCCATAATGTCAATACTGATAATTTAATATTACTATTGAATTATTATTAAAACTTAATTGTTTTAAGTATTAGTTTTCTTTTATTATCATTGGGGTATAGCATCTTCTGGGTTTGATGTTGAACCAACAGGGTAGATCAATCAATGTAAAATCTAACATTTGAAATAAACTCAGTGGCGCCATTTACAATTACAATAGCTTGGGCTTGGGTTTACCCTAACTTTACCTAATCGGACTGATTACCGCGCCCCAATGAGAATTAGTCACAGATTTTAATATTATTTCTTTTTCAAACTGAGCTAGCCAGAGGGCATTCTATGCTACACGCCTTATTTATTTTTTAATTTCTAAATACGACCCTGAGAGCGTAGCAAATTGTTCCCTAAATTAGTTTTTATTAAATTTCGAACACATGGTTTGACAGATGTAAAAAAAATATATGAACAAATTCCTTTTACGATAAGCTTTCCAAAAAGGTGCCATAAGTGGTATTTTCTATAAAAAAAAGTTGATTGGGGTTCTAATTTTTTTGACAAAAGCGGGGTCCATAAAAAATCTTTGAGGACGTATTTTTGGATTTTAGAGAACTGTTATTCCCAGAGCCGCTATAAGCAGCGATCAATTTAAAATCTCCACCCTATAACTATCCCAGTGAAATAAGTTAAAATGGCTTGAAAATGGAAGGCATTTCCATAAGGTTTTTTTTAGTAACTATGACTAAGAGATTAGGCGGAACACCGGGCACGTCTTCTCGAAACACTGGTGTGCCGCGGAACACCATTTGGAAAACGTTGCTCTAGATCAGTAAACAGAATAAAAAAAACTTAATAATTTCTTTTCATTACTATTTCTACTCAAATCTCATGTAACATGACCGTTATTAAATCTTTAGTAGATAAACTGCTTAAGGTAATTATGCCATTATTACAGAATAGGGCGTCAACCATCGCCAGATTTTTTTATTTTTGAGATTATAACGGCACGACCTACTTTGCACGTCGCATAATTATTTTTACTCGGCACCAAGATTAATGTACTTTTATGGAACGTGTAAGGAGATTAATATTTTTAATTTTTCCGAATTGCTTTTTAGCAAATGGCCCTGATTCCTATAATAGCAACTTTCTGATTTATAAGAGGATTATTTGGATGCAGGCAATTTTATTAAATTAATAGTTTCTCCAAAATCGAAAATTGCACAAATCGTCTCCAGATATTTTATGCCTATTTAATTTCAGTGTTAAATCATGTAGCATAAGGTGCAAAATGCCACTTTCTAAATTTTACTTGGAAAAAAAACTGCCGTGATAGCGTTTTAGTTTGACAACGCTGTCAGCACCATTTTTGCCGCTAACCGACACATTAGCCACGTGTTTTATGTTACCTGTTCGATGGTTATGACTATTTTTTTGTCATATTTTTGCAGGTTACATACATAACATTGACACTATTGGCAGAAATTATTTTCTTACAAGCATACTCAGGGACGGATGGGCCATAAGAGAGACCGGGAAATTTCCCGGTGGGCCGGTCGGCCAATTGGCAAAAAGTTACTACAAAATTGGTAAAAATATATTTTGGATAAAACCAAATATTTTTTTTTGTGTTCACCTACTTTTTATATTATATTTAATTACCGTCGGTGCATATTGACAACGTCGAAAATCATTCGGTTTCTCTTTTAAGCGTGTTGTTTCTATGTTCTTTGACCCTAGTTTCAAGTGGCCTTAGAGTCTCACCAATGTAAGATCGGCCACATTCGCAGGAAAAAGACAAAAAAACTGTGTCTACCAGATCCCCTTTGGATTGGAAGTTCAAGGAAGCTGCTACCATATACCAGAACACAGATTGTTTTAGTAAGCCATCATTAGATATAAGAAATATCTGGAAACCTTTGTTAAGCAGATGTAAACTTAAAATACCACACACGAACTAAACGCATGACTGCACCCATCTCAGTCATGCTCCAGTGCATCTAGCTAGTATAAATAGAGCTGTAGTTACTTTACTTATTTAGTATTCACTTGAAGACGGCTGGAGATACTTACCAGTTGAAACGTTGTGATATAAAACAAATAAAGACTATGCAAGTCCAAAACACTTCTATCAGTCAAGAAACATCATTGTCTCCGACCTTCAAACATTACTTGTATATATTATGTTTTGTTGAAAGTTGTTAAATTTAGGACTTTCCAAGTTCATGATTCACAGTTTTACAGGTTACAAAATATGAAGACCTTTACTTGTGTTACATTTTCTTTTATTTTTCATATTTATAAATTTCAAAGGCGTTCACTTAAGTTTTAGCATAATATGATATAATTTGGAATTCTTGTTATAATATATTGTTAATGTTCTCTAATATACGATTAGTTTTGTCATTACTAAGTAACACATTTATTTAGGTCGTACCATAATGATCTCTTTTAATAAGGAGCATACCTTTTACACACGAAATGCCAAGTGGGCCGCTTGACCCGAAATTTTCCCGGGCCGGTCTCACAGAGCCCATCCGTCCCTGAGCATACTTCCCGGTTACCTCAATTTTTAATTTACTAATAAGGCACCTTTAATTGTAAGTAAATAATGCCTGTCATTCTAATTTATGTCACAGTAAACTTGCTGGTTTGTTAATTTGTGGTTAATAGTTATTAACAATACTAGATGCGAAAGTTAATTCTTTAGTGTGAGGAGGTTTTTGAATTGCCGAGGCGAAGCCGAGGTGATTTAATACCTCCGACCACCAAAAAATCTTTCGCATCGTGTAATGTATTACATTTTTTCTACTGCTGTTCTCGGATTAATATATTATTAAGTAATAAACTTTGATTTTGTTCAAATTAATATGATAAAATAAGTTTTTTTTCCACCTGTAAAATAATCCATGATAACTAGTTATTTGAGTATCAGTCTGTCAGTTCGAATAAAATAAGGATTTACTACCTGTAAAATATTCAATTTTTTTGTCCTGGCACCGAAAGTAATAGTTTACATAGCTAACAACGCTACTTTACATAGCTAGCAACGTATAATATTCAGGTAACTCAAATGTTTACTTTCGTTATCTGCCGTGTTGCTAGGGCCCGAAAGTTAATTTATTTATACAGTAGTCGAAAAAACAAATAAAGACAATGTAAGTCCAAAACTCCTCTATCATTCAAGAAACACCATTGTTTCCAGCCTTTAAACAATTATTTGTGTGCTTAAATAAATATTTTATGACATATGCTTACGATAGAATGGCCCAGAGAACAAGAATAACTGTAAATAAGACAAAAAAGTTACTAATGAATAACCCATAGAGAACCTTAAGGTTTAATTTTGGAAAAACAAGTAGCTTAGCCATTTGGCAATTTTTTTATGGAAATATAATTTTTTTACTTTTAAGAACTACGAAATAGATAATATTAATCGTACTTGTCAATATTGTGAAGTAAGTTATTACATGCTGATCACATTCAAAAAATTATGCAATAAAAATAATATGTGTATCATACACATACAAATTATGTATATATGAATAAAAAATAGTAGTCAAGTTTACGAAAATTATGTAGTGATAAAATTACATTCATTTCATACACAAAACATTCATACAGGGTGTAATGATATTGACACATTATAATTAAACCCGTAATTCCCAATATAAATACGTTACAGAAAAATATTTTTATCGTTTCATTGCTATAATAAATAGGAACATTTAGCACTTTTTTTGTATTATGACTCGACGGCACCATCACTGAAGAAGTTCTAAAGACATCGTGACAAAGATCGGACCACGTTTATTTTTATTTGAAATTTCAAGTAATAGAGATTAGTGATTTATCTTTATATTACCCATTATCAGTTAAGAAATAAAAAGTAAACCTACCTCAAAAATCCAAGACTGTCACAAAATGTACAACCATAATAAAACCAGACAAAAATGATTTTAAATTAAATTTATGAATAAAATAGTTTCCACATTTCATAAACACAAGTTTTTACATTTTAAACATAAAATACCGCTCACAACAGAAGCAAAATAAAGTCGGTCTGTTATTAGTCAAAGGGTCCTGGCAATTAACATTGATTATTTTCCTCATTTTCAAATAGACCAATCAGACACCATCATTTTTTGAATAAATTTTGTTTAGATAACTGATTAAATCCCAGGACCTGTTTAACCGCGGTTAAACTTTCGTCCTCCATATTGGTTTTTGTTTTATCGTTTATCACTAATTCTTACAATTCCCGGCAACAGTTTATAAAGAAACATTAATTTCTTAGTCGTCTGAATAACCTAATATTGGTTTTTATCAGTAAATACGCCATTTTCGATAGAATTTTTATACAAATATTTTGACATAACATGACAAATTGCAACTTTTATAACTGTACGGATATAAAACAAAAATAGTATTTTTTTCAATATGTACTTATAACCAAAAATATTAAATTTAGGATCTGTTGTTGTTAAAGAAATTCTTAAAAAGTGTCAAATTTTAATATAAATAACATTGTTTCTTGTTGGCTTTACTTTAAATTATTCGGAAAATAATTTAGGCGTATACCACTCGACCTATAAATTTAACCGATTAAACTATGCATCATATTATGACCATGATTTTACTTTGTGGTAAATAGTTTCATGCACAATTGACCGCTTTGCAGTCTCGGGTTTTTATTAAACTATTGAGCATTCAACTATTTTCCAAGTAAAATCATAATCAAAATATGTTGCATAGTAATCGATTAAATTTATAGGTCTTGTGATATAATATATGATAAATTAATAAGATTGTTTTGACATTCATTGTCACTTCGACGAACTTTAATTTTACGCGTTAAAAGTAATTTGAAAGTAAAAAACAATAAAAATATGTTACATTATTCAGCAAAATAAAACATGCCCATTTTGAAGTTTATTTCAGTTCTGACGGAATTGAAAAAATATATGATTTAATCAACGACATGACTTACATCAAAAATTACGTCAGAATCTGTGACCTGCATCCAGTTAGTAATTATAAAGACTCTAAGATCCCATTGTACAATTACGGCTTAATACAAGCTGAAACTTTATGTCTACAACCTCAATAGGCATTTAAACCTTGGTTTAACGCTGAACCAACCTTAAGCCTAAGGCCCAGTTGTACAATTACGGCTTAACCTTAGTTCAACGTTAAACGTAGCTTTAAATTCCTGTTGTACAAAGAAGTTTAAGCTTGGTGTCAACCGGATCTAACATGTTATTAAGCAACGCGACATTGAAAGTTATTTGCTTAACTATAAACTCCAGAAATATGGCTAGAGTCTTAAGGTCTCGCGTATGCTGTTCTCGTTTGAATTAGGATACGGCGACACGACCTGGCGGTGAAGCACTCTAACTAATAATATCTGCAACTCAAAAATAATAAGGTAGATCCTTTTAACTGATTCAGCCGATACTTGGTGGAAATTCATAATTATAATAAAATATAACAGTAAAACAATGTTTTAACTTTTAAATTTCCACTATATTTAAATTTAAAAAAAATCCATATTTCGCTAACACTGTAGCTTCGTCAGAGAATAATGATATAATAAAGGTTTAAAATAAACAAAAACTGTGGAAGGGTACAATATTGTATCCCAATAAAAATAATAAAGCTATGTAATTTTTGCAAACTCCTATTTTCCAAGGAATATTCCAAAAGTATGGTATTGGTTATTTTTTTTTTCAATTAAACCTAAATTACGAAAAGGACCTCTATATCAAACCGTTAGTAAATAAAATGCTTAAGGTAAGTATGTCCTTTTAAAAATAGGGCGTCAGCCGTCAGCAAATTTTTTTATATTCGAGATTAAAAAGGCACGACCTACTTTGCACGCCGCTTAATTATTTTCACTCAGCACCAAGATTAATGAACTTTTATGGTACGTAAATTCGCAAAGAGATTAAGATTTTACGTTTTCCTGAATTTCTTTTTAGCAAATGGTCCTTATTCTTATAATAGCCACTTTCTGATTTATGTACGTAATTTATAGAAGTTATTAGCACTCAATGTACATTTTCCTACGACCATCTATGAAAATATGAAAAAAATAGTTAACTTGGCTTGTGCTAAGTGTTTGATTTAAATAAAGAAAGAATTCTGCCTTTGTCTTTACGTAGTATACCGTAGGCAGCTACACTGAGAGAAGATTTTTGCTGTCCTTATAAAAATCTTTATACCGCTTATAAAGAAAAATGCTAACATAGGGGACAAAAGAAAAACTACCTGAAATAGTAAAATCCATTTGGCTGTAATTTCTTTGCTGTCGTAATAAAGTCACTTTATAAAGAATGATCACTTAGCTCAAGTAAACAAAAATGTTGTATTAGCAAAGTAACTGACCATCGGCTATAAAGAGACTTTGCTAGAACAATAAAAATACTTTCTACGCCATCCGCATCGTTTTCGAAACAAGATTTTTTTTTTCAATATCAGGATAACATTTTGCTATATTGGAAAGATTTTTTTATTTACTTCAAGAAAGTTACTTTGCTGGGTTAGAATGTACCTACTTACTTCAGGAACTCCTTTTTAGCTAAGGTAGCAACTAAGCATTGCTATAATTGTAAAGTGGTTTATTGTGACAGCACCACTTATTTGCTCTAATATGTGGGGTGGCCCAATAAAGAAACCGTATATTTTGTTGAATTTTTAATATACTCTAATGAACATATTATGCTTAATAACACATTTATATAAACCAAGGTTTTTCACTTTGGGTACGTAAGTTTCAAAATATTTTGATTCATTTAAAATTGTGTTATTAAAAATAATATTTTCCATGCTATATCAAAAATTTAACATAGTATAAGGCTTATTTTTCAGGTAACTCCATCATATCTTACATCATGCAACTCCCCACGTCTGAATAGGTTGTCAAAGATTTGAAGCAAAAAAAAAATATTTTTCTCTTTATTATTTAATACAACAGAAAACAACACTTCACAACCTAAAAATAGTTTCAGCTTTAGCTGCTTAAAAAAACAATAATATTTTACTGCTTTTTTCTTTGAGTGGCTAAAACATATCTTATTAAAAAATATTTGTTCACTTTAAATTTAAACAAATACCCAAAGGGAATGCCGAAAAAACATATTTATGCATCTAGAATATTAGGTAAAATATTAATTACATTGTATTTTATTTAGAAAAAGAAAGTATTTTACTTTTGCGATATTTCTTAAAATCTTCCTTTTCAAAATCATACCGTGTTTAAAACTTTGGTAAGTTGTCTTTTAGTTTAAGGACTTTAAGTATGAATAGCATTTGCTAAAGAATTACTAATTTTCTTTTCTCTAAAACTTGACTCACAAAAAAATTATTATTTAATAAACAACAGTTAAACTAAACACATAACATAAAAAAATTAACATAAAACTAAAATAACTTTGGTCTTTTAACACTGATATTAAAAATCTACACTGTCATTGATGTCACAATCCAATAAAGCACTGCATACTGGAAACATTTTTGAGCCAAGACAATTTTTACTGGAAAAAATAAGACAAATGTCTAGTCGTAATGGTCACCGACAACAGCCACCGATGCGACGATTTTACTTCATGAAGGAACGAGCATCTAAATATCAGAAAAAATGAAGACCTAAAGACATGTGGAGACAGGAACGGGACGACTGGTGCGCACTATAAAAATTGGCCCAATCAGACTGAATTTGTCACCACGAAATAATCCGATTCGAACCGAACAGTTACAAATTTCCCAATTCCAACAAAAAATTTTGCTACCCCTTTAAAAACTCTTTAGAGCGCTAGAAAAGAGTTTTTTTATAAATATTTTTTTTAATAGCAGCAAACTGCATTACTTCCTCAGCAAAGCAAATGGTAGTCCTAGAAAATAATTTTTTATAAAGACTTGCTTAGCTGTTATCATAATGTAAGTTTTCTATGCCAGCAAAGGTTTTTGTAACGGGTATAAAGAGGTTTCAGGTAAATTGTTTCTTTTGCAATAAGAAATTCATTTTGCTATCGTAGGTTGAAAATTTAATATTACAGCCAAAATAATCTTAGCAAAGAATTTCTTGCTGAAGCTTTTCTCAGTGTATGAGGCGCAATTAAGGTTAAAAAAAAGCGATCGATTTCTAGCGACATCGCTTTCCGATGAAATACTCGGATGTCATCGGTAGAATCGACTTTCATGAAAATTATGCTTGTTTTATATTAGTGGCCCTACATTTTTTTTGCGTTGTTACCTTAAATATAATATAAATTTAGCTGTTAAAGAATTTTTAAGTACGTTTGAGCTGGTTTTTAACATTTTTTTTTATTTTGTAAACATGACACTGCGGTACCGACCATTACGAGATGATATTGGGGTTGGCAAAATAATACCCGGTTCGCACTACTCGCCTATCTAGGTTTATGGCTTTAGTTCTCTTCTCTCCTTCTCCCTCAGTGATTAAAAATATTAATTGACAACATTATTTTCATTCTTAAACTGGCAAATAAGAGCTGTACGATTCCAAACAAATTTTATTTGTTTCAGTAGGAAACGTTTTAAAAGTTGGGTTAGAGGTTAAACAAGTCAGTGATCAGTTCAAATAAGCGACTTTAAATCGACATAGGTAGCGCTTATAAAATATCGCTGGGAAGTGATTATATGAACATAGTGCGCTCGGCGATAAATTTGGATTGATAAAATTTAATCGCCCTGGAAGATGAACATAGTTGTGACCCTGATACTTTTTAATGAATGACACTATTTAATTCAAACATGTTTTTGTGCCAATTTGACAGCAAACCTATTTATTTTAAAATAACAAATTCTCGGGACCCTTGCAAACATTTACATATTTTTTTTTAAATCCTAAAGAATATTAGGTTTTTATGAAAAAATATAAAAAATAAGTAAATAAAATTAGATTAGACAACCCATTAAACATATCAATAGTCTGAGCACAGCGAAATATTAGGTCGTCGAAATCGCCGCTGTCGCTGAACGATTGAAAGTCCAAATTTTCATTTAAGTTGGCATTATCTTTATTTGTTTTCATTTATTTTGAAAGATTTTCGTGATCGCAGTTAGTTGTGAACTTCAAAATATAAATTACAAATCAGAGGATTTTTGATAATTTTTTATGGTCTTAAAAAATTACTTGTGTGAAAATGGTATTCTAAAACTCGGAGGACTTTTTTTTGCTTAAAACTTTCATGGCTTATTATTTAATATACTTGGTTACTAATTTTTAATTAAACAACTCTATTTCTTACTACTATAGAACAACAAAAATTTTAAAAAGTTGTACTACATCTGTCTACACTGTGTGATATAAAAATACAAATGAGATTACATAGTACTACCAGGAAGTGAAAACTTTGCTATTGGTTGGATGTCACTACCTGGAGACGGGTTTTAAACTCTCTTATTCTCGTCAGGATATGGTTGGTGTTCATACCACACCAAACAAAAGTTTTTAAAATATCATCTCTTGGTAGTCCAATGCAATCTATCTGAGTGTACCCGTCGAGGGCTTTTACAAGAATTTCAAAAACACAACATTTTTTACTAGTCCGGTGTTAGAAAACATTTAAGAAATGCAGGAAAAATAATTTTCAAACAACTTAAAATTACCTTATATTATCAAGTTGTATTTCGTCTAACACTGTTAGATATTAACCTACAAATCAATTTGCAATATAAGTCCGAAATGACTATCAATGATTCGTCGTTTTTATATAGAGTGCAGCGGGTTCGGTGTTAGTAGAAACCATTCCAATGTATGTCTGAAATTCTAACTTTTTTCTTTCCTTCCGAGGGCCCGTCCATATGCCGGATGCACTTAGGTCAGGTTTGACCCATTGTGCTCAACCTGTTTGATTCTTCACACCCAGTCGGTGATCTCAGTTTCTTGCACTAGTTTGTGTAGGTCAACTGAGGAGAGGACCAGGATGTCCTCTGGTTTCAGTTTTGGTTGTCCGAGTATTCGTTGCCCTTTCCGATCTAGTGACTCGCAATGGCCAACTATGTGCTATGCTGTTTCCCTAGCTTGTCCGCACAATTTGCAGTTAAGGTATCCGTGCTACAGTTATATTCTATGCCGATGATTCTTGACAGCTATGTGTCCTGTCAGAATACCTGTAATAGCTGATTCCTATTCGTTAGGAGCAGCTTCCCTGTAATACCTTCATGTCCTGGTACCCACTGCAGTATTACTTTGTTTACTTTCGCCAGGGCTTTCAATTTCCCTTGATATTCCCATACCAGTCTTGAGGTTACCTTGCTGCATCAAAAGTGATCAATGGGCTGCTTGTTTGTCAGAGTATATATGGATCCACTTATTGAGGTAAGCTCTCCCATTTTTTTTATTCCCACACTGTAATATGGCGTAGATTTTTACTTGGAACACTGTTTCTAGAGGAAAAAATAAGTTTTCCTCTGGTCTTACTTCGTGTATCCCCGGTTTAGTATCCTCTTTGGTCTTAGAACCGTCTCTGTACCAGATTATTGACCCAAAAGTAGTTTCTGGTGTTTTGTTTTTCCATGCGTTTCATTTATCAATTACGACCTCGCATGGTATGTCATAGCGAAACCTTAGATTTATGTGGTCTAATCTTAATTCTTACTCAGGCCCACCTATAGTCTCACTTAAAAGTTCGTATCCAGTTCTCTGCCTGCCGAGGAGCGGCGTTGAATTCTGCAATATCTAGAGTCCCATTCTTGCCTCTCCTTTTATTACCAGGTGCAATTGAAATTCTAATAGGGCAGAGTATTTATTTTTTTGTCTGACGCCGTATAAACCGCTGGTCTTGATATAAAAACTATCGGTAACTGACAGTAATTTTGTACCTAGAAAAATCTATCATAGATTATAATTGGATTAATTATTATGCTTTAAAAGGTTTTTTTACATCTGGTTTCTGGAAAGAGAAAAAATTATTTGTCAATCCGAACAATTACAATCTGCTTCAAATAATACATCTCGCAAATAAGCAGCAATCGTTATCGTGCTAATGGATCGAGTACACAGGCATCGTATAACCATCGTAGAATGACAGGTGAAAATTAATCGTTTGAAACATGAACAATCAATAATCCTGTCAAACGAACTCTGTGATTAGGCCGATCTGTGATATTAGAGCATTGGCAACAGCACTGCTGTAATGAAGCAAATCAATTGTGGAAATAATATTGTTCTAAATATTCAAGCTGCTGGATAATGGGCTATTTTCCTATAACTGAATTTATATAAAATAGCTATCAGGTATTTTTATAAAGCAAGATGTAAGGATATTTGTAAATATTTGTTTCATTCACAAAAAAAAAATAATATTGACCAAAAGAAGCTTAGCGGCAAGCGGACAGAGTAGTGCGTCTATCTTTTGCATTAAAGTACACAGGGACTCCAAAGGTAATGGAATCCCTGATGCACAGGTAGACAATGACAGGCTGTTTCGTTCTTGTTAGAACTCATCAGAAAGTCATAACCCGTAAGCGACCCCCAGTACAGCGAGCCTGTTCTTTCAACGCGTTTTTAAGAAATAAAAACGCGATGAAACCCCAGTAACGCCATCATAAGGAATCAACTCAATGCAAAAGATATAGCCATCTAACGTGAAAACGTAGAAATATAAATAAATCTAAATAAATCAAGCACGGAACGGCCACTTCACCAGTATAGGAAACATTTTTCGCTTCTCCATACATCTCCAAGCTTTGTGGATTCAGATCTAGATCGCGCTGCAGTCACCCACTGGTTTGCAGCACTATTCCGTAAATGCCGTGTGTAAGTATAAATAAAATAGTAGAATTTAGTGTCCGTTAAAATATATAAACAAAAGAAGCTTAGCGGCAAGCGGACAGAGTAGTGCGTTAACGGACACTAAATTCTACTATTTTATTAATATTGACTTTAATTTTTATATTAGAAACATTTTTTGATATACAGGGTCACTAAGGGTGGCCAACGGCCATACCTCGAAAACTACTGGGAATAGAAACTCGATGGAAAAATATTCATAGTTATAGTGGCTATGAGAAAATCTTAGAAATAATTTTTATGTTCCGCATTTCGCCGCAAAAGGGCACAATTGAAAATTAAATATTAAAACACTAAATGTTTCCAAAAATTCCCACATAAAGTATACTTTTGCATCATTAGAAAGCTTAGGTAATTCTGAATCATTTTGGTTAAAGACTTATTATTGGCGTAGGTACCAGTCTTAATACGAGTAGGGGAAGCTATTGAAAGTATAATCATTGAAATAGCTGTACCTTCAGTACAAAAATGGTAAGTACTTTTAAGTTGCTAGAGAGTGCAATTCTTAATAATAGTTGTTTGCAAGAAACATGTTGACGACTACAGCTCCATATCTCTTTTCGTTTCAAAGTTATTAACAAAAGAATACTTTTTTTCACTTTAATTGAAGAAGTGAATATTTTCAGTAATGTCATCAACCATTCTATGACAAAAAAATATTTTTAACTTTTACGATTATGTTGGTTTGTCACTCATCACTCCAATGGCCCGAAAACTACTTATAAATAATATAATTATCGAATACTTCTAATTTAAACATAATCCTAATATGGTGTTAAAAGGGAAGGGCCTGTCGACATATTAAGCACCGGTTCCCGCAGATCACCGAAGTTAAGCGGTGCCGAGCGCGGTTAGTACTTGGGCGGGTGACCGCTTGGGAACACGGCGTGCTCTTGCCTCATGAAAGAGTGTAAAATAAATCGACACCTAGCCATCCTATTCACGCCGGACAGGCCGGATGAGATCGGATATCTCGTAGGATGAAGGTGCCGTTTCACACTCCCCAGTCGGTAGATCACATTTGTGGTCGATGACCGGTTCAAGATGGCCTACGTAGTCGGCGAACCGTTAAAAAAAAAATACTTTAAAACTGGAGTTAATCCTATATTTTTGTTAATAAAAATTTAGATACAGCGGACAGCACGAAATAAGTTATTTTTAAATTGCAGTGATGAAGAAGAAATTTTAAATATACTTTTTTTCGTAACTAAATTATTATCGAATTCTTTTAAAAACTTTGCTTCTGCACAAAACAATTTATATTCCGTTTCTATCAACATTATAATAAAAATATAACCGGAAGATACACATTCATATATATTCATAAAATTTCCTGTTTTCGTTTTGATATGCTGGAGTTGTGCATAAAATTTTTAATATTATCTGAATATTTAACTGGTTATGTTGGCACGTCTTCAAAACATAAATTATGTTTTATCCTGCGGTAAAATTGCATATTTTCGGCTTAAAAAGTAGGTACCTATTATATTGTAAACAATTTTGATGTTTAGTAGGTAGCTCTAGGTTTGAGATACTGATCCTTATAATCACCTTATTTTTCTGTTTAAAGGTTGGGGATAATGATGTTTCTTGAATGATAGAAGAGTTTTGGATTTGCATTGTCTTTATTTGTTTAACATCACAACGTTTTAACTGGTAAGCATCTCCAGTCATTTTCAGGTGAATACTTAATAATTAAAGTACTACAGCTCTATTTATACTAGCTAGATGTACTGGAGCATAAGTTAGATGGGTGCAGTCATGCGTTCGGTTCGTGTGCGGTATATAGTAAACGGTGGAGAAAACAGGTTTTTAGAGTTGCAGAAAGACCATCTATATCTTTGAGATTTCTTTACTCTACCAACTATTGCAAATAACGAAATTTGACGTTTTTTTCTTTATCATTTATCATCAAATCACGCTCACCAAAACATCTCTCAAAAAGAGTAATTTTGTAGATGTAGATGTAATTAATGTAATAACTATATATCAGAAGAAGTATGTTACTTTATTTGACGTTAAATAACTTAAGTAAGATCATCTATATTAGGAAATAATCTCGGCGCACTGCGTCATTCTCGCAATGATAAGGTTAAATGCTTTAGTTTTAAGGTCAACTTTTTGCAAGCACTCATGCAACCATACTATTTTATTTTAATTGATACTTGTAAACCTTTTACCAATCCTTATTATTCGATATAACAAAACAAGTGATGACAGTAGCACTTTTTAAACGAAGATATATTCCCGGAGTTCTAGAATATAACGTTTATTACAGAAGTAATGGCCAGGGTCCAGGGTATCCCAAACTCGATGCTCGTCATGGGAATCTCGGAAACTATAAGAGATACAGGATCGGCCAATTGGTGGCAAAGTTGCGGAATTTAGTAACCAGTAATATCGTAAAAAAATTTGGGATTTCGTTTTTACATTTTTTTAAAATATTTAAACAGAACTAAAATTTTGAGGAGCACGAAATGTACATTTCAACATAGGTATTAAAAATATTTTTCTACTTCTATATTAGGTAACATTGTTTTCTAGTTCACTCTACAGGGTGATTCCTAAGTTGATACTTCTTTTTTAGCTGTGTATAGAAGGCATTAAAATAAACAACTTTTTCAAATACCTTTTTTAAAATACTTAAAAATAGGCGAGATAGAGAAGTAAAAAATCTAAGTGCGGGCCTGGCATTAAAACATAACCCGCTATAGTTTCTGCTGTTTTTCTTATCTCTTATTAGTATTAGTCATACGGGTAGTGTTGAACAATTCGGTGCGGTGTGTTTTTCTGAAGCAAGTTAATTTTAAATTATTGATACGTGAAAATGGTAAAATTTAAAAACAATGAATTAATAGATAATGTGGTAATTTACTGTGAGTATGGCAAAGTGCTTCAAGATTATACGCAGAACGCTTTCCCTTGCGGGCTCATCCAACACCCAGAAGTTTTCTTAATGTTATTCATCGGCCAAGTTAGGCAAAACCATATTTGATTCGTAGTGTAATAAATGAATGTAAGTACTTTTTTTTTAGTTTTTTGAAAAACGGTATTTGAAAATGTTGTTTATTTTAATGCCTTCTATTCGCAGCTAGAAAAGAAGTATTAACTTAGGAATCACCCTGTATAAGTAAAACTATTCTTACGCACAACTTCTCATTTTCACAGGTGGTCGTAGGAAAATAATAGATCAAACTTAAAAATACTATGAAGATGGTTATTTAGTAATAATATTTTTCTTAACACATTGACGACCAACGTCCAGTATACTGGACATGTTGTTCTTTCCGTGGAGGCCGCGTCCAGATTACTGGACACCTAATTTAACGCATTTAAATGTGTTTAAAATTTGGCGCGGACCCTTAGGCTCGACTGATTTATTTCGTTAGTTCCAGTGTACCGGACGGTATTTTGGAAAATTTTGAGTGCGAAGAAAATTACCTATAAAAGCCCTACAACCCATAAAAAATACAACCCACCGCTTTCAATGGTTTCCCAGGAAGTTCCGTATTTTGACCGTCGGTCGTCAATGTATTAAGGCACACATTTTTGCATGAACAAATGTATTGTAACATTTGGAATCAATATGTATATTTATATATATTATATAAAATGTTTGGTCCGTTATAGAAATTGAGGCGAATCAATTATTTATTCACTCTACTCACTCACAATAGATTTTATTTAAAACATGTTTCCCGAAAAATTGTAGATGCTACAAAAGTCAGTTCAGACATATACTTTTACCAGACAGATAAAATATAACTTGACTTAAAGTACAATCTGAACAAAAACTTCTTTTAAATTTAAAATCCAAGCCATAGAACGCACGACTTTGCATAATAGGATTATCCTGGCGACGTATTTTTACGACCACAGATCCCGTCACTTATTTTTTGACTTTGCAAGCAAACTATCAATAGATAATATTATTTAGAAGTTGATTTAGAGAATTGAGAAATTACCTGGTCTTAATAACACAAATTGAATAACATTATCTACAAAATAAAATCTGGAATAAATTTAAATATACATTTTTATGTCCGTAATAATCAAAAAGGAACATTAGCGGCTAGAGCCTCTTGAGGTCGCGTGGCCGCGCACCCCCTACCGCCTGCCACAAATACGATAATTTTATTTCATTATGTTTATTGTTGAATTTACCTGGAAACAAAAATACATTTGGTGGATCTACCGATAATTCAGAAGAATTGGCAACACTGCCTGCAACTCTCTTACCTTACTTGAAATCCACGTACTATCAAGTAATGCTCTCGGTGTGGTGCGGTACCGAATTCTCTGCGGCAGCTCCTTTCATACGAATACGTAAAATCAGCGACCTCCGGACCTATTTCCACATTCCATTCGCTGTGTTTGACTGAAAATAGGCTACAATCTCGTTGAATTAATCCGCGAAGGTCTCACGGCTTTTGGCAAAGTACAAGGGGGAGGGTGGGAGACGTGGTGAATAAATTTGAATATACAGGGTGGTACAAATTCATGTGCGTACAAGGGGATCTCGAAAACGGTAAGAGATACGAAGATGGTTAAATTGAGGCAAAGTTGTGTATTTTGCGGCTTAATAATTTGGGGAAAGAAAATTGTAAATATTCCGAATACCTTCGGAGATATCCGAAAAAAAAACGAAATTTTTAGTTTTTTGCGCATTCATTTTTGACTTGGGAAAAAATCAAAAAACACTTTTTCATAGCCGTTCTTTATGTTCTACAAAATGGCGTTATTAGTTTTCAAATTAGACGTTTCGTTCTTTAGATACCAACCTTAATTCATTTTTTTTTATTACGGACTTGGAATTTTTAAAACAGTTTTAAGGACTTCTAAGCTTTTGAAATTTAATATAATTTAAAGGTTTTTAAAATTTTAACGTTTAATAAGTAAGTTTTTAGGGCATGAAAAGTATTTCTATTTTTTATTAGTATTTTATTAATATAACCGTATATCTTAAGTCCTATTTTTTTTGCCTTAGACCTAGACCGAAATACTGTTAAACAGAAAAAAATAATGCTCCCAAGTAAATAGGTAACTGAAGTGTTAGTCTAGTTATGTTACTGTGATGCGCTAATAGTTGTTTCAAAAACAATTTAATTTTTTTTTTACTGAAAGATATGATGATGCTAGTTTCAGGCGAAACATAAATATAACAAAAATAAACAGACAGAAAAATGTTTAGGGCCGAGACTTTGGGTCTGTTCAGTATAGGCCTCTTTGAGTAAAAATTAACGAATTTTTCAAATCCGAAATTTTTTGTTTTTTAGTTTGCCTCTAAATGTTCAAGACCGTAATGAAATGAAAAAGATAATTTAAAAAATTTGTTATTAAATGACAAAACGTTAAAATGTGAAGAACTTGTACATTGTATTAAATTTCTAAAGCTTAGAAATCCCCAATTTTTTTTTTTTATTTCAGGTCAGTATTTCAAAAAGTTGAATTGTGGTTAGTAACTAAAGAACGGAACGTCAAATTTGAATACTAATAATGCCATCTTGTAGAACATAAAAAATAGCTGTTGAAAATTGTTTTTTATTTTTTTCCCAAGTCAAAAATGAAAGCGTAAAAAATTAAAACCAAAAATGGAAATTTCGGTTCTTTTCGAGTATCTTCGAAAGCATTTTAAATAATTACAATTTTTTTTCACCAAATTATTAAGCTCCAAAATACGCCTCAATTTAACCATCTTCCTATCTCATACTGTTTTCGAGATCCTCTTGTACGCACACAAATTTGTAGCACCTTCCAATATGTCATCAGACTGCGTTCAAATTTGCCATGTAAAATAGCGACTATTTTACACAAATTACAAAAAAACTAAGCAGGATATTGAATTTCGGTTTTTACCAATACTCTATGTGGGTGTAATAAAGTTTTTTTTATGTAAAAAAAATCCAGGAGAAAAGTTATTGTTTAATTTCATTGTATTAATGTGAAAAATATTTGAAATTACTTTTTTTTAATGAAATTAACTTGCTCACACTCCTGAATATCTCTGAGTCAAATTTTAAAAAGTTTTCAAAAATCATTAATAAACATTAGCGAGGATTCTGGTCAGGAGAACCCAATGTTTATATTATAATATATTGTTTGAATGCTCTTAAAAAAAATAAAGAAACGTGAATCATATTGGTGGCAAGTTTTCTGGCTAATATCTTCGATATGAATTTGTAAGTCATGCATTTTAGATATTTCCTCCAAAATTAGAAAAAACATTCGAATGCACTAAATTTTGCGTACCTAGATCTGCGTCCTCCCATACTCATTATCCATGAGAGCATTTTTTACTATACTTAGTAATCTCCCAAAAAAAATCAACTTTGTCAGATAAACAAACAAAACCATTTTAAAAAAATTATGATTTTTGATAATATTATAGCTCAGGGCTATAACTTTTTTCAGCTTCGATCCAACAACTTTATCAAAACTTTTTTGCTTTGTGGGAATCTAAAAAATTAATAAAAACATTTGTTTAGTTATTTCAGAGTTTCAACTGACAAACGAAAAAAAAAAGAACGCCGCCGTCCTAAATAAATATTAATATTTTCTGTAGAATAAAAGCTTACAAGCTTACAAGGGAATCAGTATTAAATTTGAGAATCTATCGAGAGTCTCCACAAAAATAAGTTCTTATTCAGCGTCTTTTTTATCTGTCTATTCTTCAATTTTAAAAGCTGCTTTCAAGTGTTTTCGTACAAAAATTTGTTCCCAGGTTTACCAACAAAATTACATTTAGGCTTTAAAATTGATTAAAGTAAAAGTGCCCATGAAAAAGTTGATCTTTGACTTTACTCATACTTACTCTTAATTGACTAACGTAGAACTGATCTATCAATTTAAAAATCTCATCAAATTCTAATTTTCTAAACACATTTTCGTTTTCTTTTTTTATTAATTCCTCTACCACACATTACATTGCCTTTATCGCATGATTCTATTTTTCTTCGCTTATCCATACAAGATGCCCCAATAACAAAACGTTTAAGAAGAAAGGAGATACTCCAAGTCTTCCTCCACTAAATTTATTAAATATTCTCGAAATTACAGAAAGGAAAATCTCGAGGGAAATCTTTCTACATGATTTTAGATTGTTTATACGGAAAGAAGGAAAGTATAAATTTTTCCAAAAATGCTAAAGAAAAACCTCAGTACTATCTTTAGCTACCTCTATACCTAAAATAAAGTATCTTTTCTTACAAAGCATTTTCATTTGTCTTATCAAAACTGATTTAGTCCCTTCTTAATTAGATTAATTATTTTTATTAACAAAAAATATTTGTGTTCTCTCATTGGTGTTTTTATACAGGGTGGCCCATTTGTCTGACAAAGTAATATACCGTCTCTACTATTAAAGATATCAAAAAAAAGTTTTTATAAAAGTTGTGAGGTATAAAAAATATATGTTCTAAAATTATTTTTAAACATACAGGATGGTCCAAAAAAGTAGGACAATAAAAAGATACATTGTTTTAAATGGAACACCCTATATATTTTAGCATTTTTTGTTTCCTTACAAAATTGTCCATATGACGCCATATTTAGTTTTTTAATTTTTTGTAACGTTGCCAAACAAAATGCGAAATTCTTAAAATTTTGGAAAAAACATGATAGTAAAAAATTACCTGTATTTCTCAATAAAAGTATCGAAAATCGAAAAATTTTTGTAAGCTCTTAAGTTTAGGGATAGATAAACTGTCTTAAATCTTTAAGTACCAAAAATTTTGTACAGGGTGTTTTCTGTTGACCTCCAAACATACAAAATTTTAAACTACAATAACTCCGTTTTTTCAAATGAAACACCCTATATTTATTAGGCTCATCTGATAGATATTGTAAGTATCTTTTATTATTGTTAAGTCATACCTAATAATAAATTTACTAGTTTTGGCAATATTTCGATTTTTATTTAAATTTTGGTGAAAAAAACTAGAGTTTTTATTTTTCTAGTAAGCCATGACCAGCAAAGTCAAAACAAATGTAATTGAATATAATGTCATATTTATAATTATTATATTTATAATATCCAGTTGCGTAATAAAAACAAAATTTTATTAAATTAAATAAATACGTAACTAACTATGGTTATCAATTTGTTTTAATATGGAATACTATTTAATTACATTTGTTTTTAGTTTGCTGGTCATGGCTTACTAGAAAAATAAAAATTATAGTTTTTTTCACCAAAATTTAAATAAAAATCGAAATATTGCCAAAACTAGTAAATTTAGGTATAGGTATGACTTAACAATAATAAAAGATACTTACAATATCTATTAGATGAGCCTAATAAATATGGGGTGTTTCGTTTGAAAAAACGGAGTTATTGTATTTTAAAATTTTGTATGTTTGGAGGTCAACAGAAAATACCCTGTACAAAATTTTCGGTACTTAAAGATTTAAGACAGTTTATCTATCCCTAAACTTAAGAACTCACAAGAAATTTTCGATTTTCGATACTCTTATTGAGAAATACAGGTAATTTTTTTCTATCATGTTTTTTCCAAAATTTTAAGAATTTTGTATTTTGTTTGGCAACGTTGCCAAAAATTAAAAAACTAAATATGGCGTCATATGGACAATTTTGTAAGAAAACAAAAAATGCTAAAATATATAGGGTGTTCCATTTAAAAAAATGTATCTTTTTATTGTCCTACTTTTTTGGACCATCCTGTATGTTTAAAAATAATTTTAGAACATATATTTTTTTATACCTCACAACTTTTATAAAAACTTTTTTTTGATATCTTTAATAGTAGAGACGGTATATTACTTTGTCAGACAAATGGGCCACCCTGTATTTCACCACTTAAGCAATCACACTTATTATTTCATCTCTTAAATGTGACTTAGATAAAGTACTTTTTTCCTGATTTTTTTACACACATATTTCCTATTTATCTTCTTTCTTCTTATCAAACATATTTTATTTGCTTCCTCTGTAAAGATTTCCTTTACAACCCTGTAATATAGAAGATATTTTATGAATATAATATCGCAGGAAGAGTAAAGTGTCTCATTTCTTTTCCTAACTCACCATTCCACTTGAAAGTATGGACTATTTCGTCAAGTTATTTGAAAAGCTCTATTTACGTTTACCTCGCTATTTAATGTTCTATAGTTCCAACAAATTATATTTCTTCTGATGATGAACATATAAATAATTCCCTAACTAACCTGTAAACAATAATATTTCTGCTTTATAGCGAAGGGAATGGCCTTTAGCCACACGACTCGAACGCCGACACTCGTGACGAAGACAAAAGAACTCAGTCTGGAACATCTAGCAAACAAATTTACACAGTAGCATTGAATTCTACTTTATACTAACATAGTGTCACGTCGACAAACGATGGGTATATGTATATGAGTATATGCTAGAAATAAATTGTTAAACGCAAATATATAGTATTTTGTAGAACAAGAGTGGATATGATGTCTATATCTCACGAGAAAGTGAATTAAATAGGACGGAGTGCTTAAACTTCCGAGTGCGATATTGACAAACAACTCGAGTTAAACAGTACATTGTTTCTACGACCTAAATTACGAACCTTATGTTAAAAGAAAAATTTAAAAAAGTTTGCAGGCTGGCGGGCTTAAACGCACGACTCATGATCATTGGATCCAAAGTTCGACGCTTTACCGTCATGGCTACGGGATCATTATTAGAAATTATGGTAAAACCAACTCAATAATAATGCTACATAAAATTAATTTTATATGCACATCCAGCAGGTTGCAATTATTGATAAATTTATTATAGATGCCTATATTTTTTGTTATATTTAACAAACTAATGATATATTGTACCATATACATATAAATGATATAATTTGGTGTGTTGAAAAAGAAGGCGGAGCCTCAGTAAATACAATAAACTGTGATTGATCAGTACTTTATAAGAATGACACAGAGAAATATAATTTTTCTAACAATGCTGTTAACTAATGGGAAATTTCTTAATTCGTGAGAACAAATCACAAAAGAATAATAGGTCGGTGCTGTCTCCAACGGAAAAAGAGACATTTTTACACACAGTGTTACATTCGTAGGATATTCTTTAGAATCACTTGTGGTTGTGATCTGCTAAAAAAAATACTTTTTTGTATTGGTTGCAATCATTAAATTTTTCTTAATAAATGGGACATTTTATTTTTAAAGGTCGCAAGACTATGTAGCTCTGATAATAAGAATATGAAATTTTGCCGTACAGTTAACTGAAATAGCCTACTTTTCTCGTCACTTAAGTTGAAAGAAAACAGCAAATTTCCATGTGGAAGTGGAAACAATAATATGCCTGCTTCATCAAGCGAGCGGTCCCTGACAATAATTGGCCAGTTTTAAGAGTGAATAATTATTATATCTCTTAAAACTGGCCTAGTATTTCCGTGACAAGAAAGATTAGTTAAAATAACCTCAAGAGGAAACTTAGTAATTGGTTACAAGCCACTTTTGTCATTAGCTTAATAACAGCTTGTGGGGTTAAAGAGGATATATTTGTTGCCAGTACTAAACTGTTTGGAAAATGGGTCATATTATGTCAACACTGTGTTAGATATCAAAATACAAATCAGATTGCACCATCAAGAAGTGAAGACTTTATTATTGGTAGGATGTAAAAAACCTGCAGGCCAGTCTCGAACTCTTTCGTTCTCGTCCACTCAGGGTAGGTACTTATACCTTCCAAACCATAGTCTTGATGATAATAAAAATTACAATGTTATCAATTCTCTAGGGTAGTATATAACGTTTAATGCGTAGTCCTGGTGTATTTGTTTGGTTAAAATAAATATTAAAATTTGTTGTAAGAATTAGGTAAGCTAATCTGTTGGTTGCAACATACCGACTTAGTTACCAATACCAGAATACAGCTAAGAATATTATTTAGTTTTTAAATTGAAAAATGTTTTTGCCGGCGTACAGACTCGATTAAAATTGAAAAAGTTTTATGTCTCCGCTGGGAATCGAACTCAGAACCTCTCGATTACATGTCAAGCGCGCTGCCAATTGCGCTATGGGGGACCTGAAATTCTCTCACCAACTTCGGTCATATAACTTATTCAATTTTATGTTAGTAGTAATAGTCTGGAATCTCCTGTGATTCACAGACCGGGGAGGGTGTTATAAGGGGAAAGGGAACTCACTCACTACCACTGAACATTCATATATTTCACAAATATTGTTTTTTTAATAAAGAGCCAGCTAGGAATATCAAAAAAAAAGTAAAAAAAACATTTACAAAAACCAATTTAATCCAACCATGCAGATGGGGAGAGGTAATAATTTAATTTTCGAAATTTGATAGTAGTTAGATGAACTTTAAACAAACTTTGGGCGTGGCTTCGAACATTTTTCGCCTGCGGCGCTTTCCGCCTTCTTCACTAAGTACAATATCATAAAATACATATAGTCCCGACTATCCCTTTGTCCAGAAAAAAAATGTTCTACTTACGCCCATTCATAAATTACTTATATGACCGAAGTTGGTGAGAGAATTTCAGGTCCCCCGTAGCGCAATTGGCAGCGCGCTTAATATGTAATCGCCAGGTTCTGGGTTCGATTCCCAGCGGAGGCATAAAACTTTTTCAATTTTAATCGTCTCTGTACGCCGGCAAAAACATGTTTTCAATTTAGAAATTATTTACAAACGCTAACATAACTACTTTAAACTATTTACGGCTAGATGTCACTATTCAGAGATCTCTTTCTGATTCCGGCTAATAACGCTATATGTAGTCGATGTAAGGATAAAAGAAAAATAGATCTTAATGTTCTGTGGTAGTGAGTGAGTTTTCTTTCCCCTTATAACACCCTCCCCGGTCTGTGAATCACACGAGATTCCAGACTATTACTACTAACATAAAATTGAATAAGTTATATGACTGAAGTTGGTGAAAGAATTTCAGGTCCCCCGTAGCACAATTGGCAGCGCGCTTGACATGTAATCGAGAGGTTCTGGGTTTAATCGTGTCTGTACGGCGGCAAAAACATTTTTCAATTTAAAAATTATTTACAGACGCTAACATAACTACTTTAAAATATTATTTAGTTTCCAAACTAAAAGAATTTTGTTTAAACTATATAACCAAGTAATACCTAGCTAACGTTTAATTTGGAATTAAAAGATTATGTATACTTACTTAAGTCTATCTAGTAAGGAAAAAATTAGCTTGAGCCATCAACACATTCTATAGAGTTTATAAAAATATGTACAAAAAGTTTCCGTTTTTATTGAGCAAGTAAGTACTCCAGTAGTTCCTAGAAATTAAGACTACTCGCACCACTATAATTTTATACAAGTAATTTTTAGTACCTCGCAAAACAAAGTTTATATGCTCCGTTCAAAGCAAAAACGAGAAGGTCGATAGGTATAATTTTAATAAAACAACTACAATACAAAACATTTTTGGGGAATAAATGAGCTGTAATTCTGTGTAGGTGTTTTTAACAAGCAATCTTTTTAACCTTCAAATTTATTTTCTACCGAAAAAGACGTAATCAATAAAAACACAAAGGAGGCTGCTTTTTATTTTCTTTCCAGTAACTTCCTGGATTAATTTAATTTTGTATTTTGGCAAGATTAAAGATAAAATTGAGGCAGTAAAATTGAAAAATTTATCTTATATTAGAAAATAAGATATAAAGAAGATTTTATTTGTTTTTATTGGATCATTCTTCGAATGGAATTTATTTAATAATTTTTTTGACTTATCGTAAACATTATTGAAGCCTTAAAATAATTGTGGCTAAATTTAATGAGTATTGACAAACTTTTAGAGCTTATATTTATATCTGATAATCAATAGCTGCGTCCAGATCTGACGAGACACTCCCGATGCTGACTATTTTTCCTTGCCGCGCGGCAACCCTGCGGCGTGAATGATCTTACAAGGCTACTGCATATATTACAGGGTTCTGCACCTCACTTCCCATCTTCTATAGCTCACTTATTAATTAAGTTAGGATTTTGATATTTTGCACAATTTACATCTGTCCTAGGGCGCGGAAAATATTTTTGTTTATACAGGGTGTTCCAAAAAAGTGTGACGTTATAAGGATTTATCTTTTTAGATTACATTCTATATATGAGGGGTTCAGAGCAAAAGTGGTGTAAGTCATAAAATGTGAAAAATGTGAATATTACAGAAAACTACTCTTTATACTCATATTTTTTCACTGCCACAGTGGTGTAAGTCAGTTGTTCTTAAATAAAGCAATAGATGGCGATACTATGTTTGCGCTCTGAAAAATAATTAAAACTATTCAGTGCAAAAACGGTGTAAGTCATTTAAACGTCAAGTTTCCTGGCAGAAACACGTGTAATGCAATTTAAAGTAATTATAAGGATTAAAGGCGTCCTGTCACACAACAAAAAAAGCGCGATATGTCGGACTTATTACCTTACATTCCTCCTATTCGTCATGCTTATTTTCAAAATCTTCCGACAGAAATCAGAACTCGTCAGTCGCAACCACCAACGCAAGGCAGCTCCTCAGATGAAGACGATTTGTACTTCGATTAAATTTATTCATTCAATAATAAATTATATAATATTTTGTATTCTTAATAAAAATTCTGAAATGTGCTACTTCAATTAGTTCACTAAAATTTCAGCGCAAAAGTGGTGTAAGTCAAATTATTATTAGTTTTTTGATATTATTTAATTAATATTTCATCAATAGGATAATACAATAACTATTTATAGTGATAAATAATGTCTGAAAATGACTACAGGTATTGAAAAATAACTTAATAATTGTTTATCTTGCAACATTTTTTTACAATTTTAGGACAAACTTTAAAGTCCAATAACTAAAAACAATACATTTTGACTTACACCACTTTTGCTATGAACCCCTCATATATATTCTTACTTATTTGGATGCCTCTTATAGTTGCTTTTATACCCCTGAAATTTCAATTAAATCGGTTCAGTATTATAGGCGAAAAAAATAAAAACTAAGAAAAATCAATTTTGCACCACTGGTTTTAAAAATTAATAAGAAATAATAATAATAATAATAATAATAATAATAATGCCTAGATAATAGAATTATACAACGCTACTTAATAAATAAGGTCGAATAGTCTCGTTAACCAAGGTTGATTAATACGATACGTACACAGTTGAGTAACAAACTTTGAAAGCTTTAAATCAATTTACTTTTCTTATCTCAAATTGGAACCTCTGTATATTATTATATCATTCGATGCAGAATTAAAAATCAAACATTTATTCTAATTACAACCCTATCGCAATTTCTAACGCATCAAGACGTATTTGCAGAGAGCTCGTAGATATGATTTTCATATTAGGAGCATGCGAAAAGAAATCTTTTTTGTAACTTCAGTAAACGTTAATACCAATAAATTGTTTTTCAAAGCCACCTTTGAATTTTTCTTGGCAATTGTAAAATTTTAATATTATAGGTACCTTATTTTAAAGTTTATTTATGATATTAGGGCAAAATTTGGAGTTTAGGGGGGGGGGGGAAGGGGCGCTTTTGAGGATTCAAATTTAGGAACTTCCGAATTAATTAGATTGTTGGCAGTCAAAGTTTCCTGTATATAAATATTCATACTTTGACCTGTTTTTCTAATGACTCTCACAGTAGGCCGATTATATGACAATCTATAAAGAAGTGGTTTACATGAATACCCATCTACATGGCGGATGTTATACTTTGAACCTATATAATCAAAACTTTAAAATATATGTTCATTTGTTTTTTTAAAAAAATAAACATGTATTTTGAAAAACTAAAAGTTCTTGTGAACCACTTAGTAAAATTTTTGTATTCAATTTTCAATTAGACAAGTCAGGAAACGCCGATGCCACGTTTGACGCTGGTATTGGAGGCTCTTCAGATTAGAACTCCACTTAATAATATTACCAATGGTTTTCATTATTTTTTAAATTACGTAACTACTTTTCACTTACTTCAGAAAATGTACTAGACATAGAAATTATTAATTATTAAAAATGGATTCCATTTACCTCTACATTAATCTGTCTGGGTCTGAAAAGCGTCCTTAGCGGTTGCACTTTGTGCCCATTTAAATTTTATTTGAGAAAGTGGGGCTAGATTAAGTGAATATTCTGATAAAATATTCCTTTTATATTTTTGCGCTGACAGGAATTGCTCAGATTTATGAAAGAATAAGTAAATTTGATTTTTCTTCCACTAAAAGAATTGAATATTGAATTAATTATTTATATTTCTTTTTTATCTTTACAAGTGAAAGATATTATTTAATTATAATAATACGGTTCTAGAGCTATAACGCCTGAGGAGGCAGGGAAATAAAATGTTAAAAACGTAGTTTTCCTGATGTTTTAATTAAAAATTAAAGAATTTGTGCTTATTAAAGTTTTAAATTGCATGTAAAGTCTTTAATTTTTTAAAAAAGCATTACCATAGCCAGGTATACTTGATTGCGGCACTCTTTTCGTAGCCCGACTCTAGATTTGTGGGACGGACTTTATGTTATATAAAACAAGAAAATGAAATTTGTAATTAAGCTAATTATTATTTATTTAAATTTCCACATTTTTTAGACTTTTAAATATACCGGGCGTTGCATCGTCGAGCGGGACATAGGAAATCCCATGTAATTTTAAAAGGGGTCAATTATTGGCTTCCCTAATTATTTTAGAGAAAAATTCTATTTAGGTTTATTAAAGAGCACTAAAACCAACATTCAAAAGAATAACTTTAGATATTTTTGATGAGCCCGTTTACGGGTTATCGCCGATTTCTTTTTAACTATTTCTCATTTTTATGGCCCCGTATTTGCGGGCACCAGTCAAGGTAAAAGATGACTGTCAAATAAAGTTGTCATTTTGAAATGTGTGCTTTATTGTTATAAAAACTCGTACATCGAAAATATTAGCCATGAATTACACTTCTGAAGAAAAAATATTGATGATTAAATGGTATTATCAAGGAAATAGTTATCTAAATGTGTCAGACATGTTTGCTGCTCTGTATCCGAATAGACCGATACCTGCAAAATCTACAGTCGAAAGGACTATCAAGAGATTTGAGACAAAAGGCACTGTAATAAATAACTGGAAGAAAAGCAGGAACAAAGAAGAGATGCAAGAAATGATAGGGACTTGCAAGTTTTATTGTGCGTGGAAGAAAATGATGGGAAGATCAGCACAAGGAAACTTGAGGATTGGACGAGTTTAGCCTGACTAGCAACTTGAGGATGACATAGGATTAGATCACACCACAGCGTTACGAGCTTTGAAACGACATAAATAGTATTCATACAAATATGAAAGCACCAAGAGCTAAGAGATAGGGACGAAATACGACGACAGGAGTTTTGATTTGGTATGATTGAAAGAGCAAACATGGATAGGGAATTTTTAAAAAACATTTGTTTCACTGACGAATGCACATTTATCTTAAACAATGAACCCAATGTTCAAAATTATCGATATTTTAGCAAAGAAAAACAACACAGGTTTGTCGAAACAAGGACGCAATATCCACAAAAAGTTAATGTTTGGGCTGGGATTTTCGGAGAAAATATTATCGGGCCATTATTTCTTACACGAAATTTAAATGCAGAATATTTTTTGGAACTACTTGAAGATAATATTTTACCTACTTTACATGATGCCGCTAGGGAAAATCAGGAAGTTTGGTACCAAATGGATGGCTGCCCGGCACATAGTACCCTGGCTGTCCGGGAATATTTAAACCGTGCTTTTAATGGAAATGTTATTGGCTTAAATCATACAGTAAATTGGCCAGCCAGGTCTCCTGATTTATCGCCAAATGATTTCTTTCTCTGGGGCCATTTAAAAAACAGGATATATAAAGATAAAAAATATCCAAATCTAGACGAGTTAAAAAATGCTATTTCTGCCGAATGCAATAGAATTTCAGTTTACCAACTAGCGAATGTAAGAAGAGAATTTTATGATCGCCTCGGTTATTGTCTAGCAGTCAATGGAGGAATATTTGAACATCTTCTTAAATCCTAAAGTTCTAATAATTTAATAGTACCTGCCTATTAATTAGTAAAATATTGAAACATGTAAAATGTCATAATTAACCTTGTAATTGGATACTTTATTTTAGTTTTATTCAGATTAATTTGTACTCATAAATACACCTTTAATATTTTCGATGTACGAGTTTTTATAACAATAAAGCACACATTTCAAAATGACAACTATATTTGACAGTCATCTTTTACCTTGACTGGTGCCCGCAAATACGGGGCCATAAAAAGTTGAAATAGTTAAAAAAAAATCGGCGATAACCCGTAAACGGGCTCATCAAAAATATCTAAAGTTATTCTTTTGAATGTGGGTTTTAGTGCTCTTTAATAAACCTAAATAGAATTTTTCTCTAAAATAATTAGGGAAGCCAATAATTGACCCCATTTAAAATTACATGGGATTTCCTATGTCCCGCTCGACGATGCAACACTTGGTATTATCATTAATAACAAGAGTAAACAATGTCAATTAAAAATATATCCATATCTTATGAATAACTTAAGTATAAAAGGTGTGCCTCTGAAGTAGATTAGTGATTTTCTTAGATATAGAAAACAGTAAGTATGTTTTAATGCGACATACTGACAATACTAATTCTTCAGCAGTGAATTTGGAGTGCTATAGGTTAAAAAACCACAGAGGTCGGTCCTTGCCTCTGTGCTTTTTATTATTTGAATTTACTTACTTAATAAACTTTTACTTACTACACTCTTTACGATATATGCGGTTGATTTGACTTTGACTGATTTCAAGGAAAAGTTTTATTGAATTGGAATCAATTTGTCATACACAAAATAAGTTTGTCGCTCAAACTAATTTGTTCTTGCTAGAGAGATTTTAATATACCTAACAATACTTTTTTTTAGTTTCCTAAACCAGTTGTAGCTATTTCTTGGTTGGTTTTGTTACGGAATGCATTACGTTAAGACCAGGCGTGGAGATGGATACCTGGAGAAAGGGCAAGATGACAGTATGAGAAAACATCAAGAGAATGAAAAAAATTATGAAGATAAGTTAAAGAATAAAAAGAAAGCTGTACCAAACAAGAAACTAATATTATCAAACTGTAACAACTAACAATCTAATAAATATATATTCTGATTGAGTAAAAGAAAGGTGGGTTTTTAATAATAATGGATATAAATACAAGCAGTAATTACAAGATGTCAGCAGCTACCACTGCAACATGTTTAAACAAAATTTTTTAATCTTGAAAACTAAATATTATCCTTAATGCCTCCCGCGCACTAGCAACTTTTGTTATAAGCAACTAAATAGTTTAGTCACCCAAAAAGTTGCCCGTTATCTCCGGCATCTAGAGAATAGTTCAATTCAACCATGGATTTTGTAGAAATTGCATGAATTGTGTTTGTGCTCTCAGTTTAGCTAGAAAAAGAAAGCAAAAAAAAAGTTATTTTGGGTTCATCTAATACTAAGCCAATGACCTTTAAATGGACAATTTTATAAGTTGTTTGATGGCTTGAGAGAGCATCAAAACAAATTTTTTAATTATTTTCGAATGAGTAGATATAGATAGTTTTAACAACTTATTAAAAATACTGGGACATCGTATTTCATATCAAAATACTACATTTCGTCTGTACCACCACAGGAAAGAAAGAAACCGTAACAGTTTACCATGTAAAAATAGTTAACAAAGCAACTAAATAATCGCCGGGTGCGCGGCGACAGGGGGGGGGGGGGGGTTTAGAGTTCGGGTTTTCAAGTTAAAAGTAAAACTATATTGATATGTTTATACATAATATAATAATGTCGGGTTGCATAAAGATATTTAACAATAATTAACTAACCAGCAACTTTAACTGTGGCATAAATGGCATTGGCACAAATAGTTTTCTTACAACCAAGTTGGCTCTTGATTGACTAATCAGACAACGTTAGTTTTGAGAAAATAATGTCTGCCAATGTCATTAATGCCACAGTCAAAGTTGCTGGTTATTTATCCACCGAATTGACCGAATTTTACAGCAACAACTTTCAAGGCGAAAAGTAAAAACTACTTTATTGTAATTTTTACTAAACTTTTTCAATTTAATAAGTAAAAATATTTTTCCTTACTACATTTCTGCTAGCCTGTTTAACCTGTTTCTAAAATAAAAATATCCAGGTATTTTGTAATGTATTTTTACTATATTTATTATTTCTAAAATCAATTAAGCGAAAGGCAACAGAAAAGCATATTTGTATATTATCTACAACTGGCAGAATATTAAAACAAATACGCTAAAATATAATTGGATGGCGTGTTTATTCAAATGCAGGCTGAATGCAGTCATGTTAGTATAGAAGGGACCCTCGAAAATTCATTTAGAAAGGTTGCCAACATCAAACAGCTTAGCCGGCATCTACCAGCAAGTTAAAAAAAAATGGGTTATTCTAAAGGAAATTCTGTTTTAATAATCAAAAAACAAGAGAAAACGTTAAAATACATTTTTTTCTGCGCTTGTGTAAAAATTTTTCTAGCCATAGAATTACCCATATATTTAATATTTTTTTCGATGGACTCACTCCCTCACACATGATGACGCCGAGTTAGCCGTACGCGAAGTGATTAAACTTTCAAGTGCGATATGAACAATCCACTCGAGTTGAACAGTATATTTTTTTTACGGTCAAACTTACGAACCTTATGCGAAAAAATGTTCAAAAAAATTGCAGGCTGCTGGACTTGAACTCACGACCATTGGATACAAAACCAGATATTGTCGCTTCGCCAGATCCTCATATTAGAAATTAGATGCTAAACGAAATTAATTTTCTATGAACATTTAACAGGTTGCATTATTGATAAAACTATTATAGATGCGTATACTAACGTGTATAGAATTAAATTTCCTATCTAAAGGCCTTATATGATACAATCCACATTTTTAGTCATTTTGGAATTGTGAGCAATTTAAATAAAAAATCTTAAAATTTCTGTTTGTCTTAATGCTACATTATTTTTGAAAAGAAGGCTTCGACTGGGATTTTCGTTTGACTTTGAGCTTTGTTACCATTTGCTATTAAGCGCCTATGTTCGTTGCTTAGCTATTTCTAATTTTCAAAGCCAAACAAAACTCCCAGTCGAAGTCTTCTTTTCAAAAATATAGCATTAAGACAAACAGAAATTTTAAGATTTTTTATTTAAATTGCTCATAATTCCAAAACGACTAAAAATGTGGATTGTAACATATTAGGCATTTAGATAGGAAATTTAATTCCCTACACGTTAGTAAGCTAAAAAATAGGGTGTTCCATTTGCAAAAATTGACTTATTTACATTTATTTAAATGGAAACATTGGCACAATTTTAAGAACTCCCTGTATAAAAAACGTGAAACCTAAGTAATTTAAACTAAAGATCTATGTATTACTTGTAAGCTTACAAAATTTTAAATGTTTACCTTTATTAGTTTAGAGTTACTAAACTTTCTTCTCGGAGCGTTTTTACACAAAAAATCCTTTTATAATTCATATCTCAAAAACGGTTAGAGATAGGAATAGATTAAAATTAACAAAAGTGATTTAGATTTTAATAACGTAATCAAAAATGCTAAAATATACAGGGTGTTTCATTTGAAATAGCAAAGTTGGCATTAACTTCCGGTATAATCGAAAGTACGAAAAACCTCAAAAGATAATGTTTTAAAAGCTCAAAGCCAATTATGCCTGCTATCAAATTTTTAGAAAGATAAGTTTACTCGTTTCCGAGATCTTCTAATAGGCCACTCAACGTGAATCACCCTGTATATTTTGTTCTATTGAACAAATTAATAACATATTGTACCATATACTTATAAATTATATAATTTACTCAAAAAAGAACGCGGAGCCTCAGTAAATACAAGAAACTGTCATTGGTCAAAACTTTATAAGAATGCCAGAGAAATATAATTTTTATACCCATGTAGTCAACTAAGAAATGGAAAATTTTCGGATTCATGAGAACATTATAGGTCGGCGCTGTCCCCAAAGAGAAAAGATAATTTTTACCACTGTGTTATATTCATTGAAAATTCTTTAGGATCACTTGTAGTTGTGATCTGCAAAAAAAAATAATTTTTCAATATTGTATGCATGCATTGGTGGAAAACTTCTTTATAAATGGGAAATTTCATTTTAAAAGGTCGCAACGCTGTGCAGCACTAAACAGTAAGAATATAAAATTTTGCCGTGCAGTTAACTGGAATAGCCTACATTTCTCGTTACTTTAGTGTAAAGGAAACAGCAAACTTTTATGTGAGAGTAGAAAAAATAATTTAATGCGTCTCACCTACAGAAAAAGAAAAAACACTGTACATTTTTGCCCTCTTTATTAGAACTTTGTCAAGGTACTCTCTTAGATGACCCCCCCCCCTAATGGCTTACATGCAGCCGTAATTGGAAAGTATTTAACAAGAATTAAATGGCTTAGTGAGCAACCTATCTTTAAAATTCTTGCTAAGAGGAACTCGTTAATTTGTTACTTTGAAAATTTTTGAGGCGCCATGCCATGCATTTTAATTTAAAAAGTTTAATCTACATTAGACCTTACCTTACATGATGTAAATCGGCTTTAAAAGCAATTGGTGCTTAAATGCTTTACGTGCCTATATTTTTAAACTTAAACTAAACTGCTTTGGTGAGGTTTTATAATCTTTCATATCGATTATTAATGTAACTATATTCTTTTTTTCTTAGTACACTTAGCCGCAAAAATAACGTACAACCAAAAATTATGCTAAATTTCAAAAATGATTTTCTCGCGAACCGATATGTCGATTACGATATTTTTTAAACTCTAGCTTTTGTCCTTGGAAATTGCACTGTGATAGCATTTTTTAATCAGATTTAGGCTTATAGAAGGTGCAAAAATGAAAATAGGTTTTTCCGTTAAATTTGAGACACCCTGTAGGGAGTATTAGCAACAACAACGAATGCATGATGAAATCATATGTAGTCCAATCATTTTTTACTAACGCAAAACCTCATATAGCAAGCATCGTCAATGAATATTTACGTGAAGTAAATATTCGAACTCTAATTTGGCCACCGCGTAGTCCCGCTTTGAGTTCTATAGAGCACTTATGGGATATTATTGGTAAGGGAACTGAGACTTGACCAAAATCAAATGTCCAATTTAATATTGAGTACTTATGTCGAGGCGATGTGAAGCAGTACAGAAGTAGAGGTGGAAACATGCGCTACAATTATACTTTTTTTGCTATTTATTAATAAAAAATTTTAGTGTAATTATTAGTTAAATGTTGTAAAAATGTTATTTTAATTAAAAAAAAAAATGTTCTGGTATGAGACTATGTATTTTCACTTATAATCTCCATAGAACATGAATTATCTCTGGAAATTTTTTCGAGGTCGCGAATTATTTGGAAATTTCACGAAGCGTATATATGTTCTCATAGCTTATATGGGTCTAGAAATTACATTTACGATAGCTCTTGTTAACTTTTACTATGACTTAAATAATAATTTTTTTATACACCCTTAGAAAGAAAACTAAATGAAGAATTTTATTATAATAATACATAAATAGATTAGTACAGTAGGGCCACAGTGCCATGGCCCTATCTACCTGTACCCCAAGCTATTTAGTCACTTACACTCATAATCATTGCTTTGTATCTTTACGCTTCATTCTTTTTGTTAATGTGAATAATTTAAAATTTAAGCATTGCGTTCAATTGATCTAATAAAGCCTAACGGTGCAAAAACTCCCTGACGCCGCGAAAATTCCCTAGCGCTACCCAACGCCAGCCAATTCTATGTATGGCCAGACTATTCATCGCTTACGAAAGAGATAGTAGATATATCGCCCTTTCTTACTGACGCATAAGGAATTCAGAAATTTTGTGGCGGGCCAGATTCTCAGATCCGTCCGGGATTGGAGGATTTACACGTGCTTTATTTTGTCAGGAGTGCAGAGTTCCAATCGTGTTAGGCCTTCGTCTTTGCTACCGCTACCCGATACCAGATAGCAGCTATTTTCAATACGGCTTGACCTGTCAAAATATGAAATTTAACATAAAATATATTTCTTTTAAACGGTTTTTACTATGGAACGTACATTACTTTCGTAGGTTAGGTTTAGGTCAAATCAGTTAGTCAGTGTGAGTTAATGCGTTTTAAAATGAATAAAAACCCGTTTAAGAAATACCATGAAAGAAAAAAAACTTAGCGCGTTAGGAATATTGTCTGCAGAAAAACATTTTATATTGACAATTTTAATCACAAAGTGATCGAAACATTTTCTAATAAAAAAGAAAGACGAATAGAAGAAAATATAAGTGTTTAGTGAACGTTTTCTTTTTATTGTTTCTTTAGAACTACTGAAATATCGAGAAAAACACTGTTTACTATGTTGTGATTTTAAACAATGTTGTTATTATATGCTCCATTTAATTACTATTCGGTAAGTTTTTTTTTTATCCTATTTTCCTTGACGAATTTAATTGATTTGGATATTTTGGCCCCACCTGTTTCAACTATCACGAGCTGCCTTCAATATGGATTGCTGTTTGTGAATCAGTATTTACCTGAACACAACTGTAGATACTTACCGGTTGAAACGTTGTGATACAAAACCAATAAAGACAATGCAAAATTCTTCTGCCATTCTAGGTCGCACTATAATTATAATAGTTTGAAATAGTAAACCAAAGACACTATACTTTTCGCTCCGAGAGTATTATGGGCCCTGGATGTTCTTTTTCAGTAAAGATATATAACAACTATTAACATTTTCTTGCAAGGTAGTCGTGCAGTTGTGTGAGTATAAAATGATATGGCCTTAATGATAAAATCAAACTTTTAGGAACATTTTGTTAATGTTACTTTAAAAACCAGTTCTACGAGTTCTACAACACTATGCATTTTAATTTTAAAAGTTTAATCTAAATTAGACATCAGTACAGCACACACGATGTAAATCTACTGTAAAGGCAATTGATGTCTAACAGTTTTACGTGAGTAAATTTTGTAAACTCTAAAAGCTACTTTCGCGAAACTTTATTGGATCAAAAGAATAGAAAGAATTTAATTGAACTATTTTAGGTTTATATAGAAGGAATATATACAATACAGTATTAACAACTGTATACAGGATGGTGATACGAAGACGGTTAAATTTAGCAAAGTTGCGTATTTTGGGGCTTAATAATTTGGTAAAAGAAAATTGTAAATATTTCGAATACCTTCGGAGGTTTCCGAAAAGTACCGACATTTTTACTTTTGGTTTTTAAATATTTGCGCCTTTATATTAGACGAGACAAAAATTTTTCATAACCGTTTTTATGTTCTACACTATGGCGTTATTAGTTTTTAAATTGGACGTTTCGTTCTTTAGATACCAACTTCAATTAATTTTTTTTAAATACAGACCTGGAATTTTTAAAACTGTTTTAAGGACTTCTAAGCTTAGGAAATTTAATACAATTTAAACGATTTTAAAATTTTTAAGTTTTCTCATCAAATAACACATCACTAGATACTATTTCAAATTATCCTTTCTTTACTATTAGGCCCTGGCAATTATTTTAATTACTTAACTATTAAAATTACATTACAGGAAGTTATTATGTTTAGGCCGTTTATTTTTTTTTTTTAAGATTTACCGTCACCATACTCTAGGAAGTAAGCAAGTTTTTACGTCATGAAACTAATTTTATTTTTTATTAGTACTTTATATACTTTGTTAATATAACGTATATCTTAAGTCCTATGGTTTTTTTGCCTTAGACCTAAATTAAAATACTGTAAAACAGAAAAAAATAATGCTCCCGAGTGAAAAAAAAAGGTAACTGGAGTGTTAGTCTAGTTATGTTACTGTGATGCGCTTACGTTTGTTTCAAAAAGAATTTCATTTTTTTTTACTGTTTATTATAATATGTTTATAAAACAAAGAGACAGACAAATTATTAAGACTGAGACTTTGGATCTTTTTTCTTACAAAATATCAAATATCAGGCCACTTTGTGTAAAACTGAACGGATTTTTCAAATCAGAATTTTTTTTTTCTTTTTAGTTTGGCTCTAAATGTTCAGGACCGTAATGAAAGAAAAAAGATGATTTGAAAAATGTGTTATTAGATGACCAAACGTTAAAATTTTAAAAACTTGTAGGTACATTGTATTAAATTTCTAAAGCTTATAAATCCCTAAAACTGTATTTACAATTCCAGGTCAGTATTTAAAAAAATTGACTTGAGGTTGGTAACTAAAGAACAAAACTTCGAATTTAAAAACTAATAATGTCATCTTGTAGAACATAAAAAACTGCTTTGAAAACCTGTTTTTATTTTTTTCCCAAGTCAAAAAGGAAAGCGCAAAAAAATAAAAACTAAAAATGAAAATTTCTGTTTCTTTCGGATATCTCAGGAAGCCTAAGGAAAAATTACAATTTTTTCTCTCCAAATTATTAAGACCCAAAATACGCAACTTTGCCTTAATTTAACTATCTTCGTATCTCTTCTCGTTTTCGAGATTCCCTTGTACGTACACGAATTTGTAGCACCCTGTATACCATTTGAAAAGGTAGCGTTTGATTTATTTGTTATATTTCCTTCAAAACTAAATTGCCAGTATATTAAACATTATAAAAATTTATTTAAAAAATAAAAATGTTAGAGATATAGTGTAAACAAATTGTTATTAATCAAAAACGCGGCATTATTTACGTTATATATTATTTGTTGGTATTAAATTGTTTAATAACTATTTAGTTTTATGTTATTTTCAAAAACTCATTCATCATCACCTTTACAATATAGACAGCAACAAAAAAAGAAAAACGACAAGCAATTAATTTTTCAAATATTTTATTTAAAAATAAAATTTCAAATAAACTTTTAAACCAGCTGAGCCCTGGCATCCGATAAATATTCATGAACTTATAATCAAAGGAAAAATATACGGATATGCAAATTTTGTACATTTTTTCTCCATTATATAGCTTACACTTCTTTTTTATTATATATTTGGCTTCCTCGTCACATCTGAAGGCAAAAGGACGTTTTGTGGTAATTTCTAAAAAATACAAATGTTTTTTTTTGGAATTTAACTTCTAATAAATAAGGACCGGATTTGAATAGCTTATGACGCAAATTCAAGTGGCGAAATCAACGCCACGTTTATAAATATCTATATTAGATCAATATTTTACTGTATTAAAATAGTTAAAGGTCAATTTGTAAACTGAAAAGCATCCCCAGAAGTAACAGGGGCGTACTTAAAATACTGATAGCTAGAGAATCTACTTCTTGGCTGGCGAAAAGATTGACTAATGGTATTAAATCCTTGGTAACTATTTAAAACTGTCATTTTTAGATTATCAGATTTCGTTCGAAGTGTATAAACGACAAACGCTGATCGGCTCAAAAAGGAAAGTAATTTATATTTAACATAAGGAATACACCATAAATTGACAACACTCCACATAACCTATTTAATATAAAATCATTTACGCTATATTCTCAAACTATAGCAGGGTACTATTCTGCAGTGCTAAACTGAAGCGTCCTAACTGACACAATTTGAGATTTTGCCCTAAATGCATTTTTGGGTACCTACAGTTTTGTTTTAACTAATTTACAAAACTAAATCGTCCTATCTCATTTTATAGACCGTCAATTCATATATTTATTATTGTCCTATCTACAAAATCATATTAAATACTAAGATATTTTGTCCCAACCAACATTCCACACCTATCTTTGTCGTAACTGTACACTTAGGACAATCTCGTTTTGTACTTCTATTATCCTTAAAATGCGATTACATAGCAAAAAGTCTTATCTGGCCGATTCAAGGCATTAAATTTTCTTAATAATAAGGTAGTTAAGACCGGAGTTCCGATGGCAAATGCTAGAGAGAGAAAACAACGGGGTAGATTTAACTCGAAGAAATACCCTTGTATCTGCCCTGGCTCCAATAATTCTAAAAACTCGACTAAAATTTACACAATATACACTATTGGAAAACTGGAATCTAGGGGGCCGATATAAACGCATTAGACGAAGATTATTAGTAGCGTTTAACACGTTAAACAGAGAACACGCTTTCCCTGCCTTCCTTTCTTTAGAACACGCGGTCAAACCAGGCACGGGAGCGATCGATACGTCGACTCGGCCATACCACACATATATCCCCCCTTTTAGTTGGAATGTAGGAGTGGTTATGTGTCTCTTTTTAACTGAAAGTTTTTCCAATATGTGCCTTCTCTCTTGGTTGCATTAGAGATTTCGCACCCTAGATTCGAGTTTGCCAATAGTATATTATATAAACGTATATTAGCAAGTCTTTGTCTTATCTGTAGCTCCAATAAATTTGTGTAAATACTAAAGAAAAGCGTCCTATCTTACAAAAGTCAAATATCTGATTAAGTTAACTCGCTACATAAAAAAAATTAAAACATAAATATCTCAAAACTTTATTTTATTCAGTTAGGACGCTTTAGCTTAGCATGGCAGTATTAGCAACTTCTGCGTGTATACATACATATTTGGGTAGCCTGGCATATTTATACACAAAACATAACATGCATATTCATAGTTATATTTACCAGAATGACAAAGTCCGGACATGTAATGAGCTATTGAAATCCAGCCTTTAGTAGCATTTGTTTAATTTTTACCCATCAGGTCGTATGTCTTTCATACCTTAAATATTAATTCTACTCATGTTGGGTTGCACAAAGATTTAAAAAAATAGTTAACCAGTCAGGAAACTGTAACTGTGATATAAATGGCATTATATATACACAATTTCAACTGTCTGATTAATAAATCAAGAATTAAGCTAACCGGATGACTTTGATTGTGAGAAAATTATATTTGAAAATTTCAAGTTGATGGTTATTTTAGATTAGAGAAACGATATTATTTAAATACAATATTTAGCTCAAGGGAGACTTTAAGAAGCCACCTGACAAAGACGAACCATCCAGCCGAAAAGACAGTGTCTACCGAATCCCCTACGAATGTGCCCGATATTATATTGGTGAGACGCTGGATAACTTAAAATAAGGATTAAAGACCACAGAAACAGTAAGCTAAAAGAAAAAAACGAAGCTGACCATGTCTGGATGCACGCACAACCATCATGTCTTATGGATAGAAGCTCAACTTCTTCATAAAAAATCATATTGGAGGAAGTTGAAGCAATGTGCTATCATACACCAGAACCTACGTTGTTTTCGTAAGTTCTCATTGCATATCAGATATATCTGAAAATCATTGTAAGTAAATGTAATCTTAGAATAACACCGCGCACGAAGTAACCGCATTATTGCAACCATCCCAGTTATACTTCAGTGCACCTACCCAGTATAAATAGAGATATAGTTAGAAAATGCTTATTTAGTATTCACCTGAAGACGACTGGTTAAAATGTTGCGATTTAAAAACAAATAAAGATAATGCAAGTCCAAAGCTCTATCATTCAAGAAATATCATTGTATCCAACCTATAAACAGATCATTAGTAGTAGTAGTAGTAGTAACAAGATTTATTTAGCACATGGCTACTAATACATTTAAATAATTATTAAATTTTTTTTTTAATACAATTTTAAATGACCTTTTGAAACATTTTTATTTATCTTGTTGTTTTAATAAATATTTTTTAAAACTCTGTTTGAATGATTTTAAGCTTTTTTGTGTTTTAATTGATTTATTTAAATTATTAAATTCAATAAGCCCTTTATAAAATACCGATTTATAAGCTATGTTTTTTGAAAAAGTATTAAGAAAAAAATTATTGTTATTTCGCGTTAAATAATTATGATGATCACAATTTAGAACAGTAAACTCTTTTAAATGTGAAGGTAACATACCATTTTGAACTATGTAAATAAATATCAAAACCAAAAATAATATTAAATTTTTTACATTTAACCATTCTAATTTTTTTAACATTATATTAATTTTTGAATATCTATCCATATTAAATAAAATTCTCATCGCTTTATTTTGTAAAATTTGTAATCTGTTTATTACACCTTCATCAGCGTTAAATAAAATTGTAGAACAATATAAAAAATATGGCAAAATTAAAGTATTATAAATAATTTTTTTCGAATAATATTTTAAATTGAAACTTATTCTTTTAAAGTAATTCATTTTTCCCGCAATTTTAGAAATTAAATTTTCATATTGGATATTAAATTTTAATTTTGAGTCAATTAGGTACTATACCTAAATATTTAAATGAGTTAACTATTTCCAATCTGTCTCCATCAATTAAAATATTTAAATTGGTTAAATTCAAATTTAAACCCATAACCATACATTTTGTTTTGGAAATATTTAATTTTAATTTGTTTACTTTTAACCAATTTGACAATAAAACAAGTTCTAAATTTAAAACTTCCAAAATTGAGGTCGGGTATACAATAATTTTTAATAATAATTAACTAATCAGCATCTTTGAACGTCCTGTTATTTTTAATTTACTAATCAGACAACTTTAAATGTGAGTACATAATGCCTGTTAATGTCATTGTCACAGTCAAACTTGCTGGACGTGTATCGTATGATATTTTATTTCATTTTGTCATTATAATCCTTTTTAAAAAGATTAAATAGAAATGTTTATTACAAATTTTAAAATATAAATGCGACTGTCGTTTGCTTGTCACTGTCAAATAAATAAAATTATAATATTTGAGTAAAGAATATAAATATAGTTTAAAAAAATAAAAATTACTAACTTTAGTTAAGCAAAATAGAGTCTATTCTGTAGTTGCGTAATATTTTTCATTTACTAAAGTTGGTAAAAAAAAAATTTTTACAAGTTGAAGTATCTAAACAGAGTTACTTGGTATCAATAAATAGATAGTCAAAACAAAATAAAAATTACTAACTTTAGTTAAGCAAAATATTTAAAAAATTGTAAAAGAGAGTCTATTCTGTAGTTGCGTAATACTTTTACAAGTTAACGCATCTACACAAAGGTATTTGGTATCGATAGATATATTGGAAACAAAATAAAAATTACTAACTTTAGTTAAGTAAACTATTTAAAAAATTGTAAAAGAGAGCCTATTCTGTAGTTGCGTAACATGTTTCATTTACTACAGTTGGTAGTTACTACAATTTGTGTACTTGAACATTTTGTTTCCTATAATTTTAAGGGACAACTTGTCAAAATCCAAAGTAAAAAGTCATAATTTATAAAAACAAAAGAAGGTTGCTAGGCAATACATTACAGTACCTGACACTGTAATGTTCAACTTACCGGCCGCAAATGAGTACATGGTAAGTTAATTTTCTGGACAAAATGAAATAAAAAATATTTGTGCAACCCATGAGTGTTTAAATTGGGTTGCTGTTGTATTAGTTGTGTCTTACTCCACATGCTTTGTCAGTTTTATAGTCAACGTACGTTGTGGTTTTAAAGAGTTGAAGGGTTTAAAGGGTTCGGGGGTCCTGAAAATAGGGAGAAAACCGCCAATATACAAGTCTATGTAATAATGCGTTTATGATAAATTTTGATAGGTTTGGTGGTCCCTTTATTGTATAACGTTCAAAGTGTATAGGGTCAAAAAACAAAGGAAAAACTGCTAAAAACACTGTTTTTCTTTTTTTAATGTTATTAATAAATTTTAACTAAGCCTTAAAAATAGCAAAAGGTATGCTATTTAATAAATAGTTTAGGCTGTAAGAACTGTGTAGGCCTGTATCCTCCACCTCCTGGTAACTTTATCAGCCAGATACCATTGTTGTAACAATTGTTTTCATAGTAATTATCTGGCCGGTAAAATTACCAGGTGATGGATAATATGGGCCTCTAAACGAACAAACTTTAGGTAAACTTGTTAACTAAAAGGATAAAGTAGACAAATTAAATAAATGGTTTATACAAATTAAATCGTGCAGATTTTGAAACTGTTTATATAATCCAAAGTGGCAGAAGTGTAAATGTCCAGCTAAAAGCATTTTAAATAATGCAAAAATTTCTGGGATTATTCTACTCACTTGTTAGACAAGAATTATTTAAAGAATTTAGATAACATTAAAGTTGTATACTCCTAAAAATACAACCTTATGCACGAATAAACAACTAAATTTTCGAAACACCCCGATTATTGGTAAATATTTAGAATCTTTACAAACTGGTCTTCAAAAACATTTGATAATATATTAAAATGCAAATAAAGTCAATATAAGTCTTAAAAAATGGTGAAGAGCTAGGTATAGTGCGGGTACTTAAACAAACATTGAATAAACACCCGTGTATCAACACATCTCTCTTATCCTCTTCTGGCCAACGACTGAATGGAGTTTTCAATAAATTACAAACTATGTTATTAATTAGGTTCATTTTTAAAACCCACAACTAAGTAGGTACGTACACTACTGAATTAACTGAAAAATAAAAACAAAACTTTTAAATCACACAGTAAATCACGAAAAAACGATATCTATAACCGTAAGTTGCGCGAAGCCTCAAAATAAATACCTTAAGGTTAGGCGAACCAATGCTAAAACAATGGTGCATACGACTGATCTATTTTTAAATTGCCCTTTATCATAATGAATATTGTTACATGCTATTTGCGTGACTGACGTCACGTAACCATAGCAACGATGAATATTAAAGCCATGTTAGGCGTTGGGTCTTCACTTGCTTTTAGTTAACGGACACGATCGGCTGGGTCGCGCCAAATGGCACGAGTGTTTATAATTATTGTCCATCGGGGTTAACCGTGGCCCTATTTTGCATTAGGATTAAATAAATATTAATAAAAATTTTTTTTAAGTACACCTACCTAATTGTTTTTTTTTAGTTTTTAGTGACGTTATTTTAATTTACCGCCTACGCTTCAAATGTGTTCAATTATTACAATAATTTAGACCTGGCCATACAGGATGTGAATTTTTTAAATCCAGATATCTCAAAAACAGCTGCACAAATCAACTCTTACTACGAATGCCTCTTTTAGGTAAACGACGTTGAAGAATCCGAATTTTTATTTAAAAGTTAAATATAGGGGGAACAAAAACGAACAAACCCGAAATCATCCACTTTTGAACAAAGGTAAGTTGGGTTAGATCGTCATATTTACGCCTCAGGAACTTGTGGTAGCTTTTTTTCCGCACCTTTTAGAGACACCATGTATTATGGCCAACCTATGCACTAAACAACATTTTGCTTGTTAGGTTACTGCCATTAAAATTTGCCCCAGCTTTAAAAAAATCAACACTTCTATTATTCACAATAAATCAAGCGTTTATTTCAAGTCACAATGATAGAAAGTTACAATTCTCTATGAAAAATTTCAATAAATGGCGATATACCTAATATGAAGTTATTTGTTAAAAAAATGTTAACTATAAATTTATAGAATATTGGGTTTGTTTCAAATACTGATTATATTAGGAGATAAAAAGAACAACAAAAAAAATAAATCAAAAGAATTCGATTCAAAATGAATCCGGCAATCAACTTTAAAGACGATTTCTTTCGATTCCGTTAAAGGTCTATAAAGGAATAAGTGAAGGAAATGGAAAAATATTTTCTTGAAAAAAATGGAATTATTTCTTTTTGTAACATATTATTATCATATTTCTATTTTATCTTGTTTTTGAAATAAAATCAGGTTTATCAAAGAAAAATAAACTTTACAGGGTATTTTACTGGTACTTGCAATCTTTAAAAAGAATTAGAATATAGAAAAAATAACCAGAGATCTCGTTTTTCGACTATTGACATCCAGATACATGACATTGGCCAGCTGATCTAGGATCCCCAAAATTTTCAAAGATTTTGACAGAGACGTATCCAGGCAGTCATCAGTTTGTGATGTTTTATTTAACGTAGTTTTAAACGATGCTTAGATTGGTGTCAGTGTGAGAATTTGTAATTTTAGACATTAGATTGAACGTTTTAGTTAGTTAATTTGATTTTTGGAGTTATTATTAAATTAGCGTTAAGTAAAATTAATTTGTTTCAAAATGGTTTGCTTTATAAACGTTTAATATTTTGTTGTAGACTATTAACTAACAATTATTTATCATAATTAATGTTCGCCTGGTACTTCGCTGATGTTATTGCTTAAGAGAAGAAGGTAATTAAGTATACACAATTTCAATTTATTTTTACAAGTATTTGTCACATTTAGCGTTTAGAGTTATGTAAGGCATTTGAATCAATTCGTTTAAAAGTGTACCATGGCTGGGTGGTACTGTTTTTCACTTTGGAACTAATATTCGCGGTTTCGAATCCCGCTTCGGACAGTTTATTTTTTTTTATTTGAATTTATTTTTTTTAGTTTTAAACTTTTTTTTGTAATTATTTATTTTTTTAATCGATTTCAACAAAAAAAAATAAGAAAATTATTGAATTTAAATTTGATCGTATCATTGAAGCTTAAGTCATTTTTATATGATATCTTTATTAATAATTATTAACATCATAAACGTACTAAAACCTACATAAATTCCTCATAATACATTAGTTACCATAATTTAATACGTTAGTTACGAAAGAATAATACGTTAGATACCAAATAATATTAGAACTATTTTTCATGAACATGTAAAACAATATTTTGACAGTTTTCAAATTTGATGGATACACCTTTGTCTTTAACGTCCACGATCTTAGGTATGCCCTCGGAAGACTGATTAACGACCGAGCAAGCACTCCTTTCGATTTAGTGCGGTTCCCCAGTGCTTAATCCACTGCCGGAAACATCGGCGATTTAAATTTTGCGAGCAATGGAAACTTTCTTGGTCACACCCGTCAAATATCACGGCGAAAATACGTTTCTTGTGGGTTTTTGAGTCGGGAATAGTAACAATCAGCTTGTCCTCTAAAAGTCAACATCTTCCGTGGTCATTTTCGCCAATTCATTAGTTCGACAGGCTCCTCCAATTCCAATTAAAAAAGCCACTTTCATCATTAAAAATTTTTCGTCTGAGGCAGAACACACAAATTCGTTGACTTGTTCTCTTGTAAATACTTTTGATTTTTTTGCTCTATATCCAACATTTTTCTTCTTGATGAAACGTATTAAGGCGCCGTATTTGTCGATTTCCACTCTTTCCTTTAGTTCTAAAGTCGCTCGTAACATGGAATATTTCGGCCATAAGGAAGAAGCAGAGTATTTCTCAGAGAGTTTTGCGAAATACGCCAGCCATACCGTTTCTTCTGCACCTTGAACATGTACTTTGTTTCGCCACTCACAAAACTGCCGACATTCTTTTTCATAATGGATTTTAGATTTGTCCGGAAACAAGTTTAACCTTATAATGTTGGCTGCAGCTAATATATCGTCAGGAATATCAAAATCTTGCATGATTTTAATGATGACTTTTTGAAATGCCAAAATGAAATGACATAAAACCTTGTTTTTATTTTCGCATCGCCGTTGTCAATGATACGATAAAGCTTTGAATACAACTCGATTATTAACGATTTAACACCGTCTCGGACATTGCGGGTGACTCGGCTGTTGCCTCGTCACCTAGTAATGTCCTCGACTATTATAAATCGCATAATAATCTCGTTATATTTATAGCTATAAAATTAAAATTACTGAATTTTATTATGTATGTATGAAGTGATTTACAAGATATTATTTCTAACTCGCTAAAGTTATTTAAAGAAAAACGGTTGATCGAAAGAAATTTTGGTAATAAATTAATACTACAAAACGGCCGCAATGGGATTTTTTTAAATAATTTTATAAGAAATAACAAATTATAAATTCGCTTCATTTTACATAATTAAAATGTTGGTAATTATCTGTTATAACGCCAAAATTGATGATTTTTTCAGGAACGATTTATTTTAGGGAGTAGATTACGAATCTAAATGCCCTTTTTGGCGGAAACGCTTTGTTCTTACTACTGATTTAATTTTTTGGAATGCGATTTTAAAGGGAAACGAGTAAAGGGGGCAATTTTTTATATTCCCCTTATTTTAAGTTATTTTAAATCACAAATATAACCAAATACAAAGTCGAATACAATAAAATACTTTTACATATGACAGTCCAAAAAAAGTTGACAACCAACCTTGTGTGTAACTATAACAGATAATTACCAAAATGTTTTGTCATAAAGAAACATTTTTAGATTTCATATTCTAATAACTAACACATTTTTTTCTCTTTTTCCAGATACAATTAAAATTCTTCCATAGACTAAGCATAAACCATATTTATATTCAATTAATTGCATGCAGTTTTTGTAACATAAATCTTGAGGGTTTTTAATTTTTCTTAAATTAAATTTCCTCCTACGTTACGATTTTTCTACACTCACTTATGCCACCAGTACTTACATGTTTTCTTTAATTGTGCACCACTTTCGCTCAAATTTAATGATTTACTTTCTCATTTTATTATAATTCTCTTTGGCATGATAACAGTTACTATTAAGGGCTTAAACAATATTATTCTTTTAAAAATAACCTTTACATATTAAAAATGTTTCCAGTCCAATCCTGGTATTTACGCCAAATAATACCAACATAACACACTAAAACTAATCAGCATGTTATTCATGTGACGTGATGGGGCCACGATCTCGCGAGATGTAGAGTCCAAGCAGCGGACGAAAAATTAGGTTGAAATTAGTCTTTTACCCTCGAGCCCCTAGGCTATGGGGCAGCCCCTCCCCCTGGCTGCGTGACTGTCGGCAAATAAATAACCGAAAAAATTCAATGTACTTTAACAAATATTATTTAAATAGTTGAAATATGTATTGATTACATAAATATTTATTGAGATATCTTTCCTCTCGTTTTTTCAACTTGACTCATTCCATTTGATTGAAGTATTTTAAAAACGAATACATACATAACAAGTGATGAAAGTGATACTTTTCAAACGAGGACATATTTAGCCAAAAGCCACAAAGAATTATTAAAAAAGCCTTTGATTTGTGAAAAAAATATTTAAACACTAGTGTTGAAAAAAAAATATCAACACCAGTGTTGAAATAAGCATACTTAGGATTATGTTCCACTTAATATCTGGTTTCATAGTTTGTCAATAGGCTTTTTCTTTAGTTGTAGTTTAACTTTTTCATTTTTTCATATTTTATATATCATAGGAAGAACTAATCCTGGATTGACTTCTAGATTATCCAAAATGAAAAATTTTAAGTTTAATCAAAAAAAGGTGCATTAAAAATAAATTAAAAAAATTCACCCAACAACTAAGATTTCAAATCAAATTAATTCTATACATTATTTAATGTTTTTATAAAAAAAGTCAAATACCACTAAGGGGATTTGAACCTATGACGCTATCGCTACCGATAAAGATTTGTTGTTTAATATAATGACACTTTCTTCAGCGCGGTTTGCTTTTCTGGTAATAAATTTTCCAGTATATTATTAACATTTTTTATAATTTCAGATGACGTATTTTCACACTCTAATTCTGAATCACTCGACAAATACATGATAAATATATTAAACACTTTACAATTACAGTTTTCTAAAATTTGTTATTTTTAATAAATAGGGGTGGTCTGTCAAATTGGCACCATATGCTTAAATTAAATAGTGTGCCTTGTATTTCAACACTAGTGTTGAAATATTTTTTTCCTACGACCACCTATGAAAATGAGAAAAAAAGCACGGTTAACTTGGCTCGAAAGCGCCGAATATCACACGCGTGTTGAAAGAAAATATTTCAACTCTAGAGTGGAAATACAAGGCACACTATTTAATTTAGGCATATGATGCCAATTTGACAGACCACACCTATTTATTAAAAAGAACAAATTTTAGAAAGCAGTTTAGTTTATTTATCACGTAGTTGTCAAGTGATTCAGAATTAGAGTGTGAAAATAGGCCATCTGAAATTATAAAAAAGTTAAGAATATACTGGAAAATTTATTACCAGTCAAAACATGCCCCGCTGAAGAAAATGTCATATATTAAACTTAAGCAAAAAATCTTTATGGGTCGCCATAGCCTAGAGACTAGAGCCATGACCTACGAATCGAAAGATCAGAGGTTCAAATCCCATCAGGAGCACTTGACTTTTTTTTATGAAAACATTAAATAATTTATAGAATTATTTTGAATTGAAATCTTCCTTGTTGGGTGAATTTTTTTAATTGATTTTTAATGCATCTTTCCTTGATTAATTGAAAAAAATCAATTAAGAATAAGATTTCAATTCAAAATAATTTTATAATTTATTTAATGTTTTTATAAAAAAAAGTCAAGTACTCCTGATGGAATTTGAACCTGTGACCTTTCGATCTATTAAATTGGCATCATATGTTTAAATTAAATAGTGTGCCTTGTATTTCCACTCTAGAGTTAAAATATTTTTTTTCAGCTCTAGAGTTGAAATATTTTTTTCACAAATCAAAGGTTTTTTAAATACTTCTTTGTGGTCGTAGGAAAAATAGTGTACATTACTCGTGTGAAAGTGATTATTCTAAAACTCGGAGAATTTCTGCACTCGGCTGACGCCTCGTGCTAAATATCTCCTCGTTTGAAAAGTATCACTTTCATCACTTGTTATGTAATATACTATTTCAATACGCGTGTGATATTCGGCGCTTTCGAGCCAAATTAACCGTGTTTTTTTTTCTCATTTTCATAGGTGGTCGTAGAAAAATTTATTTCTTAACAATTACTAAATTCTTCCGTTGTGTACACATTGAAATATATTTATTATTATATTTATGTTTCTATATAAATCAATGATATATGGACATAGCGTGATAGATAATACAGAAATATATTTTTCTACAAAGATTGAAAAAATCCGGAATCTAATAATTTCCAAGATGTTTCTTAGCCCGAAGTATTTCTTGACTATCGCTTTATCTCCACCAACTGGCCGACCGAAGTTCTTAACTTGTCTGTTTATTGCAGATATAAAAATCAATATAAGCTGACCTTTGTGACTTTATATTGTGGTTAAATGCTTGGGATTTCGTACGGATATACAAGTATAAAAGACCTGTAATAAAGGAGACTGGATCTTGGTAAAAAAAAAATCATTTTTATTACTTCAAAAAAGTTAAAAAATTAAGAACGATTATTTCAAAACTTAAAACTTCTTTCGTTTAGATTATAAAGCAAATGGACATAATCAAATTAATTAAAAATATTTATTTTTGTGCAAAAACTACAATATTGGTGGGTACAAACATAATAATCACACTGAAAAAATATATTGTGGATATAAATAAACGTATACCGGTTGGTGCGTCGTTGTTAGAAACATAGGAAATCCCATGCAAGTTTTAGACTGACTAAATAATTGCTCCACTGTTGACTTTAGAGCGGGGTTATAGAAATACTTTTTTAGAGTCTCTGTGTGGGGAATACACATGCGGAGTTTGAACAATTTTGGACAGCCCTATCTGTACTTATTTAAATAAGATTGCGCTTGGTTTTTCATTGGAATTTAACAGGTGATGCTGCGAACACAAGTATTGAAAGAAAATAATGATAGAGATCATAATATATTACTTCACGTAGAAGAAAATAAAAATATGAGCACTAGAACTCTCCGGCAAGGGGTAGAAAAACATCACACCATAGTACTTGAAGCTTTGAAAAATATGAATGATAATTCATATAAGTATCAAAACCATCAAGAATTGCTAGAAGGTGATGAAGAGCGCACATCACTTTTCTGTTTTAAAATAATGGAGCGAGCTTACAACAACAGATATTTTTTACACATTATTTGCTTCTCAGACGAATGCACGTTTACGTTAAATAATAAGCTGAATATACAAAATTATTGGTACTGGAGCCTACAAAATAAACATCGTCTTGCATGCACTCGAACCCAATACCCTCAAAAAGTGAGTGTTTGGGCAGGAATTTTTGGACATCGTATGATTGAACCAATTTTTTATGACGGAAATCTTACGGGTTTCAAATATTTAGATCTTCTTTAAAATCAAATTTAACCCCCACTGGGGGTCATTCTACAACCCCGCTCTAAAGTCAACAGGGGAGCAAATATTTGGACAGTCTAAAACTTGGATGGGTAAGTTTCCAACCCGGTTTATCTACCGTATTATCTGTCGTGATCTATGTATATCTTCGATAGTTAATTTTAGAGAAAAATGGTAAATATTTTTATGATTTTCTAAAGTTCAATATTGTTGTTAATTTCCTTATTTTGAAATTCATTTTTATAAGTTAAATTTAAATTCCTATTCTTTACCTTCATATTTCTTGTATCCAACTAGTCCTTTACTATTCAATTATCTCCAGTATCCAAGAGAACTTACGTGATTGTCAAGTGCCAAGATAAAAATCTATATAAACGTGCATTTAGAAATTTATTTTGTCCCTTTATAGCTTTAATTTTCTTTTTAATTTGAAAAAGGGTAAAGAACAATTTTATTAACACATAGCAGTGTAGCAGTGTTTAACTGTTCTACCTTTAAAAATTATAGTAGTTACATGCAATGAAAATCCCGGATGCCTAAAAAGCACACTCGATAAGTCATCACGAATAAATAGTGCATTTCCACCACATCGCGCATATTGTATTTGTGTCTGGCGATGACAATATAATGTATTTTTTATTCACAAAATATAATATAACGAATTTCACGAGAAATAGTTGGCGTGGTGTCAGTGGAGATTTTGAAGGTAATATCGGGACATCGTTTATACTTTTAACGGAAAATAAAAAATTAACATGAATAGCCGCAATATTTCTATTTTTATGTTCTGCATGGCGGATGATGAATTTAAACCTATATATTTAAAACTTTAAAATAAATGGTAAGAAATAAAAACACAAAGTCTTTCTCCGCTATTGTATTTTCAATTTTTTAAAGAAAAAAAAAAGATATCATTCGCCAAAGTAGAAGTTCTTATGAACCCCTTAGTAAAATTTTTGAAATAAATTTTTAATTAGACAAGCCATGAAATGATGCCGCGTTTCACGCGGGTATGGGAGACTCTTAAATATATATTATACAGACCAGCAGCACTACGCTTGACTTACGCAGGTACCAAACTTGTTGAGAACGATATTTAAACCAACCCTGAATTTTTAAAACACTACCTCTCAAATAATTTTAATGTTTTTTGGCACAAATAGACACATTTGTTGGTCGGCCCATTATTGAAAGGTCCTTTTCGACTTTACCTTTCTAATGGGAAAATGGAGTTTTTAACACACTCCAGATTTGTAATATATATCACAAAATACATCATCATTTCTGACAAATCATCAATTTGGTAGGAGTTTTATTATAAATACTTGAGCACTTACAGTAGTCACGTTGGTTCTTTATCCATGTGTCACTGTTCAACGATTAAGTGACAACGAGATTTATAACTCCCTATGTTTATTTATTATAATAGGAAAGGTAAAATTAAGACATAACCAACGTCTTCCAGCCACTATTCTATGGCGCAATACATCGTTGCTAATAAAACGTTCACAAACAACACAAATAAATTACACCAAATATTGTCACATCCATTTTAGACACGAGCACGGCCATGAAAATGGCCAATTATTGCCTTAAAAACACGAAAAAATGGACACGGAACCGTAAAAGCACCCTAACATAAACATAACCTCCTGACAGTCCTGGCTAGAATGATGTCACATGTCACCCACCGGGCAAGGGCGTCAAGTCTCTGTTGATACCGTTAGTTATAAATATGAAGAATAATATTACTTGAAAAGAAAAGTTAGTTCTGGTAACTAAAAATGTATCTTAATCAAAATTAACAAAAAGATAGGGACTACAAATTCATAATGTGTTATTACAACAAGCTTAATTGATAAATACAAGTTTGTAGGAACCTTGATGTAACATTTAAATAAGATATATACAGAGTAAAATTCAGCTAAACAAAATATTTTATTTCTGCCAACTAATATGAATACAAGATATTTTCTTTGTTCTGATGGCATCATTTTTTGGTAAATATAACCAAGAAAAAAATCTTTTTTGTTTTCCTAACTAAAAATAGTTATTTTTGATAACGTAAACACGAGAACAAATAAAAATTAGTACCAAATACCAAGTCATTTTTAAAAGTGTATAATAATTAGTAAGTAACGTCTAAGTAATATTCTATAACTGGTTTTTGATGATGTCACACAGGTTTCAAGAGTGACGTGGTCAATCGTTGTAACAGGATCTCCATCGACATCTACGTCATGATTGATTTTGACTCTACTGGATGTGTTTATTTTTTAAAGTAAGATGCGAAAAATAATATATTTCTTATAATTTACATTTTACTCACAATCACAAAGATCACTGCACGATTATAGATATTATTATTATTATGTTCTTTATTGGTTTCCCAAATGGCCATCGACCGAAGTCCTTCAGCCACAGTACATTAATTAATTCTTAATATTAACAGTATATAGTATTTGCACATATAAAATGATTAAATGTAATTTATAAATAAGAGTAACAAAAAAAAACTAAAACAAGTCAGATTAATTTGATTAATAGTTTTGCTATCTAGCTGTATGGTTCCTTAAAATCTCCAATATGGTTTGTTCTGGGTATCTATATCTAGATTCTTGATTATCTCTTGTTAGGCACAGTTCTTCGATGAGATTCAGATTGTCAGGTTTGGCTTTGAATTTGCTAGTTAATTCAGTTAGTCTTAGATCAATGGGTTGTATATTGGTTTTTTGGTAAAGTTGTCGGTTGCTGGGGTTGTGAAGAGGGTTTTCTGGGTGTCGTATTTTTGTTATGGTTCTCAAAGCTGATGTTTCTGCTACTTTGAGGTGTTTTAAGGCTGGTGGTCTTGCATTACTCAGCAGTACGTGTCCATACTCTAGAAGTGGCCTGCAAATTGACTTGTATATTTTTGCTGCCGTTTTGGTGTTAATACCTTCATTCTTAAAAGTCAGAGATCTAAAGTACTTAGCTCGAGTTTTGACTTTGTTTTTAATGGCAGAGGTGTGTTTGTTAAAGTTAAGTTTAGTGTCTAGTTGTACTCCTAGGTATTTTGCATTCTTATCTGGCTTAATTTGTTGATTGCCTAGTAGTATCTGCGGCGAGTGGTCTGTAATATTATGGTTGAAGAGAAGGAGTTGAGTTTTTTTTGGGTTTGGTGTTATTCTCCATTTTCTAAACCATTCTTCCATTGTTGATACTGCCTCCTGTAGTTCTTCTGTGGCTTTCCAAGTAGAGTTCTTGTGAGCTAAAATACCTGTATCGTCTGCAAATTGTAGTAAGTAACAGTTTTTATCGTTGTCCATGTCCGAGCCCATATCGTAGCAGTATATATTGTATAGGGTTGGCGAGAGTAGGGAACCCTGTGGCACTCCTTGTTCGGGGGTAAATTCTTCGGACACTGTGCCATTAATTAATTGTAACCCTTAATGTGCGCGTATTTAGGAATTACCTTATTATGCAGATTAAGTATTTGGGCACCTCCAGCTGGTGTAGTTTGTACATAAGTCCCTCATGCCAGACACTGTCAAATGCTTTTTTGATGTCTAAGAGAAGAGCAGCTGTTTCAAAGTTTTGGTGTTTGGCTGTTTGAGCATAGGATTGTTAGTGGATGGATTGTGGAGCAGCCCTCTCTAAATCCAAACTGGCATTTTGGAATCTTGTTTTGTATACATTCCAGTAGTCTATTTCTAATGATCTTTTCATAAAGCTTTCCCAATACCGGAAGTAATGTAATTGGCCTGTAGTTCTCTGGTAGTTTGTGGTCGCTGTGAGGTTTGGGAATGTTAATTATTGTTCCCTCTTTCCAGACGCTAGGAAAGATCAGGTTGTTTATGCAATATTCAAATATTTTGATGATATGTGCGTGAATGTTAGTGGATAGTTGTTTTACGACATACCATGGAATATTATCGGAGCCTGGTGCACTGTTTTTTTGACCGTGTAGAATTACATAATATTCTTCTGGATTGAGGACAAGGTTTGGTGACTCTGCAGGATTTTCAAAGTAGTTTTGATTCCAGTGGTGAATATTCTCTTTATGTTGTGCATTGAAATATGGAAGGTTTGATTCTCTAAAGTGTTCTTTGTAGTGCTTCTGGAATAGTATGGCTTTCTTAGATAATATTTAGAAAAGGTACATATCGTGGGCTTAGTGCAAAAACTCACTAAGTCAGAATTTTTATGTTTTTGTCATTTAGTCCAACTGTACTAAATAAATATTTTACAAAACTCAATAACACTAAGTCAAATATATCTCTCAGTGTTACTTTAAACTAAGTCAAACATCCAATTTGGATTTTACGGAAAAGTCATTAGGTACCCTAGTGAGTTTTAACGAAGCTACTGCTGCATATATCGTTGACTTAGTGAGTTTTTGCTCTAAGCCCACGATATTACAGTCTAAACACGAACTGTATAAGAACGCTATTTTATTATTGGATAAGATTACAAAATTAATTAACCATTAATAAATATACATCAATGACTTGTTCTTCAATTTGATTTCCATTTTTGCTTCAAATTTAAATTTGGGCTTTGATGTAAATATATTTCTTTTAGATTCCGAGAAAGCAAGCGAAATCTATTCATCGAGGTTTATATTTTTCTTTTCATATTGCAATAATTGTAAAGGCTTTGAATGGCAAGGTTTTAAATCTTCCTAACAGAAAATACCGAAACATTTAATTCATCGTCATGAATTATAATTATTATGAATGCTGCCAAAACATTTGAATATGAAGCATTTTTTACTGCTTTATAATTATTACGCATAAATATCACAAAAATTAAAATTGATTATTGATCCATTTTTAAAGAAAATTTTAATTTAAACAAATTTTTGTCACTCATGGAGTAGGGATTTAGGATATGAAAACCATAATATCATCGCTTAACGATGTCTATACATAGGCGCCTATAGAAACATTTTCAGAAAGGGGGCAATCAATTTTGCAACCCAATAATAGTCAGTGGCAACAGACTAGACAATATATTTGAAGGGCAATTGGGTTTGTCCTTGCAATAAAAGAAATAGACAATACCTTTCATTTGATGAATTTTGTTTGTTGATTAGAAATAGCAATTGCGTAATGGCGTGGAAACAGGTATATTACTAAACTAATGCTTACACAATTTGATGACATAATAGGTTACAAATAGTTATAAAACTATTCAGAAATAGAATAGAAATATATCATAAGAACAGTTTGGGAAAGTTACATCATTTACCCTTAAACTTAGACCATTGATCCAATCTGTGTGTTATTGAATACTTTTCGAAAATTTGAGCCAGTAAGTTATTTGAAAGGAATTTTAATCTAAGTTTGAAACATGATTTCTGTGGACGCGATGCTTTAAGATGTAATTCCTTAGCCTTAGATAACTGTCTATATATTATACCTACTAAAAATTTTATGATCTTAAATTTTAGGGTTAAAGGTAAGTTGTAGTTTTCTAACAATTTCATTATTTTAGCGTTTAACCTGAAAGTTTATAACATACATTTTCGTTATTACGAAGAAAATTTATGAAATTATATCCAAAATATCTAAATTTTTAATAAATCAATCTCACAGTTAGTATTTCGTACCAATTTTTATTTGTTATCAAAAATGGCTATTCTTGGTTTAACAAAAAATAATTCCATTAGAACAAAGAAAATATCTAATTGGCAGATATAATATAAATATATAATTGGCAGAAATAAAATATTTTGTTAGCTGAATTTGACTCTGTAAATATTCTGTTTAAATGTTTCATCAAGATTCCTACTTACTTGTATTTGATAATCAAGCTTGTTTTAATAACACACTGTGAACTTATAGTTCCTATCATTTTGTTAATTTTGATAAAGGTAATTCTTAGTTACCAGAACTAACTTTTCTTTTTAAGTGATATTATTCTTTATAATATGTATAACGTCATCGCTGTTTTGGCCGCTGTAGTATATTCCGAACAGAGACTGTTGACGATAACTACATTGAGGACGGGAGTCGTAGTAAGGAAGGATGATTTTGATGTGCCGTGTGCTTTCTTCGTATTTTCAAAGCAAAAATCGACCATTATCATCTTGATTGCCTGGTATGCTTGGCTGTGATAATATCTTGTGTAATATATTTGTGTTTATTTCCTTTCTTGTGTACGTTCTAATTGCCAGAACGAAGTTAAATAATAAGTAAGTAAAAATTTTATTTATTTATCATTTCAATTGCATATTAGAACGTTTAAATGAGCTTATTACTATATTTAAAAAAATATAAATTAATGATTTTAAATGACACCTTAAGAGCGAAGACTACCCTAGCAGGATATCATGATTGACTGCATCGGCCTCTCTCGGTCAAAAATGTAAGCTAATCGAAATAATACTTTACGCCAAATCTGGCAACAACGCCGATAACCTTCATAATTTATAATATTTTATTTTAATTTTTAAATTCAGGACAAGCCAGTACGGAGAGATGAGTCATCATCATCCTGGTAAGAAAATGGTCTATGGAGGTATAAAATATGAGGGACCCGACGCAGAGTTATTAAGTTAGGCATTTCATGTTTTGCACATTTTACCAGTATCCTAGGAAGCGTTTCCAAAAATATTTTTGATTATACAGGGTGTCCCAAAAAGTGTGACGTCGTGATATATTTTAAAAAATTACATATTATATAGGTATACTTTCTTGCTACTTTGGACACTTTATTTATTATTATATATTTACCCACATACAAGTATTTTATAGAAATCGGTTCAGTGATATCAGCGAAAAGAAAAGAAAATAAAAAAATAGATCTGAATAACAAGTTTTAAGAGCCATCAATCATCATCACCACTAAGGTAAGAAAATGGTCTATGGAGGTATAAAATATCTGGGACGAGGCAGAATTATTAATTAAATTACTCGTTTGGTATTTTGCTGACTTTACCAGTATCCTATGAAGCGTTTCGAGAAAATATGTTTCATTATATAGGGTATCCCAAAAAAAGTGTGACGTCATGATGATATCAGCGAAAAAATAAAGAAAAAAAGTGTAGAACCATTGGTTAAAAATAAATAAAATATAAAAATAGTGTCTCATTAAGAAAATTATACAAGGTACTTAATAAATAAGGTGTAACAGTCTCGTAAACAAAGTTTAATTAATATGAATTATACAGGGTGTCCAAAGTTTAGTGTCAATCTTTAAAACACTATAATTTTTATTTTCAATTGGAGTCACTGTATATTCTTACGTCATTCCATGCAGATTTAATAATTAATTAAATTAATTAATTAAATATTTTTTCCATTATTTTTTTGAAACGTATGTGTGTTACAATAACAAGGCAAATTTAAAATGATTAAAAAAAACCTATTTTTTCATCGTAAATGGGTGTAATTACATATTTAAACGTGGTTTTTAGTTCTGATCAACTTTTTTTAATAACAATTTTCGATATTGTCAGAAATAAAGGTACTTTGCTCTTGGGCAAAATTCATATTTTTTGAGAAACCTCGTATAATACGTCTAGAAGAATTTAGTATCTGCTAGTTGGATTTTAGGTTTTAGACCATGCAGAAGTTTTCATGAGGAATAACTTTTTTTCGTAAAATTAATAATAAAAAAGTTTTCCATATGGTTCCAACTTCCAACTTACGGAGACATACTGTATATAGTGGTTTCAGTAATTATTTGCATATAACAAAAAATCAATAAGTCGATTCTTATTCTAATTTAAAATATTCAACTTTTTCTTTCAAAACTTGTATTTAGACTATTACTTTATAAACAACCGAGTAAGTAAGTAAACAACTTTGTTCAATATAATTTTTGCTAAAAATAATAAATATTGTTACTTTTCTGTCGAAGCATTTTCCTGTTTTCCTAATTTATTAACACCCTATACTTATAGGTATATCTGATCTAAAATATATAATATTAATACGGCCAACTGATTTTCTCAACAAGTAGAAATTTTTTGTCAAGAATGACTTTTGGTCCTAAAATCAACAATAAAGATTTTTTTCTATTGTCCACTCCTCGAACACACTCAACTGTATATTATAGTATCTACTCAAACTTTTGACATTTTTTTCTAGCAAACATTCTATCCCCTATTCTCTCTCACTCTTTTGTTTTTTAACAAATATAGCCCTAGCCTATATGTATTATAAGCAACCTAACTACTTATAGTATTCACAATTTATTTTAAAATTCCTCCCTTATGATGAAAACATGTTATACTTACAACTTTTTACGAAGCTGTCGCCTACTTTTCCGCCTTTTAGATAAGTTTAGACCTTTCGCCATTATTTTATTGTTTGTAACAGAAACAGATAAATAAACAAATTAACCAAACACAAAGAGTAAAAAAGTCAATAGGTCCACAGTAAGCACTTACTCACTTACACTACCACAAAAGATGCACAATCAGTTCATAATAATTGTCAACAATATCATATTATAATCTGTACGGCACGAACAATCCGGTACATCCCATTAAAAACTACGAAACGATATATAAAACAAAACAAGAAAAATGACGTCAATACATATCCTTGTGAATACCCGTCGCCGTGTCACAAAGAACCGAGCTGATGCTTTTAGCAATTTCCCACGTTGCCAAATGGTTACCAAATGGAAAGGGCGGTAATATAAATATGACCAGTTGAATTTTCATTTTATTTTGAAATATGATGGAATATTTGTACAATGACACGTACAAGAGTAGGAAATATTCATACAAATTCTAGGTATTTGCTCAGTTTTTAATTTGTTTGCCTATAAAACGGTTTAAATTGACATTTAAATAAAATAATTACGATAATTAACACACGGTTTTGAATCTCGTAATGTGAAGCAAACTCCATGAAGAAATATACGATTTTACAACTTTTAGCCCAAAAGAAAATTACAAATAATTTAACGTAATTCTTACAAATGAAATAATCTATCTGCCATAAGTTTTACACGGGAAATTGTTTAGCTGATAGAATGGCGAAGGTAAATTAATTATTTGTGTAGTCTTCGGTCTTAAGAAAATAAAATATTACAATTTATTGTCAGTTAATTAATTGATGCAGTATATTACAACCAAAATCAAAATCTAACGAAAAATCCTATTATTTATCTAGCTACTTATATTTATGAATATAATATATTTCATAAATTATAAATAAAAGTATGTCTGTATAGTAAGTGCCACAAATAACATTGTTGGCAAAAAATGCAGCCTCTTTATGAAGGGGCGTATATTCAGGGTATTACAATATCGATATACGAGTATTGGGATCTCTGTACCGGGTGAGTCAACGATTGCGCGGAGTAATTTTATGCCTTGAAGATAAAATTTGTCGACAATAAACTTTTATGTTAAGGTATGGTTGGATATCAGGCACATTTTAAAAATATTTTGAATTATACAGGGTGCGCCCAAAAAGTAAGGTGTCAAAAAGGTCCATTTTTTTAAATGGGACACCCTATATATTGTATTATTTTCTAATTCCTCGCAAAATTCTACGCTTATTTTGTAAATGTCATATGTCTAAATTCAATAGTTTTTGAGATATTGACGATTAAAATATGGCATTTTCAGACTTTGACAGGCTGTAGCATTGGAACGGTTCATCTTAGGGAAAAATGATTTTCCCCTCCCTATCTTAGTTTTTTATTCTCTATCCAAAGAAACCAACCTCCGGTTTACCTAGTTAAACCAAAAAACCGGTTTTAACGGTTTAACATGTTAAACCGGAAGTAGTAACGTTTAGATGTAGAATAAAAAATTAGGATAGGGAGGTGAAAACCATTTTTCTCTAAGATGAACCGTTCCAATGTTACAGCCTGTCAAAGTCTGAAAATGCCATATTTTAAACTTCAATATCTCAAAAACTATTGACTCTAGACATTTCATATTTACGAAATAAGCATAAAACTTTGTGAGGAATCAGAAAATAATACAATATATGGGGTGTTCTATTTAAAAAAATGTACCTTTTTGACACCCTACTTTTTGGGCGCACCCTGTATAATTTAAAATATTTTTAAAATGTGCCTGATATCCAACCATACCTTAACACAAAAGCTTATTGTCGACAAATTTTATCTTCAAGCCATAAAATTGCTCCGCGCAATCGTTGACTCACCCGGTACATACAGACTCTTATTTATATATCTTATAAAATTTTACCACAACATTTTTTCAGTCATAACAGATTAGCTTAAAAAATGTATCAGATTTATCAGAATAGTAGCAGCGTTCTAGAAATTAAAGAACAAAACAGATTTACTAAAATAGTAACAAAATTTTAGATTTTTTTCAAATCGTAACATAAAAAAAAAGTAAATATTCAAAACTTCTTCCAGCTTCAAAAGACTTAAAAAAATACGTGATATATCCTGTGCATAAAACTCCTCTACATCAAAAAAAAGTTCTGCCTTCGCCGCGTAAACGTGATCAGTGATCAGATGGATAAGACTCCACTCTTGTCTAAATTGACTTAAAAAAAGGTCATCATTCCCCAGCCCATCAGCCCAATCCCCTTTTCTCCCTTCCTTAAAAAACAAGCGCATCCTGTATATGACATTCCTTCCTCGTGCACTGTAACGTCCCCCTCACACCCAAAAATCACAGCTCAAAGAACCCTAACATATTGCATAAAGGCGTAACAGCTTAACAGATCCTTTAAAAACGTAACAGATCTAGCAGTAGAGTTTTGAACTTGGATTGTCTTTATTTGTTTAGAATCACTACGTTTCAACTGGTAAGTATCTCCAGTCGTCTTCAGGTGAATACTGAATAAGTACGGTAACTACCGCTCTGCTTATACTAGGCAGGTGCTGTGACGCATGACTAGTGGGCGGAGTCATGCGTGTTGCTAGGTGATGACGCATAACTGGATGAGTCATGCTCGATGACGTCATGCTCGATGAATCATGCGTTTAACTCTTGGGTGGTCTTATTCTAAGATTACATTTACTTAACAAGGGTTTCCAGACGTTTCTCATAGCTAATGAGGGCTTACTAAAGCAACCTGGATTTTGGTGTATGGTCGCAGCTTCCTTAAACTTCCTCTTCCTCCAGTGCGGTTCTTTTTGCAGGATTTCCGCTTTTGTCCACATGATATGAACCACGCCTGGACGCACGGCCATCATATCATGTGGACAAAAGCGGAAATCCTGCAAAAAGAACCGCACTGGAGGAAGAGGAAATTTAAGGAAGCTGCGACCATACACCAAAATCCAGGTTGCTTTAGTAAGCCCTCATTAGATGAAAAACGTCTGGAAACCCTTGTTAAGTAAATGTAATCTTAGAATAAGACCACCCAAGAGTTAAACGCATGATTCATCGAGCATGACGTCATCGAGCATGACTCATCCAGTTATGCGTCATCACCTAGCAACACGCATGACTCAGCCCACTAGTCATGCGTCACAGCACCTGCCTAGTATAAATAGAGCTGTAGTTACCGTACTTATTCAGTATTCACCTAAAGACGACTGGAGATACTTACCAGTTAAAACGTAGTGATTCTAAACAAATTAAGACAATGCAAGTCCAAAACTCTACTGCCTTTCAAGAAACGTCATTGTCTCCAACATTTAAACAGACACGTAACAAATCTGTTACAGTTCTAACAGATCCTCAATATGAGAATGGACTACTTAAACCTATAATATATTTCAGTTTATTCCTCATTACTTCAAGTCCCTGACATACTAATTCTATTCCTAGTTTAAATAAATGAAATCATTCCGTTTTAACTTTACCTAAAATTCACTTCATAAATAAGCTTCCAACAAAATTACGTAGTAACTGTTCGCTACCTCTACATAAGACCTAATTTAAACCCAGCTAAAATGTCACAGAAGAAAATTACAAGCTTGGGTTTCCTTACCTCTCATGGGCGGTGTCTCAAATGAAATAAATATATGTAAATTTGAGAGGGTTTATCCAAGGGATGATAAAATTTTAGCGAGGTGATTTAGCTACGCGATAGTAGTTGAATTGTTTTTTAGCTCTTGAAGCCCACCAGGCATTACCAGGGGCGTATTCAAGGAAACCCCCACTTCAGGACAATCTTATCTAATCATCCCTTAAACCGATACAAGGTGATTCATAAATACTTTGACAAACTTTGGGATATGGTTGCAGACATTATTTTAAAAGAAAAAATTTCATTAAACTATGTTCTTTTGTGTGTTTAAAAAAAAGTATTAATTTTTAAATAATTAATAAACCAGTAGAGATTTTTGTGTAAATTATGGTGAATTAAATCATAAGGTAAATATTACTAATTTAAAAGTGCACTGCACTTTCAGAGATAATCAGTGGCGTTGATACAAAATTAGTCTGATATTTTTTATGAAAATTATGTTATATATTTTTTTAAAAAGTTTCTTAAGAAGTTGTATTACAACGCTATCTTGTATTTTTTGATACGGGGGATGGTTTAAGAGTAAATACTATTTTTTTCATAACACTGATTAGCAATAATTACCCTGTTTTCTGTTAATTTTGTATTTTTTCTACTTCTATATTAATAAACATTGTTGTATCTACAGTTCACTTCATAAGTAAGTCCATTCTAACGCAAGAATGTGCGTAAAAAATAAAAACGCACAACTGTGCGTTATGATGCATAAAAATAGACAACTGTGCATTAATATACCAATTACGTTAGCCTTAAACCACTAAAATCGTGACATTTATCTATCTTGAGTTTTGAATATGTGACAGTGACATTGTCATTTTTTGAGATTTGAATTTTAAATCGACACTTTATAATTTATAACCCAATCTTTAACGAAGAGGAAAAAAGCCGAAAAAGCAAAGGAAGCAAACCGATCTTTAATTTATTAGTAAGAGTCGAAGAAAAAGTATCGTACCATAAGACATCAATCATCAAGTTTCATAGTCAATAAATATTTATCTGTAAAACAACATTTTTATTTTGAAGAAAAAAATTTTATTGTGTAAAGAATTTTAACAAAAATTAAGTAAACTACTTGTGAATACAAAAAACGTCTATCTGCTTAGAGAATCTAAACATTAGTAATCAAAAAGTAAAAATATAACATAAAAACAGATAGATATTGGGTTGCATAAAGATTTTTAATAGTAATTTAACCAACAAGAAGTACATTATAATGGCGATTAATGATCGAAATATTTTAATGTTAATGTTCGAGATCATTAATCGCATTTTAATGTAAGAGTTGGTTACAATGTTTTTTCGTCGACCGTATTTTTTACTAAAGTGAAGAAACAGTTAACAACTTTTATTTTACAATCCAGATTTCACAATTCTACAAATACTAATGACAGCGGACGACGTTTTGGATTGACGTTTTATTATTTTGTTGATTTGTTTGCATGGCTGCCTTTAATTTAATTACCAAAATCGTGTTAATAGGGGTCATTAATGAATGATTTTGGAAAATCGTGCATTTACAGAAAATCATGCATTAATAGGAGTCATTAATGAATGATTTTGGGAACGTTAATATCGGATGTAAATACACGGTCGACGGAAATAATAATTAACTAACCAGTAACTTTAACTATAATGTCATTGGCAGAATTCATTTTTTCACACTTTTAATCTATTAATCCGACGGCTTTGATTGTGAGTGACTGTCAGTGTCATGTATGTCAGAGTCAGCGTTGCTGGTTAGTTATGTATGGTTAAAAATCCTTATGCAATCCAACTTCTATCTCTTTTAATTTTTTTATATTGATATATTTTTACATTTTTATTACTAAAATTTAGATCCTGTATGTATTTACATACAGACGTGGTTTGTATCACCCCTTATTATCCCACCATCTTTAATAAAGGACGCTTAGTATTAAAAAACTGTTGTTAATAGAAAAAAAAACTTATTAGAAGTTAAGTCAAATAAAGCATTTTTTTATAAAGAAAAGTTCTTTTAGAAACAAAAATAGCTTCTGTAGTGTCTGGGTTAAATATTATTTAATGTGATTTCATGCACAATACATTAAAATGATGATATTAAGTTAATTTATATGCATAAAACAAAAGGTACATATTAGCTCATTGCAAATATGAATTTTACTGCACTAATTAATAGTACATTATGAGCCGACTTTACTGTGTAAATAAAATTGCTATAATTGGCCAGTTCACTGTAAAATGTACGTAAATCCCCTGTTGTAAGATTTACTGTGAGACGTGCTTAAGTCCGTCATTTTCCATTTCATGAATAGCCTCGATTTGTTTAGCGCAGAAAATCCGCATATTGTAGGATAACATAGTATTCATTTAGTTAAATGTTAACAATAAACTAGGAGATGCATTATTTTACTTTTTAGAATTCAAAGTGAAAAAAAAATATTTTCAGTTTGTAATAAAAAAAATGTTTTTCTTATATTATGTTTTTTAAAAGAATTATTGTTTTTTAAATTAAATTTGTTGTTTGTCAGTTAAAAAATATTATCTTTATTTTAATTTATAAGTTTTTACGTTAATAGCTAATTAATCTGAAGCTGAGAGTGAGTTTGAATTATTATTCAAGAAAAAAAATTTTACAAAAGTTGCCCAAGTCCATTTTTTCCGTTACAATGTAACAAAGCTCGAATAAAATGATATCGCAATATTCCATCAATGATTAGAAAGTATCACCGGTGGAAGTTATAGCATGATATCATTTCCAGCGACCCGTAAAGCTTGTGAACTAGATTTAAAATGTGACTGGGATACGTTTTCCATAGGACCCTTCATTTATATTATTGCAAAGCATCCGTTGGAACAGAGAGCAAAGGACCGCATTCCAAATCAAGACATGTGACTATAAGTTGATCATCGCATATAAAATAGATCTTTTTTTTGCCCACAACTATCACTAAATGGCTTTAAATCGGACCGTGCGATTCACTTTAGTTTAAGGTTATTGAAGGAGGCACCTGCCCGTAAATTGGTTCTGATGTCACATATTTTCAAATTTAACTTTCAGTTTCGAAATGTACAGTAAATTATGATTCATTAGACCCTGAGAACTATTAAGTCTGTAGCAAACTATTACACCTTTAACTAATATTTTATATTCGGCCACATTCCTCTACATTTTAGCAAATTCTCAAAAATTACTATTATCAAGAGTCGAATTTTGCTACTTCCGGCAACAGTGTTTCTCGATCGTTATAGTGGCAATAACAACTAAGCTCGAGCTATCCGCCAAGCCAGATATGCACTCGAGTTGTAGTTTGTTGAAAATGACGCGACGTTTCTACTCCATCGCTTGAACGCCGAATCATTGTGAATTATTGCTGGTTTACACGTTACTATAACCCACAAACTACCTGTTTGTGAGTTGTGTGACGAAAAAATAATCGTTGTCATAGCTTTTACATTTATAGAAGGTAAAAATAAGAACACAAAGTCTTCCTCCACTGATATATTATAGAAATATTTAGTCAACTTCTCTACATGTTTCGAATGCAGAAGCATTCATCTTCAGGAGAAAAATTAAAGAAGAAAGGGCCAGCAGATATCACCCTAACTGAGCAACATAAATATAGGTTCGGTATAAAATGAATGAAGAAATCAATACACATTGCATTGTGAATAAGAAAAGTATATGGGTTGAGACTTAAGGTACTGTGAAAACTTTAAAGGTGGAGTGAAAGATTTAACATCTTTGTGTGGAAGAACTGTCGAGAAATCAGAATGAAGTAAAAGGGAATGATCATTAAGTAAGCTATTACAAAACAACAAACAGTTTGTTGTTTTTCTCTAATGACTAGCTAATAGCTTACTTAATGATCATTCCCTTTTACTTCATTCTGATTTCTCGACAGTTCTTCCACACAAAGATGTTAAATCTTTCACTCCACCTTTAAAGTTTTCACAGTACCTTAAGTCTCAACCCATATACTTTTCTTATTCACAATGCAATGTGTATTGATTTCTTCATTCATTTTATACCGAACCTATATTTATGTTGCTCAGTTAGGGTGATATCTGCTGGCCCTTTCTTCTTTAATTTTTCTCCTGAAGATGAATGCTTCTGCATTCGAAACATGTAGAGAAGTTGACTAAATATTTCTATAATATATCAGTGGAGGAAGACTTTGTGTTCTTATTTTTACCTTCTATATTCCCACTCCACTTTAAGTATGGACTACTTCTTCAAGTTTTACATTTATGTTACCTAAGTATCTAGTAGACTTATTTTCAATTGGCAATGATGGTAAACATTTATGAACCTAATCACAAAATCGGTAGATCACGCCTCACTATTCTACTTGGTCCAGCAGCAACGATGCAATTAGAAATTAGACTATCGAAAATTCATTTTTATTGAAAAAAAAACAGAATTTCTTTAAGAATAACCCATTTTTGGGTCAGGTAGATGCCGGCTATGCTGCTTGATGTCGGCAACCTTTATAAACGAATTCTCGATGGTCCCTTCTATACTAACATGACTGCATTCAGCTTGCCTAGAATAAGTAGGTATTATAAAGATTTTTAACGATAATTAACTAACCAGCAACGTTGACCGTGGCATTAATGATATTGACAGGCATTATTTTCTCAAAATCAAAGTTGTCTGATTGGTAAATCAAGAATTAAGCTAACCGGGCCACCATGCTTGTAAGAAAACTATTTCAGTCAAAGTTGATGGTTAGTTAATTATTGTTTAGAAATTTTATGCAACTAAACATTATTATAATATGTATCAACATATCAATGTCGTTTTATTTTTAACTTGAAACCCCGAACCCTAAAAACCTAGTTAGAAATATGAGCCCCCCCCCCGAACATATTTTCTGGCTATGTCACTGGGTACTGGCACTGGTAATTTAATACTAGAATATCCAAATAATATCTTACTGTGTAATGTATTTTTTAGAAATGAAACCTTACCATTTATTTTGCAAAATCCCTCAACCGCCAGCTTCGAACTAAAAAGTCGTTTATCCAGCCTTCCAACGTCGGAAATCCAAAGCCGAACCGTCACTTCCGCACTGCTTGCAGTTGTAATATAAACACTGCAATGCACTACGGAATTGAGGGCACGCACCCGGAAGCAATATCTTTCATGTCTGAAAGGCCACTTCGTAGTTGTTGGGTCCGGTGTCAGGGACAAGTTGATATGACAGCATCCATCCTGCAACTTTTCCAATTTAACGGGGGATAAAAATAAGTACATGCTTCTTTTCTTTTTTAAATTTTTATATTGAGGGTTAGAGGAGAATATAGATGGTAAAAACAAGATCTGTACTAATTGCACAAATGTAATGTTTATTTTATAAATTGAAAATATGTTTGAACTTGTCAAAATTGACATTTTGAAATAGTATATTAAAAGACTAGTTTTATTAAGCATCATTTTATAGCACGCATCCAAAGTAGAAAACGAGCCCCTTGCGGCGAGTTTTGTAATGAAAAAAGTGCTTTAATTGCTTTATAAAACATGTACTTTATACTATTTTTTCTGTATTTTTTTTGGATTAATTTTTTTAAATAAATTTTTTTTTAATTACCCTTTTAAATTTTGAAAACTTTTAATCTAAATTTTATATTGGTATAGTCTATTTCAGAAAGGCGTAGAGTAATAAAAGCGCATTAGGTATGCAAAGGGACTACAGAGTGACCCAAATAATATTTAAGCCACTTTCATAATTTTGCATTGATTTCATTACAAAATTCTTTATTTTCATCAAGTGCAGGTAGTACCACCCGGGTTTTGGTCAATTTATGGGTTTTGCCTATTGTTATTCATTCACAAGTACTGAAAATGGTGTGACAAAGGCGTGCATTATGTACAAAGTATTAGGTACACTTATTTTTTATTAAACATTATAAAAAATACAAAAAATACTTTTTACACAAATTAAATTATAAAAAATCATAATATTTTTCGTCATCTGAGGAACTGTCATCTTCTATTAACGTTATAATAGTTAACGGGTCGACGGTTCGATCGATCAGGTGGTCAAGATCCCACATTTTCTGACATGATGGACTGCTTTTCACCAGTTCTCTGCTGTCACTTCCTTAATAGCTTGATCAAACAGTAGTCTCAAATAGAAGTCTTGCTACAAACCCTTTCACTTAAGCCCATATTATAAGTTATATAGGATTTAGTTCACAACGATATGATGGTGTGCGCAGCACAGTTACGCCTTTTTTACACGGTGCGACTGCGATGCGATTTTTCGTTTGCGGTATGTCGCAACGATATCGTGGAACTATAAAATACATGTAATCATATGTGATATTTTCACATTAAGCGGAAGCGACAAAAAAAAACGGACGATTAGAGCGTTTTCACACGGCACCATATATCGCGCGCGACAAATGGTCGCAATATTGCTTTTACACCAAATTGTGTGTTTTCTAATGAGCCATTTTCACACACAAGCGATATTAGAGAACACATAATTTGGTATAAAGCAATAGTGCGACCATTTATCGCGCGTGATATATGGTGCCGTGTGAAAACGCTCTTAGTGCAGCATTTTTTATATCGCAATTAAAAGATATTGTTTAATGTGGTTATTAAATTTTTTAAATGAAAATTCCTTAACATTATCAGGTAAATTATTCCACATTTTTTTCCACAGAATTATTGAAATCTCAAATAAATACTAATCACAAACAACATATTTTAAATACTCAAACGAGGTCCATAATAAGGTTACCGTTTCGGCAAAAAGTATAGTCATGACAATAAATGTTTATAACCACTGCACTATTAACAAACTATGGTTTAAATAATATACTTGGTAGTTATATTTATTAGGTTCAAATTAATATTAATATACTTCTATAGACCCCTGTAATAAAGTTAGTAATTCTGTTTTTTACTCAATTCATAGATGTATGCAACCAAACATACATGACTAACAAAACATGTTATAAACCGTTACTACCCAAGCAGCATTTTCACAACGTCCGACTAATTTTGTAATACTTGCGACGTCGCATTAAGTACAAATAGTACACACCTCTTGACTGTTACTAGACGACGTTGAGTTGTCCTTTGTTTTGACCATATTTGATAACGTTGTACCGAGGTACAACATCCAACGTTAGATCATCGTCCGATTTGGTCATATTTAATAACGTTGTACCGAGGTACAACATCCAACGTCAGATTAGCGTCGGATTTTATCATATTTGATAACGTTGTATCGAGGTACAACATCCAACGTCAGATCAGCGTCGGATTTTGTCATTTAAAGAGTAGCCGTGTTTGGGTCAGGGAGCCAACGACGTAATTACGTCAGTCAGGGACTTAAATAAAACTCTTCCATTTAGGGGTTCTATACAATGTTACAACAACGTCGGTATACAACTAAACTAGTAACTTCTCGTTTTAAAGGTTTGTGTCATGAAATGAAAAGTTGGCAATCTAACCTTACTTTTTAAATGTAATTTCATTGTATTATTCTGATTTTGTTTTTCACCAAAAAAGAAATAAAATGAAACGGCGTTTTAAATATTCTGCTACGTATTATAGGAGAAAAATAATTGAGCTGCAACGACTTTAACAAAGTGGCCCCAGCACAATTGGGGACTTAACTTTATGCCCAGTTGTAGGTAACTTTGATCAGACTGAAATCTTTATTACTGTTCAAGAAAACCCATATTATTTTGATTCTAGTGGTGCTGAATCATGTGATTTACAATGGAATAATTCAGAAATAGATTTCTCCGAACACTATCAGGCACATACCGGACTTAAGTTACGTGAACCTTTAAGGAAGTGGGCACTAAAAAATCAAATTACACATAGTGCCATAAATGACCTTCTAAAATTATAAGTCGAAGCTAAAATTAATAATTTACCAAAGGATAGTCGAACATTATTGTCTACCCCGAAGATGGTAACAATCGATTCCGTAGGCAATTATAAAAACTCGAAGTAAGAACCCGGTACGCGCATTAATACAAGAACGAAACGAAGACAAACGTTAATATTTTGTTAGATTATGGATCTATTATCGGGCGTGATTACTGTTACGTCCGTAGGGATGCTAACATATCCGAGGGAATTTTAGTTGCTGTTATTTTACCGCTAATGTTAAGCGACACACAGAGAATGTTTTAATTTAATCGATAAAAGAATTAAGGAAACCTTAAATATTGATTGTTATAGCTAGCGTTAGTTCGGATAATTTTTAATACGTTATCGGAAAGATAGCCACTGCCCAACAAAGATATATTAGATAAGTAATCAGTTGATCTCGCCAGGTAATACAGATTTCTGTTGTTTCGGGTCGTGAATAGGTCGTAATTAGTAAATTTCCCGACCAAAGGTTGTATTTGGTAAGCCATTGGGTTAAAAATAACCACTCGAAGTTATTATTAGTTAAAATTTGGTAGTTTGTACGACTACGCCATTTTCGCCATTTGCAATAATGCATCTTTGGCGGCCATTGTTGTTCAACTCTAATTATTTCTGTTTTATATGATCAATACTTCTATGATACGTTTTAAAACACCTTGAAACTTCGTAATAAAGCAACAGAATTATAACTTTAAAGTTTAGAGCAAAAAAAATTACTTTTTTTTTTCAAAAATATTTTTTAACAAAAACTGCGAATTTGCATGGCGCGCATTTTATTTCCTATATATCTTAACCATAATTATCAGTAAAGTAGCTTGCGTTTACGTTTTTACTATGTCAGTAACACGAACGAAATTATTTAAAATTATTATTATGCTAAACCTTTCTACCATCTAATTTAAATATAACAATGCGACATGATTATTTTACAAGTTACTATTGTCTTGTTATATTTTATAGGTTAGCGAAGTTGTGATAATATAACCAATTAGTATATATATGCCGACTCTAACTATCATATATCTAATATTTTGCACTACATGGTCTAATTTCTTGTACTTCAAAATATAGTCGCCATAGTCTTTAATAACAACTTTAAGTTGGTTTCCGACGTCGAAACGACCCAAAAATGATTGACCATATTGGTGCAAACAGGAGTTGTAACAAGGTCGTACTGACGTAGTATGCCGACGTCGGGTTGCATAGGACAACGTCGGCACGACGTAAAATTGCTGCTTGGGTACCGTAATTTAATTTTCTTTTGCGTGGGACGGTTGACCTAACATTCCTCTGTAGCATAAATAATTTTATTTTTATCAAATATTTAGCGACAAGTGTTGAGCTATTTTATTAATCCTCTGTGCCAAGTGTTGGTTTTCTCATGGAGATATATATTACAGCATGCTAAGCTAGACGTCAACAGAATAAATGATTTGATTAAGATTATTATATTACCAACCTTTAAAAAATAAAAATAAAAACGGGTTCGTAATATGTTGATTTATTACAATACTGAAAACTGTATCGTAATAGATTTCTTATGAAATAAAATTAGAAAAAACATATTTCAAAATTGATATGATTAATTTTAATGTTTCACGTATTAGACAGGGAACTTAAATTTAATCATAATTTATCTGTTTGACATTTTAAGGTTTTTGAAACTTTTCATAAAAATCTGGGAGTATTTCTCTAATTACTTCCTTCCCTAGTAACACCCTTTTCGAAAGTTTAAGTCCCCGCATATTGATTAAACACAATTACTTTTATTACATATACATACCTTAAAATATTACCACTTTTAACGCAAACCCGACTGATGACCACAATCTAAATGCGTCGTCTTAAAACTAGTGCTGTAACTGAATAATTTCCGCCCAAAAATCAATACTGTAAATGATCTGTGAAAATTTAATCCCAGATAAGGAGTTGCGACCAGCGATTTAAAACCGGAAATCCATCTATGTTGCTTAAGTTTATCGCTCTAAGGAAATTTGAAATAGTTTCGTTTTTGCTGATTGTTCATAAATTTTATCCCTTTCAATTTGTTTTGATGGATTATAGACGTTAAATAAGAGATTCCTATAAGAACGACATAATATTCTCGATAATATTTCAAAAAGAAATGTTAAAGCAGTTTTTCTTAATACTTGAAAATAAATAAACGACATGGACCTAATAAGATAATCTCTGTTTAACTCTTACGCCTAAAGTAGAACCTCCACAAATATAGAATTCTTGTTTTTCACTGAAACGGATCGGACTAGATAGACCGAGCAACCGTTCTTATTAGCAGCTATAGTAATTCGTAATTTTCTTCCATTTAATCAATGGAATAGGCGTGAATGAAACAACAGCGTGGTTGTAACTGATTTTTATATTTCTTAAGGCCTTTTTATATTGGGTGCAATTGCAGGAAAGCATGCGCTTTGTCGACGTTTTAAACAGCTGATGCAGGTTTTAAATGGGAAAACGTGCATCCGCTGATTAAAATGTCGTCGAAGAGCATGCCATTTTTCTTGCAATTGCACCCAATGTAAAAAGGCCTTTAAACATTCTCAGGTCATCTCATCACTCGTAATTGTTTAACAGTAGTCGGCTAACATCTCACAGTCTCATTTTCCTTGATACCTTTTTTCCAACTTTTGCTTCATCTTAAAGTAAATGCCATTGTTACAATGGCCAATAGTTCTGCTCTTTTCTTAGGCATTTCCAAATCCTTAATAAGATAACTTAATTCAATTTGACTTAGGTATTTTGTGAAGCTTTTTACTGGGAAGTTCACAGACAAAACCAGAGTCTTGCAAAGTTGATGAGCCGTAGACATTTTCCGGTACACTACCATTTTAATCCGTTGGGTTATTATCACAATCAAAGGTACAAGATGAGCACCGGGCGTATGGTGGATTGTAAATTTGGATGCAGTATCGGAGATCTTTTTTCTCCGAAAAGCCTTTTTTAATTGCAGGTCTCAAATAAAAGTAACAGTCTTTCGGATCTCGCTAAATCATAGAAACAGCATAATGACACCTTTTGTTTCACAAAAGTCGGCTTATTTACATAAAATCGCGTCATGTTGCTCAAAACTCTCTTATTTCTTAAATACGAACAGCTCTTGATCAACTGGTGGTTGAAATACAACTTACTAACAATTTAGGATTTTATATGTATTTAAACCCTGTATAAAATACAACTGGTATAATAAATCCAGGTATTTCTCATTTAATGGTGGAATTTTTCCATACATTAAGGGCAGGTAAGTAGTAATAAGCATAAATAATAAAACCGGAGCCAACTGAGACTTTTGCAAGACAGATTGTTAATTAGTATAATAAAAAGGGTAAGATTTTGCTATGTGGTCTTGGAAACGGGGACAGGTAAAAAGCCTCCCGCATTAATGAAGGTTGCATATTCATAGGTAAAAACGGTCCCAATATTTTAGCTTTACCTGATGGTTACATGTAAAAAGCCTCCCGCATTAATAAGAATTCGAAATTCGCAGGTAGGATAACTTGAAAAATATCATTTTATTAAAGTGCACGTCGAATTATTTTGGCAGGTCTCTCAGATATATCTTCCACAACTTTTCTTTTACATGCAGATGTCACAATTTGGCGGTTCAAAAATTGCAAGTTGGCTTCATGACAATGGTTAGAAATATGTTTTGTAACGGTTATATTATCACTTACTGGACCCAATGTGAAAAGAGCTGACTTACAAATTTTATTGACACAAGTCCAGCGATCCACACCACTTTTTAGGCATTTTTGAAAACTATACTTAAAATTATCTACCACAAGTAATTGGTTTCCTTTTTGACTTAATATCACTTTCATATTCATGTTGAACAAGAAAAAAATAACCATCAAAACTAATAGAGCAATATTTGAATTGTATCATTTTCTCATCCATAATTACTAGCCCACCCATCTGGCTAATTACTCGCTACAGGGTTTTGGTAAAAATGGTCTCGGGCAATATTAATGTACCTGTGACTCTATCTCATTATTATGCAGGCGGGAGGGTTTTTACCTTTAGAGCAATAAAGTATTATTTGTTAACTCTCCTACCTCTCGGGACAGTTTTTACCAACACCCTCGTAAACATTTTTGTTCTTTCCAGTGTTATCGCATACTACAGAATACCTAGATTTTGTAACAAGTAATGTAGCAAAAGTTCTACTTAAAAACATCGTCCTCTAGAAAGTGGTTTCTAAAAAAAGGTCTTTACAACCGTTTGTAAATCTTTTACTTTGAACAAAAATATGTGTTAAAAAAGTCACTGTTGCGTTCCGAAAATAACGCTCTCCAAAGAAACCGTGATAAATTGTCACGTGGGGAAGAATTAAAGGCGACAAGTCTCCATAACACCTACTATATTATGCAATATGAAACGGCAGTTTAAACGGTTACACAAAATCAAACTTTACTTACAACAATATTATTGGCTAGGGACGAGCTCTCTAGGGCAAAGGGCTGATAATTGGAACAGGACTGACTCTGCGCTGCTACTGACCCAATATTACTTATCTGGACCGAGTCGTATCTACCCAAAATAATCGTGACTTGAATGGTATCTTGACCGGAATGGTCGAGACCCGAATGGTCCCGACCCGATGGAGATGACCTGAATGGTCTTGACCGAGTGGTGTTGACCTGAGTGGTAACTTTTGCATAGTACCGGCCTGCCTGTTTATTTATACCAATCAGTATCAATAAACTAACCCAGTTATTGATTAATGATAAAATAGAATATTCATATAAGTCTATATATGACAATATCGTGCGATTATAATAACCGGTTATTCTTTTTTAGGAGTGTGACCAAATATTACTAAAAAAATACCGCTTCAAAATGCGATATTTAAATATCGACACATCCGAATAAATCTGACGAAATATACCTAAACTTTTTCAGTTTAGTTAATATTTTGGTAATTAAAAAATCTAGAAACATCACAAGACACAAATTTCATCAGTATACAAGGAGGTATACAAGAACGCGAAAAACTCTTTCAAATGCTTTTTTTGATTGAAAAATTAAATGTTTTGTGAAAGGGATTTTTTCTTTTCCTCCAATTTCATCTTAAAACGTTTTCTAAGCGATAACACACGACCTTCGAAAAATCTCTGGAAATAACTTTTTAAGACTGAATGAAATTTTTAAAGGAAGAAAAATCTTAGGGCTAAATTCTGTCATTCAGGATAAATAAAACAATGCGGATCATTAAGAGCGCTAGATGGGGAATGATATTTTTTTGGAAGCGTGCACGCAGGGGTCATAAGAAGTAAGGATAATGATAGGAATAAAATCAAATAAATTTTTAGCAGTAATTAATTAACCAGGGAACTTTAACTGTGACTTGAATGGCTTTGTCAATAATAATTAGTTGAATTTTTGATTTACTTATTAAACCTTTATTGGTGCGTAAGAAATGTCATTTGTTGTCTGTTTGGCGTTTGAAGATAATGATGTTTCTTGAATGATTGAACAGTATTGGACTTGCATTGTCTTTACTTACCTTAAATTACAACGGTTTAACTGGTAAATAGTTTTAGTCGTTTTCGGGTAATTACTAAATAAGTACAGTAACTACAGCTCTATTTATACTAGCTAGATGCACTGGAGCATAGCTGAGATGGGTGTAGTCGCGTTCAGTTCGTGCGTGGTATTCTAGTCACCCTAACAAAGGTTAGGTTAGGTAATAGTGGCGGACCTTTGGTTCTGACCAAACAGTCTCACGTAGTCCTATTAGGTCCATTGTGATACCACATGTATTCCGTAGAATCCACCTTCATCAGATCTGTGAATTCAAACCAGCCACTACTATTCACAAACCTGCTCAGTCGTCCAAGTTGTAAGTTGCTTAGTTCCTCCAGGCTATCAAAAAATGATTCACCCAGAGCAGTGAACCTTCTCCCTGCGAGACACAGAAAATGTTGAATACTTTCTTCCTCATTTCTGCAACTTCTGCAGAAGTCGTTAGTGGGTATTTGCATACGTTCGGCATGTCTACCGAAGAGGCAATGTCCGGTAATAACCGCAGTAATATTTCTCACGTCTTTTCGACTGTGTCTCAATAGCACTGCGGTTCTCTTTTTATCGAATATGGGCCACAGCTGCCTGGTTGTACTACAGATTATCAACTCTGTCCATCTGTTCCGTGCAAGCTGCTTGGCCGTATAATCAATCTCCTCTTTGACTAATCCCAGTGGTTTGTTCACCGTATTGTCTGCTAGATCAGCTGGCATGCCTGCGCCCTCTCTCGCGAGCGCATCGGCAACCTTGTTGCCATCTATTTTGGAGTGTCCAGAAACCCAGCAGAGAGTAACCCGATGTTGGTTGCCAAGTGTGCATAAATTGTTGCGGCATCGCTTTACGAGATTTGATTTGACGCTCCTGGAACAGATTGCCTTAATCGCCACCTGACTATCACTGACCTAACCTAACAAAGGTTTTCAGATATTTCTTATATTTAATGAGGGCTTACTAAAACAATCTGGATTTTGGTGAATGGTTGCAGCTTCCTTGAACTTCATCTTTCTCCAGTGTGGTTAGTTATGCAAGATTTAAGCTTTTGTCCACTTAATATGATGGACGTGTGTATATAGAGTATAAATAGAGCTGTAGTTACTGTACTTATGTAGTATTCACCTGAAGATGACTGGAGATACTTACCAGTTAAAACGTTGTGATTTCAATCAAATAAAGACAATGCAAGTCCAAAAACTCTTTAATTTTTCAATATCATTTGTTTCACAGTGACCTGGTAAGTTAATTACTGTTTAAAACATGTTTGCGGTTCAACATTGCCATTCCAACAATTTTTATTTTCATGGTTATTAGGCCCGCATGGGTTGCTAATTTGTTAGAGACGTTTTTAATAATAAAGCTATGCTAAATTTCCACTTTCTATGAACAAATGGACGAATTCATTTCATAAGTTTGTATTCTGTTATTGCAATTTTGGTACTAAACAGTAGTAAATTGTAACATCTGTCATGTAATTGTTTGATCATGCAATATTTTTCTAAAGATTGTAATAACTTTAATAATTATATTGGTACTGATCAGTTTATAATAAATTTAAAGTATTTTTTGTAAGTTAACTGTTAATAAGTTAACACGCAGCCACACCAAAAAAAATTCATGTCTCCTGGACTAGACCCCATTTCTACATATCGAAAGCTAAATCTGAGTCCGACCTCTGTTTCACCCCATCAAGTCAATTGGGGAGTGAAACCACCCTTTCAAGGATTAAACCCCGTTTTTTTGTTTTCGTAGGATGTATCTCAGAATCATTACGGAGGTAGGGTTTGTATATACCTAGACGTGTACCATGGGGTAAAATGGAGGTCGGATTTTGATTCAGTAACCTTGAAAACATATAGAATAGGAATCTAATTCAGTGAACATGACTTCTTTTCTTCCAGTCCCACGAAAATTTTCGAGAACTTGGGTACCGACTTTTTTCAATACCCTTTATTATTATAAATTCATATTTGGTAATGTTAAAATAAACCCCTCCTCCGTCGTTATTCTGGCAAACATCCTTCGAAAAACTTCGTATCATTCTAAAAGGGTGGTTTCACCCCCAATTATTGACCTGATGGGGTGAAACGGAGGTAGGATTCAGCAAGCTCGAAAACATTAGAGTCTAGTCTAGTGGACATAACTTTTTTTGTAGGGCTGTGTAATTATTATAATTTCCTACTAACTTTGTTTCAATATGGATTCAAATGATTTTTTATTTATTATTAATTAACAAAATATTCACGTTTTCAATTTTAATTGGTGACTTTTAATAACAAGTCGAAATATTTTTAATTAACTCTTACACCACTATTAGTTTTTAATTAAATCTGCGGTAAACCTTTAAAATTAATTAATATGAATAATTAAATAGTCAAATGCGAATTCGTATAATATTACGTTTTATAGCAGAAATGTCAACCTAATATTTATACTCGCGTCTATATTCTAGTCTGCTGCCAAGGTCAGGCGGATGGCGGGACATTTAAACGAGTGGTTGCAATGGATTTAATTATTTTTTTACTTCACGGTGATGAGTCATAGTCGAGGTATTATGTTTTTTTACTTACAAGAACAGTTTCCCGGTTTGTTTATTTGTGGCCTTGTGGGGCATAATTAAAATGGAGGGGCAAGTTATTAATCAGTAAGTTTTGTTATGGCATGCGGCTGACACAAAATATTAAATATTTTGAAAGTAAAAACCTAACCGTCATTTTTTAAATTGTAGAACAGTTTATGTGTGCACAGAATGTGGAAGGGAATGCAGTACAAAATCAAATATTAGTGCTCACATGAAATTAAAACACAAAGTCTTCATACAATCACATTTAAAGACAATTACATGCCCTCTATGTAGAACTTTGTTTTCATCCTTGGCTGAACTGGATCTTCATTTTGTTGATGTCCATGATATAATAAGAAGACCTGCAATTTAATTCCGTTGAAGATTTTAAAAAGTGGAAGCTTACAATAGAGGCAAATAGTCAGTCATCATTTGTTATTGTACAATCAAGAACTCTTTCTAACAAAGATATGTCTGTCATCGTTCAGGAAGGTACACTGAAAATATTAAAAACGCACAAAAAGCGCGACAACCGAAAGTTAAGGGTTCCAATAAAATTGGATGCAACTGTCCAGCAAGAATTGAAATGAAAGCGTGACGTAAAAAATAATAAAATCCATTTCAACCTTAATTTTAAATGTCCCGCCATCCGCCTGACCTTCGCAGCAGACTAGAATATAGACGCGAGTATATTTATGATATATTATACTATGTGTTCCAAAATCAATGCTCATTATTGGAACTTGGGCTATTTAAAGTTTTAAAAGGAGTTCCTGAGGGATCCGTTCGGAGTCTTTTGTTATTTATAATGTATACACATGTATGGTTTTTTTGGTCAATCTTTATTAATGATATATGGTAACCTACCAACCTTTGTCCAAATGCATTACAAAATGAAAAATACAATCTTATACATTGGGTTACCTTAGCAGTGGCGTATTTAGGGGGGGGAGGGCTGCCGGGCTGCAGCCTCGCCCCCCAGTCTAGAAGCTCGGGTCTAAAAGTCTAATTGCAACCTAATTTTTCGTCTCAAGCTTGGACTCTTAATTTAAATTTTTAAATAATGTATTCTTGGCTTAGTACAAAGGTCTTTTAGGAAACGTTTAGTTTTTAAACTTTTCCTTCTAAAAGTCCTGTTTTATATAGAGATTATGGTTTCAGAAACATATCGTTTTTCTATTATACAGGATGTCCCGAAATTAGGTGACAATATTTTAAGGGGATAAAGTACATCCAAAAATAGGACTAAAATCCTCTATTAATATACCTTCAAAAACGCTTCGTTATGGGGCTAGAGCCCCCCGAATGGAAGTTATGATAAGCGGTTTTTTCACAATATCTCAGAAACTGATTGGAGTATCAAAACAAAATTTGATACATGTTTTACCCATGACAAGACGCAATAAACGGTTTGTTTAGCTTAGGTGTATTCTTTCAGTGGCGTCCCACTGGGTAGGTAGTAAGGAGAATATTGCCCTACCTTTTTTATTTGTAGGATTTTTTAACGCTAGGTGCAATTTTTAAAAGCACTAAAGTCTTCTAATGAAAAAAGATACTCTTGCTTCATTTTGGTAGGATTTACCATTTTTCAGTAAAATCGATTTAAAAATTTTCGGTTTTTTACAAGCCGTTGAAAAGGCTAAGGTGTTTTTGCATATCTCAGCAAACACTTGATATTAAAACATGAAATTTATTAGAAGTTCTACTAGCGACAAGGCATATTTATTAAAGGATGTTACTAAAAAAAATTTCCAGTGGCGTCGCACGGGGTGGAGCCTAAAGTAAATATTACTATTTTTTTTTAATTTGAGGGGCTTTCATACTTTAATTGTAATTTTTTTTTTATTTTTAAATTTTTTGTTTATAAAACCTTCTGTTATTGTAATTTAACAGAATAAAATATTTACTTAAGAATTAGTTGCCCGTGTGGTTTTACAATTAAATTTGATTTGCAATTTGTTATTCTTTTTTGTTTTATTTTAAGTCTCTTATAAAAATAAATATTTAAAAAACAAGGTCTAAAAATCTGTTTGAAACGTTATATTCTGTCAAATTACAATAATATAAGGTTTTATTAACAAAAAATTTAAAAAATTACATTAAAAGTTGAAAATCCCTCAAATTAAAATAAAATTAGTAATATTTACTTTAGGCTCCACCCCGTGCGACGTCACTGGAATTTTTTTTTTAGTAACATCCTTTAATAAATATGTCTTGTCGTTAGTAGAACTTCTCATAAATTTCATGTTTTAATATTTAGTGTATGCTGAGATATGCAAAAAAACACCTTAGCCTTTTCAACGACTTGTAAAAAACCGAAAATTTTAAAATCGATTTTACTGCAAAATGGACAGTCCTACCGAAATGAAGCTAGAGTAGCTTTTTACATTAGAAGCCTTCAGTGTTTTTAAAAATTGCACCTGGCGTTAAAAAATCCTACAAATAAAAAAGTTAGGGCAATATTCTCCTCACTACCTACCCAGTGGGACGCCACTGGAAGAAATACACCTACGCTAAACAAACCGTTTACTGCTTCTTGTCATGGGTAAAACATGTATCAAATTTTGTTTTGATACTTCAATCAGTTTCTGAGATATTGTGAAAAAACCGCTTATCATAGCCTTTCATTCGGGGGGCTCTAGCCCCATAACGAAGCGTATTTCTAAGTATATTAATAGAGGATTTTAGTCCTATTTTTGGACGTACTTTATCCCCTTAAAATATTGTCACCTAATTTCGAGACACCCTGTATACTTGTCTATTACGTTTTTTTAAAGCTATTTTAATTTAACAAAAATATAACCCAATGGAATAAAATACTTTAAAACAAAAAACAATTGAATATTTATTTTGAAAGAAAAAGAGTTAAAGTAAAAATTTTAATTGAAACATTTTTTATGGAAGAAGTGTGATAATATATATTTGCACCAAAAACTGCTCTTAGATCTACTCTCCTAAAATACTTTTATTTTTAATCATGAAAAACCGAGCCCGAAAAACGCTGAATAGAGTCATACATACGTCTTATGTTAAAATTTTAGATTGACACCAATATTCAATTTTTCACAAATATAAAAAATGTTTTTTTAAATGAAGAGCCAGCTAGGAATAACGAGAAAAAAGGAAAAAAACCTTTACAAAAACAAATTTTATCCAACCATGCAGAGGGGGAGAGGTAATAATTTAATTTGGGCGTGGCCCCGCCCCTACGCTTTTCCGCCTTTTTCACTAAGTACAATATCATAAAATACATGTAATCCCGACTGCCCACTATTCAGAAAAATAAAACTGTGTTTACTTATTATCTTGTATGTAGCTAAAAACAGAGCCAACTTCTTTTTTGGGGTTACAAGTTACAAGCACAGTGTTTAAATAAAAAAATTTACTTGAAAGATAAATTAAAAACACACAAAATCTTAAAACAACAGTAAGCATTGGTAGCAGTTAAACATGTTCTTCTTTTTTTTTTGGACTTGTGTAAAACATTAATGCAAGTGATTGTAGAGGTGTAAGCTTTATATATAAAAATAACTCTATTACATTTACATTACAACGCCCTCTCTAGATCATTACTACAGTTTTTTAAAGAGACAATTTTAAAGTAATAATGGTCACATCAGCACCAAAAAAATCATTTCTTGCTTGAATGGCTTATAATGACGTATGGCTTATTAAAATATAGCTCTACGCCACTATATAGAAATTATATGGCAGTAATATTATTATCTCTAGGATACATTACGACATTGGGGTCGTATTATAATTGACGTTGGATTTCATGAATTAATTACTTGATTAAATAGTGTAGGATTGTGTTAAATGATTTTCCACATTTAAGCTGATATTACTATTTTGATTTATATTAGACTAAGTCTTCCTTACACTGAGGGAAAAGTCTGGTCACAGCTAACAAACTAATTTATTTGAGCAAAATTTCTTTGAAATAAAGTGACAAGCATAATATCTAATATTCCCTTGCTATGAAAATACATATTTTTTATTATTAAAGAAAATACTAAGTATATAAGAAAATCTATTTTAATATTTAAATACTAAGATACGTATTTAACATTCAACTATTATTCTTAATATTAAAGAAAATACTAAGTATTCACCTGAAGACGACTGAAAATACTTACAAGTTAAAATGTTGTTATTTAAAGTAAGTAAAGATAATGCAAGTCCAAAACTTTTCTGTCATTAAAGAAATTGTCGTTGCACCGACCGAGGCATCAAATCCCACCATGACAAAACTAAAACCCAATATTACCGCTATAGAACAGAAAATAAGCTCGTAAATATAAATAACTAGAAATAAATAGAAAGTTTATAATGAAAAAACGTATGTGGCATAGGTACAATATCAAGAAAGAAGTAAATTTCTAACAAAATTTGGGCGTGATCCCGAAAATTTAGGTTTAGGGGTTACAAAACATTATAGAAACTCAAAAAACAGTTACTCAGTGGAGTTGTTTAACGTATACAAGTGTAAGAGTAACCTTTGCCCGTTTGGTTACTAAAGTCTCTCTAAATGATGTAAAAACACGATCTCAGAACCAGAGCAGTTTCCAGCCAATGAGCAAGTGATCTTTATAATGTTTATTTAAGTATTAAATTGTTTTTTTCTCTTTTGGCCTGAGTTGACTGTAAAGCGGAAATTGTTTCTTTTGAACTTACTTGAAATAGCATCGTATGTGAGTATTAAGGGGACGCTTCTTTAGAGAAAACTTTCTTAATTTACTGATTTGATAACTTTATTTTTATTTCTTAAAACTTGTATGTTATATACCGTAATGTAATCGTAAATTGTTTTACATTGCTTTCCCTTTAATAAAACTATTAAAAATCGTTGGTGTTTCAGTATATAAATGGCGCACAACAAATTAAATAAATTCCATAATTTCAATCATCTAAGCTGCACATTCCAGTCGCCTACCATTTTAACTAAAGAATATTCTTATCGACTCAGTTCGGTACCCTCAACGAGGGTAGTACTCGGTTACGTATTTGGCATTTTGGTAGAACACAACTAGAAAAGCAAGTAGTAGTCCACAGTGTCGCAGTGCCGCAGTGTTCTTTCTGTGCAGGTTTATATTCATTGTAAAATTGTGTAGAATTTTGGATATTGACAATGTAGCGATTTGTAACAATTGCAGTCAAAACACAAAGGGCACAGATATAAAATATTTTGGGTTTCCAACATATAAAAATCTGGCAAAAATATAGATTATTGCTGGCGAAAAATGGTCACCAAATCAATTTAAAGAATGGTAAGTAAAAAACTATTTTTGTAATTATTATCTAAAAGAAGTAACTTAGATGACTTCTTAATCAAAAATTAAACGATTATTTACTTGCATATAAGGTAAACCGGCCTTAAAAGCGCTCTCGAACGTGACGTCATCATGTGGGAGAGAGTTTATGCTGAATAGCATACTAATGTTAGTGTATTATGGGTTTAAGTATAAAATTTAGCATAAAAATAGTACTCTTGATAAAACTTGATTATTCTTATGGTTTTGGGCAAATTTAATTCAAAAATAAAAATTGGTCCTATAAAGAAAAATAGCTTAAAAATATTATACAAACAAAAAATTGCTAATAACACAAAACACATTTAGGCTGCAAAAAAATTAATAAACATGTTAAAAAAAAATCTCATTTTTATCTAAAGAATATCTGGTAAAACTTTAATACTTTACTAGAAGAGTGAATAATATCGAGAATGATGCCTTAACATTTTCAAGTAAACTTGACCTAGCTAATTACAATAAAATGCACATAAAAAAATATCTGTGGCTTACCACTTCTTGAAAAAAAGTGTCAGATGGCATATGTGCAGTGCTGTCACTGGTGACCCAGAGAATAAATGATCTTACTAAAATATATTATGATTTTATATTCCTAACAGCATATATATACCAAAAAAATTTGTATCTCTAAAGTACTTTTGAAGATATTACAAAGTAAGGAAAAGTTCTTACTAATAAGTTTAAACGGAATACACACAAATCATAATACGCGAGACAAACCAAATTATGTGCGGTATATTTGCATTAACAAAACATACAGAAAGTGAACAAAGAGTGACAGAAAGAGAAATGGGAAAAGCGTTTCTGAAAATTACATGGAAGGCAGAGAAAGTCAAGTGAAAATGGGAGATCTTAGCTTGGATAATCTGTAATAAATGAGTCAAACTAAAAATATACAGGTACAACAAAGTATAAGATATCTCGATGGCATGCAAGATAATTTGTTAAATCGGTGTATCTGGAAAATGGAACATTCAATCGTTTCTAACTAAATATACTTTCATCTGAAGACATAGTCCGTGCTTGATGTGGAGTGACAAGCTAAAAGGAAACACTTCAAGACTTTCTTTATCAGTATATTAAAAAACTAAACTATAATTATTATTTTTTATATGTTTTTAACGTGGTCACATCATATACATATAATAACACAATACAGGGTGCTACAAATTCGTATGCTTACAAGGGGATCTCGAAAATGGTTAGAAATATGAAGAGGTTTAAATTGAGGCAAAGTTGCATATTTTGGGACTTAATAATTTGGTGAAAGAAAATTGTAAATATTCCGAATTACTTCGAAAATATCAGAAGAAAACCGAAATTTTTAGTTTGGGTTTTTAATTTTTTGCGCCATTATTTTTGACTTAGGAAAAACTCAGAAAAACTTTCTTATAGCCGTTCTCCATGTTCTACCATATGACGTTATTAGTTTTCAAATTTGACGTTTCGTTCCTTAGATACCAACTTCAATTAATTTTTTTTAAATACGGACCTGAAATTTTTAAAACAGTTTTAAGGACTTCTAAGCTTTGAAAATTTAATACAATTTAAAGATGTTTAAAATTTTAACGTTTTGTCATCAAATAACACATCACTAGCATTTCAAATTATCCTTTCTTTACTATTACGGCCCTGGCAATTATTTTTTGGATAACTTAAATATTAAAATTACATTACAGGAAGTTATTGTGTTTAGGCCGTTTACCTTTACAAAAAGATTTACCATCACAATACTCTAGGAAGTAAGCCAGTTTTAAGGCATGAGAAGTAATTTTATCTTTTATTAGTATTTTATTTATTTTATTAATATAACGTATGTCTTAAGTCCTATGGTACCTAGACCTAGACCGAAATACTGTAAGACAGAAAAAAAATAATGCTCCCGAGTGAATAAAAGGTACCTGGAGTGTTAGTCTAGTTATGTTACTGTCATGTACTTACGTTTGTTTCAAAAACAATTTCAAATTTTTTTTTACTATTTATACGATCTGATGATGCTAGTTTCAGGCAAAACATAAAACAAAAACAAAGAAAAATATTTGAGGCCGAGACTTTTGGTCTCTTTTCTTACAAAATATCAAATATCAGGCCTCTTTGAGTAAAATGAAAGGATTTTTTAAATCAGAAAACTTTTATTTTTTTTTTAGTTCGGCTCTAATGAAGTTCAATACCGTAATGAAATGAAAAAGATAATTTGAAAAATGTGTTATTAGATGATAAAACGTTAAAATTTTAAAAACTTGTACGTTGTATTAAATTTCTAAAGCTTAGAAATCTCTCAAACTGTATTTAAAATCCAAGTTTTTTTGTTTTTTTCCTAAGTCAAAAATAATGGCGCAAAAAATTAAAACCCAAAACTAAAAATTTCGGTTTTCTTCGGATATCTCCGAAGGAATTCGGAATATTTACAATTTTCTTTCACCAAATTTTTAAGTCTCAAAATACGCAACTTTGCCTCAATTTAACCATCTTCGTATATCATACCGTTTTCGAGATCCCCTTGTACACATAGGAATTTGTAGCACCCTGTATTGTGTTATTATATGTATTTGCTGCTAAAGGGTAAAATTGATACTAGAAGTTAAATGGAAAAATGAGACACTTCAGATCTATTTTTGACTGCTAAAGGGTGAAATTGGAAGTTACAATAACAAGAAAAGTATGATTATTAAAGCCAAAAGATTTATATTCGAACCATCATAGGTGTACCCATTTTTACAAATCTGAATTAAAAAAAGCAAATCAAAAAGTTGTAGGTACTCATTGACATTTAATATTACCCAAAATCCTTGTGAATATAAGTTAATGTTGCCGTGCAAACTTCAACTTGAAAAATAAACGTTCTATATGGAACGTTGCTCGCCTCGCGACACTATTCCATGGGTGCATCCCAATTTAACATAATTTAACTAACACTGCAATGACAGAGAGCTCGCAAAAATTTCCGGCCGTTCGCAGCAGTTTGGAGGATTTTTATACTGCTTGATGTTCTTGCCCGCCTAGTTCGATGCTATTTCAACTTCATCGTTGCAGCTTCATTGATAAGTGTCGGAAAGAAATGGTTAAAATGTAAAATTTATGTTTTTTATATAAATATTTGTGTCGGAATGAAAGGTTTGAATATAGAATTTATATTTATATGATTATTTTTAGTGCTTTTTCCGAATTCAAAAGAAATAAAAATATTTGCGTCCACGATATAGTACACTAATATCGGTATGCTAATGTACATAAATTCTCTATCTCGCTTCCGCATTGTGACGTCATGTACGAGGGCGCTTTTAAGGCCAGTTTACATTAGGTGCAAGTGGAAGAGTAAATGATCGTTTTATTTTTGATTAAGAAAATAAGTCAATTATAAACAATATACTGCCTTAATTTATCTCAGTTTCTTCTTTTCGAAGATAATTACAAAAATAGTTTTAACTTACCATTTTTGTTGTTGATTTGGTTACCCATTTTGCGAGCAATAATCTATAGAATGATAGAAGTGTTTTGGCCTAGCATTGTCTTTATTTGTTTTAAATTACAACGTATCGACTGGTAAGTATCTCCAGTCATCTTCAAGTGAATACTCAGTATTCACCTGACAACGATTCTTATCAGTTAAAACACTGTGATTAATTAAAACAAATAAAGATAAGCACTTCTATCATTCAAGAAACATCATTGAATCCTACCTTCAAACAATAATCTATTGTTTTGCTGGATCCTTATCTCTGTGCCCTTTGTGTTTTGGTTGCAATTGTTCGCAAGTCGCCACCGCATAGTTTGGCATTGTCAATAACCAAAATCGTACACAATTTTACAATAAGCATAAAACGGCAGAGAAAAAAAAACAATAGCCACAGAATAGAAAAAAAAACGTTTATCAGTGGGAATGAACATGCGCGTCTAAATTCAAGCGGTTAAATCCTTCCATGTAAAGGCCGCTAATGAAAATTTACCCGCTTTTTACAATGACAGCCAATGTGAAGTTAGAACTGTCACTCGCGTCAAACGGCTACTAAGCAACGTCCAAGATGTTTTTCATATCGGCGTATCGTTGTAGGTGTCTCGTGTTTGTGTCCGATTATGGACAACGTTACTTTACGACAGCCAAATAAAAAAAAGTTTATGAAAAGAGGCCATTTAAATAATTATTTGCTGCCTGTCGGCCACATAAATACTGAAAAAGCTTCCTCACTAAAATTATTATTGAAATGGATGAATATTCATGACCGAGAATGGCGCTAAGTTCAAATTTGCATAATCAATAATCGTTCCCCAGGCACAAATTATATTAAATTTTATTACAGACTTGACAATTATTACAGATTATTGCCGGTTTAATGAATTAGGATATGAACATTATCTTTAAACCATTCTTATTAAAAGATTTTATGATCCTGTTATACGTATTTAAATCCTTTAACTGGGAGAAATTCTACCACATGAATCCATTCATTCATTGAATAAAATAACATTGGTACTTTTTTTTGATTTTTTTAAATTTTGATGAATCCAAGGAAGAACTTAACTTTCTTATTGTAATGCAAATCCATGTATTATAAATAGATCGTGCAAAAGAGCATAAAAAGGAATATAATTCACTATTTTCTTGTGAATTTTTTTTACAAATATTTTATTTATTTTGGAAATGTTTACAATTATTTTTTTGCCGGAGACTCAAATAAAATTCAGTTGTAACGTTATGTATCATTTTAATTAATAAAAGAAAGATACAAAGTCTCGGTCTTAGTATAAAATATGATACGCGTTTCGCCCTTTCGAACATCATCAGATGTATATAAGTTAAAATGAAACTGCGAAAGATAAACAAAAAATAATAATATTTTTAGTATTATGAAGTGAATGTATTTACATTTGAATTTTAACTTCTAGATGATGATGTCCGAAAGGGTAAAACACGTACATTTCAAATTTAAATATAACTTTCTGAGACCGAGACTTTGTGTCTTTATTTAATTAATTTATCTTATGTCCCTTTCAGAACCATTTTTCCAATGTATCATTTTTCTGGATTTAATTGTCGAATTTCGTATGTTATTCGTTAATAAGTTATTTTAAATATTTGAGTTTTGTCAAGTAAACTTTAATTTTAAGGTTGCCTCCAAAGAAAATAATCCATCGATATTGACGGCTACGCTCTTATATCGCTTTTTCTATACACCGATGAGAAAACTTTATTTAAATTTTAATTCTATTCAAAACCTATTTTAAAATAAATATAAATTTTCATTTAAGTACAGTGTACTTACCCTCATCACATCAAACTTTTTGTAAATTGGGTTGAGGCTTACCTGAAAGTAAAAAGTATATAAGTAAATAAAAATATATATGGTTTCAAAAGGTATCTGTTGTCCACCCTGAAGAGATGGGGGCCCACCTTAGTGCCTACCTAATATTAAGGGATTAGGTCCTGTATTGGAGTTTCTGGAGGAGGAAGGAAGGTTTTGTTGGGTTATTTTTGAGCGGAGAGGAGTGCTATATTTAGGTTAACAGAGGGAAAGTAACTTTAAAAAGTCACTTATGATTTGGATAGGGCTCACCCACAAAACATCGGGCCCGGTGTGCCCAGCCAATTCAATATTTATGGCGCGCCGCTGTCAATAACTACCATTTTTGTCACGTTCGGTGATATCTGAATTTTAAGTCATCTAAGATTATTTAAATGGAACAATATCGCCCTAAATAAATTTCGGCATTACACTTTAAATTATATTCGATGTTATAGTGTATTTCACGTAAGTTTTAAATGGCCGTCGATGACACACGTCATTTCTAGTAACATTTATTTTACAGAACTTAAGGTTTAATTAGGGGACTGGTGTTTCTGTAATAGTTTTTTTTACAAAATAAACAATATATTTACTTGCTTCTTTATAAAAAGAACACTTCATAGATACACACAGTCCAACAGTTTATAACAAGAAAGTCTACGCATAAAATAATAGCAAAATGGTGTCTAAAAATACCAAGTACAACAACAATACTGCACTTATTATTCAACACGTGAACGAATAAATGCTGGCTCTCTGATATTGAAAGAATGCAGAGAAGACACGCGGATTGATACAGAAAGTACAGAAAGAGATATGCGAAGGAAAAAGCGTAAGAAAGAGATACATATACTAACGACATTACATCTACTGATGGGTTTTAGCTAAGTAAAGGGATTGGATTGTTCAGTGAGTATCATTGTCATGTACATAATATGGTAAGTAGGGTTGCCACCTATCTACCAGCGATTCCGGGAGTCTAATAACCAAAAAAAAAAGTTAAAGGTAAATACTTTTATTTACACGCTCTATAACGCAATAAGCAGCGACAAACAATACTGCCCTCTTGTCCAAGTGCTAAAAAAAGGTCACTGCCTCCCTCACGCCCTATAACGCAATAAGCAGAGACAAACAATACTACCCTCTTGTCCAAGTGACCTCTGAAAAAAAAAGGTCGCCGCCTCCTCCAAGCTCTTTCCGGGAGAAATTATATGAAACCCACGACACAGACACTTTTTTTTAGGCCCGATTCCAGGAGACTCCCGGAATACCGGGAGAGGTGGCAACCCTACATGTATTCAGCTCTCATGAATCTAGCCAATGTTCATGAGGAAAAGCCATTTTTGGAATTAAGGAATTTTTAAATCACATATTGGCCAACGCGTTTAACAAGAGAAATGCCAAAGCAATACAAATGTGTGTGACATTTACTATATAACTGAAAATTATGATAATATGGCCTATAGAACAAAGCGAAATAATATAACCTTAGAAAGAGGAATTTATTTTTTTCTAGAAATCTTATAATTTCATCCGTTTTATCGGGTTTTATGTACTAATCTTCATTTTCCACCATTTAGGGAATATCTACCAGTTTTTTTTTATATTTGTTATTATGTGGGAGGTATAATAAAAGTTAAAAGGTCGATTGTGGTTGGAGCTGCATTCCAAATCGATCGGAAAATATTGTAGTTAACAAATATGCATGGGAAAAAATCAACAAAGGCAAGTAGAAATGTTCATTTCGTAGGTATATAAAAAAAATCTGGTAATAATTGTATAGAGCGGAAAACTGAATATTTTTAAAATAATATAACTTTTAGTTCAGTTAGAAAATAACAGTCGTTTGGTAAAAATACTTTTTGACTTTATATCTTCAATTTTCGCACCATTTCGTGCATTCTTTAGGAAAAAAATATATGCATAGGCTCTGGAATAAATATTTTGATTTAATTTAACTAATAATAACGAATTTGATGTAACAAATGTGCATCTTTTTAAAATATATTTTTAACCTCACTTTTATTAAGTGTCATAAAACGACGCGTAAAGTTTACAACGTGTAAATTTGGTTCTTTTGTAATGGACCAATGTGATTGGTCAGTTTTATATCCTAACTAGGATGGATATAAAATTATATCCGTTTAGTTACCCGGAATAGCCCACTTATTCTATCGCTTTAGTGTAAAGTAAATAGCAAATATCCATATGGGAGTAGAAATAGTTATTTATTATACAAGGGAAAAAAGCATTAGATTTTAGCTCGAGGGTGTGTTGTCTCCCGACGCGAAGCGGAGGGAGACAAAAAAGCGAGAGCTAAAATCTAATACTTTTCCCGTGTATAATACACTATTTTTTTCTGTGACGGGAAAAACGACGATATTATTACAATATATTAAAGTCAGAAAAGTATCGATGTGAAATTGGACTTTTTAAACTAGTAGGTAGGCTGTTTTACTTATAGCGACAATTGGACCTGCGTTTCTAAGGAAACCTTTAAAATAATCAAATATCTGTCAATTTAATTCCGTGATTTAATATAAAAAGTAAGAACTTTAGTGGTTAATTAGTAGTTATATTAAATAATATAAAGTTTAAAATGTCTGATTCTGAGTTTTCTCTGACTCCACCGGAATTAGTAGAAGCAGCGAAAGTAGCGTCACAAAAATTATTGCCAGCTAAATCGCGCAAAATTTACGAAAACGCGTTTTCAAGATTTATGGAATGGAAGATGAAAAAGGCATGCAGTTCTTTATCGGAGACGGTGTTATTGGCCTATTTTTCGGAACTGACACAACAACCAAAGCCATCAACAGTGTGGTCGAATTATTCAATGATTAAAATTATGTTACAATCCAATAATAATGTAGACATTTCAAAATATTTCAAACTAATTACATTTCTAAAACAAAATGGGAACGGTTACACACCCAAGAAATCTGCGATTTTTACGAGTACAAATATTAGTGATTTTTTAAATAATTCTCCCGATGAAGTTTATTTAAGGCCAAGGTTGTTGTTTTACTTGCGATTGCAGGAGCTTGTCGAATTTGCGAAATCAGCCAGGTAACATTAGATGATATTTAAGATTCGGGAACGTTATTAATTGTGAAAATTAAGCAAACAAAGAATGATGTCAACAGGAGATTTGTAGTTACTGAAAAATATATTAAATTTTACCGAATGTACATAGCCCTTCGTCCAACAGCAGCAAAGGATCGCCGCCTATTTTACGCATATCACAATGGAAAATGTATCAATCAAGTTGTGGGTAAAAATCAGTTTTATAAGGTACCCCAAACAGTAGCTAATTTTCTTCAACTTGAAAATGTTACCTTATACACGGGTCATTCATTTCGAAGATCGTCTGCTACACTTTTGGTTGAATCTGGGGGAGACTTGTTGACACTCAAGAAACATGGCGGTTGGAAGTCATCAATGGTCGCTGAAGGGTATGTTGATGAATCGGTAGCACACAGGACAGAAATAGCTAATCAAGTGTTTAGAACCTGTGGCAGTGCTGAAAGAACACCCGATTTGCGACAAGGTACATCAACGGCAGTTGTGTCCATGGCAGAAAATATAATTACAACACGAGAAAATTCGACTGTACCGAATAGTAAAATGAACATGTCATGCATGCAATGCACATTTAATAATTGTACTTTTTGATTTAAAGAAAATGTAACTTTTTGTATAATAAAATATTCTAAAATTAAATATCTACCTTCACTTATATGTGTATATTATACCCGGGAAAAAAGTAATCACTTTTTTCTCGGGGAAAAAAGTAATCACATCACTTTTTTCCCGGGGAAAAAAGTAATTTCACATAAAGCGACATTTTTTTACCTGTCAACAGAGATAAAATGTCAAACTTTTTTCCCGTCACAGAAAAAAAATATTTACCATTTTAAATTTGGTTTGATTGATTATTATTAAAAGAAAAATAACGACATTTTGTTAAATTTGCTCATAATTTTTTTTTGGTTTAACTTTAAACTATTTAGTTGTAGGTAATAAAGTGTATTTCAAGTATTGATATTTGTCCTTTCTGATAAAATGAAAAAGTAGCGAAATAGTTGATCTCTGGTGACTAAGTATTTATAATTAATTTATATTATTTTCAATAAACATTATTATTATATAAACATATTTTATATAAAAAAAGTACCTATTGGTATTTCTGAATTTCAAAATATCTACATTATTTAACAATTTAAATATAATAAGCTGCAAAAATATAATTTAAATATACAGGAAATTCAAATATAAAATCATTTTTCGTTTTCAATTTCTATTAAAATAATAGATAAAATCAACAAAAAAATTATTATTAACAAGTTATATAAAATAAAATTATGTACTCTACATACTTAGCCACATTAAAATATTTTAAATTTAAATTAATGTTAAATAATAGGTATTTTCAGAGCACACATTAAAAAACAACAATATTTTGTTACCTTAATTTTGCGGCAATGGAGTCATTAAAATTTATTAATTTGCATGTAATATTTAGATTCTCACATAAAATGCTGTTTTATTGGCTATATAAATATTTATTTTATAAACGAAAGTTCCAAAAATAATATTTTAAAATGAAAAACAAAAAAAAATCCCCTTAAGCATAACTGATAATTAACAATATGATATGGATAGATAGGTTAGATTAGAGTGGTACACCAAACAGTCACACGTAGTCCTATGAGGTCCGTTGTGATACCAAACGTGTTCCGTAGAACCCACCTTCATCAGTTCTCTGATGGTTAGTGCGGCGTACTCCGCAAAGGAATTTTAACAGCTTATTGAAACCAGCCACTACTATTCAGAAACCTAGTTAGTGGATCAAGTTTTAAGCTGGTTTTGTGTTAAATACTTTCTTTCTCTTCTTCACCTCTGCAACTTCTGTAGTAGTCGTTAGCTGGTATTTGCATCTGTTCGGCATGTCGAACGAAGAGGCAATGTCCGGTAACAACCGCAATAATATTTCTCACGTTTTTCCGGCTGCGTTTCAATAGCTCGGGTTTCTTTTTATCAATTATGGGCCACAGTTGCCTGGATGTGCTATAGGTTGTTTACTCTGTCCATCTATTTTGTCCAAGTGGCTTGGCCGTATGATCAATCTTCTCTTTAACTAATCCTAGTGGTCTACCTGTGTGCACCTTATAGTCTGGTAGATCAGCTGGCATGCCCGCGCCCTCTTTAGCGAGCGTAGCGGCAGCCTTATTGCCATCTATGTTGGAGTATCCAGGAACCCAGCATAAAGTAACCCGATATTCGTTGTAGAGTTTGCATAGATTACATCGCTTTACAAGCTTTGATTTGATGCTGCTGAAACAGAATGTCTTAATCGCCGCCTGACTATAACTGTAGATGTTAATTGAGGAGGCTACTCTTAGAACATGGTTTTCTTGCAGGATATTGCCCGCCTTCTCTACTACCAGTGTTTCTGCTTGGAAAATACTGCAATAGTTGGGGAGTTTATACGACTTCTATCGACTATCGGAAAAGACACCGGCTTCCATACCAACGTCCATTTTTGAACCGTCTGATTGAGTGATCTGTTTTCGTTATATACCGATTGCTTTTTTACTCTTCTTACTATAGAAACTAGTATAAAATACCTATTTTTGAAGCATGTTATTAAGACAAAGTAATCAGTCGATTCTCGTAGATTATCCCCTGGGTGTATCCTTAGAATCCTGCTGTGTGCTTGGTTGGTTTCATTCCAGCAAGACAATAAATACAACTATGTACCAAGTATATTACTTTACTCATAGTTTTTTAATAGTGCGATACCTATAAACATGTATTGTGATTGCGCTTGTGACTGTAGTGGTAACTACTAACTAATCAGGCATCGTTTGAGTAAGTAAAATGTTTTGGTTGTAATTAATATTTATTTAAGAATTTAATAACCAACTTCTTGTTAAGGACTGGTTAAAAAATAGTTTTTGTATATATTTTAATAAGGTAGTAAAACATTTTCAGTAATTTCACAAATGCCCTTTGTATTAGATTAGGTTCTAAATATCTCATATACTTTTCCGGATTTATCTGGTAAAAGTAGATTCAATGTCTTTGTAGTCTCCGTTACTAAGTAAGTTTCCTCTTAAGGCTATTTTAACTAACTTTTTTATCACGGAAACTAAGATGCTTTTATGGAATACTAGGCCAGTTTTAAGAGTGCTGCACAATAAAAATAATATATTTTTAATTATTTATAGAAAAGTGCCTTACAACATTATTTTTTCCTTCGAGTAAAATTACATAAAATTTAACACAACCCGTAATATTAATTTAAAAATTATACCTGTGCTTCGAGTAGCAAACAAAAGCAATTCAGACAAAATATGGCTCCGAAATTTCATGCCTGAATATTTTTGGTTTTGTTGTTGGCAAACTCTCAACAAATTTTCTATCCTGGACGCAATGAGGAATACGATAATAGAATTGTGTTTGTATATTTGAATAAATTTCCCATTTGTTTGGCAAATATACCTTAGTTTATTTACTTAAATATCTTTTTAAATATTAAAAAAGAAAATGAAAAGTATGTGTGTGTTTGTATACGTAGTATTTGTCAAACTAAAACCGTATACAATAATAATTATTTTAAAATAGGTGGGTAGCGGCCGGAATGGGACTATTCGCCGTCGTCGTTTCACCGTCGCCATTTGGCCGTCGCCGGTTCGCCGGCGGGACAGTTTGCCGACAGCCGATTCACCGTAAGCCATTTCACCGTCATATAGAGATTAATAAAATACACAATAAATAATATAATATACAGGGTGATTCAGTTGATACTTCTTTTTTAGCTGTGTATAGAAGGCATTCAAATAAACAAAACTTTCAAATACCTTTTTTCAAAAAACTCAAAAATAGGCGAGATAGAGAAGTAAAAAATCTAAGTGCGGGCCTGGTCATAAAAACATAGACTGTTATAGTTTTTGTTGTTTTTCTTATCTCTTATTAGTATTAGTCATACTGGTAGTCTTGAGCAATACGATGCGGTGTTTTTTTCTGAAGCAAGTTAGTTTTAAATTGTGTGATACGTAAAATTTAAAAACAATAAACTAATAAATATGGTGTTAATTTACTATGAGTGTCGTAAAAGGGTTCCTTCGAGATTATACGCAAAACGCTTTTTCTGGTGGCTCATCCTACACCGAGAAGTTTTCTTAATGTTATTCAACGGGCAAGTTAGGCAGAACCGTATTTGATTCGTAGTGTAATAAATGAATATAAGTACTTTATTTTTAAGGTTTTTGAAAAAAGGTATTTATTCAATAGATGTAGCCGTTACTTGATGAAGATCCATTATAGAAACTAGGTTAAAAAGAATACAAAAATGTATAAATTTTCACTTATTTTTTTTTTATTGTACTATGACAATTGTTTCGACACACAGTGTCTTCGTCAGATAGTAGAAATCTAATGCATTAGATAATAGATAATTTATAATACTTAAAAAAATAGGGCGGGATGAAATGAGAATGCTTTATTAGGAATATAAATATACGGGACTTAAGAAGGAGTATTTCCAAATCTAAGCATTTGCACCAAAAACTGCTCTTAGATCTACGCTCCTAAAATACATGATTTATGAAAAAATCATCAATTTTGGCGTGGTGAACGATATTTACTTTTTTTTTAATCATGAAAAACCGAGCCCGGAAAACGCTGGTTAGAGTCATACATACGTCTTATGTTAAAATTTTGGATTGACACCAATATTCATGTTTTTCACAATTATAAAAAATGTTTTTTTTTAAATAAAGAGCCAGCTAAAACAATCAAAAAAAAACATTAAAAAAAAAATTTAATCCAACCATGCAAAGGGGGAGAGGTAATAATTTAATTTTCGAAATTTGATAGTAGTTAGGTGAATTTTAAACGAAATTTGGGCGTGGCCCCGAAAATGTTTCGCCTGCGGCGCTTTTCCACCTTCTTCGCTAGGTACAATACCATGGAATACATATAGTCCCGACTATCCCTCTCTTCAGAAAAGAAAATGTCCTACTGACGCCCCCCCCCCCCCCCGCCCATATTTTCTGGCTACGCCAATGTGGTGCCCCCCCAATATTTTGGGTCTAGAACCGCCCATGTCCAACAATATGAAAATTCATTGAAGGTATCAAGAGAGTTCAAAAGGGAAGAGATCTCTATATGAACAACTTGAGGCTGGTAGTCTTCCGCCTTTAAAATTAAAAAAGTATAGACTAGCTGATGAAATAATTTTGTCGTTAGTAAATAATTTTGGAAACAATAATAAGACAGAATATCTTAGAGGTCTAGCGCATAACTATGAAATGTAACTATTTTGTTATATATAATAATTATTATAGTATAATAAGTTTATTATTTACTTGCCTATGTATATATTTTTCAAACATTTTTTTAAAATTTAGCAATATATATTATATTCTTTATTACGTATTTTATTCATCTCTATTTGACGGCGAAAGGGCCTATGGCGAATCGGCTGCCGGCGAACTGTCCTGCCGGCGAACCGGTGACGGCCAAACGTCAACGGCGAAATGGCTACGGCGAATAGTCCTAGACCCGTAGCGGCTATGTGCACTTTTCTTAGGTGGAAGGGAAAGCAATTTTTTTTGTATTCAAGTGAAATAAAAAAAATGTAATGCACTTGAATACAAAAATGTGTTTTCCCTTTCAATTATTTCAAAGACATAAACTGGATTTTTACCTCTAGGGCAGACTTATGGCTATATATTTCAAAAATTTAATACAGAGTAATCATTTGTAGAGTAAGAGCGACAAATATAACATTTTTGTTTACTATTCCGTCTTCCGTAAAAAATTTAGCGACAATACCACCTGTTAATATTACACAGAGGTGTATTCAGTAAATTTATATAATTAATACATATTTTAAATTGGTTCATATCATATCTTACCTTTTATAATAGAATACATTTTTTTAACACTCCTCCATCCCTTCCTCTCCCATAGAAATAAACAAATTATCACTTTTAATAAAACCAACCCTTGAAAACGTAAAATCTTCCAGTATGAATTTTAAAATACATATCTGTAAATAATAGCAGTCTTTTCAGTTAGTTCAGTTCAGTCAGTTATTCTATTAAACATTTTTTATTGGCCTTTAAAGCCCATTTTCCGCTGTTCATTGGCTACCTAAGTTAGAAATTGTAATGTTTAGTAACAAAGACAGTATTGCAGATCGCTTGTAGCCGAAGTGACCAAAGCGCCGATACGGCATAGAGTCCAAAGTTACATTTTTAGAAAAGACGTATTTATTTAAAAAATATTGCAAAACATATAAAATATTAACTTTGTACTTTTATATACAGTGCGTCCATAAAGCCTTGCACAAATTTATGGAAAATTCAGATATTTCTTTATCGGAAAAACGCTTGAACATGTCAATTAGTATATTAAGTTGCGTATTTAATTAGTAAAAAGTAGTAGTTCCAGGTAAGAGATATGACGTTTAGTTTTTACAGCTGCGTTAATGTTCTAAATCTCCAATGTTCATACGTCCATATTTCGAAAACCGCGGACGCACTGTATAATTGATTTCCGAAAATTATAATGTCCAAAACTTTTTCCTAGATTGAATATTTTTATTTTAAAATTTTATAACTTTTTCTAACTATTTCCCTTTTGTTTTTAATTTTCTGAATTATACTGAATTATTGACGGTGTAAAGCAAAAAAAATATCTAGTATCTCCAGGTGAATACTGTAAATAATATTCACCTGAAGACGATTGGAGATACTTACCAATTGAAACTGGATATAAAACAAATAAAGACAATGCAAGTCCAAAACTTCTCATCATTTAAGAGTATTTTGCTCTTGCCTTAAAAAAATTAAATATCCCTTATATGCATTATAGTTTTTCCCAATTTAAAGAGCGCTTTTTTAGTTTAAGATAACACAGAAACTTTTATCAAGAATGACATTTTCTGTAAAATCAGTAATAAATTAGTTTTCCATATAAAACGAGAATTCTGCCGGTCACTGTGTATGTTGTCCACCTTCGACGTTTATATTCCTTCGGAAAATATTTTTTCGGATAAAATGCAAAAATTAACTGGATTAATGATGAAAAAGAACGGTATGCATAAAAACTACATACGTTTTCATTGTTGTTGATTTTTGGGATTAAGCTCTTTAAAAACAAAAAACGCACTAATGCGGTTTTCATGCAACGTGCTTTCTTTTATTAATATTTAATTATCGTGGTATTACACCCGGTATTTACATATAAGTGAAATTTGGTTCGTATTTTTGAATCAATGTTATGTCTGATATTGCTAAAAAAGTTACAAACTTGAGTTTAATAATAAACACATTTGCCATTAAAAGTTAGATATTATATCATGAATGGTATTATTCGTCAGGATTTTTCCAGAAGGAAAATTTTAACAAGGCCAAAAAAGCAAGCAAGTTTAATATATGTTATTTGAAATCCAACAAGAAATAACTAAGAAGATATAATAAAAATATTTAATTTAAAATATAAAACATTCTTTCTTCAAAAAAAAAAGATATTTTATATTTTTATAATTTAGAACGTCTTATTTTCTTGGTAGTAATGAAAATATTTTTGTGTATATTTCATATATACTCAACATAAAAGATAATCTATACAATCAAAACAATTGCCGTTATTGAACTGTTAAACCAATAAACCAACCCAACTTTAGTTGTTACAACCAAATTTTATATATGGGTATCTAAAGCAATTTTTACCTAATATATGATATGCTTTTAAACCATATCTTTTAGTTGTTACAAATAATGTGTAATTTTGGTAAGTTGAAGAATTTTAAAGAAATATTGTTTTTGTTAATGATGCAGTTTTCAAATATTGCCAAAGCAATAATTTATTTGGGCCAAACTTGAAATTTTCATAAAGTAACAAGAAGGACTTGCTTTGTCTTTAATTGTTTTTAATTACAACGTTTTAACTGGTAAGTATCTTCAGTCATCTTTAGGTGAATACTAAATAAATATGGTACACAAGTCCCGAATGTTTGTTCTACTATAATAAATAGATTTAATGCCAGGTTGGCACCATATCTTTAAATTAGATAGTGTCATTCAACGAAGACAAACATAGAGTGTCATTAAAAAAAACGATAGCCATCTACGATGTACTGCGTGAAGATAAAGACAGAATTCTTTGCTTATTCAAACATCCTCGATGGCCATTTAAAGTACATTTCAACATATATAATCACAATACACCTACAACGGTATGCCGATAAGCAAATTGAAATTTGCACATCTCTCCGCATATCGTCCCATATAAGGACGTTGCTTCGTAACTGTTTGACGCGAGTTCTAACCTCACATTGTCTGTCATTGTAAAAAGCGGGCAAATTTTCATTAGCAGCCTTTACACGGAAGGTTTCAACGGCCCGAATTTAGAGGCGAACGTTCATTTCCAAAGGTTTGTTTCTCTTCTGGGGCTATTGTTTTTTATTTTTAGTTTGAGATGGGGTAGTTATATATCGTATCTACTTATATTAATTATTAACTAAGGGATATTTATCGACTCGGTTCGGTACCCTCAAGCCTCATCGAGAGCAATGCCTCTGTACCGCTGTGTTCTTTTTCTGGAGCATATTCTAGGTTTCCAAAAAAATAAGGATCTAACAAAACAATGAATTATTGCTGGCGAAAGGGGTGACTAAATCAATTTAAAGAATGGTAAGTAAAAACTATTTTTGTAATTATCTTCTAAAAGAAGTAACTGATCTGAATTAACGCAGTATATCGTTTAAATTGTATTATTTTCTTAATCAAAAATAAGACGAGCTTGTACTCTTGCACTTGCACCTAATGTATACCGGCCTTAAAAGCATCCTCGTACATGACGTCACAATATGGGAGAGATATAGAGAATGTATGCGCATTAGCATATCCATTGTTAGTGTATCGTGCACATAATAAAAAATGCATATAATGCACTTTCTAGACAAGTTAACCGAGCTTCTTTTCTCATTTTAATAGGTGGTTGTAGGAAAATACATTTCTGCATCTGGATAAACATACAGGGTGTCCCATAACTTATGGGCCGTAGAGTAACTGGAGATACTAGACATCAAACTAAGCCGATTAAGTTATATAAGTTTTTCGGATTGTTACTCGTTCTAGAGATACAGTATACAGGGTATTGAAAGTAAAAGTTTATTCTCAAAAATAAGCCATAATTTTAAAACGGTTTAATGAATCGAATTGAAAGTTGGCAATATTATGTTATTATGAGCAAGAAATAAGAATTTGTAGAAATTTTTAAGTTTCAAACTAAAGCGCGCTAGTTGCATACACTGGGCTTTATAAATCTATGATTTTTTTTCTCACCTGTGATATTAGGTGTTTTTCAATTATAGTTTCTTAAAGAATGGCATTTTCTGAGTCAAAAAGATGTACTTAATTGATTTTAATATCTTTAACGGTTTTCGAGATATTTCCCTTTAAACATCCCAAAGCATAAAAAACATACTACATAATTAAATTAATATTTTAATTATCAAAAAAAAAGAACTTATATGACATAATCGGCTTAGTTTGATGTCTAGTATCTCCAGTTACTCTACGGCCCATAAGTTATGGGATACCCTGTATAGTGTACTTTAGTTTAAAGATAATTTTCACTTAATATATAAAATTAGCCTTAACAGCTATGACCCATATTAATAATGAATAATGACTTAAATTTGGACCGTTATTTTAAACTATAATAAAGGTATAATTAGGGATCAGGTGCAAAACAGTCCAATTCATAAATGATATCAGCATTAAACTGGAAGTTATCTCTCAAAGACCCTCAACATATTAGAGTGCGTCAACGCACAAGTAATCGATTGGACCAAAGGGAAAATTACTGGAGGTGATTTGAAGTCGGCTTTATAGCCCATTGAAGTCAATATTTAATTTGATTTTAGGTAGTTTGTGCACTTTGTCCTAATTGGGCTATTTAGGTTCCTGGCATTTTACAATTTAAGGTATATTTAAGCTCTTTAACGCATTGGAATGGGACACGGTAGAAAATGTGAATACCTGATAACCCAGAAGCGCTTTATTTAAAATCATTTATTTATAAATATTTTAACATTTAAAAAAAAATATTTATAGATAGTGTTATGGGAATAGCTTATTATATTTAAACGCGTAAATCTGGGAAAATAAATCACAGAAAAATATTTTTATCGTATCATTGAAGATTAAGTCATTTTTATATGATATTTTTAATAATAATTATTAACATCATAAACGTACTAAAACCTACATAACACCTTAGTTACTCATAATACATTAGTTACCATAATTTAATACGTTAGTTACGAAAGCATAATACGTTAGATACCAAATAATATAAGAACGATTTTTCATGAACATGTAAAACAATATTTTGACAGTTTTCAAATTTGATGGATACACCTTTGACTTTAACGTCTACGATCTTAGGTATGCCCTCTGAAGACTAATTAATGACCGAGCAAGCACCCCTTTCGATTTCGTGCGGTTCCGCCGATTTGAATTTTGCGAGCAATGGAAACTTTCTTGGTCACACTTTCTTCTAAATACCCTCTAGCAACCTTCGCCGATTCCCATCCACCAAGTTCTTGTAGGTCTAATATATCTTCTCCAGCATTAACAAGAAAATTTGCCGAAGATCTTCTAACGCAGCGACCAGTATACAAATTAGGATTTTCAAGTGAGAGATACTTAGCTATTTTTTGAGGTATTTTAGAGAAGAAGTGAATGCCGCAGGGCTGTACCATACATTTCCCTTTTCTATATGATACAAACAATCTTTGGTGAGTGACATGGTCTGGCCTTAACATTGCGTACTTTTTAAATAAAAGCACAGGATTGACTTCGCCGTCAAATATCACAGCGAAAATATGTTTCATGTAGGTTTTTGAGTCGGGAATAGTAACAATCAGCTTGTCCTCTAAAATGTCAACATCTTCCGTGGTCATCTTCGCTAATTCATTAGTTCGACAGGCTCCTCCAATTCCAATTAAAAAAGCCACTTTCATCATTAAAAACTTCTCGTCTGAGGCAGAACACACAAATTCGTTGACTTGTTCTCTTGTAAATACTTTTGATGTTTTTGCTCTATATCCAACATTTTTCTTCTTAATGAAACGTATTAAGGCGCCGTATTTGTTGATTTCCACTCTTTCCTTCAGTTCTTCTCCAGTCGCTCGTAACATGGAATATTTCGGTCATAAGGATGAAGCAGAGTATTCCTCGAAGAGTTTTGCGAAATACGCCAGCAATACGTTTCTTCTGCACCTTGATCATGTTGTTTCACCACTCACAAAACTGCCGATATTCTTTTTCATAATGGATTTTAGATTTGTCCGGAGCAAGTTCAACCTTATAATGTTGGCTGCAGCTAATATATCGTCAGGAATATCAAAATCTTGCATGATTTTAATGATGACTTTTTGAAATGCCAATGAAATGACATAAAACCTTGTTTTTATTTTCGCATCGCCGTTGTCAATGATACGATAAAGCTTTGAATACAACTCGATTATTAGCGATTTAACATCGTCTCGGACATTGCGGGTAACTCGGCTGTTGCCTCGTCACCTAGTAATGTCCTCGAGTATTATAAATCGTTTTTTTAATAGCTATTAAATGTGTCTGTGCTATAATCGGCTAGAAATTTCACTATTTGTCGTTTAAAATTTATAAGTGCTCTACTGGTAGATTTTTAAGAACAACCGCATGGAATAAAATAGCAAGCAATTGTAAAAACCTTAAAAAGGTAAGTACAAATTATATAACCCTAATAAAATAAACTTAAAAAAACGTTCGATACTCACATTAAAAAACTACCCCATTATGCGAACGTTAGGAGGGAAAAACTGTTTTAAACTAGTTTAGTCCTTGATTTGGAGTACATAATGTTTTTGCAAGCTATATTTTTCATTAATACTGCTTAGAAAAAATAAATTAATTTAAAAACGCGGCTGGTTCAATACAGCCATTTTATATCAACTGGTTTTACCTTGTGTATTCCATCATCCAAGGTGGCAAACTGGCGACGTTGCCGCATGACAGTAATAAAGAGACGAGAAAAATGTTGTCACATTTTTGATAATCGATTTCGGACAAAAATAAAGAAAAATTTACCATTAAAAGTAAATGACATTTTAATTTTTTTACATTAAGGCAAACTTTATTCAACACCAAAGCGGTCAATAGAAACTTATGATTCCGTAATTACTGATTTCCCATTTTTAATTATTTTTATTTACAAACTCTATTAAAAATAAATTTCTGAATGCTTGTCGTCAGTTTTTATGACACTGATGTTAAAGTTTCGTAAGTGAGTGAATTTGTGGACGAGACCAATTCAGTGTACTGTTTTCTATGCTTGTTTTTTTAAATATATGCAAATACGGATGGAATTAAAACTTATTTTTGCACAAATTATTACCCTTTATTTTTTTTTTTAATAACAGTACAATTAAATACGTAAAAACATAGCAGATGTCCTTGAAACGCGCTTTTCTTTTATTTTACCTGTACATATACCAACACTTTAATATGACGCCCTTATAAAGTTAGCCACGAGGCGCCACTGGTTATTAAGCAGATTGATTTAAATGACAAAAAATTAAATCATTATTTTAACTCTGGTACAGTATAACTTCAAATAATATGCAAAAAAGTCCATAAAATGGATGGGGGATTATTTAACCAGAAGTTATCACTCAAAGGCCTTGACATATTGGAGTGCGTCAACTTACCAGAAATCGATCGGACTAAAAGGAAGATGATCTGAAGTTGGCTTTATATCCTCTTAAAGTCAATATTTAATTATTGTTTAGGTTGTAATTTGAACTTAATGTGGTCGAAATTCGGGTATTTTTTTCTTCTGATTTTAAAGGTTTAATAAACAGTTGAAAAGTGCTCCAAGATACCCAGGAATTTGGTTTGAAACTGGGTTTGAAAAACTGTCAATAATTTGTATAAGGAAAATGACCGAAAGAGTCTATGAAGTAAAATGAAGGTAAAATTGTATGTATTGTATAAGGAACTCTGGTTTAGCGCTTATTGCTTCAACTCCTTAAATAAAGGTGAAGTGGGGTATTTTTTTTTTGTTGGATCAAATGTATTAACTTCTGTTAGGGAAAACAAAAATAACCAAACATGATCTTGTTTAAAAGAGATTTAATTGTTTTATTATTTGCGTCCAAATTTTTAAAATGCGATTTTTGTTTTAAAGTCTATATCTGTATTATATATTTTTTCCAAAATGTAGCTACTTGAACACAAACATTTTTCTAACTAAACGAGTTGGTAATGGGTCGACACCAACCGTACACAAAAATAAAAAATGGACGCAGTGTTCATTTAGTCTCAAATAATAAAACAATTGTCGACATAATTTGGACACAAATAAAATGTTCGAACACAATTGTCTTCTTGGGATTAACTGTCATTAATATTTATTTGAGATTGGCAAAAATCTAAAATGTTTTTTTTTATCGCTGCCTAGCGGAATTCCTGTTATTATGACTGACGTCTTTACAGGTACACGGAGGAAAATTTATAATACAACCAATAAGAAATATAATAATATTTATTATAATTTCTAGTAGTATATAGGTCCATTCTATTTCATTTTATGACGGGTATTATTTTTGATAATATAAATTATTATAATAGTTTGTAATCTTCATGATAGTTTTTATTATAATTTGTATTAAATATTAAGATATTTGCTAATAAAAAATATTATTTTTTTATTTGCTTTTACTATATTTTATTATCAGATTTACTATATTTTTAAAATTAACTAGACAATATTATTGTAAGATTTACCAGATTTTATTGTTAAATTTACTATACTTTATTGTAAGATCTACTTGATTTTATTGTGAGATTTACGAGATTTTATTGTAAACTAGCGCGGTCGCTCTGGTTTGTGCCTCGCTTTTTTATGTCCCAAACAGCAGTTGATTATTTCTTAAAAAAAACTAAATTATAAAAAAATAAATAAAATTTTTAAAGAAATATCTTTTAAATTTAAATTAACATAAGTATACAAAGCAATTTTTTTACTTTAAAAATTTTAGGTTATACTTTTTGCAATATATTATTCTACTATTAGCTTTTTTAACTTAATACAAAAATTATTTATTAGAAACATTAGATTAGGTATAGTTTTTTTTTTAAATACTGAAATCATTTTTTAAACTTTAAACTGTAGGTGCAAAAACCTAATTTTTGGGTGACAATCACGTGATAATAAAGAGGTGAGTAATTAGTATTGAAATTATTGATCGGTGAATATATAAATATAGAAACCTGATTTGTGAGATCACATTCACGTAATAAAAAAATAAATAATTTTAAATAAACTTGTTTCTTGTTCATCAATAAATGCCTCGAGAATCGCCATTAAAAAACAATAAAACTTTTCGTTTGAAGTTTAATTGTCATTTCCAGATTCTAGTTCCCTTTGGAAAAGTTATCTTTTTTTAGTACAAAGCGAGGTGTTTAGAAGACGAAAATCTTTCCAAGAATAAAGCTTTAAAGTCCTGCCAATTATAATTGCAATTGTGCCAGTCTTACCAGAATTAAGCTTAAGTTCCTTTTTTAATTAAACAAGTTAATTAGTGCCTGTCTCAATATAAAAACAAAAAGCATAATTCCACGTTGTATTATTTAAAATTAATTGAAGGCTATTGGGATTGTTCAATTTATTTGGTAAAATTCAATTAATCTATAAATAAGTGTCCCAAAAGTATAATAATAATTTAAATGAACGCCAAAGTAGACAGACAAAGAAGGTATAAGTTTGGTGCCCAAAACTACAGAACTCAGTGAAAAAGAACATTATCGTAATATTTATAGTACACCGAAAAAACGAAGGGAAAAATATCCTAATAAATATTTATTTGGTTAATATTTTTTTGAAATAAATATTATTTATTTAAAGTAAAGATTTTCTTCGCCCAAATAATTTGCCTTTTTTGAATTTTTAATCGCAATACGTATTACAGCCCTCCACTGCTAGTCCGAGTGTTGGAGGTGCTATAGGCAGATTCCCCACCGTCACGGATTCTTTTTAGTACTAATGTCTTCTGCTGTGTTGTTAACTGGTGAAGGGTGAATGCACTATGCTACAACTACTTAAAAACTACAATTTAGACCTGATTATCTATGTGAAAATCATTACATAGAATGTATGCAGTGGCGGCTCGCGGTCTTAAAAAATGGTGACGAGCTAAGATAGTGCGGATACTTAACCAAGCAATGACTAAAAACCAGGGTAACAAAACGTCTCTCTTGTCCTTATCTGTCCAACGACTGAATGGAGTTTCCAACCAATTACACACTATCATTAATTGGGTTCATTTTTAAAACACATAACTAAGTAGGTAAGTACAATACTGAATAAACTGAAAAATAAAAACAAAACTTTTTAATCGCCCAGTAAATCACGTAAAAACGATATCTATAATCATAAATTTCGCGAAGCCTCAAAATAAATACCTTAAGGTTAGGCGAACCAATGCTAAAACAGTGATGCATACGGCTGATCTATTTTTAAATTGCTTTTCATCATAATGCAAATGGTTACATGTTGTTTGCGTGACTGACGTTACGTAACCATAGCAACGGTGAATATCGAAGCCATGTTGCGCTTTGGATCTTCACTTGCTTTGAGCTAATGGACACGGTCAGCTGGGGCACCCCCAAAATGCACGAGTGTTTATAATAATTATTGTCCATCGGAGTTAACCGTGGCCCTATTTTGCATAGCTACATTCGGATTAAATTTATATCATTAATTCGAACATAATTATTTTTAAGGGCTAAAATAGTAAGTAGCTGTATTGGTACTTTAAAATTTAATATTATCGAAAAACTTTCCTTCTGGTTTTATTTTTGGTGTAGAGCCCCTTCACCTACTTTACCTAATGAGCCGCCACTGAATGTATGTCTTTGGATGGGGACCAAAAGCTGCAGAATACAAGAAAGTAATTTTTCTATAAAAGTTTTTGCTTGCTTTAAAAATAAAATTAACGGTGCTTGTTGCTTTAAAAGCGTAATTCAGAAATTTCAAATATTTACTTGAAAATCTGAAATAACAGTTCCTTTCAAATTTTAAACAAATTTCTTTTTTTAAATATAGCGTTAAAATTTAAAAAGGCAACTTTACTCTTAACAAAGTTTACCATTTTTGTGTTTTTTACATACCGGATACAAACGAACAAATCTTTGACACCGTCGTCAACCTTTTTTATTTTTTAAATATGCAAAAACTTTATACAAAATAACCTATTTTCTTATCTTATACTTTATGGTTTATTTGTCCTCTTATAAATCCTAGCCGCGGACATACGGTAGACTCCGGTAGAGTTATAAGAGACAAAAATACAATTTATTTGAATCAAAATAGTGTTAATTAAATTAAATAAATAAACATTTAGTGCAACAATCTCTGTATCAGTTGTTACAAAATGTTTTTGAACTAAAAAAAAATAATTGTTTAAGTAAACTTCATTTTCATTTGATTTAAATAAATTTTAAGTAGATACCTACTAATATAATTATTACATTTGATTCTCTATTTCTCCAAACTTATATTGACTTGTATTGACTGGAAAATGAATTTTATTAAAAGAATCTTAAAGATTTGGTTTTCAATGGTGTATTTAAGTATGGTAACTAATTTTAATATTGGTAATCTTATATTTTTAAAATGATTTTTTTTTCAATTGAAATGATAATGTGCCTTTTTAGAATAGTATATTATACAACAAGCATATGGCTATTATTCACGTGGATAAAGTTTATGACACGAGCCGTAGGCGAGTTCCATAATTTTATCCAAGTGAATAAAAGCCAATATATGCGAGTAGAATACTATACTTTGTTCACGACTATCCAATAATAATTGTAGCCAGAAATACTAAACATCTTTATTTATTTAGAAATATTAATAGTAATATTTGTATTCACACAATATGCCAAGTTAATTGTAGGAATCGAATTTAATTCTACATTAACATCTTGGTAATTCGTTGCAGTAGATGTAGATAAAGATGTAGATATAGATACGGCCTCATTGCATATATACGGCTGCTATATTTTTTAGCTGTTTCCATTTTATTTTTCATTGAGTCATCAATATATCCTTCTGCTACCGCCGTAGATTTCCATCCACCGTGTCTTTTCAATGCAGTTATATCGCTGCCTGTATCTACAAGTACACTAACAATATGGATTCAGAAAAAGAACTAGTTTTCTTATCAATCCTACATTGTACAAATCATAAGCAGACACATAAAATTTTTTCGATTTTACTGGTAGTAAACTTAAACTTGCTATTTTTGCTGCTTCCTGTATATCCTGTATAACACATCTCATCTTCACTATCTCTAATCATTTTGTAAGTTCTTTTAATACAATTATTCTTAACTTTAAAGTTGATAAGTTGAACTATATTTTGACGTTTCAAATTAAAATTACAAAGTGCTTCGACTTGACAATTCATGGTATGCTCGAATTTTTCATCATGCACACAAAATCGTATTATGGATGGACCTTACAGGGGAAACGACCAATGATGTTTTTTTATTTCAAATCGCATTACCTGTCGATTTCATTATTCACTAGTGAATTATGAGTTCATTATTCACTAGTGAATAATGGGTATTATTATTATTGAACAAACACATATATAATGAACATATTATACAATAGTCGTGGACAAACATATTTAATCAATATTCAGTTATAAGCTTTAATATTCAAATATTTGTACAGTTGGTTATATTTAATTTGCGTTCGATATACAATAAAATTAATTGTAATAAAAAATCATGTCAAAGTTATCTAATAAAACCCACCCATGGGCTATAGCCATAATAAATCTTAAATCAAATCCCTAATCGAATGGAAAATGGTATCTATTAACTTGTTATAGCGTTGCTGACATGGATCGAAATGTGTAGTTGTAGATGTGCAAACCAATTTTAGTAAAAAAAAAATATAATATAATAATAGAACATCGATAATTATTTTTCAATTTTCAAAATCGCTTGGCTCCAGTTTAAAGAACTTCTGTTGGTGTTGTACTATTAAAGTAACAATAAGAATAATGTCGGCTTAAATCTTTTCAATATTAGTTAAATAATCAGACAACTTTGATTGTTACATCAATGACTGTTACAGAAACCATATATTTACAAGCAGACCAGCCTTCCAGCTCAGTAAATCAAGAATTAAACTAACCGGGCTTAATCAATTAGCTAATTCTGAATTAAAATGTTCATGCAATCCGAAGTAATTAATAATATAACAATATTAAACTAAATTGTGTAATCTTGTTGTTGTTTGTTCTGGGTTACTGATGGCCCCTTGTCTCCTCGAACATTCAATCCGCTTGCTTTTGGACGTATAGATTAACGTGGGTTCCGAACTATGATCCTCAGTTATGCAACACCCCCCAAGGGCTATCAACTTTCAGTTATTGTTATAACCTACCGATTATGGAGTGTGTATCTTCTTCTGCACCCCACGAGATGTCATATCTCATCCGGCCTAGTTACCGGCGTAAATGGAGTGAGTTGGAAGATGATATATTTTACACTCTTTACTACATTCTTAAACCTGCTAAACTTTGAATATACTTTTTTTTATTGTGCGTATGCCCACTCCGAGGATCGAACTCGGACCGCCACTGTCGAATGCCAATAACTCATCTCTGAGCCACCGCCGTGGTCTCTTGTGTAATTTAAAAAATCATTTATGTTTCTGCTTTTTCTTCTTCTTTTTATTCTCTTAGTGTATTTACAATAATTCTAACCCATTAACTAAATCAGTAAAATAGAACCCGGTTTGTTGTTGTATTTACTTTGACGTAAAGCTTAAAAAAAAAACTTTTTAAGTTTTTTTCACTGCAATTTTCTTTTATAAATCTTTTTGTTTATTTTAATGGATGTGAGGTGTTAAGAAAAAAATTTTACAAAGAGCCTTTCAAGAAATATGCTTTGATATTCTTGCAGTAATTATAATTACTATTGTTGTGGGCTCTTGAGAGAAAAGCTTAAATTCTGGTTTTAATGAGACTAGTTAGCAATTGTTAAGAAAAATTTAATTTAGATTTTTCATTAAAGGACAGGCGGTATTAAAAATTAATTTTTTCTAAACCTATTTAAAAAAACATTTAAATTACTTATGACCAGAGCCTTAATATACAGGGTGTCCGATAAGTACGGGGCAACTTGCAAGCAGATAGGCATCGGTAAAATGTGTCTAGTGTTACATACATTTTAACCACCATCTATGTTTTGATACAATTTTAGCATTTTGTACAGCGGAGAGGTACCCGAAAATAGGTGGTATGTAGTAACATTTAGGGTGGTTTGCACGGGTTTCACTTAAGACGTTTTAGGTGGGGCTTAACTTAAGGTGTCACTTAATTAAAACTTTTCCGTTGCACAGTCGCTAAACCAGCACATAAGTCAGCCCTAAGTAAATATAAATTAAGCCGTAAAAATCTTCGGCTTAGGTTCATCTTCAGGTGAATAACCCTTGTTGTCTTGACTGGACAAATTATCTAGTCTTTCGTAAAAAGTCAGTATTCACCTGAAGACGACTGGAGATGCTTACCAGTTAAAACGTAGTGATTATAAACAAATAAAGACAATGCAAGTCCAAAACTCTACTGCCGTTCAAGAAACGTCATTGTCTTCAACCTTTAAATAGACAATATCAACAATGTTATAGGCAAAAATGCTGATTAGTTAATTATTGTTAAAAATCTTATTACAATCCAACATAGATATTACACAAAATGCCAAAATTGTATCATAGATTATCAAGGTGATTTAAAATTTAACATAAAAATAACGACTCATGTCAATAGATGCATTTATTTTCACACAAATGCAAAATGATCCTTTTCTTCAATAATTTAAATTAATGCATAAAACAAATGAACTAGTTTTATTACTAAAAATGGTTTAACAACAATTATTTGAAATAACAAAAATACGTGGACATAACGTCAAAAAAAAGTGGATTAGGCTATTGCCCTTATAAGTAAAAGTGGTAATAAATTACCCAAAATATACTATGAGACAAGCAGTTATAAAATGGTGACGATAAAACTACACATTAAAAATTCTGTAAAGAATGACAATAGTTGTAGTACCTACTACACAATAATCAATTATAATTTAAGTATAAAAACAGTACAAATTAAAAATTACAGCAATTTGTTACAATTTAAGATTAAAAATGGTAAAGACAAAACCACACGTTAAAATTTGTAAAGAATGATTGTACTTTTCAGCGGTTAAATTCTAAATTAAAGTTAAATATACCCTTTCTCTTGTAAGATTTTAATGGTTTGCTTCCTAAATTTGTTTAGATTTGGTTCCGATCTTAAGTCGGGTGGAAACAGATTATATGCCTTAATTGCCATGTAGAGTAGCGTTATCTCATATATATATATAAGTTAAGTTGTGAGGGGGCACACTTAGGTCGGCCCTGCCACGGGTAATCACAGTCATGTTGTCTGCATAGTATTGTGCATTGGTGTTAAATAGATGGGGGTGGTTTTTGACAAATAGAACCAGTGTTAGGAAGTATAACGATGGTAATGTTAGGAGACCAAGTTCTGTAAAATAAGGTCTGCATGATGTGAGAGGATGAAGTTTGAGTAAACCTCTTATAAGGCGTTTTTGTGCAATAAAAACTGAGGTGGCACCACGAGAGGAGTCCCAAAACATGACGCTGTAGGTTAATATTGATTGTACGGAGGCAAAGTAGAACTGTCAAAGTGTGCTTGGAGAGACAACTTCGCGAATCAAGGCACAGATACTGTGTAGTATGGACACTATAAGGTGTTGGTCTGATAGTCCCAGCTCAGTGAGGTGTTGAGTTAAACTTCCAAACAACTGATATTTGTACTTACAGTTCTAAAAAAAAATCATTAAAATAAAAAAGTTATCAAACCTACTATTTAATCAAAATTTGGTAAATACTGTGTCTTGTGGATACAAGTTCGTGTATTTATGCTAAGTCTTTACTTTAATACTAATGATTTTAAATCAGAAGTCTTTATAGTAATCTCTAAAATTATTTCCCAATATAGCCGTCTGGTTGCTTTCCGAGCAGGAAACATCAAATTATTGTGTAACATGAAGGTCGACCAATAGACCTCGATGTAATATTGGAAATTTGATACTGTCGCGTCCTATTATTAGACAGCATTTGATGGTAATTGTTCATTAAGGCTGGAAAATTATACGCGACTACATAAAATTAATTGCTTGCTATATGGACAAAACGGTTGACCGAAGGAAACATCGCTGGGTGAAGAATAAAATATCTTTGAGATAAATGTACTAATAATAATAATACAATTATTAGTCCAGTCCAAGCGTGCAAGAACGCTATGCAGGGCGTTAAAATCTTTGGAATTCCTTTTTTCTATTCCATTTCAAAGGCTGTTCTTGCGCCGTTTAAACTTTTTCAGTAACGTTACAATTATCATTACATCATCCTTCTTCTCACTTCAGCTTCGGCCAGATGTACCGGGTGACAAAAGAAAACATTTTTCCCGTAATTATAGCAGTAAAAATTTAAAAATACGAGACATTAATAAGTATAAAGAAAAGAAGCTTAGCGGCAAGCAGACAGAGTAGTGCGTCTATCTTTTTCATTAAAGTATACAGGGACGCCAAAGGTAATGTAATCCCTTAAAAACGCCTTGAAGGAACAGGCTCGCTGTAGTGGGGGTCGCTTACGGGTTATGACTTTCTGATGAGTTCTAACAAGAACGAAACAGCCTGTCATTGTCTACATGTGCCCCAGGGATTCCATTATCTTTGGCGTCCCTGTGTACTTTAATGCAAAAGATAGACTAACTACTCTGTCCGCTTGCCGCTAAGCCTTTTTTCTTTATATATTTTAACGGACACCAAATTCCACTATTTTATTTATACTTACACACGGCATTTACGGAATAGTGCTGCAAACCAGTGGGCGATTGCAGCGCGATCTAGATCTGAATCCACAAAGCGTGGAGATGTATAGAGAAGCGAAAAAATGTTTCCTATACTGATGAAGTGGCCGTTCCGTGCTTGATTTATTTAGTTTTATTTATATTTCTACGTTTTTAAGTTAGATGGCTATCTTTTGCATTGAGTTGATTCCTTCTGATGGCGTTATTGGGTTTTCATCGCGTTTTTATTTCTTAAAAACGCCTTGAAAGAACAGGCTTGCTGTACTGGGGGTCGCTTACGGGTTATGACTTTCTGATGAGTTCTAACAAGGACGAAATAGCCTGTCATTGTCTACCTGTGCCCCAGGGATTCCATTACCTTTGGCGTCCCTGTGTACTTTAATGCAAAAGATAGACGCACTACTCTGTCCGCTTGCCGCTAAGCTTCTTTTCTTTATATATTTTAACGGACCCTAAATTCTACTATTTTGTTAATAAGTATGTAAATTGTCAATTTTTTACCAATTTAAACCATCGAAACCTTTTCCGGTTTAACCGGAAGTTAAGTCAACTTTTAAATTTTAAAAAGCAACAAATTATTTCCATTCTATATTTGAATTTTACAAAATGGAGCACTTTCTTGTGTCACACAGTACAGACTTTCTTTCCGATTTTCTGTGCAGTGTAAAGGACCTTTAGTTAAATTCTTCTGTCAGGAGGTAAGTGTTTCTAGTTATCTCGGCATCTCTAGTAATAAAGCCGTTGCCATTTTATTATACATCTACAAAAATAGAAGAGACCATAAGGTTTGCCAAAATCAAGTAGCTGAGAAGGCATCTACCTGGCCGAAAAGTTTTAAAAATTGGGCCAATCTACACGAAATACATTTATACTGATCGACAAGCCAGAAAAAACGTTAAAATGTATATTTCGGAGCACGTGTAAAAATTTCTCTATTCAGAGAATTACCCATATATTTAGTATATTTTGCTGGTTGACCCGCACCCACATGGGTAATTTTCTGGAAAAAATAATTCTTTGGCTTTTTAATTAGTAAAACCGAATTTCATATGAAATAGCCCATTTTTTTAAACTTGTCGAGCCAGGTAGATGCCGGCTAAGCTGTGTGATGTTGGCAACCTTTATAAATAAATTTTCGATGGTCCCTTTATACCTACTTAACAAGCATACATTAAAGGCATTTAAATGGCCAAAAAATGCATGAAGGTTTTTAGGGAAACCAACCTGAATGCATCATTTTTGAATAATTTTATATGCGCATAACATATTTTTGTGTTATGACTTCATACTGAAAGGATAATTGACGTAACTGCAGAAAGTTTAATTGCCTGGAGTGATTAAAAGGCTCTATTTCAAAGAGTACATTATGACTTTTCCCGATTTATGATTACTTCACGATCGGGCTAAAGCGTTATCTATCGCTGTTCTAACAAAGCATTTCTAGATTATTAAACAATTTGACATGTTGTAAGTACTTGATAATAAACAAGAGAAATAATGAAACTGTTAAAATGTTTTGTGTAAATTTAAAAAATGTAAAATTATATTGTGCTCAGACATCTAGTTTATACCAATATCATTTTATCTTTCTTTCTTTCCTTTTGTTCCTTGACCGAAAATTTATAATAATATATTCAAAAAGTTTTAAAGTTGTTTTTCGCAATAAAAGAACAAGTTAAAGAAAATTTCTAAACGTTATCTTTAAGCCAATCTAAAACACTCAATTTATATTTTGGGCCCATCCAGCTTAGGCTGCTTATTTAGGAAATTTTTTTTTTTTCTCCACAATGGAGAAAATCCTTATTACTTTCCTTTAAACGAAAAAAGGAAACAAAAGCGGAGTGTCCTTTAAAAGGTTGTTGAGCAAATTAAAATAAAATTCTCACTTCCTCGCGCCTTTTTTTAGGACTTAGAAAATAATTAAAAAGTGGATTTATTACACTTAAATTCTTTAAATTAAAAAATAAGTCTTGGGAAAACAGTTTTTATGGGTTTAATGGTGTCGCGATTCTATAATCGATTTAACAGTGCTGTAATAGTTTTATTGCAAAATTGGCCCATTGCAAGAACGGCAGTAGAGTTTTGGACTTTCATTAACTTTATTTGTTATGAAAAACAACGTTTTAACTGGTAAGTAACTCCAGTTGTCTTTAGGTGAATACTAATCATCATAACACCAATCAGTATTCATCTGAAGACACTGGAGATACTTACTAGTTGAGATGTTGTGATTCGAAACACATAAAGACAATTTAAATCCAAAACTCTCCTGCCGTTCAAGAAACATCATTGTCTCCAACCTTCAAACAGACACTGGCCAATTGCAGTTCTGCATTGGTTTATTAAAGTATAAGCAGAGTGATAGATACTTGTAAATCATGTTTACCCTTCTAAACAGCAACATTACCATTTCGGCAACTAGATGCATGCTTGTCAGGCGGCTGATTAATACCTATCGGTTCTTTTCGTAAGAAAATCAAGTATGTAATATATCTTAAGATGGAAAGTTCTTGTGTATGAATACATAATTTGAAATTTAGAAAAAAGTATTTCCTCGAGCCGGATTCGAACCGACTTTATACTTATACTTTATACTTTACTTTATACTTTATACTTAAGCAAACAGAAATCCTAATACTGATAATTGGGTTATAAACCTTCTTCGGTTGTATATAATTTTTAGCGCCATCTCTCATGCATGAAGGCTTTTTACTTTTTCATCGGCGTAAAATAACCATGCTGTGTCAGTAGAAAGCTAGAGGTTCACACTGCTTTGAGGTAAATTTGTTAACCAATATATGTGATGTTAATACTAACGCCGCAGACTGGATGTTTTTCCTAAACTAACTCTTCAGTCCTCTTCTGTGATCCGATTGGTAACATCTTTTGTTTGTATGATACATACAATAGTAGTTATATTGTTTACCCGGTATACCAGGGACTTAAATACATCAAACGTCACTTTATTTTTGCTTACATTGTACCGATGTTCCAGTTATAAAGTTTTTCTGCAACTCAGCATCGTTAAGTAAATTATTGTATATAAAAAGTTTTCAAACGCCCCTTTTTTGCGAGAAAGGGTTTTCGCAAGTCTCGCAGAACAATAAAGAGCAAAATCTGTAGTTTTACTTTGCCCCTGTTCCTGAGATAAATTTCTTGGTTTACAAATAGGGTTAAGTATGGAGTTAATTAAGAGTAGCAAATAATTATAAAAGTTTTTTTAATTAAAATTACCTTAGCAAGCTTTCTAATTAGTTTTAAAAGTATAAAAAATATCATTTTTGCACCACCCCAAAGTTTATTATTCTATACTAAGCATTGTCATATTTACACAGTAATGACGGGCTGCACAAAGAATTTTAATAATAACTAATTAACCAGCAAGTTTGAATATGACATTGGCAGAAATAATTTTCTCACTCATATTCTCATATTGGCCCGGTTACTTTAATGTTTAATTTACTAATCAGGCACTTTTGATTGTGAGTAGATAATCCAAGCCTGTGTCACTTATGTCACAGTCAAACTTGCTGGTTAGTTAATTATTATTAAAATTCTTGGTTCAGCCCGACATAAGATATTTAAAGTACAAATCAAATTGCATAGTACAACCGCAAAGTGAAAGTGAAAAATTGGTAGGGTGTCACTATCTGCAGAATGGTTTCAAACTCTTTATTTCTCGTCGGTACAGGATAGGTGTTCATACAATATTTTACTGAAGTAGCCGAGACTTGATGGAAATTCATTATTATAATATTAATAAGTAACACGACGACTATAATTTCCACTATATGTTTATTATTATTTACTATTAGGTGTTCGTACCTGTCCAAACGAAAGGCCTAAATTTATAATATTAACCTTTTTGGATTATATACGTTACCTTTAGCGCCATCTTTGGTAGTCCCATGGAATCTATCGGATTTTCATATAATATAAGTGTAAATATTAAGATGGAAGGTTAGTTATGCATTCGCCGTTTCATTTTTTGATTAATATCTCTTATCCATTTCACTTTATTCAAAAACGGGCTAAATACCCGTCCTTGCGTACGTACGTAATTATCTATACAGCTTTGAACTAAAAACATTTTGATTAATGAATTAATAAAAGCAAAAAATGAAAATTTGTGAAATTTGTCAATTTTTATTTTTTGCTTTTGTTACTTTATAAATTCAACCTTTTTTAACTTTATATTGTAGATAATTATGCTGGTATTTGGTAGACTTTTGGATAAAAGGAAAAACTAACGAAATTTTGATCAAATAACTAAATGGCGAATGCCTTACCAGACTTCGCTGTTAAAACTTCCGTATGGTAAGGCATACCTACCGGTCTTCAGGTGGTGACACCTAACCAACAGAATAGTCTTATTATCTTAGAACTTTACGCAACCTATATTACCTTTTAAAACACTTTCTTTTTCTTTTATAAAATATCTGACCAAGATTGAAATGGTATAATTAATTTGTTAACCCACTTTATAGAGTTTTATATAAATATTCTTACAAAGTGACTGCAAAAGCTTTTTATAGACGATCCGAAGTTAAAATTTAAATCAATTTATCCCGACGCAGCTTTTTATAAATTAATTTTCTTCTAAAAAAGAGAAAATCCTTCCAGCTTTTATAAAGAGGGAAATCACTACTGAAAAAGTGAGAGCGATCCGGCTCTGTGGGAACATTTATCTTGAAAAATGTTTTACCAACTTTTATTTTATCGCATAAAAAGGAGATTTTATTGTGTTTGTTTAGAATCCTTCTCAATAGAAACCAATGAAGTAAGTTTCAACTCAATTAACAACATATTTCTCGTTAATAAAAGCTAAGTACCTACCTACACTTAAGATATATATTTCAACCAATTCATGAAGTTTACTTCGGCGGCGTGCACTCTATCCACGATTTTTTTTTCCTGTAACGCTGAATTATGTCGTTGGATTTATCCATTCCAAGATTAACTAAATCACATACAGGAACAAACCCACTATGAAATAGTTACTTTGATAATAAGTGCATAGGTGTCACTCTGTATTAAATATATATACAGCAACCAACAATAATTATTCCCACAGTTCTCGCGCTATTTATTTAAATCAACCTTCACTTCGACCAATGATTAAGCTGCAATAATTCATGATGAGTAAGATGACAGACGAACCGCAGTAGTGGCTTAGAGGTGACTTACTGGCATTCGACCGTGGCGACCCGGGTTCGATTCCCGGAATGGGCAAACGTACAATAAAAAAAAAGTATATTCAAAATTCAGTGGATTTTGGAATGCAGTATGTTACTAGGACTTCCTAATATCGGAACCGAGTAAAGCGTCATAGACTTCGGGGGGGGGGGGACGGGGGGACACGTGGTTCGAATTCCACGTTAAGCTGTAGGTCCCGTCTGGCTGACATTAACCAGACGATAGGGGATATAATGTACCTTATATAGGCCTAAATATACTGGCTCTTCCGCCAACCTCAGCAAAAAAAAAGATGACAGACGGCATGGCCATGAATCCATTGGTTTTGTTTATTTTTATTTTTTAATATTGTTGCATTTACTGAAACATGGACATGGACTTTTTTCTAGTACAACAATCAGGGATCTGATGAAGGAAGGAGGGTTCTAAGTGTTTACATGTGGAACTCTTATGACCACATGGGACTATTTGAACTAAATTCAACAGTTTATAGATGTGTACCAAAGGATGGGGACACGTAGAACTGTGATAATAAATAACATACAATGCGAAGGAAGCACTCAAAAGCACAAATATCGAAAATAAGAACATAATACATTATTCCTTCTTCAAATGTAACCTAAATTAATATTATTTACAATTAAACAAAATTGCTCGTTCAATATTTTTGAACATTTTGACTTCAATATTTTATTTTATCTGTCATACCATGTGTTTATTAAAAGCACTGACCACAACTGCTGGAGCTTCGTAGCCAGGTTCGTAGATACCGTCATTGGAGAAATTCCGTAATCAATCAAAGCAAGACCTTGATTTTCTGAAGCATCAGATTTTTTGACATGTTATATAAATTTTTAAAAAAGTTTTGTGAACGTAGAACATATTTTTTCCAAAAAATATTGTTTTATGTGAGAAAAATAAAAATTTCTGTGGAGTAATACAAAACTCAGATGTATTGTACCCCTGTGATATACCAGAAATGCAAATAGAAACCTGTAATATTTTAGAGAGTTATCAAAGGCGTATTTCAAAAACTGTGTAGAAAGAAAAAGATAAGAAGTTTGAAATAATGATACTACATCCAATAACAATAAATACGTTCAACAACTTTCACTTATAAATAAATAATAACTTTATTTAGCACTTGGCTAGTAATACTAATTTAAAGATAAACAAAATTGTAGAATGTATTATAAAAACAATAAAAATGGACAGAAAGTCTTCTATTAAAAACTTTTAAGCTAGGCGCATTCTTAACACTATTTGGCAGATCATTAAAACAGCGATTCCTTTCATAAAATAAAGTTTTCTGTAGGGAAATTGTTTTTATCATAGAGATGTTATAATGTTGACTTGATCTAATATTGTAACTATGAAAATTTAATCTTTTTTCCAGATACAACCTTAAATAGTCAGGTTGTAAGTTATGTTCAATTTTTTATGTCATTTCAGTACATTATTGTGTTTTTATACCTTAGATACCATTTACATAATGGATTACTTTATGTCCGTGCGGGCATAAAGTACACATTATGACCCGCGCGGGTATTAAGACGTAAAAAACAGTTTTCCTTCAGCAACTGTGGTAGTCTTCCATCCACCATGGCGCTTCAACGTAGTCATACTTGCTCCAGCTTCTGCTAAAAGAGTTGCCGACGTTCGACTTAAACAATGACCAGCGGGGTTGTTCAAACCCAAATATTTTGCAATAATACAGGGAATTTAATATTTAAAACTAACTGGTATGACATAAAAGTTTGTATGTACCACGGGTACTAATAGATATACACCTTCGGGCGACTTACGAACCCTCGGGCCAGAGGCCCTCAGCTTTGTAACAATGTCACCCTTAGGGCATAATCATCTACTTAGTATCCTTGATACATAAATAACTAATATATTAACATCATATTCGTTCTTGTAATGAACTGCCCTATATTTAGCCATTTTAATTATTTTAACACACTGTGGTGTACCGGTCACAGTTTAGTAAAATACGTATCACTTTATTTTGTTGTACTTGCAGTCTCTGTATTTCCTCTTTCGTACAAGATATCAATAATGAACCGGAGTATGAGAAATGAAGTCGAATTATTGTATAATACACGAGCATCTTTGTCCACTGAGATAAACATTGTAAGATACGATTAAAAACACCAATCTTTTTACCAATCTTTTTACACATGTGATCTACATGGCTATTAAAACTTATTTAGTATCCAAAATAACTCCCAAATACTTTATCTCATAGGCATAGTCAACAATATCACCATTTACATTAAGTCTGCAGTCTAGTTTTTTGTCTTGCTTTCAACTTATTTGAAGAATTCTTGTTCTGATTGAAGAATTCAAATGTAATTTCCCTCAAAATAAAACAAGCTTACGCCGTCTTAAAACTTCTACTCAGCAATAAAAAGACTCTATGTAGTATGACAGTACCTATAAGTCCGACCGAAACAAGCTATCCTTCCAAAATAATTCTCCGAGCTTAGTCTTAATCTTCCTAACCATTTTTTTTTAAATAAAATAGAACCTATATAAAACAGTACCAAATCGAGGAAGATTTTATTGAATAAAAACTGATGTGCGACTATAAGGAATCAAATATTAAATATAACGACAACCAGTAAAAAACTAAAAATTATTAAAATTAACTAACCTAAAGTATTCATTAAATTGGTTATAAATTTTCAACTTTAATATTAATTAATTTTGGAAGTTAAAAGGTTTGTTGCGACTGTTTATTGTTGATAACAAATTAGCCTTAATTGCTTGTAATTAAAGATATAAAATATTTGATTTATTTTATTAAGAGACCCTTTCTTTATTTGACGTAAAATATATTTCATGTGAAAATGTTAAAGATAACGGTAGTTTTTCTTTTCACTTATGTGTACTTATAAACTAACTAAATTGTGCATTTTTATTTAGGGCAAGATTCTATCCATTTTGTTTGACTTCTTTAAATTTTTTAAAAAGCTCTTTAAAATAATTTCTATATTCCCGTCTTACGTCAAATTACCTTTGGTAAATTAATATAAAATGTCTTTATAATATAACTTTAAGAGCTCTATTACCTTAGGTTTGCACAATTCCCAGAATATACAACGAGAAACATAAATTATTAAAAACTCCTAAATGGCTTTCCATCCCAATAGAATAGGGAACTATAATCAAAATTAAATTTAAAAAATATTAAGCGAATAATATTTAAAGACCCACAGTTCACATATAAATATTTTTAAATCCTCTGGATTAAATAGTAGCGATTAAGGTTTGCGGTTGTGATGCCAAAGCGTCTACAATAGATAAGGCAAGTTTGGTTTTTACCTCGCAGATGATATGAGAGCTATGAAATTTTTAGATCATGTGATCACGGAGGATCTAGACGACTTCGTACTTACGGAGCCATCTTGATGGTTTCTATTTTATTTTTTAACCTAAGAATTTTATAAAGTTGTATGTAAGCAGGCTTAAACAAAAAATTTAATGGGATTCCTATCATATTATTTGTAAAATGCAATAAAAAATAATCTTGGATAATTTCACGAATGGTAAGGCTATCTTCATCTCTCAAATAACGTCAAAAGTTAGATTTTAAATATTCCCGCCTTTGGGAAATTTAATTTTAAAAATCTGTCGAAATTCTCCGACGAATAATATGTACTGATAGAAGAGTTTTGGACTTGCATTGTCTTTATTTGTTTTATATCACAACGTTTCAACTGGCAAGTATCTCCAGTCGTCTTCAGGTGAATACTAAATAAGTAAACTAACTACAGCTCTATTTATACTAGCTAGATGCACTGGAGCATAACTGAGATAGGTGCAGCTGGAGCATAACTGAGATGGGTGCAGTCATGCGTTTAGTTCGTGTGCGGTATTTTAAGTTTACATCTACTTATCAAAGGTTTTCAGATATTTCTTATATATAATGATGGCCTACTAAAACAATCTGGGTTCTGGTATATGGTAGCAGCTTCCTTGAACTTCCTCCTCCTATGTGGTTCTTTATGCAGGATTTGAGTTTCAAGTGGCCTTAAAAACTAGGGTCAAGAAACAACAAGCTTAAAGGAGAAACCGAAAAATCAGGTGCAGCTGATCATGCCTGGACACACGGTCATCACATCAAGTGGAAAGAAGCTCAAATCTTGCATAAATAACCACATTGAAGGAGGAGGTAGTTCAAGGAAGCTGCTACCATATACTAAATCCCAAATTGTTTTAGTAGGCCATCATTAGATATAAGAAATATCTGGAAAACTTTGCTAAGTAGATGTAAACTTAAAATAACGCACACGAACTAATCGCATGATTGCACCCATCTCAGTGATGCTCCAGGGTATCCAGCTAGTATAAATAGAGCTGTAGTTAGTTTACTTATTTAGTATTCACCTGAAGACGACTGGAGATACTTACCAGTCGAAACGTGATATAAAACAAATAAAGACAATGCAAGTCCAAAACTCTTCTATCAGTCAAAAAACATCATTGTCTCCAACTTTCAAACAGAATAATATTTACCTCCATTTGCTCGTCGATATGATAAACGAACGACATTTAGATTTATTTTTCTGATTGTAAAACCGAGCTCGCTTATAGAGTGAGAGCGGGTTATTCATACTACGTGACGTCACACGGTGTACTTTAAGGACATTCCCTCTTCTAGTTATATAGTATGCTTAAATCAAATCATTCAATTCAATTCCACCCGCCATCGTCATAAGTGGCGCTACTGATATAATAAAATTTTACGTGCAAATTGCACACTAGAAGTGGAGAACTATTGGTGTTATCGATAGTGTTATAAAAACTATCGCTATCGAACTATAGTAATTCACCGTACTATCGATAGTAAGTTAGTACTCCGTTGTGAAGGGTTTTAAGGGGCAGAAACGGTAATTTTGGAGCATATTGTTGAATAGGTCGTTTGACGGTAGGAATGGTCTTTTTAAGAGTCATTTTGGATTGTGAAGAGAAAGTTTTTTTAGAAGTAATTTTTTGGAGAGAAGGTTTTTAATGAGTCTATTTGACCGTCTAAACGTTACTTTTAATTGGATCAAAAACTATTGATAGTACTCTCGATATATCGATAATTTTTACATTTACTATTGGTAAATGTAAGCTCTGAATATATATTAGTGGGTTCTAAGTTTCAATTCAAAAAATATATGGATAAATCCTAAATAGGCTTTAATTTTGTATGCTTGTATCTGAGAAACGAAGCCATTGCAGACCCATTTTTGTCCTAAAATCAATCAAATATTAATCCCTTAAAGTTTCTTTTCTCACTAAATCAACACCCTGTATAATACAATTCTAATATGGTTTTGCAAACAGGGAATAGCCAGTTTTTGCCAGCCAAGCGAATTTCTCTGAAACTACAGAAATAATTTGGTATTTATATTTAGTGAAAAATAGCAATTTTTCTAGCGATTCAAAATTCAGGTTAGTGAATGCCGATATATTAGCGTTTAAACATTTTAATAACGGGGTTTTGCTCGTTGACTAAAACTGGCTAATATGAGGTTTTTAGGTCCGACTAACTAATATGTAATGCATAATTTTTCGCTTCTTTGCTTTTGTCCTTTATACTATTTATCGGCTTAAACGAGCATTAATTCTCATATGATCCATAATAAAAAATATACTTCTATACTGATAATTTAGCTCACATTTATATAGAACCAATCAGAACGCTAATTTTCATAGCAACCACATTGGTAACGGGGTCTTACCCGATAAGACCTACCGCTAGCTCGATAAGACCCCTGTAGCTTTTTGTCAAACAAACATTAATTTATTTAAGACCGAAGACTACACAAATAATTAATTTACCTTCGCCATTCTATCAGCTAAACAATTTCCCGTGTAAAACTTATGGCAGATAGATTATTTCATTTGTAAGAATTACGTTAAATTATTTGTAATTTTCTTTTGGGCTAAAAGTTGTAAAATCGTATATTTCTTCATGGAGTTTGCTTCACATTACGAGATTCAAAACCGTGTGTTAATTATCGTAATTATTTTATTTAAATGTCAATTTAAACCGTTTTATAGGCAAACAAATTAAAAACTGAGCAAATACCTAGAATTTGTATGAATATTTCCTACTCTTGTACGTGCCATTGTACAAATATTCCATCATATTTCAAAATAAAATGAAAATTCAACTGGTCATATTTATATTACCGCCCTTTCCATTTGGTAACCATTTGGCAACGTGGGAAATTGCTAAAAGCACCAGCCCGGTTCTTTGTGACACGGCGACGGGTATTCACAAGGATATGTATTGACGTCATTTTTCTTGTTTTGTTTTATATATCATTTCGTAGTTTTAATGGGATGTACCGGATTGTTCGTGCCGTACAGATTATAATATGATATTGTTGACAATTATTATGAACTGATTGTGCATCTTTTGTGGTAGTGTAAGTGAGTAAGTGCTTACTGTGGACCTATTGACTTTTTTACTCTTTGTGTTTGGTTAATTTGTTTATTTATCTGTTTCTGTTACAAACAATAAAATAATGGCGAAAGGTCTAAACTTATCTAAAAGGCGGAAAAGTAGGCGACAGCTTCGTAAAAAGTTGTAAGTATAACATGTTTTCATCATAAGGGAGGAATTTTAAAATAAATTGTGAATACTATAAGTAGTTAGGTTGCTTATAATACATATAGGCTAGGGCTATATTTGTTAAAAAACAAAAGAGTGAGAGAGAATAGGGGATAGAATGTTTGCTAGAAAAAAATGTCAAAAGTTTGAGTAGATACTATAATATACAGTTGAGTGTGTTCGAGGAGTGGACAATAGAAAAAAATCTTTATTGTTGATTTTAGGACCAAAAGTCATTCTTAACAAAAAATTTCTACTTGTTGAGAAAATCAGTTGGCCGTATTAATATTATATATTTTAGATCAGATATACCTATAAGTATAGGGTGTTAATAAATTAGGAAAACAGGAAAATGCTTCGACAGAAAAGTAACAATATTTATTATTTTTAGCAAAAATTATATTGAACAAAGTTGTTTACTTACTTACTCGGTTGTTTATAAAGTAATAGTCTAAATACAAGTTTTGAAAGAAAAAGTTGAATATTTTAAATTAGAATAAGAATCGACTTATTGATTTTTTGTTATATGCAAATAATTACTGAAACCACTATATACAGTATGTCTCCGTAAGTTGGAAGTTGGAACCATATGGAAAACTTTTTTATTATTAATTTTACGAAAAAAAGTTATTCCTCATAAAAACTTCTGCATGGTCTAAAACCTAAAATCCAACTAGCAGATACTAAATTCTTCTAGACGTATTATACGAGGTTTCTCAAAAAATATGAATTTTGCCCAAGAGCAAAGTACCTTTATTTCTGACAATATCGAAAATTGTTATTAAAAAAAGTTGATCAGAACTAAAAACCACGTTTAAATATGTAATTACACCCATTTACGATGAAAAAATAGTTTTTTTTTAATCATTTTAAATTTGCCTTGTTATTGTAACACACATACGTTTCAAAAAATAAAAAATAATTTGTTTATTGTAAATGGGTGTAATTACATACTTAAACGTGGTTTTTAGTTCTGATAAACTTTTTTTAATAGCAATTTTCGATATTGTCAGAAATAAAGGTTGGGCAAAATTTATATTTTTTGACAAACCTCGTATACGCCTAGAAGAATTTAATATATAATAGTTGCATTTTTGGTTTTAGACCATGCAGAACTTTTTTATGAAGAATATCTTTTTTCGTAAAATTAATAATAACAAAGTTTTCCATGTGGTTCCAACTTACGGAGACATAGTGTATAATTATATTCAAATTTAAAATATTCGAATTTTTTATTATACTCTCACTTTGACTTCGATTAGCTTCCCAGATTCAGTAACTTCATTTTGGATATTGCGGCATCGATCTTATAATACATGACATTTTAATTGATAGGTATTTTTTGATAGTTGGATTAATTTATTATCACTAATTGTAAATTTTGAATCAATTCATTATTAACGAGAATGCTTTCGCTAAGCATTTTTTTCTAAATTTGGGTAGGCAGAAACGAAATATTATGGCTTTTACTTGGCCTATAATCTTAAAGGATCAACCACACCTACGCGACCAGCGCGAGAGTGTCTGCTAAGCAGCTGCCGCTCAACTCGAAATCCCGCTGCCTCCGCAGACTTGCGCGACCACGACGCATTATTTTCACCAGTTGTAAGCAGTAACAAATCGGCCTTCTGCCAACTACTTCCAGTAAATATGCCATCTCGCCGTTTGGTTGCGTGAAAAATGGAGCACGCCGCGAATCATCTATTGGACGCGGACGTCCCGCTCTGCTGTCTCTCGTTTGCTGCGCAGGTATGTACAGTCCTATAAGAAAGTATGTGCAGCGTCGTTTGCGCGGCAGACGCTTCGCGGACGCCCTCGCGCTAGTCGCGTATTTGATCCTTAAAACTTGTTGCTAAAGTATCTTATTTAGTTCCTATTTTGAGGACTAAAGTGTAATTTTATGGGTTACAGAAAAAACACGATTTTTTGTCAATTAAATCTTCTAATCGCTGCGCTGGGCTTAAATAATTTTTAACCCCTCCACAGGAGTTGTAATAACAGTTTTATCCCCTCGAATATTTAAAAATTTATTTTCCCAAAATTTTGACTTACTTTACTTTTAAAATATTCTTTATTGTCTTAATAATATTTTACATGTCAGGTTTCCTTACTAACTAATATTATTGTTATTACGTAACATAATATCTAAAACTAAGTACTGCTGGTTAGTCGCACTAACCAGGACACAGCAGCGAGGCAACGCCCTGCTGGGGTTTGCCTTAACCCTGGTAAGAAAAGGTCCTGTTTTAATCACGTTTTATTCGGCCAGTTCCAGCAATCTTCTACCGCCATGAAAGAATTCAATTTTGCTTATGCTTAAATTTATTTGTTATTTAATGGTTTCTTTTATGGTAAAATTTTACACTTGTTTCACTGGAAAAACGGCTCGAAAAAACCAGCTTTATTTACTCAGGTACGTGCGTAGCGAAGTTATTGTCTTATGACTTGACTAAAAGTTAGAAATTATCGAGATTGGGAGTGGGTGGGACTTATTCCCGTGGTATAGAAAGTGGGGTTAGATATTGTCTTGTCCGTCAGTTCGTGTATTTTCCAATTTATTTGCATTTCTGTTTTAGATTTTATCTATAGATTTGGTATCATTGAGACCTTATATGGTGTTTATACTTGTTAATATTTTGCTTTCTTTTAATATGTTACATTGTAACTTATTTTAGTATTTAATTTGGCCTATTTTGCAAATAAATTGGAAGTCTGTAATAAATAGGTCTATGAAGGGGGTCGTCCTGGAGTCTTATTCTCGTTAGGTCCCTTGTTAGTAATGTGTTCTGTGGTTGCGTTTCGTAAAAATGTTGAGAGACGTCGAATACGTAGTCTTTTATGTATTGTATGTTCGTCGCTTGGTGTAGGTGTCTCAGTGGTGTTTGTCTTCTTTCTGATAGTATTTGTCTGAGTACTATGTTTTGTAGTTTTTGTAGTCTGTTGTATTGCCAGTCTGCCATACTGCACCAAACTGGGGCGGCGTATGTCAGTATTGGTCTAATTATTGTCGTGTATATTGTCAGTTTGTTTGTTGGTGATAGGAAAGATCCATGTCTCATTAGTCTTTGTAGGGTTTTAGCTGCTGCGTAATATTTTCTTGTTACGTTTGTTACGTGTTCTATAAAATGTAGTCTCCTGTCTAGTGTCACTCCTAAGTACTTTAGTGTGTTTGTCGGTATTATTTCTTTGTTATTTATTTGGATATGTTGATTAATGTGAGTATTATTATGTTTTCTTGTTAAAACCAAACACTCACATTTATCCTCATTTATTTCCAACTTCCATTTCTCATACCACGGCAATAGGGTATTTAAATGATTGGACAAATGCTGCCTAGCCACATTTGCGTAATATGAGCTTGCATATAGCAGGACGTCGTCCACAAAAATGGCCAGGTTAGTATTTGGGAATGGCGGGATGTCGGCTGTGTAGAGATTAAAAAGGGGTGCAGCCAGCGTTGTTCCTTGCTGCAGACCCGCGTGTAGTCTTACAGGGGCGGAGAAATCATTCCCTACTCTTACTTTAAGAGATCTGCCATTAATGTATGAGTGTATTAATGTGGCGATGTGTAATGGGAAGTTGTGTGTTGTAAGTAATTTGTATATTAGTCCATTGAACCAGACGCTATCGAAGGCTCGTCGGATGTCCAGGGCCAGAAGCACAGTAGTTTGCTCTTTATTGATTTTTTCCATTGCTTTTTGCGCAACGTGCGCAATTAGCAGTACTGCACCTCTGTTATCCCTGAAGCCGAACTGTTCCTCCGGTATCTTCCGGTCCAGTTTTCCAATTTTAAGTTTTTTATGTATTATTTTTTCCGCAACCTTTCCGAGACTGCTTAGGAGGGCGATTGGCCTGTATGAGCCGGGTTCGTTTTTCGGCTTTCCGCTTTTCAATACTGGTACTATAATCGCCCTCTTCCACTGCCTCGGGAAGTGTTGCAGGAGAAAAATAGTGTTTATTATGTAGTGTAATTGAATGACAGACCTCCTTGGCAAGTTTTTTATCGCTAAATTGGTGATTTCATCGTCCCCTGGGGCCTTGTTGTTTTTTAACTCTTTAATTACTCTGCACAGCTCCTGTGGGTTGGTAAAGAGGGTGGGTAGTACTTGGGGCGGAATTGGATATTTGTTTTTAATAAATTTGTTGACGTAGTTGGTAACTTCGTTTTGGTCTTGTGTGGTATTGGGCTTCCCCGCACACATCGTGGCGTATTGGTCTGCTAGTGTTTGGGCTTTTTGTCCATTTGACTGTGGATCCTGAGTAAAAGATGGAATTTCTTCCCTGTTTGTTTTTGCTTTTCTTACCAGGGTCCACAGCGAGTTGTCTCTTGTCGAAACGTTTGTAATTATGTTTGTCCATGTATTATTTTTGTGTTGTCTAATTCTTTGTCGTATTTCATTTTGTAGTTCGTTCATTAGTAGTGCGTCTTGTGCTCGTCTCAGTCTCTGCCATCTTTTCCTAGTACTGTTTTTAAGTCTAATTAGGTCCAGTATGTCGTCAGGCAGTCTTTTTTCTCGCTGTTCTATTTTAATTTTTGTCGCTATTTTACTTGTCGCGTATTGTATGTTTTTTGTTAGTTTGTCCACCTCGTTTTCTAGCTGTACTGTCGTTTGTATGTCGTTCGTAATTTGTGTTTTTTCGTTTAAGATTTGTCTAAATCTGTTCCAGTCTGCGTTTTTGTAACTCCATGTCGTTCTTGGTTCGTCTTTCTGTACGTTTGTGTCAATTTTTATTATTGTCGGTAGGTGGTCCGATGGCAGTTCGTCTAATGTTTTTAAATCTGTTAAGTTTTGTACGTTTTTGCTTAGCGCAATGTCTAAGTATGATGGTCTTTGTAGGCTTACGTAACATGTCGGTTTTGTCGGTAAGTGTATTTGTACGTTGTTTGCGTCTATGTAGTCTCTTAGTACTGTACCGTGTTGTGTGTTGGTTGTTGCTCTCCACGTTTGATGTTTTGCGTTGAGGTCTCCCAATACCAACACTTTATGTCCTTGCTGAAAGAGAGAATGAATATCTTGGTCCTGTAAGTTATGCGCGGGTGAGGCGTAGCAACTTGTGATTATTAAATCATTTTTTAATTTTACTGATATATGTTCAGTTGCTGAATTTGTTTGATTAATTAGCGAATGTGGAATGGTATTTTTAACGAAGATTGCTACCCCTCCCCCTCGCTGGATTCTATCTTTCCTGTATACGTGATAATTTCTAACTTTTATTTTGTGGTGTTGATTTAGTTTGGTTTCTGTTACGGCTAAAATATCAACTTTGTACCTAAGCAAAAATTGCTTTAATTCGTTCATTTTTCCAGCTACTCCGTTTGCGTTCCAATTTGCTATTACCAAGGAATTACGGAAGGCTGATGTTGTAATTATTAAGGTTGGAGCCCATTAGCCCCATCATTATGGATACTCGCTCCTCAGCGGTGCATGCCTTGCGCAATTCCTTGGAACAGTCTGTTAGGAACCTAATAAATTCATTAATATTAATTAAACTATTAAATTCTTTCATCGCGGCGAAAAGATTACCTGCCTGTCCGATATTGAAATTTTGATGTTCAAGGGCGTTTTCTTGTGGGCGTGTCCTGGTTAGATTTAGATCCTGTTGATTTTCTATGTCCCGTTCTTCCCGTTCCTCGTTCCTGGCTCTATGAAGATGCGGATATTCCCGTTCTGGGTTTCTGCCAGTACTTGCCCTGCTGGCTACTAAAGTTGGGGCATTTGCCCTGCCCGTCCATGGGTTGTATGTTGGTTGTGGTGCTGGTCTATATTGTTGTTGCGTGGGTTTCTGTCTTTGTTGTTTATTAATAGTTATTTGTTCAGTCTTGTATAAGTATACGGGGCATTGTAGCGATGTTGACTTGTGTGCTCTGCTGCAATTAATACATTTTACTGCCTGGCTGTTGCATTGTGCTGTTTGGTGAAAATCGGCACAGTTTAGGCACTGAGTTTTTCTAAAACAATTTGATGTTGCGTGCCCCCATTGCTCGCATTTCTTGCACTGTATAGTTATTGTACTTTGTCTTCGTCTCTCCCATTGTACTCTTACGTAATCTAGATATCTGATTTTTTCTAGGGTTGCTAGTTTTGTTGCGGCATCCGTAATGACTAAGTACAATGGTCGGTACCTTGTCTTCATTATATATATGTTTTTGATGCTAATTCCATGTTCGTCTCGAAGTTCTGTTTTGATGTCATTTTCATTGGGTAGGTGGTCTAGTCCTTTGATTACGAAAGCGTGTGTTTTTTCTTGCTGTGCTGTGTAGGTATGCCACTCTACATTTTCTTCTTTTTGTAGTGACTCTTTATACTTGTTGTAATCGTTGATGTCGTCAATGTATATTATTGTATTGTTTTTTGTGTACTTTAGGCTGTATGTCTTCGTGGTTGTCTTTTTTAGGTCTTGCGTGAGCTCCTGGTAGGCCTCTCTTGTTTGCGGGACCCCTTTCAGAATGATTGGTGGTGGCTTACTGATTTTTGGCTGTTTTGGTTTTTGTTGTTGTTGTTGTTGTTGCGTATTTGTAGTAGTTTTGTTGTTTGTTTGTTGTTTTTGTTGCTTCTTCTTGAACGTTTGCCTTGTTTTCTCTGATATCTCTGACTGGGCGGTCGATTCTGTATCCGTGAAATCCATAAGATCCAAGTCTGTGTCTTCGTCTTCTGTGAGTGCCTGATATCGGTTTTGTATTTTTAACGGTCTGGGTTGCAGAATTTTCTGATATTTGGACGGTTGTTCTTCTCCGCCTCCTGTGCTTATTCTTACTGGGTTTCTAGGTGGTAGGAAAATGCCCTCGCCCTTTAGTATTTTTTCTCTTTCATTTTCTAGCCGTATCCTTTCCTCAAGTGGTATGTTTTTGTCAATGGTTAATGTTTTGTTGTTGTCTATTGCGCCTAAGAAAGTTGCCCTTTTGCTTGCTTGCATGATTGGTGGTGTGATAGGTATTCGGTTTCTTATTTTGTGTTCTAATTTTAGGTGTGTTATTACCTCTGTCCTGATCCTGTCTCTGGTTTTCTTGTCCTTACAATCCCTGAAGTAGCCTTGGCAAGGTTTGCAGTAGCCTCTGTGTGTCATAATGTATCCCATCAGAGTTTTTATTGGTTTTTGTTTATGTAAGGGGTTTTGCTGGTCACTAGCATGGCTACTAGCGATGCTTATATTGTCGTCTTCTCGGTGTAGTGTATATATTTTGGTTTGGTCTGTCATGATCTGTTCGGTTGTTTGGTTTTGGGTGCCTTCGGCACCCGGTGGTTCGTCCATAGGTGGGCGTTGCTTATGGGCTTGTTTGTTTGGTTGTACGAATTCACTTGGAACGCCAGTTGAGCTCGTTGGATGTGTGGAATTCCAAGAAACACACACTCACAATTCCGGCCTAGTTTATTGGCGTAGTAGGCGCGAAATACAATAGACACTTTAACAATGCAGTTTGTTTATTCTATATTGATATCACTGACGTTTTTATTTATTGTTAAAGAAGATTTTATGTGGTTTTTGAATGCACAATTTGTTGTTTTACGGAAAATTCGGGAGATTTTAGCTTGTTAAATCACTTTCACTACATACGTGGTAAGCAATTGTACTAATTGCGCGAAAACGCGATATTTTTAACTAATTTAAAACTACTGATCACCGTTTGTTTAGACGGGACAGCTAGGTACTTCTCTATCCTCACTGTATCGTACAGCAATTCAAAATATAAAATATGAACATTACTACGTCTGTGTAAATAATAATTATGTTATGATTTTATTGCAAAGTGCAAAAATAGTATTTGCCACTGGACTAAAGAGTATATCTGTGCTGCCCTTGTCTGTGGCTTGTACACTAAACTGTGCCTTCGGGATTAAGAAATATACCTTGTTTCCGTATAATGTACTATTTTGGACATGTCATAATGGAAAAAATATTAAATTAATTAATTTAATTAATTATTAAATCTGCATGGAATGACGTAAGAATATACAGTGACTCCAATTGAAAATAAAAATTATAAAGTGTTTTAAAGATTGACACTAAACTTTGGACACCCTGTATAATTCATATTAATTAAACTTTGTTTACGAGACTGTTACACCTTATTTATTAAGTACCTTGTATAATTTTCTTAATGAGACACTATTTTTATATTTTATTTATTTTTAACCAATGGTTCTACACTTTTTTTCTTTATTTTTTCGCTGATATCATCATGACGTCACACTTTTTTTGGGATACCCTATATAATGAAACATATTTTCTCGAAACGCTTCATAGGATACTGGTAAAGTCAGCAAAATACCAAACGAGTAATTTAATTAATAATTCTGCCTCGTCCCAGATATTTTATACCTCCATAGACCATTTTCTTACCTTAGTGATGATGATGATTGATGGCTCTTAAAACTGGTTATTCAGATCTATTTTTTTATTTTCTTTTCGCTGATATCACTGAACCGATTTCTATAAAATACTTGTATGTGGGTAAATATATAATAATAAATAAAGTGTCCAAAGTAGCAAGAAAGTATACCTATATAATATGTAATTTTTTAAAATATATCACGACGTCACACTTTTTGGGACACCCTGTATAATCAAAAATATTTTTGGAAACGCTTCCTAGGATACTGGTAAAATGTGCAAAACATGAAATGCCTAACTTAATAACTCTGCGTCGGGTCCCTCATATTTTATACCTCCATAGACCATTTTCTTACCAGGATGATGATGACTCATCTCTCCGTACTGGCTTGTCCTGAATTTAAAAATTAAAATAAAATATTATAAATTATGAAGGTTATCGGCGTTGTTGCCAGATTTGGCGTAAAGTATTATTTCGATTAGCTTACATTTTTGACCGAGAGAGGCCGATGCAGTCAATCATGATATCCTGCTAGGGTAGTCTTCGCTCTTAAGGAAATCAAGTTTAATAAATAAGTATTATAACCCCTACATAACCTCTGATTTTAGGGCATAAACTTAACTTAATTTTGACGATACGATATTCTGTTATCCAAAATACAAAAAAAATAAATTCTTCTATATTATGTTATAAAACACACTTGCTTTACAAGATTCGCAAAAACTAAATTAATGCTGCAATTATACCCGTATTTGTACATTCTCCTCAAGCGCCAATGCGAGCCAATTTTTAGCGAAACACAACACGAACAATAAAAGAAAAGGCCCACCGAGGCGTGCATTAACAATAGATTTCCACTATATTTTGTCCTTTGACTACGACCTAAGCATCACGTACGATATTATCCCAATAAATTGAGTCCCGTGCATATTGTGTATAACAGTGGCGTATCCAAAAAAACAATCCATATGGTACTTTCGAGTAAAATTATACTTTTTTTTCAGAGGGCCCGTTCGTACGTCAGATGCACTTAGGCCAGGTTTGGCCCATTGTGCTCACTCTGTTTGGTGGTTACACCCACTCCGTGATCCCAGTTCCTTGCACTAGTTTGTATAGGTCAACTGGGAAGAGGGTAAGGATGCCCTCTGGTTCCAGGTTTGGTTGCCCGAGTATTTGTTGCCTCTTCCGATCTAGTGACTCGCAATGGCAAACTATGTGTTATACAGCTTCTCTGTTTTTGTCCGCATAATCTGCAGTCAAGGTTTCCATTGTACAGTTGCATTCTGTGCAGATGGTTCTTGACAGCCATGTGTCCTGTCAGAATTCCTGTAATGGTTCTCAGCTGGTTCCTGTTTAAAGAAGCAATTATACTTATCTTAATTTTTAAGAAGTATCATTGTTGTCTGGTCTGGTTTGTCATTTTAATATTTTTTGAAAATAATTAATGTTTGTTTTGTTTTATGTAGGTACTACAATATTCTGCTGGAACGACAGCTTAGTACAAATTACCGAAGTTATACAATTTAATACGATATGAAAAATCCAACATTAAATCTGCGTCGATCACAACCATGGGTTGTGCCTGACAAGTTCAGAAAAATTGCGCCATTATGGAGCTAATACAGCTTAGGGTAGCTGTTTTAATAATATTTTTATTTACTTCTGGTTGACAACCTTTTTTACTACAGCTAACTTAAACCCACTAAAATCCTCGTTGAAATTCGTCAATGATAGGGACTGACATTTTTCAATTTTTTGAAGGAATTATGTTAAAAATCATAACCCTCCCGATAATTAAATCAATGATTCTCAGAGAGATAATTATTTATCTATTTTTTTTAAATAATTTTTTAAATTTTAATAATTGAGGAAATTAGACCAAGATCTAGCTTACACAGACGAAAACAGTGACAATAATACATTGCGAGTTTCCCAAGTTCTTTCAAGAAGACCACTTGTTACCCCTCCATGGATCATTAGTAAACCAAGATGTATTACAAAACTTACACAGTTCAATAAGAAAGAAAACAATCCAAATATAATTAAGAGCGAGTTAGCTAGGATATTATATACAGGGTGTGTCAGTAAGGTGTCTGTCTTAGATAGCACCTAAACTATCAAAGGTAGGAAAAAAAAGTGTAATACAAAAGTTAAAGGGTTTTTTAGGATGCATAATCTAAAAATATTTTCTAATCTACAGGGTGGTCCTAAAAAGTGGTACTGCATAATAAAAAAGAAAATTAAATGGGACACCCAGTATAATTTTCTAGTATATGATTTAATGGAATAAAGACTTTTCAACCATATTAAAGTTTTTGAAATAAAATGCAACGTTGCCAAGTAATTATTTTTTTTCCGAAATTTTAGTAGTTTAATGGTATCGTTAAAAAATCATAGCAACCTGGGGATTAACCCTAGGCAAATATAATTTACGTTGTAAGTACTTTAAGGTACGATATATTGATCTATAATAATGGTTTTTAAATCTCTTATACAGAGCGTTCATTACAAGTTGGACAACTCGATAGTTTTAAAAATGCTTTATTTCAATTTTTTTAAATGGGACCCCCCTAATTTTTTTAGGTAAAAGAATTTATCTTTCGAAAACCTTACTTTTTTGTTAAACATGTCATATATCTAAATGTCATAGTTTTTGAAATATTTTAGGATTTGTCTTAAATCAGGGTAAAAAAGGAAAGTTATAATAATTTTACTATTATAATAATAATAAATTTACTATTTAGTCAAGATTGCTTTGAAACAAAAAATAAATAATTTTCTTTGTCACAGCTGTCATTGCAAAATTATTTCGCAAAAATTTTGTACTTTATTACTGTTTAAATTTTAGTTTCCTGAACTAACTTTATCACAACTCATATTTTTCTATTTCGATACCTCGATACCGATATTATATACCTTACTGACACACCCTGTATATCTTCCTAATGGAGTAAGGTGTTCACCGACGCCTCAAAAATAAACAAGGGAACTGGTGCTGGCATAGTAACTTCTGACCTCACTATGAAATTTCGTCTGAATACACGAGTATATTCTCAGCAGAGTTGTACGCAATTGTACAAGCACTACTGTTCATTGTAAAGGAAGACCCTGGATTGTATATTATTCTCAGACTCTCTAAGCGCTATCAGCTCACTAAACCATAAATACTCTAAGCACTTTCTAGTACAAAAGGTATATAGAGTCCTCCATGATATTCACAACTCAGGAAAAGAAGTCTGTTTCATATGGGTACCATCGCACATAGGAATTATAGGGAATGAGGAGGCTGATAGCGCCGCGCTGGCAGCAATTAAAGACGCATATTCTATTACGGTGCCAAATACAATCACTAGTGACCTTAAGTGTTATATAAAAACAGAAATTATAAACTCATGGCAAAATGAGTGGATAAATTCGACCTCTAAACTTCGTGAGTGTAAAAGTAGTGTCAAACCGTGCGAAAACAACCTAAAAATCCGTAAAGACCAAGTGACAATAAATCGCCTCCGAATAGGACACACAAAGCTCACGCATAGCTACATTTTATCAAAAGAAAATCAACCATCTTGTGACCAGTGCCAAGTGCCTCTGTCAGTAAAACACATTTTAATCGAGTGCCCCAAATTTGACGCGATTAGGCACCAACACGACATGAAAGACAGTTTACAACACGTTCTTAATAAAGACTTACAAAAAACATTAAACTTTCTTAAAGACTGCGGCCTACTTGACCAAATATAACCTAGAGACAGTAAAATTTATAATTAAGTACCTGATGCGCTAATAATCCTAGGTGGCTGATGCGCTTTTTTGTAAAAAACAAAAAATACATTGCGATGTTTAGATTGATATAACTACGGCAGTGCTCAGAGGTGAGTTACTGGCATTCGACCGTGGCGGTCCGAGTTCAATCCTCGGAGTGGGCATACGCACAATAAAACAAAGTATGTCCGAAATTTAGCAGGTTTAAGAATGTAGAGAAGAGTGTAACATGTATCATCTTCCAACGCACCTCATTCCCGCCGGTAACCAGGCCGGATGAGATTGGACATCTCGTGGGGTGCGGAAGAAGGTATGCACTCCTCAATAGGTCGGTCATGCAATGGTAATATACTGAGGATTAATAACCCTTGGGTGTGTCGCATGACTAATTATCGTGGTTCTGAACCAACGTTAATCCGTAGTTCTAAAAGCAAGCTGACTGAATATTCGAAAGAACAAGGGGCCATCAGTAACCCAGAACAAAACAAAATCTAGTAGGTACCAGAAAAAACAAATCGCGCTGATATTAAGCAACAAATCTTTATTGGTAGCTACAGCATAGAGAATAGAGCTTTAGCCTACAGATCGCAAGGTCACAGGTTCAAATCCCATCAGGGGTATTTGACGTTTTTTATAAAAACATTAAATAATTTTTAGAATTATTTTAAATTGAAATATTCCTTGTTGGGTGGATTTTTTAAATTTATGCTTTTTTTAATTTATGTTTAATGCATCTTTCCTTGATTAACTTTAAAATTTTTCATTCTGGTTAATCTAAAAGCTAGAAGTCAATCCAGGATTAGTTCTTCCTATGATATAAGTAGGGAAAGATGGAGAGTTCACCATCAATTTCCTCACACTCTTCTGCGCATGCCCAGGCACTGTTTTTAAACAGGGCTGTTTTTAAACAGGGCTGTTTTTAAACAGGGCTGTTTTTAAACAGGGCTGTTTTTAAAACAGCCCTGTTTAAAAAAATCCCTGTTTAAAAACAGTGCCTGGGCATGCGCAGAAGGGTGTGAGGAAATTGATGGTGAACTCTCCATCTTTCCCTACTGATATAAAAAATATGAAAAAGTTAAACTACAAATAAAGGAAAAGCCTATTGACAAACTATGAAACCAGATATTAAGTGGAACATAATTCTAAGTATGCTAATTTCAACACTAGTGTTGATATTTTTTTTCAACACTAGTGTTGAAATTTTTTTTCACAAATCAAAGGCTTTTTTAATAATTCCTTGTGGTCGTAGGCAAATAGTGTACATTACTCTTGTGAAAGTGATTATTCTAAAACTAGGAGAATTTCTCCTCATTTGAAAAGTATCATTTTGATCACTCGGTATGTAATGTACTATAAACGAGAGGTCATAATTTTTTTTTCTATGTCAGCAAATAAAATTGTACCATATTGTATATGACGCTCCTTGGCGACATCCCAAAAGTAAATAAACTAGCTACGAATTATGTTGAACCAAGGACCAGGAACCACCTAAAGATTACTGGAGATACTTACCAGTTAAAACGTTTTAATAAAAAAAAAATGAATACAATGCAAGTCCAAAATTCTTCTATCATTCATGAAACATCATTGGCATTGTTTCAAACCTTAAAATAGATACTGGAATAAAAAAAAATATCCTTTTACAATATATATCGGTCAAAATACGTCGGTCAAGTCGAATGACAGCAACGATTTACTTAACCTCCTTAGTACGCCACTGTTGTTAAAAGTCGCATCATTGCAAATACCAGCTTTTATTTATCCCATTGTGCTTTGGTCCGACGAATAATAAGTGGATTTCCAAAATAAAATATGCATCGTTGTTGGTCCTGAATACTGGATAAGTATACTGATCAGCATAAATTTCTTAAACTACGCTTCAGTCGTATACTTTATTAGCTGAGGTTCAAATAAAAACAATAGGCACGCTTTTAAACCAAATGAAAAGGGTCTCTGAAAGACCGGCTGAAAAAATTAAGGGCTCTGATAACCATTGCAAGAAAAATAATATTCTGGTAAAGGCGGGGTTGCCTCCAATATTTGTATCGATTGTTAGCATTTCATATAAAAAAAATTACCTTTAAGGTGCTATCGAATAAACTGAAAGGTTAACTTTTTGACCATATTTTACTAAACATGTATGCTTTTAGATTATACAAGTACATAGGAATATACAATAATTAATTATCATTATATTTAAGCTATACTTAAGGCGGAAAAGTGCGAATGTCTTTTCATTAACATAGCGTATTTTTGAAAAGAAAAGAACGCGGTAGCGGTCGAGCTTAAAAAATTTTTTTTCTCTAAAAAGTATTTTTATTATGAATAAGTCTTTTAAAATTTACTATTTCTACTACTTTTACTCGTAAACCAACATGAGGTTTACATCTAGTTAAGATTACCTTTTAATAAATTTTTAATAGTCATCTTCCTCACACTTTTTCTCCATAGTTTCTCAAATGACTAGCCAACAATTTTCTTTTGATTAAATGATTATTCCCATTCACTTCAGTTTCATCGTTCGACAGTTCTTTCACACAAAAATGACAAACTTTCATTCTACCTTTAATTGTTTCACAGTGCCTTAACACGTTCGTTACCGACTACCACTATAGTGGCGATCGGTGTCTAATGTGTGAAACCGACTACCACTTTAGTGGCAAAATTTATCATGTATTTAAAGCGAGTATAAACATGAGTCGGTTCGTTTCTATTGCATCGTTTGTATACAGCGGGTGTTAGGGAACATTATAAGTCACCTATATCCCATTATAGTGGTAGTTGGTTCCGGAAATGCACTAATTTTTGACTTCTTCTGAATGTTTGTTTTCAGTTCATAAAAACCATTTGTCTAAAAGTTACAGCTTTGGTTCAAAACGTACAACGCAGTAAAAGCTTACGGTAACGAACGTGTTAAGCTTCAAACCCACATATTTTTCTTTCTCACGATGCAACGTGTGTACCTGTTTTCTCACCGTTCCACTCATTTTTACATCGAACCTGTAATTGTGTTGCTCAATTAGGGTCAGTGGCGTAGCAAGGAAGGAGGGGGGGGGGCAGCCCCCCCCCCCGAACTCAAAAAAAAAAGATATAAAATAAAATATAATTGGGCAACATAAAAAATCTTTGACGGCAACGCTATCAATAACGCGCCAAATACAATAACAAATCATCCTCCCAGTAACTACAGCTTCAGCTGAAAGAAGTTTCAGGCGAAGAGCATACAAGTTTAGCTTTAATAAGTATTCATCAAAAAATTCACATTTATATATGAAATAATCAATATATTTTGTCAAAAAAGGCGACGTATTACGGTTTAGTTTTAGGCAAAAAAATATGTTGTGCTTTTTTATAGTTTATGGTTAATTTTTGTTTCTTCAATAAATAAAAAATTTACCTTATTTTTAATATTTTTTTGCTCAATTATGCTTATTTCATGAAGAAGTTTGTATTTTTGTATTTTGAATTTTTTTTTGATTGTCCAAAAAAGGGTATCATATATCAGCGATTTGCCTGTGGCGCTACTTTATCGCTTTCCCTACAAATCCCCCCCCCGGAACTGAAATTCTGGCTACACAACAGGTTAGGATGATCTACTGGTTTTTCTTCTTTTATTTATTCTCCTAAAGATGAATGCTTTCGAAACATGTAGAGAGGAGAAGTTGCTTAAAATATTTCTATAATATAACAGTGGAGGAAGACTTTGTGTTCTTATTTCTTACCTTCTAAATTTCCACTCCACTTTAAGTATGGACTATTTCTTCAAGTGAAAAATACTTTTTTAAATAAACTATTTTGTTTTATTACATTTTTAGTAATATCTTCTAAAGTTTTTAATAATAAACAACAACAATAATTCATTTTAAAGTTTTAATAAAAGTCTATCCTTGTGGTTTTTATTAAATGCCTGCAGCAATTAGCTCGACTCGCTTTGTCAGTATCAAAGCCGAGTAATTTTTAATAAAACGCGATACGGAGAAGCAATACCTTTCGGAGACGTGTATTTGAAATGTGATTTTTATTTTATTGTATTTTGAAATACGTAGGTTTACCCATTATGGTAACCATGGTCGTTTAAAATTTAACGAAGAGTGAGTTAGAAACTATAACCGGTTAATTTATTAGAAAGGAGTGGGGAAATGTTGACGTTTACCAGGTATATGACGTAGATTACCGCCTGCTGCGAGTACAGATACAAAACAACTGTTTAACCAAGACGCAAACCAAATTGGTAGTTAATTTTTTGACGTTTTTACCAAGTTTTTAAATTACTTACGAAGCGTTACGGACTTTTTAATCTGAAAGCAACGAAAACATAACACAACTTTAATGTTTTTAGAAAATTGCCTCCTATTGCTGATAATTGAAGGATACAGGCAAATAAGGGGGAATGTCAATATTTCCTCATTTTAAACTAATCAAGCCATTCGATAGGAAATAAGAAAATCTATCGTGTAGTAACATAAAGGTAAAGTAAGTCATCATAAAGGCGAAAAAGAAGGAGAGTCAAAAGATGTCGTGACTTAAAGTTTTGCCGTACAGGCTAAAAAGGGAGAATGTCCGCGCGGATCAGGCTAAGAAGGCTGAATGTCACAAAAATTTTATTACGCTTTACAAAAATTGTAAGGGAAATTTAAGTAACACATTTTTGTCTTTCAATGTCCAATACACATCCCAATGTATTTCATAAAAAGATTGGGATTGAGAGAATGATTGAACATATGGAGAGTGTCCTGCTGGAGTATTTTGCAATCTCAGTAGGGAATTCGATTGTGTAAATCACCAGTTGTTGTTGATCAAAATGGAGTCGTTTGGGGTTAGGGGGGTCCCTCTTCAGTGGTTGGGGAGTTTCTTAACAAATCGGAAACAGTATGTTTCTGTATCACAGATCGATCCGGTTACAGGAAGAAAGTCATTTGCTTCGGGCATGACCTGCGTTGATATAGGAGTCCCTCAGGGATCCGTATTAGCACCGATATTGTTCATTTGTTGCATCAATGATCTCTTAGAGAATATACACCCTGAATGGGCGGCTGCTCTGTTTACGGACGACTCATCATTCATAGTTTCAGGTTCAAACTACGATGAACTAGAGAACGTATGTAATAGCGGTATGAAATTGCTCCTAGAATGGTTTAATAAGAATTCCATGTACCTTAATAGCTCAAAAACCACTTATATTAGGTTTCACACTGCGCAGAGTGGACGAAGTCTTGATATTGACCTTGACCTGAAGATTGGTAATGAAACATTGCCCGCTCGAACTTCTCAAAATTTCTGGGTCTGACAATTGATCAGAATCTTAATTGGAAGGAACATTGTTCTTTGATGTGTTCTAAGCTTAGCGGTCTTTGTTATGTGATCAGAAATTTAAGAATCGCTCTTCCTATCGGAGACCTTCTCTCTGTTTACAATGCCTTTGTAGGCATCTTGTCTGCATTATGGTATTTGTTTTTGGGGGGTCTCCTCTGTGTGAAGAGATGTTTTCACAATACAGAAGAGGGTGTTGAGGTGCATTCTTGGCTCTCCACCCGGTACGACCTGTAGGTCACAATTTATGAGACTGGGAATCCTCACCCTTACAGACGTTTTTATTTACGAACTAAGTAAATTAATTTTTTTGAATAAATCAGAATACTTACAAAATCGTGATATTCATCAATACCTTACCCGCGGTAGACATGATTTTCATACGACAGTAAGTAGACTAAATATTAGCAAAAATTCGCCTCATAACCTAGGGCCAGTTCTCTTCAACAAGCTTCTCCAGAACGTTAAGGATGCAAAAAATCTAAAAACATTTAAAAATCTACTCAGAAGTTTTTTGATTAATCGAGAGTTTTATAATATGAATGAATATTGGGCACAAGCATGGTGGTATGAATCTATAAATTGGTGTTTTATATTTTTATATTTTTTTTTTTTTAAATTGTTGCTTGTTTGTGATTGCGTTATTTACACTTAATATATGTATTTTATTGATGGATTTCATACATATTGTTATGTCACTTTGGAAATAAAAATTATTATTATTATTATTATTATTAAAACTAACACATTATATAAAGTTATAGGGTTATAAACTTTAAAATTGCTTTCCTGAAAATTTACATTTTTTGCTATTCCCCCTTATTTGCCTGCGCCCTTCAATTGATATCGTTGTACCTACTGAACTATGTAGCCGATGATTTTTTTTACGTTCTCCAGTACCTAAAGCGTTTCGTCGGAACTTTACTCGTTTTTTTTTGTTCCAAAATTCTAACAGCAGAAAAAAAATCGTTTACTAAGGACACCGACACCATTATATTGCTTCCAGCACACACAAAACCGTCGTTCCAAAACAGTGATATCCGTTCTATATTCTATTCGGTCTGGACTCCCGCAGTTACAAGACCAGACACTGGATTGGATGTACTTCGCGAAAGAATCAAAGAAGAAAGTTTTTGACCACATCACATAGTGTTCTGTTTACAACATCTAAACATGTGCCTAAACATTTCCTACTTCTACTCTTCTAAACTGTTTTTTGCAGAGTGAATAATGTGTCTATATTTAAAATTAAATAAAATACTTACACTATGTCTTATTTAAGATGTTATTATTTTAAAATTTTCATTTTATGAGATTTTACTGTCTACTATTGTCTTGGTTAATTCCAAGGCCTTCCTTATTTTATGATGTATTTTTCTCTTAAGTGTATTTCTATAATCGTTTAAATATAATACTTTTATCTCACTTATATCAAGTGTAAGCATTTTTATATTAAAAGTAAGGGTGGAAAGAAAGTATTGAAAACCAAAAACACATTGAATTACTAACATTCGTCAAAATTTCTGCCGGCTCAATAATTTTTAAATTGTCCATATTAAATCCCATAAAAAATCCAATACAACTGTAGGTTTTATTGATTGGTTTTACGAATGAGCAATTATAGTCATATATTTACTGTCAATTCAAAAGCGGAACAATTTAATTGAAGGAAAAATGCTCGCTAATTTGTGACTCTAAAAACAAATTTTTGCTTTCACTTATTACATTATTTTTTAAATTTTTTGTTTAATTGCTTATTTGGCAATATTAAATACCAAAAATACATTTCCAGTTTAGATTACACGACAAAATAATGATATACAGGGTCGAATTTTTAATTGGAAAAATTCAATATTAGAAAGCCTCTATACAGGGTGGCCCATTTGTCTGACAAAGTAATATACCGTCTCTACTATTAAAGATATCAAAAAAAAGTTTTTATAAAAGTTGTGAGGTATAAAAAAATATATGTTCTAAAATTATTTTTAAACATACAGGATGGTCCAAAAAAGTAGGACAATAAAAAGATACATTTTTTTAAATGGGACACCCTATATATTTTAGCATTTTTTGTTTTCTTACAAAATTGTCCATATGACGCCATATTTAGGTTTTTAATTTTTTGCAACGTTGCCAAACAAAATGCAAAATTCTTAAAATTTTGGAAAAAACATTATAGTAAAAAATTACCTGTATTTCTCAATAAGAGTATCGAAAATCGAAAATTTCTTGTAAGCTCTTAAGTTTAGGGATAGATAAACTGTCTTAAATCTTTAAGTACCGAAAATTTAGTACAGAGTGTTTTCTGTTGACATCCAAATATACAAAATTTTAAAATACAATAACTCTGTTTTTTCCTACCTACATATAGCTAAATTTACTAGTTTTGGCAATATACCGATTTTTATTTAAATTTTGGTGAAAAAAACTATAGTTTTTATTTTTCTAGTAAGCCATGACTAGCAAAGTCAAAACAAATGTAATTAAATATAATGTCATATTTATAATTATTATATTTATATTTATAATGTTTGTAAACTTATTTTCAATATCAAGTTGCGTAATAAAAACAATATTTTATTAAATTAAATAAATACGTAATAAACGTAATATGGGATAATATTTAATTACATTATTTGTTTTTAGTTTGCTGGTCATGGCTTACTAGAAAAATAAAAATTATAGTTTTTTTCACCAAAATTTAATTAAAAACCGAAATATTGCCAAAACTAGTAAATTTAGGTATAGGTATGACTTAACAATAATAAAAGATAGTTACAATATCTATCTGACGAGCCTAATAAATATAGGGTGTTTCATTTGAGTTATTGTATTTTAAAATTTTGTGTATTTGGATGTCAACAGAAAACGCCCTGTACAAAATTTTTGGTACTTAAAGATTTAACAGTTTATATACCCCTAAACTTAAGAGCTTACAAAAGATATTCGATTTTCGATACTCTTATTGAGAAATACAGGTAATTTTTTTATTTTCCTAATATACTCAAATATGTGGTTTGTTGAATAAAATACCAATCCTAAAAACCACAATATATTTAGTAAATTAAATATTTAAAAATGTGTACCAAAAGAGTTAGTTGAAAAAAAAAGTGTATGAAAAAGTTTTAAAAAAATGAAAATAAAAGGTCAACAACTTTAAGCAAACACGAAAAACCCCTTTCCCTTTAAAGTTCGTGATTTGTTACACTTGTTCTGCTATAATAGTAGTTCGTACAAGAGTGGATATGATTTCTATATCTCACGATGAAGTAAATTGAGCACGACGACGTATGCGGAGTGCTAAAATTTTCGAGGGCGATATGGACAATCCACTTAAGTTGAACAGCATATTTGTTCTACGACCAAACTTACGAACCCTATGTTAAAAAGTTTGCAGGCTGCCGGGTTTAAACTCACGACCATTGGATTCAAAGTTCAACGTTTTTTCGTTTGGACCATTTACAAATTATGATACAACCAACTCAGTAATAATGCTATATGAAATTAATTTTCTATGCACATTAAGCAGGTTACACTATGGATAAAACTATTATGATGATATTTTGTTATATTGAACAAATTAATAACATGAACGGTAGTAGAGTTTTGGACTTGCGTTGTCTTTATTTATTTTGGATCATTACGTTTTAACTGGTAAGTATCTCCAGTCGTCTTCAGGTGAATACTAAATAAGTATATGGTAACTACAGCTTTATTTATACTAGGTGAGTACGGTGATGCACGATTAGTGGGCGGAGTCATAGTTATGCGTCACACGCATGACTCCGTATACTAGTCATGCATCACCGCACTCACCTAGTATAAATAGAGCTGTAGTTACCATAGGTATACTTATTTAGTTAGCATTCACCTGAAGACGACTGGAGATGCTTACAAGTTGAAACGTAATGATTCAAAACAAATAAAGACAATGCAAGTCCAAAACTCTACTGCCGTTCAAGAAACGTCATTATCTCCAACCTTTAAATTAATATCATATTGTACCATATACGTATAAATTAAATAATTTTGTCTTGAAAAAGAAGGCGAAGCGTCAGTAAATACAATAATCTGCGATTGGTCAGTAGTTTATAAGGACCCCACAGACAAATTTTATAGCAATGTTGTCAACTAATGAAAAATTGGCGGATTCGTAAGAACAAAGCACAGAGGAATGATAGGTCGGTGCTGTCTCCAAAGGGAATTTTTTCCGCACAGTGTTATATTTGTAGTATATTCTTCAGGATTACTTGTGACTGAGATCTGCTAAAAGAATAATTTTCCGTATTGTGTGCATTCGAGGAAATTCTCTAAAAAAAATTGGAAATTTTATTTTTAAACGTTGCAACACTGTTCAGCACTGATAGTAAGAATATAAATATTTGGCGTGCAGCTAACTAGAATAGCCTACTTTTCTCGCCACTTAAGTGTAAAGGAAACAGCAAATATCCATGTAGGGGTGGAAAAATGTAATTCTTTTTTAAATAACAGGTCACCATTATGTATACTAACAAAAATAAAGCGATAAAGGGTTTTTAAAATCTGCTCAGCATAAAAAATGGCTTGACGTGGTGATCGAAAAATTGATGACTTTAATTATTGAACTGTGTAGGCATGTAGGAGCAATGGCTAAAACCACATTAATTAATCTTCAGCGCAGTTCAAAAATGATTTAATATTTTTACTTTTATAGCTGTTGGTAATAAATCAAACTAATTTAAATCTGGTGTAATATTTGCAATAACCTATAGTATGAGTCGGAAATAATAGTCAGTGACTCATCGCTTTCAAATCAAGAGCAACGAACACGAAAATAAATATTCTGCTCTATTAAAATTTCAAAAAAACACTGGAATTGTCTCCCCTACTTCGTACAACCCACTACACTCTATACGAAAGCCATGAATCACTGACTATTATTTCCGACTCATACTATACCTATATAGTTCTTGTTAAAAACTGTCGGTCGGATAACTTCAAGCAAAAAGATAATAAAATTCATTTATTTAACGTTGATCACAAATGGATCCACGTAGCCTTTATTGTTATTTTGCGGTTTTTCCAATAGAATTTGCGAATTATCTTTAAGAGTAAGGTCTAGTCATGCATTTTTGTTTTTTTATCAATATTTCGTTACTTTTCTCTTTTATCCAAAAATCGGTCAAATACCCATATTTGAAGCAGCAATTTAACAAGTTTGAATTTATAAAGTAATAAAAGCAGAAAAAGAAAAGGGAAAAAAATCAGAAATTTTAGATTTTTGCCTTTAATAATTTATTAATCAAATTGTCTTTACTTCATAACTGTAATTAGTTGCTACGTAAGGACGGGTATTTGGCGCTTTTTTAAATAAAGCGAAAAGAATAGAAAATATTAAACAAAAAATTAAATGGCGGACTTATGACTATACCGGGTGTCTATGGAAGGTGGCTCGCCCTAGTACTTTTTTGTTTTTAAAGATAGTCAAATTGGAGGATTTATATATGACGTAAAATTGTATTTTTTGACAAGTGATTTAACTGTATAAAACTTTCGGGTTAACCGGAAGTGACATAAACTTTTTATTTTTAAATGGGACACCTGGTATATTTTTTCTTTTTTTAACTTTATATGCCGTTCTAAATAGAACCATGTCACTTTGTCACTTGTCACTTTTTGTCACCAAAATTATTATTTTTTTATCTAGAGGGCTATGAATACGCTTAAATCACTTAGGTATTTCAGTTCTAAAATCTTTGAAAAAATACAACTTGATTGTTTTAGTCAAAATCTATCTGCTGTGTAAAATTTAAAATTTAAACTTGATTTATTTATTTTTATTAAATGGCAACATGGTGGCTCGTCAGATTAGAAACAAAGAGCACTTTGTTACGATTAATTTGATACCACAGACTATTAGGTTTGAACCAAATTTCCATTAAAAAACTTTAAAAGTGTAACGTTAGAACGTCCCTAAAATAAAACATCTTTTTTGAATAAAATACGCTTTAAATGCATCGAGTCGACGTCCAGAGTCAAATTATTTCTAGTTGACTTTGATAACAAAAAAAAGTTGATAGATACAAGAAGAATTACACTTATATAATTATAAGGAAGTATCGGAACTTAGAAATATTAAAATAAAACGTTCCTACTATTTAAAATAGCAAAGTTGATGATGGCTTTGAAAAAACAAAACGTTGGTATAAAAATATAATTACACCCACCTGTAGACAAAAAAGAGCGGTAAAGATTATGTAAACTTTATTTTAAAATATCCCTTCAAATAGAGTCAGAAAAAATAAAAAAGATATCGCAAAAATTTAGTTTTGCAAAAATATCTTCGAAAGGATTCGGAGTTTTTTAAATTAAAAAAAAAACAATGTTGCAGAATTCGGAAGGGCCCAACTTTTTTCTAATTGAATCATCTCTGTACCTTTTATGGTTAACGAGATCCCTGTAGAGTGCATTCTTATCTGGGAGACACTGTATATTTTTCTAAATTTCATTACAAATATAATTTTGCAGCAAATTGTTAAATAAATCATTCAACTATTCTTCATAGTTTTCTAAAGATTTTGGGGCATCACAATTATTATTTTATTACAAAACTATAAAGGGAACACCCATTGAATAAGGACCATTCATCAAAACTATCAAATTAACTTGTTTGAAATTTCGATGGATCGACTATAAATTAAGTGCTTTGTGTCAATTTTATACAGTCCTGCTGCCCTTTGTTTTTCCTCAAATCCTCTGTCGACCATCGAATTAGTCACACCCACATATTTAGTCATTTTAATTAGGATCGTTAACTGAATTTAAGCTCCTCGTCAATAAAACATAAAACAAATACCCAAATAATTTAACTCAATATTGGTAAAATAAATTGAAAGCGTAAACCCACTATAGCGCTAGTAAATTACGCCAAAAAAAGAAAGTATTTAACATAATAAAGAATAATTTGTAGATTGTTTAATATTAAAAGTGTTTCCCTTTTTTAACTTTAAAGTCATATTTGGTTACGAAATGTGGCCTATAAAATGCAGTGGCGTGCAAACCCGTTTGAACAGGGTAGGCAAACATTTAATTTCCAAACAATTGACTTTAAAAATTTTCAACATAGTTGACATCGTCATTACCTCGATTACATGTTCCGATTACATTTTTTTTTTTGACAACCGACGGCGACGCGGGACGTTTATAGCAAAATCAAACACAGGGCGAAAACACTATTATGTATTATTATGAATAAATTTCATCCACATTCGTTTTATATTCAGATTTTAAATCTAACATCCACTTGGTTGAACCCAAAGTCAATTTGTAAATTATAATTTAAGATACTTATTAGCAAAAATTATCTTAAATAATCATATTTTACGTTACAAATTAGGATCTTAACTAACCTAATTATTGCACTAAACTGCTGGACAATTTTCGAGCAAGAAAAATTTCGCCTAAATTTAAGAGTTAATATTTTCTGAAACAGATATGATATTGACCTACGGTCTTAAATGGTTAATAGGTTCATCCCTTGGAAAACAATTGTCGATGTTGGATTTTCTTTAACTATCAGAAAATTTTATATACAGGGTGTTAAAGAAGACGATGATTTTTGCTCCAATTTTAATGGCGTATAACTTTCACAATAATATTTTTAAATTTTATCACTCTACGTCAATTGATTCACTGATTCATAGCAAAGAAAGTAATTTGTTAAATTTTTGATATCTGCTATATTTTAGAAAATACCGATTTTTTTCGAAAACCTTGCTTTATTTCAACTTATTGGTAGCTAGATCTCACTGTGCGTTGTATCGTGCAAACTTTGCGAGTGATTATTATATCCTATAAAAAGCTTGATTATGTTTATATATAATTAATAATATTATAAATGTCTATGATGTACGAGTATCTCACAATTTTTCACGATTGGGGGTTCCTTAAAATTAAGTAACGCTATTAATACATTTTAGGCCCTCCTCTGATGGACGGGGTTCAGTTTGACTGCAGCTAGTGATATTTAATATCAAAGTCTCTTTCAATGTAAGTTTAATTTTAGGAATAGTGTTAGAAAGTTAGAAATTAATAAATAAATTTTTTCCAAAAATATTAAATTAAAAAAATTATCTTTGTTAAAATTTTGTAAACAAACTGTATAATATACCTGTAGTGCGATATGAAAAACTAAAAAATAAGAAAAAATTTACTACTACTACTCTAGGGGCGAGTACTTTCCAATATAAAACAATCGTGAAAAATTGTGAGATACTCGTAAATCATAGACATATAGGTGTTTATAAGTACGCCACTGTACATCATAACATTTAGGTACAACTATTGTTACTGAACATAATCAAGCTTTTCATAAGGTATAATAATCACTCGCAAAGTTTGCACGATACAACGCACAGTGCGATCTAGCTACCAATAAGTTGATATAAAGCAAGGTTTTCCAAAAAAATCGATATTTCTTAAAATATAGCAAATATCAAAAATTTGACAAATTACTTCCTTTGCTATAAACCAGTTATTCAATTAAAGAAAATCCAACATTGACTATTGTTTCCCAAGGGATAAATCTATCAACCATTCAAAACCGTAGGTACATATCATATCTGGTTCAGAAAATATTAACTGTTAAATTTAGGCGAATTTTTTCTTGCTCGGAAGCAATTGTTCAGCAGTTTTTATAGGGACATGTTTTATATCGAGAACGCGTAGTATTTTTTTAAAACTACGACAAATTGGAAGATTGGCTACAATGTATTTTACAAGCGCGGTAGGATGGCTGATGAAGGCTCAGGTTGTGAGTCACGTGTATTTGTTTTCTTTCTAGCTTACTGCCTACCGGCTCTCTCGCTCGCTTTTACTCAAATAAAAGCAGTGCTTTTGCTTTGCCATAAACGGTTAATATAATGTAAAACCTCTGCTTTTCAAACTGTTATACGAGATGCTTATACAGCAATCGAATTTACGATCAATTGGCAACAACTGCGTTCTTAGAAATGATTTTCAATGTTATAAGATTAACTTCTCGGTCCTGGTCCTCTACATACACATAAATATTGCCGGATATTATACGGATAAAAATTTAAACATAAAGAAAATATTTTGGTTCGAGTTTGTTTTATTGTTCCCAGGATAGGCAATACTTTTTTGCTTTTTTGTATGCACGCCACTGATAAAACGAATATCAATATTTATCTTTTTTAGAAATTTGAATAAAACAATACCTACACAGGCCTATAAAGGGTTGTCATTTAAACTGGTTCCCAATTGATAGTTCTGTATTTAACAAGACAAGGATCAGAATTAGTTAACTAAGATTTGTGTAGTAAATATATTTGGTAATTTTCGTTATGTTTATAAAGAAAAAATTATTTTAATATACAGGTGAGGCTTTTAAAGTGTTTCAATGCAAAATCGGAGAAACGACTGAAAAATTTTTTTTTCCTACGAGTATGCGCAAAGTAGTACTTTCCTCGTGCATTTCCATGCGCAAAGTTATACTATTCCGCTTGTCATACGGATACAACTTTCAGGTCGGAAGAGTAAATATACTTAAAAATCTTATTGGTAGGGAAAATTTATATTTATTTTAGTAGCTGTAGACTATTGTATGGAATGGGAGAAGCCGTTGCAATTGCCTTCTCTTTTTACCTTTTGTTCGTAATTCTCGATATTGGTATTTCGGCTTCATACAAAAAAACTTATATTTTTTAAGTACCCTGTATAGAAGCTGTATTATAACAATAAGTACACCTATCGAGTTTAACACATGACGTCAGATTTTTCAATTATTGGTCAGAATAGGAACTCTGCAAGCGAAATAGCGATAGCGATCGTACTTATTTAGCACACTATCGCTATTTCTCTTGAAGAGTGCCTGTCCAGACTCTACAAACTCCGACACGCTATTAAAATGAGCAGCTCTGGGGAGAAGCTACCAGATTCCATCCTAGAGGTCGTAAACTCTGCAAGATTGAATTTATTGCCCAAAAATATGAGAAGTAATAATAACATTTTGAATACTGGTGCCGGAACAAATAATAAGGAGGTGGTGTTGTTAGCCTTTTTTGCAGATTGACGAAAATTTTTTTAGCCTAATACTTTATAAAGTAAGTATTGGCGTTAAGTCAATATTTCAAGCAAAATGTGGGATACCGTCCAAAAAAAGCCAACATTTTTGACAAAACTTAAGTTACCAGATTTGTGGAAGAAGCACCTGATCAAATATTTTACCTTCTAATAAAAGTCGCTACCTCTTTTAAGTTGACCAGGTTGATGCAGGCGCGCTGAACTTAACAAGATAATGGTTGATCACATAGAGGATAAAGGAAATTCGATAGTCGTAAAATCCTTGATAGTTAAATCGCAACTTCAAGAATCTTTGTAGTATCCAATGAAATAAATAAGGGATAATATTTACAACTCTAATATAAATATGCAAATTTGTAAAAACCTCGCCGCACAGGCATTTTTTTTTGTGCAGTACAGACAAAGCTCATGCAGTACCTATACTCAATGTATTGGAATAAAATCATTTGGTAAAATACCTTCGAAAATAGCTGCATATCTACAATTGATAATTTACCTCACATATAAAGAACCAATCAGAACCCAAATTTTCATAGCAACTACCTTGGTAACGTGGTCTTACCCGATAAGACCTACCCCTACCTCAGTAAGACCACTGTAGCTTTCTGTCAAAGAAACAGTAATTTATTTTAAGAAATCAAGGTTAATAAAGGAATATTATAACCCCTACAACATAAAAGTGACACACAACAGTATTTGAGGTGATTATAGGGCATAAACCTAACTTTATTTTGACATTTTTAAAGAAATGTTTTATGACAAAAAGTATGTAAGATTAAACCCATCAGTGTGCTTTGCTTTGACGTGAGCTTAAGAAATCTTGGCGTTTTCATGGCAACCGTGATGACAATAAGCGAATTTGATTTTTGAAGTTCCACGCGTCTGATTTAGTCTTGGATTTTTAATTAATTGTTAGTTGTGGCGCGTTTATAAACTTAAAAGTAAATCATAATGATGTGTTTGCATATTTTCCTTTATCACAAACGGCTTTTATTTTGGGTTCAATAAATTATCCAATAAAATACACCTCTAAAAGCGGCGTCTTATCTTTATACCTTTGTTTTTCACTCGAAACTAGATTTTCTAAGAAAATTATCACTCGATATAATATTTACTTATAATCAAAGATAAGGCCCTCGAGCTAAAGCTCTCAGGATCATATCAGATTATAAGTAAAAATTACATTTCATGAAAATTTGTCAGAAAATCGATTTCTTGTAAAAAACAGCGGTATTACCGATAAGACGCCTCCTCTATTGGTATATTACTGTTGAAAAGTCCAAAGCAGTATAAGAGGACATAGTTTCCGTCATTTCTCGGCTCGCCAGGAATCATTAATGTCAAGCGACTCGGACTGTCGCCGAGGGCTACATTGACGATCCGACAAATCAAAAAAAGGATATGTCGAATAAAATATTGGCCACGAACCATAAACATTACACATGTTGTTATGTCAATGCCACGAACTCCCCTCCTACAAGTCAACCTTCATCAAGCCATATGAACAGCTGCCCTTCTGAGTTTAGTCAACCTAACTGTCCTAAGTTAAATCAACATGTTTCAAACCATAATGTTAACTTCTTTTACGATAAATGTTTTAAACAAATAATTTAATTCTCTATTATTATTTTGTATTACTATGTGATTATACTATATATTATAATAAGTCAAAATTGTTGTCAGTAATCAATAGCTTTTATATAGAGTGCGGAGGGTTGTATGTTAGAGGAAATAATTTCGATGAATTTTTTTAAATTCTAATAGAGCAGAATATTAATTATCATTGAATTTGTTTCCTCTGACTTCGTACAACTCGTTGCTCTCGATATGAAAACGATGAGTCACTGACAGCAGTTTTGGACCTGGAGTATAATAGATTTATACTATTGGACACCGGGAGAAGATTTTTGTTCTCGTTGTAAATATTTTTATACCGGTTATAAAAAAATTTAATCAAATAGGGGAGAAAAGAAAAATGACCTCTAACAATAAAGTTCATTTGGCTGTTATTTATTTGCTGTCGCAACAAAATCATTTTATAAAGAATTATCACGTAGCTCAAGTAAACAAAACTTTTGTGTTTACAAAGTCACTTACTATAAGCTAAGGCTATAAAGATACATTGTTGGAACAATAACGAGACTCTTTCTGCATCGTTTCCATTAGAAAAATTAATATTTCAACATCAGAATAAAACGTAAAATTTGTTTTATTCATTTCAAGAAAGTTGCTTTGCTGGATCATTTTTTTTTCCTAGCTTACCTATTTAGCTGAGATAGCAAATAAGCATTGATTCTATGATAATGTGGTCTATTAGGACAGCACAACATATTTGCTAAAACTTATGAATGTCTTTTGGGTGTCAACTTAAAGCTTAAAGTTGTTTCTATCAATTTAACTTGTCAATTTTGTCAGACTTTATAAGCAGTTTATTAACTTTCTAAGGTGCAAATGCAATAATAAGAAAATACAATTTTTACTTAATTATGATTTACCTTCTTACAATTTGAATTTAAAGAAAAAACATAATAAATATAATGTTGTGACTACATACGTTTGTTATTGTTACTCTATAAAAATTTCAAGTTTGGCCCAAATAAATCATTACTCTGACAATATTTATAGATTGCATTATTAACAAAAACAATATTTCTTTGAAAAAAAGTCTTCATATTTTTACCCTTACACATTAGGTGTGAAAACTAAAAGTTATAATATTATGTAAAAATTGCTTAGATACCCGTATATAAAATTTCGTTGTGACAACTAAAATTTGTAGGTTGGGTTGGTTAATGTTTTTTTTTTGTTTGTATAGATTAATTTTTAGGTTGAGTCCGATTTCACGAAAATAAATTATTGTCGGAACCAAATTTTAGTAATTCATAGCATGTTATTTTTAAGAGTGTGGTTACCGCGGTAGTGGTTCAGAGGTAGAGCTACTGGCGACCCGGGTTCGATTCCCGGAGTGGGCATACGTACAATAAAAAAAGTTTGTCCGAAATTAAGTGGATTTAAGAATGCAGGGAAGAGTGTAAAAGGTATCATCTCCCAACCCACCCCATTCACGCCGGTAACTAGGCCGGATGAGATCGGACATCTCGTGGGATGCGGAAGAAGGTACACACTCCCCAATCGGTAGGTCATGCAATGGCAATAAACCAAGAGTTAATAGCCCTTGGGGGGTGTCGCATGACTGAGGATCGTGGTTCGGAACCCACGTTAAACTGTAGGTCCCCTCGGGAATGGCCCTGGCAGCAAACGAAGAGGAAAAAAGCCTAATTCGAAAGAAGGGCAGAACGCAGGAGTGTGGTTATATTATATTTTATTGTAAGATATACCATTTAGATATATACAGAGTAAGTCAACGGTAGAGTAAAAAATAAATATAATAATAAATTTAAAATGTATTATTATTACATTTTGTACTCATTGTAATCTCCAATGGAGATTTACTTTTAATAGAGTACCTTTTCGGCCGACGTAGCATCAATTCTCATACAAGTCTTTGTGTAGACTGAAACTGAACACCGTTCCCGTTATTGCTTGTCTTTAAACGTAATCGAAACGTATTGGGTGTAATAAACAGTACTTCTTCAGATTTTAAACCCTAAAACATGGTTTTGTAAAATGCCGCGTTCTATTATAAATAGATTTTATTTTTTACAATAATATATATTAATTTTCTATTGGTAGTGCTGCTTATTATATATTTTAATTATATGCACAATTTTTTTCACTTTTAATTACCCATCACAGGCCATTTTTAAAATTGCAGGCATTAAAAAAGATGGCGCATACGTCAGAACACTCTAATAATAATGGTCATTCTTAGTTCCAAAATTAGTGGAAATTGATATAGGCGTTTAGAAATTATTCCGCAAAAACGTTATTAATTTGAAAACTTTAGCACCCTGTAGCGGCAAAACGAAGTAACATTGCATTTGGGTAAGTTTGCCTAGATCGTCTTATTTTTGGTTAAGGAATTTATGGTAAAGCGTTGTACAGTCTTTTCATTAACACCCTGTATATTATAATAAAGCCAGTTTTCTCCGTGTTCTGCTCAATAATTTCCCATTTTAAGTTTTACTAAACTGCTGGACAATTCAAGCGGACCGAGTTAATTGTTAAGTGAACTTTGGAGTAAAATATTTTACGAACGAATAAAGCTATCGATTCGCGGTTTGCAAAATTTAAAAGAGAATTTAATTCTTAATATGTACATTTTGTAAGATTTTTTTTTACTTCTAACCTTTAACTATCTACAGGGTTCAAAGAGAAGTATGTTTTTTTTACCAAAGTTTCTAAGTACCGGATTTCCACAAAAATAATTTCAAACTATTTTGGATGGTATTTTCTTTATCTCCTATTTATAGAGAACAAAGTAAATTTTCAAATTTTTGATATCCCTCTTTGTTCATGAAATTTCGATTTTTTTCTCAACCCCTGTAAATTTCAGGTATTTTTGTCATTAGGCCTTACAATGTTTTGTAATAACGGGTTTTAGTAAGTCATTATAACTTCTTAGGACCACTTCTTTTGCAACGAGTACATTTTAGTTTTTTGCGTTTCGTCGTGAGCAGTTATCCTGGCACGAAACACACGATGTGTGGAAATGGAGGCATATAAAATAAAAAAAATAAAAATAAAACCGATTATGGGTACGCCACGGGTCACGACGAAACGCAAGAAATTAAAATGTACTCGTTGCAAAAGAGGTGGTCCTAAAAAGTTATAATCACTTACCAAAACCCGTTCTTACAAAACATTGTAAGGCCAAATGACAAAAATACCTGAAATTTACAGGGGTTGAGAAAAAATCGAAATTTCATGAACAAAGAGGGATATCAAAAATTTGAGAGTTTATTTTGTTCTCTATAAATAGGAGAAAATACCATCCAAAATAGTTTAAAATTATTTTTGTGGAAATCCGCTATTTAGAAACTTTGGTAAAAAAAACATACGTTTCTTTGAACCCTGTAGACAGTTAAAGGTTAGAAGTAAAAAAAAATCGGAAAAAATGTGCATATTAAGAATTAAATTCTCTTTTAAATTTTGCAAACCGCGCATCGATAGCTTTATTCGTTCGTAAAATATTTTACTCCAAAGTTCACCTAACAATTAGCTCGGTCCGCTTGAATTGTCCAGCAGTTTAGTTATCGAATTAAAGCACCTTGTCAGTCAAATAAGCAATAAATGCAATATTGGAAAAATAAATTAGCGCTCAGTTACACGCATACGAACCTATTTGAACTGGAATTAATTTCACCCGAGGCAATTATAATGACTATGAAAATATAACCATACCTACTGGTTTCATTTGAATTGATGCTTTGTTAACGTAACCCAGAGTAATGGACAAGCTTTAAAATTTTATCTGAATTTAAACTCTTTGATTCTAATAAGTTAAAATTATCCGAACTTGCAACAGTTAAATAATCTTGTACAGAAATAAATGTTGTACCAGTAGCGTACATAAAATATAGGCAAAAAAGCATTGCCTACCCTGAAAACAATAAAACAAACAGAAACAATTTTTTTTGTATTTAAGTTTTTGTCTGTGTAATATAACTTTGGCAAAATTGATAATTTTTATTATTTTGATGATACTTAATATGCACAATCATATTATTTAAAAAATTGCTTACCTGTTCTGGGCACGTAAATATTTAAATACAAACAGTCTTCGCTTTGGTTTGTCAAAAGAGGAAGTAGCTTTTCAAGATAGAGCAGTCGTCCCCGAGGAAACTCCAAGAGAGCCTCCGATCTATTTCCTATATCCGGAGGTCTTTGAGGACATACTGCACCGAACCGATCAGCCAGCCTCGTATTTTTCCAAATGGAAGGTGTTACTGGGGGCATGTATCTGAAAAAAAAAATCAATTAACAAAAAATATTGTGATTTTTAAATGAATATCCTAAATACATAGTTGAAGAAATAGTCCATACTTAAAGTGGAGTGGAAATTTAGAAGGTAAGAAATAAGAATACAAAGTCTTCCTCTACTGTTATATTATAGAAATATTTTAAGCAACTTCTCTACATGTATCAAACACAGAAGCATTTATCTTCAGGAGAATAAATAAAAGAAGAAAAACCAGTAGATATCACCCTAACTGAGCAACACAATTGCAGGTTCGATGTAAAAATGAGTGGAACGGTGAGAAAACAGATACACACATTGCATTGTAAGAACGAAAATTATGTGGGATTTTTTTTTCACAGTGCCTTAAGCTTCAAACCCACATAATTTTCTTTCTCACAATGCAACGTGTGTACCTGTTTTCTCACCGTTCCACTCGTTTTTACATCGAACCTGCAATTGTATTGCTCAGTTAGGGTGATATCTACTGGTTTTTCTTCTTTTATTTATTCTCCTGAAGATGAATGTTTCTGCATTCGAAACATATAGAGAGGTTGTTTATTATTTCTATAATATAAATATAATAATGAAGGAGGACATTGTGTTCTTATTTCTCATCTCTCTACATTTCCACTCCACTTTAAGTATGGAATATTTCTTCGAGTGAATTATTTTAGTTAAAAACGGTGTGCCTGAGGAGAAACACGCAAGAGAACATTTTTATGCAGAATTGATCAGGCTAATCAGAAATAATATTCACATGGACAAATGTCAGTGACGTACCATTTTTTTTCTAAAAAATATCAGAAAAAATGTTTGCAGGGACGTCACTGGTGGGACAAAAAAATAACTTTTATAACTAAAACATGAGGTTTAATGTCCTATTAGCACATGCCAAAATTGAAAATATTATCTAAAGTACTTTCTGAGATATTACAAAAAACGCATTAAAAAAAAATAATTCAAAACCCTGTAGCAAAAAATTTAAGCCGTTTAGGACATATGTTTATATGAACTCTTCTTCATAAAATGACTTCAGGAATCACACCCTAAAATATTAGCACATCATTAAGGAACACCCTGTATTTACAGGCCCTGTAGTATTGTTGTTTTTTTATTGTTTAACTGCACATTTTAAAATTTTGTCCAGCTAGATTGATTACAATCTAAAATTAATCCTGCGTTCCGATTTCCCCTATTCCAAACCCTATGTTTTAAAATAAATGTACTCCTGCATTTATCTTATTTTGATTTCATACAGATTTATTACCCGTTTCTTGGATTCTGACGTAATTTATCAATCAAAGTCAAGATACCCGTGAAACGAATTTCACAATTTCAGCTCGTATATTTCGGCCTTATTATTTAAAACGAAGCGGTTTGCGAAGAATGTGAAATTTTGGAATTATGGTTTTTGTAAATAATAAAGGAATAAGTGTTTGAGATGGATTTTTGTTCTTTTTCAAATTAAATTTTTCATATTTAAATCACATCATGGGGATGACTTTGTGACATTTTGTTTTTTAGTTATTTGTTTTCTACAAAGTTTATACAATTTTTTCATCCTTGCGGAATTAGGGATGATTTTTTGATATCTTTAAATTTATAGTGTGGGAATACGGGGATTGGCCTATAATTTATTTCAGGATTACTTTACAAACAAAAAACAACGTGTAAAGGTCAATGAAGTTACCAGTACTGAAAAAAAATTACTTGTGGTGTACCTCAGAGTAGTGTTGGGGCCAGTGATGTTTTTGATTTACTTAAATGATTTGCTAAATGTTCAGTCCGCAGGATATATACTTGCGTTTGCTGATGATACGGCAATAATCTATAAAGACACGTCTTGAAAAACCTAAAAAAACAGTGGCAAATGATATTAAAAGGGTGTTTGGTTGGTTTCGGCAGAGCTTACTAACCGTAAATTTTGATAAGACCCGGTATATAGCATTTACAAGTTATAATGTTAATTTACCTACTTTCAATACTATAACGGTATCACATAATAATGACAAAGTAATTATCAAAACGGCAGAAAGAGTAAAGTATTTAGGTCTTAGGGGATTCCAAAATGAAATGGGATTACCACATTGAATATATTACTCAAAAAGTAAGGGGCATAAATTATAAATTTAAAAAACTAAAGGAGGTGCTATCGGTTAAAAATCTCAAAATTATTTATTGCGTTAATGGAGTCACGGAATAGTTGGGAGGGGGGCCTGTAATAAATCAGTTTATAATAAGCTAGAGATTGCACAAAAACGCAATATAAAGATTACATATAATAAACCACTGCGTTATTCAAGTGACCTGTTGTACCAAGAAACAAGTCTCTATACACCAAGACAAGTTTACGTAAAAAAAATCATTGTTTAAGACCCGTAATTTAGTTTTGCCAATTGACCACATATATCCGACAAGATTAAATCAACAAGAAAATCTAAGAACAAATAGACCAGGAGAAACCATTGGAAAACGGTGTTTTTCCTATCTTGGTCCTAGACTTTTTAACCTTTTAAGGGCCGTTTTTACAATATATAGTTAATTTAAAGATTATTTTGCAGTTTAAACCAGAGATTAATCTTAAGTTTATCCTTTACTTCAAAATGTTCGGTTTACCACAGCGCCGACTACCCATATACTCTGTGCTATTACTTATACCTAACTTCGGTGCAGTTAATTTCTTAACCTACAATTTTTATTCCTACCTAAACCGTACATTGAAACTTGATTTTCCTGTCCTTCGTTTGTTAGTGTTCTGTACGGAATAGTAATAGCAATGGAAGATGAGAAAAGAGCACCAAATTTTGCAGAACATGAAGTTACACTACTTTTGGACATAGTAAAACTGCATAAAATGTAATAGAATGCAAGAAAAGCGACACTTTCTCGTGAAAAGAAAACAACCAAAAAATTACCTATTTAAGGTTATGACAATGCTGACAAATTCGGAGTTTAAACCTTGGGTATGGCTTAACTAGTACTTCATCTACAGGTTAGGGTTAAACTTAGGTTTAGCAGTTTAAAGATAACCATAGATTGTAAAAGTGATTTATTTTGAAATAATCTATGGTTTATAGTTAACTTCACATTGTAAAAGCGGCCCTAAATAGAGACATAGGAGAAAGTCCGACGGTGCATATATTCAGAAGGAAATTGAGTGAGTGGGTATTGGCAAATAAGCTAACCGTGGATGGAACATTTTCTTGAGCTCCGAGGGTTACAGGTCAATGGTCAATTGTACTTTTTAAATACACTTAAGTATTTTTATTTTGTTTGTTTGATGCTAGTTTGTATATCGTCTAAATTTTTGTATTAAAATTCTTTTATCTTTAGCTAGTTTCCCTTCAGTTGTAAGTGGAGGGGATTTCTTCCCTACCCTTAGACTTCTCTTAAGGCACATAAAAGTGCCTTTTGAAGTAAAACTGAAGGGGAAGCATTCATAATAGCCTTAAGTATGATGATATAATGGAGACTTTTTTGTTTACAGTTTATTATGAATAAATATTATATTATTATATTGTATTATATTTGTTAGGCAGTATGGTCCTTAGTGATACAATTATTAAAATATCTATTTTACCACAAATTTAACCTACAAAAACTAATGAAATAAATATGTTCCTTTCATTTCGTCAGATCCATCATATTACGCGTTTCGCCATATCACGGCTCATCAGTAGAGCTAGGATCCGATGAAAGATAGGAGTAAATTAAAACTGCTTATGCAGTATTTGGTGGGACACACCAGTAAGATGTTAACGGAGCGATATCTGTGTCGTTATTGGACACTCTTAAGCATAACAGCACCTTTAACAAACTTACAGAAATAAGCCAAACGTATGTAGGGCTTAAGAGTGTTTAACAATGAGAGAAGTAGAAAATAAAATGTGGCAATGAAAAGTACTAATAAATTTCTCTTAAAATAAAAATAAATAAAGTTGTTTTTTTTATTTAAAAAAGAAATTTCTATAAGTACTACGAATTTTCTCAGTTTTTAAAAGACATTTTAGTGAGCACCAAATTATGCAACTTGCCACATAATCTTATTCGTAACTCTTACAGTTTCCCATATGCCAATGGGCACCCTCGAGATTGGGACACCCTTTATATTCTTTTTGATGTATTCAGACCCAAAAAAAAAAAAGTAAAAACCACGTAAGTAAAATAAGTGCAACAAATATAGCATTATTTCTGTCTTCTGTATAAAAAATCCAACAAAAAATGCAGACTCTTTGTCAACAAGAAGCATATATATCACGGTAACAAGGGATCCAACAATTTATAGCAGACCGTACGCTATCATTCAGATTGACAGTTTTAATAAAGGAATGACTGTAATACTGATCGTGTAAAGGCTAATTTCAAGGATTTATTAGAGGACTGATCTAAATTCTTATTAGAAAAGACTGATGCGAGAATGACCAAGGATTGACATTATTCAGGACTCTCAGTAAGACTAATAATGTATGGTCTGCTATAGATAAGAGCAGAGAAAAGCCGTATAGGTGCTTTGGTCACTTCGGCTACAAGCGATCGGAAATCGAAAATACTATCGATTAATTGAATTTTACAATTTCTAACGGATTAAGCCAATGAGAAGCGGAAAATGGGCTTTGAATTCCAATAGAATATTTATTAGAATAAATTAGATCGGTCTTCCTTGTAGTCCACGTTGACTGCTATAGTTTATGAATACATACTTTTTAAATTCATACTGGAATATTTTACGATTTAAAATGTTGTTGTATTTTTTCAGGCACTAAAATCTTCGCACTGGCTGATAGCTGAAACCGGATTCTCGATTCGCTGGAAATAATTATATTTGCTGCTGAATATGAAAGGGGTTTTTACAAAATTGTTTGTGTGGATTCTGAGAAAATCACGTTTAAAATAGCGTTTAAAGTGATTTTGTTGGTTGCAAAATGTCACTATTGTTTTGATAAACATGGTAATTTGTTCATTTCTGTAGGAGAGGTAGAAATAGGGGAATGTTAAAGTAATACATTTTATTATAAAAGGTAGGATATAATATGAACTGATTTAAAATACTTATATGTATATAATATTAATATTAAGTATAATAATTTACTTTACCTACGACCACTACTGTAAATACTTAAAAACACACCGTTTCCGATCAATGTAAGATTCCCATTACGCACGGTAAAAAAATCGCACAGTTTGGTAAAAAAATCGCACAGTTTTCCTAGCAACCGCTTAGCAACGGTCAATACAAACAAACTTATTCAAAAACTGACATAATCGTAGATCAAATTTGTATGTGAGTAATATTATAAAGTGAAATTAGTTTGATTAGGTACATAAAAAATGTCGAGTGACAGTGAAATAGAAAATTTAACTCCACCCAATATTAGCGAAATTGCAGAAGCTGCTAAAAACAACTTGTTACCGGCGAAATCTGAATATCGATACAAATTTACTTACCAAAGATTTATGGAATGGAGATTAAAAAACGACGTTAAATCATTTTCCGAGAATGTAATGATGGCATATTTCCAAGAACTATCAAAAACGATGAAGCCTTCCTCACTTTGGTCATTTTACTCAATGTTAAAGGCCACAATTAATATAAATCACAATGTCGATATTGCAAACTACTCCAAATTACAAGCTCTTCTGAAGAGAAAATCGGACGGCTTTAAATCCAAAAAATCCAAGATTTTGACAAGCAAGAATATAAACGATTTTCTAGAAAACGCACCAGATGATAAACATTTGTTTATGAAGGTAATATATTGAGCTCAATATAATGTTAAATGTGTAAATTTATTTCAAATCGTCTTTTAGGTTGCTCTTATAATTGGTATAAGCGGTGCATGCAGGAAACAAGAGTTGCGTAATATAAAACCGTCAGATATCCAAGACACAGGGAAGAATCTAATTATTAATATTCCCGATTCAAAAACTAAACGGCAACGTTCTTTTGTGGTGTCAGAATATTTTTACCCAAAGGTTAAAAAATATATAAACATTCGCTCTGCAGTAAGTACAGCTCCAAATTTACCTTTTTTTCTAAACTATATAAACGGAAAATGTACCAAACAGTCTGTTGGTATTAACAAGTTAGGAAAGGTTCCAAAAGAAATAGCCAAATATCTGGGACTACCAGAAGCAGCGAATTATACAGGACACTGTTTTCGACGCTCGTCCGCGACTATTCTTGTTGACGCGGGTGGTGACTTATTAGATTTAAAAAGACACGGCGGATGGCAGTCCTCAGCCGTAGCTGAAGGGTATGTGGATAATTCCCTAAATAATCAAACTAACAATTCGTCTAAAATATCATCTGCAATAGCAAGTACTAGTAGTAGTACTAATAGTATTAATGAAAATTTCATTGAGGCAACTAATAATGTAAATCTTACTTATGATTCAACAAGCAAAAGAAACGATATACCTTTTGTCTTCAATAATTGTTCTGTAACTATAAATAATTATTGTAATGAGAATAAATAATATTATAAAAAATAACATTTGTAAATTTAAATAATCATACTGTAGAATTATTACAATATATACCTTCTCGTTGATGTTATCACGTTCTTAAATTAATAATATTGTTACCAGTTAAGATGAAAAACTAAAACTAAATGATGTTGTGTGAATAAGTAGGTCGTAGGTAAAGTATGGTACGTAATACGTGTTGTAATGCAATTACGCACTCATAGAATTACGCACTCGCCGCTACGCGGCGTCGTGCGTAACTTTTCTATTTGTGCGTAAATTGCTTTTTACAACACTTATTACGTAATATACTAAAATACACCTCTGTGTAATACTAACAGGTACTTATTGCTCTTACTTTACATACACAGAAACGGATATTTTAATGGTGATATTCATTAGTTAATTCTGAAACTTTGGCTGACTTTAATACATTTAAACCTTCTATCCTAAAATTTTAGAAATGAGCTTGGAATATAACCCTTGTAAATATTATAATGTTACGTGACAAAATTTCGTTATAATTGTTAAATTTTCAAACTAATTTTTTAATGTCCAACACAATTAACTGTGCGTGGCAGCTGACTTTACTGCCTGTTAATTTCAGTATTGCGCTATAATTAAATTGAGTATTAAATGCATTAATTCACTGCATTTTTAGTTTGACCTTGAAAATGAAGCGAATCTTGTAAATTGATTTACCTATCTACTTTCATTTAGTAATATGAATTTCACAGTTCTGTAAATCGTTTTGTAAGGGCATCTATTACAGCACTAGTGCTGTAATGAAAAAAAACAACCGGTTTTATTAAAATTTTGCTGTTAAATAAAACCACACTTTTTAGAAGAATGATTTATTATTAACAATTATAAAATTAATTACCAATTATTAATTAAAATATAACATTTAAGGTTTATTATAAACATTAATAATATACTTTTTACAGTTAGAAATTTGTATGCCAGAAGTGGATGTGATGGAGCCCAATTTCCAATCATTAAATTCGTGTCTGACCCCATGATCTTCTTTGCTATTTGTTTCTTATTTTCTAAAGAATTCTCAACGTAGCCTTCTGCCGTAGAAGAGGATGTCCAGCCCCCATGACGCTTTAACATCTGCATATTTATACCACCATTAACTAGAATGGTGGCTGAAGACCTCCTGAAACAATATCCACTGTATTCTTCGGGATTATTCAATCCAAGTTTTGTTGCAATCTTTTTTGGAATACTTCCAAAACTATTAATTCCGCTGCTTCTATATCAGAGGGTAAACTTCCATCAGAATCGCTCATTTTGAAAAACGCTTTTTATATTTTTGAATTTGTTTGACAAAGTTTCGACAGTAACCACGTGAAACAGTAACTATGCGAAAGGTAACATAAAAAACTTGATTAGTAATTTCAATGAAATGGTAATCTGACAAAGATTTTGCCATTCATCATCAAGACGAATATTGTCGGGTTACATAAAGATTTTTAACAATGATTAACAAACCAAACACCTGGACTGTGATATGCACGACATTGGCAGAAATGTTTTTGTCGTATTCAAAGTGACTCGGTTACGTTTATTTTTAATTTACCAATCAGGCAACTTTGATTGGCGCAATAATCAAGTAAGTTAAGCTTTATTCATGTATTAATTTATTTTAGAGCTGTTTAAAAGTTTGTTCCATTTTTTATAAAAAATTTTTTACATAATTGTAGGTATTTTATTCCAGGAAAAAAAAACAGAGAACATCCTAAACCTCAAAAACCAATTAAGGGGCTGTAAGCGGGTAAAAGTGAATATAATTTTCTTTCAATGGCTCGAAGCCGAAAAATAGGTAATGAAATTCCAGTAATTGGAAGGCCTATTATAAATTCTAATTATCTCTCCAGACTTGATGGATTTTAACCCCTAAATTTTATTATCAATTAGAAAGTTTGTGGTGGTAAAAAGGGTGAAAAAGGTAATAGCTAAAATTAAATATTATCTGTAATGAAAGCAAACGATAATGTTTTACCGGCTTTATTAAAATCAGTGATGGATACCGCGCCGTCACACAACAGGAGCAGGTTTACGGTCGTTTGTCGAGCGCGCTTTGGGACACGGTCCACAAAGGTCGCATTCGAAAAATACCGTCGTAACTAGAGAATTGAACCCCCAGAGCGCGCCTAACAAACGTCCGATATCAATAATTAACGCGTCCCAGAGCATTTAAAACACCAATCTTGCATACAAGTTGTTATTTGACAGATATTAAACTTAAGTGCAGCTTCTTTAAATGTGTTCCTAATCATAATACATAAATTTAGATGTCTATATTCCTTGCTTACCATGAAAATATATATTTACTTTATCTTTTTATATTATATTTTTATGCAGGGTAGTGGCAGGTAACTAAGCAAAAAAATATTAAAAATAAGGTTTATTTTTTATTTATTGAAAACCAAAAAATAGATTAACTATAATCGCTAATTATTAGAAGCCCATAGTCGTGTAATGATTATGCATGAAATCACCAATAAAACTTTTTAAATTAATAAATAAAATCCGAAGAGTGTGTCGCGCGCCGCGGGTTTATTTAAAGGTTTTAAGATGTACGTGGATGTCAGTTTATCAAGCATTTTTATATGTAAGGGGCAGGCTCCCTGCCCCCCCCCCCCCCTAGCTACGCCACTGATTCACTTTAGACGTTCATGTGAACTTTTGGGACAACCACTGTCAATATTTTCTTTAAATTTTGGAATAATACATTTTTAGATATACCCACTTTAACTAAAATATTCTTATTTTTTTTTATTTCTTCCGGTTATACCGGAAGTAGCTATAAACTTTGTTATTTTAATAGAATATTGTTATTTTTATTACATTTTCGGTTTTTTGTTAAGATTCTAAAGGTATTTTGTAACACTTCGTACATTAATTTTAACAAAACTTATTTCAAAACCTAAGCATTTGCACCAAAAACTGCTCTTAGATCTACGCTCCTAAAATACATGATTTCTGAAAAAATCATCAATAGAAATATCAAAAAAAAAGTAATAAAAAAATATTTACAGAAACAAATTTAATCCAGCCATGCAGAGGGGGAGAGATAATAATTTAATTTTTGAAATTTGATAGTAATTAGGTGAATTTTAACCGACGTTTGGGCGTGGCCTCGAAAATTTTTCGTGTGCGGCGCTTTTCTGTCTTCTTCACTTGGTACAATATCATGAATTACATGTAGTCCCGACTGTCCCTCTCTTCAGAAAAAAAATGTCCTACTTACGCTTACTGAGCCCCCCCCCCCCAGAATTTTTTTTCTTGGATATGCCCCTGTATGCTATGATACATTATATCAAGTTATGACCAAGTAGACTACTCTTAACTTGAACTGTGCTCTAAATCCCAGATTATAAAATGACCATTTTTGCCATTTCTTAGAATTAAACAGGACCTCGGTTTAAAACATAGAGGTTCTTTCGCCTAATTTTATAAAGTCGATGTAAACCGAAGTCCAGGTTAAATCAAAAAAATATTAAAAATGATGATTTTATAATGTGTGATTGGCAACAAACTTTGAGTTAAAGGTAATTTACCTGGTCATAACTTAATATAATGTAACATAACATAACAAGTTATGACCAGGTTGTTTACTCTTGTATTGACCTGTGCTCTCAATTTCACATTATAAATTGACCATTTCTGACATTTCTACGATTTTAGAATTATTTTTCTTCGGTTTAAACTTGGATTTTTAAGAGGGCTTCATAAAATTGGGTCTTAGTGAGTAACTACAAGCTCTATCATTGAGGGTGTTAGTTTTTTACATAAAAGTTACTAAAACAAAACTTAAAATAAAGTAGTATGAACTTTAATTATAGTTGAGTTTTTTTAATATACTAATTAAGGGTACCTAATAATTAATATACATTTTTTTTTACGATTCGCCGACTACGGAGGCCATCTTGAACCGGTCATCGACCACAAAATGTGGTCTACCGACTGGGGAGTGTGAAACGGCACCTTTATCCTACGAGATATCCGATCTCATCCTGCCTGTCCGGTGTAAATAGGATGGCTAGGGTCGATTCATTTTACACTCTTCCCTGAGGCAAGAGCACGCAGTATTCCCAAGCGGTCACCCACCCAAGTACTAACCGCGCTCGACACAGCTTTACTTCGGTGATCTGCGGGAACCGGTGCTTAATATGTCGACGGGCCCTTGCAATAATATGAATTTTCATAACCATAAAAATCTAAATAGCCGGCAAAAGATTACGATTATATTTTTTTTATGTTTTCATTAATACTCATTGAGGTATTTTATTGGTAAAGCACTATGAACTTTGAAGTATAAACTCCAGGAACTGCACTAGCTTTCAGGAAGTTCAGAAGTTATAACCTGAACAAACCAAATGAAGCTAATATTACTTCAAAACACTATGCTACTTTTTGACAGTAAAGTTTCATAGACAAAACAATATCGAAAATTAAAAACACAGTGGAAAAGGTATTAAAAAGACAACATAATGTTATAAAGAGTGGTCTTATTAATTTTAAAGTTTTATCTAATTAACCAAAAATTTTTTGTCTCTCTCAATAGGTTTCTTAAAAACTCCTTTTTTTTTATTAATTCGTCCTGAAGCCAAGGGTCTTAGGCGCGTTAGCCTGGTTTGGGTTGATTCAAGTTTCTGCGTTCGAAACAGATGCAGTATAATGATGGAAAGCTACTTTGGGGTGTGATTAAAACCGTGAAGCAGAGTGAGAGTTTGCAAATTTAATTGATGGAAATTAAATATAGCTTATAATATAGTGGAAAAAAAAATTCCAGATTATAGAGTAAATATTATACAATTGTACCATAATTTTTTTCAATTTATACTCAGACAGATTGCATTGGACTTCTAAGAGATTGCGCTAAAGGCTATATACAACCCAAAAAGGTTGACCATTTATATCAACCTTTTCGTTCGGTATGGTATGAACACCTGCCATCAGTGTTGCCGATCAAGATAACAGATCTGTCTGTTACGTTTTCTTCAGCCGTGATTTGTTTTTTGGATAGGAGGACAGAGGACCTTTTTTTGGTCATTACTTTGGTTCGGGTTCGCCCTTTGCGTAGCTTGGGTAGCGGTGTTGATTTTTTTTAAAGTCACTTTGAATTGGAAGGAGCGTGGGATAGAAGTCGATTGGAAAAGGAGATATTCTATAATGCTGTTACTATTTTAGTAAACCTATTACGCTTTATAAGCCAATTTGTTACGAGAACATTTTTGTGTGTGCCTGCCATATACTGACGAAAATAAATTATTTTTCCTGCATTTCTTAAATGTTTGTTACCACCTGACTAGTAAGAACTTCTGTGTTTTTAGAGCTCCATAATTCATAATGCCGACAAATTTCTTTTTAACTTTATTCGTTTTATTTGAAATTTTTTTTTTAAGTTTCATTTATAATTCAAATACAAAATTTACTAATTTTAAAGAATCACAAAAACTGCCGAAAAGCGAAAATTTTAAGATTCAATTACCGTAAGAGCGGCAAGGGGGCATTGTTTACAATATCCTTAAGCTGGAAATAGGGACTAATGAAATTCTGATTTTTGACATCTTATTATAGCATTTTATTGTATTCTGATTAATTATTGATTTTAAGTTTAAAAGTCACCTTTTTTTTTGATAAGCAAATAATAAATACGAATTTCAGAAATGATTTTTATATTTAATTATTGTACTGTCTAAATTTAATATAATTTTTTATTATGATTCTATGAAAAAGGGTATTTGTGTAATGATTAAGATATTTTTAATTTTTTTATAAACATTTTATTATTAATAATCTTGTTTATTATCTATTACTGCAAGTTATCTACTTATGATATAGACACGTTTTTTTATAGTTAAGGATATTTTTGTACTAAACTTTTAATTAATTACAATACTAGATATTTGCACCGGTTCTAGGTACAAATTCGTGTATATATATATACAGGGTGTCCCACCGGGAACCGAATCGATCTATTTATAGAAAACTATACATAGGAAAATTTTGAAAATTTGACAGTATGCTGATGCTGATGGGGGCGACCGGGCAAAAAAAAAATTTCATAATGGTGGCATTTCCGGTTATACCGGAAGTAAGTGTCAACTGGCTTATTTCAAATGAGACATATATTATTACATTTTTGCATTCTACGCAAGATTCTAGGCAGATTTTGTATACCATGTCCTATACCTATGTCTAAACGTTTTTGACATATTTGAATTTTTATGTCAAAAATGACGTTTGCAAGCTTTAGAATAATTATCAATTTTTTCTATAAAGAAGCCTTATTTATTTAATTTAAGTGGGATTCCTTGTTATAAGGGACCTGCTATAATTGATTTTTTATAATATTTTGATAACTATTAATACAGGGTGTTTAAAAAATTAGATTAAAAATGAAAATGAAAAAACTGTCAAAAGTCCAGATTTTCAAATAGAAACACCCAAATTTCATAATTATTTCTTATTTAGCCTTAAAAATAAGGGTCAGTTTGTATAAGATTGTATATCCCAAAAATTCTTAGTTTTCGAAGTATTGCCAATTTAATTTTTTATATGGGGATTTTGCTGCAGATTTTATGGTTCAGTTACTCTTAGTTGGCTATAACGGCGTTGAAAAACAATTAAATGCTAAAATATCTATAAAGCTATCGCTAACGTCTTGGGTGAGGCTAAGAGTACCGTACAGGATGCAATCAGCCGCTTTCGACAAACTGGGGAGTATTCTAGGGTCAAGGATCAGGGAGGAGACGTAAGCCTACGCGATCGCGGTTTACCATCTTCAGCCATTAGTCGTCAAACAACCCCAAACTATACTCCCTAGTTTGTCGTAAGCGGCTGATTGCATCCTGTACGGTATTAGCCTCACCCAAGACGTTAGCGATATATCGTATGTTTCGGCCATCGTCGTTTAGTGCCACAGCACGAGCAACAACTTCTGAGAGCATTTTTGGGCAATATCTCAAGCTTAACACTGATAATGAAATAAAACGCTAGTTGATAGGCAACTTATCACGTTTATTTATTTTTTTCATTAACATTGGAAAAATTAAAATGATTTTTTAAAAAGATTATATCTTTTAAAAAGAACAGTTATTGGGACGAATCAAAAAACAAAATGTTAAGAAAACATGCGAGTTCCATATGAAATGCACTGCAATATCATCGCACTGCCTCCTTTTTCCACAGGGTGTTAAGAACGTAAGGCAAAAAAAGTATCATTTGTTGCCCTCGGTATAATATCACACATGTCAACATTTTTCTTAAATCGAAAAGCGGGTAATAATCTTAATACATGCTGCTACCATCTTTCGAGAATTTTATTAAAGATATTTTAAAATCAGAAAAGTTAATTAATATCAAAGTTCGTAATAATTTTCCTTGTCCGTTTTTTTTTGCTGATGAGTGTATATTCTTAACAAACATATTATCAATTTAATAATTTATAAAACTTTTCTAAAGTCATACCGAAAAGAAAAAGATTAAGTAAACATTAATATTGCAAGAAGTATCTTTGAAGGCTTGAACCTTAAACTATTATTATTCAACATGGCACTCAATGAACCGAACTTTATACTCGGGTCTAGTAACTAAAGGCGTGCATGACCTAAAACTTAATGCGACAAATAATGATGAACTTTAAAGTTGGCTTAAACTAGGGATAACTTGGCAGAATTATGATCATGTAGACAATAAAAACAAATTTCATGTAATAAATAGGTTTAGTCCTTAGCTTGTAAACATAACATAATATGGAATATTATAGGTCTAGGGTACTATTGCAGGTTTTGGTTTTACAAAAAACATCACAAAAAAACTTGTTTAAAGGATTTTTTCCACTAATTAGTATTTATAAAACGGCCATTATCGGCCGATTATTAATCTTAAAAATCTGTTTTCTCTAACTTGACAATTATTATTGACCATGATAAATAATGAAAACAATCAATTTAAAAGCGGGTAACTAGATTTTTTGGTTCTATAATAATAACACGGAAGGTGATTTCTTGTATTTAGGCAACCAGATAATTGACAATAGATATCAGCTCCTCAGAGATGTTCGATATTGTAAACTATCGCTACTGTAAATCATAAATACAAGCTATGAGAAAAAATAGGCTGCCAAATTCATTAGAAAAATTAATAGTTCTCGGGTCGTAATTAAGCTTAAAATTAATAATGTCACCATAAATTAATTTAAAACGGACTTTGTCACTTCAACAATCAACAAAAATTGACGTTTTTACAAAGCCACCTGACAACACAAAACAAATTATCTTGCCAATTCCAAAGCATAGCTAACTTGATTTAAAACAGGTATAGAAGCAATCTTTTAAATATATATATTTTTATAAGTACTAATACTGTAATAGTATATTACATAACAAGTGATGAAAGTAATAATTTTTAAACGAGGAGATATTTAGCACGAGGCGTCAGCCGAGTGCGGAAATTCTCCGAGTTTTATAATAATCACTTTTACACGAGTAATGTACACTATTTTTCCTACGACCACAAAGAATTATTAAGAATTATTGATTGGTAAAAAAAAATATTTCAACTCTAGAGTTAAAATTACCATACCTAGGATTATGTTCCACTTAATATCTGGTTTTATATAGTTTGTCAATAGGCTTTTCCTTTATTTGTAGTTTAACTTTTTCATTTTTTCATATTTTATAAATATCATAGGAAAAACTAATCCTGAATTGACTTCTAGATTAACCAGAATGAAAAATTTTAAATTTCAAGGAAATATACATTAAACCAAAATTTAAAAAATCCATCCAACAAGGAAGATTTCAATTCAAAATAATTCTATAAATAATGTTTTTATAAAAAAAAGTCAAATACTCCTGATGGGATTTGAACCTGTGACCTCCCGTTCTGTAGACCAGACCAGTGTCTACGCTATGGCTTCCATGGCTACCAATTAACATTTGTTGTTTAAATATATGACATTTTCTTCAGAACGACTTGTTTTTTCTTTTATTAATATTTTTTATAATTTCACATGTCGTATTTTCACACTCTAAATCTAAATCACTCGACAAATACATGAAAAATAAGTTAAAACACTTAACAATTACTGATTTTTAAAATTTGTTCTTTTTAATAAATATATGTCAATTTGACAGACCACCTGTCAAATTGACATCATATGTTTAAATTAAATAGTGTGCCTTGTATTACCACTATAGAGTTGAAATATTTTTTTTCAACACGCGTGTGATATTCGGCGCTTTCGAGCCAGATTAACCGTGCTTTTTTTCTCTTTTTCATAGGTGGTATATAGTAGTATAGTAGGAAAATATAAATATCTTGTAAATGTTTTAGTAGTGGAAAAAATATATCAACCATGGTTTAGACAGCTATACTATCATCCTCGTGATTTAAACTCCCAACATTCGGGTGATATATTTTAAATATTTTGGCTGCACACTGTATTTTACGAAGGCGTAGAGGGGTCAAAATTCTCATTTTAAACTCGGAATTTTACTATATTCCGACTTTAAACTCGGAATTTTACTAAATTCCGATTTTAAACTCGGAATTTTACTAAATTCCAATTTTAAACTCGAAATTTTACTAAATTCCGACTTTGAACTTTGAATTTAAAAAAAAAATACCACTAATATTCCCAGTTTAAAGTCGGATTTTAGTAAAATTCCGAGTTTAAAGTCGGAATTTAGTAATATTCCGAATTTAAAGTCGGATTTTAGTAAAATTCCGAGTTTAAAGTCGGAATTTAGTAATATTCCGAATTTAAAGTCGGATTTAGAAAAAAAAACTACATGGCCCCTCTACGCCTTAGTAGTATTTTACTATTTTATTTGAAAAATTAATTAAAATTATTTTCTCTAAATAAAATTTTACGACACACTTAAACAAATTATTTTTTAAAGGGTATATATGAGGGTATGTATACAAAAAATACAAGTTTTTTTTTAATTAGGCTTTTCCTCGCAAAAAAAAACTAAAAAATTCACAAAAAACGATTAGTTTTTATTTTTTGTCAGTTTGATAGTTTTAAGCTACACTGATCAGAGTATTTAAATTTACCGCCATTGTAACTTCATGTCGAAGAAGCCATTTTGTCATTTGTCATCCCGTCAACGCAGCACGTTTTTGAAAGAAAATAAGAAAATTTTCCAATACAATGTTTCACAAAAGGAAGAAAAATAAGAATGTTTACTTACATTACCATTAATTTTAATTTTAACTTCAACTTTAATTTTATAAAAGGTAAGCAACTCTTTATCTAAACTTTCTTTCAATTCTGTGTCCTCGTACTTTTCTTTGACTTTCTGCAATTGTTTTCAGAAATTTCACACCAAATGAAACTCCTCTTTTTAAGATAAATGACATGACAATTGTTTTCTTGTATACAGGCTGAGAATGACACTTACTAGTGTCAAAACATGTCCCCTTTAAGATCAAAGTTTAAATAAATTCATAGTGGTGTGTGACAGATTACTTAAACCTATTCACCACAGAAATGGACTACTTCCATACAACTTTTTGTTATTACACTTTTTTGGGCAGCCCCACATATGGAAACATATTTTCTTGAAATTCACCTGATGATACAATATAAGTCTGTATATAAACGAAATTCCTAACTAAATTCTTATTGGAGCTATTCAAGTCTGACGCACTATTGCAGGACTTTGTTTATTATACACTTTCTGGCAATCACTGTATAATATAAAAATGTTAATGAAGTTATTCTTATATTGTAAAAGGAGACCAGTAATGAAAATCCTACCAAAAACTTTTTTCGTGTTTATATCCACTTTCCGTCATGTTTCAGCTTCTATTATTGCTAATTTGTAGTTTCTCATTAAAAGTGCACTCTTCTGTTCAGTGTTTATGTTACAAACATTATCTAATTAATATAAGTGAACATAATACTTTAATGAAACCAAATGACAAACAAAACGTAACGTAAGCGAAATTGTTAGTGCAAGTTTCATTATAATTGTTATAGTGTCATTTTCCCCGAATTACTGAAAATACTGAGTTAAACTCAGGGGTACAGGAGACATTTAGTCTGATTTGCATTATAAGTAGGTAAAATAACACCATTCCAGTTTTAGAGGAGGCTAACCCACACGGAAGTAAACAAGAAATTAACATTTATCAGATTGGCAAGAATTTTTACTCAGCTATTTCCAACCTCTAAAAGCGCTGGCGGATTATGCAATTTAATTTCAACATCTCGTTGGCGGTTGCAGGGTTATACCCTGAAACCATTAAATTTACTTAGCATAATCTTGTAATTTATTTTTATTTTGAGGTCAACGTCTCCCTGTTTGTGTTCACTTCTCATTTAAAATATTTCTAGGGTTGTCATTTTATTTCTTACGTATAGGGTTGTTATTGATTACAAGTATTCACAGTGTTTGTTTACTCGTGCAACATTTTTCAATGATTAAGCGACAACAATTATTATAATAATAAAAACGAATAAAAACATAACCGAACGTCTTCCGGACACTATTCTATGATGCAATACGTCGTCGTTGCCAATGGAACGTGCTAGACAGAGAAAAAATTGTAAGGAGAAGTTGCAGATTGATTTGACTATTTAATTTTATTATTTTTTGAAGTTTGTTCATTGACTTTCTACGTCATCTTTTTTTTATTGTTATTTTATATTGTTTTTTTTTTTAATTTTTGTGCCTAGAAAATTTATTAATTCATAAAAATAGTTCTTTTCGGAGCTTTTATTATCGTTCTCTGCGTTTTCGGTAAGTACTTTATGATACGTATTAATTTGACTTACACAAGTGTTTTTGACTTGCATTGTCTATATTTGTTGTGAATTATTACGTTTCAACTGGTTAGTATCTCCAGTCGTCTTCAGATGAATTTTGTCATTCAAGAAACATCATTATGTCCAACAGACACATATTTATTTATTGTAGATAGTTTTAACATTTAATGATATGTCGCGAAAAAAATTACGGTGGTGGCTAATGTCCTCTAAATGAAGATATGCTAAAAAATTAAATATTCATGAATACTTTTTTTGTTAAAAATATTGTGCACATTGACTTTGAACGATCTATTAAATGTATATTATATTGTACTAGACTTACATTTTTAATTCAAATACTTTAAAAACTCGTACATCAAGACATTAGGCAGCTTAATTATAATATTTTTAGAGTAAGACTTTGTTTTGACCATATTTCTTCGATTTGATTCGCATGATTGATGATTCTCTTCTAGCACATTTCATTGATAACGACGTATTGCGCCATATAATTATTTCCAGTAGACGTTAGGTTATGTTTTTATTCACCTTTATTATTATAATAAAAAAAAGATGAGTAGTTGTAAATCAAGTTGTCGCTTAATCGTTGAACAATGAATACGAGTAAAGAACTACTGTGAATACTGTATGTCGTTTGGTACTATTTACAGCATTTCTGTTGACCTCTATCAACAGAGAAAAAAAATGAGAAGAATTTTGATACTAATAGCTGTTTTTGCTCATAAGGTGTTTTAGATAAAGTATGTTGGATACAATTTAGAGCAACAATAATAATTATTTTCCTTAAACTATTCAAAATTATCAGTGAAAGGGGCATATAAAAAAAAATAAGGTTCTTCGGTATGGCCCCAAACTTACGGCTTTCGGGAAGGCTAACCTACCGGAAAAGCATTTTCATTCTGATTACCAAGAAATTCGCCAGATGTATTTTCTATACCTCTATAAAAGTACTGGCTGATTCTTCTTCTTTGAGTGCCTATTCGGTCCGGATGTTGGCTATCAACCTAGCAATTATCACTTTGTTGACCGCAGCTCGAAAAAGACCAGTGGTGGTCATTGCTAACCAAGTTCTTAGGTTTTTCAGCCATGAAGTTTTTCTTCGTCCTGGTCCGCATTGTCCCAGGATTTTCCCTTGTAATATTTGTTGTAGTAACTGGAATCTGTTCGGGTTTCTCATAATATTTACTTATTTATTTATTTATTTTATACACTGTTTTACAGTTTCCCAGTTACAAAACAGGTAGAAAACAGAATTTAATTAAGTAAAAATTAAAATAAATTATTTAACAATTAACATAAAGATTAGCAATATTTAAATTTATGAAACTAACAATACGGTAGTAATAATAGGTACCCTACAACAAGAAATAATAAAAAAAAAGTAATTAATTACATACGTAGTATAAGTACTAGTGATAAAAATGTCTTTTGACAGCGCTCAAGCTACAATTAAAGACATCATAGGCATGGACATTGTCATTGTAACATGTACACATCCTATTGATGGGAGAATATTTGAAGACATTGGTTCGTGAAGGTGGTAAGTAGAAGGTGTATAAGTTACGGGCATTTAGAGAAGGAATTCTAAAGTTCAGTTTGTGCAGCAGCTCTTCACAAATAATATTGTTATTGAGCAGTTTATGTAAAAATAACTGCGTAGAACATGTGCGTCTATCATATAATCTAACAAACGAGAATCTTTGCAGCAGCTGGTCATGAGGAAAACCTCTGTCGGGATAAAAACTCCATCAGATCTATACCACAAAGCTTTCAAAAAACGTCTCTGAACGCTCTCAATATTGTCAATGTGGACTTTATAAAACGGAGACCAAATAATTGAAGAGTATTCCAGTTTAGATACAACAAGAGAACGATACAAAGTTACTAACGGATCAAGTGACCTAAAATCTTTAGTAGTTATATATGTCTCAGTTCGAGCTTTTTGGACTTTATCGTGATAAGTACTTCCTTTCCCTTGTTCATCCTCCGCAACTGGCTGATTATGTCATTCAATTTAATTTTAACATCTCGTTATCGGTTGCATAGTAACGCCCTATATAAAACCATTAAATGTATTTAGTGTAATCTGGTTATTTTATTTTTGAAAAGTCAACGCCCTTAGCTTTTGATACTCCCAGTTCTTATTTGAATGCAGAGAAATGAACTTAATTATTTAATTGGTATCGGGCAATTAAATATTGAATTCAAAGAATTATTCCTATAATTCAATTTAAATTGCAATTAGGGCATTGTTTCTTCAATAATTAATACCTAATACTTAAAATATATAGTAATGTTTTATTCAGAAAATAATTTTATTTTGTTTAATTATTTATTAATACATGACACTCTCTTCAGTTCTATTTGTTTTTTTTAGTAATAGATTTTCCAGTACCGACTTATATTATTAACATTTTTTTAAATTTCAGATGGCGTATTTTCATACTCTCATTCTGAATCACTCGACAAATACATGATAAATAGGTTAAACACTTATACTGCTTCCTAAAATTTGTTCTTTTTAATAAATTGGGGTGGTCTGTCAAATTTGCACCATATGTTTAAATTGAATAGTGTTCCTTGATATTTAACACTATTGTTAAAATATTTTCTTCAACAAGGGTGTGATATACGGCGCTTTCTACCCAAATTAACCGTGCTTTTTTTCTCATTTCCATAGGTGGTCGTAGGAAAAATATTTTTCTGAAATAAATCAGCGCATGAATGAAATCCTTAACTTAATTCGTATAGGAGCTATGGAAGCCTGGCGCACTTTTGCACGACTCTGTATGTATATTTACTGCACTAAGAGAAGATTCTTGCTGTCCTTATAAAAAATCTTAATACCGCTTATAAGGAAAAATGCTAACATAGGGGACAAAAGAAAAACTACCTGAGACAGTAAAATCCATTTGGCTGTAATTTCTTTGCTATCGTAATAAAGTCACTTTATAAAGAATGATCACTTAGCTCAAGTAAACAAAAATGTTGTATTAGCAAAGTAACTGACCATCGGCTATAAAGAGACTTTGCTAGAACAATAAAGATACTTTTCTACGCCACCCTCATCGTTTTCGAAACAAAAATTTTTTTTCAATATCAGTATAACATTTTGCTATATTGGAAAGTTTTTTTTATTTATTTCAATAAAGTTACTTTGCTGGGTCAGAATGTACCTACTTACTTCAGGAACTCTTTTTTAGCTAAGGTAGCGACTAAGCTTAAGTAAACAAAAATGTTGTATTAGCAAAGTAACTAACCATCGGCTATAAAGAGCCTTTGCTAGAACAATAAAGATACTTTTCTACGCCACCCTCATCGTTTTCGAAACAAGAATTTTTTTTTCAATATCAGTATAACATTTTGCTATATTGGAAAGATTTTTTTATTTATTTCAATAAAGTTACTTTGCTGGGTCAGAATGTACCTACTTACTTCAGGAACTCTTTTTTAGCTAAGGTAGCGACTAAGACTCGCTATAATAGTAAAGTGGTTTATTATGACAGCACCACTTATTTGCTATAATATGTGGGGTGGCCCAAAAAAGAAGCCGTACTATATTTTGTTGAATTTTTAATATACTCTAGAGAACGTATTATGCTTAATAACACATTTATATAAACCAAGTTTTTCACTTTGGGTAGGTAGATAAGTTTCAAAAAATTTTGATTGAATTAAAATTGTGTTTTTTTAAAAAAAAATATTTTCCATGCTATATCAAAAATTTACCATAGTATAAAGCTTATTTTTCAGGTAACTTCATCATATTTTACATCAGCAACTCCCCACGTCCGAATAGGTTGTCAAAAATTTGAAACTAAAAAAAAAATATTTTTCTCTTTATTATTTAATACAACAGAAAACAACACTTCATAACCGAAAAATATTTTCAGTTTTAGCTGCTTAAAAAAACAATAATATTTTACTGATTTTTTCTTTGAGTGGTTAAAACATATCTTATTTAAAAATATCTGTTTACTTTAAATTTAAACAAATATCCAAAAGGGAAAACATTTTTCTGCATCGAGCCTGAATATTAGGTAAAATAATAATTAATTTGTATTTTATTTAGAAAAAGAAAGTATTATTAAATAAACAACAGTTAAACTAAACACATAACATAAAATAATTAACATAAAACTAAAATAACTTTGGTCGTTTAACTCATTCAGCTCAAATCTACACTGTCATTGATGTCACAATCCAATAAAGCAGTGCACACTGGAAACATTTTTGAGCCAAGACAATGTTTATTGGAAACAATGAGACAAATGTCGAGTCATAATGGTCACCAACAACAGCCACCGATGCGACGATTTTACTTTATGAAGGAACGAGTATCTAAATATCAGAAAAAATGAACACCTGAAGACATGTGGAGACAGGAACGGGACGACTGATGCGCAATATAAAAATTGGCCCAATCAGACTGAATTTGTCACCACGAAATAATCCGATTCGAACCGAACAGTTACGATTTTTCCAATTCCACCAAAAAATTTTGCTATCCCCTTAAACACTCTTTAGAGCGCTAGAAAAGATTTTTTTATAAAGATTTTTTTCAAAAGCAGTAAACTGCATTACTTCCTCAGCAAAGCAAATAGTAGTCCTAGAAAATAATTTTTTATAAATACTTACTTAGCTGTTATCATAATGTAAGTTTTCTATAATAGCAAAGGTTTTTGTAACGGGTATAAAGAGTCTTCAGGTAAATTGTTTCTTTTGCAATAAGAAATTCATTTTGCTATCGTAGGTTGAAAATTTAATATTACAGCCAAAATAATCTTAGCAAAGAATTTCTTGCTGAAGCATTTCTCAGTGTGTATTCATTTTTGTTAAACCACAATGATTTCTATTTTCAGGTTAAATATACCTTATTATTCATACTTACCGAAGGCTTCCAACGGGCGGCGTGGCGTAAGGTATCCCCAAGAACGCTTCCACCGGGGGATGTATGTGAATCATGACCCCTCGTAGCGCACCGTATTTCGTCTTCACTACTCGCGTACTGTACTTGTGTACAAGTAAAGACGAACCGGCTCCACTACACGAGACCAAGAACGCAACCTGAAAAAGAAGTAAATTTTGTTATAAATAATATGTTTTAATTTATACTTTAAGCCAAATTATCAGTTTTCAATAAAAAATTTAAATATTAAAAGTAACGCGTTTTATTACGTTGTGTTTAGATACTCCCAAAACTCGTTACTTTTATTATTTATATTTTTTATGAAATTTTGTTCTTTTGTTTAGGGTTTAATTTTAATAGTATATTATTATTAATCAAGATTTAGACAGCTATCATTATTGCCAGAGGATCAAGTTTAAATCCCGAGGAGTGGGAAATTTAAAAATATTAAAATAGAATTTCCCGACTATTTAAAAATGTTAATGTGATGGTGGTTAAAAAAAAACGAAACGTCGGTATAAAAATCTAATTGCACCAACTGGTAGAAGGGAAAAAATGGTAATAAGAATGAAAACTTTATTTTAACATATTGTCGGATATGGATTGGCACCCTTAAGGATGAATAAATCAGTTCATACTTTGCTGTGGTGCTAAGACACTTAATAGGTGTTGAGTCTGCTGATAAGAATAGGTGTAGTGGAAAAATAGTGTGTAGAACAAAGATAAGGACATTCCTAGTTTGGTAGAAGGAGTTTGTAGAGGAAATTTGATAAACATAATTGTTTGTATTGGTTGGGATAAAGGGTTCCATTTTGAATAGTCCATCCAGGGGAAAATACCCTCTTTAATAAATTGCTGACATAGCAAAAAGGAACCCCTTCTTCCATCTGGTAAGGGTTGCAAAACTTATAAAAAACTCGGAGGAACACTTACTCGGAGAGTTGTAAAAAGTATTTAAGTGTAAGGGTAACCTCTGCCCAAATAAATACTTCAAGTTTAAAACAGTTTTCAAGCCATGAAGAGTACTGCCCCAAAACCAGTTTACTTTGCTTCGATTGCGTAAGTGTTCCTTACATTTAATTGTTAAATTGTATTCTTCTTATTTTGGTCAAAGTTGTCTATTAAGAACAAGTTGTTTCTTTAAACTTACTAGAATAACACCTTTCTAAAGTTAGTCAAAAAGAGACAGTTTCTCTTCTTATTAGAGAACTATCTAAATTTACCATTTTATAATCTTTAACGTAACATTGTATTTTATTCACATTATGATTATTGTCTGTCATCGCTTTGCTATTCATTAAATAAATGTCTTAAAAATCCTAAGTGTTTCAGTGATTCGATAGCGCACCAAAAGGGCACAACTAATAAATAATTATTAATAAAATAATTAAAACATAGATCAAAACCGTCTAAGCTACACAACCCAGTCGCCTGTCATTTTAAGACGCGACAATATCTTTCCAAATAGGACAGAAAAAAAATAAAAATTAAATCGCGTAAAGTCGGGTTTGCCCAAATATCCTTGGAAGAATTCGGAGTTTTTTAAATTTGAAAACATAATGTTACAGAATGTAATATTGCGCAACTTTTTTCTATTTTAATTATTTCTGTATCTGATACTAGATCGTGCATCCTTAACTAAGACACCCTGTATATAAATATAATTTTGCATAGGGCTGATAACTTTGGAGAAGAATTTAGAAATATTGTTCGGGATCACTTAAGATATAATATTTTTGCTACTAATAATTATCTACAGAACAAATAAGTTTTATTAGATAATAGATAAAAAGTGCTTAAAGCCGAATTTTATCTGAATTAAAACTCCGTTTAGATTAAACAAAATGTTTATGTAGGAAGTCATGTCGTTAGTAAATAAAACACTTTGTTTACAGGTTGATTTATGAGCTACCTACCTTTGTTATATTCTTTATTAAATAATAAAATTTGCAAAGCCAGAAAATTGAAGAAGCAGATGCTTATTAATAAGGTGGGTATTTTAAATTTTATTAATAAACGAAATCTTACATCATAGATTGTATATAACAATAGTATGGAAATCTTAAAATCTTTTAAGGTATTAATGCCATCAAAAAGTTGGCAAACTAGCCTTAACAATGAAAATATTCTACTGACTCAGTCAGGTGTTTCATAATGACTTGTTAATATTTTAAGGTGTAATTTTTTAGATAATTTATAAAGAAAAGTTCATATAATTACGTCAGATTGTTGAATTACTTTTTTAGGTTAAATAGAATAACTTATACAAAAAAAGTGGAGGTCTAATAGAATTATTCTAAAACCCTAACCAATAAAAGCATAATGAGTTTTAATTTAAATTTAAGTGATTGTTTTATTCGAATAAACTATAAAAACCGTTTTACGTAGAATTTACAATAGAATTGCTACATGGAAAATTTTCAGTAGAATATCACTTATTTTGTAAAAAATATCAGAAGGCATAATAGTAGTTTGTACAACAAGATTGGATATGATGGATATATAAATAATCCAGTCGATTTCAACAATATGTTTTTTCTACGACCAAACTTACGGACCTTTTGTTAGAAAATGTTTAAAAAAAATTTGCAGGCTGCCGAGCTCGAACTCACGACCATTGGATCCAAAGTTTAACGCTTGTCTAGACCACAGAATCATTTAAGAAATTAGGGTAAAATCGACTCAATAATAATGCTATATGAAATTAATTTTCTATGCACCTTCAGCAGGTTGAATTATTGATAAAACTATTATAGATGTGTATATATTTTGTTATATTGAACAAATTAATAACATATTGTATTATTTACATATAAATTATATAATTCAGTGTCTTCAAAAAGAAGGCGGAGCCTCAGTAAATACAATAAACTGTGATTGGTCAGTACATTATAAGAACACCATAGAAAAATCTAATTTTTATAACAGTGTTGTCAATACTAATGGGAAATTTCCGGATTCGAATAAACCCGAACAAACCCGAACAAAGCACAGAGGAATGATAGGTCGGCGCTGTCCCCAAAGGGAAAAGGGAAATTTTTACGCTCAGTGTTATATTCGTAAGATATTCTTTAGGATCACTTGTGGTTGTGATCTTACACAATACTTTTTCCGTATTGTGTGCATTCGTGGAACTTTTGGGGACTTTTATTTTTAAAGGTTGCAACACTGTGCAGCACTGTTATGGAATTTTGCCGTACAGTTAACTGGCATAACCTACTTTTCTCGCCACTTAAGTGTAAAGGAAACAGCAAATTTCCATGTGGGAGTAGAAAAAATAACATTTATAACTAAAATAACTGGTTTTATATAATGTCAGGTAACATACGCTAAAATTGAAATTGCTATCTAAAATTCTTTTAAAAATATTACAAAACAATCTTTAAAAAGAATAGTTGAACACGCTATGGTAAAATATATAAGGCGTTGGGAACATAATATGTTCACATAAACTTTACTTTATAAAATAACGTAAGGAATTACACCCTGTTGTACAACGGGAGTGTTGTTTTACAAAAAAAGTGATATGCTACCTACTGAAATTTTTCCATGTAGCAATTTTTTTATTGTAAATTCTACATGAAAATGGTCTCATGTGGTTTAATAGTCTCGTGAATAAAACAATCATTAAAATTAAAATTAAAACCTATTATGCTTTTATTGGTTAGGGTAGGTAGAATAATTATTGTACACTCTATATTTGTCTCAGATATTATAAATTTAAATCATAATTTACAAACCAAATGTGTTTTCAATGGAGGTACACCAATAATTATATGGTTAAATTGAGAGGATGATAAAAAGCGTCCCTGTACTAAAACTCGGGCTATGTTTGTTTTAATGTAAAATTGAGTAACGAAAATTGTTTATATGAGACATTAAAAAAAACAATAAAATTTTAATGTTTTTTTTTTGTTTTTATTCTTGATTCCACCCAAACACACGAACAACATTTTTTTAAATCCATAATTTATTAAAAGTTAAATAAATGTGGTGCTCTATAGAGCCATAAGACATAAAATGTATTTTATAAACAACGCGTTTTAATTTACATTAATTTATTAACAGCGATAGGATGACAACCTCAATAAATATAATTCCTAGTCCGACGGCATTGCCTACTCTATATGAGTACTATACCGAAGGCGGTATTAACTCTGGACTTAACGCAGATCAGAGCTATTTCACCCTAAACGAGAAAAATATTACGCTCTACTCAGGAGCAATGCACTACTTTAGGACTCCAAAGCAACTTTGGAGGGACCGGCTTAGAAAAATGAGAGCAGCTGGATTGAATGCTGTAGAAACCTACGTACCGTGGAACTTGCACGAGCCCAGTCCTGGTAAGTTCACCTTAATAACTGCTTCTAAAGTTAAATGTGAATGGACTCTTGTATAGAGCGTATTATCCTAGCCGGTAGAACTTAAGACTGAGTATAGTATTATCGCCAATAGCTATATATCCTTCTAGGTACTATATCAAATGACGTATTAATAGAATTAATTAAGCTTGTATTTAAAAAAGTATGAAGGAATGGATAGCTTCGAGACTTAATTGTTAATATTTAAAAGTTGGATGGTATTGTTTCATACAGACCTGCTTCTTTTATCTTAGATTTTCATTTAATAATAATAATAATAATAATAATAATAAGACGTTTTTTAGTCCATTCTACAATATACAAAATAAAATATAAAAGAAGATGAATAAATTATTATTTAAAGAAATAACATCAATCTTACTTTTAAGCCTATAAAGTATTTGGACCAATAGGCCATTGTTTCAGCTTTCCTAACAGGTTGTCAGGGGCTGTTGTGGCCTTGTACTAGACTACTTAACTAAGACTAAATAATGATATAAACACCAATAACTTAACAATAATATACTGATTACAACAAATGGCAACTGGCAACTGCCAACAACAACAACAGATAGGACTATATAACTAGAAAGAAAATTTGATTTAAATTTAAAGATTTGCAAAGTTTAATACCCAGACAAAAACAGTAAACGCAAACAGGTAACCGCAAATGGGACCTTAGACAAAGAAATAAGATATAATATGGTAAATGTGTCGATCATAACCAGAAAAGAGCAATGAAAATAAAATACAAAATCAAAATTGAGTACAAATCCCAATTCAAAAGAAATCACTGAAAATTGGTTACACCTGAGCAGACATTAATCGGAGCTTAGTTTTTTTTTGTAAGCCAGGCAGCTCAACGTGAGGTCGGTTGGGGTGTTAGCATTCATCAAATGTGCAGCGTTATAAGAGAATGATCGTTTAAATAGCTCTTTATGATGCAGGGGAATATCAATAAGAGTCTTTGGTCTAATGTTCAATCTATGAACATCAGTTCTAAAAGTTAATTTCCGGTGCAAATAAGCTGGGCGTTTATTTTTAATAATACCAAATATAAAACAAGAAGTATGGAGTACTCTGCGGTTGTACATGTTAAGCCATTTGAGTTCCGTAAGTTTGTAAGTAATTCTTTGACGACGCCTTATTCCAAATATATATCTCAGACAGGAATTTTGTAGTTTTTGTATTCTTTGAATATCCAAGGTATCCAAACAAGGACCGTATACGTTGTCACAAAAATCAAGCAATGACAGTACAAGCGATTCGCAAGGTTGGGCCTTAACAGCAGAATTAAGGAGGTGACGCAGTGAGAAAATACTCTTTAATATACCATAAGCCGATTTTAGTTTAGACGTGACATGCTCTTTAAACCTTAATCTATTATCGAGAATTAAACCCAAATTTCTAGCATTTTCCCTAAAGGGGACTTCCACATCTGACATTTTTATTTTAAGAGTATTCATTATATTTATTCTTGATGGCTCACTACAAAATAGAATAGCTATCGATTTACTCGGATTAAGTTTAAGTTTGTGTTTTTCAGAGATTGAGTGCAGTTGCTTAAGATCATAATTAATTTTGTCATTAGCCAGTATACATTCGGAAGGTTTAAACGAGAAATATAGTTGGGTGTCATCCGCGTATATATGATGGTTACAGTATTTTAATTGTTTAACAAAGGTGGATGTATAAATTGAGTATAGAATCGGACCCAAAATACTGCCCTGGGGGACACCGCAATTTACATTTAATACGTCAGACTTTATTCCATTTAACTCCACATGTTGCACCCTATCGGTTAAAAATGATTTTATGAGATCGCTGGCATTTTTCGAGAAGCCAACGTAGTGCAGCATGGCTATAAGCGTTTCATGATTCACCATATCGAAGGCCTTCGAATAATCCAACAATATTAGAACAGTTGCTTTACCAACATCAGATGCTCTAAGGATGTCGTCCGTCACATCAGATAGAGCCGTCGAGCAGCTGTCAACGGGCTTAAAAGCAAAAGTATTGTTGACAATAACACTATTAGAGTACTGTCGAATCAAATCAGGATCGGGTACGCCATTGGTCCTGGAGGCATCTACAAAGTATTTATTTAATTTGTCGGGATCATTTAGTGTCTGCGGAAGTTCGTATGTTTGTTTGCAGATGTTTAGTTTTTTGAGCTCGCGCCATTTTTCTTTTTGGGTTGTATTTTGCAACCTTGTATTTAAGTATGCCTTTTTTTCTGCCCTAATTGCGTTTGTCGTTAAATTACGAAGCTGTTTATAGTTGTTTCTATTTGCGTTGGTTTTGTTAATTCTAAACTTGTTTAAGGCTTTATTTCGCAAACTTTGCATAAGCCGAATATTATCGGTAATCCACGGAGCGTAAGGTCGCGTTTTACCTTTAATTACACGTACAGGGGCATGGAGATCGAAGAGCTGAGCGACATTACTCGTCAAAAATTCCACTTTGTCGTCAATATCCTCTATACTATACAAATTGCACCATGGTACGCTTACAAGGTCACGCTGGAATGATACAGGATCTACATTACATAATGCTCTGTAACTAAAGTTATAGGTAGGTCTATCAGGTTGTTTTATATCAATCCTGCAGCCGACCAACATGTGATCGGATACATGCACATCCAAAATTTCCGTGTCTTTAACCTCTTTGGTTGATGAAAAAATCAAATCAATAAGGAATAGCCTGTAGTCGTGATACGAGTTGGGGAGTTTATTATCTGATTAAGCTCAAATGTTTCAGTTAAATTAGTAAGAGAACCCACATTGGTTGATCCAGCATCGTACATATTAACATTAAAGTCGCCAAGACAGAATATGAAATCACTTTCTGCAAAAAAATTAGCCAACGTGTCTTCAAAAAGGTTAAGAAATTGTGAAAAATCAGAGTTTGGAGGTCTATAGATATTTCCTATCACAATAGACTGGTTGGAAAGTTTAATTTTTATCCAAATTTGCTCTAGATAGTCCCTAGTTTCCTGAAGCAATACAGAGAACTGTAAGTCACTTCTTATGTATACGCCAAGCCCACCCCCCCTCAGTGATCTATCCTGCCTTACAAAGGTGTAACCTGGAATACTGACGATACCAGAGTCAATATTCAAACTTAACCAAGTCTCCGAGACTCCGAAAACATCATATTTCTTTGTCCGTACATGCTCCAACAATGTATTAAAGTTATTTGATAGAGAACGTACGTTTAGATGCGCAAGCGACAGCATTATAAAAGAGGCGAAAGAACAATTAAGGAAACAACAGCAAAAAAAAAAGAAAATAACCGCAGCAAAATTGAAAAGAAAAAGTATCTCAAAAGAAAAAAAATTATTCATATACAATATGCCTAATATACCATAATACCATATAAAAATAATATATAATATTGATAAAATAATTAAAATAAAGGTAAACTTCTATTTCTTTAGTGATTGCAGTCTCGTTTTTGGCCGCGATCCTTCAAAAAAGTACCACCAGAGGTGTTAGCCACATCCGCACGTTTAGTTTTATCTACTGCAGTTCGTGATGCACTCAACGGAGACTCCGACCGTTTCTCCTTTGCGAAGGAGGGGGTACCCGAGACGATCGAAGGAGAAGCATTCTCGGATTCGTTGGCCAACTCGGGCACTATCGGTGACTTTACCGAGGAGATATCGTCAATTGATTTAGTCGGGGTAGCCGGGGTACTTATAGTCCTCCTTGGCGGAGGTGGAACAAAGACTTCATTTTCATTTTCATTGTTTTGTGCCTGTTTATCTAGGAGTTGATCATGAGTGAAAACTTCATCCCCTATGTAAAGTTTGTTGTTCTGAATTCGAGCAACGAGTTTCTTTTGTCGAGCCTCCTTTAAGTTAGCAACAAGCACCTTATTTATCGATTGCTCTTTTTTTGTTAAGTCATGGGCGATGAAGACCTTTGAATTTTTTAATTTGTGTACGTTCTTGAAGACAGTGACCTTACTCAGGTATGATATAAATTCAACCACCAATGGTGATTTCTGGCTCTTTCCAACAAAGTAAACGTTGTTTATATCACTAAGGGTAAGTTGGAGTTGTAGGAGGGTATTTATTTGAATAACTGACCAGTTGGCCAAATTAACAGTTGTGCAGTCCTGTGGCCGTTGTAGTCCAAATATTACGATATTGTTTTTCTTGTAACGCCGTTCAAGTTGTTCAATTCTTTCCTCCAATCTCTCGTTGTGTTCCCTCACAGCCACCAGCTCAAATGAGACCCGATCTATCTTCGACCCAAGAGCCACAGAGTGACTGTGTATAATCCCTTCGATCCTTTTGTTGTTGAGGTCAAGCAATCTTCTTATTTCATTAAGTTGGGCACCATTGCTGATGTCATTCACATCAACCATTCTAAGATGTGACCCTTCGCTCCAGCCTCCCCTACCTAGTTTGTGAAGCGTACTATGAATAAATAAACAATCCGGCAACTATAGCTCACTTTATTGGCGGGAAAGAGTAAAAGATTGTAAACAAACCATTCCACAGTATGTTAAAATGGATTTAAGATTTCTGTTTTTTGAACAATAACTGTACTTACAGGTATATGCGGACACTTTACAACTAGGATAGAGTTAATTATCAATTTAATAGGTGTAAAACACAAAGATTTATAGTTAACTGTCACAAAGCAATCCTTTACACAAACACCACGTTGCCAGTGATGATTTAAGATCATCCATCAGAATATGTGTGATACTAATAGCGTTTTTGGTTTAACATACTGATTTCGGGTTGTACAAAGATTTTTAATAATAATTTATAAACCAGCATCTGACGATTACATTGGCAGTAAAATTTTTCTCATAATTACAATGGCCACGTTACTTGATTTTTAATTATGAGTACATAATGCCTGCCAATGTCATTTATGTCAGTTTTGAAATTTATCCTAAGAGTGTTCCTGGAAGAATCTGTGTTGTTATATATATGCTGTCACCCCGGATGCTTGTAAATTGAATGTATTACTTTGAGTGAGAGGGAGAAAATATATTTTTTCCACTACTCACCTATTAAACGGCCATTATTGACCGATTATTAAGCTTAGAAATTTATTTTCTTTACCTTGACACTCATTATTGACCACGCTTTATAATAAAAATAATTTTTAAAAGCAGGTAACTTAACTTTACATATCAGATTCTTAGAGATGTTTGATGTTGTAAAGCTTCGATAATGTGAATTAAAAAAAAAGGCTATGAGAATAAATAATGTAAAATATTCTTTACGAGAATATTAGTGCTTGGGTCGTAATAGAACCTAAAATTAATAATTTCATAATACATTAATTAGAAATGGACCTTGTCAATTCAATAATTTTTTAAAAAAATATCGACACTCTGATATATCAATAAATAACTCTACAATTGTAACCTAAAATAATTTTGATTTGACATTAGCAAAGCCATTTGACAAGACAAATTATCTTGCCAATTCCAAAGCACAGTTAACTTGATTAAAAAAAAATTACTGAAGCAAGCATTTAAAGATATAGCAAAAAAAAATTTTTTTATTGTCAAAACCTACCTACTATAAAAATAAGTATCTTATAAATGTGTTAGTAGTAAAAAAAAAATATTTTAACCCTGGTTTAGACAGCTAGACCATTATAGCCCTTGCGTCTTCCTCGCTTCTCTCCTCGAGATTTAAATTTGACGCTTGGACACTAATGATAGCTGTCAAAACATTGGTTAATAATATACTATTTCACACATTTTGTCTAGTCCCCTAGAGCAATTTCATAAATAATAGTTTTTAATACTAATCGTTTATTGATCTTTGACTTACTAAAAAATCTCTATCTAAAATCTATTATGACATGTATTACCACAACAGTGTTTATTTAATAGTGTCAGAGTTTGCTGTTTTTCTTGTATGTAATTGCTAATGATGACCTTCTTTAAGGTTGAAACACAAAAATAATAAAAATAGAGGATAGAATCTCAAATTTAACTGTATTTACCTTGGTCAGTTTTTCTACTTTAAGCGAGTAGTTTTTGGGTAATTTAATCATTTTTTAATGTCTGTCGTTAACATTGCTTTACAACACGCAATATACTAATAATTAAGTATAAAGGTGCTAAATATGTCACGCATCTGTGGTAAAGAGTCGTTAATATGAAAAACCTTATATATTTGGTTTCTACCATATTTGGGTTCTATTATTAAATTGAAACTTTATTTTCTAGGTAAATTTGACTTTGGTAAAGGCAATACAGATATGGAAGACTTTTTAGACATAGAAACTTTTTTGAAAACAGCCCAGGAAGAAGATCTCTTAACAATTTTAAGACCTGGGCCTTACATATGTGCAGAATGGGAGTTTGGTGGATTCCCAAGTTGGCTACTACGAGAAAAAAATATCGAATTTAGATCATCTGATCCCAAGTATATGGGTCCTGTCAAAAGGTATACTATTATATCACAATTGAGCAAATAACAAATAAAAAAAAGTTTAGTCATCGATTTGGTTAATTTTAGCTTAAATAAAGAAATTAAACAAAATCATAAGTAATGGCGATTCTTAATGTCACTCAAAAAGTCTTTATTTAAGAAACGAGTGTCGGCTTTTTGATCAAGGCCTACCGAGAGCGAATATGAAATAAAAAGTGCCTGAAGTCTCTGAATCTAGTTTTAAACATTTGGAATTATAACACAATTCTTTCTAGATTCTTTAATGCGCTATTGCCTATTCTGGCAGCACTTCAATTTATAAACGGTGGTTCAATAATCAGTTTTCAAATCGAAAACGAGTACGGGAGCACTGCTTCAGACACTTTTGAACCTGACCAAACTTATTTGGAAGAACTGAGAAAACTTTTTTGGGATAATAACATAACTGCCCTACTGACATCCGCTGATACAGTGAAACATGGTACAAATGGCACGTTACTGGATTACTTCTTATATACTGCAAATTTTGGTGGTAAGTACTTTTCAGTTGTTTAATTTTATGTTGATTTTAATATTTTTTAGTCAAATTCGTTTTAGTAAAATTTTGGAAATTGTAGTAAAACCTCGTAATATTCTATTAATGCTTCCCGCGCACTAGCAACTTTTGTTAAAAGGAACTAAATAGTTTAGTCACCCAAAAAGTTGCCCGTTATCTCCGGCAGCGCGCATCTGGAGAATAGTTGCTTATAAAGGTCAATTCAACCATGGATTTTGTAGAAATTGCATAAATTGTATTTGTGCTCTCAGTTTAGCTAGAAAAAGAAAGCAAAAAAAAAGTTATTTTGGGTTCATCCAATACTAAGCCAAAGACCTTTAAATGGACAATTTTATAAGTTGTTTGATGGCTTGAAAGAACATAAAAACAAATTTTTTAATTATTTTCGAATGAGTATAGATAGTTTTGACAACTTATTAAAAATACTTGGACATCGTATTTCATATACTACATTTTGTCTGGCTGCACCACCACAGGAAAGAAAGAAACCGTAACAGTTTACCATGTAAAAATAGTTGACAAAGCAACTAAATAATCGCCGGGTGCGCGGCGACAGGCTGGTTTAAACAAGCGTGGCTGATAATCACCGGCAACCGTTTCATCGCCGTCAAAATAGGACGTGTTGCAATTTTTTAGTTGCTTCGATTTAAAAATCGCCCGTGCGCCAGATTACATTTAGTTATGTATGTTCCGTTAATGTGATTAAACAGTGGCTTCGGAAAAGTTGCTAGTGCGCGGGAGGCATAATTAATGAAGAAAATTGAGCAACAGTAGAACACTTAATTTTCTTATATACCTACCAAATAGGTTTTAATTAAAGTGGATAAATCAAATACGTTGGTAATTTACCAATTCTTAGCTAATTGTTTAGGGCGTTTCATTATGGCTAGCCACCGGCCATATCTCGGAAACTTTTTGGCACTGAAACTAAGGGAAAAATAAATCGTAATTAAACTGGCTATGAGAAAATGCTGACCATAATTTTTAAGTTCCGCACTTTGCCGCAAGATTCCCACATTGAGGTATACCTTTGATAACATCATTAGAAAGCCCATAACAAGTCTGCATTGCTTTGGTTTAACGCTCATTGGTATAACGATAGCTAATCGAATGCTAATCTTAACGCTCACCCAGAAAACCCAAGCGCTGATCTACTTACAGGCCATTGCAACTTAAGAAAACCCTACAACGAATAAAAGCTACAGTGGACCAATTGAATACAGACTTTGTGGCAAAGAAGACGAAACCATCTCACATTATTTTAAGTAGCTGCGAAGCACGAGCATCCAGAATATTAAAAATCTTTGGAAAAACTCATTGAGGCGAAAACCTCCCGCATGACAAACCAGGTAGAAACTTATTGGACCTTATTAAAGTAATAAATTTTCTAACAAGATAAGGCCACGAGGCTCCAATCCAAGAAGTTAGTGCCACACACTCGACTATCCGTCTTTAATCAACCAACCAGCCAGACTGGCAAATAAAAATAAATATCCCCTTATCGCTATTTTTACCGTAATTTAGTATGTTTTGACATTTAAATGTATAAATAAAATAGTGGAATTTAGTGTCCGTTAAAATATATACAGAAAAGAAGCTTAGCGGCAAGCGGACAGAGTTGTGCGTCTATCTTTTGCATTAAAGTGCGTTTTTATTTCTTAAAACGCCTTGAAAAGAACAGTCTCGCTGTATTGGGAGTTGCTTACAGGTTATGACTTTCTGATGAGTTCTAACAAGAACGAAACAGCCTGTTATGTGCCCCAGGGAACCCATTACCTTTGGCGTCCCTGTGTACTTTAATGCAAAAGATAGACGCACTACTCTGTCCTCTTGCCGCTAAGCTTCTTTTCTTTATATATTTTAACGGACACTAAATTCCACTATTTTATTTAACTTACACACGGCATTTACAGAATAGTGCTGCAAACCGGTGGGCGACTGCAGCGCGATCTGACTTTGAATCCACAAAACCATGGAGATGGTATTAGAGAAGCGAAACATGTTTCCTATACTGGTGAAGTGGCCGTTCCGTGCTTGATTGATTTAGATTTATTTATTTCTACGTTTTCACGTTAGATGGCTATCTTTTGCATTGAGTTGATTCCTACTGATGGCGTTACTGGGCTTTCAACGCGTTTTTATTTCTTAAAAACGCCTTGAAAAGAACAGTCTTGCTCTACTGGGAATTGCTTACAGGTTATGACTTTCTGATGAGTTCTTAAAAGAACGAAACAGCCTGTCATTGTCTACCTGTGCCCCAGGGAACCCATTACCTTTGGCGTCCCTGTGTACTTTAATGCAAAAGATAGACGCACTACTCTGTCCGTTTGCCGCTAAGCTTATTTTCTTTATTTCAATGTATATTATACTTTTATAAAACTTTGTTAACTTTCTCCCATAAGACAAATATTTACATTACCTACATTGCCCTCGGAAATAGTTAAATATTTCTTTAGCTGATCCAGATTTGCCTTTCGCTGCTCTCCAGTCATTTCAGCCCAATCGACCCAAAATGGCCATGGAGTATTATCCTGGATGGTTCGACCATTGGGGTGATATACACAATACAAGTTCTGGAGAAGATTTTGTAAAAAATTTGGAAATTTTATTAAAGTATCCAGGGTCATTTAATATTTATATGTTCCTTGGAGGTACTAACTTTGGATTTATGAATGGAGCTAATTTGGGAAACGGATTATTGGATAATAGTGGATTTGAACCAGGTAAATAAGTATCAGTAGAAATTTAAAAAAAAAAAACAGAATATTCCATGTGTTCTTGATAGAAAATATTGCTGTATGAGCCAGATTTGTGGCAAAACATATGATCTTAAATTATAAAAAACTATTTGTAAATTTTTAGTCCATTCGCCTATAATTAATTTTCATAATTAAAATTCTATTTACCAACATAATTAATGATTCGAAAAGGCTTCAAAACTGTGCTTACATAAAAAAAGTTACCCATGAATTCTACATCAAGTAGTGAATAACATACAGGGTGTTTTATTTGAAAAAGTTGAGAAAAATATTTTTAAAATGTTATTGAAAATTGTACATATAAAATAAATAAACACTATTAGATTGATAGTATCCGTAGACTCCTTTTAATAAATGGCACGCCTAGCCGTGGTTAAAAAAAATGATTTTAGATGTTTTTTTTTTCAGGACTGAAAACTTTTAGATTTTAATTTATTACTTTTACTATTACAGCAAATAAAATACATTTTTAAGCAATTATGCAAATCGAAATATGCAATAAAATACTTGGTGACTCATTTTAAAAGATAAAACCTTATGTTATAGTTTTTTGGACCACCCTGTATGTGACTTTTTTTTATGTCATTCATATACTTGTGAGAAACCTAGCGGATTTTTTCATTTTAGCTCTTGTCTTATATTTTGATAAAAGTTAATAAAATATTTCTAGCTATCTCGGATCTTATTATTTCATATAATATTACCTTTTTTCTTTTGGATATATAATGTTATATTATTTTTTATTGTAGATACTACAAGCTATGACTATGATGCTCCACTGACTGAAGCGGGTGACTTCACCCCCAAATACGACTTAATTAAAGAACTTCTAGCTGAATATGCTTCACCAAAAACAAAACTACCAGTCCAACCCGAGTCAACACCTCGAGTAGTTTATGAAAGTGTAACAGTTGTGGAACATATTCCTTTAAAAAATTTATTAGGTCAGTAGAACTACTTAGGTTTACCTTTTAAATTTAAATTTACTTCAAAAAAGTTAGTTAAGTAGGTGTGTAGTGCTAATACTTGAGGAGCAACTGTGCAAAACGCATTAAATCCATAATATGTTGTTTTGAATAAAACTTAAAAAACTAGCAAAGTAAGTTAGAAGAAAAACTCAGATTTCCATGTGGCGCAGAATAATTTATATAATAGGATTAAAAAGGAATATTTTCTTATTTAATCTAAATTTTCGATATTCATGACAATATGGTATATTTTTTAGTGGATTAACTGCATTTTGTTTAACCAGAATGTGGATTTATGCCATTTTGCTAGGTTAGTATGGATTTATTCCTTTTTGCTTACTTCTTGTTTGGATTTATTGCGTTTTGCTTGAAGTAATTAAGTTTACATTATTTTATAAGGCCAATAAAATTTAAAACTTTAGTGAAATAATTATTAATTATATATATTATAAGATTATTGAAATAAAAGAATGCAAACGCTTTAAACAGAAATGAATATTCTTTTTTTGGATTTATTTTACTTTGCTTAAATGCGAATTGGATTTATTGCACTTTGCTTAAACATGCATTGGAATTAATCCGTTTTGCTTAGCTGAGTGTTTTTAATATGGCTATTTCTAATTAATTTATCGCGCTTTGGTCAAACTGGGTTGTTCTAATGATAGATTGACTAAAAAGCACTACATTTTTTATTCACCTTAAAAATAATAAAAAAATGGATTTAATGCGTTTTGCACAGTTGCTCCTCACTTGGTATCACGATACACAAAAACACGATATCGACTAGCAGAATGCTAGTCGATATTCGAACAATTGGGCGCACTGTGTCAATCGCAAATCTTGAATCGTATTTTACCTACAGTATTTACAGTGGTTCTTTACTCGTACGTCATTGTTCAACAAATAAGCGACAAGGTGATTTACAACTCCCCATCTTTATTTATTATAATAGCAAAGGTAAATGAAAACATAACCCAACGTTTTCTGGGCACTATTCTAAGGCGCAATACGTCGTTGCCAATGAAACGTACTAGACAGAGATAAAATTATAAAAAGGAGTTGCAGATTGATTAGACCATTTAACTTTATTATTTTTTTAAATTTATCCATTGACTTCCGACGTCATCGTTTTTTAAATTGTCATTTTGGGTTTTTTTTTTAATTTTTGTCTTGACATTTTTTTTTTAATAGTTCTTTTCGAAAAAAATTTCAGCAGTGGCTAAAGTCCTCTAAATAAAGATATGCTAAAAAATTAAATACTCATTCATACTTTGCTGATAAAAATATTGGGCAAAGTGCTTTTGAATGAACTATTAAATGTATCAATAATATTAGTTTTATACTAAACTTAAGCCCGTAAATCTGAACATTAGGCACATCTAATGGCGATTTTCAAACATATAATACCCGGGGAAGAAATGACCTAGCCATAAACTATAGTAGGACTGCAAGGGCCAGAGATGGGGCGAGCCATTATGGTATAAAGTTTTTAAAGATACTGCCTATAGATATCAGAAATGCCGACATAAAAGTATTTGAAGTAAAAATTAAACGATACCTTAAAAATAAAGCTTTTTATAGTGAGGAGGAATATTTCCTTAATGATCTGATTTAACTGAGAGATGTACCCCCTCGACCTCAAAGTGTTGGTCTTGATTTCCTGTAGTTGGGTGCGATTAATTGAAATGTAAATCTGTTATTTTAAATATATGTTTGTATAATGTTCTTTTTTAAAAAAAAAACAATATTTTATTAATTGAGATTCCTTTAGTGGGGAAAACTGACTAATAATGTATTTTTACTTAACTTATGAGATTATTGTTATGTACATTCATAAATAAATTTTGATTGATTGATTGATATTATAATGTTTATGAAATTAAACTTTGTTTTGACCATATTTCTTCGATATGATTTGTACAATGATAATGACGGAAAGTTATGACGCCCGGGTAAACATTCACTGAGAATACTGCATGGTAGAGACCAATTATGAAAAGTACAGTGACGTAGGTGTCTGCGGAGATATTAATTAATATTAATGATTGACGGCATCACTCCTGAGACCTACTTAACGTCATCAAAAACCAGTAAGAGAATATTATTTAGACGTTACTTACAAATAAAATAATTATTAGTTTAAGTTATGTAGCAGCTTTTTAAAGTTTTCTCTCCACTGTTGCCTATGTCATTGTACTTTACATGATTGATTTGGACTCTATATTTCCTTAATTAAATTTAAAATTTTTCATTCCAGTTAATCTAGAAGTCAATCCAGGATTAGTTCTTCCTGTGATATTTAAAGTATGAAAAAGTTAAACTACAACTAAAGAAAAAGCCTATTGACAAACTATGAAACCAGATATTAAGTGGAACATAATCCTAAGTATGCTAATTTCAACACTACTGTTGATATTTTTTTTCAACACTACTATTGAAATATTTTTGCACACATCAAAGGCTTTTTTTATAATTTGTTGTGGTCGTAGGAAAAATAGAGTGCAATTCTCGTGAGAAAGTGATTATTCTAAAACTCGGAGAATTTCCGCACTCGGCTGACGTCTCGTGCTAAATTACTCCTCGTTTGAAAAGTATCACTTTCATTATGTACTATTTCGTTAACGTTTTTCTTTAAAAAACATAAATCATTTTTATAGAAACATTTTCAATGTTCTTTAGACTCACAAACTATAAAACTTGAGTATGAAAAACCCATTGCTATGGAATTATTGGACATAAATAATGGAAGTGGGCAAAGCTATGGATATATTGTTTATAGAAAGGAGAATATAGACTTAAAGGCTGGTGCAAATTTGATTATAAAGGGTCATGTATGCGATTCGGTTTTGGTAAGCTGCGTTTCTATTTTGAAGAGCACCTTTCTTAACTAAACTGCGGGACAATTGCTTTCGAGCAAGAAAAATTTCGCCTCAATTTAACAGTTAATATTTTCTGAACCAGATATGATATTGACCTACGGTTTGAATAATTGATAGATTCATCCCTTGGAAAACAATTGTCAATGTCGGATTTGCTTTAACTGTTTAAATTTTATATTCAGGGTATTTGCTCCAATTTTAATGGCGTGTAACTTTCACAATAATATTTTTATTTTACTCTACGTCAATTGAATCACTCGTTCATAGCAAAAAAAGTAATTTGTAAAATTTTTGATATCTGCTATATTTTAAGAAATACCGATTTTTTTGGAAAACCTTGCTTTATTTAAACTTATTGGTAACTAGATCTCACTGTGCGTTGTATCGTGCAAACTTTGCGAGTGACTATTACCTTATGAAAAGCTTGATTATTTTTAATCACAATGGTTTTACCTAAATGTTGTGATGTACTTATAAACACCTATATGTCTAAGGTTTATGAGTATCTCACAATTTTTCACGATTGTTTTAAGTATATTGAAAAGTACTCGCCCCTAGATTAGGTGAATTTTTTCATATCGCACTACAGGTATATTATACAGTGTGTTTACAATATTTTAACAAAGATAATTTTTTTAATTAAATTTTTGAAAAAAATGTATTTATTAATTTCTAACTTTCCAACACTATACTCATAAACCATAGACATATAGGTGTTTATAAGTACGCAACATAATCAAACTTTTCATAAGGTATAATATTCACTCATTAAGTTTGCACGATACAACGTACAGTGAGATCTAGCTACCAATAAGTTGAAATAAAGCAAGGTTTTCCAAAAAAATCGGTATTTCTTAAAATATAGCAGATATCAAAAATTTAACAAATCACTTTCTTTGCTATGAACCAGTGATTCAATTGACGTAGAGTGATAAAATTTAAAAATATTATTGTGAAGTTTTGTGGAAATAGTCCATCACTCATTATTGTGAAAGTTACACACCATTAAAATTGGAGCAAAAATCATCGTCTTCTTTAACACCCTGTATATAAAATTTTCTGACAGTTAAAGAAAATCCAACATTGACAATTGTTTCCCAAGGGATGAATCTATCAACCATTCAATACCGTAGGTCGATATCATATCTGGTTCAGAAAATATTAACTGTTAAATTTAGGAGGAATTGTTCTTGCTCGAAAGCAATTGTCCAGCAGTTTAGTTAGACAAACATGTTTTATGATAAAAATATTTTATGATATATGTTTTTAATTGGTTGAATGAATGATGTATCTATTACTTTTAGGTTTTAGTAAACGGAAAGCTAATTTCTCCCCCACTAAAAACCGCAGAAGATCTTAATAAATTTGGATTTTATAGGCAAACTGATTCGCAAATAACTCTTACCGATGAAGCTCTACATGGAGCTACAATTGATCTTATAGTGGAAAACTGGGGAAGAGTTGGTTATGGCCCGTTAACACAATATTATCAATTTAAAGGTAGACCCCTTAATTATTTTAAATAAGTAGATGATATTTTATCCTCAGCATGTTGTTTCAGTCTATCAATAGCATATGATTAATTAAACCATGTCATTAATGGTACTAATAATTTAAGTATCTAGCAAAACCATATAGAAATGCAATTTGCCCTGAACCAGATGCTTTTACTTTGATGAGTCAAAGAGTTTAAATAGCTGAGTTTATTAATCTTTTAATTTTATTCCACGTTTGGATATAGATGCATGTCGATCGGTAAATACATACATAGTTAGAAGAGTTTGTTAGAAAAAAAAACTACCAAAAAATAGAGGATCAAGAAAAAAACGAGTAAATTATTCGATTTAAAAGCAAAGGTTTCAACCTATTACAATCATCATTAAGTGCGTCCAAATAGCTATAATTCTTGTTACTCTAGTTATATTTAATAGCAGCATAAGGAATCCATAGTTTTCATAGTTACAATCTAAAAGTTATTTAAGTATATGATATTGGTGCTTAAAAGAAGAAAGCAAACAGTCGTCTCACCTTCATAGTAAAATTGAGAACGTTTACGTAAAGTTTAGATACCTTAAGGCCCAATTTTCCTTCCAAAGTCCTTTTAAACCTAAGTTTTAACAGAGAATAATTCTATAATCGTAGAAATGTCGATGGTCGATTTATAATGTGGGATTGACAGCAATGTTTTATTTAAGAGTACCTAATTAACCTGGTCATAACTTATACGAATTTTTTGGTTTAAAGCTAGATTTAAATTTAGGTTCAAGAGGACTTCATAAATTAAAGTGATTGAGAGAGCAAGTAGAAATATCATTAGGGATTTTTTATATTTTATTTAACAGCAAACAGTAGTCGATAAGCCATCATGGACAAATTGCGCACATTGCGCATATTGTACCTGTATCTGGCGATGGCAATAAAGTATTTTTTTTTATATACAAAATATTATAAAAACGAATTTCACGAGAAATAAGTGGTGCTGGGTCAGTGGAAATTTCGGGGCATCGTTTGTAGTTTTAATCAAAAATAAGAAATTAACATGAATAGCCGCAATATTTCTATTTTCATGTTCGGCATGGCGGATGATATAATTTAAACAGATATAATTGACACTTTAAAATTAATTTTTAATTTTTACCATTCACCAAACTAAAAGTTCTTGTATACCTCTTAGTAAAATTTGTGTATTTAATTTTCAATTAGACAAGCCAGAGAACGATGCCGCGATTAACGCTGGTGTTAGAGGCTCTTAATATCACACTAATCCAATACCATATTATACTACATACAGGGTGTTTCATAACTGAATGCTAATCCGAAAGGCAATAATACTTGGATGATTTTAAAAATAATTATAATTTATACAGGGTGTCAGTAAGGTGTCTGTCCTAGATAGCACCTAAACTATCAAAAATAGGGAAAAAAGTGTAATACAAAAGTTAAAGGGTTTTTTAGGATACATAATCTAAAGATATTTTCCAATCTACAGGGTGGTCCTAAAAAGGGGTACTGAATAATAAAAAAGAAAATTAAATGGAACACCCAGTATAATTTTCTAAAATAATATTCAATGGAATAAGGACTTTGCAACCCTATTAATATTTTTGAAGTGAAATGCAATGTTGCCAAGTAATTAATTTTTTTCCAAAATTTTAGTAATTTTAAGGGTATCGTTAAAAATCATAGCAACCTGTAGATTAACCCTAGGCAAAAATAATTTACGTTGTAAGTACTTTAGGGTACGATATATTGATCTATAATAATGTTTTTTAAATCTCTTATACAGAGCGTTCATTACAAGTTGGACAACTCGATAGTTTTAAAAATGCTTTATTTCAATTTTTTTTAAATGGGACCCCCCTAATTTTTTTAGGCAAAAGAATTTATCTTTCGAAAACCTTACTTTTTTGTTAAACATGTTATATATCTAAATATCATAGTTTTTGAAATATTTTAGGATTTGTCTTAAATCAGGGTAAAAAAGGAAAGTTCTAATTAAACTATTTAGTCAAAATTGCTTTGGAACAAAAAATAAATAATTTTCTTTAACACATTGCAAAATTATTTCGCCAACATTTTGAGCTTTATTACTGTTTAAAGTTTAGTTTCCCGAACTAAAGTATCGAAATAGAAAAATATGAGTTAGGATAAAGTTAGTTTAGGAAACTAAAATTTAAACAGTAATAAAGCACAAAATGTTGGCGAAATAATTTTGCAATGACAGCTGTGACAAAGAAAATTATTTATTTTTTGTTCCAAAGAAATCTTGACTAAATAGTTTATTTTTTTGTTTTCGTCAGGCGGAAAAAATAAAATAAGGTACTTAATAAATATGCATAAAAATAAATTGTTATTTTTAAAAACTATTTTAAACAAAAAAAAAATTAAAATGATGATGATGAAAAATTCGCGACAAAAGGACAACTACAACATTAACTGTTGAAAATATCCGCCTCCTGTAAAAATGAAAGTGTTAATTTAATTTTTTTTTTGTTCAAAATAGTTATGTTTTTAAAAATAAAAAAACATATTTTTATGCGTATTTACTACCTTATTTTATATTTTAAATCGAAAACCGTCCACTTGGCCAAACCAAGTCTAAAAATATTTTTTATGGGAAGATAGAGGCTAATTATAAATATAATATTTATTTAAAAAAAAATCAGTGGCGCATATTTTTTTTAATTAAAAGTATTTCAGGGAATGTTAACAGGAACGCCACTAATAAAAATTTAGAAAATCTTCAACCTGGAAAAATGTATTTTCATACGTGCTTGGCATGTACCAAAATTGAAATAAAAATACCAAGCTGTTTTGGAGATATTGGGGATTTTTTTTTAATTTAAACACCCTGTATCTCACAAATAAAGCGGTTGCGGATCTATGTTTATATGAAGAATTATTCTTAAAATCATCTAAGTATTATCGCTCTTTAGAGTTAGCATTCAATTATGAAACACCCTGTATAAATACTTCCAGGTCTTTGGCAAGGTGATTTATTAATTGATAATAATACAGTTACTAATTGGCTACATATTCCATTAGAATTTAAAAAAGTGTGGACCTTGGGATTGGATGGATGGCAAAATACTCAAAATTTGACTGAACCTGGCTTATACAAAGGTAACAACAAAATTATATAAAATTTAGCTCCAACAATAAACTTGAGCTTTGAAAATGTATGGTTTCTAAAAAAATGCTTAACCTAAATTTAAAAGTATTATGATTCTTTTTACCTTAAAAAATATCTTTTGTAAAATTAATTCTAAAAAAATTACTCCCTAATTATTTTCAGCTTATGTAACCATAATAAATCCACAAGATACTTATATAGATCTGAGACCATGGACCAAAGGTATAGTAACCGTAAATGGAGTTGTACTTGGAAGATATGCAAGAATTGGCCCGCAACAATGCCTTTATCTTCCTGCCCCGTTCCTTAAAGAAGGTCAAAATGAAATTGTAATTTTTGAGCATTATGAAGCCTCTGATACAATCATGTTTTCGACTAGTCAAATTTGGGAAACTTTGTAAATATTAATACAGCTAGTATCATGGAAAATTATAAAAATAGGAATACATGTTCCCCCGTAATTAATGTTTTAAATTCAACAAGTATCTACTTAAAATTAATTCTAATTAAAGATAGTAGTAACCAAACAATATATTTTTTTTAATTATTTTGTTTACTAATTAATTCAAATATTCGAAATCAGATCATATCAATTTCTAATCATTAAATAATAGAAAAAAAGGATGAGTCCAGTAGCTACCAAGCAATGCAAATAACATGATAAGGTGTATGTAGTAAATGTATCAGCTTTAAATAAATAAAAAACTGTTCCAATATAAAGACTTAATATTTTTTATTGTCTATAGTGAAAGCGCATAGAGCTCAAAATGGATAATTCGTGGGAAATAAATGATTAAAGTTGGGAAATTATTTTTTACCTTTAATTCCATAATATTAAATGTAAAAACGTTTCTTGTCACCTTGAAATATTCGTCGTTTGACCCCCCCCCCCCCTTCCACCACTGGAGGGTTGAAAACATAAAAAGGCTTATCTCCGAACCAAATAAAGATAAAAGTATCATTCTTGCGCCAAAATTCATGTTTCTTAATATAGAATAAAATTATTTCTTGTTTTTTTTTTGTAATAAAAAATTCAGGGATATACGGCGAAAAAAGGCTTTTTGAAAAATTGTTTTTAACCTATTTTAATCATATCTATTCGTGTCTAAAACACATATATCGTTTTCCCTTTTTTTACTTGTTCCAAAAACCTTGAGGTCATAAATCTAGTCTACGATTTAAGACAAGACAGTAGTTTTTAAGAAGCGCTTTCACGGAGGTGGGGGTTTGAAACAGTAAAGAGAATTCTAGGTACCTACATTGCCTAAAAATCATTATTTTTTTTTAACTAAATCTTAAGTTAGAAGTTATACGATGTAAAAAAAAACCTTAAAAGTTGAAACAAAATTTAGGTAATAGAAGAAAAACTGCTAGATCTAATACAAACTTATTGGGTAATTCTTTCCCTTTACAAAAACAAATATATGTTAAAAAAGGAAAACGTGGCATTACATTTTAGAATACAAGCATGGTTTAATATTATACAGGGTGTCCCATAACTTATGGGCCGTAGAGTAACTGGAGATACTGGACATCAAACTAAGCCGATTAAGTCATATACGTTTTTTCGGATTGTTACTCGTTCTAGAGATACCGGGTGTTAAAAGTAAAAGTTTATTCTCGAAAATAAGCCATAATTTTAAAACGGTTTAATGAATCGAATTGAAAGTTGGCAATATTATGTTTTTATGAGAAAGAAATAAGAATTTGTAGACTTTTTTAAGTTTCAAACTAAAGGGCACTAATTGCATACACTGGGCTTCATAAATTTATGATTATTTTTCTTACTTGTGATATTAGGTGTTTTTCAATTATAGTTTCTTAAAGAAGGGCATTTTCTGAGTCAAAAATGTGTACTTGATTGATCTTAATATCCTTAACGGTTTTCGAGATGTTTCCCTTTAAACATCCCAAAGCATAAAAAAAACATAGTATATAATTAAATTAATGTTTTAATTATCAAAAAACTTTTATGATATAATCGGCTTAGTTTGATGTCCAGTATCTCCAGTTACTCTACGGCTCATAAGTTATAAGACACCCTGTATATCAACTGAAATAATTAGGCAATAATTTTCAACCTTGGGATTTTTAAAAAACATGTTGACTACGGTTAATTTTTGGATGCTGAAGTAGAGCTACTATAACATTAACAATCATCTACAACTGGGAAAACAAAATATTTTCTTGTAATGGATTTTCTAAAATATGACATCTAAGGATATTATTAATTCGGGTCTTATGATTGTTGACCTTTCTTTAATTTTTTTAAGCTCTGTAACCACATTTTTTTTTCTTCTTTCCTTTTTTCTCTTAATCTTTGCATAGTTCCTTTGTTATTTCGAATTTTCCATTACGATCTAAATATTTTTACTTAATTTTGCTCAATCCTTGACTTTCCAGTTTTCCCTTGGAAATTGGCGCCTCCACCAAATGTCGCGTATCAAAATGATAGGCGACGGGAACGTGTAGCTTAGATGATTTGAAATTAAGGTTTTAATTTATTTAATTTGTTTTGCCCTATTTAGTTACTAAAACACCAAAGATTTTTAATAGTTTTATTTAAGCGAAGCAAAGCAAAGCAATTGACGATTACATAATAATGAATAAAATAGAAGTCTTTAGAAATAAAAATAAAGTTCTTAAATTAGTAAATTTAGAGAGTTTTCTCTAAAGAAGAGTTGTTTCCTTAAAACTCACATACGAGGTTATTTGTTCTAAGTTCAAGAAAAACAACTTTCGCTTTAGAGTCAACTCAGGCCAAAATAGAAATAAACAATTTAACAATTTAAATAAACATTATCAAGATCACTTACTCACTGGCTGGAAACTGTTCTGATCTGAGATTATGTTTCTACATTTTTACTTGAATAACCAAATGGGCAGAGGTTACCCTTACACTTGAAAATGTTAAACAACTCCACTGAGTAAGTGTCTGTTTGAGTTTTTATAATGTTTTGTAACCCTTACCAGATGGGAGAAGGGGTTCCTTTTTGCTGTGTCAGCAATTTATTTAAAGAGGGGATTTCCCTGGATGGACTATTCAAAATGGAACCCTTTATCCCAACCAATTAAAACAATTATTCTTATTAACTTTCGTCTACAAACTCCTCCTACAAAACTAGGAATGTCCTTGTCCTTGTTCTACACACTATCTTTTCACTACACCTATTCTTATCAGCAGACTCAACACCTATTAAGAGTCTTAGCACCACAGCGAAGTATGAACCGATTAATTCATCCTTAAGGATACCAATCCATATCCGACAATATACAAAGTTGTAACGACTATCCAGAAAGTGACATGGTTAATAATTAAGCCCATCTTCCTTCTTAAACTTATATATTAAGAAGGATATTATCAGAGCATTAGGTCATAAAGGTCTATACGCAACGCTGACACAAGAAAAACCTCCACCGGTCAACAATTTGAACATAGACTATACCATTATGTAAAAAATACATTGGGTACAAATTACATGTCACAATAAAAATCAAAATAAGTTTGGTCCAGCTTTATCACTAGCTTCGAAAATTGCACCAGATAACCTTCTGAATTCTAATATCTTGTTCCTGCAAGAAAAATAAATGCAGTACAAGATGATGCAAATATGTAGCGAATAACTTAAAATGCACAGAAATATGCACATGCGAAGTAGAAGAAGATACTGTAATTATCAAAGAATCTGAGGCTGAGCTTGAGTCTGATACAAGGAGCGACGAAGAGTAAATAGGCCGGTAACTTAAGTATTCTGTTATCCATAGACTTATAATCAAGGATATAATTCTTGTAAAAAGTAAATGCCAGTCTGAACGAAACATGCAGGCTTATAACCGGCTGCATGAAACCCACGCCACTGGACAAACTATACAAAGCCTCGGGCCTCTCGGACCCTGACTCACGTAGAACAGCCTACGAACACACCGAGAGAATCAAACAGACCTTCGACGAACGTCACTCACTATTCGGACACGAGGCGCAACTGGGCAGACTAAAATCAAGAAGGCGCTTCCTGGGCACGCCACTGGATGAACCACCCGCCTGTTATCCAATAACAGAACTCCCACCGAACGGCGCATCAAGCGACTGGACAACCTGGAGAATGCTGAATCGTATCAGAACTGGTGTTGCCCCCGTCAAGACCAATCTCATTAGGTGGGGCCTGCTGGATAGTAATGACGACAAGTGCGACTGCGGAGCTATACAGGATATGGAACACCTACTCATCTGTCCCAACTGCCCACATAGATGTACCCTCGATGCTTTATGGACAAACAATCAACAAGCATTGGACATAGCCCGACATTGGGCTCAGAAATTGTAGTTTTCCGGACTCGAAAAAGTAAAGTAAGTCCTTGGTTATAAAAATATGCTGTTATCTAAATAATATATACGTTTATTACCAACAGAGCAGCGTTTTAATTATTCAACCTGTGCATCACCTAACATATTCAGTGATTTCTCGGCATTGAAGTAAATTATAACTGTATGTATTAAAAGTAGAACTTTTTTTTCGATAATCTGTTATTTAGGCACTATGTGAAAAACCATTCTTAAAATTTTATTCTACAGAAGGACACATAAATTTTGCGGCAAGAACGAGCATTTTATCTTTATTCGTTCCAGGGATAAAACCATTAAAATTTTCAACCCTTCTGGGGGGGGGGGGTTTGAACGAAGATCAATTGATTAATTGATAAAAATTACTTCGCTAAATGTGTAATCATGAAGGTACCATGAAAATCTCTATGCGCTTATACAGGGTGGCCCATTTGTCTGACAAAGTAATATACCGTCTCTACTATTAAAGATATCAAAAAATTTTTTTATAAAAGTTGTGAGGTATAAAAAAATATATATTTTAAAATTATTTTTAAATATACAGGGTGGTCCAGAAAAGTAGGACAACAAAAAGATACATTTTTTTAAATGGAACACCCTATATATTTTAGCATTTTTTGTTTTCTTACGAAATTGTCCATATGATGATATATTAAGTTTTTTAATTTTTTGCAACGTTGCCAAACAAAATGCAAAATTCTTAAAATTTTGGAAAAAACATGATAGTAAAAAATTACCTGTATTTCTCAATAAGAGTATCGAAAATCGAAAATTTCTTGTAAGCTTTTAAGTTTAGGGATAGAAAAACTGTCTTAAATCTTTAAGTACCTAAAATTTTGAACAGGGTGTTTTCTGTTGACATCCAAATATACAAAATTTTAAAATACAATTACTCTGTTTTTTTAAATAAGACACCCTATATTTATTAGGCTCGTCTGATAGATATTGTAAGTATCTTTTATTATTGTTAAGTCATACCTATACCTAAATTTACTAGTTTTGGCAATATTTCGATTTTTATTTAAATTTTGGTGAAAAAAACTATAGTTTTTATTTTTCTAGTAAGCCATGACTAGCAAAGTCAAAACAAATGTAATTGAATATAATGTCATATTTATAATTATTATATTTATATTTATAATGTTTATAAACTTATTTTCAATATCCAGTTGCGTAATAAAAATAAAATTTTATTAAATTAAATAAATACGTAAGTAACTATGGTTATCAATTTATTTTATTTTGGGATAATATTTAATTACATTTGTTTTTAGTTTGCTGGTCATGGCTTACTAAAAAAATTAAAATTATAGTTTTTTTCACCAAAATTTAAATAAAAATCGAAATATTGCCAAAACTAATAAATTTAGGTATAGGTATGACTTAACAATAATAAAGGATACTTAAAATATAAATAATATAAGATGTTGCATTTGAAAAAACAGAGTTATTGTATTTTAAAATTTTGTATATTTGGATGTCAACAGAAAACACCCTGTACAAAATTTTCGGTACTTAAAGATTTAAGACAGTTTATCTATCCCTAAACTTAAGAGCTTACAAGAAATTTTCGATTTTCGATACTCTTATTGAGAAATACAGGTTATTTTAAACTATCATGTTTTTTAAAAAATTTTAAGAATTTTGCATTTTGTTGGGCAACGTTGCAAAAAATAAAAAAACTAAATATGGCGTCATATGGACAATTTTGTATGGAAACAAAAAATGCTAAAATATATAGGGTGTTCCATTTAAAAAAAATGTATCTTTTTATTGTCCTACTTTTCTGGACCACCCTGTATGTTTAAAAATAATTTTAAAATATATATTTTTTTATACCTCACAACTTTTATAAAAACTTTTTTTTGATATCTTTAATAGTAGAGACGGTATATTACTTTGTCAGACAAATGGGCCACCCTGTATGTAGTATTATGCTGTTTTTATTAAAAAAAAAAACACACATTCTTGGCATTACTTACCACAAAGAAACATGTCGTGCAGAATAACGCGGACGCGGAACCCGTCGACGGCTTTGTTACCGACGGAGGCGACGTAGCGGCGGCGCACGGCGAACGTAACGCGATCATGACGTCACGGGATGCGTTTGCGGCGGGCGCGGCCTCGGCGTCTACGCAGCAAGCTCATGATGATGCTGGTGGTAAAGTTAGGTACAGTATCTGAAAAAGAAAAAAGTATTAAACTTTCCCGAGTTTAGCAAGAAAATTGACATTCTTTAGTTTTATAAGATGATTTTTCCAATTTGTATTTATATCAAATCTAGGACGATATCATATATTCAGTATAATAACCTTCTAAAGAAACTTTTTTAAATTTTTTTAAAATTGCTAATATTATTAATATAAGTAATTTTTAATTTACTTGACGTTCGTCTGACATATAGAATATAAAATATACAAGAGGAGACTATACATTTGACACAGAGGAATGATAGGTCAATATATGTCACTGGAAAAATGCTATTTTTAACCTTACTTTCCTGTAAAAAAAGCTTGCCATCCTGCATTATTTTGTATATCGATTTTCTGGTAAACAAGCTCTTAATTTTGACTTTTTCAAGTATAAGAACCACAAAATCGACGAATTGTTTTAATTTCATTTTTAAAATAAGCTAATAGAATATTGTCAGTAAAACTTGATTTGGGAAAAAAAATGGACTTGTGCTGTTTTCGAAACGAGCAATTCAATAATTGTATTTTAATATCTAACCGACGAAATACAACCCAAGGTACTTTCAGGTAGTTTAAAATTTATTTTGCATGCATTTCTTTAATAAAGTACAATGTAGATATTTTATAAAGCGATGGACGCGTGCCATAAAATGATGCTGTATAAAACATGTACTTAAATATTATATTTTAAATCTTGACTATTTTTATTTATACTTGGTTTATATGCTACTTATATTTTCCGGTCTATTTACTTTAACTAATAAGAGGTTATGCATTATTTTGACAATTAGGCAATCCAACGATGTGTCAAAATGGCGGCTGGATGACAAGTTCTGCTTTGTAATTGGTACACGTGACCATAAAAATAATGTTGCTGGTAGAATTTAACGGGAGACTCAATGCTTTTTGCCATCCAACCGCCATATTGAATCACGTGCTTTGGATTCCCTAATGGCAATTATTGGTTACAAAATAGTTCAGTAGGCATGCATAAAAAATTACCTTTTACGGTATGGAGCCCCTGTACAGGTAACTGTAAGCTTTTATGGTTAGTGACATTTAGGGCTACCACAGAGAAGTAATAGGTCGACTCTTGTCTATAGATCAGAGAGGACACTTAGAATTCTAACCAATCAGGAACCTTGCGATTGTGTTTCAAAAACAAGTGGCGTTTGAGCAAAGAACACAAATTTCTTAGAACTTAGCGATCATTTGAAATATAATACTGACATCGATTGACAAATTTGTGGCGTCACGATGCCCCACCTGGGTAATCACTGGCGTCGGATTATATTGTACTGGAATTTATAGAGACCGTCTCCACCTAAAAAAAATGTTTTCAGGAATTATTAAAATATAAGTATTCCGACGATTAAGTGAAATAGTAAGAAAACCCTATCGATCCGAGCGTATTTAAAAGTGGATAGAGAAGGGACTATCCAACGTTCATTTATAAAAGTTGTCGTCATCAAACAGCTTAGCCGGCATGTACCATTGCGCCAAAAAAAAACTGGGACAGAAAAATGTAGTTTAATCTTCCAGACTATTAGCTTTTTTTCTTGAAGTTGTCAATTTAATTTAATTTTGTGACTGACAGTGGCGTGTCAATCGTTAACCACCGAACAAAAAGCGATCATTTACACTCGATTGAGAAATGGGCATCAAAGAAGAAACATCGCAAATGACTTAGGGTTTGTAGTATTGTAAGAAAAGCAGGTTCTAGTCGCCCCAAAATTTCGAATGACGGCTAAAATATAGAATTAATTAATTTTCTAAAAGATCATCCCTTCGAAACAGCAATAAAAGCTAAAGAAGAAACACGTTTTTCTTGTTCGGCTAATACAACGCCTAGAAGAATTCGTAGTTCAGATATAAAAAGTTGTTGTGCTGCCAATAAAATATTTTTGACCGAAGCAAACAAACAGAGAAGAGTAGAATTTGCTTATGAATGAATGAAATCATATGGGAAACCGTAATATTTTCCGATGAAAAAACCTTTCAAATATGCAATAATGGAAAAATCCGCGTTTATAGGCCTCCTGGTATGGGATACGATGGAAGATATACAAATAAGACTAATCAAAGTGGACGCTTTTCTATAAACGTTTGGGGCTGGATTAGTGCAAGGGGCCCAGGAGTTTGCCAAATAGGTGCAGGGGAGGCTCAATGAACCATTGTATTGCAATATACTAAACCCAGCTATGATACCATCTGTCGACGCAGTATATATGGCCAAGGTTTAATATTTCAACAAGATAATGTTCCGATACATAAAGCCCGCATGGTTCAAAATTATGTAGAAGAAAATCAAATTCGTATTCTGCCTTGGCCCTCGAAAAGTCCAGATATCAACCCAATTGAAAACGTTTGGGGTGAGATGACAAAATTTATGTATAAACACAACTTCCAGCCTAGAACTCGGGATGAATTAAGCCAAAGGATAATGCAAACATGGGTTGCAATAACGCAAGAATATTCGAGAAACCTAGTGTTAAGTATGCCACGACCTTTACAAGCATTAACCGATAATAATGGTGCAACTACCAAATATTAAAAACATGTTATTATATTAAGGTTTAAATATGATTGAAATTAAAATTTACTGGAACATAATATTAAAAAATTTTGCTTTATTTTTGTTTCATTTTAAAACACAATATGCGTATTTTCATTTTTTCTCGTATTTCTAAAAATGTGGTATTGTTGTTAAACCTTTTCACTTTCATGACAACTATTAAAACAACAATGATAACCTTCCCTCAATAGATCTTACATTTTCCTTATAGTCAAGGAGCTACTCTGCAACAACAATTTTGCTGTCCCAGTTTTTTTTGGGCGCAATGGTACCTGGCTCGACAAGTTAAAAAAATGGGATAGGAATATCCAGAAACAGGAAATTCGGTTTTACCCGGTAAAATGTATTATTTCGGCGTTCGTGTAAAAATTTCTTTATCCAAAGAATCACCCAAATATATATAGTATTGCTTGCTGGTCGATTTATACCAATATGAGTGTTTTTCTGGACAGGGAAATTTTTACACAAACGCCCAAAAAAAAATACATTTTAAAGTTTTTCTGGCTTTTCGATCAGTAAAACCGAATTTCGTTTAAAATAACCCATTTTTTTAAAGTTGTTAAGCCAGGTAAATACCAGCAAAGTTGTTTGATGTCGGCAAACTTTATAAATGAATTTTCAATGGTCTCTTCTATACCAAAAAATCAATAAATACCAGTATTGTTTGTTCTTAATAAAACACCTAAACTCGTCCTAACAAATACGAAATGAAAATGGATTATACCAGACTAATACTTTTCCTTCGAGAAGTTATATTTACTAAATATTATTTTTCTTGTTTCAACAAAAATAGAAAGAGTATCTCTTCCAAATTCTCAGGAAAGTCGACTAAATGATAAATGTTATTTCGGGTAACCTTATAAAAAAAGTTTAATCATGAAGAGGATAAAGTTAATTATATTTTGGACGTATAAATACAACAACAGGAGGACAACTGCGAGGATAACTTTCCTGGAAATTAAGTGTTATGTATCTTAGTTTTATTCTGCAAATTTTTCTTTACCGTTTAATAAAAGTTCAGCACTACAGCAGGATTTTTTGGTAGAACATAGTTATACGATTTGTGTAAACTGCAAAATTAACAATTTTTAAAGAATATGAAAATAGAGTTGTTAACACTAATTATAGTCCTGTCAAATTAGACATTCGAAGATACATAAATTTAGAACAAGCTAAAAATCAGTAAAAATGTTCAAAATTATAAATAAAATTTGTTAGTTCCCCATCATTCCCGTGTATGGAAAAAATTTGACTCGAAGTCAAACGTCAAAAAAATGAGTTTTTCGCGATTTTTAGCAAAACGGTAAGTTTTATCATAAGAATACCCTAAAAAAAAATTGTAGATCATAAAATTATCTATAAAAAATTTATTAATATTTCTTTCTACGAGCCACCGTTTCTGAGATATAACGACCGTTTAGTAGTTCGTTTAAAATAGCTGATATTCGATATTTGACCTGTGATAAGCACGAATTTGAGAAAAAAAACATTTTTAGCGCACTTTGCATGAACTGTCAAAATTTCACCCGCTCATAAAATCCGAACGGTAAATGATAGAAAATTGCGGATTGGGTCTTAGTAAATAGTTAAGCGATACCCTTTTTTTGACATATCTGTATATAAATGGTAGCTGTATTATTACATTAATATTTAATATTGACGAAAAACTTTCCTCCTGGTTTTATTTTTTTTGGTGAAGAGCCCTTCACCTACTACACCTGACGAGCCGCCACTGATGTACATAGGTGAACTAAAGCATAATTGAAATGGGTGCAGATTAATTCGTGCACGGTGTTAATCTTAAATTAAATTTACTTAATACATATTATGAATGTGTAGTTTTGGAAATAAAGTCATATCTGAACTACTAAACGGTCGTTATATCTCAAAAACGGTGGCTCGTAGGAAAAAAGTATTAATACATTTTTATGATCTACAATATTTGTCTAAGATATTTTTATGATAAAACTTAACGTTTCGCTAAAAATCGCGAAATTCTCATTTTTTTTACCTTTGACCTCGAGTCAAATTTTTTCCATACAAGGAAATGATGGGGAACTTACAAATTGTATTTTGAACATTTCTACTGATTTTCAGCTTGTTGCAAATTTATGTACCTTCACTCTCATTTTCTGGTCTAATTTGACCGGACTATTAAGAGAAAATAATAGAATAAATACGAAATCTAAACTAATATGAACGTCAGTAGGTTTTTGGACTTGCATTCTCTTTATTTGGTTTGATTCACTACGTTTCAACTGGTATGTAAGCATCTCCAGTCATCTTCAGGTGAATACTGTAGTATCAGTATTCAGCAGACGACTGAAGATGTTTATGCTAACAAAAACATGCGCGAAGGAAAACTGAGTGAACTATCTGCAGATTTCAAATATTATTCAAGTCAAATTTTATTGGCAAAGTTTAAATTATTGTATTTAGATAAACGATCAGTACACATTCAAATTGAAGTTAAAGAAACCATTTTGTATTTACTGCTCAGTTATCTGTGGAGCGTCGGTTCGATCAGGGATCCTTTAAAAACCTACTGTTCCAGTTCGCAGATACGCTACACTCTATTTCGGACAAAATAACTTATTTCCTATTCCTTTTTCGTTTAGGTAAAGCGGTTTACCCTAAGTGCTTTAACCGAATCTCGTTTTATATTTTTTATGTCTCCAGGGTAGGATTTAACATTTTAGAGCAATGTTTGCCTTTCGAGTCTGCTAAAAGTCACGATTATTGGTTTATTTTTTATTAGCTAACGTCAGGTGTAATAAGTTGAAAGGAGAAAAATACCACCTTTATAAAGTATATCTTGTCCAAGAGCTTTTAGAAGATGACAATGACAGGCGTTTGCATTTTTGCGAAGAAATCATGAGACGGTGTAACGAGAATAATAGGTTTTCACAGCACATATTATTTTCGGATGAAGCTACTTTCTATATAAACGGGGTGATTAACAGACATAATTATTGTTTCTGAAGTCAAGAAAATCCACGATGGATATTTGAAGCGCATACTCAGCGGTCCCAGAAAGTAAATGTATGGGCAGGTATCATTAATCACCGAATTCTGGGGCCATTTTTTTTTCAAGAACACCCCACAGCTGAACGGTACCTGGATTTCTTAACCTTCTAGCTGTAATTTTTCCCAACGAAGTAAATTCAAATATACCTAATGAAACAATTTGGTTTCAGCAAGATGGTGCTCCCCCGCATTTTCAATGTGAGAAGATATTTAGATGAGATATTTCCAGGTCGCTGGATTGGACGATTGGTATTGTAATTGAATGGCCACCGAGGTTCCCAGACTTAACGCCTCTAGACTATTTTCTTTGGGGATATTTAAAAGAAAAAGTTTACCAAAATAGGCCAATTAGTATTAAAGATTTAAAATACAAAATTAGATTGAAGACACATAACATACCGGCTGATGCCATTCGGAATTTTGTCGACGGATTTTACCATCGTCTGGGAGCATGCCAAGTAGAGGGTGGAGGACATTTCCAGCATTACATTATTATATTTTTTCTGACAAAATAAATAACAAATAAACCATAACTATAAGTCACAAAATGTCAGAACGTGAGACAATGAAGATTTCTTACTTTAAAAGGTAAAAAAAACACCAATAATTTATCATTTCCACTTAATTAAATGGATATTTTTTAAAAACATTTAACAGACGCCATTTTGATATAGCTTGACAGAATCGCTCCAAAATTTATGAGCATACTGTACGAGATATTAGCTTTCAAATGATGTATCACGAGCTGTATGTTTCCATTTAAAAAAAGGTCGATGTCGTCATTATATCTTTGACAAATGCCTTAAAAAAAACTAATAACGTCAAAATGTGAGCATATATAAAACTTATTTTTTTCCTCAAAAGTTACAGGTTACATTAATTTTATTTCGAACTTCTGGGCAACCCTGTATATATTAAATCATTAATTTACACAATATTGACCCTTTTAATATAATGTGTAAACTAGTTATTAACTATGGATAACAAAAAGTACTTTAAACTGAACTACACTGATATGTGTAGATAAATTAAATTGTCAGGCATAAAGTGATTTATTGCAGTTTGTCCTTTCCGGTCTTGTTACACAACAGTTTTTTAATCAAATTTCGACATTATTCCTGCAGAATGCTGTAACCAATAACTTTGCAGCTGTATATAATATGTAAGGAAGTTATTCCTTCACCACATAGTCTATATTATTTGGGTTTAGTATTGATTTCCCTTCTATTTAAATTATAAACGTAATAGTGACCCATCACTTACATTTTTTTTTGTGCACATTTACCTTAGCATTTTAGTAATTGGCTCCATTAAAAGAATTACTTTTATAGCCCAAGCATGCTTTCGCCAAAATTATCGCTTTGAAAATTGTTCCAATATTAAAAGACCGCTATATCAGTCTCTTGGTAAGTTTATCAGCCAGATAATTTCTATGAAAACAATTGTTTCCAGAAAGATACTTAAAATATTTATCAGTCATTTAAAAAAATACAGTTATTGTATTTTAAAATTTTCTACATTCGAATATCAACATAAAACACTCTGTACAAAATTTTAAGTACTTGAAGATTTTAGACAGTTTTTTATCCCTAAACATAAGAGCTTATTAGACATTTTTCGACCTTCGATATAGGTACAGGTAATTTTGCACTATCATGTTTATTCCAAAATTTCAAGAATTGGACAACGTAACAAAAACTTAAAAAAGTAGATATGGCTTTTCATATGGATAATTTTGTGATGAAACAAAAAATGCTAAAATATATAGGGTGTTCCATTTAAAAAATGTATCTTTTTATTGTCCTTTTCTGGACCATTATATATATTGAAATCATTTTATAATATAATTTTTTTATACCACACAACTTTTATAAAAAAAAATGTTTTGATAACTTTAATAGTAGGGACGGTATATTACTTTATCACACAAATGAGCCACCCTGTGCAAGTGTTAATATGTTACTATGCTCAACAAGAAACCACGATGTTTTCAGTTTGCTTTAACATTATCATCAACAACATGTTTTCATCAGCGCAGTTCCAAAGATATTTTCTATTTGGCTTAATTATTCTCAAATGTCAGGCTACACAAAATAGGTAAGAAATCTATTTAAAATGTAAAACTAGAGAATATAATTCACAAAATCAATTTGACATAACAAGAATATCAAGAAGAGAGAAACTGCAGAGTTAGTTTTAGGCGAATCTGTTAACATTTACAGTTAAAGATTTTGATCGAAGTAGGATCGAACTAAAAAAGTTATTCTCATTATTTGTGATCATATTTATGTGTCATACATATAAAAGGTTGAGTTATTTTTAAGTTTAGTATTTTAATTCATGTCGTACATAACTATTTTCTTTTTAAGAAACCATTAAGGCTCTAAGGTAATATTTAAAAATCAATGGCCCACATGACTGAAAATTGTTTTTATCTTAAATTTACTGCTTATTGAGAAAACCGTTCAGCAACAAAGTTATAGTTTAGCTATTCCAGTTAGGTGATTATTTTTAGTATGTGCTTTCTTTTGTAAGCTTTAAAACATTTATTACCTGGAATATAGACAATCTTGTCTTCTTTATAAGCTAATTCTAACGGTTACTTGCGATAAATATTTTAACTTTTTTTTAATATTCTTTTTAGGATTTTCTTTCTGTTTACCTTCGACGATAAATGTGTCTTATCCATTTTTCCTATTGTTGAGCTTCCATACTCACGCTTATCTTTATTAAAATTCATTTTAATTTTTTATATTTCAATTGCCTTAAATAACAATTTATTTAAATTAATTCAATAACTAAAGTACCTATAATAAATAAATCCCCATTTTATTTTAAAGCCAATGATGGTTTTTAGGCATAACCATTACTAGTAAACATTTTGGCTATTATTTCATCTGATATTTCAAGGAGATGTGAACGGAACTATATAAATAAACTCATTTTAGAAATCACCATACTAGAAATCAAAGTAATTTGGAATCACCAACACACCGTACTACAGAAAAATATAATATTTCCATAATATATAATAATATACAATCAGATATAAAAAAATTTAGCTATTTCACTTTTAAAATTAATTTACAACATTTTTTTCTATATGTCAGATTGGAGAACTGATTAATTTTACTATTAAAATCCTACCTTGTGCCAACTAGGATCTTACTGTCACCAATGAGTATTTTTGTAATTCTAATATAATTATTATTTTTCATATTTTTACTATTATTATTGGCTAGTATACAGGGTGATTCCTAAGTTGATACTTCTTTTTAGCTGTGCATAGAAGGCATTCAAATAAACAACATTTTCAAATGAAAACAATGAACTAATATGGTGCTAATTTATAGTGAGTGTCGTCAAAGTGCGACTGCTGCTTCGAGATTATACGCAAAACGCTTTCCCTTGCGGGCTTATCCTACACCCAGAAGTTTTTTTTAATGTTATTCAACGGACCACTTAGGCAGGAACGTATTTGATTGATAGTGTAATAAATTAATGTAAGTACCTTATTTTTGAGTTTCTTGAAAAAGGGTATTTGAAAATGTTGTTTATTTTAATGCCTTCTATACACAGCTAAAAAAGAAGTATCAACTTAGGAATCACCCTGTACAGATCAATATATCTCATCCAAATGCATCTTCGACCTACAGATTGGTTCAGAGGTCTAATATTGGCTTCCTCCAGATGTTACTATATTATTATGTCCTTAAAAGATAAAAATAGATGGCCCATCTGTCTTTTGCAATAAAGCAGGGACGCAAAAACAAGGGTTCCCTGGGGCACAGGTAGACAATGGCGGCCGTTGCGTTATAAGGACTCTACGGAAAGCCACAATCTAAGTATCCACTCCAGAAACAGCGACAGCGTGTTTTCAAGCCTTACGTAAGAATAAAATAAGTAGTGGAAACGCACGCCTTCATCGATAGAAATCAACTTGATTACACAAGACGGACACTAAACTTTTACTACTTTATCGGTCTTAATGATCATTGGTCAAAAGTGAGTTTCATTCCTTGCGATAAAATACGGATTGTCCCATTTATAAACCAGAGCTATTTAATAAAATACGTTTTACCGCAAGCGAACAGGTGACGAATTTATATTTCTTACAAGTGTATTGGAACATACCTAGTGCGGTAAAAAAATGCATGGAAGTATGTGATAGATCAAAAGAACCCTGATTATTTAAATTTTGGTAAAACGCTTATTAATTAAATATTTACAACCATATAATTTCAAATACAAACTTTTTGCTTTGCTGCTTAATAATAATAGTTACAGTGGAAAACTTTATTGGACCGCAGCAAATTTAGGTTAGCAATTAGCGTTTTCAGTTTACTATTCTCGGAAAATCTGAGATTGCTCTCTGTGAGATTCGTTTATTCAATTATCGAAACAATTGCGTTCACTTGGAACTATATGTTCAATTTGCAGAATTCGTGAAAGTAAGCAGAGAACATTTTCATGGGTTTCACTAAAATTGCATGCAATGGGTAGCCAAAAAAATGGAAAAAAAAGAAGATATAAAGTATAATTGGGCAACATAAAAATTTCTTAGACATCAAAACTATCAATAACGCGCCAAATAAAATAAGAAATCATCCTCCCAGTAATTACAGCTTCAGCAGAAAGAAGTTTTTCCACTTTAAAAAGATTGAAAATATATCTGAGAAACCATTCAGGCGAAGAGCGTACAACAAGATTAGCTTTAATAAGTATTCATCAAAAAATCCCAATTGATATATGAAATGAACAATATATTTTGTTAAAAAAGGCGATGAATTACGGTTTAGTTTTAGGCAAAAAAATATGTTGTGCTTTAAAATATGTTATGCTTTTTTATAGTTTATGGTTAATTTTTGTTTTTTCAATAAATAAAAAATATACCCTATTTTTAATATTTTTTTACTCAATTATGCTTACTTCATGAAGAAGTTTTTGTTTAACAAGTATACTATCTGTTTTATATTACCTATATTAGTGAATTTGTATATCTAGTCTAGTCTTGATTGCTATGGCCACCTGTCTTAACAACAATCAGCCAGCTGTGAATTTGTATATCTCACTACAACTTTCTTTAAATATATGTATTTTGAAATTTTTTTTGATTGTCCAAAAAGGGTTTTTTGGGCGTGGCACCCAAAACATTTTTCGCCTTCGGCAATTTGCCTGCGGCACTGCTTCGTAGCTTTTCCTGCCCATTTGGACCCCCTCCCCCCCTCCCCCCCTCCCCGGAACTAAAATTCTAGTTACGCCACTGATTGCATGTATGTATGGATGTATGTATGAATTATGTTTCAGTTGTAACATTTCAATGGGTTAATATTTTTAAAGTCGTGGCGCAGCCAGTGACTGTCTTGCAGCAGAATAAACAACAGGTACAACTGGGTATTGAAATGTATATATGAGAACGCTACAGCTAATGTAAATTACAGAAGAACACCAACAAATTTAAAATAAACACAGGCATCCGACAGGGTGATACCACATCGCCAAAAATGTTTACGAAATTGCTCGAATACATGTTTAAATCTAAAAAACTTAGATAACCTAGGCAGTGGCGGCTCGTCAGGTAAAGTAGAGTAAAAAATAAAACCTGGAGAAAATTTTCTCAACAATATTAAATATTAACCTACCATTTTAACCCTTAAAAAATAATTATGTTCGAATTATTAATATTAATTTAATCCGAATGTAGCTATGCATAATAGGGCCATGGTTAACTCCAATGGACAATAATTATAAACACTCGTGGATTTTGGCGCGCCCTTGCCGACCGTCTCCGTGAGCTCAGAGCAGCAAGTGATTTGATTTTCACCATTGCTATGGTTACGTGACGTCAGTCACGGACAGCATGGAACAATTTGCATACGGTGATGAAGGGCAATTTAAAAATAGATCAGTCGTATGTGCACCATTGTTTTAGCATTGGTTCGCCTAACCTTAAGGTATTTATTTTGAGGTTTCGCGAAACTTACGGTTATAGATATCGTTTTTATGTGATTTACTGTGTGAATAAAAAGTTTTGATTTAATATTTCCGTTAATACAGTAGTGCACGTACCTACTTAGTTTTATTTTTATTGTGAATTTGTACAAAATACAAATATAAATTAGTCAATGTTTGTTTAAGTAAGTAAATCACCATTTTTTAAGACCGCGAGCCGCCACTGAATCTAGGTATAAACATCGATGGCGAAAACCTAACACACTTAAAATTTGCAAATGACATAGCCCTAATAACAGACTGCTTTGTATGTGCTGTAACCATGCTACAAAGATTAAATTATGCTTCTAATAACGTCGAGTTTAAAATTAATAATAAATATTCGCTACAGCGGCGTTTTTTACTATACAACCGATTTGTAATTTGAAAATCGTAACTACAACCCAAATTAAAAACCGCGGCAGTGGCTCAGAGGTGACTTACTGGCATTCGACCGTGGCGACCCGGGTTCGATTCCCGTAGTAGGCATATGTACAATAAAAAAAAAGTATGGTCGAAAGTTAGTGGATTTAAGAATGCAGAGAAGAGTGTAAAAGGCATCATCTCCCAACCCACCCCATTCACGCCGGTATCCAGGCCGATATACACAGAAAATATAAACATCAGTATTATCGCTATCTGTAGGAATCAACTTCAATGCAGAAGCCACCGGATGTAAAATCATAGAACTAGAAACAACCAAGACGCAGTAGGCCACACATCTAGTGTAGGGAACGACATTTTGCGGTTCACTATACACCTCTCTGCAATTTGCAGGTCCAGAAATAGATCGCGCCGAAGTACCCACTAGGATGCGACGCTATCCGTTTACAAGCCGTGTAATAAATCAAGTAATAAAAGTTTAGTGTCCGTAATCATAAAAAAAAAATTAGCGGCAAGCGGACAAAGCACTACTTTATTTATTACACGGTATACGTGAATCTTAAAAATGAGTGGAAAACTGGAAATTTTTGGAATAAGAAAGTGAGTATTTGTACACAAATCTTTAATTCGGTCACAAGATACTCAATTATGTTGTTTTATATCTTCAGTTAAATTTTGGCACTATTTCGTGCACGCCTTCGGCACAAAGGGTTTGTGCATAGAACCTGGGATAAATATTTTAAATCAAATACAAAAATAACAAATTCTATATGACAGATTTGCATATTTTTAAAGTATATTCTTAAACTCATTTTTAATAGGTGTCGTAAAACGACGCGTAAAATTTACAACGTGTAAATTTGGTTTCTTTATCTTTCTTATATTATAGTGATTTGAATAATGTGATTGGTCAATTTCATATCCTAACGACAATGTATATAAGATTGTATCCGTTCAGTTATCCAAAATAGGCCACATATCCAGTTAGTTTAGAGTAAAAGAAACAGCAACTATCCATGTGGAAGTAAGAAATAAATGTTGTGGATCGAGTAGCACACTGATTATAGTGTTTTTTTAAATTCACTCTTTCACTTTAGCACTGATTCAGTTCACTACCAACACAATAACCTAGTTAGTCAGTCAAATTGGCACAGATAAGAAACAATTTATTGTTTTTTATGCCTTTTCTTTCGAGTGAGGCGGTTTACCCTAAAAGCTTTAACTGAGCCATTATTTTTTATTTTTCCACTCCACCGCGGCCGGCTTCTTGTAATTTAGCTGATGTAATTGCCTTTAAGCCAGAAGATTGCGATATCCTAAAATTTACTGCAAAGGATAATCGTCCGACGATATAGTAATAAGGTATTAAAAGGGTTTATCGTGTCCAGTTTTATTATTGTTTTAATGTTATTGTTTTATTACTATATTTACCAGCCGTGGCGTGCAAGGCCGGTTAAAACAGTAGGCAAGAACTGCTGTTAGGGCAAAACCTACATTTTGTAGCATTCAAATTTCACGTTTTGTCGCCAAAAGTCTCGTTTTTGAGTTTGTAAACAATTTATAAATTAATTTAGAAAACTGCTGGAAGTGAAGTTAAAACGATTATTATATTATATGAATATATTTTCGGCGCTTTATATTATTAATATACAGGGTGACAATTTGAAAACGAACAGCATTTAATATTGCCTCTACCAATGATAGTATGAAAATTTGGCGAAACACGTCAATTGATATATCGAGGGGGACATTTTTTAAGACATTTGTTGTCGTGTTACTTTTAACCCCCTAACCCCCAGGTTTTAAATGGCAACCCCTATTTATTTTGCCATTTTTGTGTTCCTTATAAAATTCTACATAAACTGTATCATTTTTTTTTTCAAAAAATGTAATTATTTTATTTTTTCTAGTGGCGATATCGAAGACGAAATGTAGAAATACCTTCCAAATTCCTTTATTTATTTACATAGAACATAATTTTTCATTACCAATGTTAATAATAATAACAAATAGTAGAGGTAATTTAATTTAATTATTTAATTATTAAACACCTTGTTTAAGTAATCTCTTCAAAATAAAAATAAATTAAGAAATCGTCCATGATTCTCAAAGAGACCAGTTTTAGATTGATGATTGATGAAAATTTTCTGATACCGAGACTTTGTGCCTTTCCTTTTCTAATCCTTAAAATAATATTATTAATAGCATTTATAATTTACTAAAATTTCATCATAACTTTTAGAGAAGTCTTTTTATTGAGTTACTGCTGTTTTAAACATCATAAATTTAAATTAACATATACTGCAATATATACCAACAGGCACACTGGCGCTACCAATAAAGCTGGGAATTATGGCTATAAAGTTAATACAAAATTATGCATTGGGACCCTCAAAATGTAATTGTGGTTTAATGGAAAATTAAGCCTCTATCTTGTTCTCCATGTAGAGTTATCTCTTAAGTACCGGTTCAGTTAAAGGGTCACTATCAATGCTGCAATTTGGTTTAATAGCAGCATTTGATGTTATTTTGGACGAAATAATATAACGCTTGGGACTAACGTTTAAACTCGTCATTAATGAGAAATATGGTTTTTAAATTACATAAAGTTTTGGGAAAATTTTAATTTTTTTGACCTAAATTATAATTATGTCTACGCACCGAACAAGTGCACACATGGAAAAATATCAGTGGCGTTCCACTTTTTTTCTAAAAAATATATAACCGCTTCTTAATTTAAAGTTTTAAAAATTATTCTATTGGCAATAACGCTGCAACGAACGGAGATATCGAGCTGCGGTTTTAATATTCTTTCTAGCAAATTTTATCTACTTTTCGATTATGGTATCATAATTATACCGTAGAATTTATTTTTTTAAAGTAAAATCAAAAAATGTGTTATTATTACAAATTGCGCCCTCTAGCATTTTTTTTTGAGAATTATTATGGACAACTAAATACGATTGGTATAAATGCATACATTTCTCTTCCAAACAGTCTTTAGTTTGCTAAAATTGAGTAAGTTGTTGTTTAGAAGTTACAGCGATTCAAATTATTACACTTTCAACAGCTTCTCCCCCTCTTATTAAAGTCGGTACGCCAATAAGACCAAAATGATGCATAATTGTCCAAGCTTTTTAATGGTGTTACCAAAGATATACCTTAATGTGGAATTTTTGGAGATATGTAAAATTTTAAAATTTACTTGGCAATTACGCCCTCTTACGGCAAAATGCGGAACTTAAAAATTATTTCCAGGATTTTCTCATGGCTACTTTAGTTATCATTTTTTTTCCCCGAGTTTCTATGCCCAGTAGTTTCCGAGATACGGCCGGTGGCCATCCATAATGGGACACCCGGTACACAGCTAAAAAAAAAGTATCAACTTAGAAATCACCCTGTATATTAAAATTTTTAATTGAGAAAAAATCTAATAATAACTTGAAAAAAAATTATCATAGTTACTTCTAGTTTTGATGTCTATAAAAAACGAATCATCATAAGACACTTTAAAACACACAGAAAATATTTTAGGAAGGAAATTTTATACTCTACCATTGATTTTTTCAACAAATATTATATTTTATCAAACTCGACAGCTAAAGCTTAAAATTTATTGAAAATCATAACCGGTATGTAATTTGACCGAAATACTCGCAATAATAGACCAGTAAACGCCTGGAGTCGATGAAGCTAAAATGAAATTAGTCTTTGGGACCCTCGGAATTTAATTATGGTGAAATGGAAAATAAAGCCTCTATCTTATTCTCGCTGTAGAGTTATCTGTTAAGTACTTTAGTCAGGGGTTGCCAAAAATCCTGTTATTTCGGTTAATAGCAGAGCTGCACTTCATTTCGGGAAATGTAACATATTTCTTCGGTTAAAATTGGACCGAGATAAGAAATAATTTCTCATTTCTTTTTTCGAGTTGGGTTCCATGAAGGTTTTGTGGTAAAAACTTTTGGAAATATAGTTTAAGAAAAATAAAATGATGTACTAGAAAAGTTTACTCACAACAATAAAACAAGAACTTTATGCCGTTAGAGTTAATTTATTTCTGTTAGTCTATAAAGTTGAAGTTAATTTCCTGTTTCAACTAATCTGCAATAGTAGTTTGTATAACAAAAGTGGATATGATGTCCATATCGCACGAGGAAGTAAATTCCTAGAGCAATATGGACAATTCATTCGAGTTGTCATAATTTTAGTTGGCCGTGGAAAAAAAACAATTAAAGAAAAATTCATTTCCTTGGAAAATCCATGGACTAAATTATACTATAACATATCATATTTTTCAATTTAGGTAATTTCTTATACAAAATTTTTGAATATATTAATCTTTCTTACATTCGGCCTTTTGTCGAATAACAAACAAATAGCGATATATTTATTAATAACCATGAACAATTTCTTTTTCTAAACCATGGCTTTTGCCTGCTTGCGTAATAAACCCGAACAAACCCTATTTTTCTGTGCAAAACAATACAAAAAACATACCTAACCTTAAAACCATTAGTTGAAATTAATTTTTTTCTAAAGATGTTATAATTTAGTGTGTTTTATCTGATTTTATGTACTTATCCTCATGTTCCACCATTTAAGGAACATTCACCCAGATATTTATCTATATCTGTTGCGTATAATAAAAGTTTTATGGTCGATTGAGATTGGATCACTATTCAAAATATATAAAAAAAAAATATCGCGGTGGATAAATATTTGTATGGCAAAAATCCAACTAAGGTTAGTAAAAACGTTTATTTTGTAGGTATATAGTACATTTTATGCAGAGAAACTAGAGATTTTTTAACTAAGAAAGTGCGTCTGTGCACAAATCTTTAGTTTGATCAGAAAATAACAATAGTTCATTAGATATTTTGGTATTATACCTTCAATTTTCGAACCATTTCGTGCACTCTTGAGAAAAAAATTGTATGCATAGTCTGGGATAAATGTTTTGATTTAAATTACAAAAGAACTAATTTCATTTAGCAGATTACCATATTAGTAGGTATTGAAGTATACTCTTAACCTTACTTCTATTAAGTAGCAGAAAATGACGAAACATTTATAACATGTAAGTTTTTTTGAAACTCAGCACTGTGATTGGTCAGGTTCATACCGGAACTTGAACGGATATGAAATCATATCCATTCATCAGTTAAACGGAATAGCCCACTTACCCATTACTTTGGAGTAATAGTCCAGTCAAATTAGACATTGGAAGATACATAAATTTACAACAAAATGGTTGAAAAATAAGACTTAGTTCAATGTGCTAAAGTTTTTAAAAACAGTAATTCAACTCAACAAGAACTTATCACTAATAGCATTCGCTTTCTTCTTTCAATGTAAGGAGCTCCTAAAAAAACTACCTGCTTAGATAAGCATCGACAACCTCCGCTGCTGCTCATCAACATCTTCTTCGGGTATATTACCAAGTTCAAGTGTGGCTTGGTTATCAGCAAGATCCTACAGACTGGGGTTGGAAGTTGGTCAACAATACATTAGAACCAGTTCAAATTTTACTCCCACCTGCGCCGGAAAAATTGCTGAACACAATTTTTTGCAACTGCAAACAGGGATGCAGTGCTGAATGTGGTTGCAAAAAAGTGGGACTGTTTTGTTCTTTGGCATGTACAAATTGTCAAGGCCAGTCGTGCTCTAGTGTTAAATCACCAATAATTAAAGATTCGTTTGATTCCAACGAGGTGACTTGCGATACATCGCTATTGACGCAATTTCCTTGCACCCAGAATGAAGATGAACAAGAAGAAGAAGAACAAGAAAAAAATCGAGAAAAAGAACAAGAAGAATAATTTGATAGTTACTAGTCAGACGAATAACCTTCACTACTTTTTTTTTGATCAACATCGCTTTTATCCATCTTTGCTAATTTCCGTTATTTTGCAATAGTTTCAAATTAAACAGGATCACAACTGACTTGTGAATTAGGCCTACTGGGGAAACCACGTTAAAGAAACGCGCTAAGTACACTACCTCATAGGTGGCGTGGAAACGTGTCTATATTATGACGATTAGAACTTTTACAACTTTTTGAATCGTTATATCTCAGAAACGGTGGCTCTTAGGAAAAAAGTATAAATACGTTTTTTATAGATAATTTCATGATCTATAATTTTTGTCTGAAGTATTTTTATGATAAAACTTACCGTTTTGCTAAAAATCACGAATGATGAGGAACTTACAAATTTTATTTATAATTGTATTTTGAACATTTTTACTGATTTTTAGCTTGTTGTAAATTTATGTACCTTCACTCTACTTTTTTGGTCTAATTTGACCGGACTATAAAGGAAACGGCAAATTTCCATGTGGAAGTAGAAAAACGCTTTTTCACAAAATCCAATAACTTAATTAGAAGCAAATAAATATTTATTACAAGACGTACTAAATTCCAGACTACCATCCTGCCGAATAAAAAATTCATATCTTTAGGATATTGCTTTTCGAGTTTTCCTTAACGCTTTATATTTGTTATCTATTGCCGGATGGTATTTTATTTGAGAAGGGTAAACTATAAGTCTTTGAAATGTCTTCTTTAGAAAACAAAATTGAGTCGGTAATGTATTTGATATAAGATTTGTTTTTGCCACCAATAATTTTATTTAATTCAGAAATTTCGAATTTTTACTTGAAAATCTGTAATAACTATTCTTTTAAAATTTAAAACAAATTTTTTCTTTAAGATTTGGTGTCGAAATTTTAAAAAATGCAACTTTACCCTTAACAAAGTATACTATTTTTGTATTTTTTGCATACAAACAACCAAATCTTTGGAAAAGCTTTGATACAGAACATACTTTTTTCGTATCTTTTACTTAATGGTCCACTGCTCTTCTTTTAAACTCGAGCTGAGGACATATGGTAGACGAACAAGAATCAAAAACACAATTTACTAAAAACAAGAATGCTTTAATTGGTGCAAGAATATCTGTATTCTATGATTTTTCTTAAAAAATTTCTTCAATAAATTTTCATAATGATTTTTCTTTAAAAAATTCTTCAATTTTACATCCTGTTCAATATAATCGAACATTATTTTTTCTGCTGAACCCTTCGTTCTACATGTGAACTCTTATGTGCCCTAAGCCATAAACCCATAATTCTTTTTCTCTTTTTTCATAATGCAAGTCACATTATGATTTTCTCTGCGTTCTATTCATTGAACCGGTTCTTTGTGCCTGCAAATTTGGATGCTCCGTTAAGGTGATATCTAATAATTTTTCTTTTTATTGATTCTCCTGAAGATGAATGCTTCTGCATTCGAAACATGTAGAGAATTTTTCAACCCTTTAAAATAATTTTTCTTTAATATAAAAGTGGAGGACGACTTTGTGTTCTTATTCCTTTCCTTCTAAATTTCCACTCCACTTTAAGTATGGACTACTTCTTCAAGTTGATATCTGTATTAGTTATTACAAAATGCTTTTTGCAATGAAATAAATAATAGTTCGGATTAACCAATGAGGTTCTTCCAAGTTAAATAGTAAATTATTTGCGTGCAGGTTAATCCCTAATAGAAAAACATGCAGATTGAATAAATACTTAAATAATATTAAAGTAATTTCTGATTCAAATAATTATTAGGATTTATTTAAATAAATAATGGGCTTGTCCACTAAATTTTAATTTTGGCTCTATCGTATATAGAGCATGAAAAAAATATTTTTCTACGGCTTTAGTTTTTAAATTTTTTAATTATTTTATGAGAAAATTATTAAACAAAATACGCTCTCTATTAAAAACACGCAGAACAACGTACCGACGTCACAATAAACAACCAAATGAGTAACCCTAAACAACCTTTATCCGACACGCTCCGACCTGACTAATCTCTCGAGTCTGGTATTCTGTTTCTACGCCAAGAAAGCTTAAATGATTAAATTAACAGTTTCATGAATCCAAATATTGAACCAAAAAATTATTATAATAAAATATATTATGATTTTAAAACAAGATTTTTAATTATTTGATGTTTATTTGTTCGTGTAACAGTTAAAATGTTGAGACAATATTATTTGTAATTCTAGGGTTCATCACAAGCGGACGTTTTTATAAAGAATGATTTTTTTTTCAATACCTACTAATAAAAAAGTTTTCCCTCTTGAAAACTCTATGTGTGGACACACTGTATATGTGACTTTTGTATTAATAATGAACGCAAAGATAAACATTTTAAAAATATAGTTGCAGGAAGCTAATAAAAAAAATATAATAATTAAACACGAGTAACTGCGCTAGAAGGTTTTAAGGATAGCGACGCTGTTAAACAGAATAGCGTTTTTAATCATTTAACGGAACTGGATCCGGACAGATAACTTGCCTTATGGACTAAATGTGGCTTTATTTTCCGACTAACATCAATTAATTTGGAAGGGTTCCAAACTTTATCTCTATTTTTCTATAATTTTATTGGGACTATTTAAAACCTTATATTTGCTGCTCCAATAAAATGGGGAACACGAAACACAAACTTATCGGGTATATTATATAAATCACCGTTATATTATAATAATATTGTAAGTCAGGACTCAGGAGTGTACACATTATTAATTTTTTTTAATCAGTTGTTTTGCTCACGTTAGCTACTTTGGTAAGTGCGGTCACCTTAATAATATTAATGAGATTACCCTCCCTCGCCCTAAATTCACCCTTGTCACAATAATAGTTCTTTCAAGGCCACCAAAAACCCATGAGAATTATTCTCCTACGGTCGAAACACACATATTTACTAGTAACAATCTTCTTTTTCCACCACTTAAGGAAAATTAACCAATTATTTTTGTATATCTGTGTCATATAATAAAAGTTTTTAGGTCCATTGAGGTTGGAGCCCAGTCATGGGAAAAAACTAAGAAAGCAAGTAAGTACAAACATTCATTTTTTAGGTATATTCATAACCTCATTGTTAAGTGTCAGAAAACGTGTAAATTTGGTTTCTTCGTAATTGACCACTGTAATTAGATTAGTCAGTTTCATATCCGAACTAAGATGCATATGAAATTATATCCGTTTAGTTAACGGGAATAGGCCACTTATCAAATCACTTTCGTGTAAAGAAAACAGCCAATATCCAATCAATTTGCTGTTTCCTTTACACTTAAGTAGCAGGTAATGTAAGCTATTTCAGTTAACTGTGCGGCAAAATTTCATATCCATCCTAGTTAGGATATGAAACTGACCAATCACAGTGGTCAATTACAGAGAAGCCAAATTTACATGGTGTAAATTCGTTTTCTGACAGTTGAGAGAAGGTTAACAATATGCTTCAAAATTATGCAAATCTGTCAGATAAAATTTGTTCTTTTTTAATTTAAATCAAAACATTTATCCCAGTATTCTATATATATACAATATTTTCCTAAAGAGTTCACGAAATGGTGTGAAAATTAAAGGTATAATAACAAAAATACCAAAATATATTTCTACCAAATTATTGTTATTTTCTGACCGAACTAAAGATTTGCACACAGACCCACTTTCTTATTTCAAAAATATGTTTATTTCCATTCATTTCTAGACAATTACTACAAGCTTTGCATAAAATGTACTATAATATGTACCAGAATGTACCTACCAAATGAACATTTTCTTACTAACCTTGGTTATTTTTTTCCATATAAATAATATATTATTATTATTATTATTATTATTATAAATATTTGCGCAAGGGGATATTTTCTGATATCTACATTTTGAACGAGGATACAACCCCAATTGATCCTAAAATCTTTATTATATGCAACAAACATAGAAAATTAACAGGTAATTCTTCCTTAAATGGTGGAACATAAAGATAACCCGATAAAACGAAATTATAAGAATTCTAGAAAAGAAATCAATTTTTTATTAAAGTTTTTAATATTATTTTATTTCTACTTACAGTATTGCCACTTCTCTTTCTACGTTAATAGTGTTGCTAGTTTGTCAAGTATCGATTATTTTGATAAATTTGTCTATAGCGAACGTTAAAAATTCATATTAATGCACAAAATTCATTTTTAACTATTTAAAACGAATTCTACGGATATTTGGCTGTACTTTCGGAGTTAGACAGTTATGATGCCTAATTTAAATATTTTTTTTTAAATCTTAGCATTAAGTTCGGAAGTGTGGATTGTCCATATTGCTCTCGGAAGTTTGAGCACTCCGCCTACGGCGTCGTCCTCAATTTACTTCCTCGTGCGATATGGACATCATATCCACTTTTATTGTACAAACTACTATTATTATGTTAGTGAGCTGACTTGAAAGTAAACGAGAATAAAAAACAATGTTTAATACCAAAACCTTTTTTATGGAACACCGATGACAATGATAGATCACTACTACAGGAAAGCAATGGTGCACTACTAACGCTCGTTAAACCGACATGGTTTTAGTGGCAATCTGACGGATAGGTAACTTGGCTGGAGGATACACGAGCGCTTTATTTTTCTTTTAACGTAAATTACAATATTGGATTTGCAAACTAAGTATCATTAGCCCTAACGGTTGGTACGGTGGTACTTTAAAACTAATATTAAAAAAAAACCTTAAAAAAATCTTCTTTTTGAAAAAGAAAATCAACTTTGAATTAAATCAAACCCATTCATTTGTTACATTATAAAATTTTATGATATAAAAGCTTGTCGCTGGACTAAATCTATGTATTTATTATAAATTAAATTTAAAATGACCTGTGTAAAGATTTATCCCGCGACAAGCTGCTATATCATAAAATTGTATAATGCAACAAAAGGATGGGTATAATTTTAAATTAAACTTTATTTTTTTTTATATTAGTTTATTTAATTCTTTTTAGTTTTCGTTGGATATGTTTCTCAGTATGTTCATTTCAATTACTGCATTATGGTGCGGGTTTGTTATCAAAGAAATCCATTTTCATCGGAACTAAATAACCATGTAAAATTTTAACTCCGTAGGATGAGAGGGTTTGATTAGAGGTTCGGGTTTATTGTTTTTTAATCATAAAAATACATTGTTATCGAAAGTGATTCACCATGTAAAATATCAACTCCATAGGATAAGAGAAAGGGGTTCGGGTTGGTTCGTATTTTTTGTGGTTTTATCATATAAATACATTGTCATTGAAAATAAGCTACCATGTAAAATATCAACTCCGTAGGATAAGAGGAAGAGATTCGGGTTTTTATTCGAATGTGTTGGAATTTTTTATCATAAAAATGTAGTGTCGTCGAAAGTGAATCAACATGTGAAATTTCAACTCCGTAGGATAAGAGGAAGGGATCCGGGTTTGTTTGGGTTTTTGTTCTGGTTTGTATGGTCTTTTTATCATAAAAATACAGTGTCATCGGAAATGAATTACCATGTAAAATTTCATGGTTTTAGTGGCAATTTGACGGATAGGTAACTTGGCTGGAGGATACACGAGCGGTTTATTTTTCTTTTAACGTAAATTACATTATTGGATTTGCAAACTATAAGTATCATTATATTTAAAACTAATATTTAAAAAATTTTTTAAAAAAATCTTCTTTTTGAAAAAGAAAATCAACTTTGAAGTAAATCAAACCCATTCACTTGTTACATTATAAAATTTTATGATATAAAAGCTTGTCGCTGGACTAAATCTATGCATTTTTTATAAATTAAATTTAAAATGACCTGTGTAAAGATTTATTCTCGCGACAAGCTGCTATATCATAAAATTATATAATGCAACAAAAGGATGGGTATAATTTTCTTCAAAGTTTATTTTCTTCTTATTGGCGCATTGAAATTAAACTTTATTTTTTATTTTTTTTATATTAGTTTATTTAATTCTTTTTAGTTTTCGTTGGATATGTTTCTCAGTATGTTAATTTCAATTACTGCATTATGGTGCGGGTTTGTTATCAAAGAAATCCATTTTCATCGGAACTAAATCACCATGTAAAATTTTAACTCCGTAGGATAAGAGGGTTTGATTAGAGGTTCGGGTTTATTGTTTTTTAATCATAAAAATACATTGTTATCGAAAGTGATTCACCATGTAAAATATCAACTCCATAGGTTAAGAGAAAGGGGTTCGGGTTGGTTCGTATTTTTTGTGGTTTTATCATATAAATACATTGTCCTTGAAAATGAGCTACCATGTAAAATATCAACTCCGTAGGATAAGAGGAAGAGATTCGGGTTTTTATTCGAATGTGTTGGAATTTTTTATCATAAAAATGTAGTGTCGTCGAAAGTGAATCAACATGTGAAATTTCAACTCCGTAGGATAAGAGGAAGCGATCCGGGTTTGTTGGGTTTTTGTTCGGGTTTGTATGGTCTTTTTATCATAAAAATACAGTGTCATCGGAAGTGAATTACCATGTAAAATTTCATGGTTTTAGTGGCAATTTGACGGATAGGTAACTTGGCTGGAGGATACACGAGCGGTTTATTTTTCTTTTAACGTAAATTACATTATTGGATTTGCAAACTATAAGTATCATTATATTTAAAACTAATATTTAAAAAAATCTTCTTTTTGAAAAAGAAATCAACTTTGAAGTAAATCAAACCCATTCACTTGTTACATTATAAAATTTTATGATATAAAAGCTTGTCGCTGGACTAAATCTATGTATTTTTTATAAATTAAATTTAAAATGACCTGTGTAAAGATTTATTCTCGCGACAAGCTGCTATATCATTATTAATATATATATAATTGTAAAATGCAACAAAAGGATGGGTATAATTTACTTTAAGGTTTATTTTTTTCTTATTGGCGCAATGAAATAAAACTTTTTTTATATATTAGTTTATTTAATTCTTTTTGAGTTTTCGTTGGATATTTTTCTCAGTATGTTCATTTCAATTAATGCATTATGGTGCGGGTTTGTTATCATAGAAATCCATTTTCATCGGAACTGAATCACCATGTAAAATTTTAACTCCGTAGGAACAAAAGGATTGATTAGAGGTTCGGGTTTATTGTTTTTAATCATAAAAATACATTGTTATCGAAAGTGATTCACCATGTAAAATATCAACTGCATAGGATAAGAGAAAGGGGTTCGGGTTGGTTTGTATTGAATGGGGTTTTATCATACAAATACATTGTCTTCGAAAGTGAGCCACCATGTAAAATATCAACTCCGTAGGATAAGAGGAAGAGGTTCGGGTTTTTATTCGAATGTGTTGAAATTTTTTATCATAAAAATGCAGTGTCGTCGAAAGTGAATCAACATGTGAAATTTCAACTCCGTAGGATAAGAGGAAGGGATCCGGGTTTGTTTGGGTTTTTGTTCGGGTTTGTTTCGTCTTTTTATCATAAAAATACAGTGTCATCGGAAGTGAATCACCATGTAACATTTCAACACCGTAGGATAAAAGGAAGTGATTCTAATTTAGCTTGCAAAATTTGACCCTGACGCAGAAACAAACTATCTAACCTTGACTGTTAAATAAAAGCTATAAAAAAAATATTCTTTGTGAATTTAGGATTTCTTTTTATTGGCTTTTGCCCCATTCCTCCTTACAATAGGAAACTTGCCAAAAAAGTAAATTCACAAAGAAATGTTTTTTTAATCCTCAGAATTAAATAAAAGTGAATAAAATTTGCGATTTTGTCGTCAAAGCGTACAATACAAATCGCGAGAGTGGGCGATTCATACTAGCCGATGTCACACGGCCAATTTAAGTTATTTTTATTAAATTAAGGACCGATATTTAAGACGCGTACAACTTGCACATGTTATTTTTTCATGTGACATTTTTATGCAACAAAAAAAAATCGAAAAGTTCCCTATTGTAAACTATGAAACGGTTAAAGCTCTTATAGTGTCCGGTGTGGCACGGGAGTAGTTGTTTGAGGGTTCGTAGCCTCGTAGGTAACTAATTGCAAAGCTGTGCTCTATAAACCTTTACACATTACTTTTCCAAAAATATTGATAATATAAATAAAATTATCATATTTTTTATGTCAAAAACAGGTACATGTTCTTCTATTGTTTCATTTAGTCAGCTTATCGACAGAATTTTTTAGTTGCTAAAATCGCTTTAGGAACTTTAATAAATGGATTTAAAATAAAAATTCTGCCTAATTTTTCACAAATCATCATATCTGCAATCAGTGATTTCCGGTTTAGCCAAATGGGGTTGTCGAGAGATAAATAGAATCAATTAAATGCAAATATGTCCGACAGTGGTATTGTTTGCCAGGATTAGTTAAATTTTTATTAACCTCCTTTTTTAGCGAAAACAATAAATCAACATCCGCTATGGTGGTACATATTTACTTAATAAATAAACATACCTAATTCTAATTTTTTTATCATCAATAATAAAAAACCTAATTAAAAAAATACATATAAGATTAAATGGTGTAAATGATTTTATTACAGTAGGGGATTTACAAAGAATTTGTCGTTGACACTCTCTAATTTGTAAAAACTACGAAAAAAGTTTAAATGAAATACTTCGTGAAAATATTCCGTCTCTCGGCAAAGTAAGTATAATTTATAATAGGACGTAGAAACGCTTTTATGTTGGGTTGCACAAAGAGTTTTAATATTAAATTACTAACCAGCCACTTTGACGGTGACATATATGACATTGGTAGAAATACTTCTCTCCAGTCACAGTCTTCCGGTTACCTTAATTTTTAATTTACTAATCGATTCAATTGTGACTGCTAATGTCAAAGTTTGTGTTTTTTTCCAAGCGCTAGTTCGTGCGTTAAATGCACTTAGGCCAGGTTTGACCCATTGTGCTCACCCTGTTTAGTTGTTCCACCCACTCCGTGATCCCAGTTCCTTGCACTTATTTGTGTAGGTCACCTGGAGATAGAGTAAGTATGTCCTCTGGTTCCAGTTTTGGTTGCCCGAGTATTTGTTGCCTCTTTCGATCTAGTGACTCGCAATGGCAAACTAAGTGCTGTACAGTTTCCCAGACTTGTTCGCATAATCTGCAGTCAAGGTCTCCACTGTACAGTTGCGTTCTGTGCAGATGGTTCTTGGCAGCCATGTGTCCTGTCAGAATAACTGTAATGGTTCTCAGCTGTTACCTGTTCATTTGAAGCAGTTGTTTCACATGTCTTGAGCCTGGATCCCCAACAAAGCTTTTGCTGTAGTGTAATCTCTGTCTGTTGCTTCAGTGGATTTTGTGTTCACTCCTGATCCATCGCTTTATGGCATCTCGTACTGTGCACCTTGGTACTCCGAGGGTCGCTTCTAGAGCAATGAATGTATTTTCTGAGCCCTTCCTCGCAAGTTCATCGGCTTTTTCATTTTCTGTAATACCTTCGTATCCTGGAACCCACTGCAGTATTACTTTGTTTATTTTTATCAGAGCCTCCAGTTCCTCTTGACATCCCCATACCAGTCTTGAGGTTACCTTATTAGATATTACCGATCTAAGGGCTGCTTAACTGTCAGAATATACAGGGTATGTCAGTAAGGTGTCTGTCTTAGATAGCACCTAAACTATCAAAGATAGGGAAAAAAGTAGTATCATACAAAAGTTAAAGGGTTTTTTAGGATACATAATCTTAAAATATTTTCTAATCTACAGGGTGGTCCTAAAAAGTGGTACTAAAGAATAAAAAAGAAAATTAAATGATACACCCAGTATAATTTTCTAGAATATGATTCGAATAAGGACTTTGCAACCCTATTAAAATTTTTGAAGTGAAATGCAACGTTGCCAAGTAATTAATTTTTTTCCGAAATTTAAGTAATTTTAAGGGTATCGTTAAAAAATAATAGCAACCTGGTGGATTAACCCTAGGCAAATATAATTTACGTTGTAAGTACTTTAAAGTACGATATATTGATCTATAATAATGTTTTTTAAATCTCTTATACAGGGCGTTCATTACAAGTTGAACTATTCGATAGTTTTAAAAATGCTTTATTTCAATTTTTTTAAATGGGACCCCCTAATTGTTTTAGGCAAAAGAATTTATCTTTCGAAAACCTTGCTTTTTTGTTAAACATGTCATATATCTAAATATCATAGTTTTTGAAATATTTTAGGATTTGTCTTAAATCAGGGTAAAAAAGGAAAGTTCTAATTAAACAATTTAGTCAAGATTGCTTTGGAACAAAAAATAAATAATTTTCTTTGTCACAGCTGTCATTGCAAAATTATTTCGCCAACATTTTGTGCTTTATTACTGTATAAAGTTTAGTTTCCCGAACTAACTTTATCGAAATAGAAAAATATGAGTTATGATAAAGTTAGTTCATGAAACTAAAATTTAAATAGTAATAAAGCACAAAATGTTAGCGAAATAATTTCGCAGACAGCTGTGACAAAGAAAAGTATTTATTTTTTGTTCCAAAGCAATCTTGACTAAATTGTTTAATTAGAACTTTCCTTTTTTACCCTGATTTAAGACAAATCCTTAAATATTTCAAAAACTATGATATTTAGATATATGACATGTTTAACAAAAAAGTAAGATTTTCGAAAGATAAATTCTTTTGCCTAAAAAAATTAGGGGGGTCCTATTTAAAAAAATTAAAATAAAGCATTATTAAAACTATCGAGTTGTCCAACTTCTAATGAACGCTCTTTATAAGAGATTTAAAAAACATTATTATAGATCAATATATCGTACTTTAAAGTACTTACAACGTAAATTATATTTGCCTAGGGTTAATCCACCAGGTTGCTATTATTTTTTAACGATACCCTTAAAATTACTTAAATTTCGGAAAAAAATTAATTACTTGGCAACGTTGCATTTCACTTCAAAAATTTTAATAGGGTTGCAAAGTCCTTATTCCATTGAATCGTATTCTAGAAAATTATACTAGGTGTCCTATTTAATTTTCTTTTTTATTATTCAGTACCACTTTTTGCTACCACCCTGTAGATTAGAAAATATTTTTAGATTATGTATCCTAAAAAACCCTTTAACTTTTGTATTACACTTTTTTTCCTATCTTTGATAGTTTAGGTGCTATCTAAGACAGACACCTTACTGACACACCCTGTATATGGATCCACTTATTGAGGTAAGCCATCCTATTGTTTTTATATGCACACATGGCGTAGATTTCTGCTTGGAATACTGTGGGAGACTTTCCCAGAGAGAAAAACGCTTTTTTCGACGGTCCTACTCCATTTATTCCCGCTCCAATACCCTCTTTGGTTTTGGAGCCGTCTGTGTACCAGTTTCTGGTGTTTTGTTTTCCATACATTCCGTTCATCAATTACGACCTCATATGGTATATCATCATCGAACTCTGCGATCTATAGAGTTTCATTCTTGCCTCTCCTTTTATCACCAAGTGAAGTGGAGGAAGATCTAGGTTGATCTCCATTGCGGATGTGGGGGTTGATTTAATAGCCTTTGTGATGTTTAAGCAGGCCAGTCTTTGCAGGCTTCCTTGCTTTTTTATTGTGGTTTTCTGCTGTACCTTTGGCCACCATACCACGGCTGCATATGTAATTGCGGGTCTTACCACTCTGGTATACAGCCAGTGCACCAGTCTAGGTGAGAGTCCCATGTTTTTCCGTACATTCGCCTAGTGACTATTAAGGTTACTTCTGACTTCCGGATTGTTTTTTCCACGTGTTTGTTGGGGTTAGTTGATTTCTGTTAAAAGTCTTGCAACCTAAGATTAATCTGATCTACTAGTTTATTTTGAGTTAATACTTTAATCCGTATACGTTTCGGAAGCAGAGGCTCCCATCCTCGGTGGAGAAACCTTAAGCTGATTATATTATACAATATTTACAGTGGTCTTTACTCGTGCGTCAATATTAACGATTTACTGATTTTAAGCTTTATTACGGCCCGAGTACTATTCTCCCAATGAATATGGCACATTATTTTTTCTCATAGTCTAGATTTGTGATTTACAGTATCGATGCTTTACAACTAAAAACATCTCTGAAAATCTGATATGTATTTTCAAATATTATCTGGTTGCCTACCTACCAGAAATCATCTTCCATGTTATGTAGAATCAAACAATCAAGCTACCTGTTTTTAAATAGATTATTTTTATTATTAAAGATGATCAATAATAATTGTCAAGTTAGAGAAAGTCAATTTCTTAGGTTCATAATTGGTCAATAATGGCGGTTTTATAATATATTAGTACTGAAAAAACTTTTTTTTTAATAAACAATAAAAATTAGGCTTGGTCGCGTTTGTCGAAACATTGTCTTTTATTAACATCACTACGTACTTTTTGTATTTAATTTCTTTAAAGCGGCGAAACAGTTGTTTTTAAATTGTAGTTAATATAACCGGTTGCATTATAAACGCTTATTATAAATCTCATGTTTCTCTTTCTTTCTTCTTCTTCTTTTTCTTCTTCTTCTTCTTCTTCTTCTGCTTCTTCTTCTTCTTCTTCTTGTGGATATTTACTAATAAATATTTGCGATCACATGACTCATCTGTGTTCCGTCCTTGGCCGTATGTATAGACTAACACCGTTCGTAGTCCGGTTTATTGTCATATATTGCACAACCACGACATCTTCTGCCTTTCCATTCCTTCCCTCTATCTTGCTCTCGATAATCAGTTGTAATAACTGGTACTTCGTATTTCGCATTATGTGCCCAAAGTATGCGGTTTTTCTTTTCTTGATTATTAGCAGTAGTAGTTCACGTTCTCTGTTTATTCTTCGTAAGACATTCTCGTTAGTTTCTCATGCCGTCCATGGGATTTTCAGCATTCTGCGCTATGCCCACATCTCGAAGGACTCTATTTTCTTCATTGTGGTTACCTTCCAGTCCAGCTCTCTACGCCGTATAGTAGTACCGACCCAAAAACTCTCTTTCCTTGCTATTATTTATCTTCTCTTGTCTTGTCAACCACCCTACCAGTGATTTTATCATTAATCCGAGTTGAAAACAAGCCGCTACAGTCCATTGCATTGTTTTAAATAGTTACTTATTTCTCACTGAAAAACGTCCTGACCTATTGGAGTTCCGGTCAAGGTCAAGAGGTGTATGGGCGCTGTCGGTATCCATACATATAAAACTGTTTAAGTTAGACTCTATATCCAAACAACATAATAATGAAAGTGATCGGAAATTGTTGCCACTTAATAATAGTTTTTGCAAGTAAAAAAAAACGTGTAACTACATTTTTTTTAAATTTTGCTGTAAATGTTTTAAATTTAATTTTTTTATAAAACTATACCAAATCAAGTACCGTAGACTCCCGATTATCCGAAATAATGTTGACCGGATCGATTTAGGATAATCGAAATTTAGGATAATGCGGAGATTGAGGAAAATCATTAACTATAGGAAAAGTAATAGGAAAAGTAACTAGATCTATGTACTTTAATAGATGTACATAAATAATAAAATCTAATACTTATGTATGTACATTAGCATGCATTTATATTCATAAATTCAAGAAAGATTTAATTGGTACTTGTTTTAATTTTAAAGTCTGTCGATTTTTAGGCCCAATGTCCCTCCACCTTTTGAGTTGAGGCACGTAAGTAGGTGTCGCACTAGGCTGTTGTTCCACATAAAACATTTGCGCCAAAAATAAAACCTATATTATGCTGAATAAAACATTTCTTAAAAATAACATTTCTTAGACATTTCGAATAATACATAGCAAGAATCATTTCGGATAATCCGGTTCATGGGTCGTTTCGCATAATCGGGTTTCGGATAATCGCGAATCTACTGAACTCTTGCCGAACACCATAATTGTCAGACTCGCTCCGCCAATCTCATAATTCCACCAAATTTGAGGCTACCAAAATGTAAAAAAAACTCAGTTAATATTCAACTTTACAATATTTTATCCCCAGCAATAAGGGGTCCAAGTAATGCTCACATTTTTATTATATAAGAAATTAAAGAGTTTTTGAATATCTGACTTAAAAATATTGTGTGCTATTCCGTTTATTTTAATTGTAATTTTGTATCATACCTGGAAGTTGTATGACTTACTACTACTTGTATTTTACAAATAATGTAGATATATTATATTTTAAAAAATGCTGATAATTTTTAGGATGAAATAGATCTTTACAAGAAGCGACGTAGTAATTGTTGTTCTAATAAATATTAACTGGAGATTTTTGAAACTTTTATATAATCTTCTAATTGGTATACGATAACATAACATCTGTTATATTGTTTTCATACCATAAAATCATATTATTATGTATTGACGTGGTTATAAACTTAAATAAATGTAGAAGAAGAATTTCCTTTAAATAAATGTATTAAACAAAAGTTAGTTAAAAATTAAATTTTAATGGTCGGTGGCTATTATTTCTTTTTAAAATATTTCTGTCCATAACAAAATTATATAATTTGGCAGTGATATAGTGTAATTGTACCTCTGTCCTCTAACTTTTAATTTTAAATGCATCAAAATATAACATACCTGTAGCATGATTTTCCAAGTTCCAACATTAATCAATTCCATTTAAAAATTCCTTTAGTTTAAAATTCCATTTACTCGTTCACTCTACATGATTATTCTTTAATTTGTTCCAGAGAAGCCATTAGGTCGATGGTGAATCAATTCCAGCAGCCGGAGCCTTTGATAAATGCGTAGATATTAAATTAAGACATTGCAGTGACAACCAGTTTTGTTATACTTAATCAAAAACTTCTCAGAGTTTCTCTTTTTGGAAAACTTTATAACTGCCATCTGATGTTGACACTGCTAACTAGAAATTCTTACAGTTTATACACTCTCTTGTTTTCCTGTCAGAGACCAAGTTTAAGATTGTTTCCAATAATTGCATTTTCCCTGCTGGCCTTATTTTTTGACGGAAATTTATTTCATTTGCTTTCTATTGCGGATTCTTGAATGCCAGATGCCTTATTTCAGTCTGTCCTTTATCTTCGTTTGTGATGAGTCATCTGAAATAAATAATCCTCTGTTATTATATTTTTTTTTTTACTTTTTTCATATAATTGCGAGACAGATACAGGATGAAAAATTGCGAAAGTGTCACTTTTTCGTTAAACTCCTATTACTATAAAACTTGGAAGTTTATTCAAAAACCCTGCAAGTTCTTTTTTACAATTTAAACCAGTAAAATCCAGAAGTACCAAAAGAGTATTTTTGAAAAGTAATGATGTCGTGAAATTTTTCTTTAATTTGCACTGTTTCAGTTGAAATGGAATTAAAAATCATACAAAATTAAAGTAATCAATCTACTCTAAAATTATACAATAAGCCCTAATATAATTTAAGCCGCGTTTAAATATCTGTAACAATATCTGAGATAAAATAGTGGAATTTAGTATCAGTTAAAATATATAGAAAAAGTAGCGCTAGCGCGTCTATATTTTGCATTAAAGTACACAGGGACGCCAAAGGTAATGGATTCCATGGGCACAAGTAGACAATGACAAGCTTCGTCCTTATTGGGTCTCATCAGAAAGCCATAACCTGTAAGCAATTTCCATTATAGCGAAAATATGTTTTCAAGATATTTTTACGAACAAAAATATGATGAAAATTTAGTATCGCCATCTATTGGAATCAACTCAATTCATCATCTAACGTGGAAACATAGAAGTCATAGATGAACTATAAATATATCATCATCACAATCATGTCATTGAAGAATAGGAAAAAATGTGTGATCTTGACCACCTGATCGACCGGACCGTCAAAACGTTAATTATAACGTCAAGGGGAGATGACAGTTCCTCGGATGACGAAGAATATATTGATTTTTTATAATTTAATTTCTGTATAATATATTTTTTGGATTTTTTTGCAAAGTTAAATAAAAAATAAAAGTGTACCTAATACTATGTACATTATAATGCACGTCTTTGTCACACCATTTTCAGTGTACTTAATGAAAATAAAGAATAAATTTGCAATGAAATCAATGCCAAATTATGAAAGTGGCTTAAATATTTGTTGGGTCACTCTGTAGTCCCTTTGCATACCTTATGAGCTTTTATTACTCTACACCTTTCTGAAATAGAATATTTTGCAAGTCCTTGTTTGTGAAGATAACCAGGGGCAAATATAAGAAGTGCACCCCCGAGAAAAGTGATCAACTGGATGATGAAATATCACTTAAAAGTATTTTATATCGGAATCTTCTAAACACTGATCAATGTATGGATAAAATAGTTGATGAAATTAGTTTAAGGAATAAAATGCAACATAAATATCAAGAAGAAACTAAATTGGGCTTGCCCAGCCAAACGGAAATCGAAATGTTCAAATGCTATAAATGTACCTTTCAAACTGAGTATAAACGTAATATAAAGCAACATCTGCATAATCAAGAGCAAATTCAAAAGTTTAAATGCGATCAGACGAACTCAGAGTCCTGAATGATGTCAATCATTCGTCGTTCTCGCATCAGTATTTTTTCTAATGAAAATTTACGTCATTCTGGAAATCAATTCTTGAGATTTGCCCCTACACGATCATCATTACTGTCATCCCTTTATCAACACCGTTAGTTTAAATGATAGTGTAGGACTGCTAAAGATGTTGGGATGTCTTTTTACCGTGTTATATATTCGATTCTTATTTACAAAGAGGCGGCATTTTATGCTAGAGTTTTTAAACAGAAGATAGAAATGTAAACAAGAATGTTATATTGATGGCTCTTACTCTACATTAAAACCTCTATAATATTATAAAGCTTGAATGAACCACAATAATACTATTCGGTTCAGGCGCGGATCCAGAACTATGTGTTGGGGGGGGGGGGGGGTCAAATCATGTAAATGCAGTGAAATTTTTTTAGGGCCACGCCCAATGTGTGTTAAGAAATGCGCCGCAGGCGAAAAATTATATAATAATTGCCAGGTTCGTTATCGACATTAATGTTTTTTTTTTAAATATTGATACACTCGATAAAATAATAAAAAAATTTTAATCACAGAATAGAATAAATACAGGGTGTTACAAATTCGACATACCAGCATTGGAATCTCGAAAACCATAAGAGTTAGAGAAACTTTTAAATGGGGGCAAAGTTGTGCAATTCGGTGCTAATTATAATTCCGCTTTAAAAGTTTTCAAATTTCAAATACTTCCGATTTTATTCGAAAAAAACCGAAATTTTGCAAAATTGTTTTTATTTTTTCCTGAGCTCATTTGACTAGCTATTTAAAAATAAATGACACTTTGTCATTGCCACTTTTTGTCCTCTACAAAAGACGTTACGTATCCGAGCGGCCATCACCAACTTTACTTTTTTAAATACGGACCTGGATTTTTTTTAACCGATTTTTAAACCTCCTACCCTCAAAATGTAATGGCGATATTACTTTCTCATAATGATGAATTGACATTGCTTATTTTTTTAAATTCATATTTTTTACACTTCTTGTCAGTCCTGTCCTGGCAACACGAATTACAGAATTAATTAAAAACTTTATTTTATTTAAAACCTTAACAAATTAATTTCATGAAAAAGTTTGTCTAAAGTTCATGTTAGGTATATTTACATACAGGTTGCATTTGGTAGGATAAGGAGAAGATCGGTTGAAAGGGCTGTTGCCAAAATTGGAAGAAAAATCGATCTTTGTATTGAGCAAAACGGCAATCTCTTTGAACATTTAGAAAATTAGGATTTATAATTAGTAAATTTAGAATTATTGGAAAATTCTTATAAAATAAATTATATTACTTATGTATGAATGTTTTAAATAAAATAAAGTTTTTAATTAATATTGTAATTCGTTGCCAGGACCGGACTGACAATAATTGTAAAAAAATGAGCAGGGACAATTCATCATTATGAGAAAGTAATATCGCCATTACATTTTGAGGGTAGGAGGGTATAAAAATCGGTTTAAAAAAATTCAGGTCCGTATTTAAAAAAGTAAAGTTGGTGATGGCCGCTCGGAGACGAAACGGCGGATCTTTAGTTTAGTAACGTCATTTAGTAGAGGAGAAAAAGTGGCAATGACAAAGTGTCATTTATTTTTAAATAGCTAGTCAAATGAGCTCAGGAAGCGGCATTATAATCAGCACCGAATTGCACAACTTTGCCCTCCTTTAACCGTTTCTCTGACTCTTATGGTTTCCGAGATTACAATGCTGGTATGTCGAATTTGTAACACCCTGTAAAACTCATTTATTGGTAATGTTGCGTTGAATCTTGTGACAAAGCTGCAGAGTTAGTCAAAACAATAAAAAATTGTTTGTGTTTCTCTGTTGGGGGGGTTGTCATGACCCCCCCCCCCCCCCCCCATCATTCACAATATTGTTCTATCGACGCCCAGTTTAAACTTAAAAGAGTTCTAAAAATATGTTATTCTTTGAAATTATAGTTTTAGCTGATACTCGCCTGATACTAAACCTATGTTCGAAAAAAACAAAATGTTAAATGTAAAAGTTGAGTCAGTAAAGTTTGTCTCAGGAAAATGTCAAAAACTTTTCTAAAGACTCGATAAATAAAAAGTTTTTGATTTAATGTGGTAAAATTCGATACCACTACTGGGACTTTATTTAATGTAAGTTCGATCTATCAACGATACAATTTCGGGACATTTAGTTTTAAAATAGAGGAAGTTTAGAGGGTCTTTTATGTTTATAAAATTTTACCATAATACATTGTGTCATGAAAATAACTTATTAGATTTAAATTGGTGACTCTTTGGGTATCTTAGAGACACGTTCAGTCATTATTTTTATCGACGGTCTAAAAGGTTGGGTAAAATAACTCCTAAAATTAAATGTACTGCATACTTATAGGAATATTGATTCGAATCTCAACAGATTTGGTCAGCTGAGGCTCAATGCGCCAGCTATTGAAAAGTAGTTATAATGACTAACGCCAACGTATTTAAATTGTTCTGTTTTAGCTTGAACTATGGTTTCGTATAGTTTGTATAGAACCGCGAATATTCCTACAGTGTAGATATCTACAAATAAGGACTGCCAGCAATTTAAAAGGTTTTATTCCTGCAACTAAACGTCTAGTCTCATATCTAGTGCGAGAGATGTATTTATAACGATTTATTTATTAACTTGAACATTTTGTGACAGTTTCAACTTAACTCACAACTAGCTCTAATACACAAGCGATATTTTAAAATACATATCTTAATATTTCTAACGTTTAGAGCTAGCTGTATTGAAACTTCAGATCCCAATTTAAAAAACACTATACAGCGTGATTCCTAAGTTGATACTTCTTTTTTAGCTGTGTATAGAAGGCATTAAAATAAACAACATTTTCAAATACATTTTTTCAAAAAACTTAAAAATAGCTGAGTTACAGAAGAAAAAATCTAAGCGCGGGCCTGGTAAGCAAAACGTAGCCCTTTACTTTATATTGCTTTTGTCCTTTTTTTGTATTGTTAGTATGTTAGTAATGCATTTTACGAGTCGGTCGTCAGTTCTTTATTTTGGCAATTCACTCCTGTGTTTTTCTAAAACAAGTTAATTTTTAATTGGTCACACGTGAAATATGGTAAAATTTGAAAACAATTCACTAATAAATATGGTGCTAATTTAGAGTACCTAAATGTCTTCACAGTGCGGCGTTTGCATAATGTTATTCAACAGGCAAGTTAGGCAGAACTGTATTTGATCCATAGTGTAATGTGTGTATGTAAGTACCTTATTTTTGAGTTTTTTGAAAAATGTATTTGAAAATGTTGTTTATTTTAATGCCTTCTATACACAGCTAAAAAAGAAGTATCAACTTAGGAATCACCCTGTAGATATATGCAGCGTGTTCTATTTAAAATAACAAAGTTGTGTGTACTTCCAGTTTAACTGGAAGTGACAGTCAGACGTTTGAACACTAAAAATGTGCGCACAGTGCGACCATATTAACCTTCCAAGATTACATAAAAATATATTATTTTATAAGGACGTTACAAGCTGAGTAGTAATTTCGTTGTCACTCTGTATAGTGGTAACTTGTTGGGTTGCACGCTAAGCCATATGCACAATTATTTCAACACTCAGATAACAGATGGTGCCTGGTATTGTTTCTATCTATTTTAACAAACGTATTTACTAAAGGGGTTTAAAATTTAGACCATCGAAATATTTAGATCTAATAGTCTCACAGTTGTGTTTTCACCGTAACTTTATTTTATATGCCATATGACCCTTTTGTGTTAATTCAATTATTTTGTTATAAAATCATCTCACCCATAAATAATTGTACCGGTATGTTGTTGCTCAAACAGTTTTAGTTCTAGAAGTTAGAGAACACAGTACGTGCTAAAAAACTTTTTTCTTCATAATTTGAAGAATAACCAAAACAATATTTACAATACAAAACTTAGATCACTTATTCTGACCCTTGTCAATTTAAACCTAGAACTGTCATTTTAGGACAGTTTTAAATTTAGATCCCTTGCGAATACAGCTGTAAATGTATAAACCTAGATTTAGTCAAATTCATCATTTTGTAGTTTATCAGCAAATAACAATAACCTCTTCAAATATTATGATATTACGATTCTTTTATGTAACAATATTGTCGGATATGGATTGGTATCCTTAAGAATGGATTACTCATCTACTACTTCGCTGTGAAGTTTATACTCTAAATGGGTGATAAGTTTGATAAAAATAGATGTAGTGGAAAGATAGTGCATAGAACAAGGACATGAACATTTCTAGTTTCGCAGGACGAGTCAGTAGATAAATGTTTATAAAAATAACTGTTTGTAATTGATTGAAGACGGGGTTCCATTTTGAATAGTTTATTTCAGAAGCTTTTCTCCTTATGTTAATAATTCTTGACACAGCAAAAATGAACCCCTTTACTATACTGGTAGGGGTTACAAGACATTATAAAAACTCAAAGAAACACTGGAGTTGTTTAACGTATTCAAGTGTAAGGGTAACCTCTACCCGTTTGACCACTCAAGTTTCTCTAAATAATTTATAAACTAAATCTCAGAATCAGAGCAGTTTCCAGTCAGTGAGTAAGTGATTTTTGTAATGTTGATTTAAGTGTCAAATTGTTTATTTGTCTTCCGGCCTGAGTTGACTGTAAAGCAGGAATTGTTTCTCTTGAACTTACTTGAAATAGTATGTGAGTTTTAAGGGGACAACTCGTCTTTAGAGAAAACTCTCAAAATTTACTGATTTGGTAACTTTATTTCTATTTCTTACGACTTGTATGTTATTCACTATAATGTAATCGTTAATTGTGTTGCTTTGCTTCGCTTTACTAAAACTATTAAATTTCATTAAGTCGATAGCGCACAACAAATTAAATGAATTTAAAAGTAATTTCAAATCATCCAAGCTACACATTCCAGTCGCCTGCCATTTTGATACGCGACATTATTTTTCTTTAATATAAGTAGCCCAAAAATAGATGATCATTTTTATTGTGTTGTTATGGTTGCGAATAAATATGTTATTTACAAGATAACGTCACAGCCTCTGAATATCATACGTTCTAATATTTGTATCATAATTGATTATACAGCAAAAAATACTTTGGATATACAGTTGAAAGAAAATAGTTTGAAATTCCAAAAGTAATGCGATAAAACTCGTTACTTTTAATATTTAAATTTTTTAATGAAATCTTATACCTCGGCCTGTGATTTAATTTAAAATATATTTGCTATTTGTTCTTTTAGCAGAAAATAACGTTTTTGTATTTTTATGCTCCCCGTTGGCAAATTTTTTAATAGGTTAATCTACCTTATTTTACAAGCAAGAACTTTTATAAAGAATTATTTTTTTTCTTGTATTTTACTGTTTGGTTCCTTTGTCCTCTTATACCTCATCCGTGGACATATTGCCTAGAAATTACAATGACTGATTTTCTTTTCCGTTACCTGAAAATCAAAATATTCAATCTGGAATTGTAAAGATTTTGTTTCGTTTATTTGCTTGTTCTTTCTTCTGTGTTAGTGCATTCCGGGAAATCGGAAAATAGTTAAGTAATTTATTTTGCCGTTTATTTTTTGCTCTAGATAAGCAAACTTCGAATGTATGCTTAGTTTAAGGTAATGGCTTTTCAGTTGTTTTACGTTTCCCAAACAATTGTTTTACAAAACCAGTTACAAACTACAGAACAAATTATATAAAAGCGGTTTTGCATTGACATGAAAAATATAAAGTGTTTCTAAATAAAAATTTCTTAGTAATTATTTGACGTATTTGAATGTTTTTTCCTACATCCAAATATACTCGACAAATATCCTTATATAATAACAATGAACGACAAATCTGTGAGTTGCCGAATAACGTTTAGTCAAAGATATTTTCTGTTTTATACTAACAATATTAACCTTCTGCTTGTGTGTAAAATTGGATAATATTTTTTTTTGTTAGGCGAATAAAAGTAAAAGGAAAAATTTTTTACTTAATTTCCACTTTATTTAAAACACACATTTTTGCCATGCAGCTTCTTTAGGTATTGCTTAATTAATACTAAAAAAAGATCTTCATGTCAGAAATCAGCCAGGAGCGACCGCAAAGGAGTGGCATCAACACAAATATCTAGACTTCTTTTAATTTCATCCAACATTAAATCAAATCAGTGAAAAATTTTGCGCGCTGGCTGACCGTTTGATCGGAAATGGTAGGGTAAGTTCTAGATCTTAGTGAAGCGATCACCTCGCCGGTTGTATGAAGCCAGAAGAAAATATAGTTTTAATTTCGACAAAACCGAAATTCTGGACGGAGAATAAAATTTTAAAAAACGACTTTTTCTCATTCGTGTTCACAGAACTGAGAATACTGTAAATTTTAACAGAGATTTGCAAAACTTAGGTAACAGTAAATATTACCAATATACACTTGCGTGCACAAACAACGGCTCTTAAAAAATTTGATAAAGTTGTAGGCGTGTTAACTTTTTTATTTTTTAAACTTACAAAAATTACGTTTTTATATAAATATGTGGAGATTCTTTGATGAAGTGGCACTTCACTCACTTCATCTGAATAGCCGCAACTACCACGAAGGCCGTTAACTGACACAACGCTAAAATTATTAAAGCGAGGTTTTCAGAAAAGCAAAAGCTACATATATATTATATCAAATAATAATACTCTTAGCCCAAGTTAAATATATCACTGTTACGCGATATTTGCTTAGTTTTTGTTTTTATTTTATATACTTATAACTATTAATTTAAATTTAAAAGTTTTTATTATACTTTTGTAAGCTAAAAGTTTTATTTCCTGGTGTTGTAATTTTTTATCTTCATTTTATGTTTGGTTGTATAAAGATTTTTAACAATAATTAACTAACCAGCAACTATTACGGACATAAATGATATTTGCAGGCATTATTTACTCACAATCAAAATGGCTGATTAGTAAATTAAAAATTAAAATAAAAGAGCCCCTTGTGTGTAAAAATTTCCCTTTTCCAATCGGAGATAGTGCCGCCCTATCATTCCTCTGTACTCAAAAATTTCACATTGTTAAAAAATTAGATTTCTCTGTGATGTCCTTATAAAGTACTGACCAATCACAGTTTATTGCTTTTACTGAGACTTTTTTTCAAACCATTAAATTATATAATTTATATGTAAATGGTGGGTACAATATATTATTAATTTATTCAAGATAATAAAATAGGGTCAAGTAGCCTAAGAGTACGCGCCCGCCTAAGAGTACGCAACCACTATATTTATTAACAAAAATTCATAAAATACGTGCTGGCATCTATGATTAAGGTTATTAGTTATACAAGGTGACACTTGTTTAGTTTGACACTTCACCCGGCAGTTTCTCGACTGAGCGTAAATTTTTAAATTTAAATTTGTCGTTTAAATTTACTCGCCACAGAAAGACTAATTTTTATAAGTTTTGAGGTGTTTAAATTATTTTTGCAGTGGTAAGTAAGCAATATAGTGTCTTTTTATGTGTCTTGTCACGATTTCTATTCAAATAACTGTATTTTCTTTTTATTATATGCATTAATTAAAGATATTTGAGATTAAATTTATCAAATATGTTTATTTCTCAAGAGTACGCACATAGTTATTCTTAAGAGTTCGCACAAGTAGTCCCTTTAAGCCTTCAAGAAACAGCGGCGGTTGAAAAAGTAAAAACAGTAAAGAAAACATAAAATTTAAAGATTGTTTTTCAAAAAAATTACCACTAAAGAAAAATAAAGCGTTGAAGTTCACTAAAGAACAAGAACCCCAACCTTCAACATCATCTAAAGGAGATGTCGAATGTGAAATTTTTTGCCCCGCGTGCAACGAGAAATTTAAGGACCCACCGAATGAAGACTGGATTCAATGTTTTGAGTGCGCCCAATGGTGGCACGAAGAGTGTACTTTTTATTCAGACGATTTCTGCACTTAATTTACACATGCGTACTCTTAAGGCAAGCCATTCTCAAGAGTACGCAAGTGTAAATATTCGAAAACATAAAAAAAATACGTTTTAGTTATTTTCAAACTTTAAACCACTTGTATTTCAAAAAAAATATTTAACGAATTGAAAACCATTTTCACATCTTGCAGTAAACATTTGCTAATTACCAATAAAAACATATTAGGTGCGTACTCTTAGGCCACTTCCCCCATCTATAATAGATTTATCAATAATGCAACCTGTTAAATGTGCATAGAAAATGAATTTCATGTAGCATTATTATTGAGTCAGTTTTACCCTTATTTTTAATATGAGGATTTGGCGAAGCGATAAAACATCGAGCTTAAGAACCAATGGTTGTAAGTTTAAACCCGGCACCCGGCAAACTTTTTAAAAAAATTTTAGCATAAGGTTCGTAAGCTTTGTCGTAGAAAACAATAATATTCAACTCGGGTGGATTGTCCATATCGCTCCCGGAAGTTTGAGCACTCCGTCTACGGCGTCGTGCTCAATTTAGTTCCTGGTGAAATAAAGACATCATATCCACTCTTGCTTTACAAACTACTATTGTGAGTACAAACTTGGATCTCACGTTATAGTTGGGAAAGTCTTTATTTTGTTTTAAATCAGTGTTTATTTTAAGAATTTTGATTTAATTTACCTTGTTCACAGGTTTTTAGGTGGTTTGATATTGGACCAGGATGTATTTTGTACAAATTTTCACTTGGGGTAAAATAATATATAATATAAAATAAAAATACAAATTTAATTGATTTATTTTTAATACGATAGTCAGTTGCATCACCCCAACATGTATATCAATCAAGAGCTTATTAATAGGTTTAGAAAAAGAAAAAGCATTATTAAAAGAAAGATAGATAGTGACAACGTTACATATATAAAATAAGTTTGTTGCAGGTCAAAAGAGAGTAGTAAAAGTACCACAAAAAAATTAAATACAAACAACAGATAAAATATACAAAGAATGTAGATATTTAAATGATCAATACAAAAAAAAACACTATCTATTATTATATTGTCACGAATGGTGCCTCCATATATTCATTTACAGAATAAAAGGAACTTTGCAATAGAATTTTTTTTATTGTACGTTTAAATTGACGATGGTTTAAAAGTTTAACGGTATTGCTAAGTTTATTATAAAGAGATATATTTAAAGTATTACGTTCAGTACTTGCTAGTCGATGCCTAGGAATCAGTAAAGTATGGTGTGATCTTGTGTTATATGTATGATTCAGCGAAAGCTTAATATGTTATCTGGGTGGCTATGAATATTAAGAAGAGTTTGGTATATATAAACACAGAGTAAGGGCATAATTTTAAATTTTTTAAGGATGGGTCTGCACGAACTAAGCGGACCTACTCCCTCGATTGTTCTGACAGCGCGTTTTTGCAATTTGAAAGCTCGATCAGACTGTGATGAGTTTCCCCACAGAACTGTACCATAGGACAATAGAGAATGTACGTTTGCAAAATAAACCAATATCAAAATATTTTTGTCAAAAGATTTTTTAAGTTGCTTAAGTAAATATATGATGATTGCTGAGTCTCGAACAGAGAATATCGATATGGGGGGACCATTTTAAACCATCATCTAAGAGGAAACCCAGTAACTTTACATGGGTACCCTTGATAGTGAAGTTATTAAAGCTGAAAGTGATTTTTTGAGTTTTATTGTTGTTATTACTTGCAAACCAACTCTAAGTACTAATACAGCAAATTGGCATGCATTTCTATCGAAACATACAGCAGTAAGTGCATATTTATTAACAAAATTTGCAAAATAAAATCAATTGACAGTAAAGCGGAAACTAGTTTTGACAACCCAATTTTCGTTGAAGTTAGCTACTAACTGATTATCACTGGTCAACAAAATTTAAGATTTTTTTTGTCCCACGAGCTGAAGTGGGTGTACTTGGTAATACTTTTTAAACATATTTCATATATGTTTTCAGAATTTTTCCATCACGCAGGGTTTTAAAGTGACAAAGCATAGAATTTTTGTGAACGTATATATTATAATATGGGTATAAGTTATGAAAAAATAAAGTACAAAGTGATATATTTACTTAGAAAATGTGGTCATATATGACTTTCGACTGTACTTTGCATCAGAAACATCTCTCTTCAGCGTCCAGCAATAGTCTGCCAACATAGCGGGGCTCCATTTGCCTTGGTATCTCTTCTCCATGTCCAGAATGTCCTGGTGAAATCGCTCGCCATGTTCGTCACTTACTGCTCCAAGGTTTTTCGGAAAAAAGTCCAAGTGTGAATGAAGAAAGTGTATTTTTAGACTCATGTTGCAACCCATGGCTTTATATGAGACCAATAAATTGTTAACATTCTCTACGTAATTTTCGGATTTACGATTTCCCAAGACGCCGTTGCAAATGTCCTTGAAAGAAAACCATGCTGCTTTTTCGGACAAGGTCGTTAAGTTCTTCTTGACTTAGAAGATGCGGCGCACAAGAAGACGAATCTGGTGTAAATGTTGGATCCAGATCAATATTTTCGGCTGAAAAACTTTCGTTGTTTACTTCGTCATCGGCAGTTTCATCGTCGCTCGGTGTCATATTTTGTGGGGGGGTCAGGCACAGGTAATTCCGGACTGTGCGGCACTGGTCTCAGTGCAGATGGAATATGAGGATATTTAACAGTATGTTTGGATTTAGAAGTTATACCACTGATATTTGTAAGACAAAAATAGCAATCGGTAATATGGTCTGATGGTTCCCTCCAAATCATGGGAATAGCAAAAGGCATATGTCGTTTACCTTTTGCCCACGCTGTAAGAAGTCTGACACACGTAACACAGCAAATATGGGGAGCCCAGCTTTTGTCTTGATCGCCTTCTTTACACTTGAAATACTGTTCATAGCATTTATTAACGAGAGGCGTGAAAGACCGTTTTTGAGATTTAAATGTCAATTCACCGCAGATGTAGCAAAAAGAGTTCGGGTGGTTTACACAATTTCTTGGCATTTTTACAGGTGAGTTACACTACAATAGCTTAAAATGCACCACAGCACATTCTTCAAAACGTTAAAAAAGTCTGCGTATATGTTCATTCACCGAGCTCTAGCCGATAACTAAAACAACAATAAATGTTATGTAGGACTCGGAACTGCTTGCAGGTCTCAACAAGCCAAGACATGTTCCGCGTGACACACAGAGCACACTTTGTTATTTCTAGTCACAACAAGTTATTGTTACAATACACAAATAATAAAATAGCAATGCCTGACACAAGTTTTTTGTTAGATGACTCTTATAGTACAGACCTATGCGTGCATTTTATAGGTAAATAATCACATATACTGGAACATAAAAACTAAGGGTGATGGAGAAATTCTGAAAACATGATTGATTTCAGCATGCAAAATTATATTGAAATCAGACATTTTTGCGCTTGGGACAAAAATCTTGTTAACCAGTGTTATTAACCAGACGTATACAAGTGGTATTTCACTACTTGGTTTAAACTAGAACTTGAACAAAAGTTTAAATTCTACTTTAATCGTAGCCAATACAAGTGGCCCTAAGAGCTTTCCAATTAATTGAATAATAAATAACTGCAAATTAAATATTTTCCGTTTAGCCCATAACTTCGCAGAAGATAAATACCGACCCGACCAAACTCCCGAAATTATAACTTTTGACTTTTACCCTATATTTAACCCTTGAATCCAGTAAAGGGTAAGTTTAAGTGGAATACTACAGTGTTTCCCCTAAAAAGCTGCTTGCAATTTTGTTGATCCCCAAAAGTTGTTAATTGAAATCGTTTTGAAAACAAATATAGAGGCAAGAAAAATAATCCCTGTAACAATGTTTCTATGTGGGGCATAAAGTTAATCAAAATAGATGTTATTCTGTAAACATTTTTTAACAATAATAAACTGTGGAAATGAAAAACTTTTGTATTTCAGGTGCAAAGAACTTTAATGATAATAAGCAGAGCGCTCTCGACCTTAAGGATTCATCTTCAGTGCCTGTTTGTCAGATGTAAACACAATCGAGATAGGTTGGTTGGTTGGTTGGTTAAAGGCGGCGGTCAGGCGTTCGGCCTAAACTTCTTGCACTGCAACCTAGTTGCTTATTGTGCGCCCCTGTCTTACTTGTAAATTTTTACCAAGCTTGTAAATTTTTACCAAGCTTGTATATTATATGTGAGGCGGTTTCGTCCTCTTCGCCGCAAAGTCTACATTCAAAGGGATTGTAAATTACTATTCGACGTAGGTATTTTCCTAAGTGGCCTGGGGCAGTTCCCAATTATGGCCCTCGATTGAGTTTGACCAGGTATCATGTTCCATCGGGATAGGTGTTGTATTGCGCCCACCTGTCTGATGTGGCTTCGGTTGCCTGTTTTGATATACCAAGAGCGGGTTTAGGGCTCGGGATAGCAATGAGCAATAATAGTATTAGCTGTAAACAATACAATTAAAATGAAATTTTTAAATTTTGAATTTAGTTTAAGTGAAAATCCTTGATTGATTACAAAATTTTAAAAAATCACATCTTTAATTGTAGAAGATAAAAAAATATGTTTTTCACCTCTATTAAAGGTGTATTTTTTTAAAAGTTTTAAAATAAATTAAGAATTTTTACTAAATCCAAAATTTTAAAATTTTGTTTTAATTATATTGTTTACAACTAATACTATTGATACACCTGACACCGAACTATTAAAGATGACCCCTTAAGGTCAAAAGCGCTCTGTTAATTATCAATTATAATTCTTTGCACCTAAAATACAAAAGTTTTTCAAGTCCATTACCACAAGAGGTACACAAAGCCACTACAACTCTTTCAATAAATAACTAACAAGACAAGTGAACAAATGTATGAAAGGCAATGATTGGTTGAACGTATCAATTACCTAATTTACACAAGCGGCGGAAAGCGCATTAATGGAATGAGAATTTTATTAAAATGCTGTAAAAACCGTAAGATTAATTTAAAACACAGGATATTTGTAAATTATCCGATTTAAAGCCGGATTTAACCTTCGTGTAAACGTGAATAAGTACAAATTATGTCTCACAGCTACTAACTTGTGTTTGTAACATTTTAAAGTTAACTTCATTATTTTAACACCAGTTTTTTGTTGTTCTTTTTTGCGACTTCTCGATTTAGTACATTCAAATTTATTTAAAATAAATATTATTTCGAAATTTTCACTAGATGGATAAGAAAAGAATCAATAAGATTGAATTTTTCTAACGTTGGCACCCTTATAGAACTCGTCGTACCTATAAACTCAATGCGCTTTTTCACTAAAACACATTTTTAGTTAATACGCACTCGTGTAAACTTAGTAAATGAAGAACTTCTATGACATTATTCTTAAACCTTGATAAAGAAATTTCCCAATAATTTCTGGATGGTGTTATTGAATAATATATACTTATTTTAATGGGTGCTTCCTGGATTAAATTTAAGATTAAAAGTTTATTTACTCATATGTCCTAGAATGCATTGTTTTCGATATACAGAATAATATTACTATTGTAATAATCTTGATAGAACTCGCGAGATCCTGGCCAAATCACGTAATATGAATGACATGCTGGTTAATTTTAGTGTGTAATGTTGGTATGACTTGACGTAAATTACAGGATCAGACTTATGTTTAAACGAATAATATTCTTTAAGCCACAAATAGTTACTGTTGTCATGCTAAACAAGATTACAATAAAATGAAGGTAAAAAGTTGCAAAACAGATTAGGAAATGACAGCTTCTTTTATTCGTCTATCCCTTGTGTTCTTTCCTCGTTTGGAAATAGGTAATTATAACAGAGATAGTAGATATGCTTACCGGTCGACACAGTGGTAAATAGAAAAACTCGTGTAAGCTCTTTGAGTAAAACATACAATAGAAATAAAATAGTAGAATTTAGTGTCCGTTAAAATATATAACAAAAGCACTACTCTGTCCGCTTGCCGCTAAGCTTCTTTTGTTTATATATTTTAACGGACACTAAATTCTACTATTTTATTTATACTTACACACGGCATTACGGAATAGCGCTGCAAACCGGTGGGCGACTACAGCGCGATCTAGATCTGAATCCACACAGCTGGAGAGGTATGGAGAAAAAATGTTTCCTATACTGGTAAAGTGGCCGTTCCGTGCTTGATTTATTTAGATTTATTTATATTCTACATTTTCACGTTAGATGGCTATATCTTTTGTATTGAGTTGATTCCTTATGATGGCGTTACTGGGTTTTAATCGCGTTTTTAGTTCTTAAAAAACGCCTTGAAAGAACAGGCTCGCTATACTGGGGGTCGCTTACGGGTTATGACTTTCTGATGAGTTCTAACAAGAACGAAACAGCCTGTCATTGTCTACCTGTGCCCCAGGGATTCCATTACCTTTGGAGTCCCTGTGTACTTTAATGCAAAAGATAGACGCACTACTCTGTCCGCTTGCCGCTAAGCTTCTTTTGTTTATATACAATAGAAATGTTTATTTGCTTTATTTATATAAAAATTATTAACTTATGTGTTGTTAATATATCTAATATTGACATAGGCGTAGCTCGATGGATCCTTTGTGGTGCTAAGCCCCTAAATCTAGCACCCTCAAAAAAACACAATCTTTTGACAAGAAAGAGGTTGAAATGTTAATTTTAAAAAACAGACCACAATAATAAGATAGGAACTTCATAATTTGTTGAATACCGAAACTTTTAGTTGTACGAAAATGAAAACTAATAATCGCTAAAGGTGAATTATTATTTTACAAACCCTATAAATCCGTACGCCAACACGTTAACTACAATTTTTAGCAATAAAAAAATGCTTCCTAAGATCACACGAAACCACAATAAAATTCAAAACAATCAATTCAGAAATACCGAAAATATGAGCTTGTTTCCATTATAAGTGGGACATTCATAATAATTGCGAAATATTTTTTTTTTATTTTAAAGATTTAAGGTTAATAATTGTCTTGCATTTTTTAGTTGAAATCGATTTAAAAAAATAAATAATTACCGAAAAACAAAAAAATAAAAAAAGTTTTGTCCGAAGCGGGATTCGAAACCGCGACCCTTAGTCCCATAGTATAGAGCCTATACCCCTACGCCAAGAAGGCGCTTTCTAAAAAGCAGGTTCAAATGCGTTATATGACTAAATGCAAGAAATTGTTGTAAAAATAAATTGAAACTGTTTAAAAATACCTTCTCAGCAATGGCATCAGCTGCGGTACTAGGCAAACAATAGTTATGATCCATAATTAATTGTTAGTTATAGTCTAAAACAGAATATCATACGTTTATGAATCAAACATTGGCTGAATACGTCTCTGTCAAAATCTGGGGAAATTTTGAAAGTCAGCCGGCTGAGGTCATATATCTGGATGTGAAATGTCGAAAAACGAGTTCTCTCGTTAATATTTCTTTACGATTCTAATTAAAAGATGTTTAACCATAATTAATTAATCAGCTAGTTTGCCTATGACATAAATGACATTGTTAGGCAATATATACTCACAATCAAAAGTGCCTGATTAGTAAATTAAAAATTAAGATAACCAGGCCACAATGACTGTGACAAAATTATTTCTGTCAATGTCATATTATTATGTCACAGTCAAACTTACTAGTTGGTTAATTATTGTTAAAAATCTTTATACAACCCGACATGTATAAAATCATAGGCAGCCACTACTCAAATTTCTAAAATAATATCCAAAAATCTATTATGATAGAACAAATTACTACACCTTTTTATATCCAGTAATACCAAGTTTTTCTCGTTCTGTTTAATATTACATTTAACATTTTTTAACAGCCAATCGACTCGAAATTGGTTTTGAAACATTTGTCTTTGCGACCATTGATGAACCAAAGTAAAATTTTCAAAAATTAATTGTGTGTCTCCCAATATCAAAATTATTTAAATAAACTTGATTGCTTTTACAGTTTTTGGGTAAAGTATTATAATTATAATTATTAAGCAAGTTTACAGTTTAAATTTCGGCCGTTCAAGGTTTTTTAACTTGGTTTAGAGAAACTCGTGGCAAATTACTTCTTTTTTGTCGAAATTGGTAAAATCGATTAATTGAATTACTGTTAGGTATGTCTGTACAACATCTGCCGCCTAATAGTTGAGCATAGTTATGATAAATAGTTTTGTGTTGAATACAGACTAAAACTATCAAATATTTTTGCACTTTCAACTAAATGACAAAATGTAAATTTATTTTAAAGTGCCTCGATTCTGATATGAGATGTTAAACATTGTTATATAAATTGAGTTTAGTTGCCGCTGAGCTTGGCAGGTAAATATATTACAAATAAGCGGGTAGTTTATAATAGTTAACGACCCATTCCATCCTCGTGTATTATCAAACTAAATATTTAATGTGTTTATGGTAAATTAAGTTTAGGTTAAGGGTCAAGTCTGTAAATGGCGGTCATCTAAGGGTAGATATGTACATAATTCCTTACAAGGAGGGAGTTAAGAAGAATAAAGGGGGGTAAGAAGTAATACCCTTCTATAAATGACCTAAGGTGCCCAAAATCTTCTTAATTTTACCCGATTACATCAAAAATGTATTGCAAAGCATCGACACGAATATGTTAAATTTTTTTAACTTGTTCAATTTACGCCTGTTGTGCTTTTTCTGTAATTATTGTTATAATTAGATATAAATGGTTCTATGTTGTTTTTACCAATTAACTTAATTTTTTTTACATTTTGTATAATTTCGAATGCCGCGATTTTCCCATCTTACCATCTTCTCAATCGAATATCGAATGCCACAATCTGAGGCAGTACAGATATAATTTTTTGATAATAGATTCAAAACTTTTTTTAACCTCTTTTCTCGAAATTTCTTTTCTCGCGAATAATAACCAAACTTCCACAATTATGCCAAATCTCGGCTTGATTCATTAGGCGTTAGTTTTAGTTTAGGTTATATTAATACTTAATGTTTAATACACTCTACTTATTTAGCAATTGGTTGTTTGTGAAACATTTTAAATATATATTTTCTAGTAAAACACTCGTAGATTTTAAATGTTGTATTCCCATTTATTAGAGAATTGCTCTACATAAGTTTCGGCTGTTGAGAATAGAATCAACAATGGGTTACATAATGTAGATTGTAAGACAATCAATAATGTTGTGTTAATAAACAAAACTTAGGTCGAATGCTTGTAAACAATAAGGATAAAATAGACAAATTAGATAGATCAGTGGTTAAAATTGATTGTTCTGTTTGTGATGCAGTATATGTATATAGGCCCCTTTGAAGCAGTGGTTATCAACCATTTTTTACACGTGACCCTTTTTATTTATTTTTTTAATGTTCGCAATCCCGCATTCGTCAAATTTTTTTATAATTAAAAGAAAAATAAATATATTTAAGAACTTGCCCAAAGTGATGATATTTTTTCATCAGTAATTTAATGTGATGACTGAGCTTACATCTGTATAACAAGATTTACAATTCTTGGTTGAGTCTTTGTCAAAGCTAGTCTTGTGTCATTTTGAACATCCAACCCGTTGCTAGCCTTCATTTTAATCTGCAGGAGAGTCGAAAATCCACTCTCTCACAGATAAGTAGAAATGGCACTTTAATTATTTTTATCGTATCATTGAAGATTAAGTCATTTTTATATGATATCTTTATTAATAATTACCTATTAACATCATAAACGTACTAAAACCTGCATAACACCTTAGTTACTCATAATACATTAGTTACCATAATTTAATACGTTAGTTACGAAAGCATAATACGTTAGATACCAAATAATATTAGAACTATTTTTCATGAACATGTAAAACAATATTTTGACAGTTTTTAAATTTGATGGATACACCTTTGTTTTTAACGTCCACGATCTTAGGTATGCCCTCTGAAGACTGATTAATGACCGAGCAAGCACTCCTTTCGATTTCGTGCGGTTCCCCAGTACTTAGTCCATTGCCGGAAACATCGCCGATTTGAATCCAACATTTTTCTTCTTGATGAAACGTATTAAGGCGCCGTATTTGTCGATTTCCACTCTTTCCTTCAGTTCTAAAGTCGCTCGTAACATGGAATATTTCGGCCATAAGGATGAAGCAGAGTATTCCTCAGAGAGTTTTGCAAAATACGCCAGCAATACCGTTTCTTCTGCACCTTGAACATGTACTTTGTTTCGCCACTCACAAAACTGCCGATATTCTTTTTCATAATGGATTTTAGATTTGTCCGGAAGCAAGTTCAACCTTATAATGTTGGCTGCAGCTAATATATCGTCAGGAATATCAAAATCTTGCATGATTTTAATGATGACTTTTTGAAATGCCAAAATAAAATGACATAAAACCTTGTTTTTATTTTCGCATCGCCGTTGTCAATGATACGATAAAGCTTTGAATACAACTCGATTATTAGCGATTTAACACCGTCTCGGACATTGCGGGTGACTCGGCTGTTGCTTCGTCACCTAGTAATGTCCTCGACTATTATAAATCGCATAATAATCTCGTTATATTAATAGCTATAAAAAAAATACATAAACATATAAAATTGAGTAAAAACGGGTTTCACCACCTGAAAGGGTGTTTTCACCCCCCCCCCCCCCCCCACCCCCCACCCCAATAGGATAGAGAAAAACAGAGGTCAGAGTTGGAACCAGCGACTTAAAAAACTTATACGCATGTGGGTTTAGTCCAGTGGATATAATATTCATTATAAAGGTCACATTATGTATAGGTAAGTTCACATCAATGAAACGTCACTTAATCGACCATGAATGTTTATATTTACTGCGGACCTTCCCGTTCTTAACCGGAATCCTAAAAATGTTGCCATGTAATAAATTTAACTTACTGCTTTTACCCAAAGCTCAACCTCAAAATAGAGTAAAAGGGTTATTTAGTAGCAAACCAGCTTCTATTCAACGAATAAGCAACATGAAATTTGGTGTATCCTAACACTTAGTTAATTAAAACCTTTCCCAATAATGAACTAAATGGAAGAAAATTAATCTTGTGTTACTGTTAGAAGAACGACAACGGGCAGGTAAATAATAAATAAAATTTTGATTTATTGCTGTAATCTTTAGTCTGAACCGAAGTCCGGTAATGACAATGAATTATTATACATTTGGTTCTGGAGCCCTTCAAAAACATTATTTTCAGTTGTGGCAGTTAAAGATTAGCCCAAATCGGTAAGTTTCAATAAACTGATAACGTATACAGTCATAGCCGATTAAGTCATGTAAGTTTTTTCGAATTGTTACTCGTTCTAGAGAGACAGGGTGTTGAAAGTAAAAGTTTATTCTCGAAAATAAGCCATAATTTTAAAGCGGTTTAATGAATCGAATTGAAAGTTGGCAATATTATGTTTTTATGAGCAAGAAATAAGAATTTGTAGAAATTTTTTAATTTCAAACTAGAGGGCGCTAGTTATACACTGGGCTTCATAAATCTATGATTTTTTTCTTACCTGTGATATTAGGTGCTTTTCAATTATAGTTTCTTAAAGAAGGACATTTTTTGAGTCAAAAAGGTGTACTTGATTGATCTTAATATCTTTAACGGTTTTCGAGATATTTCCCTTTAAACATCCCAAAGCATAAAAAAACATAGTACATAATTAAATTACCATTTTAATTATCAAAAAAAAACCTATATAACATAATCGGCTTAGTTTGATGTCTAGTATCTCCAGTTACTCTACGGCCCATAAGTTATGGGACATGTATTTTTTTTTCTTACGACCACCTATGAAAATGACAAAAAAAGCACGGTTAATTTGGCTCTAAAGCGCCGAATATCACACGCGTGTTGAAAAAATAATTCAACTCTTGAGTTGAAATTCAAGGCACACTATTTAATTTAAACATAATATGGTGCCAATTTGACAGACCACCCCTATCTATTAAAAAGAATAAATTTTAGAAAGCAGTTATTTTAAAAAGTTTAACTTTTTTTTCATGTATTTGTCGAATGATTCAGAATTAGAGTGTGAAAATACTCCATCTGAAATTATATAAAATGTTAATAATATTTATATTGGAAAATCTATTACCAGAAAAAACAAATCGCGCTGAAGAAAGTGTCATGTATTAAACAACAAATGTTTATGGGTAGCCATAGTGTAGAGAATAGAGCTCTAGCCTACTTACAGATCGCAAGTTCGTAAGTTTAAATCCCGTCAGGAGTATTTGACTTTTTTTTATAAAAACATTTAATAATTAATAGAATTATTTTGAACTGAAATTTTCCTTGTTGAGTGGATTTTTTAAATTTATGTTTAATGCATTTTTCCTTGATTAAATTTAAAATTTTTCATTCTGGTTAATCTAGAAGTCAATCCAGGATTAGTTCTACCAATGATATATAAAATATGAAAAAATTAAAAAGTTAAATTACAAATAAAGGAAAAGCCTATTGACAAACTATGAAACCAGATATTAAGTGGAACATAATCCTAAGTATGCTAATTTCAACACTAGTGTTGATATTTTTTCAACACTAGTTCAAATATTGTTTTCATAAATCAAAGACTTTTTCAAGAATTCTTTGTAATCGTAGGAAAAATAGTGTACTTTACTAGTGTTAAAGTGATTATTCTAAAACTCGGAGAATTTTCGCAATCGGCTGACGTCTCGTGCTAAATATCTCCTCGTTTGAAAAGTATCACTTTCATCACTTGTTATGTAATATACTATTGTTCATTTTCTTACGTTTTTAGCCATAGTAGAGATCCTTGAGGGTCAAGCAACATAGAGATCTTTATTACAACACTTCGACAAAAGCTCAAATTCAAACTCATTATTAATTTTAATGCGTTTTATTTACTTAAACTATAAGAACTAAATACTTCGTTTTCTTAAACGCTGAAGGAAATTTCCGAAAAAACCTTTTCTTGGTTTATTTTATTATTGCTAAAGGTTTTAATTAACAAAGTGTTGGGGTAAACAAGATTTCAAGCTGTTTTTCTTTACAAAAGGAAATGTATTACCAAAATAACCCTTTTACAGTATTTTGAGGTTAGGCTCAGGTAAAGCGGAAGGGTAAATTTAACTGTAGGCATCGAATTACTTACGCAAAGCCAGCAGGAAAGTATTCTGTTTCTAGTTACTGTTTTTGCAAAGACGTGTCTTGAATTATTTCGTTTAATTTATTATAATGTTCTTCTGAATAAAGAATCCTTTGTGGTTTGTACAAAATAAACGAATTAAATCCATAAATACTTTAAATGAATTTATTTTAGTCTATCCAACTCCCTGTCAATGCCACATATCTTTTTTGGGATGATATAAATTTTCCAAGAGTTTTCGACTTGCATTGTCTTTATAAAAAATAACGACAGTGCAAGTCCAAAACTCTACCTGCGTTCAAAAAATATTATTGTCTCTGACCTTCAAACAGACAATGGATAAGTAAGTAAATTTTTTTTTCCGAAGGCCCGTCCGTGCGCCTTATGCACTTAGGTCAGGTTTGGCCCATTGTGTTTACCCAGTTTGATTGTTACACCCACTCAGTGATCCCAGTTACTTGCAGTAGTTTGTGAAGGTCAACTGGGAAGAGGGCAAGGATGACCCCTGGTTTCAGTTTTGGTTGCCCGAGTATTTGTTGCCTCTTCCGATCTAGTGACTCGCAATGACAAACTATGTTAGTTACAGTTTCCCTGACTTATCTGCATAATCTGCAGTCAAAGGTCTCCATTGTAGAGTTGCATTCTGTGCAGATGATTCTTGATGAGCCATGAGCCATATGTGCTGTCAGAATTCCTGTAACGGTTCTCAGCAGCTTCCTGTTCATTTAAAGCAGATGTCTTGGGTCTGGATACCCAATGAAGCTTTTGTTGTGTTGTAATCCCTGTCTGTTGCTCCAGTGGATTTTGTATCACTTCTGATCCATCGCTTTATGGATGGCATCTCGTACTGTGCACCTTGGTACTCCGATTGCTGGTTCTGGATCAATGAATGTGTTTTCGTAGCCTTTCCTCGCGAATTCATCGGCTCTTTCATTTTCTGTAATACCTTCGTGTCCTGGTACCCACTGATTACTTTGTTTGTTTTTGCGAGGGCCTCCAGTTTTCCTTGACATTCCTATACCAGTCTTTAGGTAAAATTGTTGCATATTAGCGATCTAAGGGCTGCGTGACTATCAAAATATATATGGATCTGCTTATTGAGGTATGTTCTGCTATAGTTTTCGTTCGCGAATTGTAATATGGCGTAGATTTCGGCTTGGGACCCTGTGGAAGACTTTCACAAAGAGAAAAACGCATTATTCTCCTGTCTTACTTCCTGTATTCCCTCTCCGGTACCCTCTTTGGTTTTGGAGCCGTCTGTGTATTAGATTATTGCCACAAGAGTAGTTTCTGGTGTTTTGTTTTTTTATACGTTTCGTTCATCAGTTATGACCTCAGGTGGTATGTCATAGCGAAACCTTGGATTTATGTGGTCTGTAGTAAATAAATATTGGGACTTTTTTTTTCGATAATAAAATGTATTTTAATTAGCAACAGTTATTACTAAGATCTAATATTACCTATTAACTAATTTATTTTATCAATAATTACATCACTATAGCCAAATTGTTTTTTTGTGTATGTACAACAAATAACAAAACTTTTTCTTAATACAGCCCCTGACAACCTGTTAGGAAAGCTGAAACAATGGCCTATTGGTCCAAATACTTTATAAGCTTAAAAGTAAGATTGATGTTATTTCTTTATATAATAATTTATTCATCTTCTTTTATATTTTATTTTGTATATTGTAGAATGGACTAATAAACGTCTTATTATTATTATTATTATTATTATTATATAATAATGCACTGTCTACCTATTAACTTATAAATATGCCAAACCTATCATTTTAAGTTTCTGCCGAAGCCACCTGAGCAACTCAAATTGGTTAAATTAGATTAGGGCGACTCCTTGCCGGTGAGTAAATGTTAAATTGCATTAAAATGGAAATTCAGTTAAGATACCACCATCTCATTCACGCTTAATTTATTACTAATTATCAGTAAATTGAAATTGATTTATTTCGGCTAATTTCATGTAGAAAGTCGTGTATATGAATGCATGTTCCGAGTACTAGACAGTAATTTAATCTAAGTGTTGTAATTAGTAATAGGTGGAATAGATGTTAAAAAGCTTCTTCTTATTAGTGAAATAAAATACTGGTTTTAGATTTTTATTTTTTTATAGAAAGCACTTGCGCCACCTGGTGCCATGATTTTATACCATTAGACAACTACACCGCGGCAGTGGCTCAGAGAAAAATAATGCAGTTTGCCAACCTTTAAACGGCATTTCTATATTTTAATAAATTGGTAAACCGTAAAATGAAATATTATGAAGGTATTAAACTGGTGGATACTAAACTGCTGGACAATTGCTTTCGAGCAAGAAAAAATTTGCCTAAATTTAACAGTTAATATTTTCTGAACCAGATATGATATCGACCTACGGTTTTGAATGGTTGATAGATTCATCCCTTGGAAAATAATTGTCAGTATTAAATTTTCTTTAACTGTCATAAAATTTTATATACAGGGTGTTAAAGAAGACGATGAGTTTTGCTCCAATTTTAATGGCGTGTAACTTTCACGATATTATTTTAAAATTTTATCACTCTACGTCAATTGAATCACTCGTTCATAGCAAAAAAAGTAATTTGTAAAATTTTTGATATCTGCTATATTTTAAGAAATACCGATTTTTTTGGAAAACCTTGCTTTATATTAACTTATTGGTAGCTAGATCTCAATGTGTGTTGTATCGTGCAAACTTTGCGAGTGACTATTATACCTTATGAAAAGCTTGATTATGTTCAGTAACAATAGTTGTACCTAAATGTTATTATGTACACTTACAGTGGCGTACTAGGTTATCCAAAAAAATCGGTATTTCTTAAAATATAGCAGATTACAAAAATTTGACAAATTACTTTCTTTGCTATGAACCAGTGATTCAATTGACGTAGAGCGATAAAATTTAAAAATATTATTGTGAAAGTTACACGCCATTAAAATTGGAGCAAATATCATTGTCTTCTTTAACACCCTGTATATAAATTGTTCTGACAGTTAAAGAAAAGCCAATATTGACAATAATTTTCCAAGGGATGAATCTATCAACCATTCAAAACCGTAGGTCGATATCATATCTGGTTCAGAAAATATTAACTGTTAAATTTAGAAGAATTTGTTCTTGCTCGAAAGCAATTGTCCAGCAGTTTATGTTACATATTTACGGGGAGTGTTGATAAAGTGCGGCTACTTTAAATATTACGCCCGGTATCGGTACAGTGGTTACGTCGTGTAGAACATTATGTTGAAGAGATATTTAGTTATACAGGACCTTCTTCGTATTGGACGTTTCTTTTAAAAACAATGTAATTACTAGTAGAGATTCCCCCCTCCCTTCCTTAGGCGAACATAATATTATTTCTTAATAAATTAATATTACCATGTTAAAAGTAAACTTGATCGAAAGAGAAAGCATAATCAGCCTTAACTAGAACTCAGGAGCAGCCAAGCTGCCTACCTCTCATGTGTCGAATAAATCACCGACAACAATGAGCTAATGAGTCTAGAGGATCTATATGCTAACTGAAAATCAAACGTGTCACATTGCCAACCCAGACCACTGATGAGCACCCAGAATCAGAAACACGGATGACCTCACATTTCATTGTGTGGTTGTTGTGAGGCAAGGAATGTTAACACCAAATTAAATGACAGACTTGCCAACATCTCAAGGATTGAGATGTTAACGGAAGAAGACAGGGCATACCGTTTTTAGCAGTGAGTCTAAGGACCCATAAACTGCCATTCCCCACTGTCAAGGTGAGGGGACAGTGGGTAATAGACGAAGGGGTGCACAGCATGCAAACCCCGGACGCTCAACGCCGCGCCGTGGAGGTCTACCAATAAACAATTTTGTTTACCGATAGGTACGTCCATCGGGTTTTGAGGTAACCATGGCAAGCCTGTCATTTAATTTGATGTTAACATTTCTTGCCTCACTTAAAATGAAATGTGAGGTCATCTTTGTTTCCGATTCTGGGTGCTCATCAGTGATCTGGCTTGGCAATGTGACACGTTCGATGTCCAGTTAGCAAAAGTAAACTTCCTATAAATTTTAAAAATATCAAAATTAATCTGCACTACTTAAAATGGTATAGTTTTCTCAAAGTTTATTTTAAACCCGATCCTAATAACCCAGTCAAACAAAATTAGACGTATAATCCATAAATTTTACCTAACACGTAAGATATTACGAATGGTTTTGCTTATCCTGATTTATAGATTGCTATATTTACTGCTTGGATATAAAATCATTGTCTGGGAGGGGACTATATGAAAATGCTTCGAAACCATTGAACATTGTACAGAATTTTGTATTGAGGGTTATTTTCTTAAGGAAAAGATTGTACTCAACTAGCTTCCATAACAATAAACAAATTTTGAAGGTTTAATGCTTGTACTATAGATACAGTAATTGTATATACTGTTTTAAAAATCCACTTAAATTTTAGCAACAAAAATCTTTAATCTATTACCCCATGAGGTGAGAATCACGTTATCGGTACAAATCTTGTCTCTATAAATATTGAAGCTTCTTACATAAAAACCAAAACCTTGTTGATAAGCAGAAATTTATTGTCGACTACTTGTATCACTGTTTCTTTTTTTTTTAATTTATTTTTATCAATTTTTTTAAATTACTATTTTTTTAATCTTCATATTCGCCGTAGGTGCGAATGTTTGACTAATGTTTTAAGCTGACTTAACGCATATGAAAAACGGAAGTTAAGCGTGCTTAAGTCATAAGCGAAGCTTCTATATCGATGGTGTAGCGCACAAATGTTGTAAGTACAGCATTTGGCTAAAATGAGTTAAGCGCGTAAAAGCAATCTTTTGCTTGTGGAAAATGTCTACGCACAAATGTGGTATCTAATTATTCAAAGTTGACGCGGCTAGGGCCATCTACCGAAAGATGTAAGTACCGCTAGTGTGAAACCCCCATGCACATATGTTGTAAAGTTACTTACCACATTTGTGCTATCAAATTTTTAACACAGATAAAATCTAGTGTGCAGTTAATACACAACACGTGGCTAATATTATCGGTAATTTTCTTTTTTTTTATAAGAAGTACCTACGGTGCTGTACATTTTAGTAAATTTTAGTGATTTGTAGTAATTATAATGGTGTCGAGAGGTAAAAAAATGGTAGAGTTGTCACTGGCGAAGAAAGGAAATAGAAGTAAGTATTGCATAATGATATTAAAAGCGTTTATTAATATTTAGGGTCGTTATTGGGAGCACCTCAAAATAATAGGTGTTCCCTATTATTTTGAGGTCGTCGAACACGAATCTTAAGTTTTTGCTTTTTTAGCCGTCGCATGTAGTGTTTAAATAAAAAATAATATACAGTGTGTTTCTATACCCAAAAGAATGTGTGTTTTTACGAGGAATTTCTTTATAAAATATGCTCAATTTCGAAAAAATTAGTTTGCGAATGAATATTTTATATTAGGTGTACAGGGTGTTAATACATTGAGTAAACATTAATGTACTTTATACACACTGTCCACTTTTATAATATAAAGATTATTATATTATTTTGTACGTTGTTTTAGCTGCCATAAATGAAGTTAAAGAACCGCAGTTTTCCAATAAAACTCCTGATGGCACTGTTGATCATTCTGAACATTGTAAACTACCAGCGTTTGATATACTAGGAGAAAGTACAATGGTACCAATCCCTGTTGTGTTTAATATAGCAGGTACCTACGGCACAATTAGGTAACGCATACGAGCAACTTCTTGAACCAAATCCTTCTTCTTACATAAGTCCCACTTCAACTCCAAGCACATCTAAACAGCCTGATTGTGTGACGGAGAATGAGTTGGCACACAGCACACGAATTGATTAAGCTGAAGAAAGTGAAGCAGTGATTTAGAACCGTTTTCCCATTTCAGTGAGTCTTTTATTCCCTCAAACACAGAACTGTACTCAGACGATGAACAGGTTTCTGAAGAACCAGATAAAAAAACAAGGAACCACTAGAGAATGGGGTGTATTAATAGCAGCTGCAAGAATAAAGCCTAAACAATACTCTTTTTTAAGCTTAAAACATGACGATTTTGATCATTTTTAAAAAATTAACACAAATACAGGAAGAGTACAGTGGCTTAAAATAAAATGGTTACGATTTGAGAAAGAAAACCCCCTTTTAATAAAGTTTAAATATAGACTGTCCAATGAAAATTTCTTGGAACTGGATGTCTCTAGCCAAAAGCGATTAACCAGAGGAAGACCTGTTATATGGGATTTTCTAGATCTACCAAAAAATACTTGACAAGGTTACCAGTATCAGAAAAAAAGAAAAAAGATCTTTTATCCCGTTTACGTTCTGGAATTATACCGAGTGATTATAGCCACTATTATAATGACATTCCCTTAGTTAACCAACCAATGCCACTTGATGACGAGTGAAGTAAGCATGGCATATATTATTTTTTTAAATGTTCGTACTTTTGTAACTTAGGATATTTTCTTTGAATAAATATTCGTTAATTTAACATTTTTTGTTGTATAGTTATTGATTTTATAATATACCAATCAATAATTTTTTATGCACATATGTTGTAAGTAACAAACTGTATCTAAAACATGTCACATTTTAGTAATATACACTCAGCAACCGATTACTAACTCAAAAATAACTCATATGTATCTGATAATACGATTGAAATTTAAAACAAGTACTACAATATTTTTTTACAAACGTCAAACTTTAAACTCATTTATTTCAAAAATCAATTTTTAGCGCTTACAACATTTGTGCGCTACACCATCGATATATGCGGAGAATATGGCCATTAGTCTCTTAAAATAATTTGGTTTGGTTATTGCTATGCAAGTAGTAAACAAGCTGTTAATAGCTGTACATACAGCTGACATCACCTAGGTGCAAAACAGGTATTCTAATCTATTTCAGAAAGGTGTAGAGTAATAAAAGCTCATTAGGTGTGCAAAGGGAGTAAAAAGTGACCCAACGAATATTTAAGCCACTTTCATAATTTCGCATTAATTTCATTGCAAAATTCTTTATTTTCATTAACTGCAGTTAGTACCACCCGGGTTTGGGTCAATTTACGGGTTTTGCCTATTATTATACATTTACAAACACTGAAAATGGTGTGACAAAGGCGTGCATTATGTACATAGTATTAGGTACACTTATTTTTTATTAAACATTATAAAAAAAGAAACAAAAACACATTATACCGCAATTAAATTATAAAAAATCATAATAAGTATTCTTCATCATCTTGGGAACTGTCCTCTCCTCCTTATCTTGACTTTATAATTAACGGGACGACGGGTCTGATCGATCAGATCCCACATTTTCTCCTCTTCTCTTATGACATTGCGGACTGCTTTTCGCCAGTTCTCTGGTGTCACTTCCTTAATGGCTTAATCAAATAATAGCTTAACGTCTTTCATTTTGAATGTCGGGTTGCGTATTGTTACAAATCCTTTCACTTGCGCCGATATAAGTTCTATAGGATTTAGTTCGAAATAATACGGCGGTGCAGGCAGCATAGTTACACTATGTTTTTCAGCTATATCTTCCACGGCATATTTCATAAAAAGATGTTTGTGTAAATGTGCTATAGCTAATAGTTCCCTCTTTATCAAATTATCCTCTTTTTTTTGTTACAAAATTTACCTGCGTCTATGGCCGACACCAAAATTGAGCCGAACTGGACGGAATTTCCCATTTTATTACTCTACTTATTTCGGAAATAGACTATTAATCTTAGCAAATATAATAATGGAAGGTACCAATCTTGTTATAATGTAAATTGTTGCTTTAAATAAATAAATAAAAATCTTGACCACGATTCCTTCCTAATCCTTCCCTATTTATTTTAATATTTGAAATTTTATTGAGAATCTTGATTACAATTTATTGTAGTCGATGACACTAAATTACCTTACATCTACCAGCTGCTTGTCTGCTAGTAATTGTATCCCAAAATAGCCAGTTTCCTCCAACTTCCTTTTTATCAGTCCCTCGACTATTGAAATGCAAATTGGTCTAAACTGCTGATGCCTTTAAAGTGAATGCAAAATACGTTTACTATTTAGGGAACAACGCTCAGAATCCAGTAACAGCTTTATAGCAACCCATGTTTATTTAAACTTAATTTTAATTTCTAACCTTCTTTACTTACTCAGAATACTTTTTAAGAAAACACTGGGATTTCAGTGTTTTTTGAAATATCCAGTATGGAAAACATATACCGGAAGTGGAACCCTTCCAAGCTGATGGATTGTTGCTGGACACTTGTCAAGGCTTATTTTATTTTGGTTTGACATCGATTATATAAGTTTTTTACTGTTATTTTAAAATGTTATTACTAAACATTTGTTATTTTTTTAGTAAGTAAATAAATACACACTCAGTATCAATTTTTATCAACAAAAGAAATGAAGTATAAATTTTGTTGTCCAGTGAAATTAAAGTTACTTGAATGATAGAAGAGTTTTGGATTTACATTGCCTTTATTGTTAAACCACAACGTTTCAACTGGTAAGTATCTACAGTCGCCTGTAAGTAAAAAAAATTATCATCACTGTAAACTATTTGCGTATTTTTTTAGGTTTTCAAATAGTATATTAAAGTACAAGTTTCATAAGAAGCGGTTTTAGCGCACGCGTCTATTTTAAAAAACGAGCGAGGCGAGTTTTTTTATTGACACGTGCGCTAAAACGCCTTATGAAACTTGTGCTTTATACATTTTTTTCTATTTCACCTTTTATGATCAAGAAAAATATACATTTATTTCCTAAAATAATCCCGCGAAAAATTTTAATATCTTAAGGTTGGTAACAAATTTAAATGTAGAAACATTTGAAAATCGCGGTTTAATTTTAGCTGCCATTTTATTAACAAGAATTAATAAAATCGACTCTCAATTCGATTTAAAAATTTACTCTAGGTACTTTCTTATTAATATATTAAATAATGGACAGTTTAACTCCTCCAGAATTAAGAGCAGTGGCAGAAACTACTTTAAACAGCCTTTTGCCAAAAAAGTCCAAGAAGGTATATGAAAAGGACTATGAAAATTTTCTAAAATGGTGTGAAGAAAAAGGCGTTACTAACCTTACAGAAAATGTTTTATTAGCATTTTTTGATGCGAAGAGTAAAATTAATAAGCCATCAACACTATGGTCCCTATACTCCAAGTTACGGGCCTGTATAAATATTAATAAAAACATTGATATTTCAAGATATGCTAAACTTCAGGCATTTTTAAAAAGGCAATCAGAAGGTTACGAGCCTAAAAAATCAAAAAATTTGGAATATGAACATCTAAAAGCATTCCTAACTAAAGCGGATGACAATATTTATTTGGCTGTAAAAGTAAGTACCTATTTTGAAATAATATTTACACATCTACAAATCTAAAATATGAATATACAATAAAGAAAATAACCAGAAAAACACTACCTACCTACCTTATACTTATAAACTAATACTAAAATACTTATTAATTATGTACTTATATTTTATCTTTATTTAAGGTAGCACTAATTATGGGATATAATGGAGCATGCAGACGGGAAGAACTAACTAATATATTAATAGAAGACATTGAAATTAAAAATGATATTATTCTAGTAAAGATTCCCAAAACCAAAACAAATGTTCCGAGGCCGTTTGTAATAGTCGAGAAGTTGTGGATGGACTTAATAAAAAAATATTTAAATTTAAGGCCTAAAAACACAACACATAAACAGTTTTTCCTTACTTTTCGCAATGGGTATTGCATAAATTCACCCATAGGTATAAATACTATGGGGAAAATTCCTAGTTTGATCGCTAAATACCTCAATTTCCCAAATCCAGAATGTTATACAGGGCATTGTTTTAGACGTTCCAGTATTTCTCACTTAGCTAATAATGGAAGTGACTTGGTGACTATTAAGAAACATGGAGGTTGGAAGTCCTCAGCTGTTGGAGAAGGCTATATTGACACGTCACTGCAAAGGAAAATAGAGGTAGCACAAATGCTTTCTGTATCGAGCCCTTTTTCAAACTCACCTATAGTAGCTTCTGGCTCTTCTATTGCTCCCACACCTTCAACAAGCCAATACGTTTCTAATGAAGGTCTGCTACAAAGACATACCTCTACAACAACCCATGAAGTAGAGAAAGTCATTGAACATGAAAATAATTACGAGCAAAACATTGTTTCAAATCAAAATATGCCAGACATTAAGTTTAGTGCCCAAGACACTTCCACAGTTACTATAAATGTTTATACTAATTGTACTATTCAACAGAAGTAGAAATATATAGTTTTGATTATAGCAATATTTGTATTCTTCATCACAAAACACTAAACTCTAGATCTTGTTGTTTTAAAGTAAAATAATTGTCATATTTTTTAAGTAGGACAGCCTTGAAATTTACAGATTTCTATGAATAGGGGTAACGTTTGTGAAAGGTGTTTTTATCCTTTACACCGAAGCCATGGGAATGGGAAGGTATTTCCAATATTTTATATTTCTAGGTTAAATTTTCATTTACATGCCGCACACAAGATGGAGCGAACGAAGAGGTAAAAAGATGGAATTCAAACAAAGGTGGCTTTGAAAAACAAAATGTGATACCAACATCAAATAAAGAAAAAACGCGTATCGAAACAGCTTCATTACGATACGCAAATGCGTATCGTAATGAGCTTATTATGAACGTGAAATAGAAAAAATAAGTTTTACTAACATTATGACGCCACGGTATGGCAGCTCAGTGGTAGAGTTGTCGCATCTATGTTTGTCTTCGTTGCTGTCGCATTCGAATGCATACGCTTGACAAAAAAGTATACCCAAGATTTTAAAGGGAAGAATGCAGTATAGCACTGGAGTGACATTACGTTCATGCCTAAAAGCGATCGTTTTAAAGTGACTATGAAAGCGACAATTTATGAGTTTGCGACATTTGATTATCGCAAAAGAAATCGGCCAAGTTCGGAAAAATGCCACAATTCTGTCAAAATCTAGGGAGTTTAGGTTATTTTGACTTTTATTGAATGTTGACATTGATATTATTTATCACGATTATCTTTGGCTCATGTTCCATAATATTTCGCGATGAGACTAAATACTGAGCATCATGAGGTGATATTAAATGTGGCAGAGGCTCACCTAGAAATTGTTACAAATATGTTTGTTGGTCTAAATTCTCCAGAAGCAAATAACAATTTATATCAAAATTTAAAAAACAATTTAAATTCTTTGGTATATGGAACTTACCACTTACCTTTCTGTTTTTAGCAAAGATGTTTTTACAGCTTTACAGATATAATAAAAAGATATTATTTCCCAAAAATTCCAAATCAAGTTCAAAAAATATGGCTCCAAAAAAATTGATCGGATCGGTATTATTAATAAAGGATAGATATATATCGGTTTACTGCCATGTCTATCATACACACACAAGCGACACCTACATTACAGCAGGAAAGAAGCGACTGCAGAAGCAGCCATTTATCTCTTTCTGGAGATGGAATATGTGAACACAATATACTTGGCGACATTTTTTAAGCGACATCGCCAACAAGTGTGAACGTAATATCACTTCTGGTTGACTCCCGAATACGATCCATTGAGATCGGATAGTTCTGCCTTTAGGGGACTGATTGATAAACAAGACCATACGTGGTTCGGATTCTACCATTCTGCTCAGATGTTAAATAAAAAGGACACAATAAGTCGTTCGGCTGCGGTATAGTAATAATAGGACAACCCTCCTTCAATCAACATAATGAGATAATGACACTAACCCTCATCACCCCTTTTCCTTAGTTTTGGGTGAGCATTTATCTCTTCAGGGTGGGCCCGTATCCACCCTAGACCCCCTGGCGCCAGCACTGATAACCACGATGTCCAATAATATGCACAAAATAAAAGCGAACAATACCCTGAGACTGACAACCTTTAAAGCAAACGACCAAGTGTCACCTGCACATCTGCAACGACGGTGACCGACAACGACATATTTATGGAGTGGTATTTCCGAATAATTAAATTGAGACCTTTTAAAATTTCTTTAAATCAGATATGATTTAACAGGTGCTTTTGTGCAATTGGCCAGTATCGATTCAAAGTAATCTAAAATTATTATTTTGTTTAAATTACAATACAACAGATTAACAAATTCATAATTTTGTGAAAAACCGCATCTCTTATGAGATTATTAGCACATTAGGGAAATATTATTTTTTCTACTTCCACATGGAAATTAGCTGTTTCCTTTACACTTAAGTTGGGAGTAAAGTAGGCTATTCCAGTTAACTGTGCCGCCAAATTTTATAACAATCCTAGATAGGTAATGAAACTGACCAATCACAGTAGTCAATTACAGAGAAGCCAAATTTACATGTTGTAAATTCGTTTTCTGACAGTTAAGAAAAGTTAGGTTAACAATATGCTTCAAAAATATGCAAATCTGTCAGATGAAATTTGTTCTTTTTAAATTTAAATCAAAACATTTATCCCAGGGTCTATGTATACACAATATTTTCCTAAATAGTACACAAGATGGTGTAAATATTGAAGGTATAATAACAAAATTAATACCAAAATATATTTCTACCAAATTATTGTTATTTTCTGACCGAACTAAAGATTTACACACAGACCCACTTTCTTATTTTAAAAATATCTTTATTTCCACTCATTTCTAGACAATTACTACAAGCTTAGCATAAAATGTACTATATACCTACCAAATGAACGTTTTCTTACTAACCTTGGTTATTTTTTCCATATAAATATTTGTGCACGTTGATATTTTCCGATATATTTTGAACGGGGATCCAACCTCAATTGATCTTAAAACTTTTATTATACGCAACAAACATAGAACATTAACTGTTCTTTCTTAAATGGTGGAATATAAAGATAACCCGATAAAACAGACGAAATTATAAGATTTCTAGAAAAAAAATCCATTTTTTACTAAAATTTTTAAGGTTATGTTATTTCTACTTACACTATTGCCACTTTTCTTTCCAAGTTAACAGTGTTGCTAGTCTATAAATTGGCGATTATTTTGAAAAATTTGACCATAGCGAACGTTAAAAATTCATATTAATGCAAAAAATCCATTTTTAACTCTTTAAAACGAATTCTACAGCTATTTTCTTGCACTTTCGGTGTAATTAGTCTTACGCAAGCAGAAATAAACCCGACAAACCTTTTGTTCTTCTGTGCAATTCCGTAAAACAATTATTAATCAAATTACCTGTTTGAGAAAATAAATTGTTCGTTTTTATTAATACATATATCTCTTTTTGTCTGTTATTCTGCAAAAAACCGAATGTGAGAAAGATAGATATATTCAAAAGTCAGTTTGTATAAATATAAGAACTTACCAAAATCGATAAATATGTTACAGTGTAATTTGGTCCATGGATTTGCCATCAAAATGAATTTTTGTTCAATTGTTTCTTATTACCGTTCTCACAAGTTTATGCCAACTTAAAAGAGAAGTTATGATGCCTAATTTAAATAATTTTAAAAAATTCTTAGTATGAAGTTCGGAAATTGAGTCGTAGAAAAAATATATTGTACAACTCGAGTGGATTGTCCATATTGCGCTCGGAAGTTTGAGCACTCCGCCTACGGCATCGTGCTCAATTTACTTCCTCGTGCGATATGTACATCATATCCACTCTTGTTGCACAAACTACTATTAAAGTTTTTTAGCGATGGTTAACAAGGACATGCTAAATAGCAGGCTAACCTTGAAAAAGACAACTACCAACAATAAAATATATCCGCCATTGATGTATAGAGTGAATTTTAAACCCTTTATTGGTCTGGCAGTCTAAAAGGCGCCTTGCAGCATACTGAAATAGAAAATATTAAACCATAAACTTTTATTAAAAAACTTTATTGCATGTGGATGAAATAATAAAACAATAAGCAACTCGAATTGGATTTTTAAGCATAAAAGTGAAAGTTATAGAAATGTTTATCCAAAATTGTTTTTAGTGCAATCAACAAGTTAAAAAAAAAGCATTACGCTATAGGCGGAGTGCTCAAGTTTCCGAGAGCGATATGGACAATCAACTCGAGTTCAATAGTTAATTTTTTCTACGACCAAACTTACGAACTTATGTTAAAAAATTATTAAAACGTTTTCATGCAGTCGGGCTTTAAGGTTCGCCATTCTGCAGTTTCGGCTAAATGATCATGTTAGAAATTATGGTAAAACCAACTTAATAATAATGCTACAAGAAATTAATTTTCTAATCACATTTAGCAGGTTGTATTATTGATAAAACTATTACAGATGCGTATATATTTTGTTATATTAACCAAATTAATGACATATTGTACCAAATACATATAAATGTTTTACTTTAGTGTCTTGAGAAAAAAGTCCTAGGCTTAGTGAAAACAATAAATTGTGATTGGTCAGTACTTAATTAGGACAACACAAAGGAATCTAATTTGTATAACAATATTTACAACTAATGGGAGATTTGCGGATTCGTGAGAAATAAAGATCCAAAGCACAAAGGAATGATAGGTCGGCGCTATCTCCAAAAGAAAAATTTTTATGCACAGTAGGATATACTTTTTCAGTATTATGTGCATTCGTGGAATTTTTCTTTAAAATTGGGAATTTTTATTTTTAAAGGTTGCAACGCTATGTAGCACTGACAGTAATGACTATGAAATTTTGCCGTACAGTTTACTGGAATAGCCGACTTTTCTCACCATTTAAGTGCAAAAGAAACAGTAAATATCCATGTGGGAATAGAAAAAAAAATTCTTTTAGTGTTTGACAGTCGGATAGCTATTCTATTATCCGTAAAAAAGATCACTACATTATGTCGCTTCCTATGTAAAGTCAAAATACTTTTATATATTTGTTCACAACAAGATAAAAACAGATTACAAGTTTTACAAAATAGAGCAATGAGAATAATATTGGGGTGGGATAAAGATACCAAGATCACAGATATGCTAAATAGTTTAGAATGGATGAATAGAGAAAACTTTTTATTATTTCGTACTTTAATTTTTATTCATACAATAAATTTAAATATATCAGCACCATATTATGAAAATTTCCTAACAAAATTTAATAAAGTTCATATTAACAACCACTTTATTTTGGATCATACGAATTTAAAATCTACTCAAAATTAATTTTTATAGTGGTGTAATATAATCTAACAAATTAGGAAATTAAACATATAACTTAAAATTATTTACAAAAAATTTAAAAAACCAAATTTTACATAATATAAGTTTAATACGATGATAGTCTTTCTAGATTGTAATTATTAAAAAATGGAGTAAAATATAAATGTATAATTATTGTATAAGCTAATAAAAATTGATTATTATTATTATGTTCTCAATGTTAGTTTTCACAGCTTTTTATTGGTACTGCTGGTATTATTTACAGTACAGAGAAGAAATTCATCTTACTTCCGTACTATATGGAATGTTTGGAGGATAACGCTTTTCTGAATTAGTTGGTTTAAATAACCTGATAGGCCCAGTTTTTCCAAGTTGGGCTTGAAATTTTTCGTCATAGCTCCCTCCACCGATATTATGATCGGAATTATGCCTCTAAAACATAAAAAATAAAGACATTAAAATCTTATCAAATACCATTAATACTGAACTAATAATACTATTATTCTCATCTATATATTTTAAATATTTCAAATGAATAACCTGAATTTATTCAATTTGTTTAACTTCTGGCTTTAAAATGCAAATAGCTCTAAACTGTTAGTGCCTTTACAAGGAGTGCAAATGTACTTGACTTCCAAGCAACGATCTTAATCTAATGACATCTTAATTTCGCGCTATGGCTCATTTAAGTGTAATAGAATATTTGCTTAAGCCCTTTTGTTCCTGGGTTTCTTTGGTATAAAATTTTTAATAGTGTAATTGGATGACAGTGTTTGGTTTTTATTGTTTTCAGTATTACAAATACTATGGAGCAGCGGTTCTCAAATTTTTTTTTTAGAAATATTTTTTGTTACTGTTTGCTGCTGATTTTAGGTCTACTTTTGCGTACTACCGCAAATAATGATATGTACCATTGTACCACCTGGTACATGTACAGGATGAGCGCCGCTGCTATATATATAGGTGAGGCCCAAAAAAAAATACATTTCCATGTCACCTTGGTGCTTATATATAGCGACACCTGAGGTTTGATTGCTTTGACGCGTTGACCTTTTTTAATGGAGGAGAAAACTTTAAAATTTGTACAAAGTATAAAAACTAATTTTGAAAAACATATTATTATGTATCTATATAACAACAACAAAAATGCTACCTCTAGTTCTGTGGAGTAGAAGCAAAAGCTATAAAACACGAAATAATGATCTTATTATTTCGGAATTTAAGGACCTGGGTAAGGGCAAACTAATAAATAAACACTTTGATATTTTTATAAATAAAATATTATTTATTTTCTATTTACCATTTTTTACTTTTTATATATTAAGTCTATTCGATGGTTCTTCAAAGTTGCAAATTTATTTAAAATGTCCTCATAAAACTGGGGATCCTCACTAACACTTTGTAAAATTCCTTTTTCTATAGCCAACGTTGACAAACAACTTGTTTTCTTTTTCTAAGGGCGATCTAATTTTATTGCTAATTAGTAATCAGCGGACCCGACACCTCACCAAAGCGGAAAAGAGATGAAACGGTTGACAATAAAACGTTGCCAAGTTTCAAATAGGCACCTGAACAAAGATTGAGTAATATTTACCTGTTTTTTGTTGTTGTGTATTAATTGTATAATAATATGTCATAGAATAATGGAAATTTCTATTAATAATTTCGCACTTATCTTCTTATGTTTTAAAAAAAGAAACATTTGAATAATAAGTAAATAAATATCCTTGTTTAAAATAAAAGCGAACATTTGGCAACATGCATGCTGCTGTTAAAAATTCGTTTTACAAGCCCAAATTTGTGGGCCTCATTGCATATAAAAATTCGCTTATTATCCCCGTTTTGTGCAATTAAAGCGGTGAAGATGCCAGGTTGACCAGCATGGCATTGTATAGGTGATGTGTGACGTATATGAAGCGCAAATTTCTGGGATTACAATAATTTTTTTATTGTGCTGATTAAAGTTGGAAAGGGTGTGTGCTAGATTTAAAAGTTATTATTTCAAACTTTGATGGTAATTCGATGTTTTGAGACTTTTAAAGTGAAAATTAGTTAAAAAACGTTTTATATTTAAATACTTAAATAATATATAAATTTGACATAATATTCTAATCTTTACATGTGAGGCCCGGCCTCAGTTGCTTTATACGACCAGCCGCCACTGCATTATTCTTTAAGGGGACAAGACATGCTATCAACGATTACTCTCCTTAGAATTTGAATATGGCTTAATTATTATATACAGTGTGTCTACGGATAGAGTTCGGAAGAGCAAAAACCTTTTTATTTGTGGGTTTAAAAGAAAAAGTTATTCTTTATAAAAATGTCTGCTTATTCTTAAACTACAATTTCGAATACCAAATTTACGATTGCTATACAGGGTATGTACATCAAAAATAACATATTTAATGACTTTGCTTTCGATTTTTTTTTGAAATTATATGAAAATATTTTCACTAATTGTGCAAAAAAGTCTAATAAACATTTTTCTCAAAGTGGTTAATTTCATCATTTAAACGAAATCCAAAAAACTTAAAATGTTGTGTGTGACTAACCATGTTTTAAAACTTTTTTTTTTGTAGATTTAGAAGAAAAAATCACTGTTTATAAAAACGTCTGCTTGTGTTAAAACTACAATTTCGAATACCAAATTTACGATTACTATACAGGGTTAGCCAGAAACAACATTTTTTTTTATTTTTAATTCCGTTTAAAATAAGTTTACTTAAGAACAGGCAACTATTATTGCTTTCCTACTTAAAATATAATTTTATATCTGGCCGAAAAACAATTTGGTTGTAAGACAACTATTTTTCTTTGTCTACTTTTGAAGTATTTTTATTAATACATTCTTTAATTTATTCAATCATAAATTATAAAAAATTAAAAATGTTTTTGCTGTCCAACACTGTACAGTTATCGCAAATCTGATGTTCGAAATTGTAGTTTTAGAACAAGCAAAATTGATTTAATAAATTAAGGAATGGAAAAAAAAATCCAAAAAACTAAAAATGTTGTTTTTGACGAACCCTGTAGGTATAGTAATCGCAAATCTGATATTCGAATTTGTAGTTTTGACACAAGCAGACGTTTTTATAAAGAATAACTTTTTCTTTTAAACCCACAAATAAAAAAGTGTTTCCTCTTCCGAACTCTATCCGTGGATACACTGTATATAGCTAAACATTAAAAAATACATGCTGTTAATTTTAACTTGTTCTAATCAAAGTTTGACTATAATTGTTGATTTCGTTACGTCATTTCCAACTGGATCGCTGGAAATCTAATTAACAGAAAAAATCTTATGGCATAACGATGATAACACATCTGGGTGGCTGTATCTAAATATTACAATGATCTAAATTGTAAACCCCTTTAGTGATATATTTAATAAAATCAGACTATACTATATAACAGCTTAGTACCAATAATTACCCTGGTATGACCAATCCTAATTGTAAGTTTCTTTTCCAGCTAAATAAACTTTAAAATGAAGATCCCAGAGGTACTTTTTTATTCCTTATTAGATAGCATATCAAGATTTAATAGCAGTATTATGTACGAAACTTTATGGGGCTATAACTTTCCAGTCACAAAAAATGTAAATTTGTTCCTATGTAAGTTTACATCGCTGCGATTTTACAACAGCATATTATCGTTAAAGGTTCTACCCTTTAGGTGAAACGCTCGCAAAAGTTGTTTATGATAATTTTTTAAGGAATTTGATGACCTAGTAAAACCAGGACTAAAAATAAATAAATTTGAAATTACAGTACTAATAAAGTTAAAGGCAAACCAGTTGTATGTCAGTAGTTTTAAAAAGTAATAAAATTATACAAAAAAAAATTACACTTTTTATTTTAAATAACCAATATTAAAACTAAATGTATCTTTTCTAAATATTTTTTTTTTAATTTGCTGCATTAAACAGATATACATGTCCGAAGAGAATATTCTGCCAACTCCAGAAAATATATTTTTTGTTTGATAATTTAAGATAATATTAAAATTTAATTGAGCCCGGCATTGTAGGTAAAGGGCTCAAATTCCCGAGCGCAATATGGACAATCCACTCGAGTTGTAAAGTATATTTTTTCTATGACTTAGCTTCCAAATTTAACACTAAAAATTAAAAAAATATTTAAATCATGCATTATAACTTGTCATTTTAGTTGCCCGTGATTTATGACAAAGATAATAAAAAAACCATTGAAGTAACATTTCGTTATCAAATTCATGGACCAAATTACATTGTAACATATTAATCAATTTGGGCCATTTCTTATATTCACACAACATCATTTTCAATATCTATCTTTCTTAAATTCAGCCTTTTGAAGAATAACATACAAGAACCGACACATTTATTAATAAAAATAAAAAATTTAATTTTTCTAACTATAGCTAGTTTGATTAAATTTTTCTGCTGATATGTATTATTGGTTGCCTGCAAAGAGCAAAATCGACTGATTAAACAGAATTGTTAAGAATAGCCTTATACCAGTAGCAACATTTATAATAATCACTATTAAACAATCTATTACTATAGCAAAAAACTTAACTAATGACCACCATACAGAATTACTACCTCTTTATTTATACGGACAATAAAACGAAATAATTATGAATATAAGCCCAGAATTGTAAGACTGTATTTTAATAAAACATTCTTTTTGGAAATAAAAATGGTTTTATACAACATAAAGATTATACCAACAATAAAACGCTTTTTTGGGGGTATTAATTAAAATATTATTTGATATTAAACATTTATTTGCCCTTATGCAACATACTTTTTATTGGCAAGAGTGGGGGAGACTTCGACGTATCAAGACGTGTTTTACGATGCCATTTGCATTTGTTCAGCTGTGCGGGTTATCTCAGATGTTTGTTGTTTTTTGTGAAAAGTGTTGTGAGGTTATTATTAAGCTTTATTTGTGGTGGTGTCAAATTATCCGTATTTTGTAACCTAAGAACTGTGTTTATGATCTCAGATTTTTCATTGTTTCTTGATTAGAAAGTATTGAGGGTAAATACCCTTATTCGTTTTTTTTTAATTAAATAAATACCTTTAAAATGTATATTTTAAATTCTGGATATACGATTGCACATGTTTTAAAGCGAAAAGTACCAATATAAATATAGTAAAATTTTTTTACCTTGCTTGATGTTTGCGCAAATAGATGATCGATAAATTTATAAAAAATTAATATTGGGAATGCGCAAGCGCAAAATTTAAATCGGCAAACAGTATAAAAACGTTTTATATTGGCAGCTAAACAATTTTATACCGAAGAAATCGTCTTTGCTGAGACCGAGACTTTGAAGTCTTTCCTTTTTCCTTTAAATTTTATACTGGTTATAAAACTGGATTATACTCTTTTTCAACTGAGTTTACTGGTTATAGAGCGTTTTGTAGTCACTATAGAACAAACCTTTATGGTTATAATCCGTGTCATATAAACAGTATAATCGTTTTTAACTAATGTGTATACCCATAGAAGGACGTTTTATAGTCGCTATGGAACAAACCTTCATGGTTACCATCCATGTCATATAAACAGAATAACATATTTTAGTTATCCTTATGCACTGTTCCTAGCAATATCTGGTGTATAACTGTTATTAGCTTGTATTGCTGTCCCAAATAGTATTAAATATTCTTATAATGGCCATAAGAATTCTTATAATGGTTCTAATTCATTTTTCTCAGTGTGCTTGCCTAAGAATTATAAATCCGAGAATACAGTAAAATAACTGTACAATTCGTTTTAAACGGTTAAAAACGGCTTTTGTATGTAGAGTATTATAAACTTTTAATGTTAGCTATATTAACATTTTTCAAAATAATCGCCACTTTACAAAAAAGTGGCATTACTGTAGAAATAATAACTTTGAAACTGAATAACCTCTAGCAAACTCTTTCTGTGTTTAAAACTATTAGTAATCCACAAAAAAACCTTACACAATGTAATTAACTTCTTCTAGAAATCTTATGATTTCGTCTGTTTTATCTGGTTTTATGTACTTGTCATCATTTCCGCCATTCAAGGAAGATTCACTAGTTATTTTTCTATATCTGTTGTGTATAATAAAATTTCAAGTTCGTTAAGGTTGAAACCCAGTCATTGCAAATAACCAGCAAAGCAAGTAAATTTTCATTTTGTATATACATTTTACGCACTAAATCTTATAGTACTACTAGAAATAAGTGAAAAACTAGAGATTTTTGAAATAAGAAAGTGTATATCCGCACAAATCTTTAGTTCGGTCAGAAAATAACAATAGTTTGGTAGAATTATTCTTTGGCATTTACTTTGGTTCATCTTCAATTTTTTTACCACTCGTGCACTCTTTAGGAAAAAATTCTATATGTAATTAAAATAGAACAAATTTTATCTGATAGATTTGCATCTTTTTAAAGTATATTCTTAACCTCACTTTTAAAAAGTGTTAAAAATGGCACTTGAAATTTGCAACGTGTTAATTAGGTTTCTTTGTAATTGACAACTGCATGATATTGGTCAGTTCCATATCCCTACTAGGATGGATATGAAATTATATCCGTTCAGCTTACCGATAGGAAAAGGCAAATATCAATGTGATAGTAGAACAAAAAAAAATTCATTGAAATGTACTTTTCATGGCTCTCATGGATCCATGTGGGAGTAGTTACATATTATAATAGTAAAGAGTACGTCGCGCGTCGTGGAGTCCAAATTTCCGCTTTACAGTCATTTATTAAAATAACGTTTAGCACACATTTTATTCAGTGTAAAGTTGGGTAGTGAAAAAATATAATGTACTACAACTTGAATGGATTATCCGTCTTATACACTCAACAAAAACTATTATTATGATATCGATTTCGTTAATTTCAATAAATTATATTCATAATTTTCAACTATGGGAAATAACAACCCTTGAAAATATTTTGCGGACGCCCAGGTTTCCATTATTTAATTTAATAACGCCAACAATATTGCTTTTTTCCTTAATATAATAAAACAATAAAGAAACACAAAGATAAAGACACGAGAACGTCAAAAGAAATCCAACCGTAAAGGCCTACATGAATGTCAAAGGAAATAAAATATGGTGCAATAATGGAAAGTGGCTTTTATCTAAATGTGGGAAGATTAAAGCTCGTGCCTCTTGTTTGGGAACCTAATGACTTGATTTAAAGGCTTACTTTGCTCTAATATTTGTTTTATGACAATCTATTTAATACAGGATATTTTAGTTCAGACGGACACATTTTAGAACTTTATCCTTATTGATAATTTAAAATTGGTCTGTTTTACTCAATCCAGTTAAAATAAAATGTATAATATACAGGGTGTTACGGAATTAACGGGTTGACATGACAATTTTCCATAGAAAAATATGTTTAAATATTGCATCACTATAATAAACGAGATCATTGACAATTTGCTTTTTTGGTATTGACCACGCACCGCCACTGGAGAAGCTCTAAAGAAAGAGCGATAAGACAAAGGCGACATGTATTGTTTTAATTTAAAATGACAACTAATTGAGGTGAGTGACTCGTGATAACCTGTTCTATGTTAAAATTAAACCTACCATCTCAAAAAATTCAAAACCATAATAAGAACGAATTCAATTTACAATGTTGCCGCTATTTCACTAAACACAAAATACGACTGTGCCAAAAGATTAGCATGTGTTTAAGCAACTCGATATTGAAAAATATCAACCTAAACTAACAAACGAACGCGGAGGCATTGAACAGCTGTTGCATGAACGCGGAGGCCATTTATCTGACTGAAGTCATTAAACGGCCAATGGGCGTCTAAGTGCAGACCTTTTTCTATCAATTCAAAGCCTACTCTAGCTAAAGGTCGGACCGCAGAATCGCGAAACATCAGTTGTCACTCAAAACCAGTCAGGTTGAAGCATTGATTGGCGTCCGACTAAAGGTCTACTCAAACAAACGCGGGACTTCGGGAGCGGGAGCTGGAATGAAACAATTGCCAGACATTATTCTTTAGCGGAATATGTAACTGCACAAATTAATGCGATGGTTGGCATGCAATAATGCGAATTTATTCTGGTTTGCAGCGTGCACGGTTTTCCCGCAATTCCCATAGTTCCCGAATGCACTTTACTTGGTTGCGCATTGATCACCACTAAAGTTACAGCGAAAATGATTGTAGTGGTAGAAAAATATCCTATTTGCTACGATATTTCGCATTAAGAATATAAAAATATAGGAAATACGGATGAAATAGAATTAGACCTCAACAATAATAATACAAAATCATACACACTTATATTTTAAACTTTATTTTGGTAACAAATAAATTAGAAATATTATTACTGTTATTATTATTCTCCACTATCACTATACTGACTAAAAGAGAAGATTTTCCTCCTCATCTGAAGAATTTTCGTACATATTACCCGTATTACTTATCTCGTCTATTTTCAAACAAGACTATCCGTAGTATTTCGGTGACTACGGCTACTACTACATCAATATTATGCATGAACAAGTAAATGCTCCACTTTTTTACTGCGATTGAAGTATGATTGGCAGGCCATGGTATGGCAGCTCAGTGGTAGAGCTGTAATATTTGACAGCAGGAAACCCGGGTTCAATCCCCGCGACGGGTGTACGCTTAATAAAAAAGTATACCCAAGATTTTAGAGGTAAGAATGCAGTATGACACTGGTTGACTCCCGAATACGACGCATTAAGGACGGATAATCCTGACTTTAGGGGACTGACGGATAAATCAGTGCATACGCGTGGTTAGGATTCCACGTAAAAAACTGTAGGTTCCGTCAGGCTGACATTACCTAGACGTTAAGCAAAAGGGATACAATAAGCCATTCGGCTGCAATATACTGATGACAACGGGTGAACCAACCAACAAACCATGATTTACAAAAAGTAGATCCTTGAAGGCTGTTTCAAGGTAAATACTTCTATGTTTTTCAAGAGAGTACTTTTTGGAATAGTAGATCTTGGGAAAATTAAGGAATCTATATAGTTTATTCCTATGACTGAAATAGACACTACGAAGAAAGTGTTTCGAAGTATTAGCATGTACGTCATTTTTATTCACATCACCCAATGTCATCATGTAACAGTCAAAGTTGCCTGGATTTTTGTTTAAAGTCTGTGCCACCTAACATAAGAACATTTATTAACTAACTATTGTATAGATTCTATTATTGTTTAGAAATATGAATAAATATATTCAAGTCTTATCACCTAAGAAGTTTTTGATCGGGTTTTGCTAAGACTCAACTAAAAAAAAATTAGGAGTACAAGTTATTTCTGTAAAACAATTTGCATAAAACACAAAATAATAAGCGAATTAAATGAAAATATTACTAATTAATAGTTTTGGACATGCTAGATAGATGTTTTCCTAGTTTTTTTCCCTGAATTTATTTTTTTTAAAACGTTACGTGTACTTTCCATAAATAACATTGTATAGAAATAATAAAACATTTCTTTCATTTTGATAACTATTTTCTCCAGGCTAAATGCAAATCGTCCTTACCTCACTTAACATTTCGCCAATAAAGTTAATCCTATCATCAAGAAGCCACACCAAGGACAAAGAAAGGGCAATAATGGGAAGTGGCTTTTGTGTATTGATAAAAGAGAATCAGAGCTCCTGCTTTGTGTCTTAGGAAATTAATGACTTGATGTAAGGGGTTTCTTTTGTTAATTGTCCCTTGTTTTTACTTTAAAAATTTTGGAATAAAGAGGCGACTTTAAATTAAACCTGACGAATGTTAAATATTTAAATTTTGAAAAATCGTCCTTCGTCTAAAAGAATACTTAACGATTTATTAGCTATGCTAATATTTAAATACTTTTTATAAAATAAATATCTACAATATTCATTTTAGATCAGATATGCCTCTCAATGCTTTATTTATGATTTGTTATTATGAATCCCTAAATCTGTAAAATATACAATATGATCGAATAGCTGCTGCTAAAGTCTATTTCACAAAGGTGTAGAGTAATAAATTAAGAAATTCGGTTCAGTTCGGCTCAATTTCGGTATCGGCCATAGGCGCACTATCAGTAAGCGCGAAAGTTTTTATTTTAAATGTACTTGAATGCATAAAATACGATTACCCGAATTTTAATGTACAAGAAACTGTCGACCGATGTTCCCGAAAGACTGGTGGAAAGTTAAAATTACACAAATATCGTTGCTGCGAACACCGCCATATTATTGTTAACTAAATCGTATAGAACTTATATGGGCGTAAGTGAAAGGACTTGTAGCGATACACAACACGACATTTAAAATAAAAGTCATTAAGCTACGGTTTGATCAAGCCATTACGAAAGTGACACCAGAGAACTGGCGAAAAGCAGTCCATCATGTCATTAAAGAAAAGGCGAAAGTGTGGGATCTTAACCATCTTATCGATCGGACCGTCGACCCGTTAATTATAATGGGATGACAGTTTTTCAGATGACGAAGAATATTATGATTTTTTATGATTTAATTTTTGTATAATTTGTATTTTGTATTTTTTTTATAATTTTTAATAGAAAATAAGTGCACCTAATACTATATACATAATGCACGCCATTGTCACCCCATTTTCAGTGTTTGTGAATGGTTAATAATAGGCAAAACACATAAATTGACCCAACCCCGGGGGTACTACCTGCACTTGATGAAAATAAATAATTTTGCAATGAAAGCAATGCCAAATTATGAAAGTGGCTTAAATATTCGTTGGGTCACTCTGTAGTCCCTTTGCATATCTAATGAGCTTTTATTACTCTACACCTTTCTGAAATAGACTATAGAAAATATTAGCATTTTTTTTGTATCTTTTTTTCCCATTTTCTTTTTAGTTAGACAATTATTAAGTTTTAGTAATCGCTTAGCACCTATTACAGGTATGCCAAGTTGCCTTATTTAATTCAATCTTTTACATCAATTTTTTTTATCCAAGATTTTTGTAACCGAGATTTAGATGATAATTTAAATTTTTATAGCTAGTTCATTCACCGCCATTTAAAACTAGGTAAAAATAAGCCATTTCTACTTTCTCAGCTTTCAATGTATCTTCATAATAATGAAATACAAGACTTAGGGATTCCCCCCCTGACCAGCGTGAAAGTTCCGCTGCCGGGACCTATGCAATACCGCGACGGATTGTTATACACAGCGGTATACGAACGCTTTTACACCAATAGCGGCAGCATTGTTTGTGAATGTTCCGCTGCAAAATTTCCGCAATGCCAATGTTTCGCGTCAGAATGAGGGATTCTTTAAGAAGCTTCAGCAAAAAATATTATTAGAAGCATTCATTTATTATAATTTGTTATTTTTTTTCTATTCAATTTCTTAGAAACTACTTACCTGGGACTGATAATTAACAAGTCGCGATAAGATTTTATTTTTAATAAATGCACCTAAAGTTATCCCGATTGCGAAGTTTTCGACGTTTTTGTAAATATATAGAGCTTGATCGCAGTCAGTCTTAAAGGTAAGTCAACGTCACTTAACAATAAGTAGCTCGGTTTTATTATTGTATAACGCATCTTTAAAATAAGTTAAATTAAATTACTTTTACCAAGAAATTGCACTAATCAATTTCTAGGTATTTAAAACGGTCTAAACTTAAATCGTCATTAATGTTACTTACTTTGCTTGTCTTAAGAGTATTTTAATGTAAACAATCTGCCTTAACTACAAGTGCCTCTTGGGGAACTACGGATATATCCCTTACATAATGTTAAGGAAAATACGTTAATCCTGTAATCAAAAAGCAACACACGGAGTTGATTTAAATAAAACGAGATAGTGAGCACTTACTAATTAAAGTTACGTATTACGACAATGCGTATAGAAATAAATAAGAAGTAAGGGGCCATTAGTAGCATGTCTACATAAGTGCTCCAAAAAATATACAAGCAACTTTCTGGTTAAAGGGAGTGTGCGCCAAAAAACAACTTTATTTTAAAAAATAAAGAAAAAAAACTAAGAATAATAGTCTAAACCGCACCCTTCTATCGCAAGTAATAACGGAGATATGCCTTTGCAAAGATGTCATATTTCAGCGCTTGGCCGCTGCATGAATCCGTATATTGCATGGAATTTACGTAAGTTTTAGGCTTAGCATTCATCGGGTTGTTAACCTCCATGTTGTTCACTGTCAAAAATCTTTTTATAACCTTCTTTATATACCTGTGGCGTATTTTGCATTACACAAAAACCGGTTTTAACGGTTAAACCGAAAGTTGTAACTTTTAGATAGAGAATAAAAAATTAAGATAGGGAGGTGAAAACTATTTTTCTCTAAGATGAACCGTTCCAATGTTACAGCCTGTCAAAGTCTGAAAATGCCGTATTTTAAACGTCAATATCTCAAAAACTATTGAATTGAGACATGTAACATTTACAAAATAAGCGTAGAATTTTGTGAGGAATCAGAAAATAATTCAATATATTATAGGATGTCCCATTTAAAAAAATGTACCTTTTTGCCACCCTACTTTTTGGGCTCACCCTGTATAATTCAAAATATTTTTAAAATGTGCCTGATATTCAACCATACATTAACACAAAAGTTTATGGTCGACAAATATAATCTTCAAGGTATAAAATTACCCGGTACAGAGCGCCGCTGGCCGAAGCTTTTGTGACGTCACCCAATCGGCGCCTAAAACTTTAACCCGCTATTTCTCAGCAATGGTTAGTCGTAGAATGACGAGATTTGAACCGTTATTTTTAGATTTTTGTGTACTAAAACTTTAATTTTTGTGGCACACCCACTAATACAAAATATAATAATTAGAAACCTTTTTTTATTTTGTTTTCATCCACTTCATGGTCATGAAATTCTTGTAAATTTTTCTAATTTTAACTTAAAAACTATCGTATAGGTTTTATAGTATGATTCTGCAACCAGCTTTACTACGCAATAATCTTTCAGCGCTTTTAGAATAACTGCATACGTGACACTCACATCACTTCTTTATTGCATTCATTCGGTATTTTATGCTTATAGCAGTGTAACTTTTGTAACATAATTACGTCGTTACTAAAATGCGGTACTAACCTAAATTTTAAAAAAATAGTAATTTACGTTACAAGTCCGGAAAATACTGTTTTTTTGGACGAGTCGACAAAATTCTAGGACGAGCCGTAAGCGAGTCCTGGAAGTCTGCGAGTTTAAACAAACTATTTTCGGACGTGTTGCGTACACTATTTATTCGGCAACTGTATAGAATAAAAAATCAATGAGACACATTTCTTTATTATATTTCTTTGTAGAACAAAATTTTGAACATTTTAATTCTTATTTATATTAATATTTATATTAAAATTCGAGCAATTGCTAATATTGAAAGGATTTAATTTGTTTGAAATGCTTGATATATTTAAATGCCTTTTGTAGTCAGAAAAAGAAGTTTCTGTTTTATATTGATTGTTTTCATCTGATAATTTTTGAATGGTCTTGGCAATTTTAATTTTATTTGTTAGTGAATTGTCTATATATATCCTTCAGCGATATTGGTAGACTTCCAGCCACCGTATCTCTTCAAATTTGTGATGTTTCCGCCATTATCAGCAAGATTTTCATATTCACAATGACAACAACGATGTACTTTCCAAACTAGGCGGAGAAATGCTACTTTCTCAAAGAAAAAGCGCTCGGGAAGTAGGTACTTCCCGGACGGTTGCCGAAAAAAGCTTTTATATCTATGACATGGGTAATTTTATTATCCATTTAAGCTTAATTCAAGTCAATGTATGGGTGCGCCCATGACTCTGAGGGTGGAAAAAGTTATTTAGGAACATATAAAATGGAAAAGAAATTCAATAAAAAGAAATTTACCTTAAAACTGTCAATCCCATTTAACAAAGTACAAACAGTACGTGCCGAAACCGAAATCTATTTGCCTTGTTAGGTAAGTGGATCATTTTCCGGTTTATTGAACGCTGTTGGTCTTTTAACCCCTCACAAAAAAACGAAGGTTGTCCATATTTGTGTTAAAATAATATATATTTTTTTAAAGTTTCTTATGCAACTATTATAGCGGTCTTGTCCATAAATAGTCAAATGAAGCGATATTATTTATAATGTCAATAATAATCAATTAGAAAAGTGTCTCGATTGGCTACAGATAAAGAGACCATAATTATTATAAGCCACTAATTTACATTTTTTACAAAAAAAGTTTAATATTGTACCATTAAAATAACTATGGAATTTTTAACCTAAATTTGTTATTTCCAAATAAAATCTGAAACATCAAAATAAATTAGTACAATATTTTGGTTTGAAATGGAAAAATATAAGATTCTCAATATTGAATATTTAGTTCTATTTAAATACAATAACTTTGACACAAATAAATCAAAATGTATGGGCGTTTTATGCAAATAATTTATCAATTGTTTCGTGTGGATAAACAAATTCATTATTTCCTACTTTGAGAAAATGCATTCGTTTTAAAATATATTTTTTTGACTAGGTACTAACCAATAAAACGCCCATTATCGACCGATTTATAACCTAAAATAACGTGCCATATGCCAGAGGCGGGTGGCATGAGGCCCGACCTCACTACAATTTAAAATTATTATCGTACGATTTATTTTGCTGTTCTTCGTTACAACACTGCAATTCTTACCTTAAATATATTATATTCATAATATATTTGACTTATTTGGTATTTTTATTAAAATTAAAACTATTGCTAACTCATTTATTATTATAGATACAAAGTCGGTTAAATTAGCAAAGTAGTAACATTTTCTCTGCTGATTAAGATAGTAAAAACAAAAAACAATTGAATACACATTTCCGATTAAACGAGAAAAATGCATTTTTTTAAACGGAACACCCTGTATATTTTTGACATAAATGTTTGCAAATCGTCTACAGAATAAAAAAGTTCATATGCAATATTGGCCTAAAACTAAGAATTATCTAAGTATTGCCATATTTACTTTTTAGATAAGGTGGCTGTGCATTTTTGAAACAAAAGCTTTATTCGGTGCGTCAGTAGATTATTCTGCTGTGAACAAAAGTAAGCATTTATGTTATTGTAAGTGATTGAACTGGTCTGTGATTTTAGATGTTTTGGTAAAAATATTACAAAATAGTGTTCACACATTTAGAAAAATGCGATATGTTAGAAGCATATTTTGTATGCAGAAAAAATAATTTCCGGGCACAGGAACAATATTCCCAAATGTATCCTGAACGTGATCAACCAAACAGAAAGTATTTTTTAAAGCTGTATAGAAAATTTAGAAGTAATGAAGGAGTCTTTGCAAAACGGAAAAGTCTTTGCACATCTAATGTAGTTTTTTTATTACGCTTAAACCAAACAGTTATGATAAAATTAGATTTTATTTTAAAAATGCACCTTGTCTAAAAAGTAAATATGGCAATAATTAGATTATTATTAGTTTTAGGCCAATATTGCATATAAACTTTTTTATTCTGTAGACGATTTGCAAACATTTGAGTCAAAAATATACAGGATGTTTCGTTTAAAAAAAATGCATTTTTCTCGTTTAATCGGAAATGCTGTATTCAATTGTTTTTTTTTTGTTTTTAATATCTTAATCAGCGGAAAAAATGTTACTACTTTGCTAATTTAACCGACTTTGTATCTATAATAATAAAAGAATTAGCAATAAAGCGCACTTAGCTTGGAACACCCTGTATATTCACTTTTATTATTATTTGCGACAATATCTAACTTTAAAAAACCGCAAGCGATATCCCAGTATGCGCAGTACGTTAAAAAGTTCTTCCCCGAGAGGACGACTTGTGCAGTCAAGGTCCGGGCTGATGATAGACTCTCTTCGTCGAAGACGACCACTTGTCTCTGCATGTGTAAATATCGCATCTTTGTTTAATCATCTGTTTGTTTTACGCATTTGCACGTGCGAGTTTAAAGTAAATAGAGGACTGGAAAGTGTTAGCCTCTCGAGTATCTCCCAGCATTTTATTTCGGAATGAAGCCGCGTTATGATGTTGTTTTATTGCTTAATAATATAAATAATCGAATTACAGATCGGTTTACCGATAATAACAAGTTGTTATTTTTGATCTTATTTAACCAAACGTTCTTTGCCGAATATGCCATTCATTTCCAAATCAGTTAGTTAATAATTTAATTTTATATATCGCTCGAAACATTTTATTCAACAAAAATATAGTTTACAAGTAGGCGATGCATTCGTTGCTAAGGAAGATTACATTCATTTGTTGTTTATTTAATTTCTGAAGCAAAAGTCTAAAATTAAGACCTAACTAGCCTTGCCTCATTGTAATCATAATCAACAATAAAACTTTTAAATAATGTTAACAAGAGAAGAAAAAATTGCTCGATTAATATTTATTCTTTTTGATCCAATATTAATTAAGTAATATTTCAACGAAGGCTTCCTAATATTTTCTTTTTGTAAATCTATGTACTAACCTAAGAAAAATAAGAAACGTCGTTTTTGGCAAAACTGATGTAATTAGATAAACTTTGCATCAAACATTACATTCTGATCAATAACAATTTCAGTTTTTGAAGCAAAATAAATAATTAGAAACAAAAATTTTACACAAAATTGAATTAAGATAACAAATGAAGTAAAGGCAAATGGTTTTACGTCGATGTATAAAAGTTAATCTACGAGGGTTGATCAAAATTTTCAAGAAACTGACAAAAAATAAAAATTGTATTAGACTGTCAAAATTTCGTACAGAGGCTAAAAATACCTAACTAAACAACTTTCTTGAATAAAGTTTTTCAATATTTTGATTAGTAGGGGCATTTTTGAACCTATTTTATTCAAAATGTCAAATTTGCCAGGTAAAGCAAGTCGTGCAGCTGCTTCAGTATACGTCATTTTTGGTTTTTAGGCAAGTCAAAACTAACTGCTTTTTTAATTTTTACCTATACCTAAAAATAAAAAAATATGCCATTTGATGCAGACTTTCTTGCGAACACTGTATTACTGTTGATAATTACACAGCACATTTTTTTGACATTGAACAAAATTACAGAAAAAATATTTTACCTAAATTTGTATACCGGGTGTTGCATCGTCGAGCGGGACATAGGAAATCCCATGTAATTTTAAATGGGGTCAATTATTGGCTTCCCTAATTTTTAAACAACATTTGTTTCACTAACGAATGCACATTTACCTTAAACAATGAACCCAATGTTCAAAATTATCGATATTGGAGCAAAGAAAACCAACACAGGTTTGTCGAAACAAGGACGCAATATCCACAAAAAGTTAATGTTTGGGCTGGGATTTTCGGAGAAAATATTATCGGGCCATTATTTCTTACACGAAATTTAAATGCAGAATATTTTTTGGAACTACTTGAAGATCATATTTTACCTACTTTACATGATGCCGCCAGGGAAAATCAGGAAGTTTGGTACCAAATGGATGGCTGCCCGGCACATAGTGGCTGTCCGGGAATATTTAAACCGTGCTTTTAATGGAAATGTTATTGGCTTAAATCATACAGTAAATTGGCCAGCCAGGTCTCCTGATTTATCGCCAAATGATTTATTTCTCTGGGGCCATTTAAAAAACAGGATATACAAAGATAAAAAATACCCAAATCTAGACGAGTTTAAAAATGCTATTTCTGCCGAATGCAATAAAATTTCAATTTACCATCTAGCGAATGTAAGAAGAGAATTTTATGATCGCCTCGGTTATTGTCTAGCAGTCAATGGAGGAATATTTGAACATCTTCTTAAATCCTAAAGTTCTAACAATTTAATAGTACCTACCTATTAATTAGTAAAATATTGAAACATGTAAAATGTCATAATTAACCTTGTAATTGGATACTTTATTTTAGTTTCATTCAGATTAATTTGTACTCATAAATACACCTTTAATATTTTCGATGTACGAGTTTTTATAACAATAAAGCACACATTTCAAAATGACAACTTTATTTGACAGGCATCTTTTACCTTGACTGGTGCCCGCAAATACGGGGCCATAAAAAGGAGAAATAGTTAAAAAGAAATCGGCGATTACCCGTAAACGGGCTCATCAAAAATATCTAAAGTTATTCTTTTAAATGTGGGTTCTAGTGCTGTTTAATAAACCTAAATAGAATTTTTCTCTAAAATAATTAGGGAAGCCAATAATTGACCCCATTTAAAATTACATGGGATTTTCTATGCCCCGCTCGACGATGCAACACCCGGTATATTTATTAATACTGGAAAAAACTCGAGCTTGAGCAATAATGATTGCTGTCTAAACCTTGGTAAAAAATATTCTATTATAGTATTTTCCTTTAATCTGAAACTATTTAAATAAGCCAAGAATATTTCGTATCATTTGAGAATGTCAAAAAATAAAACCTTTTAAAAAAGCCATTACGAGTATAATAAAAAAAAATCAGAGCTCTAATAGTCTTGTATCAATATGGAACAGCTGTTTTCCATTATTGCCTAATATCTCATTTCTTTTGCCCTTGATTTGACTTTTAAATGACGCATTTACTTTATGCTGAGACATAAAATAAGGTAAACATAATTTACATCTTAAAGGATCTCTAAACCTTCAGGAAAATTTAAAAAACGTTTTTAGTAGCTGAATAATTTTTTGTATATTTTATTTTTTTACAAAAACGTAACTTTCTTCTTAAAGAAAAAATGCTCCGTTTATTTGTTGTCAAGTGGCCTTCATGTCGGGAAAAAAGGGGATCAAGTAATATGGAATGCTGTCGGCCTTTTCGTAATTTCATTTGACTTTGGTAAAAAAAATATTCCGTGTCTGTTTTGGCTTACTAAATCTATTTTTTAACAACGGTGACTATAAAAGTAACGTAATAAAATGCGTTATACAGGGTACTACAAATTCGTGTGCGTATAAGGGGATCTCGAAAACGGTAAGAGATACGAAGATGTTTAAATTGAGGCAAAGTTGCGTATTTTGGGGCTAAATAATTTGTCAAAAAAAAATTGTTATTATTCTGAATGCTTTCGGAGATATTAGAAAAAACAGAAATTTTCATTTTTGGTTTTTAATTTGTTGCGGTTTCATTTTTGACTTGGGAAAAAATTAAAAACACATTTTCATAACCATTTTTTGTGTTCTACACGGTAGCGTTATTAGGTTTCAAATTTGACTTTTCGTTCTTTAGTTACCAACCTCAAGTCAATTTTTTCAAATACGGACCTGGTTTTAAATACAGTTTTAGAGATTTCTAGGCTTTGGAGATTTGATACAATGTACAAGTTTTTGAAATTATAACGTTTTGTCATCTAATAACACATTTTTCAAATTATCTTTTTTACTTCAGTACCGCCCTGAACATTTAGAGTCAAACTAAAAAACAAAAGATTTCTGATCTGAAAAATCCATCCATATTTACTCAAAGAGGCCAGATAATTAATATTTTGTAAGAAAAGGGACCCAAAGTCTCTGCCTCAAATATGTCTGTTTATTTTTGTTACATGTTTCGCTTGAAACTATCATCAGATCTTCTAAACAGTAAAAAAAAATTAAATTGTTTTTGAAATACACATAAGCGCATCACAGTAACATAACTAGATTAACACTCCAGTTACCTTTCCTTCACTCGGGAGCATTTTTTTTTTCTGTTTTAAAGTATTTCGTTCTAGGTCTAAGGCAAAAACCATAGGACTTAAGATATACGTTATTTTAATAAAATAAATAAAATACTAATAGAAAATAGAATTACTTTTCATGCCTTAAAAACTTAATAATTACTTCCTAGTGTATTGTGACGGTAAATCTTATTGAAAAAATAAACGGCCTAAACACCATAACTTCCTGTAAAGTAATTTTAATATTTAAGTAATTCTAAAAATAATTGCCAGGGCCGAAATAGTAAAGAAAGATTAAATTGAAATACTAGTGATGTCTTATGTGATGACAAAACGTTAAAATTTTAAAAACCTTTAAATTGTATCAAATTTCCAAAGCTTAGAAGTCCTTAAAACTTTTTAAAAAATTCCAGGTCCGTATTTAAAAAAAAAAGAATTGAGGTTGGTATCTAAAGAGCGAAACGTCCAATTTAAAAACTAATAACGCCATTTTATAGAACATAAGGAACGGCTATGAGAAAGTGTTTTTTGTTTTTTCCCAAGTCAAAAATGAAGGCGCAAAAAATTAAAAACCAAAATCAAAAATTTCAGTTTTTTCGGATATCTCCGAAGGTATTCGGAATGTTTACTATTTTCTTTCACCAAATTATTAAGCCCCAAAATGCGCAACTTTGCCTCAATTTAACCATCTTCGTATCTCTTACCGTTTTCGAGATCCCCTTGTACGCACACGAATTTGTAACACCCTGTACTATATGTGGCATACAGTTATACAGTTTTTATGATGTAAAGGTAAATAACAAGTTAACTACTTCTTTCGTTCATTATAAAACTTTTGAAGGATCGATATGAGTATGTATATTGGTATATTTTATATATGAAAAAATTATCACTACCTAATAAAATATTAAAAGTTTCTTAATAACAGTAATTAATTTATGGACATGGGTGATCTGGAATTGCCTGATTATATTTAAATAGATGACTCCTTGGGTGTCCTAGAGAAACACTCCATAGTTTTTTTTTTAATCGACAGTCTAAAAAAGGAAAAAGAACCTCTAAAATCAGAACAACACGGAAAAAAACCATGACCTGTGTAATGATTTCATAAACAAATATGAGGGAGATACCGAAAAAGCCTCGCGAGTGAGAGAGATTCCAACTCTTAAAATCAGGTGTATAGTAAAGAAAGCTTATAATTTTTAGAACTGACAGCATTATTACCTGTCTGTTTTTTTTTGCTGGGGTTGGCGGAAAAGCCAGTATACTTAGACCTATATAAGGCCCATTGTATCCCCTATCGTCTGGGTAATGTCAGCCAGACAGAACCTACAGCTTAATGTGGAATCCGAACCACGTGTATGTACTAGTTATCCTTGTAACTTTTAAAATAATAAAATAAAGGTAATAAATAAGAAATCTTTAGTTTTTATCAGCGGCATTGGTGTTTTGTACAGTTGTGTAGTTTTTTGTAGCTATCCCGGGATTTTGGAATCCCGTGATAGCTAGCTAGCTAATAAAATTAAATTATAGAAAATGTTTATTTGAGTTTTTTATAGTTATATTATTTTCCGGCTATACAAATAAATTTCCTGAATTATCTATGTTATAGAGTAATGGAAAACATATTTTGTATACAAATAATTATACAGAAGATAAATTTCCTTTCAATTCGTCAAATCCATCCCCAGACGCATTTCGCCATATCATGGCTCATCAGTAGAGCTAGGATCTTACGAAAGAAAGGAGCACCTCAAAACTGCTTATACAGTATTTTTGGTGGGCCACACCAGCAAGATGATGCACGGAGCGACATCTGTGTCGTTGTTAGACACTCTTAAGCATACCAGCACCTCTAACAAACTTATAGAAATAAGTAAAAATGTTAAGAGGAAATCACCTGTAAAGACATTCGTCACAATTGAAGGAGTCCCGCTAGGCAGCGCTAACTCGCATCGTTTTTTCAAACCGGAAACAATAGGTACAGAAGATGAATTTCCTTTCATTTCGTCAGATCCATCCCCAGACGCGTTTCGCCATATCATGGCTTATCAGTAGAGCTAGGATCTGATGAAAGAAAGAAGCACCTCAAAACTGCCTCTACAGTATTTGGTGGGCACACCAGCAAGATGATATATAATAAATAATTTTACTCTATAACCTACTTTAGAAAATGTTTTTGCAATTGCAATTTTTTAAATTTAGATATTTCAATGAAAATAAATGCAGTAATATTTTCTATTTTTTACCGACAGAGAATAAAACAATAAAAAATAAAGACTTTTAGTGTACTTTTGTTACAATAGCCCAAAGAGTATAAATTTAAGAGGTTGTATCTAAACTAGATGGGTAGAATTTTAAAATAAATAATGAGCAAATTTAAAGCATCTGTCTTGCAACAAAGTAAATGCACTTAAAGTCTATATTTTTTTTCATGCTTTCTCTTAATAAATAATAAATTAGTATAAATTGAATGTATTGAATGAATTATTTTGTTTTAATTATCTAAAGTAAAAAAAATTGTCCACTCAAATCAATGCGAAACTGTCGGAGCGGCAACGGAAACGAAACAATTAAGAGACATTAGTTGCATGTTCCTATGTAGAATAATATCCCGCCATCATTTCGCTCCCTTTCCTGCTTTGGCATGCCCGCATTAGGTTAAGTGTACCTTAATTCAATAATAACAAAAATAGCTTTTTGTTAAGTGAAAATATTGATCACTACGGAGGCAATTGCTATATTAGAATGCCGTTTATTTATACTTAATAGTAGTATTAGCCAATTTCCAGAAATTCTATAACACCTTAGGCCCAAAATTGTATTAATTTTTCATGCCACTTTTAACAACGTCCAGATTGATAAAAAAAAGAAGCTTAGCGGCAAGCGGAGAGAGTAGTGCGTCGATCTTTTGCATTAAAGTACACAGGGACTCCAAAGGTAATGGAATCCCTGGGGCACAGGTAGACAATGACAGGCTGTTTCGTTCTTGTTAGAACTCATCCAAAAGCCATAACCCGTAAGCGACCCCCAGTACAGCGAGCCTGTTCTTTCAACCCAGTAACGCCATCAGAAGAAATCAACTCAATGCAAAAGATAGCCATCTAACGTGAAAACGTAGAAATATCAATAAATCTAAATAAATCAAGCACGGAACGGCCACTTCGCCGCTAAGCTTCTTTTCTTTATATATATAACCTAATGCCACTATTTTATTTGTCCAGATTGATATTATAAAAAATCATACTGTGAAGATTGCAAGAAAAATAATATCGCATTTTTCGGATCGTAAAAAATTTAAAAAACTTTTAAAAGGTCACTTTTAATATAAACCAATACCGTGAGGCCTAAAATCATCTTGTATCAATAAAAACCCAGCTTTCCATTATTGCTCAATATCCCGTTTCTCTTGTTCTTCATTTGACTTTTAAATGACACATTTACTTTATGCTATAAAATAAAGTAACTTAAACGTAATTTAAGTCTAAGAAAACAGATAAAATTGTAAAACTATGTGAAAATAAAAATACATTTTTAATAACTATTTTTAATAACTAATATTGTCTTAATAACTATTGGAATTTTCTATTTTTCTTTACAATTATTACAGCAATATTTCCTCATTTTTAAGTTATCTCCTTTATACTTTTGTTTTTCTGCGATCAGAGCTTCTTGATTTGCAATACTAGGTTCAAAATTTGTATAATTTCTTTTATACATGCATACCTGTATTGCTAGTTCGTCTAAAGTTTTCTCTTTCTCATTTGATAGCAACATCCAACTTTATTTTAACGTGAGAATCGAACAATCGTCGAAATGGCCCGAACATTTAAGTACGCAAATCCAGAAATTAATTTTCCTTCAGCGATATAGGCAGAACTAGTTGCCACTGCCATATACATGTTAAATAGAACAGGAAAATCTTCAGTCGAAAATGTTAGTCCATATGAGTTGTGGATGGGAAAAAGGCCAAGAATAAAGCATCTTAGAATAGTAAGCTCGGCTTGTTATTTTCACATTCCAGTTCAAAAAAGACGTAAAATGAATAGAAAAGCCATGAAAGGATATCTGGTGGGATACGATGGCAATAAACGCTATAGAATTTGGGTAGATACCGAGCAAAAACTCTATTTGTCAAGAGATGTTAAATTTGAAGAGAAACTAAAAATGTGTATACAAATGCAAATGAAAAATGATGATCTTGACAAATCAGAAAATCGCACGGGAAATACGCCAGAAACGATTAGACTACGTATAAGTAACCAAGAAGGCAGTTCATATTTGCCAGAAAAAGACGATAAAGTTGAAGATCAAGGACAAGGCGAAAGTGAAGAAGGAAGGTTTTCATATAACCTTAGAAACCGCCAAAATTTAGAAAAACCAGAACGTTTTGAAGATTGCATTTTTATTGCTGAACAGATTATATGTAATATTGATACTCCTCAATTTTATAAGGAAGCACTTGAAACCAGGGATAGCTTTGAATGGAAGAAAGCTATGGATAATGAAATAAATTCGTTAATGGAAAATCAAACTTGGGAAATTGACTCGACTACCGAAAGGGTGTAAGACTCTTCCTTGTAAATGGGTATATCGTGTCAAAACAAATCCTAATGGAAGTATAGACAAATTCAAGGCAAGAGTTGTTATAAAAGGATTTGCTCAACGTCCAGGTGTTGATTATAACCATACATTCAGTCCTGTAGCAAAATTATCCACGATAAGGTCCGTTTTAAGTATTGCAGCAAGCGCGAAAATGCACTTGAAACAATTTGATGTTGTGACTGCATTTTTATATGACGAGCTTGAAGAAAACATTTTCATGGACCAGCCGGAAGGGTGTTGCGATGGAATAAATGAAGTTTATAAGCTGAAGCGCAGCCTATATGGTCTTAAACAAGTTCCCCGGTGTTGGAATAAAAGGTTTAATGATTTTCTCTTAAATATTGGCTTTAAAATTAGTGAAGCTGATCCTTGCCTGTATGTTCGAGAGAAAAATAATGAAAAAATGCTATTAGCACTTTATGTAGATGATGGACTTCTTGCATCAACTTCAGAAAAAGATTTAAATGAAATATTGACAGATTTAGGAAAGGAATTTAAGATTATGACAAAATCTGCTAAATTTTACTTGGGCTTAGAAATTAACATGTGTGAAAATAAAGACATTCAAATAAGCCAAAAGACTTACACAGAGAAAATTTTGCAGAAATTTGGTTTTTTTGAAAGTCGACCAGTACTCCAATTTTAAAGCAAGCAGATACTTTAAAATCAGGAACAGAAAGTTTGACTTCTGATTTTCCATACCGACAAGCAGTTGGCGCTTTAATGTACCTAATGGTTGGAACAAGACCAGACATAGCCTACAGTGTTGGCTATTTGTCAAGATTCTTAGAAAATCCTAACCAAGAAAACGTTGTCCAAGCAAAGAGAGTTTTTCGATATCTTGCGGGCACGCGACATCTAAGCATAACTTATAGTTCAGAAGAAAATCCTGAAATGAAATGTTATAGTGATGCCGACTTCGGTGGATGCACAAATACTGGTAGATCAACTTCTGGTATAGTTTTTACTTTTGCCCGTGGAGTAATCTTATGGTTTAGTCAACGACAAAGTATTGTAGCAACTTCTACAACAGAAGCTGAACCTATAGCAGCAAGTGAAGCAACCAAAGAGTTAATTTGGCTAATTAGACTTTACAAAGACATTTGGACGTTGGATTAAGTTCCGATTTTACAAGTAGATATTTCAGCGGCTGTTAGATTAGCTCATAATCCAGAGCTACATCGTAGAACCAAACACATCAGTTTAAAACACTTTTTTATTCGAGAAAAGTTTTAGAAGGAGTCATAAAAGTGGAAATAATTCCTACACAAAAACAACTGGCAGATTTTATGACGAAACCTTTAGTCAAGAACCAGTTGCAAATTTTGCGAAACCAGATGGGACTTTCGTAACATTAATTAACAAGGGAGAAGGGAAGGTGTTAAATTTATACCTATCCGGTATTAACTGGTGTTAATTAATTGTTAAATAGTTTGACTTGTAAATATATGAAATAAAGTTGTCAAATAAATTAAGTTTCATAGTAAGAAATAAAGGATTTTTACATCAGAAAAATAGAAAATTCAAATAATAACATGATTATCTGTGGGCTTAAGAGTGAGGTCTAGTGACGCATTCGCAATTTGATTTTTGATCAATATTTTTTTAATCTTTCCTTTTATCCAAAAATCGGCTAAATACCCATATTAGAAGCATAATTTAAAGTTAAACAGACTTGAACGTATAAAGTAATAAAAGCAAATTTTCGTGTTTTGGCCTTTATTAATTCATTAATCTTAATTTTTTAGTTGAAAACTTTGGATAATTGCTACACAAGGACAAGTATTTGTCCCCTTTTTGAAATGGATAAGAAATATTGATCAAAAATTTAATGGCGAACGAATCACTATACTTCATTCTTAATGGTTTTCGTTAAAACTAAGAATCACACAAATATAATTAGTAGTTACCTCCGCTCCGTCACGGCTTACTAATAATAAAGCAAACTCTGACTAAACAACGATTTACAATGTTGTTAAAACGTATATTAGTTTATGAATAGTAGTTTATAAATACCTACATTTAAAAACCGAACGTTTCACATACAGACGAACTTTTATCAACTTAACTCGAATTATTTCACATAATTTAAAATTATAAGAATTCCAAACAAATACTGTGTAATTTGAATGTACGATTAACAGTACAAACTTATGTACCTTTAAATTTCGCTTCTAGTTTTGTTTATATAATTTTTCTGTACATACCTCTAACTATAAAGGATATTTTATATTTTATTAGACAGTTAGTTAGTATGAAAATTGGGATATTTAGTAGTTTTTAAACAAAATTATCAAATCTTTAGTTAAAACTTGACAACCATTTTCTTGTTGCAAAAAATACAGAACTGTAATTTGGCATATAATTGTTTCAGCACTGAGTTAACAAAACCTTTAAATATTGGCCTCTAAGGGTCTCCCTCCTCACTCCGTGAATTTAAACATGTGCTCGTTAATAATTTAACAATAATTTAACAACAATAATAATAATTTAACAACAATAATAATAATTTAACAATCCATCTTTAGCAACTTATGGAACAGTGTTACCGACAAGTATATCAACCATGCCTCCAATATGTTTTGTTTTTAAATTGTGCAAACAACCCAAAAATGTATTTACAATACAAAATATTTCTTTGTCGATGAACCGCTAAAATTTTTAAATATTACCGCACACGGTATAAAGCGGTTTATATCGTGCCTACTTTCTAGTTTTGTTGCATATTGGAACGAAATGTTCAAAAGTTTTCGAGATCTGGCGGAAATTACTCTCATATTGAATTTAAATTGTTTGTGTTCGAATTCTTCTTTGGCTTCATCGACTTTCGGCTTTTCAATATGGCAGTTGGTGGAAACTAGAATAAGGTTTGTTTAAAGAATTGTCACTGAAAAGAAATTTATAAAGTATAAGACCAGTTGTGACGTCATAGACAACATATTTAAAAAACAACCTAGGTAATGGGTACTTTGAACAAAGTACTCCTAGAGACTGGGATTATATTTCAAAATGGACGATTTGTTTCCAGAAAATCTGTGGAGATACAGGTATACGATTTATTAGGATATTTTTTAAATTACCTATTTTAAATGTAGACCTAAAAAAATTGATCGACTTAGTCAATTTACTATAAAACAGTAACTCCAAGCACTATTTAAAAAGGTACGCCCAAGATGCATGAAGCTCCGAAAAAAGCAATGACTTTTTGTTAATATTATTACTGATTTGCAAAGCTACTTAAATTTGTTTTTTATTTTTGTATAATTGGTAACTTCTAAAAAAGGTCCTCATTGCCGTGTGGAGATCTCCTACTCCTCCGGAAAGTGACTTCGCGAAAAAAATCATCATTACTATGTAAAGAAATCCTGCTCCTCCAAAAACTGACTTATAAACAAAAGGTAGTCACTGCCTTGTGGAAGATCTTCTTGTCCTCTTGTCTCACTATCGACTGTCTAACACATTTTATTGGCAACGAAGTATTGCCTAGTAGAATATTGCCCGGAATACGTTGTGTTAAGAAAACTATTATTATTTTCTTATTTTCTTTTTAAATTGGCCTTACAATGGTATGGTAACATTTTCTTTCATTTCAATTTATTTAAGTTAATTACTTTTCAATAATTAGTCTATAATATGACATTTTTCCGTGAACGCACAAGTTCTCGATTTCGACACTCCATGAACGGCGCAGAGTCGCGCATGTCGAGCACTTGGGTCCAAACGGTGAAGCAAGAAAGTACGGCGAAAGTGGTTGTGCGAAAAACTCACAATTTTTGCTTAATATAGACATAATGTATTGGTAATAAATCGGATTTTATCTAAAACTATTCAGTGCAAGTGCGTGGCTGATTCTCCAACATAGAAGAACAAAATTGGAGGAAGAAAGAGGGCCCTCTCTACCGCCACGGCTAATCAGTCCAGGTAAGAGTGCGATTTCGACCATCTTGTGTGCCCATTTCTTTCATTTAAGTTACAGTCCATTGCTAACTGCGTTACCGCATCACGTTGGATTATGTTTTTATTTACCTTTATTATGATAACAAATAAGGATGAGAGGTTACTACTAGTATATTTAAAGCATACCTATTCATTAAATAATTAGTTTCTATGTGGATTGTCTTCCAGAAAGTTTATGGGTATTAAACTCTATTCCAGAATACATATATTAATATAGCATGATACACTAAATCTAAAGTTTATTTATTATTATTTATAAACAACCTATAATTAATACTCATATTCTATTCTTTATAAAAAAACAAGTCCTTTGATGACAATCTAATTTGTCCTTTCCTATTTGAAATAGAATCACAACATCATATATATATATCGTGTCGACAGTTTAGTTCTGTTTCACATAAAAAGACTCCCCGAAAGTTTTGATATTGATTTTAAATTGTTTACTTTAGAGTTCTTTCCCGGATTTACCCATTTTAGGATTTTCAAGATGACTGTTGGTAAATAAATTAAGTTACAAGTATGTTTTTTTAGATTTCTCTTTAAAAATCAAAAAGATTTGAAAAGAATAACTAAAAAACGTACGTCTTTTAAATCATAAATCCTATTTGTAACAAGCTCATCAGTTATTTATAGATTTGTCAGTTTAATGTGTGTGCACTGCCTCATAAAAAAAGGAATTGTATCTTATTTTCTAAAAAATTGAAAAATCAAATCCGTCCGTAATTTCATAAGATTCAAACAAGTTTCTACTAAGTTGCGATTTTTCCGAAACTATTATATTTGGGATATTTTTTTAATTTAACCATATCAACATTTATTTTTTTGATACTCTGCATAACATGAAGTCAGGCGCAGCGTTTTTAGCTCTGAGATTTTGACCGTAAGAATCACGTTTAATGGTTCTTAAATTGTTTTATTATTTTAAACAAAAGGTAGTAGTTTAACCATAACTAAAATAAAACGTTTTGAGGTATAAACAACACCATAGGAAAAGTGGTGGTTTTAATATAGTATGATATATAACATTACGTAATAAGTGTTGTAAGTAGCATATTACGCATAAATGGAAAAGTTATACACCGAGCCGCGTAGAGGCGAGTGCGTAATCTCGTGTGCGAAATTGTATTACAACTCAAATTATGTAACATACTTTACCTACGATCATATTTATTAAAACTAAATAGAAAATATACTGTTATTTTGTGAAGAGATTTTGAAGAAAAGTTTGTAGCATTTGTACTTTTTCCCCAGCGTTTGTAATAGCAGTCGCTTGCGACTCTCTTGTTATTCTTTATTAAAATCAAGTGTTTATTTAAAAAAGGAGAATGCTGCTACGCAGCGTGTATTTTTGTTGAAAATAAATAAGGCTGTCTTGTTTACTGAGCGATTTATTTTATAATAACCGTGCGATTTACTTTACAACACTAATTTAACTTAGCCTTTAACCTAGATAGTATGTTTTTTCCTACTTACGGTAGTGATCGTAGGTAAAGGATATAAAAACTTCATTATCAAATTTTACGTATGTAAAAATTGCTCCAATCTCCTTGAGATCTTTTTAAATATGATATTACTCAAAGGCGCTACAATAATTTATTATTGTAGGGAAATTGAGGGAAATATTTAAAAAAAATTTATCCGTATAATTACAGGAAACAAAGATCATTCTTAAATTGGAAATATTTCAGATCCATCCTTGTTAGGGTCACATATACATACACTATATTGCTAATACCATAATTCAATGATGACATCACTGTAGGTAGATGATCAGGGTCCGTTGAGTTTGCGCAGCTCGGAAATTTGCTTCTTGATGTAAACATTTGACAGGACAGACTTTCAAAATATTTTTAAAAGCTTTTATTTAAATTCACCCGTTAGTTAGGGTGTGAACAGTTTATGGGCAAATAAAACTAAGTAACCAATATTTTACATACCTGAATACCTTATTTCTAGCATTGAACCGCGATTCGTGCAAAAAAGGATCATGCACTATTTTCTACCCATCTTGAGACACAAGTCGCTAACAATAACAAAATGTCTGGTAAAGTTTTATACCTAAATTCGCACCCAAAACTTAAAAATTATATCCACAATCACACACGGAATATCCGAGCGAAGACAACGTAGAAAAAGATGTAAACGACTAACAACTTACAAACTAACAAAAAAAAATGTCTAAAGTAAAGTTTTATAAATATTAATACCCAAAACTTGGAAATTATAACAACACACGAACGAACGAAACAAAAGATGGCGACGAATAAGAATACAAACAACGGCAAACCGGTTCTATTTACGATCTGTTAGATATCGTGTCGGTTGCCTAATTTTTTCCCTACTGCGCAAGCGCCACGGGCCCAAGTTCAGGTTATTTTGCATCGCACGATGGGTATCTTTTTGCTTCGTGCGGCTGCCTGTATTGGCAATATAGTGTATGTATATATGTGGTTAGGGTATGAAACTGACCAATCATAGTGTGGGTTTACCAAGGCTGTGCCCTCTTCATGATACATTTACAATTATTTTTATCACATCTTCTAGCAAGAACATTTGGTCATGTGGTAAAGTGAATAAAACTGAATTTAGTCTCTAGGTCCGTTTGTTCAACCTTGACTTGGGACAAGTTTTTTAAAAATAAATGAATAATCAGCTCTAAAAAATTAATTTAGAAAGGTTTGTTGATTAAGGTTTTTAAAAATATTTTTTTTAATATAATTAGTAATATACCAGTTGTGCCGTTATACAGTTAAGTTAAGAATATACGCCTTAAGTGATATACTTTGGTGTATTAATTTAAATGAAATATAACACAAGTTTGAATTCGTGTAAGTTGCGTCGTAGAAAATTATACAGGGTTGCCCAGAAGTCCGGAATAAAACTAATATAACCTTAACCTGTAACTTTTGCGGAAAACTCTCGGACACGTCAACTTAGTTTTATATTACTCACATTTTCACGTTATTCGTTTGTTTTTTTTATAGACATTTGTCAAAAATATGACGACATCGATCTTTTTTTTAAATGGAAACATACAGCTTGTGATACATCATTTAAAAGCTAATATCGTACAGTATGCTCATAAATATTGGCGAAATTTTGTCAAACTATTTTAAAATAGCGATTGTTAGAAGTTTTTAAAAATTCTCTATTTAAATAAGCGGAAATAATAAATCATTGATGTTTTTTTACCGTTCAAGGTAAAAAATCTTCATTATTTCAGGTTCTGACATGTTGTGAACTTGTAAAATTAATTTAGGTATTTTCGAAGTATTATTTTACAATTTTCTAAACAAAAATGGGTTTGTCGGAAAGACAGCGTCTTGATATTGTTAGGATGTGGAGATAAAATAGGAAGTCAAAGTAAAGTGTGCACTTTATTTAAGTCACAAAATGTCAGAACGTGAAACAATGAAGATTACTTACCTAAAAAAGTAAAAAAACATCATTGATTTATCATTTCAGGTTATTTAAATAAAGATTATTTAAAAACTTTTAACAGTCGCCATTTAAAAATAGCTTGACAGAATCGCGCCATAATTTATGAACACACTGTACGAGATACTAGCTTTCAAATGATGTATCACAAGCTGTATGTTTTTATTTAAAAAAAGATTGATGTCGTCATATCTTTGACAAATGTCTAAAAAAACAAGCAAATAACGTCAAAATGTGAGCATATATAAAACTAAGTTGACGTGTCCGAGCGTTTTCCCCAAAAGTTATAGGTTAAGGCCATATTAATTTTATTCCGGACTTCTGGCAACCCTGTATTCAAACCCCTTTGTTTAAAATCTGTTAGAGCAATTTGCCATAAAAAAAACCCAAATTCATACATAAAAAATCATTTATGAACTTACCAAAATTTAGTAAAATAGACTGAACGACAATAAATCACAATTGATACAAATAAACTGAGCCTTCGGTGTATATTAACATAAATCCAACAACGAATACCTCAAGATAATGCTTCGACACAAGAAAACTTTTATGTCTTTTTTCCGGAACATTAAAGATGCCACAAATCTGAAAGGTTAAACTTTTCTGTAGATAGGCCATAAATTACAATTTATGTTTTGCGTGGTTGACATTTTAAAGATTCAAAAGGGCTTTTATCTGAAATAACGAACACGTATTTGTTAAGCTTCCTTAACATATCTTAAAGTGTAAAGTCGATATTAGTATTGTCGGTAAAAAAAATACTTTATACAGAAGAAGAATTTCTCTTTATTTCGTCAGATCCATCCCTAGACGCGTTTCGTCATATCATGACTCATCAGTAGAGCTAGGATCCGACAAAACAAAGAGAACTCAAAGCTGCTTATGGCAGCACAGTGGTGGGACACACCAGTAAGATGTGGCACGGAGCGCCATCTGTATCGTTATTAGACACTCTTGAGCATACCAGCACCTCTAACAAACTTATAGAAATAAGTAAAAATGTTAAGAGGAAATCACCTGTAAAGACATTCGTCACAATTACAGGAGTCCCGCTAGGCAGCGCTAACTCGCATCGGTTTATTAACCGAAAACAAGAATACAGAAGAAGAATTTACTTTATAGTCTAAATGTCAACCAAATGGCGTCTTTATAAATACTTTATAAATATGTTGTTTAGCCGGTAAATTCAATAAAACCAGTGTTAGCCCATATGTGTCTGTCCCGGTTAAAGGGCAGTAGTAAATGGTGTGAGGCTTGATGCCAAATGTTAAGGTCATATTCGTCAAATAGTACCTTCGGTTTTTAGTGGGTTCCGGTATACTCAGTTCATCAGTGGTTGTTATTCTCGGCACAGTTTTTTAGAGATTTGTTATAATATACAACAAAACTGGACAGGAGCAATCTATTACATATTGGTGCTTCTTAAAAGAATGTTGTCAGATATTTGTTTACGGCACTTCTTGGGTAACTGTTCGCACTGAATTTCTTGGTTGGCTCGAGAAGCCTACTTACTTTCCACAAATACCGTTAGTATATCATTTGTTTTGCTTAGTAAGTATGCCTTACAAAAGTTATATTACAATTGACCAAGTTTGGATCATAAAAAGAAACGTGCATCATATATTTCGAAATAATGTTGAGTGATAATCAATATAAAGGAACGTGTATCATATATTAATAAACCATGATGATTGTAAAGAACGGTATATCATTGGTGGAAAAGTACTGACCAACATACAGAATCGTGAATTATAGATATATTTATACATCGTAAAGATAATGAAATAATAAATAAGTTTGTTTGGGTTTCCGATCCAGGCATGATAAGAAAGGTTATCTCAATTCTCTCTCAAAGGTTTTTGCTGCCTTGTAATTAAAATGTATGCAAAGTTGATATGATCATTGTATTGCTGCAGATACATATTTTAATAACACAATGTAGTATTTTAAAATATATCGAAATAAAGACATATGGGTTGAGGATTAAATCACAGATTACATATTTAAAATTAAAATACATTATAATTTAGAAGCGAAATCACTCGTCAAAATATTTTAGTCGAAATTATATAATTGACCAGGTTAGTGTTGTGTTTTAATTTAAAATAAATTTTAATAAATTTGTGAAGAAAACTATGCTGTTTTAGTCAACGGCAACATGAAACTCCGTCTTCCTAATGCAGTGTTCATTTTAATTTATATTTCTATACAAACATACCAATATTTATTAAAATAAAACTAAAAGAAATTATTTACCATGATTAGTGTTCCAGCGAGAGGTACCGGTTAATTACATTCCCTTCCATTATTTGACCCAGGTTAAACCTAGCAAAAGGTAAATTATTATCTGAATTTTGATTAGTTTGAAGCTGGAAGTTTAGCGAGATTACAGCTAACGTCTAATCAAATTACCCTTAATAAATTTACAAGATAAAACAAAGGATGGAGCTAACATTTACCTTCGGAAAATGTTTAATATAGTGTGAAACTGGTATGTTTAGTCACACCTCTATCTAAGAAACTGTTCAATATTCACGCTTGGTGGTTAATATTATTTAGTTCGTGTTTTTTAATTTATTTATGCTAAAAATGTCCCTAAAGTTTGATTATAAATTTCAGAGACCCTAAAATAGATTTTTCCTACAAGCGTGCGCAAAGTAGTACTTTGCGCACGCATTTTTGTGTGCAAAGTTACACTTTTCCGCACTAGTGCGGATAAGACTTTTATCCGCACTGGGTGCGGAAAAGTAAAACTATTCAAAAATCTCCTTGGTAGGGAATATTTATATTTATTTTAAAAATATTTATTATAAAAATCTCAAGTTTTAAATATTTTTTTGGAGATATAAAGGACTACTACTCGAAATGCTAGCAACAAAAAAATGTTTGGCATTGATGATATCTTTAAGTTCCTCGTGTTCCTATAACTGTGTCCCAAATAAGGTAAGCTATAAATGTAATCAAGTGAATTATGAGTGATCATAAAAACAATACCATAAGTTTTTTTATATACCGGGTGTCCCACTAAGAATGGCTCTTAGCCGTATTTCAGAAAGTGTTAGTCCTATGGCCTGAGGAAAATTTTTTTATAGGAAAAGTGATCATAATAAATTGCTGGAAATTATTTTCAAGTTTCTCAGTCGAACTCTAGGGGGCGCAACCGTAACGGTAAAACAGAAAATCTCAGTATTTTCAAAAGTTGCCTTATTAAGATGTATTGAAGGTACCATTTTCGTATACTTTGAGACTTTCTGAACAAAATTCACTCATGAAACGTCTTTGTCAGTTTTAAAATAAAGTGGTGGGAGAAGGTTGAACATTATTTTAAATAAATGCTCTCCAAACAAACTCGGAGTTTTCGTTATTAAAAACTATCTGACTGATACACAGTTTTTCACAAAAATCTAGGCTGATTGCTTAACAATATTTCTCTACACTACATGCCGGCCTTTAATAAAATGACCAGGTTTGTCATGAAATGACGGATTTCACAATTCGACTGCGACATAGTATTATGTCCTAGAGCCCATTTTACCCCGTTATTAATGTATAGTCCGTTACACGCTTCTAGAGCTACAAGGCCTAAGGAGCCAGGAAAAGAAAATTCCTAAAACGTACTTTTAACGATGTCTAAATTCACAGGAGTTAGTGACAGCGACAAGTGAAAAACATTTTAAAAGATGTGTAAGGTTAAAGGTGATTGGTGATTAATTTTTATTTTTTCCAAAAATTCTTTAATGGATTATTAATTTTATTTGAGTAATTTTGTTATTAACGATCTAGTGTGGAATACAAGATAATGTAAATTATTTAGTTCTACTTTTATTTTAGTATTGTTTTGTTACATATGTAGAAGCTTAAATTGATTTTCATGTTAAATGTATTATGTGGATACTCCAGTGGGTATCTTTTACCTGTTTGTATCCCTGTTGGCACCAATAAATAAATATATTAAAGTTTTCGATTTACATCTTAACAGTGGGTTCCATTAAAAAAATCGTTAGCTTAACCGCGTATTAAAAAGACAAAATTTAATTAGAGACTGGCAAAGCCTACTGCGTGTTTGCGCAAAATTTCCTTAGATTTTGCAAAAGATGGTTACTGTCAGTGGTGTCAGACACTAGTTCTTGTTATATATAAAGTTATTTCGTACAAATACGACGTTGACCATGCCCAGCCTTTTTAATATGCGGTTAAGCGAATTTAAAACTTAATTTCTTTATGCAACCTGCTGTTAGTCTTAAATTATATCAAGAAGCATTACCACAGCAACTTATGCTTCGTAGCTCGGCCAAATTTACATACTTAATTTTGAATCTAAATATAAAATAAAATAAAATTCCTAATATTTAAAGACTATCATATATTATTTAGGTGGCATTACTGAAATAATATTTATATAATTTAATGTTGGATTTTATAAGTAGTTTATCTGTAATGCAAAAAACTTTGGTTAAAATTTATACTAAATTTTAATTTTCCTTCATGTAACAAAAAAGAAAAATAAAGCGCTTGCAAATAGATCATAAATTTCTTTTTGCTTTCTTCGCAACCTCGAAAAGAACATTCATTTTTTGCCTAATTATGATTTAATGCAAAAGTTTTTTAGATTTAGCTATATAAATCTTTTTATATTTCTCGTTTTAGGTGTTAACACAAACATAATTTTTACTAAAAAAATTTTCTGAATAATAAAAAAACTTTTGAAATTAATTGTAAAAGTAATTGTTATATAAAATTTAAATAATTATTAAATATTATTTTTCATGTATAAATCTAAATACACCAAAAAAATATATAGTTATTAATAAAAAATTTTAATCAATGTAATAAATTGATATAATGACACATACAACAAATTATGAATATTAAAATTTTCCAGAAATTTGGAGTGGATCCCTTAAGGAAATATCATTACATCTTTTTAAGTTTTGGAGTGCCATAATTTCACGACCGGTGGCTTTGTCTTCTACATTAAAGTTGATTCCTACAGATGGCGATACTGTATTTTCACCACTTAATTATTTTTGAAACAAGACTTGAGGACTCATCTTCGCTGTTTTTGGAGTTGCTTACGGGTTTTGGCTTTCTGATTAGTACTAATAAGGACGAAATGGTCGTCATTGTCTAACTGTACCCCAGGGAACCCGCTATTTTGGCGTCCCTGTATACTTTAATGCAAAAAAAAGATAAATGCACTACTTGACTCTAACTTTTCTTTCTTATAAATTAAATTATTCTCTTTGGCTTATATATTTTTCCTGGAATTTTTTTCGCCTGAAAATCACTTTCTCACACCCACACAGATACCAGTTTTTCTTTGGTTAAAAGAAAAAATGAATATCCTGCTTAGTTTTTTTGTAATTCGGGTCAAAAAAGCCACTATTGTATGTACATGACAAATTTTAACGCAGGCGGATCCATTTGCCACGTCTTCCAATTTCGTGGATAAACCAATTCGATTTCAGTCAGTTTTCAGTTACACAGAGGGTGAAATAGCGCCGTCGGAGGTCGCTGATTTTACGAGTTAGTCAGAAAGGAGTTACTGCAGAGAATTCGGTACCGAGTCACTACCGAGCCAATAACATGAGGGCGCGTGGATTGGTAGGTTATGAAGAAGGTAAGAGAGTGGCAGGCAGTGTTGCCAATTCTTCTGAATTATCGGTAAATCTGACAAGTTTATTTATTGGTCCCGATAAATTAAACAACAACAAACATAATAAAATAAAATTTTAGTATTTTTGGGAGAGAAAAAGGAGGCGCGTGGTCTCAAGAAGCATATTTTTATTATTGCTAGGAGGGGAAGCGGGTATTGCTCGGATGTTTACCTATTATTAATTAAAGGATTTTTCCTACAGTGCAGGTGTTTTATCATAAAAAAAAAAAAAATTAGCCAAGCCTAAAGCCTCTATTAACTATTTGTTAGTTTGGTGGCTTTATTAAAGAAAAAATAACGAGAGAACTCGTTTTTTGACAATTGACATCCAGATACAAGATATTGGCCAGCTTCAAAATTTCCCCAGATTTTAGCGGAGACATATTAAGGCCGCCCTTAGTTTGGGATATTTTATTTAACGTAGTTTTAGACGATGTTTAGATCGGTTTTAATATATGACTTTGTAATTTTGAACATTAAATTAAACGTTTTATTTAGTATTTGATTATTAAATTGGCGGTAAGTAAATGAATTTGTCCGAAAATGTTATGCGCCATAAATGTATGATATTTTGTTGTAGACTATAAGTAACAATTATTGATCATAATTATTGTTCGCCTAGTACTCCGCTGATGCCATTGCTGAAGAGAATAAGGTATCATTCTTAAAATTTTGGAAAAAACATGATTGTAAAAAATTACCTGTATTCCTCAATAAGAGTATCGAAAATCGAAAATTTCTTGTAAGCTTTTAAGTTTAGGCATAGAAAAACTGTCCTAAATCTTTAAGTACCGAAAATTTTGTACAGGGTGTTTTCTGGTGACATTCAAATATACAAAATTTTAAAATACAATAACTCTGTTTTTCAAATGAAACACCCTTTATTTTTTAGGCTCGTCTGATAAATATTGTAAGTATCTTTTATTAATGTTAAGTCATACCTATATCTAAATTTACTAGTTTTGGCAATATTTCGATTTTTATTTAAATTTTGGTGAAAAAAACTAGAGTTTTTATTTTTCTAGTAAGCCATGATCAGCATAGTCAAAACAAATGTAATAGAATATAATGTCATATTTATAATTAATATATTTATATTTATAATGTTTGTGAACTTATTTTCAATATCAAGTTGCGTAATAATTTTTTTTTTAATTTAACTAAATAAATACGTAACTAACTATGGTTATCAATTTATTATAATATGATATTATATTCAAATACATTTGTTTTGACTTTGCTGATCATGGCTTACTAGAAAAATAAAGACTCTAGTTTTTTTTACGAAAATTTAAATAAAAATTGAAATATTGCCAAAACTAGTAATTTTAGGTATAGGTATGACTTAACAATAATAAAAGATACTTACAATATCTATCAGACGAGCCTAAGGTGTTTTATTTGAAAAAACAGAGTTATTGTATTTTAAAATTTTGTATATTTGGATGTCAACAGAAAACACCCTGTACAAAATTTTAGGTACTTAAAGATTAAAGACAGTTTTTCTATCCCTTAATTTAAGAGCTTACAAAAAATTTTCTATTTTCGATACTCTTATTAAGAAATACAGGTAATTTTTTATTATCATGTTTTTTCCAAAATTTTAAGAATTTTGCATTTTTTTTGGCAACGTTGCAAAAAATTAAAAAACTGAATATGGCGTCATACGGATAATTTTGTAAGGAAACAGAAAATGCTAAAATATATAGGGTGTTCCATTTTAAAAAAATGTATCTTTTTATTGTCCTACTTTTCTGGACCATCCTGTATGTTTAAAAATAATTTTAGAACATATATTTTTTTATACCTCACAACTTTTATAGAAACTTTTTTTTGATATCTATAATAGTAGAGACGGTATATTACTTTGTCAGATAAATGGGCCACCCTGTATGTAAGGTAAATTATCACTATAAATAAGTTTTTATCCACAAACCACAGTTCCTTAAGCTGGTATTCCACCGAACGCTTTGCTGTAAAATATTTAAGACCTCCATTAATTTTCGTTAATAGTTATACAAACTGTCACTCATTATGATGATATATTGTTGAAGGCAAAGAAACTATGGACGCTTTCAAATGAGTTCCGTAGAAACTACTATTTTATCAAATTTTAAACTATACTAACTGCACATCATTAATTTTTAATAAGATAAAATTACTTACTAAAGAATTTCATAACGCTGCAACCTCCATATTAACATAACATGCTAAGCTCGTAACTCATTAATCACTATCCTAATAAACAGAACTCTGCAACGATGAAATGAGGTTCTGACATAATTATTACTCCTATTATGAATGTCTGGGTTTTGTTTTAAATATCAAGTTGATTTATCATAATAATATATTATATAAATAATTATTAACTCTATTTTCTTCAGCAACAAGCATATTTACCGTAAATTGTAAATATTTACATAATAATTTTAAGAAGTAAATTAACAGTACATTGTATACCTAGTAGGAAAAGCTAAACATTCCCGGACGACCGTTAAGATTGTATGTCCGGGAATGTGGCTTTTTCTACGAGGGATACATACTATTTTTCCGTAAATCGAAAATTATTAAAAGGACATAACTTATTACAATCAACTTGTAAAAATTTTGAAATAAATATTATAAACTTTGCTCGCAAATAAAGGATGCCATTAAATATTTGTGTTGTTACTATGGAAACACAGTAATATTAAATTGTCAATTTGTTTAGTTTACAAGTAGCCGTACAGAAATAATATTTCCTTACAGTACAATAATAAATATTTCCTAACAGTTATTTTCCGTTGCCTAGCAACGATTAAGTGTAAGAAAATATTGAATTTTTTTTTCAGAAATGTTATAAAAAATATCAATATTTCCGATCGATTTTCGAAAAAGTTATATTTTCAATAAATAGTTAAAGAACATACAATAACTTATTGTTTTGTTTCGAAGTAGAAATTGATTAGAAATAAAATAATAAATAGAAAACATGTACTTTTCATACAATTTATTTACATCCATCAAGTAATATAAAGATTTGAGTAAACACGACTTTTTTATTGATATATTCGGTTTTAGCGTCGAAAAATATCTAAAAATATTATTCTTATCTTTAGAGATTAGAACCTTTTCTTAATATGATTTTCAATTAAATTAGCAATACATCTTTGACTTCAAAAAAGAATATGTTCTCAATTTGACCGTTATGTAGCTTATTTTGTATATATTTAAAGAAATAAATAAATTGCCCTCGTATATTTTTCTATTGAAATTGTTATAAACAAAACTTTTTTTGTCTTCAATCATTTGCTTAATTTTACAAAAACCTTGGATTCGTATTACTAATAATATCAATAGGTAAATAACACTAATCCAAAGTATGGGCGGCAGGATATATATTATTTTAGTTTTTGCACCTGCAAGTTTCCATAATATAGATTTGCATCAGAAAATGTAATAGTAATTTGTACAACAATAAGGGATATGATGTCCATATCGCACGAGAAAGTAAAATTATCACGACGCTGTAGGCAGATTACTCAAACTTATTACTATTGTCTGACGCACGGTTCTAGAGCTACAATGCCTGATAAGGCAGGGAGATAACGACCTAACTCGAATCAAAAATTACGTCAGAAGCTGTGATGTGCATCCAGACAGTAATTGTATGGACTTTACCTTATTTTAAGGGGAATTGCCTTTTTAATGCGGCCGTTATCTCCCTGCCTTATCAGGCATTGTAGCTCTAGAACCGTGCGTCAGACTATACCCGAGTACCTACTGGTCTCCTACCGAATATGGCACATTATTTTTTATCATAGCTTATATTTATGATTTTCAGTAATTTACAACATCTAACATTTCTGAGAATTCGATAACTATTGTCAATTATCTGGTTGCCTACCTACAAGCAATCACTTACCTGCTTTCAAATTGATTGTTTTCATTATCAACCATGATCAATAATAAGTGACAAGGAAATAAACCAGATTTTTAAGGTTAGTAATCGGCTAATAATTATAAGGTAGCAGTGAAAAAAATGGTTTATGTTAAATAATTAACAATAATCTATTATAAATTTCACATTCTCTTCGTGTATTATTATGGCAAACGTGCGGCATGTACTATTTTGTTATGTGTTAACGTATGTTGATTAAAACTCCTAAATTAAAGAAATAGGTAGTTTTTACAGCGTTTCAAGATTGATAATCTCATAGGAAAGTAGGTAATTCACCATTCAACTGCTAGAGGCGGTACTTTTGCCTATGAGGGAGAGAAGGAATATAAATAAATTTAAAAAAAAATTGTATATCCCTTCTTGGTGGACTGTCAGTCATAGCTAGATAATTTATTAATAAGCAATCATAGGGATGCATGCCCTTTTTTTAAAAATAAATAATCCCTTCCAAAGAATTTTAAATTGACAGAAAAAACATAATATGTAATGCTAAGTATACGAACGGTAGGAAATATTATTTTACGCCTTTTGGAGCTTAGCTTTTTCATCTTTGTTATTCTATATATACGTATGCATCATCCACTGCAATCCGTTGTTTGATGTAATGCTGATGCAGAACAGGGAGGGATTACTAGCAAGCAACGAATGAGGTAAACCTAATGGTGCGATTCTATAATAGATTTTACATCGCGGTAGGATCTTTAATATATTAAATTTATAAACCTCATAGGTACGTTCGCTGGTTTGTTATATTCATAGTCATTTGGGATGGTTTTGCTTCTAACCTATTGTGTATGGTACCAAATGAAATATATTGAAAATATAACATATTGTTCTTCATGAAGAATCAAAAAAATTATAAGTACCTACCCCCCCCCCCCCCAATATTTTTTCGTAATTTTAGCCTCGAAAATCATACTCATACCTACGTAATTTATTATTATGCAGATGCATGTTTTATTATCCACGTATGCACATTCTGCAGAATATGTTGGTACATGCTGGTGAATAATTACCATTATCAAGCAACCAGCAATACAAGTCAAATGTGTTATGTGTGTGTAATCCCTTAACGTATTCGAATATTGCTAGCAATTTAATGGTTTTCCGGAGAAACTAAATCACCGCGATGTGTTCATTTAATTTATGTGCTTTCATGTAGTTTAAGAGAGATCATTTATTTTAACTCGATTTATTGCCGATACAAAATAAATCATTTATCTAATTTTATGGTTTTTTTCATTTTTTATATCGGATATAAAAAATCCCCCTTTTATACCATACTACTGTATAGCGTGTAGGTAATAGAATTGGTGCGCGCGTCAGGAACAAGATTTATTTTTGATATATCACCTAAAAACTCTAAAGGCGCCATATTGAAATTAAAATGTATTATAAAAATAGTAATATTTAACGCGTTACTAATACGATTTAAAAAAAACAAACATGAGACTTGACAACGCAGCGCCCAAAAATTTGTTTATTTTTCGCAATAACAGAAGCAACAATGTTACTACAACACACTGGTATAGGTAAAAAATGTAATTGACAGATAGTTTTAATTTCCTATAAAGGAGAAAAACCTCAAATTGTTATAATTAGTGACCACACTAACTTATATCTAGGGGTAGAAACAGTTGGGAAATGGTCAGTAAAACAGCTGCAGAATTTCCCTCATAGACCTATATGAGGTCTATGAGGTCGAAACGTTGCTAAAAACAAATTTTGAAATTCGGCATCTGTTTTACTGACCGTTTTCCAACTATTTCTACCCCTAGGAAAAAACGTTGTAGTATAGTGTAACTATTTATTAACACTGACGCCAAGCGCTGTCAGCCTTATTTACTCAAGGCCATCATCAAAGCTTAACCCTCGAAGTAGATATGAAATTAAGAACTTGTAAAATAACAATATAATGAGAGTACTTACTAGTCAAATTGAGTTTTTAAAAGCAATGCTTATTCAGCATTTCACAGGTCTCAATGTCAAACATCTTGATCTGCTGCAGAAGTTGGAAATTTCTGCAGACATCAAGAAAAATGCTGTGCTCTGTCTTCATGAAAATGACAAATTTATCTAGTAGCGAATTACTTTTCAGGCTGTTAAAACGTTAAAATTGTAAAAACCTGTAAATTGTATTACATTTCTAAAGCTTAGAAGTCAATAAAAATGGTTTTAAAATTCCAGGTCCGTATTTAAAAAAAATTACTCGGTGTTGGTATCTAAAGAACGAAACGTCGGATTTGAAAACTAATAACGCCATTATGTAAAACATAAAGAACGGCTATGAGAAAGTTTTTCTTTGTCGTTAAGTGAAAAATAAATACGCAAAAGATTAAAAAACCAAAACTAAAAATTTCGATTCTTTCGAATATCTTCGAATATTCGAAATATTTACAATTTTCTTTCATTAAATTATGAGGCCCCAAAATACGCATTTTCGCCTTAATCAAACCATCTTTGTATCTCTTACCGTTTTCGAGATCCCCTTATACCCACACGAATTTGTAGCACCCTGTATAGACTGTTTATTTTACTTCGATATATTGCTAATGTAAAAAAGTGCTTACTTTATATACTTATGGCAATTTTTTGCATAGATGCAAAAAATTCCCTCCGTAAGCTCAAGAAAAATTATTTTAGCTTAACGTCTAGGTAACACACTTTATATATTATACACGTGTCAAGAACAAAGTTTATGTATTTTTTGTTGAGCACAGTTTATAAACTGAAATTTGAAAAGTTAAACAAAAAACTTTGTTATTCATATAAAAAGTAGTTTATATACACATATAAGAAGTAGGTATTGTGCGAGATTTGGGTACCAACTTATATTTTTACTTTTCTTAAAAGAAAAAATTTGGTAATCGTAAAAAAAAATCTTTTAGATGTCTGTTTAAAGGCTGGAGACAATACTGTTTCTTGAATGATATAAGAGTTTTGGACTTGCATTGTGTTAATTTGTTTTACACAACGTTTCAGCTGGTAAGTATCTCGAATCGTCTTCAGGTGAATACTAAATAAGTAAAGTAACTAAAGCTCTATTCATACTAATTGAAGCATAACTGAGATAAGTGCAGTCATGCGTTCAGTTCGTGTGCGGTATTTAAAGTTGATTTAATTTATGTGTTTAAACTTAAAATACCCAATATCAATTATTTGAAAACTTCCCACCACGGATTTATCGAAAACCACTGATTAAAAGGAAAAGGCCGAGACACGTCAAAAGATGTGCTAAAGGGGACAACTTTATAACCAAAAACTGCTTCACCCCCTTTTAATCTCTACCCCCCTAGGTCATCCCCTTAAGAATTTTAAATGACAAGGGGTATCAAGTAATAGCTTGTTTGAAAGGTCTTTCAAAGTGCTTTATTTTGACGTTTGATTTTTTAAAATCGGTCGATTCGTTTTCGAGAAAATTAGAAAAATCTTTATTTATCTTAATTTGGTCAGATAGAAAAAAAAACACACGAAAATATCACTTTTTATTTCAATAAGTGTTCAAAATGTTGCCCGTTATTGGCCAAACAATGATATAGGCGATGTTCAAATTCCTGACGGACATTTTCATGTTGTGGGAGATCATGGCAGCTTTCGATAATGCATTGACAAAGTTCATCCAAAGTTTCAGGTTGGGGAGTGAACACAATAGATTTCAAATGGTCCCATAGAAAAAAGTCTAAAGGCGTCAAGTCAGGAGATCTAGCAGGCCATTCTATAGGCCCTCTACGCCCAATCCATTTATCGGGAAACTCGTCGTCTAGCCATTGCCGAACCGGAAGAACATAGTGAGGAGGACCGCCGTCTTGCTGGAAATATATTTCAGCCTCATCAAGTATAGGGTTTCCATCGTCTTCGATTTGGTTTTCAATGGTTTCAGTGATAAGCGGATTGATGGGATTTTCCAACATATCTAAATAAATGCCTCTATTTGAATTCCCTTTAATAAACAATACCTGCAGTTATGCTTATTAACAAATCCATTTAGATAAAATGTGCATTCATCACTGAAGCAGATTTTCCTTACATGAATGGTATTATCATTAATCGCTGCAGTCATTTGTTCACAAAACTCAACTCCCCTATCGAAATCATCTTCGGTTAACTCTTGCAATATTTTCATTTTGAATGGATGAAATTTATGTAATTAAGTAACTGTGTGTACAGAGCCTATTAAAATTGCCGAGCACATTGATTTTGGGCACCATAAATTAGAATCATTTCCACTCTTTCGGCTAGTGTGTAAACCATTTTGGAAGTAAAATGTAAATCAATAAATTAATTTTCACTATTCCAAGATTGCCACAAAGGTAATTGACAGCAAATTAAATTCCTTCTTTTCCTCAGATACTATAAAAAACTAAACAGGTATAAGAATAAATACGGTTCGCCCATGTTATCTGTGTTGATAAAAAGAAGGCCGAAAAAAATCTGGTTGTTATTTGGTTGCTGCCACGTATAATCTTCCGAATTGCTGTTTATGTTAGTTTTTGAATACTTATATATATATAAAATAAAAGTGATATTTTCGTGTGTTTTTTTTTATTTGAACAAATTAAGATAAATAAAAATTTTAGCGGGGAATTCCACAAGTATGTTTGGTCATTTAGTAGGTTTATGGTCTGGTTTTTATTATGTTTGTAAATTTCTATTGATTCTAAGATGTTAAGCCTCTTGCTTTTTGGTACAGTATGTAAAATTTTAAATTTTTCACATCTGGGAAACAATGACCTGTCTCCGCACAATGTTTAGCGAAATTGGAATTTTCTTTGTTTAACAAATAAGAAGTCTAATGTTCATTATATCGGATATTAAACATTCTTCCTGTTTGACCTATATATGAGCTATTAGATTCCGTTCAACTTAGCCTATAAACGCCTGATTTTTTAACTGGGGGTGTTTTTTGTTTGGCATGCTACTTTTATGTTGTTTTTTGAGATTATATGTGCGATCTGAAATTGGACCAAAATATGTTAGTTTTGAATATCTACTTTTTTCATTACTTTTTATGTGTGGGTATATTTTGTTTAGTGTTATTTGTCTTTGTTTTTGTATGTAATGAAAAAAGTAGATATTCAAAAAAAATTGATGATTTTTTTCAGAAATCATTTATTTTAGGAGCGTAGATCTAAGATCAGTTTTTGGTGCAAATTCTTAGGTTTTGAATACTCTTTCTTAAGTGCCGTTTTGTATATTTATAATTAAGCTTTCTTGTTTCTCCCTGCACTATTGTTTTTATTATAAATTATTACACTTTTTCCATAAAAAATGTTTCAATTAAAAATTTTACTTCAATTTTTCTCTTTAAAAACAAATACCTACTTAATTGTTTTTTGTTTTTATTGTAAACATATTGTGTTGCATTGGGTTATAATTTTGTTGATTTAAAATAGCGCTAAAAAAGGGAAAACGGAACAGATAAGTATATTATACCAGAAAAAATTACTATAAAATATTATTCTTTTTACTCGATATTCTTTAAAACTGCATCATAAATCAATAACTAAAACGATGTGCGTCCGAAACGTTAATCTCTATATAAAACAGGACTTTTAGAAGGAAAAGTTTAAAAACTAAACGTTTCCTACAGACCTTTGCAATCTAAGCCAAGAATACATTATTTAAAGATTTAAATTAAGAGTCAAGCGTGAGACGAAAAATTAAGTTGCAATTAGACTTTTAGACCCAAGCTCCTAGGCTCGGGGGAGGCTGCAGCCCGACATCCCCCCCCCCCCCTAAATACGCCACTGTTTCAAGTTAAATTCCAACTTTAAACTCAACAATAATACTTTAAAGTGGTATTTGAAAATGGCATGACGTCATTTTTGTTTTAGCAGCGCTATGGAAATAATATCTAAAATACTTCTTTTTAATATTTCAACTTTGACCTATTAATGCCAATTTACTAACGAAATATACGCTTTAAGGTGGTTCAAATGCCCAGAAAAAAATACTGCCAATATAAGAAAATTAAAAACAAACATTTGAAAAGAGTTGGTTGTTGCCAAGTTGAAATTGTCAGAAAATATTTCATCGCCCAATCCTGTATTTCTCTGGGGCATTTTAAATTACAGACTTTGAAAAAAGTTTTCCCCAAAGCACGAAAGTCATTTTCTAAGATGATTTATTTTTTGCAATTAGCTGGGGGATATCCTAAGCGATCGCATATCCCTTTAATTAAAAGAAAAAAACTTAAAACGGAGTTCCTTTAATTAAGGTGCGTATCTTTAAGAAATTATCGTTAGTAATACCACAAGTGCTTTAAAATTGCCGATAATTTTTTACGGATGCGTGTTTTATTTTTAATTTCACGACTCCGAAGGAGGAGTGAACTTTGTAAAGAAAACACGTATAAGTGAGAAATTATCCGGTTAATTTTAAAGCACGCATGGTATTTAAAAGAATATTTCACGTTTCTAAATGCATAACTTTAATAACTAAAAATTAAAACATATTTTAAATATAACTTTGAAAAATATAAAAATTTATCAACAAAGTGACACTGACAAATATTTGAATTGCCATACTGGGTTAAAAAATATGAGTAGAACGGTGAGAAAATCAATACACACGTTGCATTATGAAAAGAAAAATATGTGGTTTTAAGGCTTAGGGCACTATAAGAATTTAAATGTAGAATAAAAGATTTGACATCTGTGTGTGAGAAAAACTGTTGATAGATATGAAATTGAAATGAATGGGAATGTAAAAATCAATTAGGAACAAGAAAATTGTGGGCTTGTCATTTCAGAAACTATGGAAAAGGAGTGAATGTAAGTGTGAGAAAGATGAGTATTAAAAAATTAAGCGATAGTCATATTGGAACCTCATATTGGTAGTAAAATTAGATTATAGATAGATATAGAGTATATGTAGTGGAAAAAGTAAATCTTTATAGATTTATTCCCCATTTTAACAATGAATTTTATGAAATTTTGGATTGACAAAAGTCATTAGCTCGAAACGCTACCACCTTACCAAAAATACTCGTCTCTTGATTCTCTCACCGTTCTACAACAGTTTTCCATCGAACCTACATTTTTAATGCTTCGTTAGGGTGATATCTACTAGTTTTTTCTTCTTTTTTTATTTATTTTCTTGAAGAATGCTTCTGCATTCGAAACATGTAAAGAAGTTTCTTAAATTAAAATATTTCGTTAATATAACAGTGGAGGAAGACTTTGTGTTTATATTTCTTACCTTCTAAATTTCCACTCCACTTTAAGTATAGACTATTACTTCAAGTTTTATTTATTAATTGATATCTACAGACTTGGAAGTATAAAGTGGTATCCATGAATACATAATGTGGTATGAAAAAAGTAATTATTTAATTTCATAACGCTTCTTAAATCTTTCTCGAAAGGTCCTTAGGGATTCACCAAATAAATTAATATAAGCATATCTCAAATTATATACTGACAATAACCTATTATTAAATGCGTTTCTACCATGATTGAACCTACAGAAAAATATAAAAAATAAGTTACTATTTATTAAGACACGTGGTTGTAGATTGAGACAAATATTAGCCAAGTCAATTAACTTATTTCCATTTTTTTAAAGTTAAGTTAATCTTAGGAAATTATTTTGTACGACTTTTAGTCTAATTTTATAAATATTAAATTGTGAGGTTTATACCACTAATGCATAATTTAGTCTACTCAATACGTATGAGCAATGTAACGTTCTTATTCAAAACTTAATTGAAATACGTCATTTGCCAAAAAGATAAAATTAATTACAATTATAATTTTAATATACCGGGTCCGCAGGGGCGTCAATTGGGGCAATTGCCCCCCCCCCCTGCGTATTCGCACACAAAAATCAAAATTTGGCTTTTACAAATAAAAACACATTTTAAAAACACCTTATAACTTTAATATACTTACTACGGTTTACCGAACAGACCCGACGAAACTTTTAACAGTATACTTGAAAGCTCCAAGCAATTGGCAAGCAGTTGCAGTTTTCAATCGACCGACACCCGTGTACAGCGAACGCGAGTTTTATCAAAAAAGCTAACGGATAGCTTTGTTGAGACCACTGTTGGTCACAGAGATAGCACAGAGCACTTAAATTTTTACAGTGAATATGTTGCTGTTGTCGATCGTTTTTTATTAGAATTTGGACAAAGACTCTCAGAAAATAATGCCTTTATTCTTTCGGCCTTTACATTTGTTAAAAAAGAAGACACGTCTTGCTTTTTAGAAGCAAAAGAACTTTCGCCGTTTTTACAAATTTACGGTCATTTAATGGACAGGTCGTTGCTAAATACTCAATTGCCACTAGCAAAGACACACTTGTTAAATACATTGGAGATTGGACAGTCGACACAGACTAACACTGCACTTAACATGTTGGACCGTCTTAAACAACTTCCAGTAGCATACTCGGAGGTAATTAACGTGTTAAAAGTAATCTGTACACTTCCAGTAACCACGGCTAGTGATGAGAGGTTCTTCTCAGTACTAAAATGAGTAAAAGACTATCTACGCACAACTATGGGAGACGAAAGACTTCGTTCATTAATGCTGATGGCATCTGAACCAAACATGGTTAAAGAGTTTGACCTAGACAAATTAATTGACGAATTTTCTGCAATAAGGCATCGCCGTTACCCACTAAATCATTAATTTATGTTTAAGCTTCTTTGTTGTTTTTTTAAATAAGAATGTTGTTGAATTAATAAAGTGTTTTGTTTTTCGTCCAATTTTTTTTTTAAATTAGGTATGCCCCCCCCCCCCCCCCAAGAGAAATGTGAAATGACGCCCCTACGAAGCGGGGACGGAAGATTAAATCATTATCAAGGAACTTATTAAAAATACTAAACCAGCACGAGATATGGACGTAAAAGCAGCATGTTTTAAAAATATTTTGCATTATACAGGGTGGCTCGAAAAAGTTTGGCGGACTACACTTGCATTTTTTTAAATGGAACACCCTAAATATTATATTATTCTCTAATTCCCTATAAAACTTCACGTATATTTTGTTTAAAAGTCATATATCTAAATTCAATTGTTATTGAGATATTGACGTTTTAAATATGGTATACTAGTTATACACCAGATATTGCTAGGACCAGTGCATAAGGATAACTAAAATATGTTATACTGTTTATATAACACGGATGGTAACCATAAAGGTTTGTTCTATAGCGACTATAAAACGCTTTATAACCAGTAAATTCAGTTGAAAAAGAGTATAATTCAGTTTTATAACCGGTATAAAATTGTTTAGCTGCCAATATAAAACGTTTTTATACTGTTTGCCGATTCATATTTTGCGCTTACGCATTCCCAATATTAATTTTTTTTTCGCAAACTCCAAGCAACAGGCGAAATTTTGAATGATTGTATGTTTTAAGACCAAAAAATAATAAAGGTAATGAAATTTTACTATATTTATATTGGTATTGACAAATTTCATTTTTTGATTTTACCATGAACTACTGCTATTTTTCGCTTTAAAATATGTGCAATCGTATATCCAGAATTTAAAATAAACAGATAAATGCCGATAATATAAAAAATAGTAAATAATAAAAATAGGTTAACATTTTAAAGGTATTTATTTAACTAAAAAAAACAAATAAGTGTATTTACCCTCAACACTATCTAATTAAGAAACAACGAAAAATCTAAGATCATAAACACAGCCCTTTCTGATAATTTTACATCACCACAAATAAAGCTTAATAATAACCCCACAACATTGTTCACAAAAAACAACAAAGATCTGAAACAACCCGCACAGCTGAACAAATGCAAATGGCATCGTAAAGCACGTCTTGATACGTCGATGTCTCCCCCACTCTTGCCAATTAAAAGTATGTTGCATAAGGATAAATAAATGTTTAATATCAAATAATAATTTAACTAATACCCCCAAAAAAGCGTTTTAACGTTGGTATAATCTTTATGTTGTATAAAACCATTTTTATTTCCAAAAAAAATGTTTTATTAGAATACATTCTTACAATTCTAGGCTTATATTCATAATTATTTCGTTTTATTGTCCGCATAAATAAAGATGTAGCAATTCTGTATGCTGTTCGTTAGTTACCTTTTTTGCTATAGTAATAGATTGTTTAATAGTGATTATTAAAAATATTGCTACTGGTATAAGACTATTCTTAACAATTCTGTTTAATTAGCCGATTTTGCTGTGTGTATCTTAGTTTTTTATTCTCTATCACTATTATTCATTGCCTTCTTGATGCAATGAGATCGAATCTCTTGCCGATTAATTTGGAAACTTTGAGTGATCGCGGTACGGGGACTTATTTGAGGTAGGTCTAACCTTGAGTGGAAACCTCCATGTAAGCGGAAAGAACTAAACAATTTGCGGTTACTTTTGTTTGTCAAATTGTGACAAGGCGTTGTTATCCGTTCACGATACACATTAGGCAATCCAAAGATGGGTCAAAATAGCGGCGGGATGGCAAATACTGCTTTGCAATTGGTACACTTGACCATAATAATAATGTTGCTGGTGGCATTTAACGGGTGACTCAATGCTTTTTGCCATCCAACCGCCATATTTAGTTTGGATTCCCTAATTAGGCAATCCAACGATGTGTCCAAATGGCGGCTGGCTGGCAAATACTGCGTTGTAATTGGTGCACGTGACTATATAAATAATATTGCTGGTGACAGTTAACGGGTGGCTCAATGCTTTTTACCAGCCAACCGCCATATTGAATGACGTAGTTTGGATTCCCTAATTGAGCTGTTAATATTTTAAGGTTAGTGTTATGGCAAGATGTTGATATCGGTTTGTTTACCTAAACGTGTTACAGACAATTAAAAGAATATGATTAGTTTATTCTCCATTTTCACTCTGCAAATAACAGTTTGGGAGAGTAGAGGTTAGAAATGTTTAGTTTAGGCACATGTTTATGATGTTGTGCACAGCACACTATGTAAAGTGGTCAAAGACTTTATTCTCTGATTCTTTTGGGAAAAATTTCCATCGTCTGGTTCAGCAACTGCGGAAGTGAATACCGGATAGTACTGTTTTAGAACGACTGTTTTGTATGTTTTTTAAGTCAAGTAGAACGGTGTCGGTGTCTTTATAAGGCAGTAAATGGTTTGTTTTCGAACAAAAAAGAGGAATCTTCAGAGTTAATGCTTTAGGTACTGGAGAACGTAAAAACAACTCGTCGGCCTACGCGATTCAGCACAATGATATCAATTATCAGCAAGACGCGAAAATTCTTTCAAAACACTAATTTGTTGTTATCTTTTTCTTGCTTTAAGATTTAAAAGTCCGTAATTATTTAAAAAAACTCAACCTCGCGAAAATGTCAAAAAATGAACTACCATTTTGGTTGGGTTCTTGGCTAAACAGTTGGTTTGCATCTTTACTCAACCTACGTCATCTACCTGGTAAACGTCAAAATTTCCCCACTCCTTTTCAAATGAATTGGCTTGTTATAGTTTCTAACTCACTCTTCTAGAAGACCATGAGCAATATATTCACATGTCAAGTACCCTTCATGAAATCACTTCGACATACAGACATACATTTTGAAGTACAATAGTCACCTAAATGCAGGTAAAATCTCTTGCTCGAATTTGCACCATACTTAGTGAGGTAAAAATTAAGATTACAAAATTTTTTTAAATGCTGAGAGGTCCCTCAGAATAACAGTTTTATTTTATCCCTAATATAAAAGGCAGCTCTTGATAAGTAATGTCGAGTTGCACAAAGAATTTTAATAATAATTATTTAACCGGCAAGTTTGACTGTGACATAAATGATTTTGACAGGCATTATATACTCACATTCAAAGGTGCCTGTTTAGTAAGTTGAAAATTAAGGTAACCGGGCCAGTATGATTGTGAGAAAATTATTTCTGCCAATGATACGTCTGTGAACAGACCCGAACAGACCCGACATATTATGGCCAATAAAATTTCCACCAATTTTTTTTTGCTCCACCAAAATCTATTTAATTTTTAAAATCTGTTTGAGGTTATTTTGTACTTAGATCGATAAACGGCTGTGTATGTGTAAACCTTTATTTCTATCACTTCACTTATTTCATGGAATGTACATGAACGTCTATGTAAACACCTAAGAAGACTCTATCTTCGTCATTTATGCCAGAAATAGGGTTACGTGACAAGTTGTACAAAGTAGGAATGATTTCACTGTCAAATCACACTCGACAAAATATTTCAATTTTAAAGAAATGTTCAGTCTTGACAGGTGTCGCAAAAGTTTCAAAGTAAACGTCGTTAAGTAGATGTGTAATATTAGTGTGTACATGTACATGCGCCATTTTAGAGACATTCAGTGACAACAAAAGGCAAAAATGGTATTTTGTATGCCGTCATGAACTCCTAAATAAATTGACTAAACCAGTGCAAAATTGATTACCTAGCAGATATTATTAAAATTATTATTTCTCTTCCAGTCGACAATATCTATTTAAATAGTAGGAATTATTTCCTTAAAGTTTACAGAAAAGTTAATATAATGGAGGAGGTCATTCAATTTTATTAAATTAATTAAGAGTCACGGGTGGTGCATCCGTACAGGACATATGGGATATCCCATATAGATTTCTAGGTGGTCAGATCTTTGCTTCCATAATGATTTTAAAGAAAACTTTCATAAAGACTTTTTAAAGAGCTTAGTGAGAGTAAAATGTGTTTCAGTTTTAAACTTTTTTAGACGTACCGTTTTTAAGATATTAAGAAAATTATGTCTTTAAACTGGTTTAAATCTGGAGTTTAATTCTGTTTAATTTTAATTAAGGTTAAAATAAAAATACCAGTAATCACCTTTACAACTAGGATTACACTTTGACAACATTTTTAATTTTTTTCAAATAATTGTGTATGTTAAATATTTCTGCAGGAGGGATAGGGGGGATTTTATCATCAAGTTATCCCTAACTTCTGCGCATGCGCCGGCAGTACTTAAACAGCTCTGTTTAAAGAAGCTCTGTTTCCAGCTGTTTAAGCTGTTTTAAACAGAGCTGTTTAGGTACTGTCGGCGCATGTTCAGAAGCTAGGGATAAGTTGATAGTGAAACCCCCATCTATCGCTACTTATCGCCATGAGCTATTCAGTTAAGAAAAAAGTTAGAATGATTAAATAGTATTACGTCGATAAATTGTTATTAAGTGCTATCCGACTTATTCTCAGTATATTTTCCTACCCGACCCATTCCATGCAAGAATAATAATTTAAGAAAATTGAATTTAAGTGCTAAATAAATGCCGAAGCAAAAATGCAAATAATAGGGCCGAAGAGAAGGATAATGATAGTGACCTAAATATACTGCTTCATGTCAAAGAATATAAAGATTTAGTTATTAAAAACCGTGATCAAACAGTACTGCGTTACGAGTTTTACAGAAAAACCAATACCATTTATACAAGTACGAGAAACATTAAGAATTTCGGGCAGCTGATGAAGAACAAAGATCAAACTTTTGTTTTGGAATGATGGAACGCTGTAACTATTACAGAGATTTTGTAAACAACTCTTTTTGTAGGGAGACACATAACAGATAAAATTTATAAAAATGTTCGGCACGAAAATTTGGACAAATTGAGAAATTTAATTTCAGCAGTTTGTGATAGAATCTCGCCATACCAACTGGCAAACTTTTAATCATTTATATGCTGGTGTACACTGACAGAAATGTCAGGTCCGTATTTCCCAGTTTATCATTTCAAAAATAAATTTTGTAATTTAACTTCTAAATTACTAGGAAAATACGTTTTAAATTCGACAAGAAGCCGTTCTTATTATTGTACTCTTTAAAAAGTTTAAATATATTTTTGGGCTAAAATAAACACGGGAGCGAATATTTGACCACCTCAAAATTTACATGGGATATCCCATGTGTCCTGTTCGGACTCACCACCCAGTATAGGTATAATTTACCCTATTTTTGGAATTTTAATCAATGGCATAAGCGTTTTCTTTAAAAAACGTTTTTCTAAAATAATCTCCGTCCTTTCAGTTAAGAACAAAGGAATGTTTTCATGGCAGTAGACATCCCTTTACCGATAGAAAGTAGGCCTTAAGTAAATTGAATAAGCCCACGCAAAAACTCATTACTTCAGCAGGAATCATTGAATACTTATCGAAGACGTCACATCTGCCCTTAAACAATTTTATTCCCTTTTGCAGTGCCATTTTGATTAAGAATAATGAATGTTATCAGCAGGCCACCGTAAACGCTCACATCATTTGTTAGAATTTTCGCTTAGTCCACCGCGTTTTAACAGTAGCATTTAATGTTATAGAAAAGCCAGAACATTTTCGCTTTAATATTATACTGTCGCAAAAATTTAAATCATAATTGTCGTCAGTTTTTTCATTATCAAATTATTTACGGGCTGATAATTATTAAATGTATTTCGATGATAAATATTTTAAACTGCTAACTATAAACTCTACTGAATATTTTTAAATATGATTCCTAGAGGCAAAAAATCAACCACCAGTTAAATGAATATCAATTGAATCATTTATATATTATTTCTGCTGCCACGTGTAAATTATTTTCTGTTTTTTTTTACGATCTACTGATTAAATAATTAAGTTATACCATGAGTACGGATAAAATTTTATATCCAAACTTGTTAGAGTATAAAACTGACCAATCATATTAAACTAATTTTACTAAAGTATATTTATTTTTAACTAGCAGTAACCTAAAACATATACACGTGGACACTTGTCCTAAATAGGATTGTATTTAGACATTTATGTCTTGTTTAAAATGGTGCAGTCGTATTGCATTAACTAAATACGACCCTGGTTAAATTAAATGTCCACGTGTATTTGTTTTAATTTGCTGAAAGTTGAAAATAAAGAGACTATACATTTTTTATATAATAGTAACAAATTCACCACCATCTTTTTCAAAATAGATATAATAGTTACAAGGTGTCCCAAATTTAAAGATCATTATGGGTACCTCGGAAACTATAAGAGATACAACATCGGTTTTACTTTTGAAATATTTTTTAAAAAATTTGAGTTTTTGTATTTTTTATTTATCTGACTTATTTTAACCGATACAGAAAAACAAATACAACATTGGTAAAACAAGTTTTTAGCTTTATACTACCGTGTTTTTAGAATTCCGGTACAATCTTTCGTTTTTTGTGGAACTATTATAAACTGTAATTTTTTTTAATACCTGAATTTTCATTCTATTTTTTGAGCCTCATTTAAGACTTTAATTCAACCATGTATCACACACAATAATTTTTAGACGTTTTGATGCCATATTCACATCATCAGGAATTTGATAATTACTTTTAAATAAATACGGCTCTGGTGTCAGTTACTTAATAATTTTTAATACAACATTCAAATAAATGCGGTATTTAACAGTTATAAGAGTAGAATGAATTAACTATATAATATCTATTTATATCTGTATCGAGAAAATTGTATTATGGAGATTACCGATGCGTAGATTTAAGGGCTATCAAACGATTAACATAAAATTACAATATCTTAATTCTACTTTTTGATAATAATACAGGATGTCCCACCGGGAACCGAATCGATCTATATATAAAAAACTATACATAGGAAAATTTTGAAAATTTGACAGCCCCCATCAGCTGATACTGATGGGGGCAACCAGGCTAAAATATTTTTATAATGTTGGTACTTCCGGTTATACCGGAAGTAAGTGTCAACTTGCTTATTTTAAATAAGACACCCTATATATTATTACATTTTTGCACTCTACGCAAGATTCCAGGCAGATTTTGTACACCATGTCCTATCCCTATATCTTAGCGTTTTTAACATTTGAATTTTTATGTCAAAAATGACGTTTGCAAGCCTTAAAATAACTATTAATACAGGGTGTTTAAAAAATAAGATTAAAAATGAAAATGAAAAAACTGTCAATAGTCCAGATTTTCAAATGGAAACACCCGAATTTCATAATTATTTCTTATTTAGCATTAAAAATAAGTTTGTATAAGATTGTATATTCCAAAAATTCTTAGTTTTCGAAGTATTGCCAATTTAATATTTTTATATAGGGATTTTGCTGCAGATTTTAAGTTCAGTTACTCTTAGTTGGTTATGACGGCGTTAAAAAACAATCAAATGCTAAAAAATCTATAAAGCTGTCAATTACCATTTAAACATTATTATTAAGCACATTGTGATGGCTTCTGTTTTTGCGGATATCGAATGGGAAATGTGACATGATATAACTTTATCACATTCTCCATAAATAAGTTTAAATAATCTTCGTTTGTATAATTTAAGTGCCCGGGAATGATTATTAATAATGTTAAGTGACAGCTTTATAGATTTTTTAGCATTTGATTGTTTTTCAACGCCGCCATAGCCAACTAAGAGTAACTGAACTTAAAATCTGCAGCAAAATCCCCATATAAAAATATTAAATTTGCAATATTTCGAAAACTAAGAATTTTTGGGATATACAACCTTATAAAAACGTACCCTTATTTTAAATGCTAAATAAGAAATAATTATAAAATTTGGGTGTTTCCATTTGAAAATCTGGACTTTTGACAGTTTTTCATTTTCATTTTTAATCTTATTTTTTAAACACCCTGTATTAATAGTTATCAAAATATTATAAAAAATCTATTAAAGCAGGTCTTTTATAACAAGGAATCCTACTTAAATTAAATAAATAATTTTATAGAAAAAATTGATAATTATTCTAAGGCATGCAAACGTCATTTTTGACATAAAAATTCAAATATGTCAAAAACGTTTAGACATAGATATAGGACATGGTATACAAAATCTGTCTAGAATCTTGGGTAGAATGCAAAAATGTAATAATATTTAGGGTGTCCTATTAAAAATAAGCAAGTTGACACCTACTTCCGGTATAACCGGAAGTGCCACCATTATAAAAATATTTTAGCCCGGTCGCCCCCATCAGCATTAGCATACTGTCAAATTTTCAAAATTTTCCTATGTATATTTTTCTATATATAGATCGATTCGGTTCCTGGTGGGACACCCTGTATATCTAATGCAGATAATTAAAAAAACAAAAAAATGTATTGAATCCAACCACACAAGCAACACTGAAAAAAAACTCAAATTTAAGATTTAGTATAAAACAAGGCATGGAGTGAAGTTAAACAAACCAAAGGTAGATATGACGGAAACTTTATACTTGATTGTGTGGCTTAATTATGTCAACTGACTTTAAAAGTAATTATCAAATTCCTGATGTAAAAATGACATCAAAAGTGTGATACATGGTTAAAATCAGGGCTTAAAGTGATTTCAAAAATTAATAAATGCAGGTCTGTGTTTAAAAAATAAATTTGTAAACAGTTCCACAAAAACGAAACGTTGTATCGAAAATCTAAAAACACAGTAGTATAAACGTAAAAAAGTTGCTTCAACAAATTTGTATTTGTTTTTCTGCAGCTATTAAAATAAGTCAAATAAATTTAAAAAACAGAAACTCAAAATTTTAGTTGTTTTCGAATATTTCGAAAAGTAAAAAAGAAAGCTTAAATTTTTTATTACGTTATAACTAGGCACAATATTATGCAACCTTGCCCCTAGTTAATCGATGTTGTATCTCTTATAGTTTCTGAGATACCCATGATGAGCATTGAATTTGGGACACCCTGTACTACATAGGCGTACTCCATTCAGATAATTCTACACGGACAATAATATTGCACCTTACCAAGCTATCAATTTCCTGTTCCTATTAAAATTCAACCTCTGTTTTTTAATTGTTTAATTTAATTTTTTAAATAGGTATTTTTTAAATTAAGCACGGTATTAATTTGCTTCTTGCTTAAAAATAATAATTATAATATTTCGAGTATGGCTACAATTGAGCAATTTTTAGATACTTTATAGCAATATCAAATTGTCTGTCAATTTTAAGACCAGAATTTTTAAAAACTTCTATAATAGAAAATATTGCTTCGTAACTGCCATAAATTTCGGGAAAAGACAAACCATAAATAATTTTAAAAAATTAATAGCTTTAAAGATGGATCATAAAAATAATTTTATACGAACTAGTAAAACTTTTCTTAAGTAACATTAAAAACATGTTATAACCATTGTAACTATAACAATAACTTGTTTGGTACTATAAAAGTTTCTTGTTGTAATAGATTATGTTATTACGCTTGTAAATATCAAATTTTACATTACGCACTATACACTATGGAGACAATGATGTTTTTTGAATGATAGAAGAGTTTTGGACTTGCATTGTCTTTATTTATTTTAAATTACAACTATAATCTGTTTTATATCACGTACTTCCGAGCGTACTTCTAAATAAAAGTAAAACTTGTTCCACCCTGTACAATATATTTTTATTGAAATTAAACTATAATCAGCAATACTTTTGAAAGTAATTTGACAGAATACTATATTTCAACTACTAATTTAACGAAAAAGTTTTAAACAATCTCGTCAAACACAATAAATCTTTATAATATAATTTATGTTAAAACCGGCATTGTTAAAATACAATTATATTACTGCTGTTTAATAATATAATAAACTGGAATTCCATTTCAATTTACATGGCCATTAGCTGTTTACTGATGTACATTTTAATTATTTGCAACAATAATGTGAAAAATTGATTTGATGGAAATAAATTAGTGTTGTTAATTAATTTCAAAATTTAAAATAATAATAATTTTTCTTAAAACAGTCACAAAGAACATTTATTACAATAAATAAATTTAATTAACATTTTCATTAGTGAGTAAATTACCTACAACTACATGTAATATTATTTTGTATTTATGTAAACTTAAAAAAAACAATATTATTATTCCTTTAACTCATAGAGCAGCTACAATTTCAGACAGAACCCTCCAAATTTTTAAATTTATTTCTATATTTAAAAGTAAGAATCCTCGTCAGGGGAACATTGTTCTGATGTTGTTTTAGGTAAAAAAATACTTTATCCAACTTAATATCGCTTTAATTATTGTTAGATTTGTATAGAACAAAAAAGTTAAAATAATTAAAACTTTCTAAGGTAGGTAAACGAATCTATACTATACGACATTACTTTTAAGCTATAAAACAACAAATATAATTCATATTTTTCTTAATCTATTTTATTTACTTTAGCAGCTTTTTGTCAGAAACATTGGTATCCAGAGGGCCTATTATCCAAAATGGCAGTCCAGTTTTGTTACTCGCCGAAGAGAGGGGCTAAGTTTATTCCATAAATTATTACCTGTGCTGAGTGCTTGATAAAAATCATTGCCTTACAAAACTCAATATAGATTAAAAGATTGTTGGCTTTAGGAAATACTATATTCTGTCATAGCTCATATAACTATAATTCCCATGAACTTTGACTGTTTACTTTACTGATTTAACTTTACTTCCCCTTCCCCTAAATTCATTAAACACATTAAGTATCACTTGATACACCTCTAAGATCCGGTTGTATAATTCGGGTTTAAGCTTAGTTCAACGTTAAACCAAGCTCAAACTTCATATTAACAACCAACAAGAATTTAAAGTGGTTGTCAAAATGAAGTTTAAGCTTGATTCGTCGCTGAACTAAGTTTAAGCCGTAATAGTAAAACCTGCTTTAAGTAAGTATACTAAGAATTAGTAGTGATTTTAGTTACCAGTATATATCGGGTTACATAAAGATTGTTTACATACAAAATACTAGGTCACCGTGGCTACCGTGCCAGCAAAACACCGGCTTCATAACTACGAGTCGTAGCGTTAAAATTAAACGGTCCCACGACATATACATACCCGCGAACGGCGGCCGCAACAGTTGCTTTTATGAGATGGAGCCACATATATACTATATTGCCAATACAAGGAGCCGCACGAAGCGAGAAGACACCGATCATGCGACTCAAAATAACCTGAGTTTGAGCCCGTGGCGCTTTCCCAGTAGGGACAAAATTAGGCAACCGACACGATATCAAACAGAACCGGCTCGTCGTTATTTGTATTTCGTCGCCATCTTTTGTTTCGTTCGATCGTGTGTGGTTATAGTTTTCAAGTTTTGGGTGTTAATATTTATAAAACTTTACTTTAGACATTTTTTTTTTGTTAGTTTGTAAGTTATTAGTCATTTCCATCTTTTTTTACGTTGTATTCGTTCGGATGTTCCGTGTGTGATTATGGATATTATTTTTAAGTTATGGGTGCGAATTTAGGTATAAAACTTTACCAGACATTTTGTGATTGTTAGCGACTTGTGTCTCAAGATGAATAGAAAAAAGTGCATGATCCCTTTTGCACGAATCGTGGTTCAATACCAGGAATAAGGTATTTCAGGTATGTAAAATATTGGTTACTTAGTTTTATTTGACCATAAACTGTACACACCCGAACTGACGGGTGAATTTAAATAAAAGCTTGTAAAAATATTTTGAAAGTCGGTCCTGTCAAATGTTTACATCAAGAAACAAATTTTCGAGCTGCGCAAACTCAACGGACCCTGATCATCTGCCTACAGTGGTGTCATCATTAAATTATGCTATAAGCAATATAGTGTATGTATATATGTGGATGGAGCGCGAAACAATGGTATTAAAAGATACCGCTTTAAAGTAGTAGTTCGAGAGATACCGACCCACCACTATTTCTTACCTTTAACAAGATTCCTATGGTAAGCGTCACGTTTGTAACATACTCCATACACAAAATTTAATTGAATAATAGTATTTGTTCAAAAAACAGAACTTTTACTACGCAATGATTTTATTATGTTTTTGTATGTTGGCATGTAAATATATACCAACTGGTGGTAATTTCGAATGTGTGTTTTAAAAATAACTTATATTTAAATATGAACTGCAAAATACATATTTATGCGCACTAACGCATGTACTGTAATATATGTCATACAGTTGGAAATTATGTAAATTAAAATTTTCTATTTGGATATAAACTAATCAAACCGCTATTAACAAATAAATTTGTATATTTATTTATGTATAAACTCTAATTATCATTACAGCTCTTGAATTAAGTGGTTAATGTAAAACTGGGATGTTTGTTTCGTATTAATTTAAACAGAGAAGAGCTAAAGGGAGAACGTATAATGAAAAATTAATAATAAGATTGGAAATAACACCGTCAGAACCAGATGTAATGACAAATAGGCTGATGGTGTTATTTACAGTATTAAATGGTTTATACCGAGATCAGTTTTAGAAAATAGATAATACCTATTTGAAGGTTGAAAACAATGATGTTTCTTGAATGTCAGAAGAGTTTTGGACTTGCATTGTCTTTATTTGTTTTACATCACAACGTTTTAACTGGTAAGTATCTCCAGTCGTCTTCAGGTGAATACTGAGTATTCACCGCGTAAAAACTTTGTCGAAATCAACCACCGCATCGGATCATTCATGGACATGGGTGAGACACCCCTATTCATCGTCCACCCTCCCTTTATGGATTTGTCTGCAGTTGCGGACATCCCCCTTTAATACTTCAAAAAATAAAATATTTAAAAAAAAAATATTTCTCCTATTTTTCTACCCCTAATGATAATTTGAAGACCCTTAAGTCTAAGTGGTATGGATCAATGTGTTAATATACTATTAAGTCTGTTCTTATTTTTCTTTCTAATCAAAAATATAGCAGTTGCTCGAATTGTTCGTGAACTTTTTGAAAAGTTTATCACCCGAAAGTTCGCGTAGACATAGATAAGTGAACACCCGGTATATCGATGCACAATCTAAACTACACGTTTATTTATATAAAATCCCTCATTATTATTATAATTGCAATTGTTACAATAATTATTGTTATCTGCACGATAACAGACATAAAACATTATTAATTTACTGATCATTTAACAATTTGCTGTTGAAATTTGGTAAAATAATTTCAACCAATGCAGTAAAAAACGGATTTACCAAAAACAAATTGCGTTATTAATTGCAGCATACGATGACTACGATTTCATTGTATTTAAATTAATTAAAAATAACTATGAGTTCAGGAAGCGATCGACTAAAACTCTACGTCATCAAATACCCGTTTCATTTCATCGCTTTTGGGTGTGCATCACATTTATTAATGACATTTTGCTCAACAGTAAAACCCCGCTTATAGATTTTTCAGACGCTAAAATCTCCGCACTGACTGACGCATGAAAGCAGATTTTCGATTCACTATAAAGAATTATATTTGCCGCTGAATATGAAACAGGTTTTTACAAAATTGTGTGTGTGGATTCCGAGAAAAACACGTTTGAAATATCGTTAAGCGAGATTTTGTTGGTGGGCAAAATGTCACTATTATGTTTACTCAAGAACGACTGAGACTATCGAATTTATTTCAAAATTGGTTTGTTTATTGAGCGATACTAAACTAGTTATCGTATCTTTGACGTTTGTGCCATTAACAAACACCGAGATAAATATTTCAAAATTAGTTTTAGCTGTTCAGCTGTTACTAATTATCACCTTTAATATTTTATTAAACAAGTACAAATCGGGTATCATCAGTTAGGTAAAGTAAGGTTTAAATCCATTACAAGCGACCATTAAGAACCATGTCTTATATTGGTCAACGCAACCTGAAGGCGAGACCTTGTTAGCTAGCAGTGGCGGCTCGCGGTCTTAAAAAATGGTGAAGAGCTAGGTACTTTGACTAAAAACCCGTGTAACAAAACGTCTCTCTTATCCTTATCTGTCCAACGACTGAATGAAGTTTCCAACAAATTACAAACTGTCATTAATTGGGTTTATTTTTAAAACACACAACTAAGCAGATAAGTACACTACTGAATTACCTGAAAAATAAAGAAAATACTTTTTAATCATCACACAGTAAATCACGTAAAAACGATATCTATAACCGTAAGTTTCGCGAAGCCTTAAAATAAATACCTTAAGGTTAGGTAAACCAATGCTAAAACAATGGTGCATACGACTAAATTGCCCTTCATCATAATGTAAATTGTTACATGCTATTTGCGTAACTGATGTCACGTAACCATAGTAGCGGTAAATATAAAAGCCATGTTGGGCATTGGGTCTTAACTTGCTTTGAGCTAACGGACGCGGTCGACTGGGGCGCGCCAAAATGCACAAGTGTTTATAATTATTGAAATGAAAGGTATTTTTTGTATTCAGCGTAGTTTATTCAATTTTTCATTTCATTGAAAAACGGCGTACAACCGACCTCCCCCCCTTTTTATAACCATTGTCCATTGGAATTAACCGTGGCCCTATTAATTATGCATAGCTACATTCGGATTAAATTAATATTGTTAATTAACATAATTATTTTTTAATGGCTAAAATGGTAGCGGTATTGGTACATTAATAATTAATATTGTCGAAAAACTTTCCTCCTGGTTTTTTTTTTGTGTGATGAGCCCCTTTACCTACTTTACCTGACGAGCCGCCACTGTTCGCTAGTGAGCGGGGACTCTTAAATCATGACCTGTATTGGTCGTCGCAACCTGGTCACCTGTCCCTAGTCGCAAGTACGCGGGAGCCTTTATTAAATTATCTGCTGTGGTAGAGTGACTATTTTGTTTTTTTTTATAACAATTTTTAAATCTTTAAATACCCAAGTTAATTGAGTGATTGGGCCAGTTCTATGCATTTAAACAGTTTCGTTTACCATACCATCTAGTGACGTTTAAACATTATATAGATATTCGAAAAAATATAAAGTTGTTCTAGTGTAAAACAATAAATGTTATTGCATTTATATTTTGTACCCAAATTAATTACATTATTTTATTGGTTAAATAATATACCTACACAAATTCAGCAAAATATAAATGATAAATCTCTATTCTGATTTATTGTAAAATTAACCAACATTATTTTGTTTGAAGTGATTTATTATTTTATTGTTTAATGTTTTGATAGATAAGGCAAAAAAATATATTTTTGTCGGCTAGCATTATTTGGTTAAAAGAATTACCATATATTTTTAATATTAACATTTTTGAATTAATTTTTTATTTAACATTATCGGTAATTTGTAAATTTTAAAAAATTTATTTTTTGACAAATCTCGTATACGACTGAAAAAATTTAACATCTGATAGTTGCATTTTAGGTTCTGGACAATTCAGAACTCTTTATGAAGAATACATTTTTTTGGTAAAGTTAATAATAAAAAAAAATCCCACTAGTTGCCAACTTAATTAGACACACTGTGTATAATTTCGTATAAAGCTAGTAACTCTGAAGAAGAATGTAGAAATATTGTTAGGATGCTCTTAAAAAAATAATGAAACATGAATCATATCGTTGTCAATTTTTGTAGCTAATGTTCTCGATATGAATTCCTCATATATAAAAAAAATATCGGCAGGCACTCAATTTTGCGTATCTACGTAGATCTTCGCCCTCCCATACTCATTCTTCACGAATCGCCACTGTAATATATACTATAATAATTTTGTTTTTATATATTTGGTATTTCTTGGGTATATTAGGTTATTGATAAACAACTCATTGTAAGTCACGACGTTTCGTACGCTCCTATCGTACTTTATCAAGTTTATTTAAACATCTAAAAATATAAAAGTTATAAATATAAAATACAAGCACACTTTTCGACATAACAAAAACATTATGTAAAACTATTTTCTTAAAATTTTCAGGTTTTTATACACATTATACAATACCTAACATTTATTTGTTATTTACATATTCAATTTATTCAATCAATTAATAACAATGTAACAAATAAATAAATTTACCATCTCTTATCACAGAATATGACTTTACACTTTCTTATATATATACATAGTTGCACCTAGGTATGGGATACCTGTATGTGCTTATAGGAAGGAATATAATAGCACAGACTTATGTTAAAATGAAACTTAATACATAGGTAAATATCAAACAAAAGTACAATAATTGTCTTAGAAAATAGATAAAAAATAAAAATAAAATTATACTATAATAAGTTAACAAGTGCAGGCATACAATATCCACATTTTCTAATAGTCTTAGAAATATTTTATTTAAATTCACACATCCCATTTATGGGCATTTCTTTTAACGAAATTAGGTAACAAAAAATTAATTAACATTTCTAAAAGTTGTAAAGTAGGTAACTAAAGACTTTAATTTATTTAAGTAAAGTCAATTGAATATTTAATATCTTAGAAATACGATATTTTTCGAAACAATTTTGCTAAGTACTCAGGTAAAGTATACTCGTTTACCCCAAGTTTGGTATTTACTAAACTTTCGTGGTAATATTATAAGAATTTCACTTTAGTAATAAACATTTTATCCTTAATTATGGATAATACGCCTGCGAAAATTGTAACACCAGTAAAGAAAATTAAGTATTTAGGCGGTGGGAATTTATCCTTTTTAAAATGAATAAAGCTCGGTAGATTTCTAAAAATGCCCAAAAGGTTCAGCAAAAAATATATTTTATATTCGGGATACCTACAGTGTGTCCAAAAAAGGTTTCCAACAGGAAATTTTTTATTACCGATTTCTTAGAAAACTTTATTTTGGATAAACGTTGGTGCATGCCTTAAAACTATAAATGCTTATTTCAGATTTTACCTGCGGCTAATAGTAATGAAGCAAATGTAAGTTTTTCGAAATTTTCTTAGGAGGAAGGTACCTTAATTATAAAAAATACAGGAAAAGTGTATGTGGAAATGTCATTGCAAATTAAAAACTTAAGCCAAAATAATAAATTTGAGTTATGCATCTCAAATTTTAACTATTTTTTTTTTTTACGGTTCGCCGACTACGTAGGCCATCTTGAACTGGTCATCAACCACAAATGTGATCTACTGACTGGGGAGTGTGAAACGGCACCTTCATCCTACGAGATATCCGATCTGGCCTGTTCGGCGTGAATAGGATGGCTAGGTGTCGATTCATTTTACACTCTTCCCTGAGGCAAGAGCACGCCGTTTTCCCAAGCGGTCACCGGCCCAAGTACTAACCGCGCTCGACACAGCTTAACTTTGGTGATCTGCGGGAACCGGTGCTTAATATGTCGACAAGCCCTTGCAAAAAAATTTTAACTATTGTCCAATTATTTTCGCAATCTTAACATTTTTATTAAACAACTCAACCATGTGTTTATAATAAATATGTATTAAGTAGTTGCAAACTTTTCAATGATATGAGTTGGTTTAGATTTTATCATCTTGAACTACTGACAAAATGACATGACATAGGATCATCTTAACAATTGTGGTAAAACCAATTTAATAATAATGTTACATGAAATTAATTTTCTATGCACATTCAACAGGTATGCAGTATTGATAGAACTGTTATAAATGCGTATACGTTTTGTTATATTGAAAGTTAATACCGTATACCAAAATGCATAAAAATTAAATACTATAGCGCCTTGATAAAGAAGGCGTAGCCTCAGTAAATACCATAAACTGTGAGTGGTCAGACTTTATAAAAACGCTACAGAGGAATCAATTTTAATAACAATGTTGTCAACTAATAAGAAATTTCCGGATTCGTGAGAACAAAGCTTGGAGGAATGATAGGTCGGCGCTGTCTCCAAAGGGAAAAGGGAAATTTGTACGCACATCAGTGTTATATTCGTACTTAACTAACTTGTGGTTGTGATCAGCTGAAAAATACTTTTTCCGTATTGTGTGCATTCGTGGATTTTTTTTTTAAATAGGAAATTTTATTTTTAAAGGTTGAAAAACTGTTCAGTACTAACAGTAAGAATATGAAATTTTGCCGTACAGTTAATTGGAATAGCCTACTTTTTTCGTCACTTAAATTTATACACTCTTAAAAATAACATAATATGGATTACTCAAATTTGGTTCTGACAATTATTTATTTTCGTGAAATCGGACTCAACTCAAAAATTAGTTTGCACAACCAAAAAAAGTTGTCGTTATTGAACTGTTGAACTAACTAATAACATTAACCATCCCAACCTACAAATTTTAGTTGTCACAACGAAATTTTATATGCGGATAACTAAATGTATATGGTACTCCCGCTTTTAAAATTAGTTGTCACAACTAATATGGAAAATTGAAATTTTTGTTTTTGGTAATGATGCAATCTACAAAAATTATTGCCAAAGCAATCATTTATTTGGCCAAACTTGAAATTTTCATAGAGTAACAATTACCTATGTAGTCACAACATTGTGTTTATTATCTTTTTTTTTGTACTTTCTAGTTGTAAGAAAGAAGTTAAATCATAAATAAGTAAAAATTTTATATTTTTGTCATTGCAGTTGCACATTAGAAAGTTTGAATGAACTGCTTATAACCCATGACAATATTAGCAAATTGATTTGATAGAAATAATTTAAAAAAAAGTCTGTTTCATTTCTAATAAAAATATCATGTAATTTATACTTAGTAACGAAAAATATTCCTTCCTAAGTCCCCATTAAAATAAAAAAATGACTTGGTATTACTACTCTATTAGGTATGCGTAAACTAATTAAAATAAATTATCAGGGATATTATGGTCTCTTTAAAAAAAATGATTTCCAATATTCTTGTTCTCTCATATAAAACAGAAACACTAGATTTTTAACTTATTTTACTCAACCTTTTGGGTTGTTCAATTGCTTATAGAACTGAATTGTAATTATTTAAATTTTCTTATCTGCAACTGCGATTATTAAAAAACAAAAAATATCCTCTGGACTTTCTATTTAAAATATACAGCTTTATGAAATTTGTTGTACTTGGTCAGATTAAAAAGTCATCAAAATGACGTCCTTTTATAGAAATGAAACATAGAACAAAAACAAAACAAAACAAAAAAAAATATAAGTTATTTGTCATCGGGTCACCTTGCCATGCTTTATAAAAATCTCATTTAAACTTTCTAATGTACAACTGCAATGATAAAAAATAAAATGTTTACTTACTTATAATTTAACTTCCTTCTGCCAATAAGAATGTACACAAGAAAGACAATAAACACAAATAAATTACACCAAATATTGTCACATGCATTTTCCACACGGGCACGGCCATGAAAATGGCCAATTATTGCCTTAAAAACACGAAAAAATGGACACGGAACCGCAAAAGCACCCTAACATAAACATAACCTCCTGACAGTCCTGGCTAGAATGATGTCACATGTCACCCACCGGGCAATGGCGTCAAGTCTCTGTTGATAGCGTTAGTTATAAATATGAAGAATAATATTACTTGAAAATAAAAGTTAGTTCTGGTAACTAAAATAAGATATATATAGAGTAAAATTCAACTAAACAAATTATTTTATTTCGGCCAACTAATATGAAAACAATATATTTTCTTTGTTCTGATGGCATTATTTTTTGGTAAATATAACCAAGAAAAAAATCTTTTTTGTTTTCCTAACTAAAAATAGTTATTTTTGGTAACGTAAACACGAGAACAAATAAAAATTAGTACCAAATACCAAGTCATTTTTAAGAGTGTAGGAAACATCAAATACATTTGGGAGAACATTTTTTCAAAACGCTAAGTGGTGAACTGATAGCGGGGTGATTCGCCCCTGATGCCAAATTAGAATAAAACAAATATTATAATTACCCAATACATGTAGATCCTGAAACACAGAGCACTTCTTTTACAACTGATGCACCATTTACCTGAAATAAAAAAAAGATTATATTATATCGTTAAAAATAATGGTACTTTTTTTCCATTTAAACAACATATATTAATTTTTGATAATGAAAAGATGACATCGAAATGTCGTCTAAAAATTATTATGTATGATACATGGTTGAATTAAGGGCTTAATGGAGCCTCAAAAATAAAATAACAAATGCAGATTCGTACTTAAAAAATTAAAGTTGATAACAGTTCCACAAAAACGAAGCATTGTACCGAAATTATAAAAAGAAGATAGTATAAAGCTAAAAAACTTGCCTAAAAAATATTGTATTTGTTTTTTTTGTAACTGTTCAAATAAGTCAAATAATTTTTTAAAAAAACTCAAAATTTAACTTTTTTTCGAATATTTCAAAAAGTGAAAAATAAAGCTATAATTTTTTTTACACTATTAAAGAACACAAAATTCCGCAACTTTGCTCCTGTTTGGCCGATGCTGTATAACTTATAGTTTCCAAGATACCCATGATGAGCATCGAATTTGGGCCACCCCGTACGGGTTCCTAAAATTTGTTTAAAGTAAAAGAAGCAACCGTATTCACAGCGGAACTATGGGCCATTTGGGAATCATTAAAGCACAGTCTAGAAGGCAAAAATAATTTTGTAATATTCATTGGTTGCAGACGAGCTGCAAACGCTACTGAATTATTACCAAACAGTTCCTGACAATTATATTATTTCTATCATTTTAAATATCTATAGAAGTATTACGAATCTTAAAAATAATATTCAGTTTGTTTGGATTAAATCTCACGTAGAAGTTAATGGAAATTAAATTGCAGATAGGTTGGCCAGAATATTAATCACCAAGAAAACAATTTCTAATGGTAATTTAAGCAACTTAAAATAAATAGGTACCGGATAGTGCATTGTAGTTGGAAATATAGGAAATCCCATGCAAGTTTTAGACTGTCCAAATATTTGCTGCCCTATGGACTTTAGAGCGGGGTTGCAGAGAAATTGTTTTATGGTATCTATGTGGTGAATTCACATGCAGAGTTTGAACAATTTTGGACAGCCCGATCTTAACTTATTTGAATAGGATTGCGCTTGGTTTTTTATTGGAATTTAGTAGGTGAGGCTGCGAACACCAGAATTGATTGGACTTGTCAACCTGTGATTTGTCATTGTCAAATGTATATATTATGTTATTTTTTGTACATCACAACGTTTTAACTGGTAAGTATCTCTAGTCGTCTTTAGGTGAATACTGTTTTTATTATAGTGTTTTATTAAATTTTATATATATTTATAATTATGTTAGATATTGTAAATCTTTTAACACGAAATTTAAAAAAAAACATATTAATTTTGCCTTTGGTACTGACCAATGCAACATAAAACATTTTCAAAAATATTTATTCCATGGTATTGAGTTAAAGTAAAGAAATTCTATTGGACATAAAATATAGTGGTGAAGTTGGCAAAAATAGTATATTACATAACAAGTGATAAAAGTGATACTTTTCATACGAGGTGATATTTGGCACGAGGCATCAGCCAAGTGCGGAAAATCTCCGAGTTTTAGAATAATCATTTTCACATGAGTAATGTACACTATTTTTTCTACGACCACAAAAAATTCTTAAAAAGCCTTTGATTTTTGAAAAAAAAATTTCAACACTAGTTTTGAAAAAAAAAATCAACACTAGTGTTGAAATTAGCATATTTAGGATTGGGTTCCACTTAATATCTGGTTTCATAGTTTGTCAATACGCTTTTCCTTTATTTGTAGTTTAACTTTTTCATTCTTTCATATTATATAAATATCATAGGAAGAACTTATCCCGGATTGACTTCTAGGTTTACCAGAATGAAAACTTTTAAATCTAATCAAGGAAAAATGCATTAATCATAAATTTAAAAAATCCACCCAACAAGGTAGTTTTCTATTCAAAATGATTCTATAAATTATTTAATGTTTTTAAAAAAAAAAAAGTCAAATACACCTGATGGGATTTGAACCTGTGACATTGTGATCTGTAGGCTAGAGCTCTATTCTATATGCTATCGCTACCGATAAAGATTTGTTGTTTAAATACATGACACTCTCTTCGGCGCGATTTATTTTTTCTGGTAATAGATTTTCCAGTATGTATATTATTAACATTTTTTATAATTTTAAATGACGTATTTTCACACTATATTCTCGACAAATACATGATAAATAAGTTAAACACTTTCCAATGACTGCTTTCTAAAATTGTTCTTTTTAATAAATAGGGGTTGTCTGTTAAATTGGCACCATATGTTTAGATTAAATAGTGTTCCTTGATATTTCAACACTAGTATTGAAATATTTTGTTTTTCAATACGCGTGTGGTATACGGCTCTTTCTAGCCAAATTAACCGTGCTTTTTTTCTCATTATCATAGGTGGTCATAGGAAAAATATTATATGATCATAAATGTTTTAAGTCTATTAAAAAAGACAGTACTTTATTAAATACTTTTTTATTTTTAGTAAGTTTAAATAGAAACGAAAAAAAATTGCAATGCAAAACTCAGTTGACATCTTCTTACAATTATTATCTAGTTCTTAAGATATAAGTTATAGGTACTATTATTTAAATATATTTTTTTATAAAAATACTTTATCCACAGGAGATAAAACTTAAAATATCATTTTGAAAATCTCAGTAGATGAAATAAAGAAAACATGGCGCTTAGCTCCTCGAAAATTTAAAATACTTCAAGACAGTATTGTTATATCTGCTTAAATTCTCATGCATAATAGAAATTCGTTGGCGCTAGAGAAAGATTTAATGCTCCAGAGATTTTATGTGTCTAACCCCGTAACTCTAGATTAAAAATACGAGAAAACCTTGTAGCTTTTAAATGATAAAATATATTTGGTCGTTTATTTTTAGTGAGCGAGAAAAAATTTGAGCTTCGAGCAATTTGTCAAATCTTTAACAGATCAATCGTAATTTGTCTTTACGCTTTATGGGGAGTAAAAAGTTATTTATCTGTTGTCCTGCTAAATACTGCTAGATGTAATCCGTAAGGAAAAAATCATTAATTAATTGAACATTTTTACCTTTCTCGGCAGTTAAAAAAAGTTGCTAACAATTATTTTTTTGTTCAACAATCATTGTCACTAAAAAAAATTAATAGTATTTTGTACAACACGAGTGGATATGATGTCCATATTGCCCGAGGAAGTAAATTGAGCATGACCCCTTAGGTGAAGTGCTTAAACTTTCTAGCGCAATATGGACAATCCACTCGAGTTGTAAAGTATATTTTTTCTACGACTCAACTTTTGACCTTTATAATAAAAATAAAAAATAAATTATTTAAATCAGGCATTATAACTGTCTTTTTAGTGGGCTGTAAACTTGTGAGAAAGATAATAAAAAACAATTGAAGAAATATTCAATCTAATCCACGGACCAAATTACACAGTAACATATATGTCGATTTGGGTCATTTCTTATACCTCCTGCGCAATAGCAACTTTTCCGAAGCAACTGTTTAATCACATAAATGGAACATACATAACTAAATGTAATCTCGCGCACGGGCAATTTTTAAATCAAAGCAACTAAAAAATTGCAACACGTCCTATTTTGACGGCGATGAAACTGTTGCCGGTGATTATCAGCCACGTTTGTTTAAACCTGTCGCCGCGCACCCGGCGATTATTTAGTTGCTTTGTTAACTATTTTTACATGCTAAACTGTTACGGTTTCTTTCTTTCCTGTGGTGGTACAGCCAGACGAAATGTAGTATTTTGATATGAAATACGATGTCCTAGTATTTTTAATAAGTTGTCAAAACTATCTATACTCATTCGAAAATAATTAAAAAATTTGTTTGGATGCTCTCTCAAGCCATCAAACAACTTATAAAATTGTCCATTTAAAGGTCTTTGGCTTATTATTGGATGTACCCAAAATAACTTTTTTTTTGCTTTCTTTTTCAAGCTAAATTGAGAGCACAAACACATGCAATTTCTACAAAATCCATGGTTGAATTGACCTTTATAAGCAACTATTCTCTAGATGCGCGGTGCCGGAGATAACGGGCAACTTTTTGGGTTACTAAACTATTTAGTTGCTTATAACAAAAGTTGTTAGTGCGCGAGAGGCATTATATTTACACAAAATCAAATTAAATATATCGATCTTTCTCACATTCGGCTTTTTGCAGAATAACAGACAAAGAGCGATATTAATAAAAATGGGCAATTGATTTTTCTAAACCATGTAACAAACCCAAATAAACCGTTTTTGCTGTGTAAAACAAAACGATAAAACACCTTAAAACCATTAGTAATCTAGAATAAATACCTTTGAAAAATAGATTTTTTTTATAAATACATATCTTGTCTGTTTTATCTAGTTTTATCTATAATAAAATCATATCTACTTCCCAGAAGGGGCATCATTAACTGAATTAGAAGGCAAATTTGTCCTTCACCTTCTTTAATATTAAACAAGACAATTACTGACTACGCGTTTCGGTTAAAGAACCATCATCGGGGCTAGCAGATCAAAAACTTTCTAGACACTATACAATCAAAACATAACCCTGGTACAGGTGAACAAACAAACGACACCATATTTTAAAACTTATATACTAATAAACATCAAATACCCATCAACAAAAACAGGCATAGGCCGTACTTCTTTTTGAAGAGACGCCTTCTTTTTGAAGAAACTAAATTAAATAATTTATATGTGTATGGTACAATAACAAGATACATACGCACCTATAATAATATTGTTAATAATGCAACTTACTGAATGTGCATAGAAATAGTAGTTTGTACAACAAGAGTGGATATGATGTCCATGTCGCACGAGGAAGTAAATTATCAAAGTTCCGAGGGCAATATGGACAATCCACTCGAGTTGAACAGTATATTTTTTCTACGACCAAACTTACAAACCTTACGCTAAAAAATGTAAAAAAAAGTGTTCAGGTTGCCGGGCTCGAACTCACGACCATTGGTTCCATAGTCAAACGCTCTACCTCTCGACTATCGAAACGTTGAGCTAATTATGGGAAAATCAACTGATAAATGATGCTACATGAAATTAGTTTTCTATGCACATTCAGCAGGTTGCATTATTGATAAATCTATTATAAATGCGTCTAGATTTTATTATATTGAACAAATTAATAACAAATTGTACCATATGCATTTAAATTATATAATTTAGTGTCTTGAAAAAGAAGGCGGAGCCTCAGTCAAAATAATATACTGTGATTGGTCAGTTTCATTACCTATCTAGGATTGTTATAAAATTTTGCAGCACAGTTAACTGGAATAGCCTACTTTACCCGCCTCTTAAGTGTAAAGGAAACAGCAAATTTCCATGTGGGAGTAGAAAAATTAATTTTATGTAGCATTGATATTGAGTTGGTTTTCCATAATTTCTAACATGATAATTTGACCGATACGGCAAAATGGCGAACTTTGGATTCAATGGTCGTGAGATCAAGCCCGGCAGCCTGCAAACTTTTTTAACAGAAGGTTCGTGAATTTGGTAGTGGAAAAAACTGTTTAACTCTTGTGAGTTGTCCATATCGCACTTGAAAGTTTCACCTGAAGGCGACTGGAGATACTCCTAGTTGAAACGTTGTTATTTAAAACAAATAAAGACAATGCAAGTCCAAAACTCTTCTCTCATTGAAAAACATCATTTTCTCCAACCTTTAAAGAGACACTAAGTTATTCTTATTTGCCGATTGTTTCTAACATTTTATATTATAGTGTTGCATACGAAATATACACTCTACTAGTTATAGTATAAAATGTTATTTAAATACAAGACATACTTTCTTTTCTCAGCGTCGAACGGCTTTTCTTATCGTTATAGAGAAGCATTTGCGCAAATAATACGACTGTCATCTGAATGGAAAGTATTCTATTATTTTTACGGTAGGGGAACGTCGCCATAAGGGTACTAAAGCTTTGAAACAAAAAAAATATATAAAGTTTATCAATATACTGGTGGGCTGACATCTCTGATAATAGCCTTGACCTTCACTTTGTGCTAGTCTTCCTCAATGTAGTAGACTTTTGCTCAAAAAGAAAACTTTTTTTCTACTACAACGTGGTATTTTTTCCACAAGGAATTAAGCAACTTCATCATCCAAAAAAGTTTAATAAGTTAGTTACTACAACGTGGTATTTTTTCGATTGAAATGATCAATAAATCAATTTTACTAAAGTTTGCCTACACCTATTCCCAACTAGTTTTATCCAAGGAACGTAACTACACATAATATCTCACTTAAATACACAATAATTCAGCCAATCTTTAAAAAGGGCAATAAACAGTATTTTTAATTATCGTGGTATAGCGCTCTAGTCAGTTTTTTCGAAATATTTCGAAAGGGCATATTATAAACGTCTTGTTGCGTTCCTTGAACAGAGACATTTTTTTTCTCCACGACAATTCGGGTTTCGCAGGGGCTTGTAGACTAGATCATGGAAATTCTTGATAAGAATAAGCATACAGCATGTCTATTTTTTGATCTAAAAAGGGCTTTTGATGTAATTAATATAGATCTTCTACTTAATAAACTTAATAATTATGGTATTCGTAGTAAAGCATTAGACTGGCTGGGGGATTTTTTTAGCAAACAGGTCACAGAAGGTAGTACTTAAGCATCTTCACAAATCTTATTCTTCCAGTAGCAGAAATGTAACCAGTGGCGTGCCATAGGTTAGTTTGTTGGGACCATTGTTGTTTATAATTTTTATTAATAACATTGCCTTTGATAACTTTGAAGATCTTTATGTTTCGTTCTTTGCCGACGATACTTCGATCGCTTGTGCTGGATCTATAGTCGATAAGCTTAGCAGGAGTGCGTGTGACGCAGTCTCATTAGTTTAGAAATATTGCGATAAAAATGGGTTAATCCTTAATGAAGGTAAAACTGAATTACTTTATTTTTGTCTTAGAGATCTAAATAAAAGCTTGTTAGTAAAATTAAATAACCCAACCATTGAGAAGTCCCATGTTTTAAAGTTTCTGGGAGATTGATTCTAAGCTGTCGTGGAGTCAGCAAATAGACTTTGTTCTGAAGAAGCTCGCTGTGTATTGTTTTGTCATTTGGCAGTTGCGTGATAAGATCGATATAAATCTTTTGAAGCTTTATTATTTTTCATATGTCCACTCTTGCTTGAGTTACGGAATTTTGGTCTGAGCAGGTTGCTCTAGGGCTGACGAAATCATTATTTAGCAAAAAAGAATAATTAGAACCATGACATTTAAATGACGTACTTTTTCATGCCGTGAAATTTTTCCCCGGCTAGGTATTTTAACATTCCATTCCCTGTTTATATTGAATTGTCTGACTTATGCTAAGTCAAACTTGGATGTATTTTCTCTGACCCGTGAATTAAATGAACATTATCATTTTAGACAGAATTTTAATATTGACATACCACGTCATAGATTGTCTGCTGTGGCTCACAGTCCTTTAGTCCTACCAATTAAGTTATTTAATAAATTGCCACAAGGAATTAAGCAACTTCATCATCCAAAAAAGTTTAATAAGTTAGTTAAAGGTATTCTACTTGAAAACGCTTTTTACTCCACTAATGAGTACCTTAAATTTAAATGTTGATTATTTATTCAATAATGTAAAAACTGATGGGATTGTGTATGATTTTTTATTGTATGTATTTCTTTACCTGTTCATTTTAGATATTGTTTTATTTTTTATACCTATATATTATTAATGTATAGTGACAATGTCCTATACTACCTATATAGTAGTCAAAAGGAAATAAAAGGTTTTTATTTTATTTTGTTTTATTTTAGTTATTTCCTCCAAAAAAACATTTTTCATAAAAATCTTCAAAATGTCATAACCTTCGTCTTTTTAAAAAAATATTTTCTCAACCTTTAACTTAATAATTTAGACACTACCTCCAAAAAATTTCACTACCATGTTTTATACCATATGCGTACTAACCATGTACACATATGATACATCTGCCCTATATTCACACGTAACTTCTCCTGACACCGTATAACAAGAGTTATAATAATAACAACAATTATCCCAACTTCATCTATATAACTTGGTAGAATGTTTTTCTCTCCTACTTCTATAGAAGTTTAACAACATTTTTCTTTATTTAATTAATTCCCTTAAAAGCTCTATGAGGATGTCACTGAGAATTTCCTAACTTGGTAACTTTTTCAATGTGAATTATTCTCCTGAAGATGATATACGTTCGAAGCATGTAGAGAGTAAAATAAATATTTTCTTCGAAATATATCCTAGTGAAGGTTAACTTAGAGTATTATTTCTCCTCATTTAACTTGCAACTTCACTTCAAGTATGGATTACTACAAATTCATTATTGTTTGCCTGATAGCTCCTTAATTATTATAAAAGGAAGTTTTTGACTATAACCATTAAAAGGCATTTGGACACAAATGTTTTTAAATAATCGTATTGCCAGCACACGCAACAAGGAAAAAGAGTCAATAAATATGCAATTTATTGCAATTAGGAAAAATCAAGTAGTATTTTGGGACTTTCTGTCATTTATGAGGGCTATGACGCCACCCCTCGTAAATCCGCCATTGAATATCTCTTTAGCCACATTATTAACATAGAAGAGACCAGCCCTCAATAGAGTGCCATAAGTGAGTCAATACGGCAAGATATTTTACATTAAGTGTACTGGGTATGGGCTTTAGGTTCTATGGTATCAGAAATAAGAAGCCTAGTTTTTCTACTATCACCTCTCTGCCTATACGAAAAAATCCTAAAATGTTAAAAATAAACCTGATAAGTAGTATTGATTATGGAGAGACCGAACTTATCTTAACACGAACAACCGTCGACAAAGATAATATTTTGTAAATGTACTCTAAGCTCGGAGACAAATTATTAAGCTGTTCACGTACTAGTAGATAATATATAAGGAAGCCATGAAGCCAAGCTTCTTTCAAATACCCAAAGGCGCTTGTTATACAGAGCTGTGTCAGGGGATCAATTTTCTTCTCTCTTTTAGTTAACTCTCTAGGAACGATATATAGATTTAGTTTGTTCGGGTTAGTTTAGAACTGAAAACGTTGAAATGCGATAGAATTACACTTTTTAAAGACATTTTATTGTTTTTTCTATTTTTTTTTAACTACGAATCATATAACATTAATCTAGGCTACTGCAATTTGAAGAGAAATGAGTGAAATACCATACGTCTATTCCATGACACAAGAAACTATACAGGGTGCTACAAATTCGTGTGCGTACAAGGGGATCTTGAAAACTCTAAGAAATACGAATATAGTTTAATTGAGGCAAAGTTGCGTATTTTGCGGTATAATAATTTGGTGAAATAAAATTGTAATTATTCCGAAAGCTTTCGGAGATATCCAAAAAAAAAAAAAATTTCCATTTTTGGTTTTTAATTTTTTGCGCTTTCATTTTCAACTTGTGAAAAAATTAAAAAACACTTTTTCATAGATGTTTTTTATATTCTACAAGATGGCGTTATTAGTTTTCAAATTTGACGTTTTGTTCTTTAGTTACCAATTTTTTTCAATACGGATCTGTAATTTTAAATACCTACAGTTTTAGGGATTTTTAAGCTTTAGAAATTTAATACAATGTAGAAATTTTTGAAATTTTAACGTTTTGTCATCTAATAATACATTTTTTAAATTATCTTTTTCATTTCATTATGGTCCTGAACATTTAGAGCCAAACTAAAAACAAAAGATTTCTGATTTAAAAAATCCGTCCATTTTTGCTCAAAGAGTCCTAATATTTGATATTTTTTAAGAGAAAAGACCCAAAGTCACTGCCTCTAATAACTAGGTTTGTTTATTTTAGTTACATGTTTTGCCTCAACTTAGCATTATCAGATCTTCTAACAAACATAAGCGCATCACAGTAACATAACTAGACTAACACTCCAGTTACGCAAAAAATTAGAAACCAAAACAAAAATTTTCGTTTTTATTCGAATATCTCCGAAACCATTCGGAATATTTACAATTTTGTTTCATCAACTTATTAAGCCCCAAGATACCCAACTTTACCTCAATTTAACCATCTTCGTATCTCTAACCGTTTTCGAAATCCCTTTGTACGAACACGAATTTGTAGCACCCTGTATATAAGTATATGATATTAGGGAATCCAAACCACGTGATTCAATATGGCGGTTGGATGGCAAAAAGCATTAAGTCACCAGTTAAATGCCACCAGCAACATTATTTTTATGGTCACGTGTACCAATCACAAAGCAGTATTTGCCATCCAGCCGCCCTTTTGACACATCGTTGGATTGCCTAATTCAGAGGCGGGGACGTTATGTAGTGAATGAAATTTCTATAAGTAATCATGGAAACACAATGAAAATTAATATCAACTTTTAAGGTTACTTACTCATCAATGACTTTACAGCCCCTGAAGATTATATCAGTAATCTCTGTATCCTGGTCCTGTTTATAAAAAAACAAGTGAAAAGAAGGCGTTACTATGGAGCGTATGTTGGCCATAGCCTACTGGTACTCCTTTAGTATAGAAACAAATCAACTTTAAAGCCGAAAAGCAAATGGTACGATCGTAATTAATTTTTTGGCGTGCTTACCAAGCTTGAACATCTTACTCTAAACTGATAAAATAAACTATCTATCCTTAAAATATTGAGTTATATATGATTTAACAAACCAAGCTAATCTCAAATTACTTCGTTAAACCCCTGGGCGCTCAAAGGGAGGTCACCACTTTCCCTAGGTTCACTCCATTATAGGCTTCGCCGCACCTATCCTTCAATGTGTCGAAATGAAATGGTTCAAAATTCGTCTTATTAACTTCTTTCAAAACGAGAAATAATTTTGTTTTTTACAACCTGTACTTGAAATATACACACGTGGGAAAAATCGTACGGTGAACAACGTTCAATATAGAACGTTCCTTTTCAAACTAGGAGTTTACACGACATCACAAGGTATTTTTAAAGCATTTTGTGCAATATTACATGTCAATAAGTACAACCTTTTATTTTGCTTATTTAATTTAGATATGTAAAAACGAGCACGTTAACGATTCGATTACAAATGTGCCAGCTTTAGTTAATAAATTGCTTATTTGCTTGGGAAATTAAAGCATAACTGCACGGAATAATAGTCAAACAGAGTTATTGGAAAGTGTTTCTCTCTGAAAACACAAAAGGTAAAGTAATGCGAATCCATAGAAAAGTATATTATTTCATTACGGCATGAAATGTCATTGAAGTGCTACAAATTCATTCATTCACCTTTAACCTTTTTGTTCGTTAATAGCACAATAGCGTAAAAAATTGCTGCTTCATATTTTATTTAACAAAAAATTTAAATATTGAAATAACTTAGATTAAGTAGCGTCTGTTTAAAGGTTTAGTTTAATCTCAATATTATATTCCAGGTACGGAATCAGTTTTCTCTAATTATTCACGCGTTTATATTAAATTTATTTTATAATTTGTTTAATCATCTACTCTATAAAAAATTATAGTAAATAGTACTCGACGTCAATAAAGCTTCTGGTCCAGACGAAATTCCTATCATTGTTCTCAAGACATGCGCTGATGAACTTACACCAGTATTTTGTAGACTTTTCAACTTATCCTACAAAAAAGGAATATTTCCATCCTACTGGAAGTCGGCGCGTGTCCAGCTCATTCCAAAGAAAGGTAAGAAGACCCTGCCAAGCAACTACCGACCCGTCGCATTGCTTTCAGTAATTTCAAAAGTAATGGAGAAAGCTATTAACCAACAACTCCTAAAGTATCTGGAAGGGCTTAACATTATCAGTGACCATCAATACGGTTTTCGTAAGTCCAGATCAACAGGTGACCTTTTGGCATATGTCACCCATCTTTGGAGCAACACCATCGAACATCATGGAGAATCCCGGGCTGTTGCACTGGACATCTCTAGGGCTTTTGATCGTGTTTGGCACGATGGGCTTCTAAGTAAATTGCGATCCTACGGTATGCCTAATGGATTTTGTTTATGGTTAACCAGCTTCCTTAAGAACCGTTCTCTGCAAGTGGCGATTGACGGGTTATTCTCAGACACCTTCACCATCAATGCCGGTGTTTCTCAAGGGTCCATATTGTCGCCTACCCTCTTTTTACTGTATATTAACGACCTTCTAGTAAAAACCCAAAATCCAATTTATAGCTTTGCTGATGACAGCATACTTGTCTCATCTTTTACCTTGACTCCCCAAACATCCGCTGCCGATGCACATCTTCGCAGGCAGCATGAAGTATTGCGCCTCAACAATGACCTGGAAGAAATTTTGGCTTGGGGTGACAGTAACCAAGTTGAATTTAATACTAAGAAAACCCAGGCAGCAGTCTTCTCCAAAAAGGTTAACATTGCAGAACCGGATATAGTCATGGCAGGACACGCAATTTCCCTGGCACCGTCTATTAATTTGCTGGGGGTCAATCTGGGAGGTAATATGTCTTGGCATGATCACGTTGCCGCAATTACCAAGGCAGCTGCACTGAAAACTGGTGTACTTTTCCGCACAAAAAGGTTGTACACACCTCATCAACTTTTGACACTCTACAAAGCCCAGATTCGACCATCATTAGAATATTGCTCTCATGTCTGGAGCTCTGCACCCAAGCACACCCTTCGGCTACTGGATTCCATTCAAAGGAGAGCCGTTCGTCTGATCGGCGACCCCGAGCGACCAAGACCCTCGATAGCCTGGAGCATCGAAGACAGGTTGGTGATTTGGCTCTCTTTTACAGATATTTCCATGGCAGGTGTTCGACTGACATTGCCCACTTGATTCCACCTAGAGCAATGCAAAACAGAAATACACGGCGAACCACTGCCGCTCATCCATATGTTGTTCAGCTTAGTACTCCTCGAACTTTATTGTTCAAGAATTCTTTCATCTGGAGAACGTCATCTTTGTGGAATGATCTTCCTGAGGTCGTGTTTCCCAATGAATACAATCTTCAACGTTTCAAGACCAACGTTAATCGCTTTTTTCGCACTCGCACCGCTCCCAAAGCTTCTTAAAGGATTTTTCCTACAGTGCAGGTGTTTTATCATAAAAAAAAAAGTAATGAAAGTATATGTGTTGGAAAGACATTAGTAATACCAAATAAAATTATTTTAAAATATACAAGGTGTCCTAAATAGACAGGCCATATCAAACTTTTTTTAAATAAAATACCCTATAGATTATATTATTTTGTAATTTCCTACAAAATTCTACAGTTATTTTGTATAAAATGCCAAATATCTTAATTCAATTGGTTTTGAGATATTGACCTTTAAAATCTGTCATTTTCAGACTTTGAGAGGCTGTAGCATTGGAACGGTATATCAAAAGGTACAACTTTCGGTTTAACATGTGAAACCGAAGAACTGGTTTAACGTGTTCAACCAAATTAACGGTTTAACACCGGAAGTTGTAACATTTAGATCGAAAATAAAGCATTAAGATAGGGAAGTGATATCCATTTTTCTCTAGGTGAACCGTTCCATTGTTACAGCCTGTCAAAGTCGGAAAATATCTTATTTTCAACGTCAAGAACAAATGAATTTAGACATATGACATTTTATACAAAATAAGCGTAGAATTTTGTGGGGAATTAGAAAATAATAATATTATATATTATAAGATGTTTCATTGCCTTGACTAGTTGGGACACCCTGTATAAGGTGAAATAATTTTTAAGGGTAAAACTTAAAGGGTTAAAATTTTGAAAACCTTTAAATTGTAATAAATTTCTGAAGCTTAGAAGCCCTTAAAACTATTTTTGAAATCCCAGGTCCGTATTAAAAAATTGATTTGAGGTTGATATCTAAACAAAGACCCGTCGAATTTTAAAAACCAATAACGCCATCTTGTAAAACATAAATAACGGCTATAAAAAGTTTTTTTTCCAAGTTAAAAATGAAGGACCAAAAAATTAAAAACAAAAACTAAAAATTTCGTTTTTTTTTTGGATATCTCCGAAGGTATTTGGAATATTTACAATTTTTTTTCACTAAATTTTTAAGCTCCAAAATACGCAACGTTGCCTCAATTTAACTATATTCGTATTTCTTAGAGTTTTCGAGATCCCCTTGTACTTACACGGATTTGTAGCACCCTGTATATGCTGTAATAACTATTTTTTCGTAGTTACCATTCACAACTGTGTGAAAACCGATAACAATTAAATACCTAAAATTCCATAACTTTGGTTTGTGTTAACTGAATTTAACAAACTCTGGATGGTGTTAAAAAAACTTTTTATCGTATATCGGTATGATTTGTTTTTACGGTTTCCATAGGCTTTGATGACGCTTCTTCATAAAAATGTATTTTAATTTTAATAAAATTATCACAATCATCGAACGTAGTATTTTATTTTGATAAAATTATTATTCTATTATACAGGGTGATTTCTAAGTTTATACTTCTTTTTTAGCTGTGTATAGAAGGCATTAAAATAAACAACACTTTCAAATACCGTTCTTCAAAAAACTTTAAAATAGGCGAGATACAGAAGTAAAAATCTAAGTGCGGGCCTGGTCATCAAAACGTAGCCTGCTATACTTTATGTTGTACTGTACTATACTGTATTTCTTATTAGTCATGCAATTTACGGGTCAGTCTTCAGTTGTTTGGCAATCCGCTGTGGTGTGTTTTTCTCAAGCAAGTTAATTTAAAATTGGTTACACATGAAAATGGTAAAATTTTAAAACAATGAACTAGTGGATATGGTGCTAATTTACGGTGAGTGTCGTCAAAGTGCGGCTGCTGCTTCGAGATTATAGGCAGAACGCTTTCCCTTGCGGGCTCATCCTACACCCAGAAGTTTTCTTAATGTTATTCAACGGGCAAGTTAGGCAGAACCGTATTTGATCCATAGTGTAATAAATACCTTATTTTTAAGTTTTTTGAAAAAAGGTAAGTATTTAAAAATGTTGTTTATTTTAATGCCTTCTATACACAGCTAAAAAAAGTATCACCCTGTACATCAAATATTGAGCCTAGATGTAATGACATTACTCCAGAGTACTAAGTCTTTTGTATTTTAGAAGGTGTTGACCGATCCCCTTAAAATGAAAATTGAGGCGATGTAATATTATGAAGTAAAGAGTATTAGTCAAAAAGTTCATTCTTCAACCTATAAATAACTGAATCCTCTTAGTCTAAAGTATACTTCTAAAATATATAAGCCTTTAAGTGATGCATGTCGAAGGTGTTAAGTTTACTTACTGGTAGATTTTAGTGCCAGTAATTGTGTAACTAATCCCTTAACACCACTAAAGTTATTACCCTAAAATCTGAACTACAAGCATAATAGACGTGAGGATAAAGACCATTTGACCATAGCATAACATTATTTTGTAACGAGAATTTAATGTAATGCTGTCTGTCATCGGGATAATTACTGAAAATACAAGTTCAGGAAGAGCTTATATACAGAGGTTTTTCATACAGTGAGAACATAAAAATTGGAACAATTTTAATTAAAATTCATGTTGGTTTTTTCATAAAATCACTCGAGCCCCTCAATTTTAGTTTAACTTTTTTGTAAAGATAATTTCATAATATGTGCCGCAAAAACAACAGTATTCTCAGTGAAAGGTTACCCATGTAACATAACTTATACGTCATAAAATCGTACGAATGAAATCCACTAAATATGGTTCAAACAAAGTCTAATTTCAATTTCTAATTAGTTCCTTAAAGTTTTGAATAAAAAATTTAAGTTTAATACAAAACCAATGGTATCCATCCATTTAATAGATTGTTTAAAAGTACTTTGTAAATGTACTGGTAAATATCTCCAGCCGTCTTCAGGTGAATACTATTCATATATATGAATTCACCTGAAGACAGCTGGAGATACTTACTAGTTGAAACGTTGTGATATAAAACAAATAAAGACAATGCAAGTCCAAAACTCTTCTATCAGTCAAGAAGCATCATTGTCTCCGACCTTCAAACAGAACCTAAAAGGATATACCAGCTAATACTTCTAGTAACAGGTACTTTTCTTTTTAAATCTAACCTTTTTAAATATAAAAACTACAACTTTCCCTATTGAATAACCTAAACTAAAATAAAACATAACAGAGCAAATTTTAATATATTTATATTTTATTTTCAAGTCTATTGGAATCGGTTATATTATTATAAATGCTTGAAATTTCTCGCTACCCAAGTTCTCTCAATAATGCGGGATACTTCTCGTAAGTACGTTTTATGTAGCCTGACTTGTTGACAATTTAACGCCCAGAAATAGATTTTAAGAAACAGGGTATTCATTGATTTTAGTTTAACATTTGATAAAATATTGGTGAGGTTAGCTTCCCCGGTATTTATTTTTATAAATACTCTAAAGTTACCTCTGATTGTCTCGATCCAGGGTCGTGGCATCCGTCCGTTATCGGAACATATTGGTGGCCACCAAGCCGTGGAGGATTGACAATAGGTAGGCCATTTTTACGTTTTGTCATGCTGCCGCCGTATATTTTATTTGCAAATTTAATTTAATATACTTATCTCCTTAACCAAAGCATATATGCAGTCCATTTTTTATGCTATCTTTGTATCAAACCCCTACAATTATATTATTCTGGATTATCGTCCTATACACTTATACAGGGTGCTACAAACACGTGTGCGTACAAGGGGATCTCGGAAACGGTAAGAGATACGAACATGATTAAATTAAGGCAAAGTTAGGTATTTTGGGCCTAATAATTTGGTAAAAGAAAACTGTAAATATTCCGAATATCTTTGGAGATATCCGGAAAAAACAGAAATTTTTACTTTAATTTTTTTAAATAGGAAGAAAACAAAAAACACATTCTTATAGCCGTTTTTTATATTCTACAAAATAGCGTTATTGGTTTTTAAATTCGACGTTTCGTTCTTTAGATACCAACCTCAAGTCAATTTATTTATATACGGACTTGGAATTTTAATAACAGTTTTAGGAACATCTAAGCTTGATAAATTTAATACAATTTAAAGATTTTTAAAATTTTAAGGCTTGTTATTAAATAACATATCATTAGTATTTCAAATTATCTTTTCTTTAGTATTACGACCCTGGCAATTATTTTTTGGATTTCTTAAACATTAAATTACATTACAGGAAGTTATGGTGTATAGTCGTTTATTATTTAAAAAAGGTAACTGGAGTGTCTAATTATGTTACTGTGATGCGATTATCTTTGTTTCAAAAGCAATTTCAAATTTTTTACTATTTATACCGCCTGATGATGCTAGTTTCAGGCGAAACATTTAACAATAATAAACAAATATTTGGCGCTGAGACTTTGGGTCTTTTTTCTCACAAAATATCATCCGTCCAAAATGGACGGATTCTTGAAAACTAAAAACGCCATCTTGTAGAACATAAAAAACGGCTATAAAAGAGTGTTTTTTGTTTTCTTCCCAAGTCATAAATAAATAAACGCTCAAAAAATTATTAAAAACCAAAAGTGAAAATTTTGGTTTTTTCGAATATCTCCAACAGTATTTGGAATAGTTAGAATTTTTTTTCACCAAATTATGAAGCCTCAACAGCAACTTTGCCTCAATTTAGCCATCTTCGTATCTCTTACCGTTTTCGAGATCCCCGTGTACGCACACGAATTTGTAAAAAATTTGCCACCGTGTAGTTAATTAAAAAACTACTCAAAGAACAAGAACTAAGAGCGTTTCCACACGGCACCATATATCGCGGGCGATAAATGGTCGCAATATTGCTTTACACCTAATTATGTGGTCTCTAATATCGCTTGCGTGTGAAAATGGCTCATTAGAAAACACATAATTTGGTGTAAAAGCAATATTGCGACCATTTGTCGCGCGCGATATATGTTGCCGTGTGAAAACGCTCTATACTTGCATAGATATGGCTGAAACATCAATATACTACAAAGCAGCAATTTAAAAACTAAATAAAATTTTAAAAACTTATTTCCTTGTTTTGTTCGTAATTAAGATTTTGTTTAAAAATAATTATCAAATAATAATTTAATTAAATGTTTTTTAAAAGAAATAATATATAAATCATTCGTTGTCAAAATAAAACGGGACGTTTCTAAGTTTTATCTACTGTGATGTACGTCAAAAATTTATCGCCAATAAATGGATTTTTAAAAACACTCTATTTATTGATTTTAGTTTTCACTGATAAAATTTTGTTTAGGTCAGCTCAATATCGGGTTGTGGAATGTTCTCTGAAAACTTTTATTTATTTCCGAACTTCTGTTCAAAAGCAATAAGACCCTCTCAGAAAACCGAGCTACTTGCAAGGATATATTCGGAATGGCAATATCAGATAAATTTGTGGATTTAAAACATAAAATATGATGATGCGATTAGGGCAAAACTAGGACAGTTCTGTTGCCCTAAAAGAACAGATTATACTTAAGGGTAAAAATCAAACGAGATTTGAAAATAAATTGCTGAGTGCACTTGAAAAAAGATAAAAGGAAAAATATAAAATTTACTGAACATACAATAAGAATGCAAGAAAGTAGACGTTTTAATTTTTTTAAAATTATTATTTAATTTCCTCTCTTCCTTATAATATTTAGTTTGACCCCCCAATTTTTTCCATTATTTTCGAAGTAAAGATTTCAAAATTTTAGGAGTTAATAATATTTATGTAAATTGACATTTTTCGAAAAAATTCGAACCACAAAACCATTTCTGGTTTAATCGGAAGTGAAGTAAACTTTTAAGTGTAAAATATAATCCTGTCATTTTCATTTGATATTTAGATTCTATAAAAAATTCTCTATATTTAATGACATATTAAACATTACAATTTGTTTTATAAATGGTCGTGTAGATTAATTTTTCCTTGTTTCCTAAAACGTCTATAACTTTGGTAAAACAAGGTAAGTGGTAAAGAGTGTATATTAAATTACTGATAAACTAAAAGTGTGAATAACCATTCCTTACTAACCTGTGGTTTTACAATATAATTTACTCATTCATTCTGGACTTACAATATCTGCACAATCTGTAGATCTTACCTACTAGGTTGAAAATATACCTGTAACCAGGGGCGTGCCAAGCCGAGCGTGCAAGGAGTGCACCGCATACGGGTGGAAAATTTCAGGGGCGGCCTAAAGCCGCCTTCGTTTTTCATAAAAATAATGTAGGTAATGTTAGATAATTATGGAAAATGTAGGTAGTATATTAGTACGAGTAATACACCTTGAATCATTATTGCGATTTTTTGGTATCAGTGATCTTACAACGTGAGGTGATCACGACTTACCAAATGTGCTATAGAGTACGAGACATGAAACCGCGACAAGTTATTGTTCGCCAAATAAAATATTAAGTACTTATTATAAACAGTACAGTATTTTAAATTTCAATATGGTTCACATCACTATAACGATTACCGAGTAGTCCAATTTCCTACATTAAATTAATCATTTCTATTAAACACGGTTTTTTCCCGATCCCGATTATGCCATGAAGTTGGGGAATTACCGACAAAAGGACGCGGACATTTGGACGCGAAACAAAAAGACGCATATTACAAATGGACGCGGGGTCAATTAGACGCAAGGCTTTAGGACACATATAATTTTGCTTTTATGAAAAAAAAATTGTCAATTTATTGAAATAATAACAACAAAAAAAATGATCAAAATAAATATATATATTTATTTTAAATTTTTTATTAAAAAAGATACAATTAAATAGAGCTAACTTTATACGGAAGAAAGCTTAAATCGCTTAAAGGTTGAGCAGTTAATAGCCGGTTAGCAAAGAGAATAAAAGTAATCGTTTCAAACTATGCAAATCGACCACTTTTGGAATACTTACTTGGAATCGCGCACAATTTTCAGTTGCAAATATAATATAATTTGTAATAAATAAGGTTAGCTTTATTTAATTGTATCATTTTAAATAAAAATTTTAAAATAAATATATATATTTATTTCTGATAATTTTTTTTTGTTGTTATTATCTCAATATATTGACAATATTTTATTTTTCTGAAAAGCAAAATTATATGCGTCCTCATGACCACGTCCTAAAGCCTTGAGTCCAATTGATCCCGCGTCCATTTGTTGTATGCGGCCTTTTGTTTCGCGTCCAAATGTCCGCTTCCTTTAGTCAAACGTTCAAATTTCCGCGTCTTTTTGACTCGATACCGAAATTGGGTTCTTTCTTGGCAATTCGGTGACTTCCTGAACTTCCGAAAAATGGGTAATTCCTCAGGAAATGATGCGAAAGTATGTAGTTTTCTTTTTGGCCAAAGGCGCAAAAATAAAGTAAAAAACTGAGACTTTTTTGCCTTCTTTGTCGGCGAAAAAGTTTGCTGTTGATATCGACGTCACGCCGCAAGGCGAGTTGTTGCCGACTTTTTTGTTTCCTTTGGTAACTCCCGGCCAGGGCCCAGGACAAATGTTTACTATAGTATTGTTTAATTTTAAAAAAATTTTTAAACTTTTTTACAGTCAAATAACAATTTTCAAATGAATTTAAAAATATGAGAATATGTTTAAATACATATAAAATTATATTGTGTTTTATTGTCGACATACATAGGGGAGGCATATAAGATTTGGCACCCATGCGACAAATTTCGTTGGCGTGCCCTTGCCTGTAACCTAATGACGAAAAGTGGACATACAAAGTTTGCACTTTAAACCATCATATATATGAATCATAAGTTCTTTGCATGCGACAGAATTATCAAATAAATTCACAGTAATAAAATCAAATAGAAATAAAATATATGTATTGTAAACTGGTATACATAAGTAAAACATGCAACAGCTAATGATACCTATCTGTACCACATAATACATAATCCAAAATCTACTGCTAATTATTGTTAATTTATATAACTAATGTATTTATATATACAGGGTGTTTTTTAATTGAGTGCCGATACTTAAGGTTGTGAATCCTTGGGTGATTTTAGGAAGAAATGTTAATATTAACATATGTCCTAAAACTCATCCATATTTTTCAACAAAATATCGAAAGCAGTCTCAATGAACCGAAGAAAAAAATGTTTTTTTGTTTTTATTTTTTTATGCAAAAAGGGTGCATCATACGTAAGTAAGTCTGTGAACCAAATTTGCTCAAAAATAAACGAGGATTTTAAATGTAAGTTTGGTTTTTAGAAAAATCAGTGGCGTACCATTTTTTTCTCTAAAAATATTCAGTTCAAACCCCGTACGGACGTCACTGGTAAAAATCAAAAAAAAAACTTTTAAGTCAAAAAATGCTCCTTAATAATTAAGAAGTGTGTACAAAATTTCATAAAAATATCTAAGAGTGATATAATAATTATGACAAAAAAGTTGTTAACACCCTGTAGCTCAAAAATGAAGAGCTTTAGGACCTATGTTAATATTAACTTTTCTTCTTAAATTCACAACCTTAAGAATCGGCACTCAATTAAAAAACACCCTGTATAAGCAACTAATTATCTGCAAATTAAAATACTTTTTTCTCCGATTGACTGAAAATATTAATTTTGCAGACACATATCAATCAGCAAAGTATTACTTTTCTTGCCCAGGCAGCAAAATAGGAACTTTCCTGACTAGGTAGCAAAATGATTATTCTCAATGGGAATAAAACTATAATTATTATTATGGACATATACATTTCCATAGCAACCAACCGTTCCAACATTTGCGATTTCTATCAAATTTTGTTTTAATTTATCACTACAGGAAAAATAAAAAGATTTTGGGGATTGTAATAATTTGCAAATACACTATACATATATCATTATAAATAATAGGAGAAAAAATTATATATTCAACTAGGTAGCAAAGTAGATTGACTGCCTTAGCTGAATTCCTAGCCTCGCTACGCTCGGCTGTGAACTATCAGCCGCGTCAGTCAATCTACTACTTTGCTGCCTAGTAAAATAAATAACTATCCACTGTAGTTTTTAATAATAAAAACTAAAACACAAATACAAAAATCAACAAATAATGCGATAACGCTACATAAATAAGCTACCATTTGCAAATAAATGAAATTCTAGATTAGCCGCATGGTGGCAATATTGACAAATTGAGTATCAAACGGTCTGGTAAACACTCGAACCATTTTACATGTATATTTTGAAGGTGTACCCAGAGTCTCGAAAGGATTTTCAAGAAATCGACTCATTTCATTCTTCTCTCATTTTATTTAACAATATTTAGAGCGAGAGAAATATCAATATGTTACAATTTAACATACATTCAATAATGTTTGAAATAGCTTAATATTTGTTAGGTATAAACCGCACACACAAGTTAACTAAAAGGACACAAAGCAATTTTATGGCTAGCAATCCTTTATTGCATTGTTGCAATCAGAAATGTGCACTGAGTTTAAATCTTTAATTATTCGGCTTTAGTTCCCTTTTCATTTGCTATTTTAGATTGCAGAGTTTGCCAATAAGTGTGTTAAAGGGTAATATTACGATTGTTTTGTTTACCGAACCGAGTGTTTGTATCGTCGCTTTTCTATTTATTTGTGTGAGGTTTTATTTGAATATATTTTGCTATTTATACAGTCATTTTTCACCATGAAATCTGCGTTTTAACTTTTGCAAATTAGGTATTTGAGTTCCTAAAAAAAAGTAAGTACTTTAGTAACTGTCTTAGATATGTATATGAGAAGAGTCATAGGCGTCACCTCCATTACTTCACCGATAATTTTAAGGCTGGTTTCTTACACAAGAGAAAAGTGTCTTTTACGGTAGTAAAAGTATCAATTTCTGCATTTTCCGGAAAATAACTATTTACATTATTAGAAAGAAACGCACTTTGATACAAGCGAAGAAGTTTTAATTTTAAAACAAATATTTTCTGAATAAAACCCTTAAACAACCTAGGGTCATGCTAAACAAGTTTTAAAATTTTAATTAAAAGTAACTGAAATGTAGTCTTTAATAAATATTTAAGGGGTAAATTTAACCAGGAAGCACTTTCCTACCTTAATTAAAAGTTCTTTTTATATCAATAATTAATAAACTTTGAACTGAACAAATAAAAAATAATCCTTAAATGTTATTTATAACATGACCTTGCTATCATAAATTATTTATATCACCTTAAACTGAAAGGAATAAAAAGAAACCTAAAAATTAGTTATTTTTTATACAAGACGCGCTAGTACAAGCGGAAACTGGAAGCATACAATTCTCGTTGACTAAAATTTAGGTAATTTTAATCCCATGCAAGTTTTAGACTGTCCAAATATTTGCTTCACTATTGACTTTGAAGCGGGGTTGTAGTGAGACTTTTTTAGGGTCTTCATGTGGTGAGTGCACATGCGGAGTTTTAACAATTTTGTACTATTCGATCTAACTTATTTGAATAGGATTATGGTTTGTTTTTCATGGGAATTCAACAGGTGATGCTGCAAATACCAGCATTGTCCTGTCACTTGTAATTTGTCATTTTTAAAAGGATAATTAGTACATACACGTGGTTAGGATTCCACGTTAAGCTGTAGGTCCCGTGTGGCTGACATTACCCAGTCCCAGGGGACACAATGGGCCTTATATAGGCCTAAGTATACTGGCTCTTCCGCCAACACCAGAAAAAAATTCAAATAAAGCGAACATTGTTTTCAAAACGGATATTTTAATAGAAAACGAATTACTTTACTTACAATAAAACCTATTAAATAGTATTAAAATCTTCAAGAATTGCTAAAAGGGGAAGAAAATAAGAGGGCGTTTAAATATAAACAATTGTTTATAAAAAAACTAATAATTTTATTTCAAAAAACTGTATATCGTTTGGAATATTGTTAATCATTAACTAAATATTCAAATAAGTCGCCATTGGCTGCTAAAAAATGCATAGGCGAGTTGGTACTGGGTAATTCGTTTAGATTGCATTAAAATTAAATTCTTTAACCGTTCTAAATTTTTAAACCTAACACTTTATAACGAAAATTATTAGAATATTGCTCTCATGTCTGGAGCTCTGCACCCAAGCACACCCTTCGGCTACTGGATTCCATTCAAAGGAGAGCCGTTCGTCTGATCGGCGACCCCGAGCTGACCAAGACCCTCGATAGCCTGGAGCATCGAAGACAGGTTGGTGATTTGGCTCTCTTTTACAGATATTTCCATGGCAGGTGTTCGACTGACATTGCCCACTTGATTCCACCTAGAGCAATGCAAAATAGAAATACACGGCGAACCACTGCCGCTCATCCATATGTTGTTCAGCTTAGTACTCCTCGAACTTCATTGTTCAAGAATTCTTTCATCTGGAGAACGTCATCTTTGTGGAATGATCTTCCTGAGGTCGTGTTTCCCAATGAATACAATCTTCAACGTTTCAAGACCAACGTTAATCGCTTTCTTCGCACACGCACCGCTCCCAGAGCGCCTTAAAGGATTTTTCCTACAGTGCAGGTGTTTTATCATAAAAAAAAAATTCAACTGTTCCCAGAGGAAAAAGTTGTTTGGTGAATGGTCGGGAGACCTAGCTGGCCAATTATTTGTTGAGTTTGGACCGACAACGTGCCCATTAAAGGCATTATTTGGGTATTTGCGTACCACAAGCAAATTGTGGGCCGGGCAACCATCTCATTTTCATCATCGACTTCCTCCAGTGTGAGTCCAATTTGATTTTGAAGAAGATCTAAATACGTTGGACCCGTAAGATTTCCGTCAAGAAAAAGGGTCCAATGATGCAATGTCCAAAAATTTCTGCCCAAACATTCACATTCTTTTCTGAGGGTGTTAGGATCCAGCAGTGCATGCAAGCCAATGATCATTTTGTAGGCTCCAGTAACGATAATTTTGTATAACGGCTTATTATTAATGTAAACGTGCTTTCGCCTGAGAAGCAAATATTTTGTAAAATATATCTGAGAGCTCGCTCCATCATTTCAAAACAAAAAAGTGATTTCGCTCTACTAATTCTTAATGGTTTTGATACTTGTATAATTGATATTTATACTTTTTCAAAGTTTGCAGTACTCCAGTATTGTGATGTGATGTTTTTCTATCCCTTGCCTGAGAGTTATACTGCTGATATTTTTATTTTCTTCGACGTGAAGTCAAATATTAAGATCTCTATCATTGTTCTCTCTTGCTGCAAAATGAGGAAATTAAAAATTATTTCCTGGATTTTTTGCTGACCGCTTTAATTACGATTTTTTCTCAATGCCCAGTAGTTTCCGAGATATGACCACTGGCCAACCTTAACGAACCACCCTGAATGTTTATGATAGTCTGTTTGCCCTCGAGCATGCACGTATAGTAGCGTTGCGGTCACATCCGTGATCATGTATGAATTATACAATTTTCACTGATACAGAACTGATTCATGATAAGTTGCAAATAGGGTATTGTGATTTATGTTTATTCATGGAAATGTTATGCTTCAGAGAGGTTATGTATTGTACCTAATTCACATAGCATAACATTATATAATATCTAAAGATTCTATATTTTTATTTTCACGACCAGAAGAAAAAATCGAATTTTAATTTAATATATAATTATAATTTCTATTATTTTTGGCCCTAGACCTCGAAATATGTTAAAACTGATAAAGTGATTTTGGTCCCGAATAAAGTAAAAGGTATACGTAAAAATAGCCAGTTTTTGCCAACCAACAAAACCCCGCTATTTGATTTTTCAGACGCTAAGATCTCCGCAGTGTCTGACGCCTGAAACAAGATTTTTATACTTGTCACTGAATATGAAACAGGTTTTTACAAAATTGTTTGTGTGAATTTCGAGAAAATCACGTTTGAAATATCGTTTAGCGGAAGTTTGTTGATTGGCAAAATGTCCCCATTAAGATAGAAAGAAAGTTTTAGAGGCAGGCGGACAAAGTAGTGCTTATATCTTTTGCCTTAAAGTACAAGTGGGCTACTGCAGCGGATCTATAATTGAATCTACAAATCCGTAGAAAAAGTGTAGGGATGTGCAACAACGTTTCCTATACTGATGTGTTGGCCTACCGTACTTGGTTTATTGTTAGTTCTATGTTTTCACGTCTGATCGTTATCTCTTGCATTGAGTTGATTCCTATAGATGGCGATACTAGGTTTTCATCATATATTTATTCTTAAAAATATTTTGAAAGTATATTTACGCTGTATTGGGAATTACTTACAGGTTATGGCTTTCAGATGAGTGACCTAACAGCCTGTCATTCTCTACCTGTGCCCCAGGGAACCGATTACCTTTGGCGTCCCTGTGTACTTTAACGCAAAATATAGATGCACAACATTGTCCGCCTGCCGCTAAAACTTTTTTCGGTTTTACTTATACGAACACTAAACTATACTACTTTATGTAAATATTAAGTTTAGGGGCTAAAACTTTTAAAAATATAATAGTAACTACTATATAGTAATAATTTTTTTCTTATAAAATATATCTGTAAATAAATTTGTAAAAATACAAAATACAATACAGATTTAAATTATTTTCCTAGCTTATAATTACTGAATCTAATAACATGATTATTTAATACACAAATAACACTAATCAACAAAAATATTTCTTTTTTTACATGAGTCCTAAATCTTCAGGAGGATAATGATATAAAAAGTTAATTTGAAATGTGTTATTTAGTGACAAAACGTTAAAAAAATTGTTCTAAATTTCTACAACCGCATTTAAAATTCCACGTTCATATTTATAAAAAATTGACTCTACGGTGGTAATCACGACACGTGCCATTTAAAAACTAAAAACTCCTCTTTTTTTTGTTTTTCCCAAGTTAAAAATTAAGGAGCAAGAAATTAAAAACCAAAACTGAAAATTACGTTTTTTTTTCGGATATCTTTGCGGAAATCCGAAAATTTATAATTTTTTTTCATCAAATTTCGTCAAATTGGTAAGCCCCAAAATACACCACTTTGCCTCAATACAATCATCTGCATATCGCTTACCATTTTTGAGATCCTTATGTACACACACGAATTGGTAAATTGTCTTAAATAAATTCAAAATTAATTGCCCATTTGTGTGATTGTGATTTGTGTGACAAAAATTCAATTACTTAATTACAGTAGCTTTTATAGAACATCTAATAGGTCACTCAACGTAAATCGGTATATATTTTTTTTCGAAAAGAACAAAAGTATATTTTGAATAACCTTTTTTCACTGAAATGTAAATTTACGGTTTAAACCTAAAGTAAAGAAAAACAAAAACGTATTCGGTAAAATAAAACGTTGACTTTATTTTATAGGGGTTTTTCTGATGCCATTATTTTTGTCAACAATCAAAACACAAAAAAAAAGGAAAAAGATTTATATTTATTTTTAATTCTTTAGAAAAAACTTGATTTATTTCAAAATATAATATTTGTCTTTTGATATCATATCATACTTTCCCACAAGTTATTTATTTGGGAAATGGTGTTGTATTGTCAGTGTTAAGTTACCGATAATAGACATTAGACATAGACATAGACATAGACATATTTTTATTTGACCACATTTTTGTAAATTACAAATTGTAGCAAGTCATATAAAATATAAAGCACCGTTGAGGGATGCTTCTAATTACATAAAAATGTATATTTAGACACATATTCTTGTATAAAAAAAATAAACAAACTTTGTAATTACCAACAAACACAAGTTAAAAATCAAATGTTGAAGTTCTTGAATTAACAACATCAAGGTATTCTTTTACTTAGTAGAAAGCATGTGATTTAAGAAATTTCTTAACCACAATTTTAAATTTTTTTTCACTGTAGTTTTTAGCCGTTGCAGAAAGCACATTGTAAAGCTCTATTTTGAGCGAGTTATTTACAGATTTGGTAAGTCTATACCTGTTTGGTCTAATGAAATGAGCCGACCTCGTACCATAGTGGTGAATATCTGAATTAAGCTGAAAATAAATAATGATGGCAGCGTCAAAATTCTCAAATTAATAAAATGTAGCCTGCAGTGGTCCAGCACACCAACACCCGCAATACCTTTCACAGATATTTTCTGTAATTTAAGAATACGTAAGGAATTAGATGAGTTTCCCCACAAAATTACTCGATAAGAAAGGTGAGCGTGAAAAAGTGAATAATAGATATTTATCACTGACTGGTGATCTAGAAGTGCCCTTAATTTTCTTATTACAAAAATTGCAGATGACAATTTGCTCCGCAGAGACGCGATATGAGGAGTCCAACTAAGAGTGTCGTCGACTATTAAACCCAGCACCCTCACACTCTGACCCTCCACAAAGTCACGGTTTGTCGAAACTATCATTTCTTGTGTTTTATTTGTATTAAGTTTTAGACAGTTTTGTGTAAACCACACATCGGCCCTCTCAGCCAGAAGAGAACTAATTAATTTTAAGTCTTGGATATTTTTGTGACGACACAACAGAGTTGTATCATCTGCAAAACAAAAGCATCCATAGAGAGAGAGAGAAAGGAAAACAGGTCATTTATATATATCACAAAAAGCAAAGGCCCAAGAACAGATCCCTGGGGTACTCCATTTTGGATCAATGCGAAATCTTACACATCATCATTGAGAGAAACACACTGTTTTCTCTGAGACAAATATGATTCTAGCAGGCTTAAAGGGTTACCCTTAACTCCATATCGATACAATTTCCTAATCAATAGCTTATGCGAAATACAGTCAAAGGCTCTGCTCAGGTCGCACAGCATCAAATTCACATGTTTCCCATAATATAGACGCCGGAACCAAAGGACTTTGGAGGGTACCTAGAGTCAACTTTTTTAGAAACGTGGAATAATTTGTTACAGCGGTTCGTGCGTAAGTTAATAAATTAATTTTTCCTAGAACATTTTTCAAAAGTCACTTTTAATTTTAAATTTACCTAGAATACTATCATTTTTAGAAAAAAATATCTTTTCTTCTTAAAAGGTAGGTTTTTTAGATCAGATAATCCCCGGGTATACCCCTTCTCTTGACTTGTTTCATTGAGACCGATACAACAAGTCGCCCAGTGCAATTCCGAAGTTCGGACACCTACCTATGGACGGCATCCTGATTTGATTAATTCTCCATTAGAAAATTAGATTAAAGAAAATTAATAATTTAAATATATAAACTGTTATACTTATACAGTGTGGCCACGGATAGAGTTTGGAAGAGGAAAACCTTTTTTATTTGTGGGTTTAGAAGAAAAAGTCATTCCTTATAAAAACGTCTGATTGTGCTATAACTTCAATTTCGAATATCATATTTGCGATTACTATACTAGGTTCGTCAGAAACAACATTTTTAGTTTTTTGGGTTCCGTTTAAAATAAATTTACGTAAACATAAACAACTAATGTTGCTTTCTTATTTAGAATATGTTTTTATATTTGGCCGAATAACGTAATGTAAATGTAATAATGTAGCAAAACTATTTTTTCTTTGTCTATTTTTACACTATTTTTAGTATTACATCATATGTCTTCAATTCATTCAATCAAAAATTATAAAAAATTAAAAATATTGTTTCTGCCTTACTCCGTATAGTAATCGCAAATCTGATATTCAAAATTGTAGTTTCAGGACAAGCAGTCTTTATAAGAAGTGACTTTTTCTTCTAAATCCACTAATAAAAAAATGTTTCGTCGTCCAAACTCTATCCCTGGATACACTGTATATATACATAAATGTTATTAATAATATGAAATAACATATTTCATAAGATACATCGCAAATCTTTATGTGACAATGCTTAAATTAAATTTGTACGTAAAGCAAATCTTCATTTTAAAGGTTTCATTTCTCTTCTTCCCTTTCTGAAAAAATTACTACTATTGTAGGTAGACATTTGAAAAAATTAATAAAAACATTTTTGTCTGCTATAAATCAGCAGGAACCGTTTCTAACCATTTTTCTAAACTCAAGAAAAAGTTACCACCATTGGACAAATGCGGAATTTATTTGCTATCTTGTGATTCCTGTCCAGCCGAATACATAGGACAAATAGGTCGTACTTTCAATAAAAGAATAAAGGAGCACCTTAGATCGAAGAGACTACAACATGACTATAAATCTCCCTTTGGTACTCACCTTTAAACATTTAACCATTCTTTTGAAATAGATGCAAATTTTAAAGTGCACACCACCTCATTAAGGGACAAAAACTAGATGTGTTGGAAAATATAGAAATCGCTCTATCCCAAACCCGCTTTCGACAAAATCTAAATGAACAGGGTTGTTTTTCAGTAGTAGTTCAACTTTAAAAAATTAAAAACAATTTCATTTACATAGATTTCATGTAAATCATCCTTGTGGATTATTATTTTCAAGGACATCTGCATCCTTTTATTGTTTCGATGTTTGACATTTTTTGCGCCAGACCATTTTAACTTATAAATAAGATTGTGTGTTTTGTATTATTAATTATAATTGACCAAAGGGCAGTCTACTCTGTCTTTGTGTTTTTGGACCTTATTGCCTGTACGTTTTTAGTTTGCTTTATTGTTTTCATATTGTATAATATACATCTTGTTTCCAACAACATGTCCTGATGATGGCCTATTTGGCCAAAACGCATAAGCACTATTATTTATTTTGTAAACTTAAGAAGGAATATATTTATGGCTTTCTTTCCAAACCACTAATTTACTCCCTGGAGTTACTAGTACAGTATTTCCTCTTTTGTTTAAGACTTTATTAAGCTTATTTTAGCTTAGGTGCGATAATTTATAAAACTTTTCCTAAATTCTATCTAACAAAACAAGTCCATATAAAATACCCACTTAAATTTTCTCGAAATGTCAAAACGCTTGCTATAGAAAAGCTTGTTCCGAAGAAATTTATATTCTCAGTTCAGTTAAACTGAACCAAAACAAAAGGGCGTTGGTAGAATAGAGCCGGAGCTTTAGTTGTATGGGATTTGCATTTGTTTAAAGCTCATAATTTTTGTCTCTATTGTGTACTGGCGGCACTTTAAATCTCTCGCTAACTATGGTGTAAAGTGTTTTAAACATAGGGCTACAGTAAGTTAGATTACCTTTTACCTATTAAGGACAAAGTAAAACAAATACTTTGACCCTATATAGTGACTCTATACTCCCGTTAGAGAATAGATAGATATCTAATTCTCAAATTAAGTTTCGTTAGGTCTACAGTATGTCCGCGGATGAGGTTTAGAAGAGGACAAATGGATCAAAAATTAAAAGATACGAAAAAAAAATCATTTTTTTAAATAGCTTTTGCTTTAAAAAAAAGAAAATAAATTAGATTAATGGTATGACAAATTAATTTTTTTATACGCGAAGCATAAAAAAATAGGAACATTTTATTTTGCGTAAGAGAAAACATATCTTATATAAGGTGTTTCATTAACGTTGACCACCGGCCATATCTCGAAAACTACGGGCCATAGAAACTCATTAGAAGAACCTGATTAAATTTTGATAGGCCTTGATTTTGTTTCACTGCTATGTAGTTTTATTTTTTAAACACTAAATTAGAAGTTTTCCTTGATTATATTATAAATTGTGAGGTAGTTTTTAGGCCATGGAATAATCGGTAATAAACCTACAAACTCATTAAGTATAATAGTATATTATACAACAAACATATAATGGTGGCTTTTATTCACGCGGATAGAGTTTATGACACGAGCCGTAGGCGAGTTTCATAATTTTATCCAAGTGAATAAAAGCTATTATATGCAAGTAGAATACTATACTTTGTTCACGACTATCCAATAATAATTGTAGCCAGAATTACCAGACATCTTTATTTATTTAGAAATATTAATAGTAATATTAGTATTCACACAATGTGCCAAGTTAATTCTAGGTCTCGAATTTAATTCTACATTAACATCTTGGTTATTCGTTGAAGTAGATGTAGATACTGCCTCACTCGTACATCCTTTGTAGAAAAAATACTGGCCTTTTTAGGTTGAAAACTTTCAGATTTTCGTTTTAAAAAGGTTCTTAATTTGCTATAATTGTCAAGGTCAATACCATGATTTAAATTAATAGTATCGCAGTAGCATCGAGTAGTTTGTTCATAACGTCGATGGTTTATATTTTGCGGACAACTCTGTGAAATACACTAACAATACGGATTCTGAAAAAGGACTAGTTTTCTTATCAATCCTCCATTGCACAAACGAATCATAAGCAGATACGTAAAGTTTTTTCGATTTTTCTGGTAATAAACTTAAACTGGATATTTTTGCTGCTTCCTGTATATCTGGTGGGGTATAACACATCTCATCTTCATTATCTCTAATCATTTTGTAAGTTCTCTAAATACAATTCTTGACTTTAAACTTGATAAGTTGAACTATATTTTGGCGTTTCAAATTAAAATTACAAAGCGCTTCGACTTGACATTTCATGGCATGCTTGAACTTTTCATCATACACACAAAATCGTATTATGGATGGACCTTACAGGGGAAACGACCGATGATATTTTTTGATTTCAAATCGCATAACCTGTCGATTTCATTATTCACTAGTGAATTATCAGTTCATTATTCACTAGTGAATAATCGGTATTATTATTATTATTATTATTGCGCAAACACATATACAGGGTGATTCTCGTTGAGGGGCCTATTAGAAGATCTCGGAAACGAGTAAGCTTATCTTTCTAAAAATTTAATAGCGGGCATAATTGGCTTTGAGCTTTTAAAACATAATATTATGACGTTTTTATCACTTCCGGTTATACCGGAAGTTAATGCAAACTTTGCTATTTCAAATAGAACACCCTATATATTTTAGCATTTTTGATTACCTTATTAAAATCTAAATAACCTTTATTAATAATAATCTATTCCTATCTCTAACCGTTTTTGAGATATGAATTATAAAAGAATTTTTTTGTGTAAAAACGCTCCGAGAAGAAAGTTTAGTAACTCTGAAACTAATAAAGGTAACCATTTAAAATTTTGTAAGCTTTTAAGTAATACATAGATCTTTAGTTTAAATTACTTAGGTTTCACGTTTTTTATAAAGGGAGTTCTTAAAATTGTGCCAATGTTTCTATTTAACTAAATGTGCATAAGTCGATTTTTGCAAATGGAACATCCTATTTTTTAGCTTACTAACGTATAGAGAATAAAATTTCCTATCTAAATGCCTAATATATTACAATACACATTTTTAGTCGTTTTGGAATTATGGGCAATTTAAATAAAAAATCTTAAAATTTCTGTTTGTGTTACAGGGCTGAGATAAGTGTCGAGCAATTTAAAATCATTTTGTTCAAAGCCTACTTTACAAATTGGTAACAAAGCTCAAAGTTAAACGAAAATACCAGTCAAAGCCGTTTTTTCAAAAATAATGTCGCATTAACATAGAAATTTTAAGATTTTTTATTTAAATTACTCATAATTCCAAAACGACTCAAAATGTGGATTGTAACCCATTAGCCATATATAACATTAATATATACCAAAAATTTGGATAATAACTGGTCGTGGTCGTTTAACAGAGGGGTCGCTATAGAGTAGTAAAAAGTATGGGATTTCCATTTTTAAAACGGGGAACTCATAATTGGTCGTTTAACACAAGTGGTCGCTCTGTAAAGGAGGTCGTTAACAGAGGTTTTACTGTATATTTAGTATTTGTTCTTTTGGTGTTCTGCTTTTCTATTTTATTTACAATTTAAAACTTCAACCCGGCTACAAAGTCTACAATTGATCGTTTATAATTTTGATTAAGTCAAAAAAACTTTTTAAATTATATTTAAATAATTTAAATTCCATCAAGTATGGAAAAGTTAATTAACATTCATTGCCACAGATATTTCGGTTTAATTTATTTTCATTTTAACATTAAGGGCCCTATTAAACTTTGTTAATTAGACTTTTCTTTAAAATGCAAATAAAAAGTATTTAATTAGTTTCTTTGAATATATAAAGTATTCCTTAACCTACTATTATTACCAATCTGAATTATATTTCTATATTATGCAGCATCTTTCCCCATTTTGTTACGAATTTTTTATTTTAGATTTTTCGATCAAATGTTAAAAGTTTTACTTGTTTTTGACGCACGAATAGGTAAAAATACTGACATTTTTTTAGTGGAAATTTCATCTTTTGGGGTTCAGAAACTAATTTGTTTCATAATTTTAGTTTCAAAAAATCAAGTTTGGTATGCATTGAGAATTTACCAGCAACTTATTTTTTCCAACAGTAAAGTGCGTAAGCAGTAAAATAGATCCTCTCTAGTCCTCAACTATATGCAATTAAATATATTCGTACCTCTAGCATGCATTTATATTATGTGTATACATATCAAATATGAACAGACAATTATAAGTTGAAATAGGAAAGAGATGTTCCGAATATTTACCGTATTTTTTATTTTCTTTTGCATTTATATCCTTTTCCAAAAATCGATCGGAAATATTGACAATTCTGATAAAAAAAGTCAATATTTCCTTACACTTAGTCGTTGCTAGGCAACGGCAAATAACTGTTAGGAAATATTTATTATTGTACTGTAAGGAGTTTTTTCTACTCGCACATGGAAATTTGCTGTTTCCTTTACACTTAAGTGGCGAGTAAAGTAGGCTATTCCAGTTAACTGTGCGGCAAAATTTCATAACAATCCTAGTTGGGTTATGAAACTGACCAATCACAGTAGTCAATTACAGCAGAGGAGCCAAATTTACATGTTGTTTTTAGAAGTACTGACCAATCACAGTAGGTATATTATTTTTACTGAGGCTTCGCCTTCTTTTTCAAGACACTAAATTATATAATTTAAATGTATATGGTACAATATGTTATTAATTTGTTCAATATAACAAAATCTATACGCATTTATAATAGATTTATTAATAATGCAATCTGCTGAATGTACATAGAAAATTAATTTCATGTAGCATCATTATTCAGTTAGTTTTACCATAATTAACCAAACGCTTCGATAGTCGAGACGGTAGAGCGTTTTACTATGAATCCAATGGTCGTGAGTTCGAGCTCGGCAACCTACAAACGTTTTTTTTTACATTTTTTAGCATAAGGTCGTAGAAAAAATATACTGTTCAACTCGAGTGGATTGTCTAAATCGCACTCGAAAGTTTAAGCACTCCGCCTACGGCGTCGCGCTCAATTTACTTTCTCGTGTGATATAGACATCATATCCACTCTTGTTGTACAAACTACTATTCTGTTCGGCTACTTGTAAATTAAAATGTGTTAAGCTTGACAATTCAATATTTCCATAGTTACAACACAAATATTTAATGGCATCCTTTATTTGTGAACAAAGTTAATAATATTTATTTCAAAATTTTAATAATTTTTTAATAATTTTCGATTTTTTTTAGTATGTATACCTCGTAGAGAAAGCCACATTCCCGGACTCCGTACTGTCAGTCTCGGCTTGCGCCTCGACATACAATATTTACGGTCGTCCGGAAATGTTCAGCGTAGGTATACAATATAATATTACGCTACAAGTCAGCTTTTGAAAGTACTGATGTTGACAGCACACTAAGTTCTAATCTAATATATTTAAAAAAAAATTGATGATTGGTTGACACTTAAGATATCAACAAACTAAATCTTATTTATTTAGTTAAGATACAGCTAACAAATAATATACTTAAATTTAGTGGCAAAATTATTTTATTGCTGTAATTAAATATCCCTAAAGCGATATATCTTATTTAGCAAGTAATAAGCCTTTACATAGCTTGCCCAGTATTATTTAACAAGATACATTCATACCTTTATCATGAAAATATTAATCACTTTTATACCCTTTTGGGAGACCTTTAGAAACCCCAACTATATACTAGTTATAATAACTGTGATAACACTTCCTTAATTTATTACTATTAAAGGACTTTATTATAGTAGCTACGGGGGTGAATATGGTTCTAAAAATAGATGTGTGTCGAACTTACCGAATCTCTCTATAGAATATAGTTTTAAAAAAAATGAAATAGTAGTTTGTACTACAAGAGCGAATATGATATTCATATCGCACGAGGAGGTAAATTGAGCACGACGCCGTAGATGGAGTGCTTCCTAGCGTAATGTGGACAATCTGTAAGGTAAAATAAGGACATTAGGGTAAAAGTACCAAATCCATTATTTTACCTTTATTATAAAATCACGTCTGGCATTGAGTAATAACCCCTGTCTTAACCTTGTTATGGTGTTCAATGTTAAGCAGGAACTATAACAATAATATTAAACAATTTACTATTTTATAATAAAGGTAAAATAAGGGATTTGGTAATTTTACCCTAATGTCCTGATTTTACCTTACAAATTCACTCGAGTAGTATAGTATACTTTTTCTACGACTCAACTTCCTAACTTTATACTAATAATTTTAAAAATCATATAAATCAGGCAGTAACTTGTATTTTTAGTTGCCCGTAAACTTATGAGAAAAATAATTAAAGAAAAATTAATTTCGCTAACAAATCCATGGACCAAATTTCACTGTAACATATTTATCGATTTGGGTAAATTCTTAAATTTACACAAAATTACTTTAAATATATCTCCTCTCACGTTCGTTTTTTTCCAGAATAACAGACAAAAAGCGATATATTTATTAATGAAAATGAACAATTAATATTTCTAAATTATATCCAATTTGCGTAATTATTGTTCGGCTGAAAATATTTTTGAGATAAGCAAAATAGCTATATAAGTCGTTTTAAATAGTTTAAATCCACTTTTGTGCATCAATATTAACTTTTAACGTTCTCTAAAGTTCTACAATATAATCGCCAATTTACATACTAGCAACCTTAAAATCAAACAATCCAGAATAAATCTTTTTTTTTCGGTTCTTAAAACCGCAGAACAAGACATTAACCTCAAAAAATAGTCCTTATTCTTTCTAGAAATCTTATACGTGTGTTTTATCTGGTTTTATATTTATCTTCGTTTTCCACCATTTAAGAAAGATTTATTAAGATTTATACTTATACTGTTGCGTATATTAAAAGTTTTAAGGTTGATTGGGGTTGGTTGAAAATATTCTTTTAAAATACTACTATTATACATTTTATAAACCTGAAGACTTTTGACGTAGTTCATAGGTACACATACCTTTAGTTCGGTAAAAAAAAATTAACAATTGTTCAATAAATTATTTATATATCTTCAGTTCTCAAACCATTTCACGCACTCTGGTGTATGCGTAGGCTCTGTGATAATTAGTAGTTTGTACAACAAGAGTGGATATGAAGTCCATATCGCACGAGGAAATAAATTGAGCACGACGCCGTAGGCGGAGTGCTCAAACTTCCGAGGGCAATATGGACAATCTACTCGAGTTGAACAGTATATTTTTTCTACGTCCTTATGCTCGAAAATGTAAAAAAAAGTTTTCAGGTTGCCGGGCTCGAACTCACGACCATTGGTTCCATAGTCAAATGCTCTACCTCTCGACTATCGACACGTTAAACTAATTATGGGAAAACCAACTGATAAATGATGCTACATAAAATTAATTTTCTATGTACATTCAGCAGGTTGCATTATTGATAAATCTATTATAAATGAGTCTAGATTTTATTAGATTGAACAAATTAATAACAAATTGTACCATATGCATTTAAATTATATAATTTGGTGTCCTGAAAAAGAAGGCGGAGCCTCAGTAAACATAATATACTGTGATTGGTCAGTACTATTAAGAACAACAATGGCTTCTCTGTAATTGACTACTGTGATTGGTCAGTTTCATTGCCTATCTAGGATTGTTATGAAATTTTGCCGCACAGTTAACTAGAATAGCCTACTTTACTCGCTACTTAAGTGTAAAGGAAACAGAAAATTTTTATGTGGGAGTAGAAAAATACTTTTATTCAAATTGTAAAATAACAAATTTGATCTGACAGATTTGCATCTTTTAGAAGTATATTTCTAACCTCACTCTTGTCTTATTAAACAACACGTAAAATGTACATCATGTAAACTTGGTGTCTTTGTAATTGACCACAGTGATGGGTAATTTATACATCCTCACTAGGATGGATATGAACTTATATCCGTCCAGTTAACCAGAATAGCCCATGTATCCAATAACTTTAGTGTAAAGTAAATAGCACATAGCCTTGTGAAACTAGAAAATTATATTGCAGGTAGGGTAAAGTCGCCAGAATCGTACCGGTGCCTAAATCATACTACTACAAGTTTTTAAACTAGACGATAAATTATACGACATCTATCGGACGTTGTTGTAGTGTCTAACTAGTGCCAGTTGCATAGTATAATAGTTTTGCACCGGTTGTGTTTCGCTAAGCAGGAAAAGCAAGTTAAGAGAATTCGGTTATTTTCATGTTAATATTGTTGATTTTTGCAAGGCTCTATCTCATTGGTAAGTAGTATTTATGCAGATTTTTTTTCAATAGCATATCCTGGAAATTTCTTGTAATTTTGCAAAAATTGAATTTAATTTTAGATCTAAATTGGGGTTAGAATTGTATTATTTATTATTTTGATTGACAGTTTCCTAAATCGTATCACACACGCACATGAAAAGTGTTTCAACGTGACACGTCTTACTAAGGACTACGTGTGCGACTTTTGTTTGTAGGTACATTTAAAATTAATTACAAATGTGTGATAGATTTTTTTTAATTTTTTTTTTTGTAAAATACTCAATGTAAACGATAATTTTGTGTAATTTGGTTTCTTTACAACAAACTTTACTCATTTTTATTTAATATACTCCAAAAGAAGTCTGTAGTACGATTTAGGAACTCACTAGTACGATTTAGGTAACCAGTTTCTTAAATCGTACCATTTGCTATTCCTTACAAAAACAGCTGTTTTTTAAAAATGAAATAAAAATATTATTTTAAAAATTGCAGTTAGGTGTCCAATAAAAAATATATATTTCATTTATTATTATTATAAGAAAAAAAATTAAAACCACAAAGTGGCACGATTTAGACAACCTTACCCTAATTGTTCACACATGGTGTTTTGTGAAAAAGACTTATTATATTTAAATGGAAGGCTCCTTGGGTGTACCAGAAATTTTATTTTTCCCCTGACTATGCTTATGGACAATAATTTGCATCATATAATATGTAAAATATAGGTATATCAAGACTAATTGGAATAATTAAAAATGAAATAAAACTACCAATGGAAAGTAATAGGAAATAATGGGAAATCGAATTTTATATAAAAAACACAGAATATTTTTTATACATCTTGCATCAAAATAACATAAATCCGTAAATAAAATTTTTCTCAAACCTATTGCTACTGGGTTTGCTGCCCTTTTGGGTAAAGTTTTGTTTTTGTTTCGTTTGTTCTTTAAAAGTTTTTATAAGCTGTTTTTGTATTTTATTTATTGAATTAAGTTACAAAGTGTAAACATTTTTTCTCCACAATACAGAGTTGCTTCTTAAAGTGGGATATTTTATGTTTAATATCAATAGTTTGTAGCGGTTCTGTTGATAGATCTATTGATCATTTTTATTGGAAAACTCGTACGTTCGGGATGTTTCTTCTTGGCCAGTATTAAATAAAAACTGATTTGTAAATTTGATTGTAGCCTGTTTTTTTTTCATGAAAAGTTTTTTTGTCATTTTGACTATACATACGTATGATGAACTCATTCTATTTTAACGTGGATTCTAACTTTCTTGAAATTAAAGAAACTTCTGTAGAAAATCCCAAATTAGAACAGACTGGCAGGGCCCGCTCTAGCAATAACGTCGCCCTGGGCAAAACAAGAAATTGCCGCCTTTTTCATCCCTTCTTCGTTTTATACCTACCACAACAGCAAATTGTCTGTCTATTTCTCGCCGCTCGCCGGCTTGTCCTTTGCTGCGACGCCGCCATGACCGAAAAAAGTACCGGTGCCGGTGCCGGCGTTGTTCGGCTTGCTTTGTCGCGGAATTGCTTGATATTATTATAATATTAAAAAGAAAAGGGATCCGTCGAAATTGTCACTGTTTTAAAAATAAGACGGCACGGCAAAACAAAGGAAATTAAATTTGTTAACTGGGAATTGGAATGGTTCAAACTTCATATATATCTAGGAACGTAGGTAGGCAAAACGGGGATTTATGGTGTTTTTTTGGATTTTTCATGCCGATCTTCCAACTTGCCGCCCTGGGCAGGGTCCCAGGTTGCCGCCCCCTAGAGCGGGCCCTGCAGACTGGATCTTTTGCGTGTTTTTTGTTTCATTCAAATCGCTGCTTAACAAAGGATATCCTTTAGATTTCTGCTTTGCAGTGTGAACAAAGGTTTTTTTTGTTTTTTTTTCTTGAAGAGCTGTTTTATAACTTCACTTCTGCCAATTCCGGTTTTGTTTGTTTACTTGAAATTATAGAGATATAAAAGAAATAAAATAAAGTATAAATATTTTTTCAGCTGAATTCACTAACTTGTAATTCTATATTTTGTATTTTAATTAATGTCCACTTTATCAGGTTGCGGAAAAAAATTTAGAACTATTAATTGATGCTCATCTCAAAACTTGATTGACTCCCATTTTTATTAAATAGGTTAAATAATAATATTTTTAATTCACGGTCCATAATCGCCCTGTCCTAGCCTGGCTTAACCAAAAATTTGGTCAGGAACCAAAAAGGGGTTCAAGGGAATAATGAAAAATGACCAGTGTTTGAATCAGATAAATGGGTTTTGTAGGTTTGTAAATACAATTGTTTATGAAGTTTGTAAATTTGTTGTATAAAAATATATAAAATTAGATTAATTGTGTCCAATTAGATTTTTTAATTTTGTAACACATTGACGATTTCAACTTCTAATTTTATAAAACGCATTTGGTTTTACAATTTCGCATTGTTGAATTATTAATTTACTAATAATATTTATCATTTTATAAACAAAAGAAGCTTAGCGGCAAGCGGACAGAGTAGTGCGTCTATCTTTTGCATTAAAGTACACAGGGACTCCAAAGGTAATGGAATCCCTGGGGTACAGGTAGACAATGACAGGCTGTTTCGTTCTTGTTAGAACTCATCAAAAAGTCATAACCCGTAAGCGACCCCCAGTACAGCGAGCCTGTTCTTTCAAGGCGCTTTTAAGAAATAAAAACGCGATGAAAACCCAGTAACGCCATCATAAGGAATCAACTCAATGCAAAAGATATAGCCATCTAACGTGAAAACGTAGAAATATAAATAAATCTAAATAAATCAAGCACGGAACGGCCACTTCACCAGTATAGGAAACATTTTTCGCTTCTCCGTACATCTCCAAGCTTTGTGGATTCAGATCTAGATCGCGCTGCAGTCACCTACTGGTGCCCCTGGGATTCCATTACCTTTGGAGTCCCTGTGTACTTTAATGCAAAAGATAGACGCACTACTCTGTCCGCTTGCCGCTAAGCTTCTTTTGTTTATATATTTTAGCGGACACTAAATTCTACAATTTTATTTATATTTATCATTTTATTTAAAAAAAAAACACACGAATATGTAACTTTTTGTTATTTAGTTTTATTCTCGCTTCACCGTTTTTGATTATTTTTTTTTTGTTCCCAAAATAGTTTCCGCATAAGATAATAAAAATAAAATAAAAAGATAAAATCAGAAAGGTTATAGGCAGTATAAAACTATTTCACTTTTTAAAATTACTATGATGAACAGCACTTATATTGGAAACAAGAAATAAAAGATTTAATAATTAAATTGAAGGTCTGATTTCGGCTGTTTGAACAATATTTATTGATGAAATCAATGCCAACGTTTCGATGTAGTCTATACCATCATTAGGGCTAAAGCACTAAGAAACAAAGGTTTATTTCAAATAATTGTAAAATGAATGAAATAAAAATCAAATTATTTTGTTTGTTTAACCATTTCATAGATCATTGGTATCCATATTTCCCACCGATGTCTATTGGAATAACCATAAGCCTCTGATAGTCCTTCACAGCTTTGGCAAGACAAGAAACCAAAAAAATGGCATGTAGTTTGGATGAAAATAACCCAGATGGGCTCCAACGAAATGGCATGGAGGGAACATGAAGCAGTTTCTTAGGTATTGGAGTATTTTAAGAAGAAAATATATGATGGCGGGTCGAGTACTGCTCATCCAAAATATAACCCGATATTTTCTAAAACAGCTCAAGGAGGAGCAAGTTGAATATATGAAAGTAAGTGGCTTTGTACATATTCTTGCAGATTCGGAATCTTGCGAACCATAAAATTAATGTCCAATACGGTTATTTTTAAGCTAATATTAAAATAAACCGATTCTTTTTGCCGGTAAATCGGAATTGAATACAAAATGATCAATCACCATGGTTTAAAAATTGTCCGGCAAGTATAAACATTATAAAGAAGTCCACACATGATCAGCGATCACGGCTGGCAGTTCTCGGGCGGTTTCGATTGCGGCCTCTATTTAACTATACAACCACAGTTTTTTTTATCGTCAATTCAAACATGTCACAAGAAGAAAGCGCAGCGGTAATTGTTATTATATCACGAAAGGAAAAACAATTTGGATCAAAAAGTAGTTGAAAAAACTTGTTTCGAGTATTTATTTAACTCTGCTTCTTTTTAATATTTTAACCTTTTTAAGTTCCTTTCTGAATGCACTTATCATATTATGTATCTTATACAGACAGCAGCTTCACCATCTGCTGTTTTATATAATTCTTCGTAAGCCTTAGTTCACAAAAGCTCTGTTGGCATATGAAGTCCCTAATTTTCCACAAACATTTATGTTTATAAAACAAATCAATTGGATTCGTTAATCTTAAGAAGGTTTTTAATAATTATTATTATAATAAATAGACAAAAATAAAAAATGATATATTTTATTTCTTTGTACATATAATATTTTGAATACAACTTCTGTTCTATGTTCTATTTCAGGATTACCTAATACTTCTATGTGGGTCAAAAAGTGTAGTAAAACACTTCACCTTTGGTGTCGTACTGAGTAACACGTTTCGATAAAAATAAAAGTAATATCCGATATTCCTGAAACATTTTGTAGTATTACATTTGATAATGAATGCATTTTTTGTTACTAAATGTTTAACTAATTTTTGTTTAATAATTTAAAATTCAATATTTTTTAATATAAAAAACTTTATAACATACAATTATAAAAGTATCTCCTCAACAATTTCAGTATATCTGTTATAGATCCATACTAAGCTCCATCAATCTTACATTATTTTCTTAATAATTTTTTAGATTTTATCATACCTATAAAATAAAAGGATTTTTTTTGTTAGCATTTGGGATTTTCCAGAGCCTAATACTCTCTAAGGGTTTTTCCATAAAGGATATTAAACGTTGAAAAGTGCATCAGCCAGGCTGTCGGGTAAACACGCCTCGATAGGCTTTCACTCAGACAGACACATTTGGTTGTAAAAGTGGAATTGCAGACGTTGTCATATATCATTGGGAAAATATTCTTTTTGCAGTTTCAATAACATGTTGATGTATTTTGAAGGAAAGTGGTTTTGAAATTTATTTATTGAAAGCAAATACCTTAAATAGCTTTTAAATAAATGTGTTATATTATTGGAATAGTATACAAAATAAGGATTTTTTTAATCTAAAAAAAAGAGCCGGTACTTTGTACTGACTGTATAGTTCTGTTCGAGTAAAAATTGGTTTTAATAAAACAGGGTGATTCCAAAGTCGATACTTCTTTTTTAGCTGTGTATAGAAGGCATTAAAGTAAACATTTTCAAATATCTTATTTTTAAAACTCAAAATTAAGGTACTTACATTAATTTATTACATTATGGATCAAATACGGTTCTGCCTAAACTTGTCCGTTAAATAACATTGAGAAAACTTCTGGGTATAGGATGAGCCTGCAAAGGAAAGCGTTCCGCGTGTAATTTCGAAGCAGCAGCCGCACTTTGACGACACTCATCCTAAATTAGCACCATATCTACTAGTTCATTGTTTTCAAATTTTACCATTTTTAAGTGTCGTCAATTTAAAATTAACTTGCTTCAGAAAAACACACCGCAGCGGATTGCTCAGCACCAGCAGTAAATTGCATGACTAATAAGAGATAAGAAAAACAACATAAAGTATAGCGGGCTACGTAATGAGGACCAGGCCCGCACTTTTTTACCTTTTTTACTTCTGTATCTCGCGTATAGCTATCTTAGATGAAACTATGAATAATCTAACATAAATTGTTGCTTGCTGGATAATTTAATTTAAATATTGAATTTGGTAGCACTTTCGGTTAAATCGGCAGTGAAATAGTTATAGTATTATTATAGTATATATACAGGGTAACAATTTGAAAACTAACAGCATTTTAATATTGCCTCTACCAATAATAGTATGAAAATTTGGCGAAACACGTCAATTGATATATCGAGGGGGACATTTCTTAAGACATTTGTTATCGTGTTACTTTCAACCCCCTAACCCCCAGGGCACCTACCCCTAAAATTTTAAATGGCAACCCCTATTTATTCTGCCATTTTTGTGTTTCTTATAAAATTCTACATAAACATAATTTTTTTTTTCAAAAAATGTAATTATTTTATTTTTTTTAGTGGCGATATCGAAGACGAAATGTAGTAATACATTCCAAATTCCTTTATTTATTTACATTTTGTCTTCGATATCGCCACTAGAAAAAATAAAATAATTACATTTTTTGAAAAAAAAAATGATACAGTTTATGTAGAATTTTATAAGGAACACAAAAATGGCAAAATAAATAGGGGTTGCCATTTAAAATTTTAGGGGTATGTGCCCTGGGGGTTAGGGGGTTGAAAGTAACACGACAACAAATGTCTTAAAAAATGTCCCCCTCGATATATCAATTGACGTGTTTCGCCAAATTTTCATACTATTATTGGTAGAGGCAATATTAAATGCTGTTCGTTTTCAAACTGTCACCCTGTATACTCATGTCTACACCTAAATAGAAGTAAAAAAGTAATATTAAATTTTTTACTTATTCATTTGTTTTCCATAAGAACAATAAAATGTGCTGACGTGAAGTTAGCGGCCAAAAATTAGCAGCCAAAATCCCGAAAATTGCCGAATGGACAGTGGCCTCGTAGTATTCTGAAGAACAAATTTAATTGTTTACAAAATTCTTACAAGGTTTTCATACCTACACTGGCCTTCTTAAATCAATTTCGTCAATTGCTAGAAAGCTAGAAGTGATAACAGGAACAACACATTCACAGGGTACTTAAGGGACAACTAGTACTACAGTTTACGCTGGTGACCTTTTCTTCCAAGGCCGTTTCAAATTCGATAAATTGTAGAAAATGACTTAGCAGCCAATTATAGTGGAATTTAAAACGACTTTGCGGGGAAAGGTCACTAGCGTACTAGTTGCCCCTTAAGTTTTTTTGAGTGTGCACCGATTCTAGTTTTCGAGAAAGTGACAAAAAAGGCTTAGCAGTCAAAATATAGTGGAAATTAAAAAACTATGATACGCCACTGAAAGTTTATTGTTCGATAAATTGACTAAAATAATTTAAGACGGCCACTGTAGGTCTGAAAACCTTGTAATTTTGTACTCGTTTGAATTTTTTCTTTGGAAACTATCCTGACCCACTGTCCAGTCGGCAATTTTCGGCATTTTGGCTGCTGAGTTTTGGCCGCTAACTTTACGTCAGTATAAAATGTGTGGTTAATTTGATAATTTCCGACGCCATTTTCTCGAAAACTGTCTTAGATAGGTATAATAATTTTTTTTTTATTAGCTTATTTAGCTATTTTAATACATTTATATTTTGTTTTACTTTTTTGATAACTACAACCTAGAAAGACTATTATCGTATTAAATTTATATTATGTAAAATTTGGTTTTTTAAATTATTTTATTATTAATTTTAAGATATGTTTTAATTTCATACCCTAATTTATTATATTCTATTATACCTCTAAAATATATTGATTTTTAAGCACATTTTAAATTTATATGATCCAAAATAAAGTTGTTTTTTTCTCCTGCATTGCGAATATGAACATCATTAAATTTTATTAAGAAATTTTCATAATATGGTGCTGATATATTTAAATTTATTTTATGAATAAAAATCAAAGTACGAAATAATAAAAAGTTTTCTATATTCATCCATTCTAAATAATTTAATCTGTTATCTTGGTATATTTATCACACCTCAATATTATTCTTATTGCTCTATTTTGCAAAACTTGTAATCTGTTTTTATCTTGTGAACACATATATAAAATCGAACTACAAAAAACAAAATAAGGTAAAATAATACAATTAAAAATCATTTTTTTACTATAAGTACATAAATATCCTCCTACACTGTTTAATACTCCTGTTTTTTCAAAATTTGTTTACATGTATAGTCCACATTATTACGAATGGTTAAGTTTTGGTCTATGATAACTCCTACATATTTAATCTTTGTTACAATTTCAATATTTTCTTGATTAATTTTAAAAGAAAGATTTTTATCCAGAAATTCACTATGTTGCTTTTCAGGTCCTAATAATAAACATTCTTGTTTTGTCGATATTAATTTTCAATTTATTTTCACACATCCATTTATATATAAGGTACAGTTTATTATTTATGTTATTTTCTATCCACGTTAAATTACTATTCGAAATGTAAATCACTGTATCATCAGCAAAAAAATTATATTTACAATAGTCTAGATTTTAAACCAAATCATTAATATAAATTATGAATAGCAAAGGACCTTGAGGTACACCAACATTTACACCTTTTTTATTTGACACATACTCATTACATTTTACAACCTGCCACCTATTTATTAAATAGTAATCCAACCATTTACATACCTGTCCACTAATCCCATACTTTCGTAATTTTTCTAATAACTTTTTCTGTCAATTGTTTCAAATGCGCGTTTTAAATATAAAAAGATAACGGCCACCATATCAACTTTATCAACTGCTAGTTTCCAATCGTTTAAAACATACTGTACAGCACTTTCCCAACTATATTTCTTTCTAAACCCTGATTGAAATTTTGATAATATTTTATTTTCCTCTACAAAATCCAATAACTGATAATAAACTACTCTTTCCAAAAAATTTTCGACAGCTACAAGTGTATTAATTGGTCTGCATTCTTCGGGTTTTGATGTATTTTGAACTTTTCTAATTGGCGCTATTGTAGTTACCTTTAAATTTTCCGGGTCAATGCCAAACTTTAAACTAGAATTAATAATATCTAATAATGGATTGGATAATTCCCTAAAATTTGTTTTTTTAAAAATTTATTGATATATCTTCTGTACTTGATTTATTTGAAAAGCTAAATATTATTTGTTTTAAGTCGTTTAAATTTAATAATGTAAAATTTCCTAACCTAGTTAAATTTAATTTAAAAATAATAATGGGATATGATACATGTTTTATGCTTAGAATTCTTCGTAGAATGCATATTGTTAAAAATATATAGGATGTTCTATTGAAAATGTAAATAAAAAAAGTTGTGCGCACTTCCAGTTCAACCGGAAGTAACATTCAGACGTTTAAATACTAAAAAGATGCGCACACGGTAACCATTTAACCAGCCAAAGTTTCATAATAATATTTTATTTTATAAGGACATGACAAGCTGGGAATCAATTTCGTTGTCATCTGGTAGATAATTATTCTTACAATCACATGATAAATGATTTGCGTTCCATAGAAAATAAATATAATCAAACAAAATATAACAAATAATAGAAACGCCAATTTCATTGACCAAATTTAAAACAAAAAAAAGTACTAAAAGCTATTGATTTAGTTTTGCTGGGTTTTCGTAAATTTACTGCTTATAGTGCTCATTTTGACATGCCACTTTATTCTTATATTTTTTAAACCCTCGATTTGTTTGAAGTAGTATCTGAGACCTACTTTCATAAAGTATGATAGTGTTTTAAGGCCATAATACCTTGTTAACTTCACTTGGTTCGCTGGGGCTGCAACTTTATTGCTAGAAGCTATTCCAGGCAGTTTCTCGAGATGTTATGTTTTTGTTCTGCTAAGTTTACGTCAGTATTGTTGAAATTGACTAGAACAGCCAATTATACGTTAAGGGTTAAAATTGATTTTCTTAAGGACAAAACATGTAACGGTTGTGGTTACACTAAAAAAGTAAGTTTCATCAAATTCAAAAATCTTAATATCTAATATCTCAGTTATCAGCAAGATACGGACTACAAAATTTGGTACTAAATATCAGGGCTAGACGTTCAAAATACCCTCTGTGGATGTGTGACGTCCCTAATCTACGTTTTACTGCATGAAAATGTTTGCCACTTCCTGATAAACAGCAAGTTATTTAGTGTGGAGGGTCCGTAACCTGAATTTGCTCATAACTTCCAAATTCTAATTATTCCGTGCCCTTAGGAGGTCTTTTAAGATCCAAGCAAAATTAATAACCAACATGATTTAGTTAACCCAAATTACTTATCGCGCACAAGGCGGTATCTAAATAGAATAATAATAATTTATTTTCGAGAAAATATCCAGAATTATTATTATTTATAATTAAAGTAAATAGGTAAATAATAATAAACGTCTTTTATTCAAAATAAGAATACAATTAGGCGATATTTAGCCGACAGGGCTATTCTTACGTATAACCTAAGTAAGTACAAAAAAAAATGTGCAACCTAAATAAATACTAGAAACAACTAGTCTGACTATAACTATAATAGTACCTGTAATCAAGTAATAAATGTAAAATTAAATAACCCACCCACATATTGACGCTCGGCGCGGGAAACAATAAATATTAAAAAAACGGAAAAAAAAACGAAATAAAATGACAAAAGCACCATACTGCAAGGAAAACGATTGCACTGAACACTTAGGCAGATAAAAATTCTAACATATAAAGTTTTTTTACTTTAATCTTAAATGACAAGACGGAATCACGCTTAAAATCAGAGTCAATGCTATTATACAATTTTACAGAGATATAGGAGAAGCAACGCTGAAATATAGCAGTTTTAAATTTAGGGATTGACAACATACCTGACTGAAACATCATGCAAGTTGGACCTAAAACAAAGTCTTCTTCGCAGGTACAAAGGTGTATTGGTAAGCAAAAGACGATGTGTAAATGTGAGTAAATGAATTTTCCATATTTTGTCCATGGGCAGCCATTCCAAGATTTTTAAATTTGCAGATACCGAATCATATTTTCTAAGGCCAAAAACAAATCTACCACAATTCCTTTGTACCTGTTGTATTCTGTGCCTGGTAACTACATCCAAACAAGGCCCGTAAATTACACTACCATAGTATAATATTGGGAAAACAGTACATTCACACAACATTTTCTATTGGCATATAATGTTCGAAGTGCATGATAAGAACGGCGTAAAAGTCCAGAAACATGCTCAGAAAAGCGTAAGTTTGAATCAAATATTAAACCTAAATTACGAGCAGATTCTGTATGTGGAATTTTTTCATTGTTTACTATTGGATTAAAACCACTATCCAATAATAACCTTCGCTTTTTGGCATTTCCAAAAAGCATAAAAAGAGATTTCTTCGCATTTAAAGCTAGATTATGAGACTTTGAATAATCATAGATTATATCCAAGTCACGATTTATGCTATCATTGGCATCAGCAGCTGCTTCTGTAAAAAAGCTCAAAAATAGTTGTATATCGTCTGCATAACCCTGTTTAGAGCAAGTTAAAAGTTTGTTAAATAGATCAAATGTACATATTAGAAACAATAACGGGACAAGAACAGACCCCTGTGGTACTCCAGTTTTGACACATAAGTATTCTGAAAACTTACCATTAATCAATACCTTCTGCTTCCTGCCACACAAATAACACCTAAAGAAGTTAAGCGAGTTATCCCCAAAACCAATATACTTTAATTTGGCGGCCAACACACCATGGTCTACTGTGTCAAAGGCCTTAGAAAAGTCCAACAGTCCAACAGCACGGTACCTAAAGTACGTTTCACTACTTGACTACTTTTGACGGCAATATAATTTTAAACGAACGAAAGGTTATATTAGTCATTAAGACAGTGCAATTGTCATAGTTTTAGATGAGGGTCATACTGCTTCCGCTCATAGAATGTCCGTAGTAGTATAGAAATGAAAACGAACCTTCTCCCCTTACCCCTTCGAGTGATCATGTGACCTATGAATAGAATGGGCGGGGGAGATGGTTAGTCTCCATTTGTACACTAGTGGCGAACTAGCCCTCTGACCTGGGGGTGGCCTAGGGTGGGTCTGTTATTATGACTCGTGTAGATGCCGGACGGCAAAGAGCCCGCCGCAGGCGAAATGCGCCAAAGGCGAAATTACTTTGGGGCCTAGCGACTTCTAGGGAGGGGGGGCCTGGCCCCCTAGCCCCCCCTGTAGTTAGGTGCCTGACTGTCCATAAGAAGGTTAATTTTAAAAGTAATGAGAAGATCAACCTAATATTCTATTACACAAATAATTATAATTTAGTAATAACATAAGTTTTTTCATGTAAACAGTACAATAGGCAATAAATTGATATAAGCAAAAACGTAGCCGATGTAAGTTTGTAAATTGCCATTTTTCGACCAATTTAAACCATCCAATCTATTTCCGGTTTAACCGGAAGTGAAATCCACTTTTAAATTTTAAAAAGAAACTCCTTATTTTTATTCCATATTAAAATTCTAAAAGAAATTCTCTTTTTGCCTACTATTTATCACTTACCTTGTTTTATCAAAGTTGAGAAATGATGAAAAAATTGATATAGGCAGCCATTTTTAAAATAAACGATAAGGTGTGATATGATATTAAAAAGAAAATTTTCCATAGAATTTAAGCGTCGAATAAAAATGAGGATTTCAATTTTAAATTTAAAAGTTAACTTCACTTCCAGTTTAACCGGAGTGGATATGAAGGTTTGAATTGGCCGAAAAATGGTAATTTACACATTTATTAAGTTCTCAAATTTTTAAATCTATACTTTAAAAATTGTGCCACCCTGTAACTAAATTTTTATATAACAAAGAATAATTTTGCAAATAGTTGAATTGAAGGGTACAGGAAAAAAACCAGACATGTCACTTTTTATTGAAAATTTGGGTATAGGCGCCATTAAATTCTCCGATTGAAGACGTATATTTTAGAACAGTGAAACTGGATAAAAACCAGCGCAGTCTTGAGTAAAATAATATTTAATATATAGTGTACAGAAAAAGAAACAGCTTTGTCCATGCGTCCTGGTAAAAAACCAGCGTTGCCATGTAAAGAACACAATAATATAAAGCGGTATTTTTAATGAGTTTTTTTGAGAATTTTTACTGCGTTCTCCAGTATACGATGGTAAGTTAGAAACGTTTACGCAAACTACGTTTTTTAACTTTTGTTACGTTATAGGACTTTTACCGATTGCAAAGGCCAAGTTTCAGGACCTGATGAGTCTCATGCGGTTTTGTAGTCAAAGAGCGGTGACATTTTTCAAAAACCTGGCCCATATGTAACAAGTAAGTTTATTTTTTTTACTTGCTAATGTATACATTTCTAACATAAACAAATAAGTAGGAAAAAGATTTCTTGCACTGTATTTTCTATTATACAAATAAATGTGACCTGACTGGTTCTTGTATGTTTTAGGTGACATAGCTGCTTTCTTCCCTTCAAAAGATGAGGTTTGGAGGTTTTTTCGCTATAAATTTATTATGTTTTTTTTAAAGTTTAAGTATTATAACCCCAATATTTTGTCATAATGTAAGTTTAATTTTGTGCAAACAACATAAATATATACATTTTTGGAATAAAAATATTTCGTTTTGAACATTAAAATTGCATTTTCTCAACTTGAGAATGAAGTGACATGTCTGGTTTTTTCCCTGTACCCTTCAATTGTAGTTATTTCATTTATCGGGTAACTTAGGGAAGCGCCGTACTATTGCTAAAGGTTGACTAAACCCAAAGGACAGTTGTGCATGACCAATAGTTATTTAACATTTTTTTTTTAAATTGTGCAATTATTTATGTAGCTCTCGACGACGGCTGTCAATTTCCAGCCCCCAAGTCGCTTAACATTACTAATTCCTTCCCTAGAATCGACCAACATGATAGCCGATGATCGACGACATTTATGTCCTGTGTACTGCTTTAGACTTTATGTGTTAAGATCAACAAGTGCATGTATTGTTGCTTGATATTGTCATATATAGACATATATGAATATTCTATTTTATCCAAAATTCAATTTTATTATTTAAAAAGTTAATATTAAATATACCTACTGACCCAATTATTTGTTATCAAAACATGCAGACTACAAGAATGCTATCTTAGCATATTGCCGAGCTTGCATTTTGTTACCAATCAATAACTGGGTTAAGTTTATTGATACTGATTGGTATAAATAGCAGGCCGGTACTATGCAAAAGACACCACTCGGTCGACACCACTCGGTCAAGACCATTCAGGTCACCACCATCGGGTCGGGACCATTCGGGTCTCGACCATTCCGGTCAAGATACCATTCAAGTCACGACCATTTTGGGTAGATACGACTCGGTCCAGATAAGTAATATTGGGTCAGTAGCCGCGCAGAGTCCTGTTCCAATTATCAGCCCTTTGTCCTAGAGACCTCGTCCCTAGCCAATAATGTTGTTGTAAGTAAAGTTTAATTTTATGTAACCATTAAACTGTTGTCTCATATTGCATAATAAAGTAGGTGTTATGGAGACTTGTCGCCTTTAATTCTTCCCCACGTGACAATATTTCATTATTTATCATTATACACTTATACAGTGTACCTAAGAATATCCAACTATTGGACAATACAATAAACTTCAGTAATTATTGTTTGGGTTTTTATTAGCCTATCTCTATGTTTTTCTTCGATTTTGTTTGTATGAAAATAACACACCCACATAGATACCACCATTATTAAAAAAACTCAATAATTAGCTTATTTTTTTTAATTCGGGCCAGGAAGAACCGTAATTTAACACGGCATTCATTAAAAAAGTATATTTTTTTGTTTTAGCTGAAACTGAACAAACTAAAACTTGCAACGGCCTCTTAAAGGAAAAAGGAACGAAAACAAAGTCTCGGTCTCAGCAAATATAATTGTGTGGTTACACGTGTTTCACCCTTTCGGGCATCATCAGACCTGAAACAAGAGACCTAACTAACAGATACACGAATAATTAAAAAACCACTAATTACGTAGAATTTAAAACTTTAATTAATCGTGTATCTGTTAGTTAGGTCTCTTGTTTTAGGCCTGATGATGCTCGAAAGGGTTAAACACGTGTAACCACACAATTATATTTGCTGAGACCGAGACTTTGTTGTCTTTCCTTTTTCCTTTAAATCTATATCCGGTCTCTTTGAGAATTATGGACGATTTCTTCGAACAGCTTCTTATATTGCATAAAATAATCTACAGTTACTAAAATATATACAGGGTGTTCCAAGTTAAGTGCGCACTATTGCTAACTCTTTTATTATTATAGATACAAAGTCGGTTAAATTAGCAAAGTAGTAACATTTTTTCTGCTGATTAAGATAGTAAAAACAATTGAATACAGCATTTCCAATTAAACGAGAAAAATGCATTTTTTTTAACAAAACACCCTGTATATTTTTGACACAAATGTTTGCAAATCGTCTACAGAATAAAAAAGTTCATATGCAATATTGGCCTAAAACTAACAATAATCTAATTATTGCCATATTTACTTTTTAGACAAGGTGGCTGTGCATTTTTGAAACAAAAGCTTTAATCGGTGCGTCAGTAGATTATTCTGCTGTCAACAAAAGTAAGCATTTATGTTATTGTAAGTAATTGAACTGGTCTGTAATTTTAGATTTGGTAAAAATATTACAAAATGGTGTTCATACATTTAGAAAAATGCGATATGTTAGAAGCGTATTTTGTATGCAGAAAAAATAGTTTCCGGGTACAGGAACAATATTCCCAAATGTATCATGAACGTGATCATCCAAACAGAAGGTAATTTTTAAAGCTGTATGGAAAATTTAGAAGTAACGAAGGAGTCTTTGCAAAGGCTAGAACTAAACGCCAGTTTATAATAAGTGAACAAGTAGAAGTAAATGCGTTGGCATGTTTTGAAGCATACAAAATTAATTCAACCAGAGATTTGGCAAGGGACAGTGGTTTAAGCTCAGTTACAATATGGAGAGTTTTAAAAAAATATAACGTTGTACCCCATAAGTACCGACCAGTGTAAACATTATTACCTGGGAACTCTGAAAGGAGACTACATTTCTGTCAATTGTTTGTTAAAATGTGCAGGCAAAATCCTAACTTTTTAAGGCACATTTATTGGAGCGATGAAGCCAATTTTTTAAACAGGGGTATGATTAATCGTAAAAACATGCATTGTTGGTTTAGAGAAAATTTGTTTCTTGCACAACCACCTTGTCTAAAAAGTAGATATGGCAATAATTAGATTATTCTTAGTTTTAAGCCAATATTGCATATGAACTTTTTTATTCTGTAGACAATTTGCAAACATTTGTGTCCAAAATATATAGGGTGTTCCGTTTAAAAAAATACATTTTTCTCGTTTAATCGGAAATGCTGTATTCAATTGTTTTTTTGTTTTTACTATCTTAATCAGCAAAAAAAATGTTACTACTTTGCTTATTTAACCGACTTTGTATCTATAATAATAAAAGAGTTAGCAATAGTGCGCAATTAACTTGGAACACCCTGTATAATATATATAAATCATTTTTACCTAAGATTTTTGAACAATTTTTCTTAATTTTCATCTAGAGGTTAAAATTCGTTCAGACCTTTGCTATCTCAAGTTCGTAACTCAAACCGAACACCTGAGAACGTCAAACACTGGCCATTTGTTCATAATCTGAAACGAATTTAAGGTCTGCCGAACTTCAGCTGGATAATCAAAAACTCCCTGATCCACATAATATCTCAAATGCATTTGCTCTGCATTTTTAATCTTGCTGCTCTAACAAGTCTCTGGTGAATTTGAGTGACGGAGAGTAAATTGTGCCAGTGTTTTAGCTTCTCATAGTTTTACTATAGACGAAAAAATATCCCCAATTTTGTAGCTTTTTAGAAATCTGGGCCAGATGGTATACCACCTTCATTATTTAAAAATTGTCAAACATCACTTGCAAGTCCCTTATGTTCTCTATTCCAAAAATCATTGGACACTGAAGTTTTTTCTGAGATTTGCATATTCTCTAACCTTGTTCCCGTTTTCAAATCCGACGACAGAAGCGCAGAGAAAAATAGGGAATTATCGCGGAATATCTCTAATTTTCTTCATCCCAAAGCTGTTTGAGTCTATTAGTACTGATTCTGATAAAGTCTTCTAAACTTATAAAAATTGCATCATCACTCAGCAGTGCGGCTTCTTCAGTGGTCGTTTAATGGCGACTAACCCAGCAGTCAATCATAATTTGTGGGTTTCTTTTATTGAAGCCGGTAACCAGGTTGGCATCATTTATACTGACCTGTCAAATGCTTTCGACAGTGCCTGTCATGTCTCGGATAAGCTGTCTGATATTGGACTTGGCGATGCTGATCTCAGCTCTTATCTAACTTATCTTTGAAAACGTGTCACTGTATGCGAATCAGTTTTCGAAGAGGTTCTGGTAACTTCTGTGTTCCTCAAGGCTCACATAGCGGCCCTATCTTATTTGCAGTCAGATTTGGACAGAGTGGTTGCCCGATGCAGAGTCAACCTTTTACAACTCAAGCAAGTGTTCTTCGCTTTATATGAACTAATAGATGGTACAATTTGCTGACGCTTAACTTGAGCCGGTTCTATCTTTGGTTCCAATAAGACGCACCAAGCAGGAACTATTGTTTTTTGAGAGAACGTATAGGACTAACTATGAATAAAACGCTTTTATCACTAGTTTATTACATAACTATAATTAATACTTGTTATACCTATTATAGGTTAAGCATTTATTCTATTAAAAGCTTGAGGTGTACATCCTTCGTTCTTGTGTATGTTCATCTATTAAATCTGTTTTCTTTTTTTAATGTTTTACTGTTAATTTTTATATTACCTTCATATATACCAATTAAAATATTATTTCTGTAGCATATTAATATAAATTAATAAAATTTCATAACTTTATAGTAAATTAAGATGCACAATTTTGCATAAATTCCACGAATATCACAATAATTGTTGTCAAAATTTAACTTTCGAGTTTTACTTCCTAATATTTATTATTTTAATTAAAACCTATATGTTTTGAAGCAAAGTTAATTAAATCCGGGGAACTTTTTATGAGCTCCTATTAACTTCCTTTACAACGAAAGGTGTCTGTTTAACCACCTTCTTCTCATCTTAATAGCTTTTGTGCTATTATATAATATTTTAGCTTAATTTACATTTTCGACGAAGCAAACTTTAAACTATTTTAAAAGTTTGTTGGGGTGAATAACAAGTCTCATTTCAATTTAAAAATTAAATTATTATTAAATCGTTATTGGTTACAAAGAATCAGTATTACATGTTTTTACCCAATAATAGAGATAAAAAAAAATTAAATAAAGACAATAATATGTACAGAGTGAATAATATCTCGGTTCAGTGAAAACTCTAGATTATCAACGAAATTTCTAATTATTTTCCAAAAATAAGGACACAAGATATAATATCTTACAACTATTTAATTTACCTTAAAATAATGTATTTCCCCCACTATTTTTAAAACTCGTTATGTGCCTAAGAGTTAAGTCTCTTTGGAGTTCGTGACATCTTTAGAGCGCCGCAGACTCGGTGAAGTGAACTTCGGAATTACACGTAACTAAGGTTAAGCAACAGGCCGAAACAAAAAGGTAAGTTTTTCAGTTTATTTTAATTTCTTTCCCTTGTTCTATATTTTATAGCTATTATAAATGTTGTAGCACTGATGTTTTACTTCGAAATATCATTATTTTAATAAAATAGTAATATTTTTGATGTGGTCGGTAATTAGTTCAGTCATTTGCATATTGTTCCTAATATCGACCAGCTGGACGATAATAGGGACATCGAAAGCAATTTATAAAAGCGAAAAATAACATAGTCTAAGCTTGTTTAGGTTTTTTTTATTGTAGTAACTTTAACAAAACCTAACATGCATTATACAACCCAATTATCGACCAACCATTTTTGATTAATATTGATGTAAAAATTATTATAAAAAGTATGGTCGATATTAGGAACATATTATGGTCGGTAATTGGAACAATAAGAAATTCAATGCTGATCGATATAAGGAACCATTTCAATAATCATTTTACTACCGGAAATTTTGTTAAAAATTTACATTTTGAAAATTATTTAGCAAAAATTGTTTTAAAAATATACAATCGCTATAAATACCAAATATCGACCGGTGCATTTAATGATTTTTCTTCAAAAAAAGGCAGATAAAAAGTCAGGTCGATATAAGGAACAATTTATGGTCAATAAATAGAACTTATCGTCTTTTACAACAAATAGTACGTTATTAAGTTGTTTACAAAATAAAATGTTTGCCAAAAAAAATTAAATATTAAGTATAATCATGCATAATAATCAAAAAAGTATGTTTTTTGGTTGAATGGCACAAATCCTTTTTTTTTTTATTCTAGGTTGTTCAAAATGCACAAAAGACTTCTATATACCGAGGAAATGATGTTGCAAGCTATTGAAGCTACAAAAAATGGGATGTCTGCTTGCAAAGCCAGTAGAATATTTAATGTCCCAAAAAATCTTTTTGGATAAAATAAATGGTTAAGTACCTATTCAAAGAAAAATTGGAGCATCCACCATATTAACTCCTGAAGAAGAAGGGCATTTGGTAAATTGGATTTTAAGTTCTGCACGACCAGGATTTCCCATTACTAGAAGTCCAGTGTTCAACTTTTAATGAAAGACATGAAACGGGAAAATACATTTTTAGAACATCGACCGGGCCGTCATTGGCAGGAGCTGTTTTTTAAAAGACACCCAGAAATTACAAATAGGGCTCCTCAAATACTTTTAAGAAGACGATCAAATGTAAGCGAAGCTGCCATAAGACAGTGGTTTTCTGAAATTAAGCAATATTTTTTAGACAATAATATTGATATTAATGATTCCAATCGGATATATAATTATTGATGATGATTTTATTAATTTTTAACAATTATTACCAGGCTGGTCGATATAAGGAACATGCCTTGTTCGATAATTGGGTAAAATGATATTTTTGATGGTCGATATTAATTAGTTTAATTTTGCTTATTTTAATTAATATTTTTTTAAACATATATTTGAATTGCTAATTACAGAAAGGGGACATCTCCATTTTTTTGGTAAATTGACATTTTTGTATATTTCGCTTCTATAAACGGGATATTTTGCATACCCACCTTTGTTACTGTTAAGCGATTAAATTCTCGTGTACAGCAGAAAGGTCCGGTAAAGTACCGACATCGACATCCGATATGCAGCCAAGGACGCCAATTCAGTCGAACAGTTCGTTGGTCACTATAACACACCGAAGTTATAGTTTTATGGAGAAGCGGGTAAAGGAGCCAATGACGTGTGCTCCTTTGTCAAACATTATCTGGATCAAGAAAGCCTACAGAAGTATAAAAAACTGCATATTTTCTGCGATAACTGTTGTGGACAAAACAAAAACAACACCATGATCCGGTTTTTAATGAGCTTGGTTGAGCTTAAGAGATTTGAAGAGATTCAAATATACTTTCCCATGAAAGGACATTCATTTATGCCCTGTGACCGCGACTTTGGTCTCATTAAACGGCAGCTTAATAAAACTGAAAGATTTTACACTATCGAGGAGTATAGCGGAATAATCTCCAAAGCGTCCAAAAATAAGCAGAAATTCTAAGTTGTTCGGGTTTCTACCGATTTAGTTTTTGGCTATAAAAACTGGTGGCTAGGATTTTACAAGAAACCATGCCTGTCAAATGAATCTTACGGGAAAAATGTGCCACGCCTTCAAAAGAAATCTTTTGCTATTGCTTCCTTTCACCATTTCACTATTTCTTCGGGTAACGAAATAGTTTGCAGAGAATTTATAAATTGCCCTGTAGTTGACACTTACCGACTAAGGAATACAGAGAAACAAATAACTTACTGCACAAAAAGAGCTTACACCGACAAGCTGCCTATTAACAAAAAAAAATGACAGACATATTAAACACAATAAAATTCATACCCAAGGAATATCTGGACCTTTGGAGGGAAATTACAATGTGGCCAATCGATGAAAAGGAAGGCGACATCGAATAGGCTCTTTTATGTTAACTATTTTTTTGTTTTTGCGGAAAAATTTCGATCAAAATAAAAAAAATGTCAAAATGATCACTTTTAGTTTTCTTTAACTGCAGAAAGGGGATATGTCCATGCGTCAAATTTGACAGTCTTTCAGAGGTAATAAACAACAACAAACAATTTTCTCGTTAGTTAATTAAAAGGTATTCTAAATAATATACCAAGAAAAAAATGGATTTGAAATGAACAGCTAATTTTTTATTCTTTATACAGTACACATATGATAAAATAATATTAATTAAGCATAACCTTTATTTTATACAAATCATGAAACCCCAACGTTATTCTTAGTTGGTCGATAATACAGACGGTAACCTTAATGCGGAATATGTCATAGTGTTGCCAACTTTAAAATGCCATAACTCATAAACTACTCAAACTACTCATAGGATTGGATTACGGACATGGTCACTTTTAACCAAGTCTATGTGTGCTATGTCCTAGGGTTAACATGGAGGCAAACTAAGGAATTAATATAAACTTCACTACCAATTACTTTATTAAACTCCCAAAACAAGTAATACATTGGTACGCGGCTATTTTCAATACGCGGGTGCTGTTCTCCGCGTCGATGTACTCGTCGCATTTTTACACATAAAAAAGGTTACTAAGAAAAACGACCAGTTCAATAATGCACGGTCGAAAAGGTTGGTAAAATAAACAACCTGCGAATACACTGTAGTCAAAATCTACAAAATGCAGAAAAATTGGCCGATAGACGTTTCCTATAAGCTTTGTGAGGGATCCTTTATTATGTGTTCATTTTATCCTGGAGTTTATTTTCTCACGATAACAATATTTTCTCTTTTGAGAAAAGAACAAATTAAAATCTGAATCAGTCCCTCTATTACGTTTTCTGATGCATCTAATGCCTCCCGCGCACTAGCAACTTTTCCGAAGCAACTGTTTAATCACATAAATAACTAAATGTAATCTCGCCGACGGGCGATTTTTAAATCGAAGCAACTAAAAAATTTCAACACGTCCTATTTTGACGGCCATGAAACTGTTGCCGGTGATTATCAGCCATGCTTGTTTAAACCTGTTGCTTTGTTAACTATTTTTACATGGTAAACTGTTAGGGTTTCTTTTTTTCCTGTGGTGGTACAGCCAGACGAAATGTAGAATTTTGATATGAAATACGATGTCCCTGTATTTTTAATAAGTTGTCAAAACTATCTATACTCATTCGAAAATAATTAAAAAATTTGTTTGGATGCTCTCTCAAGCCATCAAACAACTTATAAAATTGTCCATTTAAAGGTCTTTGGCTTAGTATTGGATGAACCCAAAATAACTTTTTTTTTGCTTCCTTTTTTTAGCTAAACTAAGAACACAACAACATGCAATTTCTACAAAATCCATGGTTGAATTAACCTTTATAAACAACTATTCTCTAGATGCGTGCTGCCAGAGATAACGTGCAACTTTTTGGGTGACTAAACTATTAAGTTGCTTATAACAAAAGTTGCCAGTGCGCGGGACGCATAATTTAACTTTAATAAAAAGTTCCTTTACCATTTAAATTTGACGTCAAGTTTTGCTAATATAAATTTAACTTAATCGCGTAATTACAAGTTCCATTTAAAGAATTTAAGTAGCTTAACATAACTGCTCCTGACCTTTAATTAATATAATTAAGCAACACTGCAGGCAGCTTTAAACGGATTAAAGGCTCCAAAAAAGAGCATTTTAACTTTTCCATTAGCGATAGGTAAAAGCTTTTAAAATTTTATTAACAAGTTTTAAATGTGTTATTGCGTTTAATGTAATTGCGGCATTAAACATAATATTTCCGTGAAGTTTTTAAGCGACTTCAACGCCTGGCTGGTTTAATACTTCTTGTTACCCAAGTAGGTATGGCTTTATAAGTTAGGTTTTTTTAAGTGTTATAATAACTGGGTGTCCAGAACACACGCGCTTTACCACAGTGGCGGCTCGTGGCTGATATGAATGGAGAGGCTAAGATCAAAAGTAATAAACTTAAAGTGTGGGGCTTTACCATAATACAACTACAAGAAGATGATACCGCGCAGATGTGCGTGACTTTCGTGACGTCATCTAGTGAGTAAAAACCGCCATATTGCGATATTCTCCGTTGTTTACGTTAGAGTTTGAATTATGTACCAGTCGTTTATTTCTGATAACTGATTTGTAAAGTTATTGAAAAATGAAGTGTGCGGTATATGGTTGTAAGAATGTCGATAATAAACGCAAGAGTTTTACGCCTGGTGTCCAATTTTAAGGAATGATGAGGTGTTTGGAAGCGTGTGTTTAAACGCAACTCGCAACGATATTTAAAATTAAAAATGCTGGTGCTTGCTCCAAACCTCGCTCCAAACATTTCAGTGACGATGACCATGAATGAAATTTTGAAACACGAATTGTTGAAAAATACACCTGACAAATATCGGCCTTGTTAATTTTTTTTACTCTGCATATTCATTCTTTGAAATCAGCTTTTCGATATTATGTTCGAAGGGCAAAAATTATATTTTTTGATGTTGATGTATTTTTGTAGCAGAGAATTAAAATGATGCGACCCTTTCTAGAAAAAGAAAAATAAACAATAACCTAAATTTTATAATAAAACTTTATATGTAAAATAAATTCAGAGCAAGTTTTTTTTTGAACGAATACTTACTAGATACGGGTCAAAGTATTTTAAGCTCTTTTCTATACAAAAAAATATTGGACAGTGTGTCGTTTTCCAATTTCCATATTCGCAATGTATACTTGTTCGTGTTAAGTATATCAACTTTTACAGTAAACGGTTAAATATTCATTTCTATTTGTCTATTTTTATAATTATTTTAAATAAAGATATTTCTTATTATTATTGTTATTTTTATTATTATTAATTTTCCCAAACAATGCCGTCATTTATTATTAATTCTACTTGTGTATATCATCTTTAAAGTACTCGGAGTCAAATATTTATATTTTCAAATAACTTAAAAATAAAATATTTTTTTGGTATGGTATGAACACCTACCCTGTACTGACGAGAACAAAATAGTTCGAAACCGGTCTGCAGGTGGTGACATCCTACCAATGTAAAGTTTTCATTTCTTGGTAGAACCATGCAATCCGATTTGTATTTTATTATCTAACAGTGTTAGACAAAATACAACCTTATAGTATAAGGCACTTTCAGGTGGTTTGAAAATTTATTTTTCATGTTTTCTTAAATGTTTGCTTCCACCTGACTAGTAAGAAATTCTGTGTTTTTACAATAAAATATTTTTGCTTGTAAAATAAATAACATGCTGTTTCCATGTAAAATTTTAGTCTAAATGAATTCCTACGTACTTTAAAGAAGTTTTCCTGTTAGCATAATCACATCTAAAAGTTTGAGTTACGGAACGTAAGTAAAAAGAAGTCTTAATTTTTGAATACAATAATTAATCTATCTATATAAAATGTATGTTTCAAGATTTAAGTCACAGTAGAAATGGCTAATATGATTTTAAATAAATTTATTAAAAATTTCATATAAAATTGACTTTTAATAACGTATAGTTTACGCTTTGCCGTATAATTCGGCGCTTTCAATTTAAAAATTCCTCACTAGGTGACGTCACGATCCACTGCGCACCCTGTTGATATCATATCTGTAGTTGTATCATGGGGCTGTACCAAGAGGGAAAAGCGCCGCAGGCAAAACTTCACTCAACTCCTTTTTAATTTCGTGACTTAAAATAAGATTACATTTGTGTGAGTATTTACACCGTAGAGCTTTTTATAGGTGTGCTTTTAGTGTTACAACTTTTTAATTGTAGTTTCTAAAATAGCTAATAGAGTAAAGTAGTAAATAAAATCGACATTACAGCACCTGTTCACTTTTTAATTTACTTATGAATACAGAATCTTATAAAAAAACGTATTTAAATCAAACTCTTTGTACTAATAGTAAGGCAATTAAATGAGCCTTTAAGATCTAAAATTCCATATCCTGGTTATTATTGCTTGTAAAAACACAATTAAATTTAATTGGCCATATTTAAAATAGGCCCATGAACTAAGTAAAATTAGATTGCTTCCAATCTCTTAGGTTATATTATTATCCAAGGCATTTATAAGCGTAATTTAAAATAACGGGTTCTATAAAATAACTTGGTATATTACACAAGATGCTTAGAAATGTGATTAAAGAATAATTGCCCGTTAAATTTACAAGCGCGTAAATACCTAAAGAAAGTTTCCTTGTTCTTTTATGAACATTGTATTTGTCTTTTAAATAAAAAAAGTTCTAAATATTTCGATGCGGGCATGAAGACTACAGTTGACCAAGAGGGCAAGCACAATGCCACGTGGTTTCTGGAAATATCCATGTTAAATGTTGGGATTATTCAATTGTTGTCGAAAACAAATTTGTTTCACTTTCTTTATCATTCGCCTATAAGTACTCTAAAGAATGAGGTGGTCGGTAGGTTCTTGCCGGATAGACTTTAGTATACCTTAAAATAATCTTCAGTTTCTCATTTTAGCTATTACTTGGTTGGTTTAAACAAAATTGTTTGGTTTTTGAGACTTAATATTATTCTTAATAATAACCTAGAGAGTTTATCGTCCGTATAAGTAAATAGAAAAAAGTTTTTTAACGGCAGGCGGACAAAGTGGTGCATTTTTCTTTTGCATTAAAGTACACAGGAACGCCAAAGGTAATGGGTTCCCTGGGGCACAGGTAGACAATGACAGTGTGTTTCGTTCTTTGGCCACCGTACTTTGGTTTATTAGTTCTATGTTTTCACGTTAGATGGCTATATCTTTTGCATTGAGTTGATTCCTACTGATGGCGTTACTGGGTTTTCATCGCATTTTTATTTCTTAAAAATGCCTTGAAAGAACAGTCTCGCTGTACTTGGAGTTTCTTACAGGTTATGGCTTTCTGATAAGTTCTAACAAGAACGAAACAGCCTGTCATTGTCTACCTGTGCCCCAGGGAACCCATTACCTTTGGCGTTCCTGTGTACTTTAATTCAAAAGATAGATGCACCACTTTGTTCGCCTGCCGCTAAAAAAACTTTTTTCTATTATTCTTAACTGTATTATAGTATTGGTAACCAAGTCGTCATGTTGCAATCAATAGTTATTAGCTTAGCTAGCTTACACAACTAATTTAAATATTTATCTTAACCAAGATTCACAGTGCCCCGTCTATGATCTCGTCAACTACTACCTTCTGTCAATTCCCCATGTACCTGTTATCTTTGTGTATTTATACCGATCCATAAAGTGTAGTGCGTTTGTGTGTGATTTTTATAATTCGAAAAATTCATCCATTTTTACTCAAAGAGACCTGATATTTGATATTTTGTAAGAAAAAATTATTTTTAAGCTACCCGCTGAGACTTTTTATGGGAGATATGAAAATATCTCATGAAAAGCTTCAGACTATTCACTTAAGTTAATGCTCTATTATACGGTCAAAACGACTGTGTTTTTAACCTATATAATAACTAGTTTTTTAAATTAGGGAATAATAACGAACTTATGACTTGTGCAAATATTTTTATAAATAATTATCTAACAAACATCTTTAACAGTAACATCATGACATTGGCAGTAATATTTTTCTTAAAATTACAGTGGCCCGATTACTTACTGTTTAATTTACTAATTAGGTTGCTTCGATTGTAAGTAAATAATGCCTGTCAATGTCGTTTATGTCACAGTCAAACTTGCTGGTAAGTTAATTAGTTTGGTTCTCGAATCTTGTCAGAAACACCACGATCATATTTGCTAATACCACCTCGCACTACAATTTTATATTAACCGAATACAGCGAATTCAATATCCTTGCCTAACACGCAAGGACCATTATACAATATTATCATATTTAAAATGTGACGATATTAACCCATTAAAGCCCAGTGATACCGTTTGGTATCGCTAAATCAGCTATTACTAAGGCATCGACCATTTTGTGGGTAGTAGTGGGATAATAATTCTGACGAGTGTGTTAGTTGCGGGAAGCATCTTCAGTTGTGTTTTTTAAAGCTTTGAGTATAGTTGCCGATATTTGTAAGCAAAAAAACACGTGTTATTTTATCGTCCATTTTACGTCAATAGAAAAATATGGACATTCGCTTTGAGTAAGTATAGTTTTTCAGTGATAGTATATTTTTTCTTGAATACAAGTGTTGATATTGACTAAGATATATATTTAAAGCCCTCTTTAACGTATATATCGTATTTTTAAAAATTTACCTGACTTTACAAAATGGGCGCAAAACATACTGATACCATATGGTATCACTGGGCGGTTACGCTATATATATATATTTTTTTGACAGGCATGGATTCTCATTGTCTGATGCTTTAGATATAGCATACGCTAATGACAATGCGGAAAATCAAATAGACGAAATATTTATCGTGCCCCCTGATCCCAATGTCGATACCAATGAAGATTCCGCTAACGAAGATGACGGAGGCATGCTAAATAATTTAACAGGTCGACAATTACGTGCACCTGTGGAAATAAAATTGACGAATAATACACGTTTAGGCAATACCTATGACGACTTTTCTGCAGAAAGTCCTAACCAATCATCTTCAGCGCCAGCTAATCAATCCGTAACCGAATCATCTTTTGCATCGACCTCAAAAGATACGTATTGTCCTGAATTAGAGAACAATGACTGGATTCGAAATCGTCTAGCTTAGAAACCAGATACTGTCTGGATTAAAGGCGATATTGAACCTGGAGCCCGCTTATTTCCAGTAAAAGATGACAAGCGGTTCGAACAAATGTATTGTACAGACATTTTTTAGCTATTTTTGGTCAACGATATCATGAAGCAATAAACAATACATGGTTTATGTATAGGAAGAATCACAACCAAACCTCCAACATAGAGTTTAGATGGGAGTTGGTCCAAGTATACTTAGCACGTTATGGTGTACCGGCAAAATCGGCAGGTCCTGCAAAAACGTCTGTTTCACACACACTTCTGCCAGGTATTCGATATGACGGTATGCATCACTACGTTGCTTTATGTAATAAACGCCGTTGCGCTGGAAATGAATGCAAGAGTTTTGGTAGAACAATGTGTTCTAAGTGTGATGTAGGTCTTTGGGTAGTCTGTTTTGCCAATTATCACACAATGTAAAAATTTACTTTTAATAATTCCATAAATAAATATGTATTTTAAAATTGTAAGTATTTGTATTTTACAGTATCATATGCGCCCAGTGATACCATATGGTAGCAGTCATTTTCTTAAAAACTGACGTAAGACATTTTGTAAAATATATTTTATTGTGCATTCCTACTCATATTAACTCAGAAAGTTTAAAATATGTAAAATAACTAACAAAAAATAATTCTGAGCGTCAATGGGCTAAGGATTTCTATATAATGAAATTATTTATCGTCCAGGAACATTTAAATAGTGTACAGGTAAACAAACAAGACAATCGACGCCATTAGACTGAACTGAAATGCGAGATTTCGCGTCATTTGTTCTTGGTTCCGGCAAGGCGACCTAGACTTACAGCGACGTAATAGATCTAGTATATTTTTTTTTTCATGGGCGTCCGTCAAATTCAATCTGGTTTTTGGGTACTTATCCAACTTTATAAATAGTCGTTTTAAAAAATTATAAGAAAACCAATGAGTCACCCATTTAAATATAATGCGCCAAGTCCATAATACCCTGTATAGGACGTTCTATTTATAGCTATTAATATAACGAGATTATTATGCGATTTATAATAGTCGAGGACATTACTAGGTGACGAGGCAACAGCCGAGTCACTCGCAATGTCCGAGACGGTGTTAAATCGCTAATAATCGAGTTGTATTCAAAGCTTTATCGTATCATTGACAACGGCGATGCGAAAATAAATACAAGGTTTTATGTCATTTCATTTTGGCATTTCAAAAAGTCATCATTAAAATCATGCAAGATTTTGATATTCCTGACGATATATTAGCTGCAGCCAACATTATAAGGTTGAACTTGCTTCAGGACAAATCTAAAATCCATTATGAAAAAGAATATCGGCAGTTTTGTGAGTGGCGAAACAAAGTACATGTTCAAGGTGCAGAAGAAACAGTTTGCTGGCGTATTTCGCAAAACTCTCTGAGGAATACTCTGCTTCATCCTTATGTTACGAGCGACTTTAGAACTGAAGAAAAGGGTGGAAATCGACAAATACGGCGCCTTAATAAGTTTCATCAAGAAGAAAAATGTTGGATATAGAGAACAAGTCAACGAATTTGTGTGTTCTGCCTCAGACGAAACGTTTTTAATGATGAAAGTGGCTTTTTTAATTGGAATTGGAGGAGCCTGTCGAACTAATGAATTAGCGAAGATGACCACGGAAGATGTTGACGTTTTAGAGGACAAGCTGATTGTTACTATTCCCGACTCAAAAACCCACAAGAAACGTATTTTCGCTGTGATATTTGACGGCGAAGTCAATCCTGTGCTTTTATTTAAAGGTGTATTCATCAAATTTGAAAACTGTCAAAATATTGTTTTACATGTTCATGAAAAATAGTTCTAATATTATTTGGTATCTAACGTATTATGCTTTCGTAACTAACGTATTAAATTATGTTAACTAATGTATTATGAGTAACTAAGGTGTTATGTAGGTTTTAGTACGTTTATGATGTTAATAATTATTAATAAAGATATCATATAAAAATGACTTAATCTTCAATGATACGATAAAAATTATAAAAAAGTGTCTCTTATGATTAACAGTATACAATTATTACAAAAACGCTTTCATTCTTCCTATATTTGTGGTTTTTAAAAGCTTGTATGTGTGAGGGTCAAATTTTGCAAGCTGAATTAACATCACTTCCTTGTATCCTACAGAATTAAAATTTAGATAATGATTCAGTTCCGATGACAATGCATTTTTATAATAAATAATACCGAACAAACCCAAACAAAAATCCGAACAAACCCGAACTTCTTCCTCTTATCCTACGGAGTTGAAATTTTAAGTGATTCAGTTCTGATTTAATATAACAAAAGTATGTGTGTGTTCACAAAGGACAGTGCGATTTTACCTTTTTTTCAAACAACCAAACTTGCCTTTTGGGGTAGGTACTAGGTCTAACATTTTTGTTAAATATTCTATATTTTATTGAGTACTAACCATTTCTAGGTCAACAAAATATTACAAACATTTTGTAAACCCCAATAACAAAAAAAAACTTTGTATTATTTATACATATATACAGGGTGAGTCGGGAGGAACGGCCAAATTTCAGGAGTGTATTATACACGCGAAAACAATGTAAAAAACCCATTTGTTTTTATCCGATATTAATTTGTTTTCAAGTTACATTTTTTTTTCTACATTCCACTTTTATCAAAATTTTCACATAATCAGAGTATGCCATGCACAAGACTCTAAACTATTTGACATCTATGTTGCCTTGACAATGTGTCTGTGTAATGTTGCAGTAATTAAACGTTTATTTTCAAGTTTTAGGGATTAAAGTGTTCCAAAATGCCAAATACTTATTCAAATAAGCAAATGAATATCGGATAAGAATATATGGGTTTTTTTACATTATTTTCGCGTGTATAATACACTCCTAATATTTGGTCCGTTCGTCCCGACTAACTTTATAAATGCAGATGTGTAGTTTTTACCCATATGTATGACATGTATGTCCAATTTTCAAAAAATTACGTATATTCAGTAGTTTTTAAAATAATTTCAATATCTCACTGATACAAGAACACTCTGTATATTAACCTGGAGTAGATTTAACTAATATTTCATTTTGCGATGCAAGTAATAAATCAGAAAAATAAATAAGGTAAACGTCTTCCTAAAATGTAAAATTCTGTACCTGACTGATGGTGTTACAGCAAAATAAATTTTTTAAAATTCCCCTGTTCTAAAAAGATCTGTACAATAAAACTTGTGGGAAGAGGTAGAATTATTTTCAGAAAACCGCATAAATTCTGAAGCTTCCCAGACCGAAATGAATTACATGGTAGAAAAAAGGAATTTAATGAGAATTTGAGCAAATGGATATTTCGGCAAGAGAATTACGTATTTTTTGTTGCTGTTTAATCGAAAAACACGACATTTGTGAAAGTTATAGGGTGTTTATGTTTAAGTAGGAGACCTTTTTTTATTGGTTTTAGGAGTTACGACCTTCAATATGTAGTGGTGGGGCCTAATGTGGATAAAAAAATTTATTTTTATCACAACTCAATTCACAATTTAAATTTAAACTATCATTATTGTTAATTAAATTTGTCTCTTCATATAAGGAGAACATAATTTATTTTTTCTAATTTTGACATATAAAGTGACACTTTTTAAAACTGATTGACATTATGAAACGTCTTACTTTTTGTAACTAGTTGAATAAAGTAAAATTTTATGCAATTGGTGACGAAAAATGTATTGCAAAATTAGTGACAAAAAGAATTATTCTCTTTATTAAACTGTTATAATACAAGTTAAAAACATAAATTATAAATTAATTAATTATTATAAATATTGATAACACAATTATTGCAATTATTCAAATTAATTCCCGACGACATATTTTTTTCATTGCTCGAACTCGCTGTTATTTGGGAAGCGACGCACATTGCGTTAGATGTTTCACCAAATATTTCTTGCGCCATAAGTTTTTTATTATTCATGGAATTTTCAACATATCCCTCCGCAACAGAGCTAGATTTTCAACCTCCGTGCCTCTTTAATTTTAAAAGATCAGCGCCACTGTCTGCTAGGAAAGTGGCAGAGCTTCTTCTGAAGCAGTGGCCAGTATATAGAACAGGATTTGAAAGACCAAGAAATTGTGCAATAACTTTTGGTAGACTGCTAAATGTGTTAATTCCCACAGGATTTCTGGTACATTTTCCATTCGCATATTTTACAAAAAATCTGTTGTGTTTAAGAATCTGGGGACGCAACTTAATATATTTTCTTAATATTTCAACAAGATTCGTATTTTCAATGTCTCCAGTGGTAATTGCACACTGCCGTATAACTTTTGTTTTTGAAGGTGGGATATCAACACGAAAATGGCTGCCTTCGTCTATAACATTTTCAACTGGAAGAAAAGTTAATTCTGCTTTTCTGCATGCTCCTGCTATTCCAATTATCATTGCAACCTTAGCCATTAAGTATTCTTTGTCATCAGCTTCCAATAAAAATTTGGCAAAATCTTTTTTAATAAAAACTTTGGACTTTTTAGCACTGTACCCGTCCGCTTGCTTTTTAATATATGCTACCAAATTTGTATATTTTTTAATATCAATATTCCGTTTCAGATTTAGTTCAGACCTTAACATTGAGTAAAGTGTTCATAATGTGGAAACTTTTAGATCTTTCTTACCCTCGAAATATGCAAGTAAAACTTTCTCATTAACATGTTTAATTTTCTTCTCATCACACCACGTAACAAATTTTTCGTATGCCAAATCATAAACTGCCTTTGACTTTTTGGGAATTACTGATAATAGAGCATTACCTGCTGCCTCTTCAATATCGTTTGGTAGCTCTTCAGAACTTGAATGACTCATTTTTTAAAAATAAAACTAAAAATATATCAATCTCGCTAAAAACCTTCCGTCTAGACTTTTTTACAAAATGTCAAACTGACAACTAACATGAAGTAACAGCAACAATAGCTATTTATGCCATTAGTTATATGTCAAAATTAGAAAAACTAAATTTATGTTTTCCAAATTTTTATCAATTATATTAAATTTTATTTTTTTATTACTTTCTTCAAAATTAGAAAAAATCTTGTATGCAATACGTTACGAAATGAAATTTTGTGTAACGCGTGAGATTTTTGCGGAACGAACGAAGTGAGTTTCGCAAAAACTCACAAGTTGGCATAAATAGCTATTGTGCAACCCGACATAAATGTATCATATTTATGCCTATTTGATGATTTTTTACTTTTGTATAGGTCGGTCGGATCGCCGATTAGCATTTTGGCACCTCGCTTATCATCATCAGACTACGCAAATCTTCAAAGATTTTTTTAGTATTCAAAATCTTCCATTCTCGCAAATCATCCCAATACGCAATAATTGATTGTTTGGTATTGAAACACTTCATTTAGGATCGAATTCATTCGAATACCAGAATCAAATAATATTTCTAGATTTTAAGTTCAAATGGTCCCTTTTTAAAAAAATGTTTAATTAAAAACGCAAGAACCTATATCGGATTGCTCTATCGATATGACTCTCCGTCAACGACGCTGTTGCATAAAAGATAAATTAGATCCTAATGATCGGTAGTCACAAGTACTACTCCTTTAACAACGCGCTCTCTAGTTTGAAATTGCAAGCGATTCTGTACGCAGCTGACATAAGATTAAATAAGTTGTGTGGCCGAAGTTGGTTAAGATGTCAGTCTCTGTAGCGCAACTGTTACAGCGTTCGAGACATTGAATAAAATAACTACAGTCCTCTTAAACTGAAGTTTAAATCTAGGTTTAAAACGAAGAATAATTCTAAAATCGTAGAAATGGTTAATTTATAATGTGGGATTGACATCAAAGATCAATTTAAGAGTAATCAACCGGGTTAAAGCTTGTTATGTTACCTTATATTAAGTTATGACCAGGTAAAACTTTTAACTCGAATTTTGCTGTTAATTCTACATTATAAATCGACCGTTTCTGACATTGCTAAGATTTAAGAATCAGCTTCTGGTTTAAACCTAGATTTAAGAAGACTTTGTAAAATTGAGCCTAAAAGAAGGAGTGTGGATACTACTTTCATATTTCTACGGGTACGATAGAAATGACGTTTTTATCCTCCCTATATTGTAAAAAACGCATTTTGACACTGTTTTGAAGGACGTAAGTAACAATTGCCAAAAAGGTATCGATTGCTCTTGACGACGGGTTGTAACTCAACTTACCACCCTTGGGTGGTAATAATTTATGCCATATAAAAACAATGATTTATAAAAATTTAGTAATCTTAAGTGATATGAATATTAATAGTACAATTATTACAATTTTGAACATTATTTACAAAACTTGGATAAATGTTTTCTCGATTTTTCTCAATTTGTATGAAATGTTCTGACTCCATAATTTCTCCATCTCTAATCAAGTTTTCTATAACCTACTCTTGAAGTTCTGCAGAAGACTTCTGGCTTCGTAATATAGTATAACATTTAATTTGCAACTTCCTTTTTATTTTTGACGCTCTTCGCTATATAACTTTCCGCAATAGTTGCAGATTTCCATCCGCCATGTCGCTTGAGAGCTAAGACATCCACTCCAGTATTCGCTAATAAAGTGGCCGACGTTCTTCTAAGGGAGTGTCCAGTATACTCCTTAAAGTTCTAAAAGTTCATAAATTTAGCAATTTTACTTGGAATTAAAGAAATAGAGTTTTTCCCGAGAGGCTGGTTTAAGCACTTTCCAAGAAAAAAGAATGATCTTTCGGCAGTGAATAACTTTGTCATTTATGCTTAGAATAATAAATCAGTTTATTGAATCTATTAAATTAAGAGCATCCGACAGAATTTTTAAACTCTTCTCCAAGGTTACCAGCTCCATGCAAAACATTACATTTTTTCAATAAAAAAAAGACTTGTCTACTCGCTGATAAATATTTTTCACATATATTTAATATAAACCGCTAAAAAAATTACATTTAGAAAGACTTATTTCATTCTGCCATATATATATTTTCATTATATTACTTGTAAATTATGAGATTAAAAAAAAACCAATGCCCTTTTTCCAAAACAAAATTAAATTCCTTTTTCAACTATCCATAATTTGTCGTAGTCCAGCATAATGCAAAGGCCGTCGAGTCCCCTTCTATCTGGCATGAAAAATGACTTTGTCAACAGTGCCTTTCCTATGGCTTTGAACTTCTTATAATAAATTTTGTCGATATCGATCCAGGTTTAATTTATTTATTCCTCATTTATCAAGCTAAAATAATAAATTTGTTACAGTTGAGGACACTGATATTATGAACATTTTGGTGAATGGAGGAAGTGGTTAGTTCGGGAGACACCTATTTAATGTGGTTTTAGCTAACGACGCACTCTTTTTCATTAGTCGAAAGTCTGAGAAGTAAATTTTGAGTAAGGATAAATGACTAAATTATTAAGTTGGTTTAGTTTTAAAATCTCTTTATTTATTCCAATATATCAGGTGTTTCAGAATAAGATGCTGATCGTTAACGGTGTGAATTCTTAGGTGATTTTAAGAAGAAAAGTTATATTGAGAAAAAACAGTGGCGTACATAATATTTTTCAAAAATGTCTAGTTCAAACCCCTTCAGGACGCCACTGGTTAAAAAAATTTAAAATGGCTATTGATGCTTCGAGGGCATGTGTGAAAAATTCATAAAAATATCTAGAAAGTTGTTAAAGTTATGATAGAAAAACGATTTTTTTCTTAAAACTTTAACGCCCTGTAGTTCGAAAGTTAATTTGAACTTTTCTTCTCAAAATCATCTAAGGATTCACACCGTTAAGGATCATCATCTTATTCTGAAACACCCGATATTGTAACATGTCAGGTTCTATTACTAACTGAATCTAATGATATAAATCATATAGATACATTGAACATAATAATATATAACGTTACAACACATAGATACACAACAATGCAACGCCCCGTTGGAGCTGGTGTTGGCTTAAGGTAATGATACCTGGCTTTTAGTTCTCTTACTATGGATAGTTCCAGTAGCCTATTACTGACATAAGGAAATTGGTTTTGAATAGTTCTTGAAGGTTTTAAATGACTTAATCGCTAGCTTAATGGAATAATTATAATAATTATCATTTTTTCACCCCCAGCGGTCCATGACGCCCTTCTTAGTCCCGATATTAGAAATAACCAGTAGCATACTGCATTTTTTTATTCACTAAATTTCGCACATACTTTTTTTGTTATACCTATGCCCACTCCGAGGATCGAACCCGGACCGCCACGGTTGAATGCCACTGCCGCGGTAAAAAAAAATATTTACTATGATTCAATCTCTGTCTGTTGTTTCAGTAGATTGTGTGTTCCCTTCTGATCTATCGCTTCATGGCATCTCGTACTTTATCTTGGGACTTCGAGTACCGGTTGTGCACCTATGAATATTTGTTTGGAACTCTTATTTGCAAGCTCGTCGGCGTTTTCATTTCATGTAATACCTTCGTGTCCTGGTACCCACTGCAGTGTTATTTTTTACCAGGGCAACTAATTCCTATTTGCATTTTCATATCAGTCTCGAGGTCACATAGGTGCACGTTAATGCTTTAAGAGATGCTTGACTGTCAAGGCATATAAGGATCTACTTATTGAAGTAAGTCCCCTTGTTGTTTTCACACGCACATTGTAGAATTGCATAAAATTCCACTTAGAAGACTGTAGGAGACTTACCCAGATAGAAATAAATGTTATTCTCTGGTCTTACTCCCTGTATCCTTGCACTATTGCCTTGATATGTTAGTTTAATGCTTAAAATAAACAAGGCCAAACATGTCTTCTGTGCTATTGTAACCTTATAACCTGCATATCTACTACATATATTTATATATATTTTGTGGGCTATTTGTATTTTTTTATACATGCCTATTTATAAAAACTCTAAGGAGTATCACGAACATAAAATATAGGTATATAAAAAGCTTGAAGGATATAAAAGGGTCTTTCTAAAGTAGTATTATTTTTGTCTTTCAGAATTTATTTTCCTTTTTAGTAAAAAGCATCTTATTCTGTAACATTGAAAAATGATAAAAATAAATTAAATCTTTACGATAAGAATATTTGCTGATTATATATTTCGCTAGTCGAGTGCTATAATGTTCAATTAGCATACTTTACACTTTGCCATAAATAGCTATTTATACAATTAGTTGCGAAATGAGTGTCTTTTAGGCACGCGACGTGAATTGTCCTACTCGGCTTCGCCTCGTAGGACAACACGTCAAAGAGACTAAAAGACATTGTTTCGTAACGAGTTGTATACAATATTTTTTCTACTGAGGTTTTTTAATAAAAAACTTAATTTTACTAACATTTTATTACCTATGTTTCATTTACACCTTTCATGTCAAAAAAATCGACAGTTGTCAAAAACAAAATTCAATTTTTTTGTCAAAAACTGCGACAAATATAAAAGTAAAAATGAGTGATTTAGAGGACTCAGACATTGAAAATGCCGCAAATGATGCAATGGTGTACCTTGTTTCCCAAAAATCAAGAAGTTTGTATGAGGGCACATACGAAAAATTCAAAAAATGGTGTGAAGAAAAAAAGGTAAAAAAGTCTTTTTGGCATATTTTTCACTATTATCCGATGCCTATAAGCCATCAACTTTGTGGAGTACTTACTCAATGCTTCGAACGATGGTTTATTTGAATAAAAATGTTGAGATGAAGACATTTACAAACCTAATCGCATTTTTGAAAAGAAAATCTACGGGGTATAAGCCCAAAAAGTCGAGAGTTTTTTCTAAAGGACAAATAGAAAGGTTTGTCAAAGAAGCAGACGATAAGAACTTTTTATTGGACAAAGTCATACTTATTGTGGGAATCTCTGGAGCATGTCGCAGAGAAGAACTCACATATTTAAATATGAATAATATCGAAATTTCGGAGTCTTTAATTAAAATATCCATTCCAAACACTAAAACAAATATTGCAAGAAGCTTTGTAATTAGCAAATGCTCTATTGACGGCATCAACTTCTTGAATATTTTCCGAAAGTACGCGCAGTTACGTCCAGCACACATAACCCATGAAAGATTTTTTATCGCATACAAAAACTCCAAATGTTCCAGACTTCCAGTGGGTATTAATACCATTGGAGCAACACCAAAGAAAATAGCTGAGTTCTTGGAGCTTCCAAACGCTAAAGAATATACAGGCCACTGCTTTCGAAGATCTTCAGCAACTTTTTTAGTTGACTCTGGAGCGGATATATTGATGCTAAAGCGACATGGAGGTTGGCAGTCAAATACCGTGGCTGAGGGGTATATAGAAGATTCTTTAGAAAATAAAAGAAAAATTTCCGAAAAAATTCATGGTCAAAAATCTTTGGACGCTAACAACAAACGTGTTAAATGTGATGAATCCGAGTGTTCTACCAGCTCTACTAGTGGCATGGGTTTAATTGATATTGCTGTTGCAGATTCTATTACTATTCAAAGTTCAAATTCCTCATCAATTTTACAAAGAGAAATATCTCAACGAACTGTTTTAGGTTACCCCAGCATTAATTTTAATAATATAAGTAACTGTACTGTTAATATTTATAATAAATAGGTAAAACTATAGTCTGTGTTTATACTTGTTACTTTTAAGCACGTTGTTCCTGGTAACGTGCTTAAAAAAATTTTAAGCACGCTGCGCCTAAAAGGAGGTTATTAAAAAATCATAATGACAATCAAAAAGAGGTTACTATAAAACGTCAGTAGAAAAACAATTTTAAAAAATTGGTCACCGTATCTTGTTTCTAAAACACAATGAGTCTGTAAGTGATTAATTTTTATATGAATTACTATCTACCTTATAAAGTAATTTTTACGTAATTTCAAATTTTTTATTTCTCAACATAAAAATAACGAGTATTATACAAAATCTAAAAGTGCTAATAAAACAAAATGGCTTCAAAGAAAAAAATTTTTGAATTAAAATTTAACAATATTGCCGAGAATGCTGGAAAATATTCCCATTATTTCGATGGCCCACGTGATGTCGTTGGCCCATGTGATATCGATGGTATAATTTGAGTGTCAAAATTTTCTTTTGTGGGTGCATTTTTCTTTTCTTTAGATAATAAGGGGGCAAAAATCTTAGCATCATTGTATTGCTTAAAAAAGGTAGATATTAACTGGGAGTCTACTGGCGGCATAAACTTAAAAAGTTTCTTTAAATAAACAATTTTATCGAATGGTAACAATGATTCTTTGGGAGAACTGCACACCTATACAGATGGAAGAGTTGCTAAGGTAAAAAGTTCCAGAATGTCCGCTTTTTTCTCGTAGTGTAGCTTTAAACACGATGTGACAGTTAACTCTGTTAGTATTATAATGTTCCAACAACAAGAAACCTTCCTTCCTATTGGCTGAAGGTGATAGAACATTATAAAATTATGCGATTTTTAAATTATTTACATGGAACAATATAGTATTGAGTTTAGACGGAAAAGCTGGCACATATAACAGCAAAAGTCTATTCGTATAGAACAATATGCCTCCGAAAAACTATATTCTGTATTTAACTCGTTTCCCGCTAAAAGTGGTGATAGAATATGATAACACTCGACCAGCGATTTGTAATTTTATTCGGTAGATATAAATACCTTTTATAAAAAACTATATAATAGTTCATAGCGCCTTACTGAACTAACGCGACGATTAGAACTACATATTTTGTTACAAAATATTTTTGTTCATTGAGAGATACTGAAGTGTGTTTTGTTAAATTATTTTTAGAAGTCTTGGAGCCATGCCATGGCAAACTTATTATACAAGGTGTAAAAGCTTCGATACTCAATAAACTCTACGAAACTGTATTAAAAAATACAAAGCCGTATTTAAAAAAGCACACGTTATGATTGTACCCGTACACATTTTGTTACATCTCCAAATTGTGCAAATTTTCTTTATTTTAACCTTCACTTATTGTCTCTTAATGTTAACGTGAGTGTGGAATTTGTAACACTCAGTATATTCAGTTAGTACTTAAATCAATAGACATTACATTACTACAAATAACTACCTGCTTGGTAATATGCCAAATCGAGCACAAAATTCAAATTCTTTTATAATTGATGTAACTACTACAAAATGTTTTAAACATTATTATACTATTTTAAAGAAAATACAAGCATAGTTCATGCTACGTTTTTATTTTACACGTATTTTAAACGGAGAGTATTATAATTGAATAACATCGTTCACCGGTGTAACTGTTCCCTATACAAGGATAACTAATTTATGTGGAAAATCCTTACACTTTAAGTGGATCCACACGCGCTAAAATTTCACATGTTAAATTGCGGTTTTTTTGAAAATTACAAAAAAACTAAGCAAGATTTTGCATTTCTGTTTTCACCAAAGGAAAGGTGGTATATATGTGGGTGTGAGAAAGTTATCTTAATGCAGAAAAAAGAATTGAGAAAAAGTTCATTGTAATTTAAAATTGGGATTTTTTTTTGTAAAAATAACATTCTCACATTGTCCAATATCTGTTAAAAAAAATTTTTAAAAGTTTTAAAAAACCGCCAATAAACATGGTAATGATTCGGGTTAAGAGAAAGTAATGTTTTCGCATGGAGCTGGTAACTTTAGAAAATATTGTTCGGATCCACTTAATTACCGTAGTTTAAATATACAAAAACGAAATCAAGAATATTTTCCTTCCAGAAGAATATCAAAATGTGTTTTAAAGATGAGCAAGAATAAGCAAAAACTAAAATAAGATTATTTTTTAACTAAATGAACCCACGCTGGCTCTGTTTTTTTTTAAGTATAAAATTTTTATGCAGCGTCAAATTATTCAAACAAAAAGCTTTCAGCTTTTGAAGTCAGGAATAAGGAAAAGCAAATAACCCAGAAGGGAATGGCTAAAATGCCATTAAAATCCTTTAATTTAATTAAATAAGTGACTATAAATGCAAATTCAAAATAAATATTAAACGCTTGCGTTTAGGCGGTCGTATTGTTAAGCAAACATTTTTAGAAAATTTTAAAAAATTGGTTATTTGTTCCTGTTTATGTACAGGGTGTCCAGTAGGTATGGGGTGAAATCTCGGGAGCATGTACAGAACGTTAAATCAAGTATAGTTTGTAATATATTTTTTTCTATAAAAGGCCCCTACCGTGATATAGGCTCCTAGGGGGAGACAAAGCAGTTAACCTTTCTTCATATTAATTTTTAAACCACACGGAATATTTTAATACAATTTTGGCATTTTGTACACGGAATAGGTAGTTGGATAGGAGCTAATGTCTTAGAAAAGCCAATAACTACAGGTCAAAGACAAAATCTATATTATCTACGTTTTGTAAAAGAAAAATTATATAAAAATAAATATTTCTTTATACATAGATAAAAGTACATTAAGAATTTGTTCATATAATAAAAGTAACAAGTTAACAAACAAGGTAAATATATAAATAAATAATAAATGAATTTAATAAAGGCTTTAGCCTTTATTAAATTCAACAGACAATTATAAAAAAAATGTTAAATGACGGCGAGATCTAGCACTGCTATTCATCTAACCGTCTTTATATACAATATACTTTTGTAAATAAACAAATTACAACAATAAAAAGTACATTATTAGAATAATCAGCTGAAGCTGTGTCCATATACTCCCGAACTGAATAAAAGCAGTGACGCCGAGAGAGTTTTTAATGAGTGATTGGAACTTAGAATTACTGAGCAGCTTTGCAGTATCAGGCAGTGCATTGTACAATGAAATATTTAAAGAGTTATCCCTAGCTTTCTTGGAGCTAAAGCTATGAAGTCTGATTAAGTCAGAAAGAACCTCTTTCGAGCAGTTGATATAGAGACAAGAGAGGCAAAATTCCAAATCTTTTCAAAATGAGCATTACCAATCACTCGAACAGCTTTCTTTTGCTGTCTATATATTAATATGTATAACTTTATACTTCAAAAAAGGTACCTTCCAAATGTTTCGAAACAATTGAAGGGTTTCTTTTTTAAAGTAAAATGTTGATAGCATCCAAAAATATCATTGTTAATTCGATGCCCTGCCAGCTGTCAAAAATTCGTTCATGTATATATTTCTTCCTGTTATGTGACAATAACTACGTTCGGTTTTAAAAAATCGAGCAGAGCCAGTAGAAGCAGCAGCAAGCAGATGTCACGTGATATTCGAGCTAAACCAGTGCGTAGTATGTACCGAACCCATGTTAGCGTTTGTAGAGATTTAGAGTTCCAATTAAAATTCCTAAATTAAAATTAACCTCACTATCTCATTCAAAAATTCTTAATCCACATTTTAGTTAAAATATGTTCTCGTTGTAAAGTAAGTATATGGCTAGGGCGATGACGTCTTATCCAGCTGGATCCAGACTTTAGGCTCGATTGCCTTGCCAACTTAACAATATGTGTAGTTATAAGATCTAAATAAAAAAAAATATGCCATAGAAATTTTGAGTTAAATTTAAATTTTACAAACCCGCTTTTATAAAATATTCCCGACCGAAACATTTTAATTTGGTGTAAAATTATTAATCAAAAACATATGATTAATAAATATCAGTGTAGATGTGTAAACATATCAATGATTGAACTTTTATGAATAATGTGTAAATGCCTAAAGAATATCAATACTTTCATATTCGCATGGAAAATAAATTTTAATTCCAATACAGAGCCATATTTTTAAATTACATGCTTTGACTTCTCGTAAAGTTTGAATAGAACATAAATCAACTTTAATATAAAAGGCGAGTGTTGTTGCATAATACCTGTGAGAAAATCAGAAATGTTTAAATGCTGTGTATTTTTAAATAATGCTCATGCTGAGTAAATGTATGCTAATCGCATTATAAAATGGGGTTGAAATATTTTAGTTCTATTTCTGAGAAATTTTATTTTATTTTTAACAAAATGTATATAGGAAAAATATTGGAAATTTGTATTTTTAATAAAATAGTTATACATTTATATTCTATATAAATATATGTTTCTACTCCCACATGGAAATTTGCTGTTTCCTTTACACTAAAGTGATCGGATAAGTGAGCTATTCCGGTTAGCTGAACGGATAGGATTTCATATCCATCCTAGTTAGGATATGAAACTAACCAAACACAGTGGTCAGTTATATGCTTCAAAAATTTGTAAATCTATGAGATGAAATTTGCTCTTTTTTAATTTAAATCAAAACATTTATCCCAGAGTCTGTACATACACAATTTTTTCTTAAAGAGTACACGATATGGTGCGAAAATGGAAGGTATAATAACAAAATATATTTCTACCAAATTATTGTTATTTTCTGACCGAACTAATGATTTGCTCACTTTCTTATTTCAAAAAGATCTTTATTTTCACTTAATTCTAGACAATTACTACAAGCTTAATTGTATAATATGTACTATATACCTACCAAATAAACGTTTTTTTACTAACCTTGGTTACTTTTTTCCATATAAATAATTTATTATTATTATAAATATGTTGTACATCGGGATATTTTCTGATATATTTAGAACGGGGATTTAACCTCAATTGATCTTAAAACTTTTATTATACGCAAAAAACATAGAAAATTAACTGGTAATTCTTCCTTAAATGGTGGAACATGAAGATGAGTACATAAAATCCGATAAAACAGACGAAATTATGAGATTTTTAGAAAAAAAATGCATTATTTACTTTTTAAGGTTATGTTATTTCTAGTTACAGTATTGCCACTTCTCTTTCCACGTTAACAGTATTGCTAGTTTGTAAATTGGCGATTAGTTAGAAAAATTTTACCATAGCAAACGTAAAAAATCCATTTTTAACTGTTTAAAACGGATTCTACAGCTATTTTGTTGTACTTTCGGAGTTATAATTTTTACGCAAGCAGAAATAAACCCGGACTAACCTTATTTCTTCTGTGCATTTTAGTAAAACAATCAAAATACCTACCTATGGTTGAGAAAATTAATTGTTCATTTTTAATAATACATATATCGCTTTTTGTCTGTTATTCTGAAAAAGCCAAATGTGAGAAAGATAGATATATTTAGAGTGATATAAGAAATTACCCAAATCGATAAATATGTTACAGTGTAATTTGGTCCATGAGTTTGCCATCAAAATTAATTTTTGTTCAATTGTTTTTTATTATCGTTCTCACAAGTTCATGGTCAACTTAAAATACAAGTTATGATGTCTAATTTAAATATATTTTTTAAAATTCTTAGTATAAAGTTCGGAAATTGAGTCGTAGAAAAAATATACTGTACAACTCGAGTAGATTGTCCATATTGCGCTCGGAAGTTTAAGCACTCCACCTACGGCGTCGTGCTCAATTTACTTCCTCGTGCGATATGTACATCATATCCACTCTTGTTGGACAAACTACTAATTTTCAACTCTCATATATTTGCTGTTTCCTTTACACTTAAGTGACGAAAAAAGTAGGCTATTCCAGTTAACTGTACGGCAAAATTTCATATTCAATACTGTCAGTGCTGCACAGCGTTGCAGCCATTAAAAATAAAATTTCCATTTTTTAATGAAAAATTCTACGAATGCACACAACACAAAAAAAGTATTTTTTTTAGCAGATTATAACCACAAGTGATCTTAACGAATATAACACTGGTGCGTAAAAATGTCCCTTTTCCCTTTGGAAAAAGATAGTAACCAGTTTATTTATGATATTTCAACATTTTTGACGTTTCTACACTTAAACTGGACCTCGGTTTAAATCATAGATGTTCTTTTGCCCAATTGTATGAAGTCGATGTAATTCGAGGTCCAGTTTAAATCGAGGAAATGTCAAAAATGGTAATTGTATAATGTGGGATGGATAACAAAGTTCCAGTTAAAAGTGATCTATCTGGTAATAACTTATAATTATTATATAATATAACATATTATAACAAGTTATGACCAGGTTGATTGCTCTTAAATTGAAGTTTGCTGTCAATTTCACATTATAAATCGACCATTTCTGACTATCTACGATTTTAGGCTTATTCTTCGATTTAAACTTGGGTGTAAAAGAACACAAGGACAAGTTTAGTATTATTTTTCATTCAGACAGAAACAGATATTAAGCAGATGTTTAAGGGTTGACATAGTAGTTAAGTAAAAAAAATTCTATTTTAAAAAAAGGGGCCACTATCAATGGAAAGTAAAAACAAAAATGTCCACATTCCCTGGATAGATTATAGCAATTTCTAAAATTTCTTGGGGCTCACCATTTTATACAGGGTCCTGCGCCTCACCTCCCGTCTTCTGTAGCTCACTTATTAATTAAGTTAAGATTATGATGTTTTGCAAGCTTTACCTGTACCCTAGGGTGCATTTCAGGAAAATATTTATGTTTATACAGGGTGTTCCAAAAAATTGTGACGTCATAAGGATATGTTTTTTTAGATTACATGCCATATATTTTCTTACTTATTTGGATGCATCTTGCAGTTGCCTACATACCCCTAAAATTTTAATGAAATCGGTTCAGTATTATAGGCGAAAAAAAATAAAAACTAAAAAAAATCAGTTTTGCACCACTGGTTTTAAAAATTAATAAAAATTAAAAATAATGTCTCGCTAATAAAATTATACAAAGGTACTTAATAAATAAGGTCTCACAGTTTCGTTAACTAAGTCGGATTATTACGAATTGTACAGGGTGTCCAAAGTTTAGTGTCAAACTTTGCAAACTTTAAAGCAATTTATTTTTCTTATTTCAAATTGGAACCCCTGTATATTATTATATCATTCGATGCAGAATTAAAATTCAAACATTTGTTCTAATTACAACCCTATCGCAATTTCTAACGCATTAAGACTTATTTGCAGAAACTCATTTTTATCAACTATTCCACCAGTGATTATTATATAATAAATAGCAAAGGTGGCTTTAAAAACCAATTTATTGATAATAAAGTTTACTAAAAGGACAAATAAAAATTCTTTTAGTATGCTTCTAATATGAAAATCATATCTACGAGCTCTTCTTGGTTGTATTCCATCACAAAAAATAATATAGCTTAAATAATTAATAATAATCTCACAATATTTGAAAGTATAAAATAACTAAAGTCAAAATGGGCTTTTGTCACTTCAATAAACTTTAATATCAATAAATTGTTTTTCAATGCCACCTTTGATATTTATTATATAATAATGACTGGTGAAAAGGTTGATAAAACGAGTTTTCTGTAAATAAGTCTTAATGCGTTAAAAATTGCGATAGGGTTGTAATTAGAACAAATGTTTGAATTTTAATTCTGCATCAAATGACATAATAATATAGAGGGGTTCCAATTTGAAATAAGAAAAATAAATTGCTTTAAAGTATGACACTAAATTTTGGACGCCCTGTACAATTCGTATTAATCAAACTTGGTTAACGAGATTTTATTACCTTATTTATTAAGTACCTTTGTAGAATTTTAATAACGAGGCATTATTTTTATTTTTTATTAATTTTTAAAACCAGTGGTGCAAAACTGATTTTTTTTAGTTTTTATTTTTTTTCGCCTATAATACTGAACCGGTTTCATTAAAATTTCAGGGGTATGTAGGCAACTACAAGATGCATTCAAATAAGTAAGAAAATATATGACATGTAATCTAAAAAGATAAATCCTTATAACGTCACACCCTGTATGAACAAAAATATTTTCCTGAAATGCGCCCTAGGATGCAGGTAAAGTCTGCAAAATATCAAAATCCTAACTTAATTAATAAGTGAGCTAAAGAAGACGGGAGGTGAGGCGCAGGACCCTGTATAGGAGTAAAAAATGTCTTATCTAAAAACATGCGCAATCAGTAGTCGCAGAGATTGATGGAGGCCTAATTTTAATTTTAGAAAAAAAAATTGCATACACTGAACATATGGAAAATTAATTTTAAACACGCCAATATAATTAGTAAAATCAATAATATTTTTTAGTTTTAACAAAAACAAAATATGAAGAAACTCACAAACTTTAACACAAAAATGAAATAAAATACTAATAATCCTTTTATTACAAAAAATTTTCAATATTATCGAATCCGTTTTATAGCTACCCATTAAAGTCGCTATGTTGAAAATGTAATGTCTCTTTACACTATAAACGACGTATTTCAAATTTTTAAATGGATAGTTAACGACGTCATTGAAGTTTTTGTTGCACAACTCGTACACACAGATAACAACGTAGTATAGATATCGTGAAATTCCTATTTTTAAGAAAACAGCTATTTACTTATTTTTAATTCGATTAAGTTTCAATGACCTACGGTAAAATCAAAATGGGGTTTCAATGAAAAAAGACCAAAATACTCATTTTAATACGGGGAGGGGCTCAGGTATGCATGAGGGTGGAAAACAGTCGCTAACAAAATTTAGAGAAGAATTAACCTACTAATTAAATTTGTAAATTAAATTATTTATTTTATCTTTTTTATTTAACCCACGTTCAAATTCAATTTCATAGTATATCATACTATATCTACGAGGGTATCGAAAGGCAACAATTCCAATATTTTTTCACTTAAATTCCAAGTTGTATCTTTGAATTCCGAGATTCGGACATCCTAGTTACAATACGGAATTTCGATATATAAATTTTAAAAGACAAATGGTTCACGCTGATTTAAAAAGATTTATTGTTTTATTAGCAGAACTTAGGGGGTTTAAATAAAATAAGTAAAACCTCATAATTTCCTGTATATTTTATACCGCTGCACAAAGGCGAATTTTGGCTAAATCTTGGCATCTATTGTATTGCAGTTATTGAATTAGAATAATTTAATGTGAAAAGGACTTTATCTGAAAACCAAGTCTTAAAAATCAGTATTTCTTATATTCAAAAAGGCTCTGTTTAATAAATATTCTAGTTTAAAAATTACGATTTTAATACAGTGTCTTTAAATATTAGTATTTTCAATTGTATTTCTATGTTAAATTTTTGGAAAATTTTGTTAAACTGCTATGAAGCTTATTGGAAGTATTAAATAAAATTTAAAAATACTTACTTACTAGATAACCTTATTATATTATATATTTTGGTTAAAACAACAAAGATATATTTTTACACACCCAGAAATGACTCAATGCTATCGTGGAAATTCTTAAGGGGAATACACAAAATGCCTTTTCCTTTATGCTGGACAGTCAGGGGCCGGAGTGGGTCTCGGACGTACCTACATACAGGGTGTTACAAATTCGACATACCAGCATTAGAATCTCGCAAACCATACGGGTTAAAGAAACGGTTAAATGGGGGCAAAGTTGTGCAATTCGGTGCTGATTATAAAGCCGCTTTAAAAGTTTTTAAATTCCGAATACTTCCTATTTTATTCGAGAAAAACCGAAATTTTGTAAAAGCGTTTTTATTTTTTCCTGAGCTTATTTGACTAGCTATTTAAAAATAAATGACACTTTGTCATTGCCACTTTTTCTCTTTTATAAAATGACGTTACTAAACTAAAGATCCGCCGTTTCTTCTCCGAGCGGCCATCACCAACTTTACCTTTTTAAATACGGACCTGGATTTTCTTAACCGGTTTTTAAACCCTCCTACCTCCAAAACATAATGGCGATATTACTTTCTCATAATGATGAATTGTCCTTGCTTATTTTTTTAAATTCATATTTCTTACACTTCTTGTCAGTCAGGTCCTGGCAACGAAACACAATATTAATTAAAAACTTTATTTAAAACATTCATACATAAGTAATATAATTTATTTTAGAAGAATTTTCTAATAATTATAAATCCTAATTTTCTAAATGTTCAAAGAGATTGCCGTTTTGCTCAATACACGATCGATTTTTCTTCCAATTTTGGCGACAGCCCTTTCAACCGATGTTCTCCTTATCCTACCAAATGCAACCTGTAACTGTAAGCGTTCTTCCAGTTCTTCCATGGTATCTACGTCATTTTTATAAACATTTTTTAAAGACCCCATAAAAAGAAATTCAGTGGCGAAATATCTGGCGACCTCGCTGGCCATTCTATTGCCACACCATTTCCGATCCACCTATCAGGGAACTCTTCATTTAAGAACAATTTTACTGTCCTGGTATTGTGCGGCGGCGCCCCATCTTAACATGAACTTTAGACAAACTTTTTTATGAAACTTATTAGTAAAAGTTTTAAATAAAATAAAGTTTTTAATTAATATTGTGATTCGTTGCCAGGACCTGACTGACAAGAAATGTAAAAAATATGAATTTAAAAAAATAAGTAAGGACAATTCATCATTATGAGAAAGTAATATCGCCATTACATTTTGAGGGTAGGAGGGTTTAAAAATCGGTATAAAAAAATCCAGGTCCGTATTTAAAAAAATAAAGTTGGTAATGACCGCTCGGAGACGAAACGGCGGATCTTTAGTTTAGTAACGTCATTTTATAGAGGAGAAAAAGTGGCAATGACACAGTGACATTTATTTTTAAATAGCTAGTCAAATAAGTTCAGAAAAAAATAAAAACGATTTTGCAAAATTTCGGTTTTTCTCGAATAAAATAGAAAGTATTTGGAATTTAAAAACTTTTAAAGCGGCTTTATAATCAGCACCGAATTGCACAACTTTGCCCCCATTTAACCGTTTCTCTAACTCGTATAGTTTGCGAGATTCTAATGCTGGTATGTCCAATTTGTAGCACCCTGTATAGCCGAAGTAATTAATCAATTTTTTAGTGAGGTGGTGACTCTAAATACTAAAAAATTAGTGCTTTGTGTGCTTTTCTGTGACATTAGGGTCCACGGGTATGCCTGTAGGATACGTGGTCCATGCGGTTGCAACTTCAAAAAATTAATAAACTGAGTCGAACCAAATATTCTTTAAAAATTTGTTAAGTTTTTTTAATATCAATTTTTAAAATTATTGTATTAATAAAAACAGACAATAAATTGGGCTCAAATACGTTCCGGCCAAATTGTGTTAAAACTTTACTAAGTAAGATTTAACTTTTTCAATTTTTTAATCTTTACGAATGAAAAAATTGGGGAGGTTACTCATATATGTATTCCACCATATTGAAGAAATATTAAGAACGTTTCTTATAGGTCAGAAGCCTAGGATAGAGTAAAATAGGCATTGTTTTGCGTTGCAAACTTAGGAAAAATGTATTACGTTAAACGGTAGAAACTGAATCCATTTTCAAATTCCAAAAAAAATGCCTTATATCAAATTTAGTTATAACGTATTACAACTTCCCATAAAATAGCACACTTTCCAAAGTGACCCACTTTTCATTCTTTACACAAAATGTCTGATAATAATGGAGGTGTATTGTTTTTCAGAGCCACGTTTATGCAAAGGCATGGAAACAAAGGAATAAAGGTAATGACTGTTCTTCTTTGTGACAGAACTTCAATGAAATAGGAAGGTGCGTCGTTGTTGTATCAAGAAGCCGAATTATTATTGTAAATGTATGTATGTAACGTATATTTACATTATAATAATCATCGTATAATTAAATTTATACAAAAGAAAAAGAAATATAATGTTTTAGAAAAAATTGATTTTTCAATTAGAAAATAATAATTTATAAAAAATTTCACCGGTTATTAAGTTTTTTTTTAAATATTACAATGAACATAAAATATAATCATACTCACAAGTATTGTGATGGAAGCAATGAAATGTGTATCATATATTTTTAAGTACTATTTAAAACAAACCTATTTTATTTTTATTAATATAATGTTTTATTTAAAATACTAAAACACTGTAAAAATATGAATGTTTAAATAATTGAGAGACAAATACAGGGTGATAAATTAGGAAAGTGTAATTTTTCGATTAAACTCTCCTCACTATAACACTACGACGTTTATTCAAAAACCCCGAGAACTACTTTTTACAATTGAACCAGTGATACTTGTAAAAGCCATAAATTAAGAGAATGTATGTATAGAAAGGATTGGCATCCCCGTGAAATTGTGTTAAAATTGCACTATTTCAGTTATTACTAAGTATTGTGGAATTAAAATTCATACAAAGTAAACTAGGCCAAGACCAAATAATAAGCCATTAAATGCTTTAAACCGCGTTCAAATATATGTGATAATTCCTGAGATATTTAATTTCAAATATAAACCAAAAATTGTCCTTATATGTTGCAAGGTGTCAGCAGTTTATATTAATAAAAGATAACGAAAGCATTTTGAGTGTTTCTTGTGTATTCCAAATAAAATAAATATTATCATAAGTCCTCGTTGTAAACCTAAAACCTTGCTAAAACCAAAATATTAGTCAATCGTTTAAGTTTCAACTTTGGAACAAAAAATTATGTTCAGTTTAGACATGAAAATGTTGTCTTTATAAATGTAACGTCGCTTTAACTTAAAGCCCTTAATAGGCGAGAGAAAACAGTTTGCTTCGTTTTATATAGCACTATAATGGGGAATCATGTTTCGAACTTTTATTACAGTAAACAGATGGAAAAGAAACACTTTCGGATATTTTCTTATCGATTTTCGTATATAGCAATAAAAGCTTTTACTTTATGTACGATAATATTTAACCTTTTCAAGTACAGTGAAGCTATCAATCACGGCATTTACTAAGAGAGTCATATTAGTCCGGGGGTACGAGATCAAAGAAAAAAATGTTAGAGGTCTATTTGGCATGTTTTGTTGAACTTTTGATAAAACTAGTAACTTGGCAGAGGCAAGCAATAAAATAGGCAAATCCTAATATTTAAAACTAGTTTTTTTCAATACTACTTCTATATTTTGCTAGCCTTCTATTAGGTTGAAATGATAATTTTTAACCTACCAGACAACTTTAATTGGATGTAGAATTTAAAGACTTTTGCATTTTCGCTGCAAAGTTTTTTATATAGACAAGCAGAGAAGTTTCAATTCTAAAGAAAATCATCACAGCATTCTTGTAATAAGTTCTTTTAAAAAGTCTCCAATTTTATACCTATTTTTAAGTGACTCTTCCATCGCGCCAAAATTTGTCGTGGTAAATTGCAGTTCTTCTTGGCCCGAATTACAAGAAAATCTAAGCAAATTTTTATGTTTTTTTACTAATGGAAAGGTGGTATTTATGTGAGTGTGGGCAAGTTATTTTTATGCAGAAACAAAAAATCGAAGGAAATAAAGCCAATTAAAACCCTAAAAATAATTACTGAAGTTAATTGTATTGTAGAAAATATTGAAAATAATTTTTTTATATAAAAATAACTTTCTGACACTCTCCAATATACAGGGTGATTCCTAAGTTGATACTTATTTTTTAGCTGGGTATATAAGGCATTAAAATAAACAACATTTTTAAATACCTTTTTCCAAAAAACTCAAAAATTAGGTACTTACATTCATTTATTACACTACGAATCAAATATGGTTCTGTCTAACTTGCTCATTGAATAACATTAAGAAAACTTCTGGGTGTAGGATAAGCCCTCAAGGGAAAGCTTTGACGAGACTCGCCCTAAATTAGCACCATACCTACTAGTTGATTGTTTTCAAATTTTAACATTTTCACGTGTCACCAATTTAAAATTAACTTGCTTCAGAAAAACACATCGCAGTGTATTGCTCAACACCACCCGTAAATTGCATGACTAAGAGATAAGAAAAACGACATAAAGTATCGGCTTCGGTTTGATGACCAGGCCCGCACTTAGATTTTTTACTTCTCTATCTCGCCTATTTTTGAGATTTTTGAAAAAAGGTATTTAAAATGTAGTATATTTTAATGCTTTCTATACACAGCTAAAAAAGAAGTATTAACTTAGGAATCTCCCTGTATAGAGTCCAGATTTTAAAAGTTTTTAAAAATCCATTAGTAACCATGGCCAGGATTCGGGCCAAGAAAACTTAATGATTTAGGTCTAATTTAATAAAATATTATATACAGTGCCCGCAAAAAGTATGCACCGTATGGAAAAAATTTGTATTCGTGAAGTTTAAAAAAAAAATTTTCTAGTTTGTTTTTGCTTAATTAAAAACTGAAATATAGTCTAAAATATTTGATATATCGCATTTGATTCAATCCGTACATGTCATTTAAAACATCAGAAACTGACATTCTTTGTCCAAATATCAAGATATATCATAAACAAAGTCATTTGCATTCACATAAACAATTGATATTCTGAATCCAAGGTTTTGTGCAAAATTTTAAAATTTTATTATTTTCATATTTTTCCCAATAAAAACACTATTTCAGTGTACTAGTTGTCCCGAATTTTGGATAAAAACCGTAAACATATTGTTAAATTAAAATAATTTCTTTTTTTTTCTTTATTGTTAAGAAACAATTCAATAACGAAATTATTAATATCGTAGAAAGCCTAAAATTGTTAATTATTTTCCAAGTCTACTTGTAAACTTATTAAAGTTTAAGGATAATCCTAAAATTGTTATTGTTTGCCAAGCTCCAAGTAGGAAATTTTTAGGAAAACCTTGGTCAAAAAGGGAATTTTAGGTACAAACCTTTTACTTTACTTATAATAAGTGATATTTATTAGCTTTATCGCTCATTATAACTGAGGAGCAGTAGGAGTAAGCAAATAAACGTTTTTTCTATTTTACATTATTTTTATTACTCTATTATGTTTTTATTCAATATTCGGGAGAAATTACACTGAAACAAATATTATGTATTTATGGGCAAAATATGAAAAAAACACATAAACAGTTTAATATTTTGCACCAAGCTTTGGATTGAAAATTTCCATTACAAATAACTTCTTCTTATGATTTGCCGTTCTGCCCTTCTTTCGAATTAGGCTTTTTTCCTCTTCGTTCGCTGCCAGGGTCATTCCCGAGGGGACCTACAGTTTAGCGTGGGTTCCGATCCACGATCCTCAGTCATGCGACACCCCCCAAGGGCTATCAACCCTTGGTTTATTGCCATTACATGACCTACCGATTGGGGAGTGTGTACCTTCTTCCGCACCCCACGAGATGTCCGATCTCATCCGGCCTGGTTACCGGCGTAAATGGGGTGGGTTGGGAGATGATACCTTTTACACTCTGCCCTGCATTCTTAAATCCACTAAATTTAGGACATACTTTTTTTATTGTACGTATGCCCACTCCGGGAATCGAACCCGGGTCTCCGCGGTTTCTTCTTATGATAGTTGTTGATATTTGGACAAAAAATGTCATTTTCCGACGTTTAAAAATTTCAAATGACATTTATGGATTGAAAAAAATGCGACATGTCAAATATTTTAGACTGTTTTTTGAATTTTAATTATTATGCGAAAACAATATCAATATCTTTAAATTAAATGAATCATTTTTTGTTTAAATTTAAACAATTTAGTATCAGGGGAGAGCACAAATTTGCTTTATTTTACATGATATCATAAACTCTTAATAATTTCTCTCGCAACCAGCCAAAGACATGTCCATCGGCATCTGGACTACTTCACATCGTCCCGCAGTATCACTGATACTGATAGCAAAAGGAAATGATATCCCGCGTCTCGAATTTATGCAGCCACATTTTGGCTTCAGATAAAGTACCCTTCACGCTCTATTGTGTTTTATGGTTGCTTTCGCCCAAATACAGCATGACAAATTTAATATTTTTGAATCGATAAACCGGAGATTCGGAAATTAGACCGCGTCATGGCTGGTGACACAATTTATTAGTCAAGGTTCAAGCTATTTTGTTAAAGTAATTTTTCATGACATAAAGGGAATCTTTCGACGAGCTTTATATCTTGCTAAAGTGTGACAAATTATTGATGGTTAAAGACTTCTCTAGTTAAAATATAAGGTTTTGTATAACACGCTCAGGCCCGCGCCGTACATAAGGGCAAAGTCGTGTGGTGCATGACGGCGCCGAGGCGCCGAAGGCGCCGAAAAGCCTTAAAACTCAAAAGTAAAAAAAAGATAAAGCAACAAACAACATTGTCAAAACAAAATTTATAATGATAAAAAAAAACAGTAAGGAATTGCTAGCTATTACATTGTTTTTTATTTGTTTATTATTTTTTTTTTTCTCTTTGAGACGAGGGAACCGAATTTCTCGAAAATAATATATTTTCCAAATGAGAGTACGCAATAATAGCATTTATTCGATCGAATACGTAGCATGATAACATGAATTGTGTAAACTCAAACAAATCTGATTTTATTCATGTTTGAGCTTGAAATTTGGCTTGCAACGAGCCAACGAGCAGACAAGCGTTTTTTTCCTGTCTGAGCTTGCAATGTACGAAACTTTATATATTAAGCGCTGCATCGGTCGCGATGTCATTTGTTGCCAGATGCTCGATCGATAATTAACTTAGCGAAGTGAAAAGGTGCATGGGGTAAAAGATATATGTTTTTGAAACTCGCAATGAACGAGACATAACTGCCGTGGAACTTGTTAAAGAATTGCAATATTTACAAAATTTTGATGAAAAAGTTATTACGTCTCCAGAAGAAACTTTAAATTATATAACAATTAACAACTTAGCGGATTCTTTTCCTAATACGAGCATAATACTTCGTATTTTATTAACAATGCCGGTTTCGGTTGCTACCACAGAACGATCTTTTTCAAAACTTAAAATAATAAAAAATTATTTAAGATCGACCATGGGGCAAAACCGACTAAGTAATCGTGCTATCATTTCAATAGAATCGGACCAGCTAAAAGAATTAGACACCGAAGATTTAATTAAACAATTTGCAAAAATTAAAGCACGAAAAGCTCAATTCACTTAGCTAAAATATTAATAACAATACCTAATACCTCGATATTAACCTTAAAAAGGTGACATGTTGCATTATTAAAATAATATATTGTTTTGTTTTTATTTGTCGATCAGTTTCGTCCTGTGATATATAAACGAGTATTTTTTATGTTTTAAATATTTTTTTTATTTCTTGTGCTTTTGTATCATATATTACATTTAAAACTAAAATACAAAAATTTTGAGTTGTAATACTGTTAGAATATATTTCTGTTTTCTATAAGTTTATAATTATGTTATGTATCTCAATGAGAAAATACTTGTATGGCTTGTACTTGTAAAATATAAAAATAAATTTATGAATATACTTTTTAAAATTATTGTTCAATTCAATAGTGGATAATAATACCTAACTTAACCCGTATCTGTACTCACATATGAACGTTGAACGAATTTGGGGCGTTATTTTAAATTTGCACAAGGGCGCCAAAAGTGCTAGGCGCGGGCCTGAACACGCTACGGATAAAGAAACTAGAATATATTATTTGGTGGCTAAAAACAACTACAGAATAAAATTTATTATTTTTAAATAAGTTGACTATGCTCCAACTTTATGGAGACGAAAATTAGACAGCGCAATGACTGGTGACACAATTTATTAGTCAAGGTTCCAGCTATTTTGTTAAAATATCTTTAAAAAAGCATGAAAAATAAATTTTCAAACCACCTGAAAGTGCCTTATACTATAAGGTTGCATTTTGTCTAACACTGTTAGATAATAAAATACAAATCTGATTGCATGGTTCTACCAAGAAATGAAAACTTTACATTGGTAGGGTAGGATGTCACCACCTGCAGATGGCGCTAACGTATATATACGATCCAAGAAGGTTGATATTATATGCATTAGGTTTTAAAACTTTCATTTGGTATGGTACCAGTACTGACGAGAACAAAAGAGTTTGAAAATTTATTTTTCATGCTTTTTTAAATGTTTGTTTCCACCTGACTAGTAAGAGATTTTGTGTTTTTACAAAATATCTTTACATAAAGGAAATGTTTGAACTAGCTTGATATGGAACAAGTGTGACAAATTAAATAGTTAAACATTAAAAAAATTATAGGGTCATCGTAAATATATATACAGAGTGATAGATACTTTAAATCATTTTACCCTTTTTTAAACAGCAACATCACCGGTTTCAGCAACTAGATGCATGTTCGTTAGGGGGCTGATTAATACCTATCGGTTCGTTTCGTAAGAAATCAAGTATATATATACAGGATGTACCTAATAAGGACGCACTCTACAGGGATCTCGTAAACCATAGAAGATATAGATATGGTTAAATTAGAAAAAAGTTGCGCTCAACTAAATTCTGCAACATTGTGTTTTCAAATTTAGAGAACTCCGACTCCTTCCGAAGATATTTGGACAAATCGAATTTTCGCGATTTCGTTTCTATTTAAGATATATTTTAAAATAAAGTTTACATATAACCTTTTTCTCCTCTACAAGTTTGTGTAATTATATTTTTAAACCGACGTTTCGTTTTTTCAAAACCATCATCAACTGATTTATTAAATAGTCGGAAAATTTTATTATTTTTAAATTCCCGTCCTCCTTTATGATATTAAATGTTATTGCCATAGCCAAACGCAGGTACAGTATGCACGATGTGATAGAAATGCTGTATTTGTTTGTGATGACTCATCGACTACTGTTTGCTCTTAAGGCATGATAATGCCTAAAAAGATAAAACACGTGTAACTATTGATTTTATTAAATTTAAAAAAAATTGATACGCTATCTCTTTTACCGGACATAATCTCTATGGATTATGGAAATATATTTCCAAATTATTTTGTCATTGTTTCACCGTACCTATGAACGCTCCAAGTACTCATAAAAGTCGCAGTAAAGTTATAAAATAACATTCCTTAGTGCTGCGTAAACGATTTAAACAGCGAATGCATTTGTCTCTGTCTTAATACAAAATGATGTGACTAAAAAGATTTATGATTTTTCTAAATAAATTTATTTTGTGTTGATAGTAATATTGATCTTTTTTAACCTTTAATTATAAAAATGTTTTCAGCTTTTAAACAATGTGTAATTATAAAATAATTGAATACCCAACAAAAAAATTTTGTTTTGTTTAAACTAAAGGACACTTCATAGGAGAATGGAAAACTTTTAACATAATTTAACTTTGGGGCATGAATAGATACTTTGACGGTATTTTTTTTGGAGTTACTTTGGGTGGGAGGGTAGCATTTTTTTTTGGAGTGATTTTGACGTTTGATTGAGAAAAGAGGTGTTGTTTTTCTTCTAAAAGTGCCTTTTTATATACCTACCTTAACAAACGAAAGTACTAATACTAAAAAATATTATATCATTGAAGAAGAGGGGATAACATTTTGACGTATACCACGTAGATGACGTAGGGCGTGGCCTGCTGCTGACATATTTAAATAAACAAACCAATGAATTGACAAGCAAAACTAACCTTAAAATACATATTTGTCCTAATTTGACAAGCAAAACTAACCTTAAATTATTTAGTTCTGGCCACTGTAGCTCTTTCTCATATACTCAATACTCAACGTAAGCCCCCCCCCCCCCCCCCCCAAAGCGCCCCCGCACCTAGATCACTCAAAGTCCCCGAAAGAATCAGCTAGAGATTCTGTCTCACTCACTCTTTTTACCTCAAGAAAGTCAGGGTTTAGTAAATCTTTGAGCTTTTTTAAAACAAAAGCTTGTCTTTAATTTTTTTTACTTATTTATTAACAGCGAGTTTGCTTTTGCAAAGACCGAACTTTAACAATGCGAAATGAAATGATTAAAACTTTAAAAAATACAAAGACGTACAAAACTTTTAAAATATTAAAAGGTGAAATTTAAAAGCAATTAAATTAAGTTAAAATAAGAAGAGAAGTTTCATTGAATAGTTAAACGCAAAATTACTTTCTGGAAATCAGTTTAAAAACAGAATTTCTTTATTATTTTAATATTAATAATTTCTATTTGAAGAAAATAAATAACGATAAAATGAAATACTAGCTTACATGATAAGTGTTTCAAATCATTGTTTTTCTATACAGGGTGTAAGAAAAGTGTAGAACATTGCAAATATTTTAAAAATTACTGATTTTTTAAAAAAATTGGCACATCCGTTTAGTTAAAGACGCACACCTAGAAAGGGCGAACCCGTTTATATAATTGTTTAGAGTTTAAGGAGAGAGATTTTTAAAGAATCAAATAATCCCTTAAAAGACAAATAATATAACGATATAGGATTTAATGAATTTATATTATGTCAAAATTCAATAGGAAAATAAATTGTAAATAAATAAACAAGAACAGTACAAACAGGAAATACTTAAAAATTTTCACAAAAATTTCTTTATTCGATTTTTCAAATGTTTGCCATTATTAGCTAGTCAATAATTCCCGAAGGAGGTGGTCAAAAATTTTTCATCGAATTTCACGTATTTAAGACGTTAATGTTGAGTTGCATAAATATTTTTACCAATATAATTAACTAACAAGCAACTTTCAATGTGATATAAATAATGTTAGTAGGCAATATTGTCTCACAATCAAAGTGACTCTATTAGCTTAATTTACTAATCAAAGTTGCCTGATTAGTAAATTAATAATTATGCTAATTTGGCAACTTTGTTTGTGAGAAAATTGTTTTTGTGAATATATGTGTCACCGTCAAAGTTGTTTCTTAGTTAATTACTGTCAAGGATATTACTGCAACCTTGAATAGTTTGTAAAAATATAGAATTTCTTACTAGTCTTCTACTTGTCAGGTGGTAGCAAACATTCAGGAAATGCATGAAAAATAAATTTCAAACCACCTGAAAGTGCCTTATACTGTAAGGTTGAATTTCGTCTAACAATGTTAGAAATTAAAATACAAATCAAATACAAGTAAAAATTTTACTTTTGGTAGCATATCGCCACCTGCAGACCGGTTTCTAGCTCTTTGGTTCTCGTCAGTACAGAGTCAGAGGTCATACCATACCAATACCATACCATACGAAAGTTTTGATACCAATACCTATAATATCAACCTTCTTGGATTGAATATAGCCATATCGCTATATCGTAGTAGTCCCATGCAATCCGTCTGAGTATACCCATTGAGGGTTTTATAAGAATTATAAAAACACAGAATTTTTTACTAGTCAGGTGGTAGCAAACAATTAAGAAATGCATGAAAAATAAATTTCAAACCACCTGAAAGTACTTTATGCGAGAAGGTTGTATTTCGTCTAACACTGTTAGAAATTAAAATATGTTGTTTATCTATTTTAATATCTACCAGTGTTAGATCAAATACAAACTTATAGTATAAGGTACTTTCAGATCAAATAAATCTTGAATAGGTTCAATTATCAAAGTCATGAGTATTAATTATTGACCTATTTATATAATACTTATTTTTTAAATCACCTGACAAACAAAAGTACAAAGGGATGAGTTCTGGGAATCTGACAGGCCACTCAATTTCGTCTCTTCTCCATATCCACAGATTTGAAAACATTTAGCTTAAAAATTGAATTAGAATAGAAAAGGCTGTTGTGACAGATATAAGTAATAGATATGAATACTAAAGATCAAAAACGGGTTATTTTAAATTGTAAACGACTTTGTTTTATAAACATTTCATTTCAAATATTAAATATTGCTATTTTCCTATGACTATTTAGAGTAAAAAAATTGCAAAACATAAAACTTAGTCCCCTTTCACCTCCCCCTAAACCTCAAAAATACAATATATTCGATACATTTAATCCCCCTGATCCTCTCCCCCTTTAATTGTTTACCAATGCAGTATCACACCGAATACAATAGCAGCGAACCAGAGTTAAAATGAAAAAAAAAATCAAAATGTATTAACAGTGCTTATGTTCGTTCTACATAATATCCTTTCTAAGAGGGTCAAGTACTAGATTTTACATAGAACCGCATCTTGAAATTCGTTCGGTAGACTACGTAGAACTAGGGCAGCGAGGCCGAGTAAAAGTAAAAAAAGGAAAATATTTAAGGTCTTACCTTTTAAGTAATATGAGATGTAAAAAGGTCAAGTAATAAATTTTATTTAGAACTGCATCATCAGGAAGATGTCCATGTTTGTTTCGATCAATCGACGATAGTATGGGACAAACCTGTGTGTTGGCTAGGTACAAAAAGATACACTTGATAGAGAATTAAAAATAAATATATTCATTAAAATGGGAGGATAATTATGTGTTTGTCTGTTAGGATGCATATATTATGTATTTAAATAATTTGTGGTTTCTATTTTTATTTTTTTGTTATGTCAGGAATATTTGTGTATCAGTAGCATCAGTTGATTCCTCAGAGTATGCAGCGGCGAGCGCGATGGCATAATTTTAAATTATCATTAACACTAATGTTTAATAAAAGTACAAGTAAAAATAATAAAATTGCTTACCTTTTACCTGTCAAATATAAAAGGTACATTAAAGACCTTATATAAAACTGCATCGTTTAATAGTAAATTATACAGGGTGATTTATAAGTTGATACTTCTGTTTTAGATGTGTATAGAAGGCATTAAAATAAACAACATTTTCAAATACTTTTTTTCAAAAAACTCAAAAATAAAGTACTTACATTCATTTATTACACTATGGATCAAATACGGTTCTGCCTAACTTGCCCGTGAAATAACATTAAGAAAACGTCTGGGATGAGCGTTCTGCGTATAATTTTGAAGCAGCAGCCGTACTTTGACACTCACTAGTTTATTGTTTTTAAATTTTACTATTTTCACGTGTCACCAATTTAAAATTAGCTTGCTTCAGAAAAACACACCGCAGCTGATTGTCACATAAATAACTAACCACCGACCCGTAAATTGCATGACTAATAAGACAACAACAACATAAAGTATAGCAGGCTACGTTTTGATGACCAGGATATATCTTCGTAAATCGTAAGACATACCTACATCGATGATTAGGTCGTAAAAACCATCTTATTTCCTTTAGTATTATTGTTATGATAAATCTAACTACTGACTAATAAACGGCTTAATCACCAGCTTCCTGTAAAATAATTTTGATGATCCTGAAAATAATTGGTACAGAAATAATGATAATATGTTAATTGATTACAACAAGGTAAAATTTAAAAAATGTTTAAAGTGTATTAAATTTCTAAAGCTCAGAAGTACCTAAAACTGCATTTAGGATTAGTATCTATTTAAAAAAAATGTGCTTCACAGTTGTAGTATATAAAGAACAAAACGTCCCATTAGTAAACTAATAATGCCATTTTGTAAAATATAAAAAATGCCTATAAAAAGTGTTTTTTGTTTCTCTCTTAAGTCAAAAACTCAGATTTTTTTTTCGGAAATCACCGAAAAAATTAGGAATATTCTCAATTTTCCTTTACCAAATTATTAACAAAAAATATACAACTTTTTTTCAATTTAACCATCTTTGTATCTCCTTTTCGAGATTTCCATTTACTCACACATATTTGTAGCACTCCAACCTTAACCAAAAATGTAAACATTAATCCAATAAAATGTGTCTTTATAATTATAATAGTAATAAAATAGGAATAATTATAAAAAGTATTTAAAAAAATAACAATGCTGAAACCCGATCAGACTCTTTTAAGCCAGAACTAACACTTTTACAGTATCCTTAAACCAGTTTGTGGTAATTCTATTGATCTAACAAGTCTATTCTAAGCGAAAACGCTTAATAAATAAATAATTTTGAATATAATAAAAAAATTCCCATGAGATACGCATAATCTTACACTGTGTGCCGGGTCACCCACGTTAAAATTACCGAGAAATGACCCTCTTTATTTTTAAAACCGGTTAAAACGTAATTGGAGCCTGTCAAGGGTTTCTTTTGCCCCTACGCTTATATCAATACTACTAACATCTATAGAACCAAAATTACATGTTATAAATATATAATTATTTACACTTTATTAAGAGCAAATTATGTCAACAGCAAGAAAAGAAAATACGCTTTTTAAACAATTTCTTTTGTAAACTTTAGACTGGCTAAAACTTTGTAAATTAATAGTAAACACAAGAGCGCACCGTTACGAGGTAACTTCACTAACCAATTTCAATTAAAGCTTTTCTAAAAACGTTATGTCTCGTTTTACACTCATTTAAAGCTTAAATAGATTTGAGAACAAGTTCGGCTCGTTGCGTTTATAAAGCGTTAACAAACAAACTAGAGAATTAGAAAATATTCCACACAGAAAGAAAACGACCTATGTATTAAATATAGTTCCAATGGTTCCAACAGGCCCACTCTATAGGTTTTCCTTTAAACTAATGCACAAATGAAGGAATAATTATAACTTAAGAATGATGACAAGGAAACCTACAAAATCTAAAAAAAAACATTAGATAATTAAATCTTCAAAAGTTAAGAATTTTGATATTCAAAAGATATTTGTTATATTTTATTTTAAATATATCTACATTTAATAGGATCTTGAGGATTTCCACCTTCCATGCCGCTTAATTGTTGTAAAATTTGCTTTAGCATCGGCAAGCAAGCTGCCTAAAGAAAGGCGAAAACAATGCCCTGTATAGAGATTCGAATTTTGAATTGATTTTGAATGGAATCAAAGAATGTTTCAAACAAATTAATTCCGACCGGATTTCTGGTACATTTGCTTTTAAAAAAAGCCGCTGATGTTTAACATTTGCTAAACAAAGAGTCATGTATTTTCGATAAAAATCCAAATAACACTTTTCAACCATAATGAAATTTCGTGGAACTTTGGTTTTGGTATCTGATATTTTAATTATTAATGAAGTGTCAAGAGGCAAAAGACAAAGCTGCTCTCTGCGGCAGGCACCAAATATTCCCACAATTACAGCGATTTTGCTCAACCCATTCTGTAAATTTTCATATGCGTGCCTTAAAATACACTTTTATTACTTATATCATAAATAACTATTATCTACAAACACTGTTAAAAGCAAACTTTTTAATGCTTGTTGTCAATGTCTAAAATGTAATTTTTATAACACCAATGTTAAATCTGAGACTATACAAATCTTTTAGAAAAGAAACCTTTAGATTTAATAAAAAAAAATCATTTTAAAATATATTTTTTGTACTAAAAACATTTTTTTTACTTAAAAAAACTTTTGTTAGTTGACAAAACAAACATCGGCCATGGCTCAGCCTCTTATGCCCGTATTATCCGTAACGCTTCAAGCCGGCTTAAAATTTTATACAGCTTAAATTGCTGATTTCGTATTCGCGGTCGCTATTTGGAGACTTAAGCTCAATTAACTTTAAGCCCTAAATATTGCAGGCTTAACCACGCGTCTGCGCCGTATTTGATTTTTCTTTGCTCCTGTCTTGTAATACATATTCGTATTTTTCGAAGTTAAATATGGAAATAGATGAAATATTTATTGATAGAGATATTTTGGATGTAATAGATCTTGGATTTTCCAAAAGAATCTACGAACGAGAAGTATATTATCAACATAATCTTGTAAAAGTAGTTTTTGTGGGCGGTCCACCGCCAGTCAAAAAAATGTTCTTTTTCGCCTCTGTCACTTTTTTTAAATCGCTCTTTCTTCTTATTATAGTACAGTTTTTTAAGCTGATTAGCATCCCGATAGTTATTTGAAGGATTTACCGCATTAAAGTCTTCCTCAACGAATTTCCACACTCCTTCCCGTTTTTTTACGGAATCACGGTCGGTTTTTTTGTCCTCAAGAATTATCGTATATTTGTCAGCGATTAATCTGAATAGGAATGGTTTTTCTGATTAGGTAGGTATGTATAATTACAGCACGTTTTTTCCTCCATTTTAGCAAGAAAAGGAAAATTATGAAAGAAAGAAAATTTTATGTCAGTTGAAATTTGAAAATGTCCACAACAAAACCCACAACACAAAGTTAGTAACGATAACACAAAGTAGGCGTAGATTGTCGTTCGTTGCTGCAACCATTAACTCTTAAAAAAAGAAGAGAATAACCGCATCGTTGCCAGCTCAAAATAAGGCTTAGTTAAGTAACCAAAAAATTTCTACGGTGCTTATCAAATTTAATTTAAGCCAGCTTTAAAATTTAAGGGAGCTTAAATTAAGTCTGCTTTATGAAAAAATGGAGAATACGGGCATTAATCGCTCCGATTCGGGATTAGTCAAAAAGCCATTATAGAATACCCAAATTCTATCTCTGTCTACTCTTACACATGGTACTAGAGGGTAATTTTATTATCATTATGTTTCAAAATTGATATGAATGTAATTATTAATATTAAACAAAATCAATTGAATCATAAAACTTAATTTAGCAAATAAAATAAATTACACAATACCAACCTATAAAAAGAACAAAACTAAATTGTCTACAGCAGACTATAATCTATAAATTTGGCTCCAAACAGTCCGAATCGAACAAACTAATCAAATTTGTTACGTTACAAAGAATTTTGTAGTGATGTCAGTTTCAACAGTAACAACAAATTGATGCGATTCATTTTACCAATGTTGACCGGAAGAACATAATATTGTGTAGCGACAACAAAAAAAATATTTGTAACCGGAAGCTATCGTCATTTATAGTCCCTTGCCTTGACAAATCTTATAGTAGGTTAACGGTGACGGCTATTAATAGATAAAGGGAGGCTAAAATATTTTTCTTACAGACGACTTTTCACATTTTTTAATGAACAATTATATTAGAATTCATAATCATCAATGAGTAAAACTACAGTTGGTCTACGAATGAACTATACCTTTAAATATAAAATTTGTTATTTTAAGTTTCTTTAAAAAGAGTAATTCTTCATAATTTCTTTTGTTTATGATACAAATACGATTTACAGTTAAAATATTTTTTCTACTCCTACATGGATATTTGCTGTTTCCTTTACACTTCCTGTTAACTAAACGGATATAATTTAATTTTTAACTTTAAATTCTAAACTGACCAATCACAGTGGTCAATTACAAAGAAACCAAATTAACAAATTGTAAATTATACGCATCGTTTTATGACACTTTAAAAAAGTGAGGTTAAGAATAAACTGCAAAATGTTGTTATTTTTCATCAAAACATGTATCCCAGAGCCGATGCATACACCAATTTTTCACAAAGAGGGCACGAAAGCTACTCTTAAGTTTTCTCTGGCCGAACTAAAGATTTGTGTAAAAAGAAGGTACTTTCTCTTTTCGACAGTATCCAGTTTTCCACTTATTTCTAGACAATTATTACAAAATTGAATGCATAAAATATATATACAAAATTAACATAAAGTAGTAGAGTTTAGTGTCCGTATAATTAAATACAAAAGAAGGTTTTTTAGCGGCAGGCGGACAAAGTAGTGCATCTATATTTTGCATTGAGTACACAGGGATGCCAAAGGTAATGAGTTCCCTGGGGCACAGGTAGACAATGACAGGCTGTTTCGTTTTTATTAGAACTCATCAGAAAGCCATAATCTGTAAGCTGTAACTTAATAAAAAATAAAATTTATTTTTATTCGTTTATTTTTGTACTTGATTCACCTAATTTTTGATTTTTCTCTTATTCAAGCTTGTTATACTCGGCGTCACTTGCAACGCAATACAAAATAAGGCGAACTTTAAATAGGTGTTCAAAGATCTTTATTTAGTCATTCTTTAAAAAGTCCAATCTGGGTGCCACCGACAACTACTGTTAGTTTCGTTTGAGAGCTATGGGTCGTGTAGGTTTTTTTTTTATTTCAAATTTTCCAGTTTACCGTTTGGGCGCCAGCTAAGCTAAGGGCTTAGCAAAGATTAAAGAAGTAAAGAAATATTAGGCGAGACCTGTGAAATCGATCGCCTGCCTAATCAAAATAAAATACTAAGTGCTTATAATTTCAATCAGTTTATTATAAACATAAGGATATTTGGTGAAATAATTTCAATCAGTTTATTATAAAGATAAGATTAGTTAATTAAATAATTTCAATCAGTTTATTATAAAGATAAAGCTAGTTGATTAAATCTTACAATAAAGAATCAACTTCAATGTCTAACAAAATCAATAGCATGGGTAGCATATGGTTACTAAATATCTAAATTCCTAATAATAGGGGAATCAGTGATCGAAGCTCACCAATTATTTACACAGGCGTAAAAATTGACTAAGAAAATAAGCTAGGAGCCTAGATATAAAATGAAGAGAGAGAGAGAAGTAAGTATTACAGGTATTGAATTTATTGCATTTGTTACATTTATTGCCTTTCTTGCAATTATTGCAACTGCACGCACTGCGCTGTATTGACTAAACAAATCAGAAATTTCAATCCAAATCTAACCTCGTGTAAATCGATTCCTTAAGGGAATTCTACTCTTGCACTCTAACAGCACATACGTTTAAATGTACATGAGCAATGATTTAAAAACTAAAATTTATTTTGAGGTTATACAGTCAATCTGGAGAAATTTACATTAGTGAAAATTTTAATTTAGAAATAAATGAATGAATGAATTTACCAATGTCCAAGGAAATAAGATAAATGTCAACGCCTAGCATATACGTGACATAAGTATAAAAATTTATATTACTTAACACTGCTCTTGCGAGTTTGTGTTAAGGTAGATATCAAAAAATTATTTTTTAAGCTGATTTGCCAATGGGCGTTAAATAGGTTGTGGTTGTTATAATAACATACAAACAAAAAATATAACCGGGGTCCAGGGTTAAACAAAAATCAAAGTTTCAAATATTTTCGCAATTCATAGAATAATCAATTAACAAAGGTTTTACTCATCTTATGTCGTGATCCTAAGTAACAAGTTCTGGATTGGGCAGTCAATCAAACCAAGCTTCCAAACGTAAACCAATGATCAAGGCCACACGGTAGGATCATTCAGGTCACATCAAATTCGGAGTACAGATAATTGCAACACTGCCATAGGGGTTGTGAGCTAACACCATCCCCAGTTCTGCTCCCGACGGATCAGCGGTGCTTGACGGCTTCACCCACAGTTCCAGACTTGTCCTTGAAGGTCGGATTTCCCACTCACGGGATGTATATCAAATCCAGGGATGTAAATTGAGGGTTTATAAACAGGGTAATTGAAGGTTCGTTTAAAATACTTGTTATCTTGTTACTGAAGCTACGAAGAAAGTTTGGGTGGTAAAACAAATGACATTATGGCGGACTTTACTGTATCTCAAGCTAACATTGTTATCAGACTTCCAGGCAAGCATAGAAAGGGCAGTAAGAGTTAAAATACTTACTAAAAACTTTAGCAAGCAGTGATTAAAATCAGTAAAACTGAGGCTAGGTTAGCCAAGAAGAAGATTTAAAAACAAGGCGTGGAAGAAAGTCTGATTTCTAGGATTATGTTGAAATTGAAATGAAAAATATATGTGGGGATGGTCTAAAAAATGTCATTCTGTACTGCATCCCAGTAAGACATAGGTGAGGTAGTCATTTACGACTCTTCATGACTCAGAGTGGTAAGCAAAACCTAGGTAAAGGTATCAAATAAAATTATAAGACTACCTTATAATCTTAAGTAGAAATACGTCTTAAAAGACAAGGGGGAAGATTAGCTGAAAAGCATGAAGATTAGCTAAAAATTAACTGAAAAGTAGCCGAAAACTGGCTGACAAGTAGCCAATAACCAGCTGAAAATCAACTGCAAACTATCTGAAAAGTATCTAAAAAGCCTGAAACAAAATGGCCACCGTTAGTGGTTTCATGAACTAAAGAATTTCACAGTTTCAACGTTACCTGATGTTATGGCTTTTTCTTATCCTGTGTTTTTTCTATCCCACAATGGACTAGGAGTAGTTAAATTTAGTAATTTTTCCAATCCGAAATAAATTCGCGACAACATGTGCCAACTAAATCACTAAAGAAACATTCCAATTAAAAAACACAGTGGCCTTCGAAGATTCTAATGAGAAAAGGAACGATTTTTAATTCTCCATCTGGTTTTATTAAAACTGTCACTATAAAAAACTTGACATATTAACCACTAACAACGAAGAGTGATTTCACGTGATCACTAACACTTCATTGCTCGAACAAAAAGGGGGAAATTAGAAAAATTGGGGATTATCCCGGAAAAATCAACATTTTAGAAATTAAGAGGGGCGAGTCTAACCTCTAAACACGTTCACGCTCACAAATTTACGAGAAACTGGGTTCTAATATCGAAAATCGGCTAAAAATAACCAATCGTCAGATAAGTATGCAACATATAGTGCATCATGTATAATTAATTGCCTATACGTAGGTACTTCTAATCTAAAATTTAAAGCGAGATGAAGTAATGTGACTAGCACAGAGTTGTACCTGGTTAAACGCAACGGCTTCTCAAAGTCGACAGGGGCGTAATAAGAAAATTTCAACGAATAATTTGAAAGGAAATAGAATCTTTTGGACATTGTTAGGTTACACCTTGATAAGTTGTAAGGAGCGCAAAAAGCTCGTTACAAAGCGACCCCCAGTACAGCGAGACTATGCTTTCAAGGCATTTTTAAGAAATAAGAACGAAACAGCCTGTCATTCTCTACCTGTGCCCCAGGGAACCCATTACCTTTGGCGTCCCTGTGTACTCAATGCAAAAGATAGATGCACTACTTTGTCCGCCTGCCGCTAAAAAACCTTCTTTTCTATTTAATTATACGGATACTAAACTCTACTACTTTATTTTAAATACACGGCATTGTATTACGGGTTGGCAGCGCACAGTGGGTATACTGCAGCGCGAACTTATTTGAATCTACAAATTATATATATATATATATATATAGAAAAATTGGGGGATGCGATAAATGTTACCTATACTGGTGTGTTGGCCTAACGTATTTGGTTTATTGTTGCTTCGTCACGACTATCTTTTGCATTGAGTTGATTCCTATAGATAGCGTTACTGGGTTTTCATCGCGTTTTTATTTCTTAAAAATGCCTTGAAAGCATAGTCTCGCTGTACTGGGTGAGGGTCGCTTACAGGTTATGGCTTTCTGATGAGTTCTAATAAGAACGAAATAGCTTGTCATTGTCCACCTGTGCCCCAGGGCACCCATTATCTTTGGCGTCCCTGTGTACTCAATGCAAAAGATAGATGCACTACTTTGTCCGCCTGCCGCTAAAAAACCTTCTTTTCTATACAAAATTAACGTTTGTACTTACGTTTTTTGCTATGACGGGGCTCCAACCTCAATCGACCTTAAAACCTATATTATACGGAACGGATATTAGAAAAATAAATGGTGAAAAATTTAGATAATTATATAAAACCAGATAAAATAGAAGAACTAAGATTTTTAGAAAACAATTAATAACATTTTATAAAGTTATTTCTTGTTCTGGATTAGTAGTGGGTTCAAGGTTATGTTATTTCGTTTTGTATTGGAGAAAAAAAAATTTGTTCGGGTTTGTTAAGCAAGCAGGGCTATAAGAAATTATTCATTTATGAATAAATATATCGCTTTTTGTGTGTTACTCTACAAAAGGCCAAATATGGGGAAGATATATAAATAATTGATTTTGTGTAAATATAGGAAATCACCCAAATCGACAAATATGTTAGAGTGGATTTGCCAACGAAATTAACTTTTCTTTAATTACACTGGTCAACAAAATTTAAGATTTTTTTTGTCCCACGAGCTGAAGTGGGTGTACTTGGTAGTACTTTTTAAACATATTTCATATATGTTTTCAGAATTTTTCCATCACGCAGGGTTTTAAAGTGACAAAGCAATGAATTTTTGTGAACGTATATATTATAATATGGGTATAAGTTATGAAAAAATAAAGTACAAAGTGATATATTTACTTAGAAAATGTGGTCATATATGACTTTCGACTGTACTTTGCATCAGAAACATCTCTCTTCAGCGTCCAGCAATAGTCTGCCAACATAGCGGGGCTCCATTTGCCTTGGTATCTCTTCTCCATGTCCAGAATGTCCTGGTGAAATCGCTCGCCATGTTCGTCACTTACTGCTCCAAGGTTTTTCGGAAAAAAGTCCAAGTGTGAATGAAGAAAGTGTATTTTTAGACTCATGTTGCACACCATGGCTTTATATGAGACCAATAAAATGTTAACATTCTCTACGTAATTTTCGGATTTACGATTTCCCAAGACGCCGTTGCAAATGTCCTTGAAAGAAAACCATGCTGCTTTTTCGGACAAGGTCGTTAAGTTCTTCTTGACTTAGAAGATGCGGCGCACAAGAAGACGAATCTGGTGTAAATGTTGGATCCAGATCAATATTTTCGGCTGAAAAACTTTCGTTGTTTACTTCGTCATCGGCAGTTTCATCGTCGCTCGGTGTCATATTTTGTGGGGGGTCAGGCACAGGTAATTCCGGACTGTGCGGCACTGGTCTCAGTGCAGATGGAATATGAGGATATTTAACAGTATGTTTGGATTTAGAAGTTATACCACTGATATTTGTAAGACAAAAATAGCAATCGGTAATATGGTCTGATGGTTCCCTCCAAATCATGGGAATAGCAAAAGGCATATGTCGTTTACCTTTTGCCCACGCTGTAAGAAGTCTGACACACGTAACACAGCAAATATGGGGAGCCCAGCTTTTGTCTTGATCGCCGACTTTACACTTGAAATACTGTTCATAGCATTTATTAACGAGAGGCGTGAAAGACCGTTTTTGAGATTTAAATGTCAATTCACCGCAGATGTAGCAAAAAGAGTTCGGGTGGTTTACACAATTTCTTGGCATTTTTACAGGTGAGTTACACTACAATAGCTTAAAATGCACCACAGCACATTCTTCAAAACGTTAAAAAAGTCTGTGTATATGTTCATTCACCGAGCTCTAGCCGATAACTAAAACAACAATAAATAAATGTTATGTAGGACTCGGAACTGCTTGCAGGTCTCAACAAGCCAAGACATGTTCCGCGTGACACACAGAGCACACTTTGTTATTTCTAGTCACAACAAGTTATTGTTACAATACACAAATAATAAAATAGCAATGCCTGACACAAGTTTTTTGTTAGATGACTCTTATAGTACAGACCTATGCGTGCATTTTATAGGTAAATAATCACATATACTGGAACATAAAAACTAAGGGTGATGGAGAAATTCTGAAAACATGATTGATTTCAGCATGCAAAATTATATTGAAATCAGACATTTTTGCGCTTGGGACAAAAATCTTGTTAACCAGTGTTATTATTTATCAAGTTCAAGACCAACTAAAACGATATGTTAAAACTCCCCATAAAAATATTCTTTGTAAGTAGTATGAAGATCAAGAGTTGAGTCTTAGACAAAATATTCTGTACAACTGTCGAGTGAATTGTCCATATTGCGATCGGTGGTTTTTACTTCCTCGTGCGATATGGACATGATCTCCACTCTTGTAGTATAAATTACTATTATATATTTATAAACTTAATAATATTATACTTTATGTACGAGTCAAATAGATTACACATATTTTGATGTACCTACAAATTCTGTTTGTGTTTAATTTCCAGACTTTAACCGTGGTTGCTTGTTTGTAAAATTACCTTAAATTGTTATTACATACACAATATGCATGCAAACAATAGTACGTTACCCAATTTAAATTCGATTAATTTATTAACTTAAATTGAATTAATGTAGGTTTAAAGTCTAAAACAGTACCAATTTTTTAATTAACTAATACAACTTTTATTCACAAATTGTCGCCTTACAAAGGACCGAGATTAAGAAGATTCTTTATTTTAAAAATAGGTATACATTTGGAGGATTTTTAACCCTTAACTACTATAAGCCGGGTCAGAGAGACCCATGGCATAGCTGTTAACACTACCTCTTCGTTGTTTAGCTGCTTGGTCCCGTGAATGTGCAGGACAGTTAGTCTACCTTTGGATGGTGGTGAGATAGTGCTGTTGTTTTTTGCCGTGCGTAAGTAATAGACGCATCAGAGTCTCAGAGACCCAGTGATAGTATTAGTGCGACTTTTGAGTAAAATATAAAATAGGTATATATTTATAAATTTATAATTTTTGCAAGCTTTTGGAATTAACACTAAAGCGTCGATTTATAGTAAAAGTTTAATTTCGTTTCAGTTAAAATGGCAAGCTATGGAACAAAATTATCCGAGGAGAAAATAGATGCGCTATTTCAATCTGAAAACTTTTGGACAAATGATTTAGAAGATACTAAGAGCCCAAGTCAACAGAACATTTTTTAGTAGCTAGCAATGAAGCGGAAGCAGGAATTGAACTAATTAAGAGGGCAGATAAAAGTGATCATGAAGAAAGTGATCATGAGATTTTCAGTGATCATGACTCGACTAGTGATATCGAATGGCGTCCTTCCGAAGATGAATTAGACCAAATAGAAGAAGAAGCCGTGGAAATAGTAGCAGAATCTATTGTCAACGGAAAACGAAGAACATTCTTCCAATTACTACTACGGCAAAGACAAAATAAAATGGTCAAAGACAAGAACTAAAAGTACAAAGGAAAATATTCTAACGGTTTTGCCTGGTCTGAAAGGTCCAGCAAGGTTAATTCGTCCTACTAGTGGCTTAGATTTTTGGGAGGTCCTTTTCACAGCTGAAATGATAGAAGAAATTGTTACACATACTAATCATAAAATTGAGATGATGATTTATTTTTGAAACAATTGGGAAGAGAGCTATATTTACCACATATGAAGCTAAGAATCTACAATAATAATGTTCCTTGGAATATTCGAAATCTTGCGGCAGAACTTCTTGCAATTAAAGTAACTAATCAGGCAGAACCTCTACAAAATGAAGTGCAAAAGAAAAGGAAGGGATTTGGAATGTGTCCCCCAAAAAAAGACAAAAAAAACAATTATGTCTGTTCGGTATGTAAAATAGTCATATGTCTGCATTCAAATTTGCTCAAATTGTAAATAGTTAAAAATAATTTTTTCTTACCATTATATATGATTATGTTAACCACTTAAAAAAAATAAAAACAATTTTGACAGTGAAAACATTTTTTTTTTGGTAAAAAAATTATGGGTCCTACAGACCCACTTATAGTAGTACTGCAACAAAAATGTGATGATAGTACTTAAGGGTTAAAACGGAACTGTGACTGCTCTATTTATCTGATGTTATGAAAAAAAAAATATGTGTTGAAAATGTGAAAATAACTGAAACTTAGAGTACTTATCAACCAAAATTGTAAAAGGAGGTTTATTAAGAAAGTTGTCATCTGAAATTTAGCTAGTTTCAAGGTATATTTACGCCTATACTATTTTTACAACACCATTCTTCACGTAACTTTCAATAATTGTGAAAAAAAATGTTTTCTCCAATTTCGAGCCAAATTTAACCCACTTACTGTATATACTATGGGATCCCAAAAAATTTATGTCAATTTAATTATTGCATAAAACATTTTCTAAAAATAAAGAATATTCAGTGGCGGCTAGTGTATAAGAACTGCAAAGCTGCAGCACCTGTTCTGATAATATGAAAATATTTATATTTTTTGTATCCTAATTATCCTATATTTGCAAAACCAAAATTTGTAATATTTGTAGTTTATTAAATATAATTTTTAATTTCTTTTTCTATCTATGTAGTTTGTCTTATCCACATTAAACCACGGGCTGCGACCATCCATGGAAATCGATTACGTAGGTATGCTGTTCGTTACAGAACTGGTAGTATACGTCACAAAACAAGTGGTCGACCTTGAGTCAACCAATGACAAATAAGAATTTTTTCTGCTGTAGTTTTTACAGCGTGTTTACGGGTACATGCAGAGCTGCAACATTTTTAGTCAGCCGGTCTGTATTTTATGTTTAAGTTATTGAGTTTACTGTTTTGTTTGGATTCTGCATTTGAAAATTAAAAAATGGATTTAACTTCGAAATATAAGGACGTTTTAAGATTAAGCATTTACAAAAAACTTAAAATTAAACGAAAAGGATGTCCTATGCCTAATTTAAATTTTGAAGTGTCTTCAGAAGCCAGAAAAAAAGTTATACAAAAAAATTTAGTAAAAAATATATATGAAAAATACGGGTCGATATGTAGCTGTGAGATAAAAAAAATAGTCTATTTTGTTCTGTGTGTACTTTTTGGTGGTAAAGCACATTGGACAATTAGTGGTGTAAGGTGTTGATGATTTAGTTTATCTCGCTGAAAAGGCCAAACTGCATGAGAATTCCAAAACTGTGTGTGTCAAATTTGTCAGTATTTGTGTTTCATGTTGCATACCGTAAAGTTCTCGCAAATTTTGGTAAATACATATTAAATTTATTTTATTAGGTAGATACAGGGTGATTCCTAAGTTGATATTTCTTTTTTAGCTGTGTATAGAAAGCATTAAAATAAACAACATTTTCAAATACCTTTTTTCATAAAACTCAAAAATAAGGTACTTACATTCATTTATTACACTATGGATCACATACGGTTTTGCCTAACTTGCCGGTTGAATATCATTAAGAGAACTTCTGGGTGTAGGATGAGCCCGCAAGGGAAAGCGTTCCGCGTATAATCTCGAAGCAGCAGCCGCACTTTGACGAGACTCGCCGTAAATTAGTACCATATCTACTAGTTCATTGTTTTCAAATTTTACCATTTTTACGTGTCACCAATTTAAAATTAATTTGCTTCAGAAAAACACACCGCAGCAATTACCAAATAACTCACCACCTACCCGTAAATTGCATGACTAATATGAAATAAGACAAATACCATAAAGTATAACAGGCTACGTTTTGATGATCAGACCCGCACTTAGAATTTTTACTTCTGTATCTCGCCTATTTTAAATTTTTTTGACAAAACGTATTTGAAAATGTTGTTTATTTTAATGCCTTTTATACAGAACTAGAAAAGAAGTATCAACTTGGGAATCACCCTGTATAAATGCGCAGTTTATATGTTTTTAAATTTTTATTGTTAATATATACGCTCTGCAGCACTGTCTCTTTAAAAGGTCACGAACCGCCACTGAAAACAATCATTATTAGAAACAAACGGTTTTTTGACCAAATTTAAAGTCTGAGGAGAACTTTCATAAGGAACCCTTATTATTATCTTTCGCCCCTCCCCTACTTTCGGTACAATAGGTAATTTTCACAGTTTAACCTAAAAACGAACGGACCCAAAATTAGGTAAATCCACCGATATGTAAAATGGACACATATAAAAATAATTTAATTTGTTGATCAGCGTATTAATATTTTAGGGAGCTGAAATAGCTACTTTATATTATCAAGAACTAGAAAGTTTACTGTACCATACCAATTCTTAGTTTATTTCGTGATAATTCAGCTTTGCTTTGTATTATGCTATACTATGTGTTATTTTGCTCGCCTTGTTATTTTGGAAACTTAAGAGGCACGTTATAGTGACAAAAGATTAAAATATGTCTTCCAATTACGCAAAGCTCCTCTAACGTTTCGTCAGGCTCTCCTAGGTTTGCGGAGGACTCAAAACCTAAGATGGAAACTTTGTTTAGTTAGGCGGATTACTTTTAACCAAAAGGATTAGAGCGACAACGGGAACAAAGCTGGGCTCAAAGGAATTTGGGTTTTTTGTGTTGGGGAAACTATACTAAGAACTAAATAGATACTGCGTTTGAAAGTTAGGTTTTTGCTACAATTTTAAAATAATACAATTATGAAACAGATATGTTTCCATTAATTCTTCACAAACCAGAAATTTTTTCTTAACGATAAGCAGTTGTTTGAGTAACTTATTATATAAATTTATAAAAGCATATACAAAATATACATACCTTATGCATGCATACAGACCAGTGGCGTTTTTAGGAGGGGGGTGGAGCTTTGGAGCTCGGGTCTAAAAGTCTAATTGCAACCTAATTTTTCGTCTAATATAAATCTTTAAATAATATATTCGTCATATTCGTGGCTTAGATTACAAAGGTCTTGTAGGAAACGTTTAGTTTTTTAACTTTTCCTTCTAAAGTCCTATTTTATATAGAGATTAAGGTTTCAGACGCATATCGTTTTAATTATTGATTTATGACGCAATTTTAAAGGAAAACGAATATAAAGAATAATATTTTATAGTATTTTTCTATTATATACTTGTCTGTTCTGTTTTCCCCTTTCTAGAGCAAATATATAACCCGATGCAATAACATATTTTTACAATAAAAACAAAAAACAATTAGGTAGAAGGTAGAAAAATTAAAGTAAAAATTTTAATTGAAACACTTTTTATGGAAGAAGTGTGATCATTTATAATATAAAAAATAGTGCGAAAAGAAACGAAAATGGTTTATTATGAATATACAAAACGGCACTTAAGAAGAAGTGTTTCATAGTCTTACATACGACTTATTATGTTAAAACTTTGGATTGACACCAACATTCGTGTTTCACAAATATAAAAAATGCTTTTTTAAAAAAGAGCCAGCTAGAAATACCAAAAAAAAGTAAAAAAAAAACCTTAAATTTACAAAAACAAATATGTAATCCAACCATGCAGAGGGTGAGAGGTAATAATTTAATTTTCGAAATTTAATAGTAGTTAAGTGAATTTTAAACGAACGTTGGGCGTGGCCCCCAAAAATTTTTCGTCTGCGGCGCTTTTCAACCTTCTTCTGTAAGTACAATGTCATAAAATACATGTAGTCCCGACTGTCTCTCTCTCCAGAAAAAAAAATTCCTTCTTACCCCTATATATTGTATTATTTTCTAATTCCCCACAAAATTCTACGCTTATTTTGTAAATGTCATATCTCTATATTCAATGGTTTTTGAGATATTGACGTAAAATATGGCATTTTCAAACTTTGACAGGCTGTAACATTGGAACGGTTCATCTTAGAGATAAATGGTTTTTACCTCCCTATCCTAGTGTTTTATTCTCTATTCAAAGAAGTCATCCTCCGATTTGCCATGTTAAACCAAAAAAACCGGTTTAATGGTTTAACATGTTAAACCGGAAGTTATAACTTTTAGATAGAGAATTACAAATTAAAATGTGGAGGTGAAAACCATTTTGGTCTAGGATGAACCGTTCCAATATAACCTGTCAAAGTCTGAAAATTCGATATTTTAAACGTCGATATCTCAGAAACTATTAAATTTAGACATATAACATTTCATACAAAATAGGCGTAGAATTTAATGAGAAATTATAAAATAATTCAATGGATAAGGTGTTCTATTTGAATAATCTAAATTATATTCGCCGCGTTTTTTGAGTCACCCCGTATATTTTTTTTAAATGTGCACCTCAATGATATCTACCACTTTTGCATTTCGAATTTTTACCTGATTCTTAAGATAAAGGAAAAAATTAACTTTACTCTATCGTTGACTCACCCTATACTGACGAGAATAAAAGAGTTCAAAACAGATCTGCAGTTGGTGCCATCTTATCATTCCAACCAATAGTAAAGTCATCAATCTATTATAGTTCTATGCCATCTGATTTGTATTTTAATATCTAATAGTTCCAGACAAAATATGATCTTATACTAGGGACTTTCAGGTGGTTTGAAAATAATTTTTTTTGCATTTTTAAATGTTAATTAATTTCTTTTAAAAAACTATAAAATATCTTTGAAAACTTTTAGCTCTATTTCAGGTCATTAAAATGTAATCGCTATAAAGAATACGTAATTAAATCGTCATTTTACAAAAGCTACCTCAAACTTATAAATATATTTTACGTTTAAAAAAGTTTCGAAACTTTAACAGCTTTTCTACTCGAATATTTTACACTTTTTTGCCTTCGTAATTCTTAAACAGATAAAATTTAAATGATAAAACTTCGCTGAAAGTTAAAGGATTTTTAAAAGTATCCTAAGAATTCCTACAAGTTTTATTAAGTAGACTTTTAACTAATACTTTAACTTCGTATAAATTTGGAGTTACGTGTACTTTTAACACTGATAGCATCGACATTGTACTTCTGTAAACTTACATGATGTACACTTCCCAAATATTTAAATTTAATGAATTCAATATGATACATTCTTTCAAATTAACAAATATGTTTTTTAAATACTTTACCGCATTTTTAAAAGCAACAATTCCCAAATTATAAATGCAAGTAAAATTAATTTTTGAGCTACCTAAAAATTATTATGTTATAAAGATTTCATATTTTCTCTAACATAGTAAGATACTAAATTACGAATCAGATTGCATAGTAATACCAAAAATGGAACTCTTTTGCTATCGTCAGTACATAGTAGATGCCAAACGATAGTATTAATACTTATAATAAAATTATGTTGTCAACCTTCTTGGGTTGTATAAGGGGTGATTCACGTTGAGTGGCCTATTAGAAGATTTTGGAGACGAGTAGCCCTATCTTTCTAAAAATTTGACAGCAGGCATAGTTCGTTTTGAGCTTATAAAACATTATTATTTGACGTTTTTATTACTTCCGGTTATACCGGAAGTTAATGCCAACTTTGCTATTTCAAATGGAATACCCTGTGTATTTTAACATTTTTGATTACCTTCTAAAAATCTAAATAACTTTTGTAAATAATTATCTATTCCTATCTCTAAACGTTTTAGAGATATTTTTTAGCTTACTAACGTGTAGAGAATTAAATTTCCTATCTAAATGCCTAATATGTTACAATCCACATTTTTAGTGGTTTTGGAATTATGAGCAATTTAAATAAAAAATCTTAAAATTTCTTTTTGTGTTAATGCGACATTATTTTTGAAAAGAAGGCTTCGACTGGGACTTTCGTTTGGCTTTGAATGAGAGATAGCTAAGCAACGAACATAGGCAGTTAATAACAAATGGTAACAAAGCTCATAGTCAAACGAAAATCCCAGTCGAAGCCTTCTTTTCAAAAATAATGTCGCATTAACACAAAAAGAAATTTGAAGATTTTTTATTTAAATTGCTCATAATTCCAAAACCACTAAAAATGTGGATTGTAACATATTAGGCATTTAGATAGGAAATTTAATTCTCTACACGTTAGTAAGCTAAAAAATAGGGTGTTCCATTTGCAAAAATTGACTTATGCACATTTATTTAAATGGAAACATTGGCACAATTTTAAGAACTCCCTGTATAAAAAACGTGAAACCTAAGTAATTTAAACTAAAGATCTATGTATTACTTGAAAGCTTAGAAAATTTTAAATGTTTACCTTTATTAGTTTCAGAGTTACACAACTTTCTTCTCGGAGCGTTTTTAAATCATTTTATAATTCATATCTCAAAAACGGTTAGAGATAAGAATAGGTTATTATTTACAAAAGTTATTTAGATTTTAATAAGGTAATCAAAAATGTTAAAATATACAGGGTATTTCATTTGAAATAGCAAAGTTGGCATTAACTTCCGGTATAACCGGAGGTAATAAAAACGTCAAAATATAATGTTTTAAAATCTCAAAACCAATTATGCCTACTATCAAATTTTTAGAAAGATAGAGTTACTCGTTTCCGAGATCTTCTAATAGGCCACTCAACGTCAATCACCCTGTATAGCGTTTGAAGAATAACGCTTTTCTGAATTTGTTGTTATAAAGGCCAAGTTTTTCCAAGTTGATGGAATAATGTCTATTTTTTCTAGCTTCCATATATTTTTTATTTCTATCGCCAAATTCGAGTACTTGGTTCTCTTCTTCGATTCGGTTTTAGAGAGGTTGTGTGTTAGTGGGCAACCTATATCGATTATAAAAGCTTTCTTGGTCGTCTTTTCGATAAGAAGAATATCCGGACGATTGATTGTGGTCTACTGTTCCATCCGTTATTATTGGCTTGTCTCAGTATAAGAGATGTTCAGGGGATTTAAGGACGAGCTCGGATGAGTATTGATAGTTTGGTGGGAGATTTTCCTTTAGACCTAGTATATAAGTCAGTTCTTTGTGGATGATCTTTACCACCTGATTATGTCTCCCCAGATCATCGTTGGGTGCAGTCGCACCACTACATAGACATACGAGCTCTCGGAAGTTAAAAAGAGACGGGAAATAGGCAAATCTGGTCGTCGACTTTAATCGGTATCCTTGGTTCAATCACGTTCAATAGACATTTATGGAAACAGAGTCAACAGCTCCGTGAATAATTCCATTTCAATCAAGACTTTGCGTTAGACAGAGAAAAACTTATTACAAAATATAAGGATTGTATTTGCATAAACCCTTTGTTCCATTAGGAATGGCGAATCGCCCATTGTATATTCTTAACACTTATTTAAATCGTTTATGTGTGTTTTTAACAGTTCAAGATATATTACATTTAAAACAAGCGATGCTTTATAATTTTAATGATCTGGTGATAGAACATGTTTCCAAACAAAAGAATAGAAGAATCGATTTGATATACAAACACACAACTACATAAAGGTTAGAAAATTATATAAAAAAAATAATACACTAAAGCTCTTTGGTGGCTATTATTCACGTATATAAGGTTTATGATACGAGCCGTAGGCGAGTTTCATAAACTCCATTCAATTGAATAGCACCCATTATATGTGGGTACTACACTTTGTCCACGACTATGAAATAATTTTAGCTAAAATTACTTTACAATCTTTTAGAAATTGATATATATCATTAAAATCAGTAAATAATGACTTTTTTATTCGTTAAAGAAATCACCAGAAATCATTGAAATTAGCCCATTAAACATGTTATATTAGAATAACATTCGGTGGCATTGTTTTTAAAGGTAACTTGCATTACATTTTGAAAAGTATATAACTGGTATATCTCAAGACGACAAAGTTCTGATTACTTTTCTGATTTCAGATTGAAATATTATGTTACATTTATTCGATATCACCAAAGTAATAGGCCATTAATATAAGTGTCCAACTTCGACCCTAGATATAGCCACAGGTTACATTATGTTACAAGCTCTCGCTTTGATGTAATTTTAAAAAAAAGTCTGCAAAAAAGCTATTTTAAGATTTTATGTTTTTGCGCTATTAATTAATAGGTAAATAATTATTTTTTGGCAAAACTATGCAAAATTGCATTTTTCTTGTTAGGTTACTGCCATGAAAATTCGCCCCACCTGTAAAAAAAACTCACGAGCCGCTCCGGTGCGCCAGGGTCATAATTCAAACTTTAGTAAAAAACCCATGAATGTAATAAAAATGTCTATGTCAATGAGTTTATTATTTAAAACAAAATTATTTTGCTTAAAAGCCGCAGCGCTGTAGCAATAAATTTTTTACATCCCTCCAAATTAAACTAATTCAATTTTAACTCGAATAATACCACAAAAGTTTATTGGTATTTCATTACAATGTTTTTATCGGAATTTATTTTCAAAATGTATGTTTTATGGAACTGTTATTATTAAATTTGAAATTTTGTGAATAAACTTTTTTGTTTAGTCTGTTTGGTACCCATATTTTCAGCGGCATAATCATTACAAATAAATACTAAGAAAAATAAAAAACTATTTCGCGTTCTTGGCTATTACTAATTTTAAAATTATTTGCGTATATGAAAATTAGGAACTTATATTATAATAAAGGAATCTGATCTTATGGTCATAAATGAAAGAAGATGGGTGATTGTCGTAGGGGATGTCAGAGGCTTAATTAGTATTTCAGCATTGTTTCCTATTTGTTTTTTACTATTGTTGAAACGAAGCGATAAAAAAATCACTAATGCAGATGAGGGATACTTTTAAAAATTTGACCCTCGTCTCCCATCCCCCTCATCTCTTACTAATCTTATATTTTTCCCATAAACGGTCTAATTTTGTGAGCAAAATTTTATGTGTTATAAAATGTATACAAAACCAACCGTTGTTTTTGGAACAAAATTATATTTTCTAAAAAACGCAATATCATAATAATAAATTTTTCTTATCCCTCCTGAACAACACTAATTCAATTTTCATTCGAATATTGCCGCAAGTGTTTATCGATGTTTCGCCCTTGTTTATGTTCGAAGTTTTTTGTAATGCATATTTTATGGCAACATTTTTAATCTTGTGAATTTAGTATATACTTTTGTTTTAAATTAATTTAATAGTTTGATTTTTTTTTGTATAATATATACTGCTATTATTTTTTTTCTTAAATCATGTCATGATAATTATTTATATTATTTTTTATATCATCGCTGGCAAATGGTATATCACACACAAGTGAGAACAATAAAAAAATAAAAGAGAAAATTGTCCATTTGTTATTTTGGGATTCTGGTTTGACCACGCCGCGACTGGAGAAGTTCTAAAGAAAGTGTAACAAGAGATAACATGTGTTTGTTTTTATCTGAATTGTCAATTAATAGAATTCAATGGTCCGTGATTACTTGTTCCTTAAACTAATTCAAATAAATATTTTTTCAGACAAGAGGCAAACTCAGCGGTTGTGACCCCTCCATTCCAAAAGGTGGTGGGGAGCAGTGGCGTCAGGGGGGAAGAAGGGGGGGGGGAGGGCTGACGGGCTTACGAAGGTCTTAAAGGAAATGTTTAGTGTTTAAACGTTTCCTCCTAAAAGTCCTGTTTTATATAGAGATTAAGGTTTCGGACGCTTATCGTTTTAGTTATTGATTTATGAAGCAATTTTAAAGAAAAACGAGTAAACAGAATAATATTTTATAGTATTTTTCTATTATATACTCGTCTCTTCTGTTTTCCCTTTTTAGAGCTATTTTAAATCAACAAAAATATAACCCAATGCAATAAAATATTTTTACAACAAAAACAAAAACATATAGGTATTAATTTTTAAAGAGAAAAATTAAAATGAAAATTTTATTCGAAACATTTTTTATTGAAGAAATGTGATAATTTATAATAAAAAAAAAGCCGGAAGAAAAGAGAATTCTTTATTATGAATATACAAAACGGTACTTAAGGAAAAGTATTACAAAACCTAAACATTTGCACCAAAACTGCTCTTAGATCTACACTCCTAAAATACATGATTTCTGAAAAATCATCAATTTTTGCGTGGTGAGCGATATTTACTTTATTTTTAATCATGAAAAACCGAGCCAGAAAAACATGGGTTAGAGTCATACATACGTCTTATGTTAAAATTTTGGACACCAATATTCATATTTTCCACAAATATTAAAAATATTTTTTTTTAATAAAGAGCCAGCTAGGAATATCAAAAAAAAACATTTACAAAAACAAATTTTAATAATTTAATTTTCGAAATTGGATAGTAGTTAGGTGAATTTGAAACGAACTTTGGGCGTGGCCCCGAAAATGTTTCGCCTGCGGCGCTTTTCCGCCTTCTTTAATAGATACAATATTATGAAATACATGTAGTCCCGACTGTCCCTTTCTCCAGAAAAAAAATGTCCTACTAACGCTCATTGAGCCCCCCCCCCCCCCCGAACAAATTTTCTGGCTACGCCACTGATAGGGACAGAAAACACGACCACTTGCGGTAAAACTGTTTTACTCACGAAAAAATTCTTAATGTCATTTGACATATTTCTGGACAAAATTTTTATGGTTGATTATTTTTGAGCTTGATGAGTGGTTGTATTTCTTTGAATTATGGTAATCTTTAATAATTCGCAAAATAAACAATTAGCAGCCTGAAACGCGCTATCGTTTCCTGGCTGGTCAAACTGAAAATTTTACACAAAAACCTCTTCATTTAAAAAAAATTAAAATGTATTTTAAAGTTTTAATTATATTGGTTTAAACTATATCATCCGCCATGCAGAATATAAAAATAGAAATATTGCGTCTATTCATGTTAGTTTCTTATTTTCCAATAAAATTACAAACGATGCCCTGATATTATCCTCAAAATCCGCGCCAACTCTCGTGAAATTCGCATTTATAATATTTTGTATATAAAAAAATACATTTTATTGCCAATGCCAGGCACAGGTACAACATCCGCGATGTGGTGGAAATTCACTATTGACTTATCGACTACTGTTCGCTTTGAACTCTAAATAAAAACGAAAATATGAACATGACAATCGACGACAATTAGACGAGTAAACCGAAAGACCAGAAGTCAGTGGGTGAGAAACAACGATAGACAATGAAGAAGTTAGAAAATAATCCCGCTAACACCCAAGCTATTGGAAGGTTTAGATACGCCTACTACCATTTGATTCATCTCGCATCGAAGCATACTACATAATCGCTTTTACGAATAAAGATGTAGGTATGATCGACTGAATAAAACCAGAAATAAAAGCTATTTATTATTTATTCATAACTAAATTATAATGGTTGGAGACAATGACGTTTCTTGAACGGTAGTAGAGTTTTGGACTTGCATTGTCTTTATTTGTTTAGAATCACTACGTTTCAACTGGTAAGCATCTCCAGTCGTCTTCAGGTGAATACTGTAAAAAACTTTACCTAGTTCATATGTAGGAGAGTTACGGGAGCTTGTAATTGGTCTTAGAGGCATGTTATGTTTGTGTATTTTTGGCAGGCCGTAGAGGTGTGGTGGTTTACTGTGGTATGGTGTCTGGCGTCTCGGCGTCTTTTCTGGTATGTATCGCTCAAATTTCTTTAGTGTTCGGTAGACTCTTCCCTCGATTGTGATGGTCGGATCTTTGGAAATAAGAGTGTAGTTTCCGTTTTGCACAACTTTTTGGTCGTATGTCTGAATATCCATGATGACAGTTGCGTTTCCTTTGTCGGCTGGTAGAATCTTAATATTAGGATCCTTACGAAGTTTTGTAAGAGCGATTGTTTCTTCCTTACTGATATTTCGTTTTGGAGGCCTTGATTTTTCTAGAATATTTCTAACCTTCCATCTATATTCTTCCGCTTGTGTTTCTCCTATGGTTGTTGAGTCGACGGCGCTAATAATGTCCAATATTGGTATCTCTTTTGGAGCAATGGTAAAGTTTAAACCTTTAGCCATTAGGGATTCTTCTGTGGGTGTTAATTCTCTAGATGAAATGTTGACTTGGTTCTTTGGTTATGGGGTTGCGTTGTTGGTGGATTTTGACTAACATGCTTTCGCAATTTCTTTTCATGAATAGTTTGTTGAGCTATTCTTACTTTGTCGCAGCTGGCGTCAATTTTCCGAAAAATGGGTTCGTAATCCTCTGCCAATGTATATTCTTTAATTTCCTCAAATCTCTGTTGGATATCTATTAGTAGAGAAGCTTTCTTAAAATGATGGTAGTTGATTTGGGAGCGTATAAATGCTTTGCTGGCGTTATTCAGAATCTTCTTAGCTTGTTGTCATCGGATCGGTAATTTGATTCTAAAGCCATCTAGAATATTACCTTGGTCTCTTGCCCGTAGTAGATACTGGATGTGCGTTTCCTCCTTTGTTAATTTTATCTTAGATTTCTCGTAGTTACGGAACTTATCACTTATACCGGGTCCATACCGGGCTTCTAGTGTCTGTTTAAAGATTGGAGACAAACAGTATTCACCTGAAGACGACTGGAGATGCTTACCAGTTGAAACGTAGTGATTCTAAACAAATATAGACAATGCAAGTCCAAAACTCTACTACCGTTAAATTATAATGTTTAATACTAGTTTTCCTGCGGTGTAGATATTAAGATTCGTTTAAAACGTTAATTATTTTCCTAAAATAGCTTCAACCAACTAATTTAACCTTTTAAGGAAATGCTTGCTATTTAAGATGTCTGCCCTTAAATTAATAAATTACTAAATCAGATTTAACAGCGGATCCCAGGCGTTTCGTGAAAACAGCTTTGTTTATGTCGGCCTTTTCTATGTTGCATTTAATGGGAAAATTCTTGGCCATTCTACCTCTTACACTTTTCGCGTAAAAATCGATAGGACAAAGAGGAGTCTTTAACCGAAAATGTATTGCTCTCTTGTGGTTTTTAGTGCACAAATATCTTCTTATGTTTTATTAATTAAAGATGTTAACGTTGAAGTGGTGAAAAATTATTTTGTTTTGCTTACAAGGATACTATCGGAACTGGTTCTTCTTGATTTTAGAAAAGTATGCATCATACTTTACCACCATTTTTAACGTTTCGCTCGTATTGTTGAAATTGATAATAATTGATTAAAACCAAATCACTATCACTATTCTTTTAAAAGGACGGTGAGAATGTAAACATCTTAAAATTACTTCTCCTACTTCTATCAAATTGGCACCACTAACTTGTTTTTTTTTTGTAAGGTATTTGTGAAGTATTGTCATATCCTATTTTTCCAAATTCCATTTTTTATTATTTAAAGTATTAATATTAAAATATACCTACTGGCCCAATTATTTATTATCAAAACATAAACTACAAAGAATGCTGCCTGCCCAAACAATATGCTTTTGTGGACGTTAAGTGTGAGCTTCTTGAATCCAGTGAAGATTAGACCAAGAAGCAATATACCAAAAGTATTGCTCATTCATAGGTCTATTTAAAACTAAAGTAAATTCATCGGAAAAAAGAACCCAAGCCAAAACTATTGAAGGGAATTTATCATAATTACAAAAATATGAAGTAGACCATCTTGGTTATCTTTTGTACCTTTAGCACTTTATATGTGAACAATTTATATAAATTGATTAACATCAAAAACCCGAACAAACGCACTTCTTGTGTTTAAGTCGATTCAGTTTAACATACGTCTCTAAATTTTTCGGAAAAATTTCCATTTTAATTTATTAAAGCCTTGGATCAAGTTGCTGTTGGAAATAAAAGTTAGCCAACAGATTAAAGTATATAATTAAATGTCAGTTTTGATTAATGCGGTTTGATAAAATGTCGTTAATTTGTATAAGTATTTATCTTTTAAACAGAAAGAAATAAAACACTTTAAGTCTTCGTCTACTAATATAATGAAGAGTAGATAGTTACACACTACATGTTTCAAATGCAGAAACATCTAAAAAACAAATAAAAGTTGTAATAATAATTAGGAAATGGAAAATATTACCTTAAATTTATTGTTAGTTCCCCTTTTTATCAAAAAAACAACTAAATTTTCTTAGGCCCAATTTTATAAAGTCCTCTTAAACCTAAGTTTAAACCTATGTTTAAACCGAAGAATAATTCTAAAATCGTAGAAATATCGGAAATAATCGATTAATACTATGGGACTGACAGCAAAGTTCAATTTAAGAGTAGGTTAGGTAAGAGTGGTAGACCTTTGGTTCTGACCAAACAGTCTCACGTAGTCCTATTAGGTCCGTTGTGGTACCACACGTGTTCCGTAGAACCCACCTTCATCAGATCTCTGATGGTTAATGCGCTGTACACCTCAGATGGACTTATTCAAACCAGCCACTACTATTCAGAAACCTGCTCAGTCGTCCAAGTTGTAAGTTGCTTAGTTCCTCCAGCCTATCGAAAAATGGTTCCCACAGAGCAGTGAACCTTCTTCTTGCGAGGCCAGGGCATTCACACAGAAAATGTTGAATACTCTCTTCCTCTTCCTCATCTCTACAACTTCTGCAGAAGTCGTTAGTGGGTATTTGCATAGTTCGGCATGTCTACCGAAGAGGCAATGTCCGGTCAATTTAAGGGTAACCAACCTGGTCATAACTTATTATGTTATGTTACGTTATATTAAGTCATGACCAGGTAAATAACTTTTAACTCGAACTTTGCTGTTATATAACCATATAACCATTTTTAAAATTTCTTTGATATAAACTAGACCTCGGTTTAAATCGACTTTACAAAATTCGGCAAATGAATATCTATGATTTAAACCAAGGTCCAGTTTAAATCAAGGAAATGTCAAAAATGGTCATTTTATAATGTGAGATTGACACGAAATTGATATTGAAAGTAAATAACCTGATCATAACTTAATATAATAACAAGTTGTGACCAGGTTGATTACTCTTAAATTGAACTTCTGCTGTCAATCCCACATTATGAAGATTAAATAAAAAAGATTATATTTTATGTATGAGAAAATAGATTATTTAGTGGAAATTAAGGACAGAATGGTATAAATGCCCTTTCAAAGAATTCTAAATTAGAAGTAGAAGTAATTGAAGAAAATAATGGTTGAATTGTCTTTCTAGTCATTTTTAATGGCGGAAGAATATATATATATATTTTTATCTTGACGTCATGAGCAACTTGAATGACAGCTGTGTGACAGATCGGAACACCCACTACACGATACCATTACTCTAGTTCAGGACATATTTTATATCATTATGTCTTGTTCCATTTAAAACATACTGAATATTGTCACTTTAAATTACTAATAATAATAATAATAATAATAATAATAATAATAATAATAATAATAATAATCTACCCAGAAGAACAGAAACCGGTCGAATCAAGTGGACGCGTGACATGAATAGAACATTTATCAAAACATTCCTCTTGATCAACGACTGCGAAGATAACCCCCGCCCTGGCTGGAGAATAAAACTCCACCGCGAAATAAGCCAGATATACCCGGAATTAAAACTCACCGAACAAAATGTAGCGTGCCGTCAAAGAGCTATTTACGCTAACCGCCTGCTACCCCAAGCTGAAATAGACCAAATCCGGCGTGAAGTTGGCAGAACATTGCACAACCTTCAGCAAGGGGAAGAGCTAACAGCACAGCAGGAAGTAAGAAACGAACAAGATCAAACTATACAGGCTGATACGGACAATACAAACCAAAAATATTTGGAAAATTTGTCCTTATTCGAAAATAGTGACCCGACCTTGAGGCCGAGTATCCCTAAGCTAAGATTCAAGAAAGGAACCCACGAAATACTAGCGAGAGTAAACCTAGCAGCAGGGACGTCCTTAAATAGAACTGAGGACCTCGAGACATTACACAGTGGGTTATATGCTGCAGCAGCAACTGTAATTGAACTCAATGGTCAGGCATTATATCAGAGAACTGATAAGAAAAGTACCAAGAAACAAGTGGTACCCGCTTGGAAAATGAGACTAGAAAAACAAATAAGCCAGTTACGAGCAAGTGATATCATTGGAGAACATCTAAGTGGAAACTCTAGCAGCAAGGTTGCTAAAAAGGTTAAAGATATGCTGAAAGCAGAGAGTATTCCTTTAGACAGTCCCGATATAAAACGGCTGCTAACAATCGTAAGAGACAACATTAGACAAAAATGTAAGGCTAAAGGTGCCCGTCTAAGGCGATACAATAAAGCCACAAAGAGGAAGGTACAAAACCAACAGTTCACCACGAACCAAAAAACCTTCTATAGGACACTGAACCAAGAAGAAAATGACCTTACTCCAGCTAATGACATAAATAAAGACCAATTTAATGCATTTTGGAGTAATATTTGGTCTGACGCGTCCCATTTCAATGAAGAAGCAAGCTGGCTCGAAAAAGTTGAAGCCGAGGCTGAAACTTTGCAAGAAATGCCTGAGCCGCAAGTAACATCGATCGACATAAGGGATGCCACTAAGAACTTGGCTAACTGGAAATCACCGGGACCTGACCAAATTCATAATTTCTGGCTCAAAACTTTCACCACCCTACACCCTGTTATCGCAAACTGCTTTAGCAAGGCTCTCCTAAACCCCGAGCACTTCCCAGCTCATCTTGCCAGTGGCAATACCTTCCTTTTATTTAAAAAAGGGCAGGTAAACGACCCAAAAAATTACAGACCGATCACCTGTCTGTCAGTGGTGTATAAACTTTTAACATCAGTCATGTATTCAAAAATATACACACACTGCATAAACAACAACCTGGTAGCTGATGAGCAAAAGGGCTGTATTAGGAAAGCTTTGGGTTGCAAGGAACAGCTTACAATCGATGCCGTTATTATAAAACAGGCAGAAGTTAAAAGGCGAAATCTAAATATGTGCTACATAGATTATAGTAAAGCATTCGATTCTGTTCCTTACGACTGGCTAAAGAAGATATTGCAAATATACAAAGTACACCCCCTAATACGCAACATGTTAGGTACCCTAATGGAGCAATGGAATACCAATCTCCATATTGGACAAGAGAAGCTTGGCAATATAAGTATATCAAAAGGTATATTTCAAGGCGACTCTTTAAGCCCCCTCTGGTTCATTTTGGCCATGAACCCACTGTCCTCACTACTAAAATCAACATCCTACGGATATCGTCCCAACTTAACTGAGAATTTTAGAATAAACCACCTTCTATTTATGGACGATATCAAACTCTACGCTGAAAGCAAAACCCACCTTCAGTCCCTAATTCAAATAACCAAGACATTTAGCGATGACATCAAAATGTCGTTTGGCTTAGACAAGTGCGCAATCTTGAATGTCGTACGCGGAAAGACTGAACAAAATCGTGGACTGCTTGAAGGCATAGATATATTAGATGAGGACAAAACATATAAATACTTAGGCATCTCCCAAAACCAACAAATAAACCACACAAGCCTAAAAAGGGAGTTTAAAAACAAATACAAAAGCAGACTAACAAAGCTTTTTAATACTCATCTGAATGCTGGTAACCTTACTACTGCCATCAACACCTGGGCAATACCAATACTTACCTACTCATTCGGAATCCTTAAGTATTCAGACACGGATTTGCACGAACTAGATAGGCTTACGCGCAGGCTGCTAACAAAATTCAGATTCCACCACCCACGCTCTGCACTTGAAAGAATCTACCTAAAACGAAAGGAGGGAGGAAGAGGTCTCATTAATATATATAACTTGTGCAAGTCGCAAGAGACCTCTATGAGAAAATACTTCCAAGAATCGAATGGGGAAATTCTTAAAAAAGTGGTAGCAGCAGACACTGGATATACAGCCCTTAACTTAAAGCAAAACGGATTACCTAACATCATCCGCGCGCTGCCAAGTCAACAGCTTGTAACTTGGCAAGAAAAAGCCCTACACGGCAAATACCCTACTGCACTCCAAAATCCACTCATAGATAGAGAAATGTCATTGAATTGGTTAGAGAAAAGGCAGCTCCACGCTGAAACAGAAGGTTTTATAATATCTATCCAAGACCGTGTCATTAGAACTCGAAACTATGAAAAGGTCATCTTGAAGAGAAATGTGGAAGATGTGTGCAGAAAATGTAATTGTCCCGGAGAAACGATAGAACATATCACGGCGGGCTGTGGTGCTATGGCCCCCAACGCTTACCTGGGGAGACATAATCAGGTGGCTAAGATCATCCACAAGGAACTGGCCCATAAACTAGGGCTAAGGGAAAACCTTCCACCATACTACCAATACTCACCCGAGCCAGTCCTTGAATCCCCTGAATATCTCTTATACTGGGACAGGCCAATAATAACGGATAGAACAGTAGACCACAACCGTCCGGATATTCTTCTCATCGAAAAAACCACCAAGAAAGCTTTCATAATCGATATAGGTTGCCCACTAACACACAACCTCTCTAAAACCGAATCGGAGAAGAAGACCAAGTACTCGAATTTGGCTATAGAGATAAAAAATATATGGAAGCTAGATAAAATCGACATAATTCCGATCATAATATCGGTGGAGGGAGCTATGACGAAAAATTTCAAGCCCAACTTGGAAAAACTGGGCCTATCAGGTTATTTATACCAACTAATCCAGAAAAGCGTCATCCTCCAAACATGCCATATAGTACGGAAGTTTCTAAACAGTACAGGTTAAGATGAATTTCTTCTCTGTACTGTAAATAATACCAGCAATACCAACAAAAAGCTGTGAAAACTAACATTGAGAAAAATAATAATAATAATAATAATAATAATAATAATAATAATAATAATAATAATAATAATAATAATAATAATAATAATAATACTAGGGCTAAGGGAAAACCAATACCAAACCAATACTCACCCGAGCCAGTCCTTGAATCCCCTGAATATCTGTTATACTGAGACAGGCCAATAATAACGGATAGAACAGTAGATCACAACCGACCAGATATTCTTCTCATCGAAAAAAACACCAAGAAAGCTTTCATAATCGATATAGGTTGCCCACTAACACACAACCTTTCTAAAACCGAATCGGAGAAGAAGACCAAGTACTCGAATTTGGCTATATAGAGATAAAAAATATATGGAAGCTAGATAAAATCGACATAATTCCGATCATAATATCGGTGGAGGGAGCTATGACGAAAAATTTCAAGCCCAACTTGGAAAAACTGGGCCTTTCAGGTTATTTATACCAACTTATTCAGAAAAGCGTCATCCTCCAAACTTGCCATATAGTACGGAAGTTTCTAAACAGTACAGGTTAAGATGAATTTCTTTTCTGTACTGTAAATAACACCAGCCTTACCAACAAAAAGCTGAGAAACAGAACACTGAAAACATAATAATAATAATAATAATAATAATAATAATAATAATAATAATAATAATAATAATAATAATAATAATAATAATAATAATAATAATAAATCATTCGAACTCGAAACTATGAAAAAGTCATCTTGAAGAGAAATGTAAAAGATGTGTGCAGAAAATGCAATTGTCCCGGAGAAACGATAGAACATATCACGGAGGGTTGTGGTACTATGGCCCCCAACGCTTACCTGGGGGGACATAATCAGGTGGCTAAGATTATCCACAAGGAACTGGCCCATAAACTAGGGCTAAGGGAAAACCTCCCACCATACTACCAATACTCACCCGAGCCAGTCCTTGAATCCCCTGAATATCTCTTATACTGAGACAGGCCAATAATAACGGATAGAACAGTAGACCACAACCGTCCAGATATTCTTCTCATCGAAAAAACCACCAAGAAAGCTTTCATAATCGATATAGGTTGCCCACTAACACACAACCTCTCTAAAACCGAATCGGAGAAGAAGACCAAGTACTCGAATTTGGCTATAGAGATAAAAAATATATGGAAGCTAGATAAAATCGACATAATTCTGATCATAATATCGGTGGAGGGAGCTATGACAAAAAATTTCAAGCCCAACTTGGAAAAACTGGGCCTTTCAGGTTATTTATACCAACTTATTCAGAAAAGAGTCATCCTCCAAACTTGCCATATAGTACGGAAGTTTCTAAACAGTACAGGTTAAGATGAATTTCTTCTCTGTACTGTAAATAATACCAGCAATACCAACAAAAAGCTGTGAAAACTAACATTGAGAAAAATAATAATAATAATAATAATAATAAATATCTTTTTATTTCATGTTATAGGGAAAAATACAAACATAATATCAAATAAACTGCGAGATCTAGCACAGCTAGTCTATCTAACCGTCTTCTAATTTACAGAACTAAATAACCAAATATTAATTAAATGAAAATATTTAAAAAGATAGTAACATATGTGGCCTATTTTAAATATAGTATAAGATTAATTTATTTATCCTCTAATGGTTAGCATTACACTACATCATTATTACACTATGTTAGATGCAAGTGCACGAAAGGCAAAAATAGCGACTTAGTTCTTTTATTTTTATTATTTTACACCGGCAGGTAGAGCATTGTACACTTTAACCGCGTTAAACCTAGAAATCAAAGTAGTTACTCGATTTACAACTTAAAGCAAAATAGAAACTTAAACAGCGATCTCCAAAAGTATTAATGAGTAGACTTCCATTATACAGACTCTTAGGAGACTGGCTGTCTCTTTAAATATCGATTTTCGAATTCTGACTGTGCCTTTTATAAAGCGTAAATAGAATGCATATTTTTAAATGTTCAAAAATAGAAGATTTGAAATTGCATTTTATCATTTAAAATTCAGTGAATTCTAACAATATTTCTAAATTCTTCTCCAAACTTATCAGCTCCATACGAAATATATATATTAAAAACTTTGCGTTCCCTAGAACCGAATCCAGATTTTTTAAAACTTTTTAAATTTGGACTCTACAGATATTGAAGAATGTGAGAAAGTTATTTTTGTTACAAAAAAAATATATCCCCATAATTTTTAAAATGCAATCAATTTTTTTTTAGAATTTTCATTAGTTTATTAGCTCATTAACTTAACTATATGTTATCTATGATGGGTATTTTTTTTAGGAACTTAAACTAAATGTACGGTGTTTAGTTCAAGTTTTGGGAAAAACCATGTTTACAATTATTTAGGAAAATTTATTTTAAATAAATGATTCTTAAAATTTTTATAGTACAAAGGTTTTTTTTTTAATTATAGGGGTATTTTCCATATAGGTAGCTTTTCCCTAAAAATCAGGACTTTACCATAAAAAAAATTTTAAGTTATTTATTTGAAACATATTTTTAAAGTTTATAGTTTTTTTTTCTAAAAATTTTAATTACTTAATTATAATAATATATGACTAAAATGTTCTGAACTTTCTATACACTGAAAAAAATGCTATCATGAATCATTACTTTATCGTAGATTTGTATATATTTATTTATGATAAACATAACTGTCTAAACCGGTTAACTGAACCGATATGATTTCAGATTCATCCTAGTTAGGATGTGAAACTGACCAATCACAGTGGTCGATTACAAAGAAACCAAATTAACATGTTGTAATATTTACGAGTGTACATTTGACATAAATATGTGCGGTTAAGAATATATTTCAAAATTATGCAAATCTGTCGGATAAATTTTGTCCTTTTTTTTTTAAATCAAAACATTTATCCCAGAGTCTATGCATACACAATTTCTTCCTAAAAAATGCACGAAATTGTTCGAAAATTGAAGGTATAATACCAAAATATATTTTAACCGAACTATTGTTATTTTCTGACCGAACTAAAAATATTTGCACAGATGTCCTTTTTTATTTAAAAAATCTCCAGTTTCATTTCTAGACAATTACTACAAAATTTATTGTATAAAATGTACTATATACCTACAAAATAAACGTTTCTTACCAACCTTCGTTGGTTCATTGTCATGCAAATATTTGTCCACCACGATATTTTCTATTATATTCTATATATATTTTGAACGGGGATCCAACCCCAATTGACCTTAAAACTTTTATTATCCGTCATTTGCCTTAAAACATTAACGCTAAAGACGTCATATAAATTTCTCAACAGTCACGAATTAATATAAAATAAAGTGAATATTAAACTTGACTTTAACTCGAAATGTTTTACTATTCATACTAAGGAGACTGACTGTCTATCTAAATATTGATTTTTAAATTCCAAACGTGTCATTTAGAAGAGACAAATGGAATCATTATTATTTAAATTTTAAAACGTCAATTTAAGAGTTTGTTATATATATACTGTATCGTTTTTCATTCAGGAACACTTTTAATTAAGAATGAATTAAGCGGTCCTACTTTACCTGGTATCTGCCACTAAGTTATATAATTAACATTACGAGCTTTTCAAATAAGTAATGTTTAAATTATGTCAGTATTTACAAAATAGCTAGCATATTCAAAACAATATTACTAATACAATTTTATATTGTCGTTTTGGTCAAAACTTTTACATTGAGTGGTACGAAGGGTTTAAATAACAATTAACCAAGAAGATAATCATAATTGCGACATTAATGGTACAAGTGGAATTAAGTTACTCACAATCAAATTAGGTAGTCTGATTTGCAAATCCAGAAATTAGTTTTCGTTTAATGTTACAGATACACACAGTCAAAGATATTTGTTCAGTAACATTATTTTTATTGGAAAAATTGTTATGCTTTCTAACAATAATGTTTTAAAATGTGTTGAGTCAATAATGTTCTTCTTAAATATTGCCCCAGTTCCATTTAATTTTGTATTCCGAAATCCTAAATTTAGTTTTTATTTTTTTTTTGCAGTCAACTGACAATTATTGTTACGAATTTAAAATTTAATATCGTAAGTCCGGTTAAAATTTATTTTATTTGTGAAAGCTTAGCGAGTGTCTTTTGAATTATCAGCAGACAACATTCTTAAATTTCTTTTCTAATTTCTCACCTTGCATTTTAAACTGGAATTAATGTCCAAATTCAAGTGTTTTTCCAACAACAACACATAAAATATTTTCCTAATTTAAGTCAAATTATGCACCATCTTTGAAAGTTTACAAACTTGCGAAAAATACAAACACCCGCCGAGATTACGCGCGGGCGAAGTTTCAGGGTGTCACCAATAGAGGTCGCAACACCTGCTCACGACAGTTTGTCCAAATCATGACTACCGCATCGCCCGGGCTGGACCAGGATGCTGAGTATACCAAACATCCCTGAGTCCTAACGCATGCGGCGTTTCCCAATCGATATTATCATGGAACGCCACTCTTAGACTTCTTTTGGGCAGTGACGGACTGGAAACAGAAGCAAACTAAAAGATATTTTGCGAAAAAAAAAATTACAAATTTTGCTAAACAATAAAATGAAATAAACAAATCGCGTATTGTTTTAGTATTGTATTAGTTTATAATTATGTATTCACTTATAAATAAAGTGGCGGCAAATAAGAGTTTATTGAAATAGGGACAAACGTATTTTTGTTTAACTACTCAATTATATCTATAATGCAATATGCTCACGCGAGATATTGAGACATATCGAAAGAAATAATAACTCCTGAAACAAGGAGTCAACAATAAGAGTGATAAGGTTGTCTGATTGTAAGCGGAAGGTCCCCAGATCAATCCCAGGTTGATTCGGTAGGGTTATTTAGTTTGCTCGGCGACTATTCCACCATACAATCCTTGGTTGGTTGGTTTGAGGCGGGGGTCGGGCGTGCAGCCCAAGCTTCTTGCACTGTAGCCTAATGGCTTATTGTACGCCTCAATCTTGTTAGAAAAGATATGTTTCTTTTATAAGGTCCACTCACTGTATAGGCATCCATAGGCAGGGGCAAGGTAGGGCAGTCTCTCCTTCCTGGATTCTGGAAAAGGGCTTAGATATATGGTACCGATAACTTTTTTTTTAATACTACTTTTCATAACTAAATGACTAGGACTTTTTATTTTTAGTCACTTTCAACAAGAACGGCGGACGCGTTTCTTTCGAACTCACTTGGACAAGAAGTTTAACAAATTTTTGGCTGATTGCTGCCCCCCCCCCCCTCTACCCTATGGGCGCCACCTTGTCCAATAGATGTATACCAAGTTTGTCATGCAGAAGGTTGTCACCGCATTGGATTCCTCCGAAGTTTTTATGTCTTCTTCGAGTTAGTGTTTCGTAGTTTTATATGATATTTGAGGCAGTTTTGTCCTCTTAGCCGCAAAGTCTACATTCAGTGGGTCCATTGTAGATTCCTATTCGACGTAGGTATTTTTTAAGTGGCAGTGGCCTTCTAGTTGACCAACTTATTTAAACTGGGCAAGCGTTAAAAACAACATTCCAGTAGATAGTTTCTTTACAATAGTCTAGTTACTCTGAAGTTAGACCAAAATAAAACAAACTTCGAGGCGTGACCGCCGTTTAGTCGGTGGAAAGCGCCATAATTGGTTAATTGGGAAGAGATTGCTCGTGGCTATTCGTGCATCTCTTAATATTCTCTTTATATGGGAAATAAATACACTTACTTTAGGTTATGTTCCGCGAGAAGTGCTCAAATTTTATAAATTGATGTCCATAGGTCCAGACCTCGGACTTTACCGATTTGTTTCAACCCGACCGGGTATTTTATTTTGACTGAGCCCCTCGAACATATTTGGTTTAAGTATCCCCGTCTCTATACTACTATGAATGGAGCATTTTATTTATTTCCTTAGTGTCAGTAAAAATACTATTACTGCATCCATAAACAGTACCGCCCGTACTCATTAAGGTAGTTTCACTGGTGCCACTATGGTTTGAATCTTTGTCAAGGTTCTTTAAGTCATTTAACAAAGGTAGAAACTGGTTAATGGATCTTCAAATAATGTATATTATTCTTGTGGCTCAATATCAATATGGCCATGGAACCCCTTTCTGGATTTAAAATGGATTTAACTTCATAAAGTGTACGTCCTTTATCAAAAGACCGACTGCTTTATGTTACTGCTGCTAGATGATGCAGTGATGTAGACCTCACGGTCATCCATGGACAAACATTAGGGTTTAGTCGATATTCTAAATATTACGTTTGTTCTTACTAATTTACTGTCAGAAATTTTCTTTGAAATATTTTTTCTGGTGTGCACTTATTTATTATGGCTTCCAGATGTCTTGTCATTTCTTGCCCTTTTTTAGAATTAGGCTTTTTTTTACCTCCTTATTCGCTACCAGGGTCATTCCCGAAGGGACCTAGAGCTTAGCGTGGATGTCGAACCACGAGCCTCAGCCATGCGATACCCCCCCCCCCCCCCCAGGACCCATTAACCCTCAGTTTCTTGCATGATCTACCGATTGGGGAGTGTGTACCTTCTTTCGAACCCCACGAAATATCCGATCTGATCCGGCCTGGTTACCGGCGTAAATGGGGTGGGTTGGGAAATGATACATTTTACACTCTTTCCTGTATTCTTAAGTCTACTAAACTTATAGATATGTAAGGGTGTTTGGTTTTTACTCTGCCATGCAACCTGAAGTTTTTGCTTATTGTATTGTTTTTCTAAAGATTGGCTTTCGAATATTGTTTTTACAGTATTGCTACAAGGAGATTCTCTATATTGTGTGTACTCACGTAGTCCAAATTAAATTAGGCTTGTAGAAGAGGCAGGAAAATGTATAACCCTAATAGTGCCTAGAATACCATTGGACTTTGTTTATATACGAACCTTTTGGTGGCAACTAACCTACAAGCCTGCAAAGATTCTATCCAGACTAGATAAGTTGTTCAGTTAAGACAACAGAGGTTATTCATCTGGAGACGACTGGAGATACTTACCAGTTGAAATGTTGTGATTCAAAACAAATAAAGACAATGCCAGTCCAAAACTCTACTGCCGCTCAATAAAAGTTATATTAGAGGTAATTCTTTTCATATCGTTTCTAGAATGTCATTTTAAAAATAAATATTAAAAACTAAAAATTAACTAACCATCATGGACTGTGATATACAGTGAGTATCAGAAGTACTGTCTAAATTCAATTAAAATTCAGCGGTAAGTTTTTTGAAAAAACGCTCGTACCCGTCGATTTTTATTTTTAAAGTGTTTTTTTTTTGTGGTAATTTCATGTATACAGGGTAGCTCAAAAATAAGTTACGACCATCAACTTCATTTTTTCAAATAAATACATATATTTTTTATTTCATTTTTGAATTTTGCATTGAATTCTAGGCATGTTTCATGTACCATGTTCTATATATAAACTCAACAGTTATTGAAAAAATTAGGATTGAACATATCTATAAATAAGAACTGTTTATTAAAAAAAAAACAACAAAATCAAATTAAATGTTGAAAATGTGCGCCATTTACGGCTTGACATTATCCAAGACGATCAATAAACTCTCTTTGCACGTTTCCAACCGTTTCCGGAGTTATGACACGCACTTCTCTTCGGATCCTCTCTTTCAACTCCTGCATATTGTTTGGCCTGTAAACAAATACTTTTGAGGAGTTAGGTCTGGCGACCTAGCAGGCCATTCGATATCCACCGATTGGGAAATGTTTCATCCAAAAATGTGCGCACAGTGGCAGCATAGTGCGGAGGAGCACCATCTTCTTGGAATATCAGTTCTTCGTCAGGGGAGTCTGGATCCAATGGATTCGGAAATAAAGCCACTAATGCTGGAATTAATTCAAGTTGGAGAAATTTGAGATATACTTCTCCAATTAAAGACTGTTCAAAGAAAAATGGTCCAATTACTCTTCCGCGTACGATTCCACACCAAACATTTATTTTTTCAGGGTACTGGCTATGAACCTCTATCATCCAATGCGGATTTTCTGTTGCCCAATATCGACAATTTTGTCTGTTCACATTACCATTCAAATAGAACGTAGCTTCTTCCGAAAAAATAATATATTTTACTAAATTATTATCTAGATTGCACATATTTTGCATGCGTTCGCAAAACTTATTTCGCCTATCAAAATCATCTTCAAATAACTTATGCACTGGAATAACTTTGTATGGGTGATATTTGTGCTTTTGAACTACTTGGTGAACAACAGATTTTGGCATGTGTAAATCGGCCCCAATGTGCGACAGGGGAGTACATGGATTTTCTTCCAAAGAAAGCAAAACGTCAAGTTTTTCATTTTCATCTCGAGTAGGACGATCAGATTTAGACAAATCTCTAACATGACCGAATTCTCTAAACTTAGCCTCTATTCTACTCACCATCTTTTGACATGGTAGGACGATCAGGATGGATTTAATTTTTTCCCGTTCCGTTAACTTCACCATTATTGTGAAAACCGCAACTTTGAAACTCCGCTTGGCAATAATTATACTTATTTGAAATAAAATTGTCATACAGTTTCTATAGATATTAACGGTGACAGTGACTCTCTTATTTATTAGGGAGCCCAAAATGCCATATTGCCAAAAGATTTGATAGATCGTTGGATTCGCTAAATGATATGTTCAATCCTAATTTTCTTAATAACTGTTGAGTTTATGTATAGGACATGGTACATGAAATATGCTTAAAATTCAATGCAAAATTCAAAAATGAAATAAAAAATATATGTTTTTATTTGAAAAAATGAAGTTGATGGTCGAAACTTATTTTTGAGCTACCCTGTATACATGAAATTACCACAAAAAAAAAACATTAAAAAATAAAAATCGACTGGTACAAGCGTTTTTTCAAAAAACTTACCGCTGAATTTTAAATGAATTTATACATTACTTCTGGGACTCACTGTACATAGATTTATCACAAATTATGTGTTCGCAATAAGTGACCTGGTTATCTAAATTCTTGATTTACTAACGAAGCAATGTTGATTGTGAGTATAAGTATCATATCTGCCACTATCATTGATGTGACAATCAAAATTGTCTGATTAGTTTTTGTGAGATGTGGTTTCCTTAATGATGATATCGGTTGAGTGTAGTGAGAATAAGACCAGGCAACAAACAACTCAATTGTACTTATCCCAACGTTAAGTTTTTTAAATTAAAACTCTTTCTAGAGTCAATAGTAGAGTTTTTAAGTTCTGGTTAGTTTATTATTTTTTTAAAGCGTTGTTGGATTTAATTTTTTGTAATATGAGGTATTTAAATTATATTTAAAAAAAACACGAAGAACTAAATTTTATTTTATACTCTTATATATTTAAACAAAAATAAAATTCTATATATATTTATGCAATGAATTTTAAAAAGCACATCGAAAGCGAATTTTTTTACATTCATAAAAATATTCCTTTATGTCACCCTTTTTTGCTTTTTGCGTATGAAAGAAAATCCTTAAAAACTCAAGGTGGATAAAAATGTCATACGTATTTTTTAGATAAGAAGCCAAACGCAAACAATTCTAATATTCCATTTATATGTGTGTATTTGTGCGAATATTTCTTGCTTGAAGTGCCGCATCTTATTTTTGAAGGTGAGAATAACCTAAAGCAAGCTTTTTATAAATATAAAGTGAAAGTACAGAATAAAACGAACTATAGCACAATAAAATCAAAACTTAGTTAATGCCTTTATTTTATGCATGTAAAAGTATAGACGGACGCCCACAAACAAGTAGTTTTGAACGCTCTTGCATATCCGGGCGCGGGTTTGACTCCTATATTAAGTGGGAAAATATCAAAACTTTAAACGCGTACGTACGTCCAAGACTCTCATCTTAGTATTAGCCGGCCATACACTCACAGGTACTTTGGAACGTTCTTAGCTCGGTGCCAATACGGCGTGCTGGTTTAACTCGTATGTTAAGGGGGAAAATGTTCACACTCTAAGTACGCACACGTAACGCGACGTCCAAAATAACATATCTGCTTTTGCGTTTGTGAAGGGTTGTGTTTTTTTTCCGCCACCGTCAAGCCACACCAAAATATCAAACAGGTTAGAAATCTAGGCTCGCACTAATTTTGATAAGGTATGTCAATTTTTATACCCATAAGCCAGTGGCGGCTTCTGATAGTCGATACAGGTGGGGCCAAAATATCAAGTCAAAAATCTTTAATGAGAATACAGGGTGTTACATATTCGATGCATTAACATTGCAATCTCGTAACTATAAGAGATAACGATTTGGTTAAATGTAGGTAAAGTTGCATAATTTAATGCTGAATTATGTGTTAAAAAAAATTCCGATGACTTCCGGAGCATTCGAAAAAAAAACGAAAAAATGAATTTTTGTTATAATTTTCTATATGACAAAATATTGATTATTTTGAAAAACCACCAAGAGCACTTACTTTTAAGACAATTTTTTGTGTTCTTCAAGATAATAATTTTATTTTTCAGATACGACGTTCGTTTTTTTAGATGCCTACCTATATCAACCTAATTTTTTTAAATACGAACCTGCATTTTTTTAAATTTTTCGAATATCTCCGCCAGTCATAAAAATTTTAATAAATGACTTTTTGACAAACTGTTTAGGATTGAAATATGCAACTTTTCCTCTATTTAACCAACTCTCTATCTCTTATATAGTTACAGAGCATAGGCGTAGTTAGGGGGGTACTTGGGGGTGCTAAGCACCCCCGAAATCTAAATTAGCACCCCCAAAAAAAATTTACCTTTACAATATATAGGCCATAAGCTAATTTTAGAACTAACCTATAATAAATAATATACATTATATGTAATGAATTTTTCATATTAATATTTCAAGCATTCGAATTCTGGTACAAATTTTTTTGGACTTCAGACTGTTGACCGTCTAACTACGCCTATGTTACAGAAATAGCAATGCCAATGCATCGTATTTGTAAAACCCTGTATAAAAAATCGAAAAAAAGTTAACGACTAATTAAATGAAGTATTTAGTAAGGTATTCCAGTTGTTCTAACACAAAATGTTCATAAAACACTCAAATTTTCTTAAAAGAAAACTCCATACGTCTTTGTTTTTTATTTGAAAATGATTCAATCACTTTTGTTCTTGAAGTTGCCAATATTCTTTACAAAATGTTTTTCGGCAGACAACATACCTGAAGTCTTTCATTTTATTCATTTTAAAACGATACACCTAAACCCAAAATCAGGAATATACACTGACGGATTAACCTAAACCTAACCTTAAAGCACAGAACTCGCCTACAAAAATAATTTACGTTAAATTGTTAAAACTGTTTAAAAGAAAAATATTTTAAAATTAATATCTCGACAGGTAAACCCGTTTTTAAAACAGCTGCCATCTAGTAGCTAGTAGCGGTAGCAAAGCCGAAAGCATAACTATATAGCCTAGTAGTGCCCTAACATGATTGGGACTCTTCAATCTCGATAAAATAAAACATCACAGGAGGATTTGGCCAGGCCAGGTCGATTTCTCCACGCGCCAGCAAGAGAGAGCGATATATTCATTGGTGTTAGTCTCTCTCTTAACGGGTTTAACATCGTGCCAAATACCGAGTTGGCCGGAGAAGCATGGCGACAAGGAATTTTCGCGGCGTCACCCACACAGGGAGTTTTTGCATAGTTAGGAGTTAATAGATATCAACGTCTTAAATTAAAAATTATTCACATATACAAAAAGAATGAAGCTTAGGGAGATAAAGTAATAATAATTATAAATGAGAAATAAAAAGCTTGGTGTACAGGTAGGTAGGGCCATGGCATTGTGGCCGTTGCCATAAACATACATGCTTGGTAGGTCGTCTAAAACTCTGATCTTAGTATATTCATTTAATATTTTAGTTAGTGGACTTGGCTCACATACTTTGCATGGACCATGCTAAAACTTCCACTAAGACGCTATGTGTGTGGGCGGCTAATATTTACGCCCAAAAACACATACGCTTGGTACGTACGTCCAAGACTCTGATCTCAGTATTGCCATTTAATATTCTAGTTGGTGGACAACAGCGGTCCTCCCCCTTTAAAATTAATGTGTGATTGTCTACAATATTTATAAATTACTTCTGATCGAAAATAAAACAGCTTATATATTAATTAGTTTTGGTTACTTGTATTTTCCTTAATTATTAAAATAAACGCATTGTCAAATAAGGTTGTGAGGCACTCAAACTTTCGAAAAATGTTAGGAAATGAACGAATTTCCTAAGCGCTTACTGCTGCAAATTCAAATTATTCTCACCGTCTGACATCATGTCTGCGTCGCGTCGGACCGTTTTCAGTTTGGTTGTATCATGAACGACGTTTATTGTTTGAAAATTAGACATCACTGTCTTACTAAGAAGTACTACAGCCATTTATTTAAATCATAATTGTTAATTGATGTAATGACCTATTTATACTAACATAAATTACTTTCTATTTCGAAAAAATTTGTTTTTGAGTTAAATCTGAAAATCCATTACATTTTAATATCTTTACTCTGAAAAAAATCGTAAATAAATGTCGAAAAATTTAGACACATCAGCAGAGGATAAAAGAGACCGCCTGCTAAAAATACGATAATTATATTTCATAATGATTGTTTATCATCGGGAAACAATAAATAAATTTGGAAGATCTACCGATGATTCAATAGGATTGCTAATACTGCCTGCAATTCTCTTACCACCTTCGTTATCTACTAAGCCAGACTCCTTATCATGTAATGCGCTCGGTTGTGGCTCAGTACCGAATTTTCTACGGCCGTTCACTTCTGACGATCGGGAAAAATCAGCGACCTCGCACGGCCCTATTCCACCTGTTCTTCTGTGTAACTGAAAACTCGCTGATATCTTGTTGGTTTATCCGCGAATATATCGCGGCAAACCCAATGTTTTTAATACATATATAGAGATAATTTCACATGAAGCTGGTAACTTTGGAGATATGTATTTATAATTCAAGCATTTTAGACATTTCCTAAAAAATTAGAAAATTATCAGCACCCTCCCATATTTAATATTTACGATTTGCCACTGATTTTAAGCGATGAAGTCTAAAAAATCTTTTCAATGTGGAATAGTTATGGACACGTTCTCAGGAAAGCACTTTTAAGGAATTTTCCTAGGGACGTTGTTTTAATAATGTTTGACTATTAAAACAGCGTTACCAGATTTTTTGACAGAATTCTTTTAGCAAGTGTTTCAACTGAAAATACTTCATTTCATATTGAAGAAAAACCTGTAAACCTGACAACACAGCATTAAAGCCATCAAAAAAGAGCCCTTAAGTAAAACCAAATCAATACACTTATATTAATTGTATATTAAGTTAGATCTATAATATATCTATTAATTATTCTACTGAAGTAGCCGATACTTGATGGAAATTCATTATATGATATTAATGAGTAACAAAACTGTTATAATTTCCACTATTTCAAATAGTAGAAAGTATAACAGTTTTGTTACTCATTAATATTATCCATTAATTGTTACAATACCTCGAATAAATAACTTAGTTTCCACCAAAACGAGGTTGTATTGATATTTTAAAAAGTATTTACTTACCAACGGAATGAAAAACTACTACTTTTGCGTTACAGAAAAATCGTCTTCCCCATTAGAAAATGTCGCAACGTCAATCCACCAACGCTACATACGGGAATTCATAAGATTTCCTGCATCTAGTGTTACCAGCTCATGCTAAATCTCCCGATTCGTGGGAAATTCCATAGTTACTGTGTTAAAAACTAATTAGATTATTTAATTCATTATTCTGCTCATAAGTATCAAATTAACGCATTCAATCAGAATATCGCGGTGGCAATGCTGCGATGTCCTGTAAAGCAATTTGTTTATAAATATAATGTCAGACCAGCACATTCAGCAGATTCTTGGAAGTATTAATAGGTACTTTGCGGATTTTTAAATAGGATCCAAAATATTTTTCTGAAAATTTTAAATTTTTGGGTCGAATTTAGAAAAAAATCCTATTTCTGAAAATATTTTTTTTTAAATTGGGCCCAGTTTTTAAATTTAAAAAAATAATTTTGGTATTTGTTTTAGTAAATTTAGAAAAATGCAAAACTTTTCCATAAAAAATAAATACGTACTACTTTCAAGGAACATTTTTATACCTATCTATTGCATCGATCAAATTTTTAAGTACCTACCATCCTAACATTGAAACGTGCATATTAACCAGTAACTAGTAATGACGTTTTAATAGCCAATAAAATAAGTGTTTATAATAACCGTCAACATGTACCATATGACAAGAGTAGGTACCTTGTTAAAAAAATCAATTACAATTAAAAAAACATTATAAATGTTTTGGTAAATTTAATTTTTTAATTGTGGTAGTACCATACGTACGTTATACTGAAGTAGGTTCAGTACTGAGTGGTCAAAAAAGAGCGCAGTAGACGTAGCATTTTTGCATTTTTCTTAAGTAGTTTTAAATAAATTTATTCTGAATTTAATTTATAATAAATTTTAAAAAAGATGATAGATTTCAAGAACCTGTGAGGGAACGAGAAGGAGAGGAAGAAGGGAGAGAAAGAATAGGAGGTGAAAATATATAGAAAAAGAGAAAAATAGTTTGTCAAATATTTAATAAGAACCCAGTGTACAACTAAAACTAAAAAAAATATATTTTCGTGTTATAAATAAATATATTAACAAACTATGAAAAACATACCCGCAGCTGCACAAAAAGATTTTTAAAATTATTAATATTACACTTAACAAATTGTCTTTGTTACTGATATGTATTCACTTGATGACGACACCTGTGGGAACGATCTTAAAATGATTGTTTAGATAAGCCTTTTTTAATTAATATTAATAATAAATTTTTGCTTTGGTCAATTATTTGACACCTATTATTTTGAAGTTAGTGAAATGCCTTTATTTTAAATTGTTACCATGGCAACAAAAAAATATAGTTAATTTTTTCTGCTGAGTTCAATTTCAAGCATAGCGGCATTTCCACGGAAGGTTTTAACCGTGCGAATTTAGACGTGGACGTTCATTTTCACGCGTAAACGTTTATTTCTATTTGTGCTATAAAGGCAGAGTATTGAACGCGCGATTTTACAAAATCACTGGCGTCGATTATTAGCACGAGATTTATTAGAAGAAAGGATTAACCGCACTTAATATCTGCACGTTCTTCATCTAAATAGTTATTTTATATTTTTCACTGCTTATCGGCATACCGGGTTAATCCTGCTGTTATAATTGCAAATATTTTTTATTTTTTATAATATCTGATATTTTCTACAAGCAAGAAACGTCTAATAAACCTTTTCAAATTTTAAAAATTCCATGTAAACTTTTTCGTGCTCAATTTTAAGCATTCTTACCCGAACACAAGAGTGTGTTGGTTGAATAATAAAATTTTAATACCAATGTCTTATGTATAGAAATAACTGCGCAATCTATCGCAAATGCAATCGCGTGTTCCTGTCAAGCAATTAAGAGTCTACGTGTAAAGACCGCTATTTTAGGCAAAATAATATATACTATATAATATTACATATTAAGTGTGGTAAAAGCATATTACGTACGAATGGAAACATTTCGAACGAGCCGCGTAGCAGCGAGTGCCATAATTACACGAGTGCGTAATTGCTTTACAACACGCCATACGTACTATACTTTTTTTACGACCTAACAAATAAATTAAAGATCGGTTTATAATTTATAAGGTATCGATTTGAAATCCCATGACAATGTCGCTGTCAAATATTCAAAACACAAGGTAGATAAATATCACGATTTGAGTGATTTACGCTAACTCGATTGTTATACTAGGCATCATACCGCACAGCTGTGTGTTTTTCTGCATCATAACGGACAGTTGTGCCTTTTTATTCTTTACGCACAGTTGTGGGCGAGAGTGAATTTACTTTTAGATTGAACTGTACGTAACACAATGTTCACTAATATAGAAGTAAAAAAATATTTACCTACACTAATATCAGAATTTTAATTATATTTATTCATAAATTTTTGTGTTCTTACCGAATATCCTGCGTGATTAAATTAATATCTTAAAATGTAAGGCAAAGATTTGGAACATTTTTATTTATATATTGAAGCCATAAAAATAAATTACTACCTTCGCCATTCGGTCAAAAATACACAAAAAACAAATCGATAAGTATACACATATACGTTTAAAACTATCGATGTCGTCATATCTTTGACAAATGTATTTTAAAAAAACAAACGAATAACGTCAAAATGTAAGTATATTTAAAACTAAGTTGACGTGCCCGAGAGTTTTCCCCAAAAGTTACAAGTTAAGGCTATATTAATTTTATTCCGGACTTCTGGGCAACCCTGTATTTCGAAATATTCGCTTACAAATAAAACACAAGCAAATATTTTTAAGTCCACTACTGATAAAAAGCAGAACTAATTGCATGCTTTTTTTGTGAAGTAAACGTTGATACCGCTTCTCTAACCAAAGAAAAATTTCTTTCTTGCTACTTCTAAAAAACTGATATTTTCTTTTTGAAACAGTAAACAACTGGGCTATTAGAAGAAAGATCTCCATGACAGCAGATTCTTGTTTACCTAATGCTCGCCTCATTTATCCTTCTTTGTCTTTAAAGAAAAGCAACAAATGTTTTCTTATAAATAAACTAACAAGCAATTTGTGGGAGAGAATGGGGGACGATCTATTTGAATTGGTGCTCGGTCGCCGCATTTACAAAATACCTTTTGTGATGCCTAAAACAAAAAGATTTGTATATGTATTAATGAGCTGTTTTGTGTACAAACAAACTTCAAACATATTTGTTTTTGCTTTTCTGTTTGCATTATTATATATCCTGTTACTATTCTTATATTCTGAATAGGGTATTTTCCATTTTTTTCTTTGAAAAAGGGCTTTAAAATAAATTTTTTGGTTTAATATAGTAAATCGGAAGATGTAACTTTTAGATAGGGAATGAAAAATTACGATAAGAAGGTGAAACCCATTTTTATCTAAGATGAACCGTTCCAATGCTACAGCTTGTCAAATCTGATATGCCTTATTTTAAACGTCAATATCTCAAAAACTATTGAATGTAGACATATGACATTTACAAGATAAGCGTAGAAATTTGCGGGGAATTAGAAAATAATACAATATATAGGGTGCTCCATTAAAAAAACCCAAGTTATATTCGCCACGTTTTTTGGGCCACCCCGTATACTCCAGCATAATTTTAAAATGTGCACCTCAATGGTCTTTACAACTTTTGTATTTCGAATTTTTTTCTAAGATAAAGAATAAAATTAACTTTACTCTATCGTTGACTGTACTATTTTTATGTTGTTGAAATTTTTGCTCAACATCATGTTTAAAATAATTGACATTACCATGTGATGTTTTTGAGTAACATGGTCATGTTTTTACAGATAAAAAACTAAAAATAATCTATAGTACTATCATAGAAAAAGGCTGTATAAAAGAGAAAGGTAGCACAAGAGAAACCCTTTTTCAGACGTAATAATGCAAGCAACAAAAAGAAACCACAAAAATAAGAAATAACTGTGTATACGCCATATCATTTGACATTACCGTGTACACCATATCTCATTACCATGGCGCTTTTAAAAATATTTTGGGGCCACGCCCAAAGTTCGTTTAAAATTCACCTAATTACTATTTCAAATATTAAATAATTACCTCTACCCTCTACCCCTCTGCATGGTTGCATTAAATTTGTATTTGTACATGTTTTTTTTTACTTTTTTTTTGATATTCCTATTCCTTTATTTAAAAAAAAACATTTTTTATATTTGCGAAAAATATGAATATTGGTGGCAATCCAAAATTTTAACAAAAGACGTATGTATGACTCTAATCTGCGTTTATCGGGCTCGATTTTTCATGATTCAAAATAAAGTAAATGTCGCTCATCACGCCAAAATTGATGATTTTTTCAGAAATCGTGTATTTTAGGAGCGTAGATCTAAGAGCAGTTTTTAATGCAAATGCTTAGGTTTTAAAATACTCCTTCTTAAGTGCCGTTTTGTATATTCATAATAAAGCATTCTCGTTTCTTCCCGCATTATTCGTCCATAAAAAATGTTTTTCTCTTTAAAAATAAAAATACCCAATTGTTTTTGTTGAGATATTTTTGTTGATTTAAAATATTTTAGCTCTTAAAAAGGAAAAACGGAGCAGACATAGTAGTATAGTATATAATAAAAAAATACTTGCTGCAGCCCCCCCCCCCCCCCCTTACCCTAAATACGCCTCTAAGTACTTATATAATGATTGTATTACTTAATAATACACAAATTTACTACAATATTTCTTTGAATTCTTCACTACATTTTTATGTCACTAAAATAGAGCCTAGTAGAGTAGAGGTAAGATCCGACAAAAGAAAGGAATAACTCAAAACTGTTTAAGCTATATGTGGTGGAACACATTTTAAATAAATTAACAAAAACTCCCTGTAAATAGGAAATACTTGAAAATTTTAATTTATTTAATTAAAGGTTTAACTGAAAATAACAATTATATAATAAACAAATCACTGTAGTTTTTTAATAGCTCACTTTTTAAATTAAGCCTCACATTAAAATGCCTTTTTTTTTTAATTGGCAATTATATTTAACAATTTTGTCATAAATAATGCATTTTTTATGACCCTGACTTAATATATTTACAAAGTGTTATTATTTTTGAGGGTTACGTAAATAAGGTAATTGGATTACCTAATTGGATCCGATGAATCAATATAATTTACTAAAATTGGTTAATTCGTTTTTTTTTAGGTATTTTAAATTTATACCTATAAGTTGTTTACTAACTGGAAATTGTTACCGCTTACAATAGTAGTTTTTAAAACAAGAGTTCATATGTGTTTATATATACCGTATTGGCAAATTCGAATCTAGGATGCGAAATCTTTAATGCAACCAAGAGAGAAGGCACGTATAGGCAAAACGTTCAGCTAAAAAGAGACACCTAAACACTCTCCTACATTTCTGAAAGGAGGATATGTGTGTGGTGTGTCCGAGCGGCCGAGCCTTCCTGCTTCGACCGCGTATTCTAATAAAGAATGGAGGGTGGGAGGTAGGGGATAGCGTGTTCTCTGTTCAACGTGTTAAACACTACTAATAATCTCTGTCTGATGCGTTTATATCGGCACCCTAGATTCGAGATTGCCAATACGGTATATAAGGTTGGAGACAATGATGTTTCTTGAATGATAAAAGTATTCACCTGAAGACGAAGAGGAAATACTTGTGGTATCACAACGGACCTAATAGGACTACTTGAGACTGTTTGGTCAGAATCAAAGGTCTGTCACTCTTACCTAACCTAACCTACCAGTTGAAACTTTGTGATGTAAAACAAAAAATAAAGACAATGCAATACCAAAATTCTATCATTTAAGGGTGGATATGATATCTATATCTCACGAGGCAGTATATTAAACATATGTAGGCGGAGTGCTCAAACTTTCTTTTGCGATATGGACAATCCAATTGAGCTGGACAGTATATTTTTTAAGACCAAACTTACGAACCTTATTTTAAACATTTTTTATATAGTTTTCAGGCTGCCGGGCTTGAACTCAGGACTATTAGATCTAAAGTTCGTCGTTTGACCGTTTCGGCCAAATGATACCGTTAAAAGTTATGATAAAATCAACTCAATGAAACATGAAATTAATTTTCGATGCACATTCAGCAGGTTGCATTATTGATAAAACTATTATAGATGCGTAAACATTTTGTTATATTGAACAAATTAATAACATATTGTACCATTTATATACAAATAATATAATTTAGTGTCTTAAAAAAGAATGCGGAGCCTCAGTAAATACAATAAATTGTGATTGGTCCGTTCTTTTTCATTGGCGCCACCGAAGAATCTAATTTTTATAACAATGTTGTCAACTAATGGAAAATTTCCGGATTCGTGACAAATAAAGATCCAACGCAGAGAGAAATGATAGGACGGCGCTGTCTCCAAAGGCAATTTGAGAAGTGTTCTATTCGTAGGATATTTTTTAGGATCACTTGTGGTTGTGATCTACTCAACAAGACTTTTGAGGTATTGTGTGCATTCGTGGAATTTTTCTTTAAAAATGGGACATTTTATTTTTAAAGGTTGCAACCAGTGGCGGCTCGCAGCCTTAAAAAATGGTGAAGAGCTAGGTATAGTGCGGGTACTTAAACATTAACTAAAAACCCATCTAACAAAACGTCTCTCTTATCCTCATCTGTCCAACGACTGAATGGAGTTTCCAACAAATTACAAACTATGTCATTAATTGGGTTCATTTTTAAAACACACAACTAAGTAGGTACGTACACTACTAAATTAACTAAAAAATAAAAACCAAACTTTTTAATCACACAGTAAATCACGTAAAAATGATATCTATATATCTATAACCGTTCGCGAAGCCTCAAAATAAATACCTTAAGGTTAGGCGAACCAATGCTAAAACAATGGTGCATACAACTGATCTATTTTTAAATTGCCCTTCATCATAATGCATGCTGTTTGCGTGACTGACGTCACGTAATCATAGTAACGGTGAATATCAAAGCCATATTGGGCGTTGCGTATTCACTTGCTTTGAGCGGGAACGGACGCGGTCGGCTGGGGCGTGTCAAAATGCACGACTTATTGTCCATCGGAGTTAACAGTGGCCCTAATATGCATAGTTACATTCGGATTAAATTAATATTATTAATTTGAATATAATTATTTTTTAAGGGCTAAAATGGTAGCTGTATTGGTACATTAATATTTAATATTGTCGAAGAATTTTCCTCCTGGTTTTTTTTGGTGAAGAGCCCCTTCACCTACTTCACCTGACGAGCCGCCACTGGTTGCAACACTGTGCAGCACTGATAGTAATAAATATGAAATTTTTCTTTACAGTTAACTGGAATTAATTCTCTTCACTAAAGTGTAAAGGAAACAGCAAATATTGTTTTGAATTTGTTTAACATTCGTAATTTTACTAAAATGTCATTATATATAAATTGTGATGCATTATTTATATTTTTAGGTTATTGCTGATAATGACGCAAAAGCACAACATGAAAAACACTTGAAAAATTTTAAAAATTATAATTATCTATAAACAGGTGTCATTATTAAAGTACCATTACAAGCGCTACACAGGCGATATTTTCTTGTCGAAAATAGTGCGAAGTAAAGAAATTAGATAAGTTCTGGGGTGAGGGTCTAATCACTAAGGTTGATAGGCGAACTAAATGGAGAAGCGACACAGAGTAAACATTAAGAACAATAAAAATATTGAAAATGGGTACATTTTAGATATGATGTGTAAATGGTCAAGTGTAATATCTGTTACTATACCTGAACAGTGTCAATCGAAGAAATCGTCCATAATTCTCAAAGAGACCGAATATAGATTTAAAGGAAAAGTAAGACAACAAATGTCACGGTCTTAGCAAATATAATTGTGTATAAAGAAAAGAAAAGAAAAGAAAAGAAGCTTAACGGCAAGCGGACAGAGTAGTGCGTCTATCTTTTGCATTAAAGTACAACAGGGATGCCAAAGGTAATGGGTTCCCTGGGGTACAGGTAGACAATGTTAGGCTGTTTCGTTCTTGTTAGAACTCAACAGAAAGTCATAACCTGTAAGCAACTCCCAATACAGCGGGACTGTTCTTTTCAAGGCGTTTTTAAGAAATAAAAACGCGATGAAAACCCAGTAACGCCATCAGTAGAAATCAACCCAATGCAAAAGATAGCCATCTAACGTAAAAACGTAGAAATAAATAAATCTAAATCAATCAAGCACGGAACGACCACTTCACCAGTATAGGAAACATTTCTCGCTTCTCTAATGTGCCCCAGGGAACCCATTACCTTTGGCGTCCCTGTGTACTTTAATGCAAAAGATAGACGCACTACTCTGTCCGCTTGCCGCTAAGCTTCTTTTCTTTTCTTTATATATTTTAGCGGACACTAAATTCCACTATTTTATAATTGTGTATGTTTACACGTGTTTCACTCTTTCGGGCATCATCAGACCTAAAACAAGAGACCTAACTAACATACACAAATAATAAAATTAAAAACCACTAATTACCTAGAATTTAAAACTGGGAAAAAACAGTCACTACATATTAAAACTTTAAAAATGTAATCAATAAAAACAAAAACTCAAATGTCAATTTTCCGTTTTCAATGTGCTGCGTAAAAAATTCATAGTATGACCTAGCAATAGATTTATTGATTATAAACCCTTATTATAGCCCAGACTTAACATTTTAAATGCCAAAACTATTAAACAGGAGAATAGTGAACGAGCCCATTAATCAAAATATTTTGATATTCGGAATTAATGGATATTTTAAACCGGCCTCCTACGTTGCTACTACAATTTTAGTTTAAAGTTTCTCTCATAGAGCATTATTTGATTTTAATGTATTATTAGGAAAATAGCATGAATATCATATTTTAATTTCTATCTTACTAATAAAATAAAGAGAAACCTCTTTGAACACGTAAAAAATTTTGGGTGACCTTGAAAATAAAACAAGGTTAACACTATGTAATAAAATAATATTTATTTTTCTAAAATCAAATATGTAATCACTTAATTACATAGCAAATTAAAACAATGGGTTTCGCAACGCGGCTGACCACAGAGAAATATTTTGACAACAATGCAATTAGTAATTAATGAAAATAGCTGCGCATCCCAATACTTCTCAGCCGGATTTTTCCACCTCTCTCAGCGAAATAATTCTGTGTGCCGTATCTAGGGATGCAAAAATTTCAAAAAGTATCGATACCGGTCCGAAGTCGATACTTTTTTTTAAAGTACCGATGCTAACCGATACTTATCAAAAAAGTATTGATGCAATAAACTATCGGTATCGAATTCGAATAATAGTATGTACAACAAGAGTGGATATGATGTTCATATCGCACTGAGAAGTAAATTGAGCATGACGCCATAGGCAAAGTGCTTACACTTCCTAGAGCAACTATGGACATCCACTCAAGTTGTACAGTATATTTTTTTCTACTCCCACATGGAAATTTGCTGTTTTCTTTACACTAAAGTAATTGATAAGGTGGGATATTCTGATTAACTGAGATGGATATGATTTTATATCTATCCTAGTTAGGATATAAAACTGACGAATAATAGTGATCAATTACGAAGAAACCAAATTTACACGTTGAAAATTTTTCAAAAATATGCAAATCTGGGAGATTAAATTTTTTCTTTTAAAATTTAAACCCTATGCATATACAATTTTTTGCTAAAGAGTGCATGAAATGGTGTGAAAATTGAGAGTATAATAAAAAAATATATTTCTACCGAACTATTGTTTTTTTGACCGAACTAAAGATTTGGGCACAGATGCACTTTTTTATTTCAAGAGTCACCAGTTCTCCACTTATTGCTAGACAACTACTATAAGGTTTAGTGCATAAAATATACTACATACCTGAAAATGAACGTTTTTTACTATGCCAGTATTTGTCCATCGCGATACTTTTTTATATATTTTGAACGGGGATCCAACCCCAATCGAATTAAAAACTTTTATTAGAAGCAACAGATATAGGAAAATAACGGGTAAATCTTCCCTAAATAGTAGAAAATTGAAGAAAAGTTGAGTGCATAAAACCGATGAAACAGACGAAATTATAACATTTTTAACAAAAAAAAACTGCAATCAACGGTTTTGAGGTTAGGTATGTTTTGCATAGAAAAGAAAAGCGTTTATTCGTGAGTTATTACGCAAGCAGGCAAAGGCTATGGTTTTTGAAAAAAGAAATTGTTTCTTTTTATTAATAAACATATCGCTCTTTGTCTGTTATTTTGCAAAAGGCCGACTGTGAGTAAGATAGATATATTCAAAATGATTTTGTGTAAATATAAGAAATGACCCAAATCGACAAATATGTTAAGGCCTTTTTACATTGGATGCAATTGCAAGAAAAATGGCCTGGAAGCATGCGCTTCGACGAAGCGACGTTTTAATCAGCTGATGCACGTTTTCCCATTTAAAACCTGCATCAGCTGTTTAAAACGTCGACAAAGCGCATGCTTTCAGGCAATTTTTTCTTGCAATTGCACCCAATGTAAAAAGGCCTTTACAGTGTAATTTGGTTCATATATACAGGGTGATTCACGTTGAGTGGCCTATTAGAAGATCTCGGAAAAGAGTAACCCTATCTTTCTAAAAATTTAATAGCAGGCATAATTGGTTTTGAGCTTTTCGAACATTATATTTTGGCGTTTTTATTACTTCCGGTTATACCGGAAGTTAATGCCAACTTTGCTATTTCAAATGGAACAACCTGTATATTTTAGAATTTTTGATTACCTTATTAAAATCTAAATAACTTTTGTTAATAATAATCTATTCCTATCTCTAACCGTTTTTGAGATATGAATTATTATAAAAGGATTTTTTTGTTTAAAAACGCTCCGAGAAGAAAGTTTAGTAACTCTGAAACTAATAAAGGTAAGCATTTAAAATTTTCTAAGCTTTCAATTAATACATAGATCTTTAGTTTAAATTACTTAGGTTTCACGTTTTTTATACAGGGAGTTCTTAAAATTATGCCAATGTTTCAATTTAAATAAAGGTGCATAAGTCAATTTTTGCAAATGGAACACCCTATTTTTTAGCTTACTAACGTGTAGAGAATTAAAATTCCTATCTAAATGCCTGATATGTTACAATCCACATTTTTAGTCGTTTTGGAATTATGAGCAATTTAAATAAAAAATCTTAAAATTTCTTGTTGTGTTATTGCGACATTATTTTTGAAAAGAAGGCTTCGACTGGGATTTTCGTTTAACTTTGAGCTTTGTTACCATTTGTTTATAACTGCGTATGTTCGTTGCTTAGATATTTCTCATTCAAAGCCAAACGAGAGTCCCAGTCGAAGCCTTCTTTTCAAAAATAATGTCGCATTAACACAAAAACATATTTAAAATTTTTTTATTTAAATTGCTCATAATTCCAAAACCACTTAAAATGTGGATTGTAACATATTAGGCCTTTAAATAGGAAATTTAATTCTCTACACGTTAGTAAGCTAAAAAAATAAGGTGTTCCATTTGCAAAAATTGACTTATGCACATTTATTTAAATGGAAATATTAGCACAATTTTAATAACTCCCTCTATAAAAAACGTGAAACCTAAGTAATTTAAACTATTACTTGAAACCTTAGAAAATTTTAAATGTTTACCTTTATTAGTTTCAGAGTTACTAAACTTTCTTTTCAAAGCGTTTTTACACAAAAAAATCCTTTTATAATTCATATCTCAAAAACGGTTAGAGATAGGAATAGATTATTAACAAAAGGTATTTAGATTTTCAGAAGGTAATCAAAAATGCTAAAATATACAGGGTATTCTATTTGAAATAGCAAAGTTGGCATTAACTTCCGGTATAACCGGAAGTAATAAAAACGTCAAAATATAATGTTTTAAAAGCCCAAAACCAATTATGCCTGCTATCAAATTTTTAGAAAGATAGGGCTACTCGTCTCCCAGATCTTCTAATAGGCCACTTAACGTGAATCACCCTGTAGATTTGCAAACGAAATGCATTTTCTTCAATTATTTTTTATTATCTTTCTCACAAGTTCACGCCAACTAAAATGAAAAGTTATAAAGCCTGATGTAAACACCTTTTTTTTAATAGTTTATTGTGAAGTTCGGAAGTTGAGTCGTAGAAAAAATATTCTGTACAATTCGAGTAGATTGTCCATAGTTGCGCTCGGAAGTTCGAGGATTCTCCCAATTTACTTTGTTCTGCAATATGGACACCTTGCCCACGCTTGTTGTACAGACACTCTCAAAACTTGTGTGTTTGAACTAAGAATTCTTAATACTAATATAGAAGAGTTTAATTACTCAATTTTAAAACATGTGCGTAATGGTAGTAAGAAAATGAGACGACGCAGGTGTCCCGGGGCAGTCAAAGGTGAGAAATTGTTTTAACGCTCACTGAGGTTAAACCGGTATTTTCAATATTTTAATAATTACTACTTATCATACCCATTATTATTGTACAAAAATATGCATTTAATCACTAGGGGATTTTTTACTATGTGGTCACTAAACTCGAGCATAAATAAACCATCTTTAGGAAATTTTATAATAATTAAAATCGATTAGGTACACGACCAACAATGTTGGAAACTTTCACTGCCAAGTAAAACATTTGTACTCATTTGTTAAGTTGATCCAAACAAGCTAAAATTTCCAAAGTTAAATTGCTGTTTTTTTTTACCGAATTACAAAATAACTAAGCAGCATTTTGAATTTCTGTTTTCACCAATGAATCATCAGAGATCAAAGTTATGGAATTGAAGGGAGCTCGACTGCTTCGTTTCTTCTGCAAGGACTGTGAAAAGGGCTTGTTGCAGGTACCTACGTTAATCAAAGCAGTGGATGAGCTTCGAAGGGAGATTGAAACTCTCAAAATCGTACCTGCTCAAGTTGTAGCGGCTCCATCAGCCAATATTACTAATAGATCTGTTTCAACACCAAACGAAGACATATTTGCCGAAATCCAGGAGCGCCAAAAAAGGGCTAACAACGTCATGCTCTTTAATGTCCCAGAGGGTAATGATCTGGATGGCGCTACGTCCATACTGAGAATGTTAACGGATAAAACTCCGGTGATAACTCATGTTGCCAGAGTGGGGAAACCCAATACCAACAATGCTCGTGCCTTAAAGGTGACTCTTAATTCACCTGATGACGTCCGTACATTTGTCAGGAATGGTTACAAACTCAAAGGTAAAAAAGTCTACATAAACTTCGATCTTACATCCAACCAAAGGGACTTAGATAAGAAATTAATTATTGAGCTCAAGGCTCGCAAGGACAAGGGTGAAAATGTCATAATCACATATCGTAACGGTCATCCTCAAATTATCCAGAAAAAAACTAGTTAGCGGGCCTTCCACTCAAATTCATACGCAATATCTTGAAATTTTTTACCAGAATGTCAGAGGCCTGAGAACCAAGTTGCCTACTTTGCAAAGAAACGTTGCCATTAATGATTATCCAATTATAATCCTTACGGAGACCTGGTTATCCAGTGACATCCGTGATGAAGAGCTTGGTCTTGTTAACTATAAAGTCTATCGTCACGACAGAAATCCCAATACGAGTAAAGCCAGAAGAGGTGGTGGGGTGCTAATAGCTGTACATAGGAATCTGCCTAGCTCGTTACTAAATTCAACAAACGATATTGAACAGCTATTTGTAAAGGTGGGCTCTTATTCTAGGGCTCTGATAATGGGATGTGTGTATTTTCCTCCAAAGTCTTTTGTCATAAGTTACCAGAGCTTCAGTAGTAATATAGAAACTTTGTCAGATAACAATCACACTCAATTTTGTCTTTTTGGAGATTTTAACTTGCCCAGGGCAAAATGGTCCTCTGATAACTACTGTTCGACTGCCACAGCACTTATGGGTGCTTCTAAACAAGAAACCGAAGCGCTGGAAATATTATCAGACTTATGTGCATTTCATAACCTGTACCAGGTCAATAGAGTAACTAACAATGCCGACAGAATTTTGGATCTGGTGCTTACTTCTAGTTCAGACTGTACTGTGAACTTGGCTGATGATGAGCTGGTCCAACCTGACGATTATCACCTTCCTTTAAGCATACTCTTCAAGATTTCTGAAAACCACACGAACTCACAGGGCCCCCATCCGGATGAATACTACTATGATTTTAACTCTGCTGATTTTACCTTAATCAACGACTATCTTGGACGGATTGACTGGGATGCTTTGCTGTCACAGCACTCTCTTGATAACATGATAAACATTTTCTACGACGTTGTTTATTCAATTATTCATGCTGTCGTGCCTCAAAAAAAGGTATCCCGGTGCAATTTTCCAAGGTGGTTTTCACCATATTTAAAACATTTAACCATACTGAAAAAGCAGGCACATAAAACCTTTAAAAACTCAGGTAGCCGAGATGATTATAACAAATTTGCTGCATTACGCTCACAGTGTAAATCCTTATCTGGGAAGTGTTACCAAGATTTTATAGAAAATTCTGAACGCGCTCTTCTAACCCAAAAAAATATCAAAACTTTCTGGAATTTTGTAAACTCTAGGCGTAAAAATAACGGTTTACCCTCACAGATGTTCTACAACGACGAACGCTGCCAGCTAGGCCACGATCTTCCTAACCTGTTTGCCGAGTATTTTTAATCAGTTTACTCGGAGAAGCCCTGTCCTCTTACACCAGTGCACTCGTACAGTCATAATAATTTGTGTAACTATTCTATCCCCATTTCTAGTATTTTCGAAGAAATTTGCAAGTTGGATACATTTAAGGGACCGGGACCGGATGGTATTCCGCCTTGTGTCCTAAAGTCTTGCAGTTTTGTGATATCACGTCCACTATTTATTATCTTTAATACCTCTCTACGTTCAGGTAACTTTCCTGACTTCTGGAAAACAGGTTATTTGATACCTATTCACAAGGCTGGAGACAGGGCGGATGTATCTAATTACAGACCGGTGTGTATTCTCAGTGTTGTCCCTAAACTTTTTGAAAATCTCGTCACCAAACATTTAACATCGTTGCTACATCGAACCATCATAGATGAACAATTTGGTTTTCAGAGTGGTAAGTCCACCGAACTGAATCTTATTACTTATACTGATTACGCATCGGCTATCTTGGATGGTGGTGGGGAGGTTCACTCAATATACACCGACTTCTCCAAGGCGTTTGACAGAGTCAACCATGCTCTTCTGCTTAATAAACTCGAGAAGGTTGGATTTGGAGGCGCGCTATTAAAGTGGTTGGCTAGCTACCTTACAAACCGGTCACAGATTGTAAAGATTAATAACTTTAGGTCACAGGAAATCAAAATTCAATCAGGGGTACCCCAGGGATCTCACTTGGGGCCCCTTCTCTTTAATATTTTTATAAACGACATATTCACCTGTTTCCATAACTCACAATTTGTATGTTTTGCAGACGACTTAAAATTTTACTTAGCTGTGTCATCAGCGGATGACTGTCAAAAATTACAAGCTGACCTTAACAGACTTGTCACTTGGTGCGAGCAGAATGGTATGGACCTTAATGCCTCAAAATGTCATGCATTATGTCTCTCAAGAAATCGTAACCCTGTACAGTTTGATTATGAAATCGGTGATACCACGTTATCAAAAGCTTCCTCAATTAAAGATCTTGGGGTAATCATTGATTCTTCACTGTCATTCATTCCTCACATTTCTGAGGTTGTCTCTAGGGCTCTTAAGATGCTTGGCTTTGTTAAAAGATGCACGCAGGACTTTAGCAACCTGTCTGCCATCCGCTTGTTATATTGTAGTCTTGTCAGACCTCACCTAGAGTATGCCTCCTCTGTCTGGAATCCCTTGTATGCCTGCCATGTCCATAAACTCGAGCAAGTTCAGCGTAGATTTTTGAGATATATCTCATTTAAGGCAAATATCAACCCAATCGATTACACTTTTGACTTCAATATGCTTCAGGAAACATTCTCTTTAGAAACTTTAAAAAAGAGAAGAGATGATAGGGATCTTAAACTTCTATACAAGATCATTAATGCGCATGTTGATTGTCCTACTCTCTTGAGCTCAATTGGGTTAGCTGTTCCTGCAAGAAATACGAGATTCTACAGAACTTTTCATCAACCCCTTTGTCGTACCAACTTTGCGTTAAATTCTTTTGTTCCCCGTGTTACCAAACTTGCTAATCGACATCCTGAACAACTAGATTTTTTTGGCGCATACCGAGGTTTTATTTGTCAGCTGTGATTAAACTTTATAGTGTGTGATAAGTTATGTACCTGAAATTTGATTGTTTTTTTTTTGTTTTGTGACTTATGTATTTTCTTTTATATTTATGAATAGGGAATTTTTTGTTTGTACTGTACTGTTGCACTGATTTTAATTTTAATTACTAACTTTTATTTTATTTACTGAGGTTTACCATTTGTTTTTGTAATTTTATAGGCAAGGCCCGTTAATAAATAAATAAATAAATAAATAAATAAAAGGTGGCGTCTATGTGGGTGTAAAGAAATATTTTTATGCAGAAAAAAATCGAGGAAAAAATTATAAATCATTAAGAATCCAAAAAAATACTTTGAATATATCTATCTTTTTCACATTCGGCCTTTTGCAGAATAACAGACAAAAAGCGATATATTGTTTAATAAAAATGATTAATTTATTTTTCTCAACCGTAGCTAGTTTGATTAAATTGTTTTGCTCTCATGCACGGAAGAAAAAACGGGTTGTTCGGGGTTTCCTCTGCCAACGTAAGAATTTAAACTCCGAAAGTACAACCAAATATCTGTAGAATTCGTTTCAAACAGTTGAAATCGGCTCTTGTACAGTAATGTAAAGGTATAATGTTATAGTAAATATAATCACCAATTTACAAACCAGTAACACTGTTAAAGTGGAAAAAGAAGTGACAATAGTGTAACATAACCTAAAAAAATTATTTTATTCTAGAAAGTTTATAATTTCGTGTGTTTTATCTGGCTTTTTGTACTCATCTACATATTTCACCATTGATGGAAGATTTACGAGTTATTTTTCTATATCTGTTGCGTAAAATAAACATTTCAAAGTCGATTGGGGTTGGATCCCCGATAAAAATATATCAGAAAATATTAGGGTGAACAAATATTTGTATGGCAAAAATCCAACCAAGGTTAGTAAAAAACGTTTATTTTGTAGGTATATAGTACATTTTATGCATTAAAACTTGTAGTATTTGTCTAGAAATGAGTAAAAGGCTGGAGATTTTTGAAATACGAAAGTGAGTCTATGCAGAAATATTTAGTTCGGTCAGAAAATAATAGTTTGGTAGAAATATATTTTGGTAGTATTATACCTTCAATCGTACTCCATCTTATAGACTCTGGGATAAATGTTTTGATTTAAATTAAAAAGAACAAATTTTATCTAACAGATTTGACTATTTTTTAAGTATATTCTTAACCTCATTTCTGTTAAATGTCAGAAAACGACTCGTAAAATTTACAAAGTATAATTTTTTTTTTTAATTGGATAATATGAATCATCAGTTTCACATCCTAACTAGGATAGATATGAAATCATAACCATTCAGTTAACCAGAATAGCCCGCATTTCCAATCATTTTAGTGTAAAGGACACAGCAAATTTCCATGTGAGGGTAGTAAAAATATACTGGACAACTCGAGTGGATTGTCCATAGTTTTATGTATACAGGGTGATTCCTAAGTTGATACTTCTTTTTTAGCTGCGTATAGAAGGCAATTAAAATAAACAACATTTTCAAATACATTTTTTCAAAAAACTCAAAAATAATGTAGGTAGGTACTTTACATTCATTTATTACACTTCGAATGAAATACGGTTCTGCCTAACTTGCCCGTTGAATAACATTAAGAAAACTTCTGGGTCTAGGATGAGTCCGTAAGGGAAAGCGTTCTGCGTATAATCTCGAAGAAACATCTGCACTTTTACGCCACTCATAGTAAAGTAGCACCATATATCGATTAGTTCATTATTTTCAAATTTTTCCATTTTCACGTAATATCACCAGATTAAAATTAACTTGCTTCAGGAAACACACCGCAGCGGATTGCTCAACACTACCCGTATAACTAACACTAATAAGAGATAAGAAAAACAACAGAAACTATAGCGGGCTATGTTTTGATGACCAGGCCCGCACTTAGATTTTTTACTTCTCTATCTCGCCTATTTTTGAGTTTTTGAAAAAAGGTATTTGAAAATATTGTTTATTTTAATGCCTTCTATCTTCTTCTTCGAGTACCGTGTCCGTTACCGAACGTTGGCTACCATTCTGGCTATCATGACCTTATTGGCTGCTGCACGAAATAGGGATGTGGTGGACTTCTGGAACCAATCTCGGAGGTTCTTTAACCAGGATGTTCTTCTTCGGCCTGGCCCTCTTCTTCCTACGATTTTGCCTTGCATTATAAGGTGAAGGATTCCGTATCTTTCTGGATGTCGCATCACATGCGCAAAATATTCCAATTTACGTATCTTAATTGTCTTCGTTATTTCCGTATCCTTGCCCATGCATAGTAAAACGTCCTCATTTCGGACCTTGTCGACCCAGCTAATGCGTAGTATTCTACGGTATACCCACATCTCGAAGGCTTCGAGCTTCTTTAGTAGTGTGTCTGTCAATGTCCAACCTTCGAATCCATACAGCAGTATTGGGAATATGTAGCACTTTACCAGTCTAATCTTCAGTTTGTTGCCAATACTCCGACCGCAAAGTACCTTTTTCATTTTAAATAACGCATCTCTGGCCTTCTCTATACGGATTCTGACCTCTTTGCTCATATCCCAGTTGTCGTTTATATTGCATCCGAGATAGGTGATATTGTTGACCCTTTCAAGTGGAGTTCTATATGCTGTAATAACTGTTTGATGCACAGGTACTTTGCTGACTATCATGTATTTAGTCTTCTTGGTGTTAAGCTTTAGTCCATATTCCTCACAGACATCGGTTACACTGTCGATTAGGCTCTGTAGATCTTCTTGACTACTGGCAAGCAGCACTGTATCATCCGCGTATCTTATGTTATTTGTGTTTACGCCATTAACCTTGACTCCACTATCAATGTTTTCTAGTGCTTTCCTGAAGATGAACTCTGAGTACAAATTAAAAAGAAGTGGCGACAATATGCACCCTTGCCGGACCCCTCTTCGTATCTCTACATCCTCAGAGACATTCTGGGCCACCCTGACATTAGCTCTTTGACGCCAGTAGAGGTTTTTGATGATGCGTAGGTCTTTGCCATCAATACCTACTTGCTGGATAATCTCAATCATCTTATCGTGTCGCACTCTATCGAAGGCCTTTTCAAAATCTATGAAGCACATATACACGGAATGGCTAATGTCTCTACATCTCTGCACGAGGACCTGTATACTGAACAGTGCTTCTCTCGTTCCTAGGTTATTACGGAATCCAAATTGTGTGTCGCTCATCTCGTCCTCAATCCTATTATACATTCTGGAGTGTATTATTCGCAGAAAGATTTTTAGTGCGTGGCTCATTAGGCTAATGGTGCGGTATTCACTGCATCTTTTTGCATTAAGTTTCTTTGGGAGCGTTACAAAGGTGGACCTAAGCCAATCTTCCGGTATCTTTCCAGTGTCGTATATTTTGTTGAAAAGCAAAAGAAGAGATTGTTTGCCGTTCGTTTCCAGGAGTTTAATGATCTCTATAGGTATCTCGTCTGGGCCTGCTGCTTTCCTGGTTTTCGCTAGTTTTATAGCCCTTTCTATCTCATTTAAAGTTATCGGCGGTCCTGATGTACTATCTTGAGTTTCGTTTTCAGATCTCTCGTCGTTGAAAAGTTCTTCTATGTACTCCTTCCACCTCTTCAGCTTGTCTTCATCGTTTAGAATAAGTTTATCATCCTTATCTACAAGATTGTTTGTTGTTTTGTTGTGGAGCCCGGCTACTTCTCTCACTTTCCTGTACATATTAAACGTGTCGTGTTTTCTTTACAGTTCCTCTATTTCAGCACATCTGTCTTCATACCACGCCTCTTTTGCGGCTCTTACTTTCCTACGTATTTCGGAATTAGCGTTCTTGTATCTTTCGTCGTCCTTGTTTTTAAATTTTCTCCTCTCATCCATTAGATACAATATTTCATCTGTCATCCATTGCTGCTTTTTTTGATATGTCTTTTTCATCCCAGAAGTTGTGTTTAGTATAAGCGTTTTGACTTGATTCCAATGGTCTTCAGTATTGATTTGGTGTTCCGCTTCTTCAAATTTTCTTTCCAGCTCATTTGCTATTGTTGTCTGGTTTGCATGGAGTTGATCAATATCTAATTTGAAGGTTTGTTTAGGATGTTTTACCTTTTTCAACCTCAGTTTAAGAACGCCTAGTAGCAGATTGTGGTCGGACGAAATATCCGCGCCCGGGAATGTCTTAACTGATGTAACTGCGTTACGGTACCGATTATTAATTGTGATATAGTCAATTTGGTTCCTTATGATCTTATTGGGAGTATGTGCTGGAGATGTCCAAGTGTACAGTCGTCGTTGTGGTAGTTTAAAGAAAGTGTTCATTACGGACAGCTGTTGTTCTCTGCAAAATTTGACAAGACAGTCTCCTCTGTCGTTTCTCTCACCAAGACCAAAGTCTCCGACAATGTTTGTTTCTCTTCCCTGTCCAATCTTGGCGTTTAGATCCCCCATTACATTGGTGATGTCGTTCCCATTCAGTTGGTCGATGACGCTTTTTAGTTCGGCATAGAAGTTCTCAATTACCTCTTCGCTGCTTTCAGTTGTGGGCGCATATACTTGAACGAGATTGATGTTAGCCGGTTTTGAGTTCACTTGGATCATTATGAGTCTATCTGATACATTACATACAGACTTGATGCATTTGTTGACTTCCTTCGATACAATAAAGCCCACTCCATTCCGATGGTAGTTGATGTCTTCTCCCGAATAGTATACGCTGTATTCATCGGTGTTGAAATTTCCAGAACCGGGCAATCGCATCTCGCTGATGCCAAGTATTGGTAAATGCAGGCGTTTCATTTCCCTTATTACATTATGTATTTTTCCAGGCTCGTAGCAACTTTGTACATTCCAAGTACCTATCCTCAGGGCAGATTTCGCATCGAGTCTTACCCTGGTTGGTCTTATTTTGTTCTTCTCGGTTTTTGATGGTTCATACATCGCTTTCAATACTTTCCCCCCCGGAGATCTGATTGGGGGAATTACTCCGGAATTAATTTTGGTATTGATTGCCATGTTGGTATTTACTAGGGATTTATAATCAGGTGGTTTCCCGTGGCCTTCCTGATTCCCCTGCCGTTGGCCGTTCAAGCAGCTCTTCCGCCTTTGAGGCCGGTTTCTCGACCTCAGGACCAGAGATGGCCCTACCTTAACCTTAGTTAAGGTCGTTAGCTTATACTGGCGCACATTCGGTCCTTTTATACTATCCCTGAAAGGAGGGTTGCCACTTGCGTTGAGTTCGCCGTTCCGAAGTCCATCTTCTCCTTCGTCCTCACCGGTGTGGTCTTCACCCGTATCCCTGGGCATGGGTAAAGCGATATACCCCGCAATACTGGGTCCTCAACAGAACTCAGCCACCAGCTCGATAGCTGGGCCCACCCCCGCGACTTGGACGCGCCTGTTGAGATTTACCTAAGTGTGATTAGAGAAGGTGACTCTAATCACCTTAGGCCGGGTTAATGCACGTGTATGAAACCACGCGCAAGGCTTCTATACGCAGCTAAAAAAGAAGTATCAACTTAGGAGTCACCCTGCAAATTCTTATAAAAAAATTCAGGTAAGTTAAATAAGAGAGAAAGAATTATTTTATTCTTATTCTTTCCACCGGAATACACAAAACCATCAAAAAGGGGGGAAATGATACAGAAAAGTAAGTGAATGGGCATATAGAAACGCTTTCATTGCGTTTCCTTCTGACAGCTTTATAGGCTAATCCATCTAATGGCACGTTTAACGTTCTGGACAGCTTCCAAACATCTTTTAGTCAACCCTCCGTTTCAGAAAGGGTTAAGGAGATGACTTTTTGCATGACGGTCGTCAGTAACGTATCAAGCGATATAAAGTAAATTATTTTTAAGGGTTAACCAAAAAGTAACGATAAGTCGATTTAGACATTTACACAAGGGCGGAGAGTGTTACTGTCAGTTGTTAAGTGTGTTAAATAACCCTTTTTTTCTCCGCTCGCGCTGTATCTCTACTACTGGAATTTGGCATTTAAATTGTTAAGTCGGTGCTATAATAGGAGTTTATCACCACTAAAACTATTGCTAGGTCATACCATGAACTTTTTGCAGCACATTAAAAATATGCACAATTTCAACAAATTTTAAAAACGCAAAACTGGCGCGATTATTCGATGACGTTGATCCGATAAAATGTGCAATGATCATCGTTACCGATATATCACTTGTCATTTCGGCGTTTTTGTTTACATCCCTCTTACGTCCGAGTTATTGTGGAATATTGATGTATTTTGGCTTAATATAACTGTTCTTTTTATTTATTTGCTCATAGAGTAGAAAGATCGACAAACAACTTAGGATACATTTTTTTCAAATGTCATTTCATTAGCTTGGTCTTCTGTTAATAATTTCGATGTTGCCACATGTAAAACCTTTTTTGCTAGTTAAAATATTTCGTTCCTAGAACTTTAATAGTTTATTTTAAGTTAAGACAGAATGACGCTATAAGGCTTTCTTTGAGGAACACTCTGGGCGTTTCTTAAGAAGCGACTATAAATTTGGGCATTAATATATACAGGGTGCTACAAATTCGTGTGAGTAAACGGGAATCTCGAAAACGGTAAGAGATACGAAGATGGTCAAATTGAAGCAAAGTTGCGTATTTTGGAGCCTAATAATTTGTGGAAAGAAAATTGTAAATATTCCGAATATCTTCGGAGATATCCGAAAAAAACTGAAATTTCTACTTTTGGATTTTAATTTTATACGCGTTTATTTTTGACACGGAAAAAAATAAAAAAACTCTTTCTCATAACCGCTTTTTATGTTAGTTTTTAAATTCGATGTTTCGTTTTTTAGATACCAACCACAAGTCAATTTTTTAAAATACGGACCTAGAATTTTAATAACATTTTTAGAGAGAGAAATTTAATACAATTTAAAAAAATTTCAAATTTTAACGTTTTGGCATTAAATAACACATTTTTATTATTTCAAATTATCGTGTCTTTACTGTTACAGCCCTGGTAATTATTTTTAGAATTACTTAAATATTAAATTACATAACAGGAAGTTAGGGTGTTTAGGCCGTTTGTTATTTCAATAAGATTTACCTTGGCTCTAATTTTTCAGGGCCGTAATGATATAAAAGATAATTTGAAAAAATGTGTTATTAGATGGCCAAACGTTAAAATTTCTAAGACACAAAAAATTAAAAATTTCGGTTTTTTTCTCCAAAAGTATTCAGAATATTTACAATTTGTTTTAACCAAATAATTAAGCCCCAAAATACGCAGTTTCACCATCTACGTATCTCTTTCCGTTTTAGGGTTCCCCTTGTACCGGGTGAGTCAACGATTGCGCGGAGTAATTTTATGCCTTGAAGATAAAATTTGTCGACTATAAACTTTTACGTTAAGGTATGGTTGGATATCAGGCACATTTTAAAAATATTTTGAATTATACAGGGTGCGCCCAAAAAGTAAGGTGTCAAAAAGGTCCATTTTTTTAAATGGGACACCCTATATATTGTATTATTTTCTGATTCCTCGCAAAATTCTACGCTTATTTTGTAAATGTCATATGTCTAAATTCAATAGTTTTTGAGATATTGACGGTTAAAATATGGCATTTTCAGACTTTGACAGGCTGTAGCATTGGAACGGTTCATCTTAGGGAAAAATGATTTTCCCCTCCCTATCTTAGTTTTTTATTCTCTATCCAAAGAAACCAACCTCCGGTTTACCATGTTAAACCAAAAAACCGGTTTTAACGGTTTAACATGGTAAACCGGAAGTAGTAACGTTTAGATAGAGAATAAGAAATTAAGATAGGGAGGTGAAAACCATTTTTCTCTAAGATAAACCGTTCCAATGTTACAGCCTGTCAAAGTCTGAAAATGCCATACTTTAAACTTCAATATCTCAAAAACTATTGACTCTAGACATTTCACATTTATGAAATAAGCATAAAACTTTGTGAGGAATCAGAAAATAAGACAATATATATGGTGTCCCATTTAAAAAAATGTACCTTTTTGACACCCTACTTTTTGGGCGCACCCTGTATAATTCAAAATATTTTTAAAAAGTGCCTGATATCCAACCATACCTTAACACAAAAGCTTATTGTCGACAAATTTTATCTTCAAGCCATAAAATTGCTCCGCGCAATCGTTGACTCACCCGGTACGTACACGAATTTGTAGCACCCTGCATAATAATTATTAATTGTCTAGACATTAAAACAAATTTAAATTTTTGGTGACAGATTTTTAAATAATATTAAATGAATACTGTATGAAAACGACTTAGTTTACAACAATAAGACTTTCACTAGCCTGTCCTACTTTTTCCTCTTCTATCGGCCCACATCAATATTTTACAATTTTACACAACTCTAATTATGAAAATAAGGTACCTTTTTTGGTTACACCACCACATATTCAATAGAAAATAATGACCTGCGTCAATAAACAAATGGTGAAATTGCAGTTAAGCGGCTGGTTCTAAAAAGTCCAAAGCTGCTTTAATTTAATTGTAGATGTATTTGTCTTTACATTTTTTTTTTGTTATTTAATAAAAAATAAAAATTGCATCTAAACAAACCATAGGCAACAATTAGCACCTAAAGTTTTTAAATACGGAACTGCCCCTTATTTATTAATATACTAACCTATGAAACGTAAGTTGCGCCGTTTTCTTCTTATCCACAGTATTTCTGCTGGAACAATTTGCACGGCACAAGGAACAATTATTATCTATCACAAAGTAGCAATAGTTTTACACAAAAAATGAAAAACTTCTCATAAAATCTAAAACCACCTTGATTATGATAGATCGAGCAGATGATTACACGAATGACATAAGTGTAGTATCAATATGGCGCAGGTAGCACACTTTGAGTTCTTTGAGATCTCGATGGTTGAAATAGAATTATTCTCGCCTGTTTACTTGAAGCTACAACACAGCACCACCATTTTTGTATTATAAACAAATTGAAAATACTGAAGAAATGTACAATTTCATGAACACACCGACCCTTTAGCTACGTATTTTTAAAATTGTATAAGTGCGAGGAATGCAATTATCCCTTATTGTTCCTCTGAGTACGCTACTGGCCACCGTAATACAAGAATAATGAAGGTCTTTTCACACCGGCAAATGGGGCCTTCTTTTTTTAGTACGTAATATTAAATTTATTATTCAGGATGGTATATTATGCTTTTATTACAAAGTAAATCGTTTACGTCAAATATGGGGATAATTCACTTGCTCATTTCAGGAAAATTGTTGCTTAAAATTAAATTAAGCTAAATGTGACGTGTCGAGATTTGTAAGAAGGGGCCTTCTTTAACTGGTTTAAGAATATTCATTATAAAAGGAAATCTAATAGTGAAGGTCCCTTTTTAAGATCTTTAAACTGTTAATAAAAAGGACGATAATTCGGCTGATCCATGTCAAAACACGGTGTGAAAAAGTGAAAAAAAGCAAATCTTGAGTAAATAGTATTTTACGTTACAAATCCGGTAAGTGACTTATTACAGTACGAGTTGGTTTACGGACGAGGAGCCGAGTCTAGAATATAAACGAGTGCTGTAATAACACCTAACGGACGTGTATCGTAAGATATTTTATTTCATCCTGTCTTTATAATCCTTTTTAAAAAGAATAAACAAATAGGTCATATTACCTTTTAAGTGACAACTTGTCAAAGATCGAAAGTAACCAGTCATTGTTTCTAAAATCATACCATTGTTGCTAGGGGCAACCCATTACAGTATCTGATACTGTAATGTTCCATTTACCGGTCGCAAATGAGTACAGGGTAAGTAAATTTACTGGAGAGGATGAAATAAAAAGATTTTAATGTTATTGTAAGGCATACAGCACCTTATACAGGGTGCCCATATAATAATGCACTCTACAGGGATCTCGTAAACCATTTAAGATACAGAGATGGTTAAATTAGAAAAAAGTTACGCCCTACTAAATTCGGCAACATTGTATTTTCAAACTTAAAAAACTCCGAATTCTTTCGAAGATATTTGAGCAATGCCACATTTTCGCGAGTTATTTTTTATTTTTTTTTACTCTATTGGAAGAGATTTGTTAAAATAAAGTTTACATTGTTATTACCATTTCTTCTCCTCGACAAGTTGGTGTACATTTTTATTCCCACGTTTCACTGTGTTCTAAATCATCATCAACCTTGCTTTTTTAAATAGTTAACTATTTTATTATTTTTAAATTCCCCTTCTCTTTTGTAATTAAATCACACCTAGTATTAATAATACGTTTCGGACATAAAAATCCATCATCAATAAGAATAAGTGCAAATTTATTTAATTAGATAAGAACTGATGTAAACTGCAATACAGCAAGTGACAAGGTCACCTATGATTTAATTTAGGTTTCGAATTTTTTAATATACCAAAACACAGTAAATAGAAACTGGATTTTGAGCCCTTAATATCTCTAAAAGCAAGGGCGGGAATCGTCTCGAATGCATCTAAAGGTCTGTTCCCACAAGCAATCACGGACAAGTTACCGAAAGTTTGACAGTTTTCTTACCAATCCAAACATCCAGAAATCCGCGTTCGAGTCTATTGCGCAGAATCCTGATGGTCACGGACTATTCGTGTATATTATTATAACTGGATCACCCTGTATATCTAAAATTAAAATTACATGGAAAATAAAACAGTAGTTACTTGTTATGTTTCACAGTTTTTAATTTAGTTTCCTGACACGTGTTTCGTTCTTTTCAGATTCTCAAAGGTAATGAGTACAAAAAGCTACTGTTTTAATGTACCAAGAGTAGCTTTTTGTAGGTACTCATTACTTTTGAGAATGATTTAAAAAGATCGAAACAAGTGTCAGGAAACTGAATTAAAATCTGTGAAACATACCAAGTAGCCACTGTTTTATTTTCCATATAATGGAGATTTCGTTTCACCAAGAATGTAGCCCGGCTCAAATGTGTTATAAATAATTATTTTTAAAAAAATTTACAGATTGGATAATAAATTATTGAAATAATAATTATAACATAGAAATTAAATTCGTTTAAATACATTTTCAGGGTAAATTTTAATACATTTTTGATAAATAAAATACCAGGTAATATACATTACATCAACTTATACCCATCAATACCCAAATAATTACCAACATGGTAATGTTCTTATGTTTTGTATAATTAAGGTTAAAATTTTAAACTGTTGTTAAAGGTTGTTAGTGTGGTACACTCTCCAGATAGATGCCTCGGAGATATATGTCATAATTTCTCTCAGTGAAAGTTTCTATTTCAAAATAGAATTAGAAGATATAGCTTGCGTTCCTTTACGTAATCTTATATAATAAATTTAAGAATAGGGCAAGTTTTTAATTTAATCGGTTCAAACATCAAGTGACTAAAAAAAATTGTTACATATCGCGAACAGCAATATGTTTATATCCCCTATCTTAGGATTCCCATTGTATTCTTTCTTGGAAATTTGTGTCACATTTGACATTTTCATGTTCCCGATTTTTTTTATAGAGAACGGATAAAGTTGAAATTTACAAACTTTCTGGGCTTATAGTGAAATAATAGGAGCATCTTCACTAAAAAATTTAGATATACAGGGTGTGAGGGAAAAAGTTATTAATCGTCAAAATGAAAAAATATTTAAATAAAAAATATTTCCTATGAACCCCATTTTAGGTCGAAAAAATTATTTTTTACAGTTGTAGAGGACCAGCAGCTTCAGAACCCTATTGTTTTTGAAGAAAATTAGAAAATGTGTAGTATTTTTTTTGTATCTTTAAAAATCGAAAAATGCTCTATGCATGGTCATTTTGGGTCACCTTGAAGGGTATATTCAAAATGATCGGACATACTTTCCGCTTAGACAGCCTGAAAGGCCGTCTCAAATATTTTTTTTTCCACAATACATGTTTCTATACCTAATATTTTTTTAAATCGTGAAAATTTGAGAAAAATTGGATATGACGATTTTAGATCAAAATTTTTTACGGTTTTTAAGTTTTTTTCGTGTTAAATAAATTTTTTATTTAAATGGTATAGCCCTTATCCGAAGAGCTCGTCGAAATACACCGAAAATGTATTATTTGGATACTAAATCTTTTTACTAAAAGAGCAATAAACGATTGGATGTAAAATTTTTGAATTTTTGTCATTAAGTTACTGGTACTCTCAAACCCGCCGGTAATAACCTGTATTTAACTTTTTGAATTTTTTTTTGTTCTATTATCTAAAGGGATAAGTAGACTTTAAATTTCATACAATGCGCGTCCTCCAGCAATATATTTCATATTTAAAAATAAAATATTTTTTGAATTTTTAAAGATTTTTTTGTAACAAAAGTTTTACTTAATCGACTATATTTTTTACAATAATATCCTTACACAGTTCCTTTTAGGCTTATTTTATTCTCCAATCTTTTCTCAAGGCTTACCCGTATCTCGGATATTCGGACCAAACGACTAGATTTTTTCCGAGATTTAATTCCTTGTGACTTTATTTGTAAAGATAAAGAAAAAATAATTTAACTTTGCCATTGGTACATTTTGTTTTTTATCATATTTTGTTATCAGATTTCGAGTACAACGTTTCGTCATCGAGATACCATCAACAGGTTTTCATTTTTAAATATAAACCTGTAATTTTTTTTGCAGTTTTGTAAATATTGCTGCTTTTAACGTCTTTGTGCAATATTGCTTTAACCAAACATCAACGTTTCGATCCTATAAAACATCTTCAAACTTTATATTTAAAAAATGTATGATAGTTGTGAAATTTGAAATGGACTGCTATTAATGCCTTAGAAAAATGAATATAACCCGAAGATGTAAAAGCATATAAAATGAATTAACCTCGACAACTACTTATCCAATCTGAACAAAATTTAGTATAAGTATGTAAACTGAGTTTATAATTGTAGGCATAATATTTTAGAGATAACAGTAACCGCGGCTTTGTCTGCCTGTGAAATAAATGATATAAGCAGGCATTATTTAATCACAATAAAAGTTACCTAATTATTGTGTGGAACAAACAATTTGTGTGATGAAAAAAAGGTTGTTTTTGCTAGCTGTCGTTTTGACATTTTCAAAGTTCAACTATCTCAATTAAACTATTTAATATTAAGTGTTAATTTTGTGAAACATAAATAAAAGAGATAAAAATTAAATATACGAGTTACAGTATTATTAGTTATATACTTACGCGTATATAAAAAAATATTTTGTTGCTGGGTGTAGTTTTCATATTATGATTGAAATACATGAAAATTTGTTAATATTTTTTGACAGGTTTTATATCGACAAATTAAGCGATATGTTTTCACATCACAGTCCTCAGGAGTGTGATACAAAAGTAAATAATATATTAAATTAAATAATAAATATAGCTTCTTGATCAACGAGGTACTATGTCTATGGTAAGTGGTCTAAGTAAATTTACCACTTATGAAATTATTGTTTGGAGATCCAGTTGCATAGAAGTCAGTGTTCAAACATCGAAATTTTTCATACCATAAGCAAATGGTAAACGAGCGTTATAACGGTTTCTATAATAGTCTGACAGAGAGGGAGGGAGAGAGAGAGAGGGAGAGCTTCCAATATAACTTAAATGTAAATCAATTTTACTTTTATTGTAAGTGAATTTTGTAAAAAACAAGGTGTGTTAACAAATACGAACGTAAAAAATTTCAATAGGTATTTAATTTTTATCTTAGGCTGTTTTTACGTTCGTTTGAAAATGCCAAGTACTTAAAATCTACACATTTATTTCCATTTCAAGGTGATGTTATAAAAGGTTTATTAATTCAATAAACTTTATACACGGTGTTCGGTCAATAAGTAAGGATCTGGGAGATTGAAATTATGATATTTTGGCCCATCCGTTTTGGCCTATGCCATCATTGATTACCAATTTAGCTACATGGCCTAGAAAGAAAGATCTTGAAGATGTTGAAGACACTTTAAAAATAGCGTCAAAAATATAGGAAAAAAAGTTAAAAAAAAGGTTGCTTGCGTGACTTATTGCAAAGTTTTATATAAATCGATTTACGCATACAAAAAAAATATATGAATAAGTTTTTTTTACCCATTAAAAAAAATTTTCCACGGTTTAAATTTTCCGAAGATTAGACTTTTTCAATAAATTTTTATTTTGACCTTAACGCCAACAGAGGAAGAAAAAATGAAATTTTCTACAGTTTCAGTTCTTAAAGAAAAAGGAAAATTTAGTGAGACAATAATTAAACTTAATACGCTATCTCACTCACTTGATAGCCGCTTTAATCAGTCGTGGGCGTTTAGGCCTACCCACGCGCTTCTACCTGAATGATGTCTGAGTTTTCTATTTCTAAGCTGATATTTTCTATTAAAATTATCCAAACAAAAATAACATTATGATAGGATAGGTTGCCTCGACGCGCTTGAAAGCTTTTTCTAATGAGGATAGGAGAAAATACTGGTAACTGTTAATTTTTGCAAATTAACAGTTAACTTATTATTTAAGTATTTTAAACGTTTGTGTCATTAGCTTTTCTTAGTAAGAATACAGTTTTCTCTCTTTGCTGTTAAACAATAGTGGTACTATAGAGATAAATGTAAAATATATTAATTTATGTTTATTAATATCCGTCTTAAAATAGTAGTTCCTACTACAACAGTGGTAATGGGATGTCCAGCATATTGCACGAGGAAGTATATTGAGCACGACATTGTGGGCGGAGTGCTCAAACTTCCAAGCGCAATTTGTAAAATCCATTTGAGTTGAACAGTCTATTTTTTCTACGATTCAACTTTTAAACCTTTAAAAAAATATATTTAAATCAGGCATTATACCTTTAATTTTCAGTTGGCAATAAACTTGTGAGAAAGATAATAATTAAAACAATTAAAAAAAAATTAATTTTGTTGGCAAATCCATGGACCAAATTACAATGTAACATATTTGTCGATTTGGGTAATTTCTTATATTTCTCACATTTTCTTGAAACACTGAATGAAGGCCCGGACTCACCGGAGCCACAGGGAAAATAGGCCCTGGCTGTGAAGAAGCCCCTACATCAAATGCAACTGCATAACAGAGAACTAAGGTGCAGGCTCTGCAGACAGGACAGGAAAACGGTACAGCATGTAGTTTTCCACTACGAATCACTCGATCAAAAAAGTAACAAATACTTGGACAACAAAAAAATTACTGCCGATGCCATTCCGCTTCTCTTCCCAGTTGACCTACACAAACTAGTGCAGGAATCTAGAATCACCAAGTAGGTGTAAAAATGAACTTTTGCAAAAACATAACATTGAGTTTTTTATATGGAAAGGTGGTATTTATCAGGGCCGATTTTCCCAATAGGCCCGGGCCCAGGGCCCCACTTTTAGAGGGGCCCCGCTCTCGGTCCTAAGCGACACTAAGCTTATTGAAATAGCTTAAGACAAAATACCTACTTCATTTGCCAAAGTGAGATGCTCTTAAACTTTTTTATTGTAAAAAAACACTTCTAAGTACTGCATGCAAAACAAAAAAGAATCGTAAAGAAATCCTGGCATATTGCGGCACACTTTTGTCGCTTTATAATACAAATAAAAATTACTTAAAATTATATATTTTAAGAAATATTATTCCGTCACCGACGTCGACGTACACTTTCTGATCGGTTTCGTCCTCCAAGCACACGCCTCGATGATGGTGGGGGCTTCTTTATTATTTTTGGAAAAATATAATATTTATATTTTTTTAAATAATTTAATTCATTCAAAAATAAAAATTCTACTTTAAAAGAAATGGATCCAAAATGATCTATTAAATAAAAATAGCCGCACCAACGAAGGCGAACTGGTCAAAATGTCCGACAAGCATTGTTTCGCTAACTAGTCTAGCAGGCGAGAAGCTTCTTTGTATATTATATTTATTTGAGAACTTGTTTTAATTTTTTTTTATGTTTATATACCTATTTTAAGCCTGTTTTCCAGAATTAATGAATACTATTTATTATTGTTTTTCTAAAAAAACATAATAAATTATTATTGCGCAATTTCTTAAGGAAAAACACTATCAAGTTGTAAGGGGCATGGGCGATCATAGGGAGGGGCAGTGCTCTCCTGAATCTTGGGGAATTAAGAAGTCACTTTTGATGGGAGAATTTTTCGATACCGCATACCGTGATTACGTTTTTTTTGTTGGTTATGCCCTCTACCTCCCCACCTTAAAATTGGCTCTATGAGCGCCCATTTGATTAATAATTTTTTTTTAAATTATTATTATTATATATTACTCATATATTACTTATATAATCTTTTGTTTTCTCTTATTGTATTTTTATAAGTGTGAGTATCTCCTTACATAATTGTCAAAACTGGAGGATCAGTTCTACTTTGGGTTATTTATTTTATCTAGGAATATTAGTTTTGTATGTATTTTCTTTTTTTCCCCTGGTGGTTCTACATAATAGCGCAAGTTGCGAGTAGCGCCAAAAATTTGTATAATTATATATTTTGTGTTATCTTATTGAATTCTCTTTAATAAAGACATTTATTATTATTATTATTATTATTAATTAATGGCCCGGATGGTATCCCGGGCCTGGGGCCCCCTATAACCAATAATAGGCCCTGGTATCTATGTAGGTGTAGGAAAGTTATTTTTATGAATAAAACAAAATCGGAGGAAAAGATATAAGTCAATGAAAACTTTTATTTCATTTTGTCCAGTAAATCAACTCACCATGTACTCATTTGCGGCCGGTAAGTGGAACATTACAGTGTCAGGTACTGTAATCTATTGCCTAGCAACCATCTTTTGTTTATAGAAATAATGACTTTTTACTTTGGATGTTTGACAAGTTGTCACTTAAAATTATAGGAAACAAAATGTTCAAGTACATATATTGTACCAACTACCAACTTTAGCAAATGAAAAATATTACGCAACTATAGAATTGACTCTCTTTTACAATTTTTTAAATATTTTGCTTAATTAAAGGTAGTAATTTTTATTTTATTTAAACTATATTTATACTCTTCACTCAAATATCATAAGACTATCTATTTGACAGTGACAAGCAAATGACAGTCGCATTTATATTTTAAAATTTGTAATAAACATTTCTTTTAAATCTTTTTAAAAAGGATTATAATGACAAAATGAAATAAAATATCATACGATACACGTCCGATAGGTGTTATTACAGCACTTGATTATATTCCAGACTCGGCTCCTACGTCGCCTCGTCCGTAAACCAACTCGTACTGTAATAAGTCACCTACCGGCCTTGTAACGTAAAATACTAGGACACGAGCATATTCATGGATCGTATCTTGGAGAAGAAAAAAAAAACATGCTGGAAAAAATATTTTTAATATTTCCTCTTGCTTATTAATAAAATCTTATGTAACCTTGATAACTATATAAAGTATCTAAAATATTTATCATTTCTGACATGCTATTAAATCGTTATTAAAATAAATAACATTTGTCTACCTTCTTTGAATATCAATATACCTATTCCTTACGAAACAACTTTATATAATGTAACACCAGTTTTGTATATTATTTTCCTTGGGCCACCGTATACGCTAAAAGCAATAAAAAACCTTTCCTTTTTTGTTGATATATCTACGCTGGTTTACGTATAAATATGAGAGGAAATTTACTACCAAATTTCTATTAATATTTTAATGAATAAAAACTTGTTCTTGCCACGGTAAATCCTGCAAAAATTAATCCGAAACATTCCTAATATTAAATTTTGATGGAAACAAATAAGTATTTTAACTATTGTCGAGTAGATAAGATATTTTTAATTAGTTATTACTAAGTAGTACAGCTGTTCCTCTGATAAATCCGGCGCAGTAGTGGTACCGATGATGACTATGATATCATTTATAAATGTGTGTAATTTTTTGATTTGGAAGGTCTAACTAAAGTATACGTCAAGAGTCAAGGGGGTCAACAGTGTCAAGAGTTAAGGAACAATGAACTAAAACGAGTAACTCGCCGCGCAGGTTGTGTGTCTGACGTCTCTCTAATTAATTAGGTGATTTGTATCGAAACATCAAGCGAGGAATTTTTAGTTTATATAAATACATAATACATATCAGTTGAAAGTGTGCTGGTGCGGGCTGTGAGCAAAGTACACGAATCGGAACATCAGCAGTAATAGACCGCAATTTTTGAACAACAAGAAACATAAGTGCTTTCTCTGAAAATGAGGAACTACCATCCAAACACTATGCCTAACTACTCATACATTTTTAACTTTGAGTCGGATTTTATACATCAAAAATCCAGAACTTGGATGCAAGAGCATTGGACATGGGGTTTTTACTACGTGGGAGCCTACATGGTATTCATTTTCGGAGTACAACATCTTATGCAGAATCGACCTAAATTTGAACTTCGAGGTACTTTGTGTGTATGGAATACACTGCTAGCAACATTTAGCATTATAGGTGCATCTAGGACACTTCCAGAGCTTATACATGTAATAAAAGAGTATGGTTTATATCATTCAGTGTGTGTGCCTTCATATATTGAATTCAACAAAGTTTCTGGCTTTTGGACATTTATGTTTGTTCTCAGTAAACTTCCAGAGTTAGGTGACACTGTATTTATAGTACTTCGTAAGCAGCCTTTAATTTTTCTCCACTGGTATCATCATATAACGGTACTATTATATTCCTGGTTTAGTTATACTGAGTACACCTCCAGTGCCAGATGGTTTATTGTAATGAACTATTGTGTACATTCAGTTATGTACACTTATTATGGCCTTAGGGCATGGGGACGTGCACCTCCCAGACAAGTTGCTATGGTGGTGACGTTTATGCAGCTATTCCAAATGATCATTGGTGCTTGGGTAAACATAAAAGCTTACCAATTTTTGCAGCAGGGTATTGAATGCGATGTGACGCCTGTTAATGTTAAATTATCCTTAGCCATGTACCTGAGTTATTTTATCCTTTTTGCAAAACTTTTTTATACTGCCTACTTGTCACCAAAGAGTAAGAAGAGAGGTGCAGCTCACACTGTGGATAGTCCTTTAACAAAATCAAAACTTCATTAGTTATTAAGGTAACAGAACAATTTTAGTTTAGTTGGAGCATTCGTCCTTAACCGTATAATTAGTTACTAAGTAGATTTAAATAGTATAAAGAAGACAATATGTATATGTGACTATTGAAGAGTATTTTTCTAAGTATTGTCTTTCACCTAAAATGTGAATTTCAATTAATATTTTAATATTAGGTATTTTTGTTACTTATTGAAGACACTTAAAGGAATACATGCATAAAGTTAAACATTTTGGCGAACTACAAACATAATAATGTTTTGGTACCTGTATCAATACTTATTTTAATAATGATTTTTTTGGTATTAAATCTAGGTATGAAGTTTATAATTTGTTATGTTTTTTAAATAAAATATTAACTGTTTTTTTACATACTAAAGAAGGCTGTGACAGAAGATGTATGAAACATTGTAAATATGGGTAGGTTGAAAAACATCAGATACAGGGTGACCCATTTGTCTGACAAAGTAATATACCGTCTCTACTATTAAATATATATATAAAAAAAGTTTTAATAAAAGTTGTGAGGTATAAAAAATATATGTTCTAAAATTATTATTAAACATACAGGATGGTCCAGAAAGGTAGGACAATAAAAAGATACATTTTTTTTAAATGGAACACCCTATATATTTTGGCATTTGTTGTTTCCTTACAAAATTATTGATATGACGCCATATTAAGTTTTTTAATTTTCCAAACCAAATGCAAAATTTTTTAACTTTTAGAAAAAACATTATAGTAAAAATTTACCTGTATTTCTCAATAAGAGTATTGAAAATCAAAATTTTTTTTTTAAGTTTAGGGATATAAAAACTGTCCTAATTTTTTAAGTACCTAAAATATTGTACAGGGTGTTTTCTGTTGACATACAAAACTTTAAAATACAATAACTCTGTTTTTTCAAATAAAACACTCTATATTTTTAGGGCTCGTCTGATAGATATTGTAAGTATCTTTTATTATTGTTAAGTCATACCTATACATAAATTTACTAGTTTTGCCAATATTTCGACTTTTATTTAAATTTTCGTAAAAAAAAACTAGAGTTTTTATTTTTCTAGTTAGCCATGACCAGCAAAGTCAAAACAAATGTAATTGGATATAGTGTCATATTAAAATAAATTGATAACTATAGTTACATATTTATTTAATTAATTAAAACTTATTTTATATTACGCAACTTGCTTTTGAAAATAAGTTCACAAACATTTAAATTGTGTAAAACAATACCATTAGACTGAACTTACGAAATACGAAATTTCGCGTCGTTGGTTCTCGGTTCAATAATAGTCAGTAAATCATTTAGCTCGTTTTCTTCTGTTTAAACAGTTTGTCTTCTATTATTTTTATGATCATAGTCTCGCTTCCTGTTCTGTCAAACCTCTCGATTAACTTTTCCAAAGCTGGTTTATTGGGTTCTCGTCTGTTTTTTCATGATACAGTTTTGTTGCCAACAATGTGTTTTTGTCACTTACACCAAGAATGTAAATCATATAGCATTTTGGTACTTAAAAAAATATTTTTTTACATAAATGTTAAAATTAACTGCCAGCACCTAAATTATAAGAAGACTTCGTCGAAAAAATATTACTATTATAAGTAATTTAATTTGACATTATATTTAACTACATGTGTTTTGACTTTGCTGGTTATCGCCAACTAGAAAATTAAAAACTATAGTTTCACGAAAATTCAAATAAAATTAGAAATGTTGGCAAAACTAGTAAATTTAGGTATTGGTGTGACTTAACAATAATAAAAGATACTTATAATATCCATCAGACGAGCCTAATTAATATAGGGTGTTTTATTTGAAAAAACAGAGTTAATGTACTTTAAAATTTTGTTTATTTGGTGGTCAACAGAAAACACCCTGTACAAAATTTTAGGTATGTAAAGATTTAAGACAGTTTCTCTATCTCTAAACTTAAGAGCTTACGAGAAATTTTCGATTTTTGATGCTCTTATTGAGAAATACAGGTATTTTTTTACTATCATGTTTTTTCCAAATTTTTAAGAAAACTAAATATGACTTCATATCGATAATTTTATAAGGAAACAATAAATGCTAAAATATATAGGGTGTTCGATTTAAAAAGATGTATCTTTTTATTGTCCTACGTTTCTGGACCATCCTGTATGTTTAAAAATAATTTTGGAACATATATTTTTTATACCTCACAACTTTTATAAAAACTTTATTTTTATATCTTTAATAGTAGAGATGGTATATTACTTTGTCAGACAAATGGGCCACCCTGTATGAAGAGGTAAAAGAAACATTTATTTTTACATCAGAAATATTAAACAGTTATTTTTATAATTATTAATATATCAAAAAATCGACAAATATTAATCTTTCGGGAAAATTATTACCTAGAATTAGATAACCTGTATAAATTTCAAACACATTACAGTTAAATTTGGTTAAAATTATATAAATTTTTAGATTATTATTGGCTGTGATACACTTTACGTTCATTTCATGTTTGAATAAAGCAAATTACCTATTTCAAAAAATTATTTTATTATTTAAAGAAATGTTTTAGCCGAAACAATACTTTTTCGTATGGCAGTAGGTAGTCCATATTCTTAGAGTGAAGTAATTTAGATACCGAAAAAGTAAATTTCAGTCCTTTCAGAAGCATACCAACTAACGTGCTGGTAGCATAAAATATTGTTATATTAGTTTTCCTTAAATTTTATATTTTTTTTTAAATTGTACTAAATAAAAGTCACTATCTAAACTTTGTAATTTCAAAACAGTTTTTTAGGGCTTTTATACCATTTTAGCGTAAAGTGAATTTTACTTGGTCATATTTTTCTCTTTGGTTTTCGAAACGGCGTAGCTGCTAAAAGATGGTCAGCTACTTAAGAGTGAAGTCTAGTTATGCATTCGACATATCATTTTTTGATCAATATTTCTTATCCTTTTCGCTTTATTCAAAAAGCCGTCTTTGAGTAGCAATTACCTACAGTTTTCAACTAAAGAAATTAATTAATTAATATAAGCAAAAAAGGAAAATTTGTGAAATTTATCTATTTTTCTTTGTCTGCTTTTATTACTTTATAAATTTAAACTTGTTTAACTTTAAATTGTAGGTATACCTCAAATGTCAGTATTTGGCCGATTATTGAATAAAAGGAAAATTTAACGAAATATTGATCAAAAAACGAAATGGCGAATGCGTCACTTGACCTAACTCTTAAGAAGTGTGCAAAAGATTTATTTCTTAGATTGAAGTTTTAAGGTGCCCAAGTAACTTAAAGTAGATATTTAAAAAATAAATTGATAAAAAACATATCACCTGGTGTCTGTTCTGTTCCCTTTGTAAGATATTAACTAGATGTAGAATATAAATTTACAACTAAAAAAATGGATTTACGATTTTCAAAAAATCATGGGGCACCTCTAGACGTTGAGCCAAAACATATTTTTTTCAGTTGCTTTGAGAAATACCCCTAAACCTTTCTCAGGTAACCTATTTCATCCTATTCCCAAAAATTAAAAAATATATTTTTAAGTAAATTTTCGAATTTCAGAAATCCTGGGCACCTCCAAACGTTGAGCCAGCCCAAATATATTTTGGATGGTTGTTTTAAGAACATTTTTCCAGATATTCCGTTTTCTAGAATAAAATTTATTCCATCCAATGTATTCATCAATAATAAATTTAAATAGAATATCTGGGAAGTGTTTGTTCAATCAACCCTTTAAAATATATTTGGAATTTTGAAATTCGATAGTTTTTACTTATAATCTAGAGCATGAATTATTTCCGGAAGTTTATTTGAGATCGCAATTTATTTGAATATTTCGCACCGACTTTTTCTAATCAATCAAAAGATTTTGAATCATTACCATGATAACGAAGAACATTTTCTGAAATACTCATGCTCTTTTTGCTTTTTGCTTTGAACTTCCGGCGGTCAAATTATACTGGAATTTTCCCTGTCACTGTCATCAAAATAATGACACGAAAGGACAGAATTAAATTATTTGTCAAGGCATAAAGGCGTATTTTTGGTTGCGAAATTTTCTTACCAAATCTTCTTCGAGCTTGAATTATGAATCCGGAAATTTTTCCACAGTTGCGAATTTTTCAAAAAAATTTTCACTTGTAATTTACTTGTATAGCATAAATTATTTCCGGAAATTTTTTCGAGGTCGTGATTAATTGGAAAATTTTCTTAAAATATTCGCGGCTGAGGAAAAATTTCCGGATTTCTAATTCATGCTCGAGGGAGATTAGGTAAGAAAATTTCGCAACCAAAAATATGCCTTTTTGCCTTGACAAATAATTTAATTCTGTCATTTCGTGTCATTATTAGTAAAATATTAAACCAAAATTTGACATTTTTATAATAATAAAATTACGTTAGTTGTTTTCTTTGCAACTAAAAGATATGCCTTTTTTTGTCCATGGTAATGATTCAAAATGTTATCTTTTGATTGGTTAAAAAAAGTGAATGTGAAATTTTTGTAAGTATTATTTTCTAAAGCAACTGTGAAAAATATTTTTTCGCTAGCTCGACGATTAAATAAACATGCCAAGGATTTTTTAAAAATCAATTTTTTTAACAACATCAAGTGGATTTCGTAGCTATCCGCATTTACAGTTTTCATAATGTTTAGTCCACGAAAGCAGACGCGCGTTGCGTCTCCGAGAGTAGGGTTCGCCACTAATGTTAGAAAGAGGGAGCATCAGTGGGCGACTGAGATGAATTTAAATTCAGACTAAAAATTGAACTTTCGTTTAAAAAAAAAAACGTAATTGTTTTTGAAAAATATTTTAATAAAAGTTGTTCAGAATTAAGTACAAAATATTGGAAAGGCATTATAATGTTGCTAAATTAAAAAATAAAAGATTTAAATATATAGAGTACATACCTATATGACTTTCCAATATTCTTTGTTTAATTCCTAAAAACTTTAATTTACAACATTTTTTTCTTAATCGATTAATAAACCCGTAAATAGAAATTGGCACCTTTGGCTGAAATTATTTATTAAAGACATACAATATTATTCTCTATTTGCCAGGGTTGCAATAAATCACGATTTTTTTGAGAAAACCATAAATCTGATTTTTTTGATTAAATCGTGATTTTTTTGATTTTTATCAATTTGATTTCTTTCTCAATAATGGCATAATGAACTTTAAAATCACTTATTTTCATTATTTTGTCTCTATTCGCCCAAAAATATTTCCGGCAGCGTGCAGCGTAATTTATGAATATTTTTTACGCTGGACTGATGACGATTAGATACGTTGTTACATAATGAATCTAATCACTTCGTTTTAAATAAACTATCTTTCTTTTTTTTTTAATTTCCTGATGAGTTATTTGTTTCGGCGACTTGTTTTACAACAATTTATAATTTTATTTAAATCACGATTAAAATCGAAAAAATCATTTGATGTAAATCGTCGCAAACCTGCTTTTAGCTATACGGGGTGTCCGAGAAAGGTAGCATACCACTATAACTTTTTTATTTTTTAAATATAATAAAATTAATGAAGTTAAAAGCATTTTGCTTGTTCTAATTTGCTTCTTCGGCTTTTTTCCTCTTCGTTCGCTGCCAGGGCCATTCCCGAGGGGACATACAGCGTAACGTGGGTTCCGAACCATGATCCTCTGTCATGCCACACCCCCAAGGGCTATCAACCGTTAGTTTCTTGCCATTGCATGACCTATCGATTTGGGGGTGTCCTCAGTCATGCGACACCCCCCAAGGGCTATCAACCCTTGGTTTTTTGCCATTACATGACTTACCGATTGGGGAGTGTGTATCTTCTTCCGCACCCCACAAGATGTCCGATCTCATCCGGCCTAGATACCGGCGTGAATGGGGTGGGTTGGGAGATGATACCTTTTACACTCTCCCCTGCATTCTTAAATTCACTGAATTTCGGATATATCAGTTGGGCTGAAAAGTTCGTAGGCTAACATAGTAAAAAATATTTTTTTGACAAAATTCGATTTTATTTCAATGGCGATACAACGATTATAGCGGTCATACAATTTTTCGATACCATTTTTATAGTACGATTTCTCTTTAGCCTCAAAATAGACCTCAGTTTCGGCGATTACCTCTTCATCAGTGCTAAATTTCTTTCCAGCGAGCATTATTTTAAGGTCTGCAAACAGGAAAAAGTCACTGGGGGCCAGATCTGGAGAATATGATGGATGGGGAAGCTTTGGCTTCACTCACAATGCTATATCTCACGAACTAATTATCCGGCAGCTGTAAAATTTATACACGTATCTTTTGGAGGTTAGTACTAAGTAAAAATCACATGGATTTAATTCTAGTAACGCCATCTATGAGTCAGCCTACGAACTTTTCAGCCCACTTCACACTTCAATTTTTTTTATTGTACGTATGCCCACTCCGGGACGGGAATCGAACCTGGGTCGCGTTTGAAAGATTTGTATACGACGTAAAAATGCATATTCTGACAAGTATCTCAACTTTATGAAACTTCCTGTTTAACCGGAAATTACAAACTTTCGGTTTACTTATATTTTAAATTTTTTGACTTCATATGATATTCTATAAATTAAACCATGCTTATCACTTATTGACACAAAATAAATTTTTTAAATTTATTTTTTTACCTAAGGTTCTATGAATACGTTCAAATTCAGTGGCGGCTCGTGATAGTCGATACAGGTGGGGTAAAAACATCAAGTTAAGAATCTTTAATGAGAATACGAGGTGTTACAAATTCGAAGCTATATAATAACATTGCTATATCGGTTAAGAACATTTTTTATGCCCTTCAAGAAAATAATTTTATTTTTTAGGTACGACGTTCGTTTTAACTTAATTTTTTTAAATAAGGACCTGAATTTTTTTTTTAATTTTGTGTAGCTCTTGACGTCTTAAAAAGTACCTTAAGTGCTTTTGGTTTTTTAAAATATCAAGTACTTTTTTGTCATAAAATAAATAAAAACAAGTGTTTCGTTTCTTTTTTCGGATATCTCCGAAAGTCATCGAAATTTGATTAAATTTTTTTTCAACAAATTTTTCAGAATAAAATATGCAACTTTGCCTTCATTTTATAAATTCTCTATCTCTTATAGTTACCGATATAGTAATGCTAATGCATCGAATTAGTAAAACCCTGTATATAAAAAAAAATCGGAAAAACTAATTAAATGAAGCATTTATATAGGTATTCCAGTAGTTGTAACAAAAAATGTTCACTAAACACTCAAATTTTCTTATAAGAACACATCTTTGTTTTTATTTGAAAATGAGTCACTTTTGTTCTTGAAGTTATCAATATTATTTACAAGTGTTTTTCGGCAGACAACATAGGTCTTTTCTGTTTTTTTTATTAATTTTAAAGCTGATAAACCTTAACCCGGAATCAGGAATATAATCTACTGACGGACTGACCTAAACCTAACCTACAAGAATAATTTATGTTAAATAGTAAAACATGTTCAAATGTTTTTTTTATAATTAATATCTCGACAGGCTATACCGTTTTAAAAATAGCTGCCACCTGGTACCTGGTAGTGGTAGCAAAGCCGATAGCATAACTATATACCCTGGTAATACCCTAATCCGATTGGGGCTCTTCACTCTCGATAAAATAAAGCATCATATGATGATCTGGCCAGGCCAAACAAGGCCGATTTCCTTACGTGTCAGTATGAGAGGGCGATATATTCATTGTGGTGTTATTATCTCTCTCGTACGCGTTTAGTATCAGGCCAAATACAAAGTTGGCCGGAGCAGCGTGGCGGCAGGGAATTTTCGCGGCATCACCCATACTTCACCGAGGTTTTTCATAGTTTAGGCGTTACTAGATATCAACGTGTTGAATTATAAATTATTCACATTTACAAAGAGAATAGAACGTAGGGAGACAAAAATACAAGACAATAATAATTATGAGTGTAAAATAAAAAGCTTGGTGTACAGGTAGGTAGGGCCATGGCACTTGGGCCCTACTGTAAGAGCCGTCACTTTTCAAATTACATTTCAGTCCTTAAATCTGCCGAAACGTCAATTTTTTCTAGATATCTATATGTTTTTTATTTAGTAGTTTATGTTGACTGGCAGCTCGATGAATTTAAATTTTATTTATTGTCAAAAAATGCTTTATTTTAGGAACGTTGTAACGTTATATTTCAAAAGTTCTTCAATAATAGTTTGTTTTGAACCTAATAGTATCCCGGTTAACCAAATAATAACGGTTTGAAATAAAAAATTACAAAATCGACCAAGAGAAATCGCTGGCAATTATTTTTTTCCTAATTTCATCGCTAGAGGATTTAAACCTATGACTAAGAAAAAGATTATAGAATTTTTATCGATAGTAGTTATGCCACATAAAGTTGAGGCCAAAGTTTAGTGTTTTATTTTTTGAAATATACGGTATAACTTTACTTTAATACATTTTGATCTAACTCGAAAGATATAGGTACTGAGGGACGGAGGGTGGACCTCTTATAAAAAAAGAAATACTCATAACTTCGGTTTGCCTTAACCAAATATAATAAATTTAGTCTCGCTTAAAATAGTTTATTCTAAAGAAACATTAGGCCTTGTTTGTTGGCATTAAAATTTTTAATTTATTACCAAATAATTTAAAAACTATGGGTCTTATAATTATTATATTTATATTAAAATAAATTTATTTTTCTACAATCTGAGATTTTGTGATGATTCTTTTGCAGATTTAATTTTACATATTCAATTTTATTTATTTTAAATTACCATAATAATTGATAAATAAAAAATAAAAACAAAATGAATTAATTTTTTTGGGACATGATAGAAACTGGTATAAAATTTATTTATTATCAAGGTTACTACGAAAAATAATTTAACAGTATTACCAACATGAAATTTAGACATAAAAATTTACAAAATTTAAAAAGCGTATTTTCTGATGATTTTTTTTTTGTTTGAAAACAGCATAAAACAATTAGCGCACTTGTCCAGTAAGGATATTCTCAATTTCTAGCTTACTATAAAATAATGCTTTATAAAAGTATTCTTTAATATGCGACTAAATTTAAAGTAAATTTTGATTGTTTGATTTAAAATTTTACTAAGAAAATTTTGTATTAATTTGACAATGTAATTTACCTTATAGTGTGTGTACCAAGTTTGTTTTCCTCATAGGTAATATAATAATAATCTTGATAGAACTCGTGAGATCTTGGCTCAATCACGTGATATGAATGACATGCTGGTTAATTTTAGTGTGTTATGTTTTTATTATAAATACCAGGATTGGACTTAGAAATTTTACATTTTTTATATGTAAAATTTATTTTTAAACGACAAAAAAATCTCATTGCGACCATTTTGTAGTATGAATTTAATACCAAAATTTATTTCGATCAACCGATTTTCTTTAAATAGGTTTAGTGAGTATGAAAATATCTAGTAAATCATCTCATACATAATAGAACATAATAAAATTCAGAATTTTTTTGTTTTACAAATTTTAATTCAGTAACTCTCTTAGATCTTTTTTAGTTATAATCGATTTAAAAAAATATACACTTGCGAGCAAAAAATTTAGGTCACTTAGTAAATATGCCATGCTCGCCCATGGTAACCATAAAAGGCATCGCATGATCTTCGAGAATTTCTGTAATGTACCTGTGAGATGTTAGGGAGCCATTTTGTACGAAAACCAATTCTGTGCGGGCTTGTGCAGTGATTCCTGCCCAAACCATTACCGAACAACCGCCAAATGGAAGACGCTGCTCAATACAAACTGCAACATATATTTCTCCTGGTCTTCTCCATACTCGTCGACGTCCGTCTGAGCCATTGAGGCAAAAACGTGACTCTCTGTAAATAGTACATTGCTCCAATCATCATTATTTCATGCCAAGTGATGACTAGACGAATTATTTCGAAATTGAATTTATTTCCTTATTTTTTTCAAATTTCCTGTGACCTAAATTTTTTGCTCGCCGGGGTATAATTACTAAAAAAAAGTTTGAAAGTAAAAAATAAATTTAAATAAAAAAGGAAACTGTCCGCGGCGGGATTTGAAATCGTGACCATTAGCTCCAAAGTAAAAACTGTACCACCCCGCCAGGGTACACATTTAACAAATTGGTTTAAATGCCTTACATCATTCTAAACCAGCCTTTCCCAGAGTGGACGATAACGCCCCCTTGTGGGCGCTGCAGCAGTAAAGGGGGGCGGTAAGAGACCCAGAAAAAAAATGGGGGTGTTGTGTAGAGGCTTGTGGGGCGATTTGTAATTTCATCTAGCTAGGAGGACCCTAAGACACCGACTGAGCTCTCAACTCTCGACTACAACTTGTGAACATCTTAATATTAGTAAGATTGCTCAAACTCGGTTCGATATTTCTCTCCACGTAATTCATATATCTGTCCTATTTTATTGAATAAATAAAATAAAAATCATGTCAATCGGTCGCTCCGTTTCGAAATGAAAGTAGATACAAACAAACAAATAAGAAGGCAACAGACACACTTTCGCATTTTCATTGTTATTAGTATTCCTAGATAGGTAATTTTCGTAGATAATAGACCGCGGGCAATCATCTTTTATCAAGTTTTTGATAAATAACCCGATTTGTGCATTCCTGTATCAATCGGCTGGTTCATGGAATACTTGTCTGAATACTATAAAGTTGCGTTTCAATAATCATTCTCATTGGCAGGTGTAGCCCGTAAGAGTAAACTTGAGACCTGAGCGCCGTTGTGTACTACCTACTGCGCTCAGGTCTCAAGTTAACTCTTGCAGGTTATAGTAAAAGTCTCGTTTAGAATGAATGTTTAATCTCCGCTAATATAGCTCACAATAATTAATTAATTTAATTTGAAGTTATAGTAGTTTTTAAGTAGGTGAAAAAATGGGGGCGCTAAAAAATAATTTATTCTCAAGGTGGGCAGTAGACAAAATAAGTTTGGGAACCCCTGCTCTAAACGCTAAATGTGACAAATACTTTTAAAAATAGATTTAAACTGTTTATAATTACCTTATTCTCTTCAGTAAAGTACTGAGCGAACAATAATTATGATCCATAATTGATAGTTATAGTATACAACAAAATATCACACGGAGCAAAACATTTTATGACAAATTAATTTTACTTACCGCCAATTTAATAATAACTCCAACAATCAAATACTAAATAAAACGTTCAATTTAATGTCCAAAATTACAAAGTCTCACACTAAAACCGATATAAACATTGTTTAAAACTGCGTTAAAAAAAACATTACAAACTGATGACGGCCTGAATACGTCTCTGCCAAAATTTGGGAAAATTTTGAAGGTCCTGATCAGCTGGCCGATATCATGTAGCTATTTAGATGTGCAATAGTCGAAAAATGAGTTTTTTCTATAGCAGGGTATTATGCGTTTAACCAATTTTCTAAAGGAGTTTTCATTCAATGATTTTTCCGGACATTCAGCATATAAACAATTTATTATTATAATTTTTTTTTGACTAATTTGTTTGTAAATAATTTTTTGTGCCCGGATGTGATGACGAAACTTTATTTAGTTTTATCATGGTTGGCAACATATACTTACATATTATTATTTTAATTAAATTTTTGTAAAAGATGTGCAGTTGTATAATATTATTTGCGGAGCTTATTTTTAAAGTCTATTTCTACAATGATCTTTTTCTGCCGTGCGTATTTTCTGCAGATAAACAATTGTTTTATGTTATGCATGCACGTTTTATCAATAAATTTATTGTTATCATTAAAATAATCATTAATATATTTTTAATATAAATACAGAGAAAAGAGAAAATATATTTTAAAAATGTTGTTATAGTATACTGTTAAAATATGATGATATTTATGTAATTGACTACGACAAGCATTTTGTTTTCTAAAACCAAATAAAAAGTCTAAATTTAACTACATTGTCTTTGCGCCGCGGCGGTGCTCAACGGTGAGTCACTGGCATTCGACCGTCACCTTCCAAGTTCAATCCTCGGAGTGGGCATACGCACAATAAAAAAAAAAGTATGTCCGAATTTTAGTAGGTTTAAGAATGCATGACATCAATATCACGTACAAATGTCGATAAAAAACTAGGGTATCATCGGTAGATTCGATTTTCTGTCAAATATAGGTAGGAATTTTATATTTGTTATATCGATGGCACTACATTTATTTTTGCTATAACCTAAAATATATTAAAAATTTAGCCGTTAAAAATGTTTCCAGTTTGAGTTGGTTTTTAACATTTTTTGTATTTTGTAAAAATAAAATTGGAAGACTGTCTATACCTAAAATTAGCTGTGTACCGACCATCATGAGATAATATTGGAGTTGTCAGAAAAACACCCAGTTTCTCTTCTCCTTCCTCAGTAATATTTCATTAAAAATATTAATGTACAACATTATTCTTGTTCTTAAACTTTTACATAAACAAATTTTATTTGTCGTGAAAGCGTTTCAAAAGTTGGGTTAGAGGTTAAACAAGTTAGTAATCGGTTCATAGTATATCTATTTTCATCGCACTCACATAAGCGACTTGATATCGACACGTATGATGTTGTGGATAGAAATCAACATAATTGGAGTGGAGCTTAAAATATCGCTTAGAAGCGAAAATTTTTAGGAACATAGATCGGCGATAAATTCCAATCAATATCGCCCTGGTAGATGAACATAGTTGCTGATGATTGTAAAAACGGAAAGTATGTAGTCGATTGCCGGCCGACATTTGACTGCAGGCCTACTTTTACTTCAGCTGAAAATGTTGTAACTGAAAATGGCTAAAAGATCTTAAAAAGGGTAATATTATGATCAAGGCATTTATTGATTTGTACCGCAATCATCTGTAAATGTTTTTGGAAAATTAAAGACTTCATATGCCAACAGAGCTTTTGCCGACGAAAGTTTATGAAGAACTATTTGTACTGTAAAAAACAATTAATGTTCAAGCTATTGTCTATGGACCATAAGATACAGATATAATAAGTACATACATTCAGAAAGGTAAAATGGTTAAAATATCAAAGATAAGCCAAAAAATTAATAAACACTCGGAATCATTCACCCCCAGAAAGTTTTTAAAATTACTTGCACTCGATTATATGAGTTCCCGTATAAGCTCGATGTAGGAGAAAGTGCACATCTTTTTAACCTCTCGTTCATCTAAATTGTTTTTTCTTTCCTTTTCTCTGCTTGTGTAATAAAATAATAATTGCCGCTGCACACTCTTCCCGTGACATGTTAGAACTGACGTGTATAGTGAAATGGAGGCTGCAATCGAAACCGGCCGCGAACTGCCGGCCGGCCGATGGACAGTTCACGGACTGACGTCCGCCGGTCAGCCAACTGAACGTAAGTAGTAATTACATATGTAGTTTTAATCTAAAGAAATTTTGTTTGATGGATTTATTAATAAAAAAACGAAAATTTGCGAAATTCGTTTATATTTCTTTATCTGCTTTTATTACTTCATAAATCAAAACTTTTTTAACATGCCTGAGCCAAGGCGAGGTCTACAAGTCGCACGAGTTATTACAACAAAATATATCATCAACCTATAAGGTTATTTTTAAATAGCAAAAGTTAAGCATCATTCAGTTAAGTGGTGGAAATATACATTATACATTTCTAAATTATTCTCCATAGTTACCAGCTCCATGCGAAATTATATCTATACCGGGTGACCACTAAATCATTTTACATACTTTAATTCGGTTATTACTGCTGGTAAAGATTTAACATTTGGGTCGAAGATTTTATGGATAAAAACACATATTTAGGCATAAAGACAATTGCCTATTGCTTCCGGTTTTACCAGAAGTAAATTGTTCAAGAAATTTTGGATTGAATCCTACCAATTTTTTTCCAGAATTGGATAGATCCTCAAATTTCCTTTTCGACGTTTCACAAGTTGCCATTTGGTTTCAATATGGCGGCGCAGGAGGCTTTTTTTTTTAAATTTCAATATACCGCCATTTTGAAGTCAGTAAGTGTAATATTTTTAGAAAATAATTGGACAAATATGTCAAAAATGTTATTTTTTTTCTTTTATTCAATTATCAAAATCTACTGTGACAATTGTCTAGTGTTTTTTTTTTCAATAGGTAATAAATATAAGGTAATAAAATAATAGGTTATTTTTAAGAATTTTTTAAATTTGGACCCAATAGATATTGAAGAATGTAAGAAAGTTATTTTTATTAAAAAAAAATAATTATCACTATTTTTTAGAATACTTACCATGAATTTTAGAAATTTTTTTAGGGTTTTCATTGGCTTATATCTTTTTCCTTTTTTGCACGACGACAATAACTTTCTGACACCCACATAGATTCCACCTTTATTATGGTGAAGAAAAAAAATGCAATAATTTGTTTAGTTTTTCTTGTAATTCGTTTTAAGAAAACCGCAATTTAACACGGGAAAATTAAGCGCGTTCGGATCCACTTAAACAGAATTACCAATTTAACTCAATTTTTCAAAATATGTTCAGTGACGTATCAATGACACGACCAAAATTATCAGTGATGCTTTGAACTTGACAGTACGGCATTTTACCTGTAATTAAAATTAAGTTGTCACGTTATGTCACTGAAAATATTTTTGAATTTAATGTGTTCAGCTATTTTCCGTTCTAATCTTTAAAAATAGTTAAATATATGTTTATTCACTTTCGTGGTCACCCGATATATTACATTTTAGGGATTCAAGTATTTGGTAATCAAAAATTTGGCTATTGTAATAAATTATGCATTAGAAAAATTATTTTGGGAGAGATTTTACATAACTATTGCATCTACGTCATAAGCGGGTCAGAGTGTCAAGGAATAAGGATTCAAAACTGACTGAGTTATCCATAATTCAATAATAGAAATAGAAATATCGTAGAGAAATGTGCTAGTGCGTGCTGGTGGAACCAACAAATTAGAAGAAAATAGAAGTGAGTGAGTGCTTACTGTTACAATGGAAGAATTATCCTATAACCTTACCATACCCAATTACTCCTATATCTATAAGTTTGAGGCGGATTTTGTTCACCAAGAAACAAGAACTTGGATGATAGCCAATTGGACCAAGGCATTTTACTATGTTGGAGTCTATATATTGTTGATTTTTGGGGGACAACATTTTATGAAGAATCGACCTGGGTTTAAACTTCGAAAAACCCTAAGTGTATGGAATATGTGTCTAGCAATTTTTAGCATTATGGGTGCTTATAGAACAGTTCCAGAACTGCTTCATGTATTAACCCATCATGGATTTTATGAATCAGTGTGTGTGCCTACTTTTATTTTACACAAAGCCCCTGGCTTTTGGACATATATGTTTGTGCTTAGTAAACTTCCGGAGTTAGGTGATACTATATTTATAGTACTCCGTAAGCAACCTTTAATTTTCCTCCATTGGTATCACCATATAGCTACACTTTTATATTGTTGGTTTAATTATACCGAATATAGTTCTACTGCGCGATGGTTTATTGTAATGAACTATTGTGTTCATTCAATTATGTACTCCTATTTTTGCCTTAAAGCATGGGGATATGCACCTCCTAGACAAGTTGCCATGGTCATTACATTTTTGCAGCTGTTGCAAATGGTCATTGGTGCTTTTGTTAATATAAGAGCATATCAGTTTTTACAACAGGGCATTGAATGTCATGTGACGCGTTTTAATCTTAAACTGTGCGGTGCCTTGTATTTAAGTTACTTTGTGCTATTTGCAAAACTATTTCATTCGTCTTATATATCAAAAAAAAATAAGAAATGTGTTTAATCTACAACAAAATGTCTGTTAATAAAATAAAGCAAATAATATGTTAGTGAAATGATAATAGGAAACGAATGGAGAATAATTAGTTATTAATTTTATAGAATAGAATTATTTATTAAACTTGTTTTTTAAAAAAAACTTTTCCTTTTATTTAGTTAAGGGCTTTATCGTTAAAAAATTAAGGTAATAGTCAGTTTTTTCCAGCCACCAAAGTCCAGCTATACGATATTCTAAACGTGAATTTCTCTAAAACTACACAAACAAGTTAATAGAATTCTGTTTCATATTCATAAGGAAATATCATTCTTTCTAGCGAACCAAAATGTAGATTTCAGGAGTTGATGAATGCCGAGAAAATAGCGTTTGAAAATTCGAATAGCAAGGTTTTATTGGTTGCCAAAAACAAAAAAAATCTTAAGAGCCTTCCATACCAGCGTTAAACGCGGCATTGTTTCCTGGCTAGTCTAATTGAAAATGTAATACAAACATTTTTTTAAGGGGTTCCGAAAATTTTAAAATATTATTTTACAGTTTCAATTCTATAGGTTCAAATTATATCATTTGCTATGCAGAACATAAAAATAGAAATATTACGGTTATTCATGTTAATTTCTTACTTTCCATTAAAATACAAACAATGCCCCGATATTATTTTCATGATCTCTTCTGACGCCGCGCCACATAACTCTTGTGAATTTCCTTTTTATAATATTTTGTATATAAAAAAGGGCATTTTATTGCCATCGCCAAAGGCAGGTGCAATATACGCGATGTGGTGAAAATGCAGTATTTGTTCGTGTTGACTCATCGACTAGTGCTTGCTATTAAGTTATATTTTCTCTATTTTATATATCTATATAATTTTCTCAATATAAGTAAGTGAGCTTGTTATTATTTATTCACAAATCCATTTCGTATTACACCATAAACACTTCATTTAATGAAATGACCGAAAATTACAATAAAGCATTAAAAGTTATTTTAAAAAAACTATGAACTTAAAAAAACAAATTTAAAGAATATAATTTTTAGAATTTAAAACCACAAAGCGATTTTCTACAATTTTTTAAAAATATTAAACTATATTTTTGTAAAGCTTTGCCAAAAAGCCTCTAAAAATCGGTATTAGATTTTAATGGCATATTTATTTGAAATATTTATTTATAACATCTTTTAAAGTTTTTTTTAAAAATTTAAATAAAATTTGTTACTCCACATTGTGTACAGGCTCCTCCCATATACCGAACATGCCTATTTTTGAGTTTCCCTGTATTTTTATTAAAACCAACATCTTGTTTATGCTTGACAGTAAAATCTAAAATTGCTATTTAAAATGGTTAAAACAAAGGAACTGCGGTGTAAAGTTGTGTTTTTTTCAAAGAAACCCTGTAAATTTTTTATTTATATGAAAAGTATTTCTTTCCTGATTTCAAAAATATACAGTTTGAGCGATCAACTTTTTAAAAAGCTGTGTTCTTTCTAGTTTAATAAGTCTGATTTCTTTTTCGAAAATTAAATTCTTTCAAATTAGGCTATTTACCTCTTCATTCGCTGCCAGGACCATTCCCGAGGGGACCCACAGCCTGGCGTGGCTTTCGAACCACGATCCTTAGTCATGCGAAACTCCCCCCAAGGGCAACCCGCGCCATTACATGACCTGCCGATTGGGGAGTGTGTACCTTCTTCCGCACCCCCACGAGATATCCGATCTCATCCGGCCTGGTTACCGGCGTGAATGGGGTGGGTTAGGAGATGATACATTTTACACTCTTCCCTGCATTGTTAAACCTACTAAAATTCGGACATACTTTTTTATTGCGCGTATGTCCACTCCGAGGATCGAGCTCGAACCGCCACGGTCGAATGCCAGTGACTCACCGCTGATCCACCACCCCTTTTTTTTATAATAAGTTTTTTAACATGATTTATCTCTGTTTAAAAATAAATTAGTGTATTTTTGTCAAAGTTACTACAAATAAAATATTTAAAAATATATGAATGTTAATTTTCTTATTTAGAAAAATTTATTGAAAGTCAAAAAAAAAGGTGTTTGGGCGTGCCACCCAAAAAATGTTTGCTTGCGGCACTTTTTTTGTTACTGCGTAAAAAAATCGTAAAAATAGACCTTTCCCCCAAAGACAAGGTTCTGGATCCGCGCCTGGTAGCGGTCTTATAGTTGTCCTACATACAATATTAACTATCAACTAACATTTTTTTGTTTTTATTTACACGTTATTATAGCATTTGTATTCTTTAATTGCATTAAGGTTAATTATTGATACTCCATGATACTATACCTACTTAAGTTGGTAAATTATCTATTGGCATATGTAACTAAGGAAAAAATACGTAAAACGTTTATTATAGATACATTAAGTCACCTTTTAAGTTGAAAAACTCATCACTTATTTGTCTTGTCATCGAAAACAAAGCACTGCTATTTTATGCGCATCTCTAATGTTAATAAATTTTGGTAAAATATTCTGAATTTTTAATCACAGAAACAGTTAACCCTTTTTTCTACATTCTACTGCAAAAGTTTTTAAAAATAAATATTTTAATTAACAATTTTCTTGAAATTTGTAATATTATACATAACCTTACTTTAACGACTTCGTCATAAGAAAATTGTTCTTGTAAACCTTCAAAATGGAATATTAATTACTGTGGTGCCTTTTCAAATTTCTGCATACTCTGACTTTTTTTATAGATAGTGACGACTATCTGCTATCATTGAATGTATGGTATAAAACTCTGTAATTTTTTTGATATTACAGATATCAGAGAATTAAAAAAAAAATGTTTAGAGATATGAGACTACAATATGATTTCATCATGCATCCTTTGTTGTTGCTAATGGTTCCTACAGGGTATCTAAAATTTGTGCACCCTGTATAAGCCTAAAATTGAAATCTAAATTAAATATTCTATCACAGTGTAATTGGCAAAGAAAAGAGCTAGAGTTCCAAAAAAAGAAATTATCAAAATCGATTCGCGAGAAAATCAACTTTAAAATTGAGCATAATTTTGGGGGATTTTTGGGGCTCAGTGTATTATTCTTTTCTTTATACTCCTCGTATATTATAGGACTTACTGGATTTGTTGTATAATGGCAACCAATGTGTATAATAAATAATTTTTGAAATTTGAACATATTATAGTGATAGGGAGGATTGGCTCCATATGGAAAACTTTTTTATTATTGACTTCATAGAAAATTTTATTTTTGATAAAAGTTTCTGTGTCGCCCTAAACTAAAAAAAGTCTCATTCAAACTTAAAAAAACTGTAGTGCATACGAGGAAGATTTAATTTATTTTTTAATTTCTGAAGAATAAAAAAATACTATTATTTTGCGTTTTATAAGAAATTTTCTTTTATAAAAGCTGTTTAGAATTCAATGTTCGAATACGAAGTCATGGTCTTCTATTCAAGAAACTAAAAAAATGTTCATTTTTTGTCTTACTCTATTGTATAGAGAAACTTAAATTTATTTTTAAAATTGGTAAGACAATACATTTTTTAGGTAATTTAAGGAGATCCTGAACAAAGTGTCAAAAACTAATTTTGGTTTCAACCTAATTACTCCCAAAATAAACGAATTTTGGCTAAATTTGTTGAATGGTTTAATAAAATTAGAAAGAACGAGAAATTTAAAATTTGAACAATATTCAAAAGTAAGTAAAAATAAACTTTTAAAAATAATTTTTTTCAATCTAGTCTCTACAGAGTAAGACATGACAATTGTATTTTTTTTTAGTTTTTTGAATAGAAGGCCGTGACTTCATTTAATTTTAAACAACTTTAATAAAAAAAAATGTATCTAAAACAAAAAATAACATTACTTTTTTCTTGAGCAACTTATAAATAAAAATTTTTTTTTCAATTTTAATTAATTTCTTCTTAGTTTAGGGCAGAAACTTTTATCAGGAAAAAAATGGTGTGTGAAATTATTAATATAAAAGTTTTCCGTATATAACAAGAGTTTTGCCGGTCACTGTATATTATAAAAAACATATTTTTTATTCGGTATTCAATATGGCCGCCACATTCTTTTACTATTTACATGGATTTGTTTTTCAAGGCACTCTAGGCATATCGAATCTTTACTTTAGAACACCTCCAAGATGTTATTTTAATGCATCGCCATTACGAAGGTTTTACTCGTTTAAGACATTCTAGACGTATTTAACTAAATTAATACAGCTTTTTTGAAATTTGATTGCCCATACCTTAAAAATGGTTAATATAGACGAATTATATATTTTTGAAATCAGGAAAAAAAATACGGTTCATAAAAATTAAGAATATACAGGGTGTTCCATTAAAAAACACCTTTACGCGAAAGTTTTTAGCCAAGTCGCGTTTTAAATAGCAATTTCAGATTCTACGGTCAAACAGAAACAAGATGGCTATATCGGTTTTAATAAAAATACAGGAAAACTCAAAAAATAGACCCTTGTTCAGTACTGCTTGGATAACCCTATACAACATATAATAATTTAAACCATACTATAGCTTTGTCGAGCACCGTATTACAACTGATATAAAAAATAAACATTTGCACACAATTTTAAAAAAAAATTAGGTACCCAACATTATGGTCACAGCTGTATTATTAATACATATTTACCAAGGGGGATGGACTCGTTTCGAATTGACCATTTAGGAATTTGCCAGTGTTGTTAATTCTATTTGTTTCTAAGCATTCATAACAAGACAATTTTTTACTTTTATCAATTATATGTAATATCTTAAAATAATTATTAAAAATGTGTTGTTCTTGTAACAAATATTGTGGATATGCGGATTCCTCTTGTATGTATCGCCTGACTGAGGATCGTGATTCGAAACCCACGTTAAGCTTTAGGTTCTTGGGACCCAGGGAACCAGGCCGGATGAGATCGGATATCTCGTAGGATGCGGAAAAAGGTGCACACCCCCAATCGGTAGGTCATGCAAGAAACTGAGGGTTAATAGCTCCTGGGGGTGGGGGGGGGGGATGGTGATGGTGATGGCAATGGCGTGTCGCATGAATGAGGATCGTGGTTCGGAACCCACGTTAAGCTGTAGGTCTCCTCGGAAATGGCTCTTGCAGTGAACGAAGAAAAAAAATTGCAAGAAATTACAAAGAAAGTCAAGAAATGACTTGACATAGAAATATTGGATTTTAACTCTTTATTAATTTTATCTTTATTACCTATTAACTTAACTACCTAATTTGTTTATTTTTCTATATGCAATATTTGTGTTTTCAGATTTTATGTATTTAGAGGATTTAATAGAAGGTTCATCAAACATTTTGGGTGCCAATGTTTCTTCTTCATATCAGTTGTAATACAATGTACTAATAAAAAGTGGAAATCATCCATTATGTTTTGTTTTGATAAAATTAAAATGAATTTCATCAATAGCGAAATTATCGATTGAATAATTAATTTATTTATACATTAAACTATTTATCAGTATATTATAGCGGACTATAGTATATTTAACATAATTACATAAATATTTAGACCATATTATTATCTTTATTGATAATGACAGCAATAACATTGATATTTTTTTTATTGTTGTTGCATTTAAAGGTTATTAAACACTTAGATACTACCTAATTAACATGAAAGTTTTATTGGGTTATTTAATAAATTTTAACACTGAATTCCACTTACTGCCATTCATAATTTACTTAATAATAATAATGACCGCGGCAGTGGCTCAAAGGTGAGTTACTGGCATTCGACCAAGGTGCTCCGGGTTCGATCCCCGGAGTGGGCATATGTACAATAAAAAAAATTATGTCTGAAATTTAGGAGCTTTAAGAATGCAGGGAAGAATGTCAAATGTATCATCTCCCAACCCACCCCATTTACGCCGGTAACCAGGCCGGATGAGATCGGACATCTCGTGGGGTGCGGAAGAAGATACATACTCCCCAATCGGTAGTTCATACAATGGCAAGAAACCAAATGTTTATATTCCGGGGGGGTGTATCGCATGACATGAGAATCGTGGTTCGGAACCCACGTTAAGCTATAGGTCCCCTCGGGAATGGCCCTGGCAGCGATCGAAGAGGAAAAAATTACACAACAAATTAATAACAAAATAATAGAAGAAGAATTTCTCTTTATTTCGTCAGATCCATCCCTAGACGCGTTTCGTCATATCATGACTCATCAGTAGAGCTAGGATCCGATGAAACAAAGAGAACTCAAAGCTGCTTATGGCAGCACAGTGGTGGGACACACCAGTAAAATGTGGCACGGAGCGCCATCTGTATCGTTATTAGACACTCTTGAGCATACCAGCACCTCTAACAAACTTATAAAAATAAGTAAAAATGTTAAGAGGAAATCTCCTGTAAAGACATTCGTCACAATTACAGGAGTCCCGCTAGGCAGCGCTAACTCGCATCGGTTAATTAACCGAAAACAACAATAAAATAATAGTGTCGCATTGGTTTTTTTATACTATACACTCTCAACGCAGATTTCATAGCCTCTAAACTACTTAACTTTTTTTCCCTTGAACAGAGTTATGGAGAGGTATTAGCTCTGTAATCTGAAATTATTTTAAATTATACAGGGTGTTCCAAATAGTCAGGGCATATCAAACATGTCTTTTTTAAATGGAACATTCCCTACATAATTCTACGCCTATTTTGTATAGCATGTCATATATGTATAAATTCAATTATTATTTTTCAGACAGTGACGTTTGAAATATGGAATTTTCAGACTTTAATGCCTTTAAAGCCCCTATAATAGCAGCAATGCTCAAACAATTGAGTACACAATACTCCAGCACTATTTTTTTAGGATATAAATACAACTAAATTTTATTTTAGAAGAAATAGGTATGTGAAAATTGAATTAAATGTATTATAAACCTGCATTAATAGAAAAAAAATTAGTCACAATCATTGACATTATATAAATCTTATTCATTTTCAACGAAATCATCCTTGAATTCAGCATAAAGAATGATAGTAGCCAGTTGTCGATTGACTGTCCATAGGCGCAGACCCTTTGCGGGTCGCGGCCTAAGGATGGTCGCGCGTCTCTGATGAGTCCCAGTAGGACGAAACAGCGCAAGGATTGAGATGTTTTACGGAAGACGATAGGGTAATAGACGAAGGGGTGCATACTGCACGGCGTTCAAACCCCGGACGCTCGGCCCTGTGCAGAGCTACCAAAAAACTTTTTGATTACCAATAGGTACGTCCATTGGGTTTTGAGGTACCATGGCCGGCCTGTCATTTAATTAGATGTTTAACATTCCTTGCCTCACTTAAAATGAAATGTGAGGTCATCCTTGTTTCTGATTCTGGGTACTCATCGGTGACCTAGCTTGGCAATGTGACACGTTCGATGCCCAGTTATCATAATGATCCTCTAAACTCCTTATTGTTGTCGGTGATTTATTCGACACATGAGAAGTAGGCACCAGGCAGCTTGGCTACTCCTGAGTTCTAGCTAAAGCTTCCCTTTCGATCAAGAATGATATATGTCACGTCTTCACCCTTCTTTTTAACCAGCTTTTTCTTGACATGTCCTCCGTAAACCTTATTTACCTTAAATACTGCTACAAGAGGCAATTAAAGTTATTTGGGTCTTTCTCACCTATGATGTCGAAATAATTCAAGGTTGTAACGTACTTGCAAAAAAGTTTCTAATCTCTAGGACATAAAACTTTCTTTTTTACTGATATTAGATAATAATGTTTTAAACTAGAAATATTTAAGGTTAAAGACAATAAAAAAATTTAATATAAACGCCTGGACAAATTTAACGCAACATCATAAATATTCCACTTATTTGACGCCATTTTTTTTCTGAACCTAATATCCGATTTGAACGATTTTTTTTTTGAATTGTAGGTTGGTTCCATAGCAATGTCATAGTTTTCACTATTTGTGATAAAAAGTGGATTTTCATATTATACCGGGTGTAATAAAAATGTTATGTTTTTTTCCGAAAATTTAAAACACCCTGTGGTGTATAATAGCAACTGTAATACATCGCAGTTATAATTACCCTGTAGGACCATCTTTTTCTAATATTCTCTTTTTTGGTTTATTCAATTTTATCTGTTATTAGAGGAGATATACCGTTATATGTTTTTAAACACTTTATTTTGCTCCATATTCTTGTTGTTTTGATAAATAAAAATAAAAGTAACAAGTAGCTTTATTTAAAAACGATAACTTAATAACAATATTAAAACTAATTGAATTGAATTCTAACCTGTAAAATTTTAATTGAAATTTCATATTTGAAATACAAACTTTTTTTTTTGAAACACGAAAACAAAAATTCATCAAAAACATAAAATTAGTCATTTAAATGTGATATTAATATCGTGTATGTCCACCTCTACTTTGAATCACAGCATTCATACGTCTCGGCATGCTGGAAATTAAATTTTTAATTGTATCCTGGTGCATATCCTCCCATTCTTCAATTACTGCATTCACCAACTGATTTTGATTAACAGGTGCGGGATCACGGCTTCGAACATTTCTCTTAAGAGCATCCCATAGATGCTCTATGGGATTTAAATCGGGACTTAAAGGTGGCCATTCCATCAACGGAATAGCTACATGGTCTAAGTAGTCTATGACTTGTCTAGCCACGTGGGGACGAGCATTGTCCTGCATAAATAAACCATTGGGTCCCAAAAAAGGAACAAATGGCACTACATGTTCAACTACAATGTTTCCTAAATAAAAATTGGCATCCATTGATCTTACACGTATAGGGACTAATTCTGTGCGTCCGTTGAAACAAATTCCCCCCCAAAACATAACAGAGCCTCCACCAAACGGGATTTTTGGAGAGATATTACAACTTGCAAATCTCTCTCCAGCCCTTCGCCAAACACGTTCGCGCCCATCAGGAGAACTGAGACTAACTCTTGTTTCATCAGAAAATAAGACCTTCTTCCAATCATGAACAGTCCAATGTTGATGGTTTCTGGCAAAACGCAATCTGTTTACTCTGTGCTGTCTGGTGAGCAATGGTTTCTTTGCCGGTCTTCTACTGCTTAGACCAGCTTCATTCAAACGTCTTCTGACTGTTCGAGACGATATTACATGATGACGAACCGTTCTAAGTTCACTTTTTAATACAGTACTAGTAACCCTTCTACTTCTTAGAGCAGTTAGCCTGAGAAAGCGTTCATCTCTTGGATCGGTACATCGTTTTCGCCCTTGTCCTGGCCTTCGAGAGTAAGATCCTGTCTCGTTAAATCGTTCAATCAGACGACTTATAGTGGAACGATGTCTTCCGATCACATTAGCGACATGACAGCTTGAATATCCCTCATCCACTAAAGTTAATGCTCTTACTGCTTCCTCCACTGACAAATTTTTTGGTCGATCCATTTTTTAATTTGAAATATACGAGTATTTCAAATTAAGGCAATCGCAACTAGGTACACTAAACAAATGAAAAATAAGTAGTTTTCGAACAGATTTTGGCAGTAGGTCAAACTTTATTTCACCTTTGTAACTTTAAAACACAAGATTTTGTTGACATATTCTATTAAACGTCAAAGCAGGTCCACGGCCTGCTTGCAAAACAGTTAACAATGAACGTAGGGAATAAAAAAGGTTTTAAAAACATGTGGAGCTATAAAACGGTATATCTCCTCTAATAACAGATAAAATTGAATAAACCAAAAAAGAGAATATTAGAAAAAGATGGTCCTACAGGGTAATTATAACTGCGATGTATTACAGTTGCTATTATACACCACAGGGTGTTTTAAATTTTCGGAAAAAAACATAACATTTTTATTACACCCGGTATAATATGAAAATCCACTTTTTATCACAAATAGTGAAAACTATGACATTGCTATGGAACCAACCTACAATTCAAAAAAAAAATCATTCAAATCGGATATTAGGTTCAGAAAAAAAATGGCGTCAAATAAGTGGAATATTTATGATGTTGCGTTAAATTTGTCCAGGCGTTTATGATAACTAATGAATAAAATAAAGAACTTGTTATGCATTTCTTGCATATTTTATCAATTTTAAGATAAAATTAATTTCTTTTCCAAATTATTATGTTAAAAGCATATTTTTATGTTTTCGGCTTTATTCAAAAATTTAAAACACGCGGTCATGAAAACGTATAGGTTTAATGTCCAGTCCCGCACTTATTTCAGGGATTTTCTAATCTGGAGATATTTACATTTTGATGTTACACAAGGTATTTATTGTAGGTTTCCGGGACTTACAGGTATATTGTTATGGGTTATTTATTGTCATTTAATAATGCCTTCTTATTACCTGCATAACATCGTATTTATATCAGTTTGTAATGATTAGTTCCGTTTTAGTTTGTCGAAAGATTTCTATATTTTGAATGTGAAACTCGTGGTTTCAAATTTGTGTTCAAAGTGTCCAAAGTAGCGAAAACGTTTTCGTGAATTAAAAAATTTCCAGAGTTAGAGTATAGTGGAGAAATAACTTCTGTAAAGCTTTTGCAAATATTATTTTTTCTGAAAAGAAGTTCCGAATCGATCCCCATTTGAAAACACCGCTGCATAAATCAAGATTACAAAAAATGAAATCTGAGCCAGTTCAGCTGAGTGTAATTCTAAGTTAAATTTCAAAATGCTGGAAAAAAATCTAAATCTGAAAAGGAAATTTGTCTAGAAGATTTATGAACGGTTTTGATAGCAGCAAACGTTCCTTAAAATATTGCAAAATCCGCAATTTAGAGGATTTTTGCAAAAATATTGTAAACAAACGGTTTCTGACGAATCCACGTTTAGAAAGAAGAATGTCCATTCAATATACGAATCCGTTTTAGAAGAAATTAAAGCTTCACTGGGTGATAATAATGTTAAGATTATTATTAATGAAAGCAATGATGAATAGAAGCACTTCAAGAAGATAAAGCAACAAACGCATATTTAATAGCTTCTAAGCAGCTAGACAGAACAATAATGTGACCGTAACCCGATTTATTCAGCAGTCTCTGTCGAGTTGTTTCTTACCAAATCCAGTCCTAGATGAGAAGTTTTTGGTGGTTTTGTCTGATACAGCATCGTATATGGTAAAAGTAGACCAAAACTTAAGGATATTTTACCCAAGGTACATGTGACTTGTCTTTTACATGAAATAAGCCGAATCGCAGAAACCGTCAGAGCTGAATAAATATCCTTTAGTAAATAAATTAATTTGAAATATAAAAAAGTGTTTCTGAGAGCACCTCTAAGAGTGCAGTTATATAAGAAGAGATTACCAGAAGTTAGTTTACCTCTAAAACCTGTAATTGCCCGGTTGGAAGCATTTATTAAGGCCGCAATATTCTACGCAGGAGTGAACACAAAATCCACTGGAACAACAGACAGGAATTACATCCTAGTAAATGCTTTATTGGAGATCCAGACCCGAGACTAACGAAACAGGTGTTTCAAATGAACAGAAATCAGCTGAGAACTATTACAGAAATGCTGTCAGGGCACTTTGTTGTTAAGAATCATCTGCACAGAATCCAACTGTACAATGGAGACCTTAACTGAAGATTGTGAGGCAAGCTAGAGAAACAGTACAGCACACAGTTTGCCATTGCGGGTCACTAGATCGGAAGAGGCAATGAATACTCCAGAGGACATCTTGACCCTCTCCCTAATTGACCTAAACAAACTGGTGCAAGGAACTGGAATCAACGAGTGGGTGTGAAGAATCAAATAGGGTAAGCACAATGAACCAAACCTGGCCTAAGTGCATCTGGCGTATGGACGGGCCCTCGGAAAAAAAATCTACGCAGATCATTTCGAAGCCAATAAAGAACAAACTTTGGGTTTAGACGGCGATTCGCAGTGTATTGTGTAAAGCACAGAGTTGTTAAAAAGTGCAAGTGTAGCTAAAGATATTGTTTATATTAAGATTAATATCAGTTTTCTACCGGACATAATATCCTCGTTAGAGAGTATACATTTAGGTTTAAGAGACTTAATTAGTGTTGGTGACATGTTGCCAATCAACAAAATCCTGTTAGTCGATTTTTCGGGCGCTAAAATCCCAGCACTGACTGACGCATGAACCCGGATTTTCGATTCGTTGGAAAGAATTATATTTGACGCTGAATATGAAATAGGTCTTTACAAAATTGTTGCTGTGCATTCCGAGAAAATCACGTTTGAAATATTGTTTAGCTGAGTTTTGTTGGTTTGCTAACCAAAAAAATCCTTCTAATCGATTTTTCAGGCGCCAATATATCGGCAGTTGTTGATGTCTGAAACAGAATCTTCGATTCGCCAAAACTGAAAAATTATGTTTGCATCTGAATATGAAACAGGTGTTTACAAAATTATGTGTGTGAATTTAGCGGGATTTTGTTGTTTGGAAAAATGTCGTTAATATTGAAACTTTATCCGCTAAATATAACAACATTCCCGGTAATGTAGGAGGTTAAGTAAGGAACAAATTGGATGTAACTTTGAAAAAGTACGAAGGTAAATACTTCACTGCAGTAAAGAGCATTTATGAAGGTAAGCCATCCAACGAAGTTGTATCTTGGCCTTATACTTTACTACTTAAGTTGCAGGATTGTCCGATTACATCAGTAGAAATTAAAAGAAGCTTCTCTTTGTGCGAACACATTTTTACTTTTTGAATTTATTTTCTTTAATATAAAAGCTTCTAGGTTTTTATCTCAATGAAACTAACTTTAATAGAAAAAAAACTTTTACGGCCATAGAAATTATTGAATTAAGAGACTTTTTCAGTGGGAATGGGAACTTTATAAAGTATTATTTTGTATCGTTTTGATATTGACTCGCGTGTCATATTTAAAGATTTTTTTTTTGTGAATGTATGCACAAAACAAAAAATATTTACCTTATGTACGAGAACTATTGATTGCCATTATAAAATCACATTGTATAAAACAAAGTGCGCTTTTTTTTAATTTAAATTAAACGTCTACATCGTAAAGTCAAAGATCAAGAAACAAAGGACCAAAAAAAAAAACAAATCGTCTGACGTCTCCCATAATTAGGTATTTGGAAATTTAAAATTTAAATCTGACAAAAAATGTTTATTTCGAAAGCACATAATATAAATCAAAGTATAAGTACGCGGTACCGGCAGAGAGCACATGACTCGATATAATACATAGTTTTAACTGCTGATTAAACAAAAACAATATAGAAGATTTTCTCTTTCGTTTCAAAACAATATAGTCCGATAGTGTATTTTAGGAAAATGGAGGAAGATAACCCAGTTACCATGTATAATTATTCGTATACTTATAATTTTGAATCGGATTTTATACACCAAACTTCAAGAAAATGGATGCAAGATACCTGGACCTGGGGCTTTTACTATGTCGGGGCCTACATAGTGTTCATTTTCGCTGGGCAACATATTATGCAGAGTCGGCCTAGGTTTGAACTTCGAGGAACTCTATGTTTATGGAATACTCTTCTGGCTATTTTCAGTTTTATGGGTGCCTATAGGACTCTGCCGGAGTTTTTTCATGTGTTAATTCAACACGGATTTTCCGCGTCAGTGTGTGATTCTTCTTTTATTGATCATAAAGCTTTTGGATTTTGGACACATATGTTTGTGTTAAGTAAACTGCCGGAGTTAGGTGATACTGTATTTGTAGTACTCCGTAAGCAAAATTTAATTTTTCTCCATTGGTATCACCATGTAACTGTACTTTTGTATTCGTGGTTTAGTTTAACGGAGTACAGTTCAACAGCCAGATGGTTTGTCGTAATGAACTACTGTATTCACTCAATTATGTACTCTTATTTTGCTCTTAAAGCCTGGGGATATGCACCTCCCAGACAAGTTGCAATGATCATAACGATGTTACAGTTATTGCAGATGATTATGGGTTCTCTTGTGAACATTAGGGCCTATAAACTTTTGCAACAAGGTGTTAAATGCAATGTTACTTTATTTAATGTTAAAGTTTCTATGGCTGTCTACTTCAGTTACTTTGTGCTTTTTGCAAATCTATTCTACAATGCTTACATATTACCACAGAATAAGAAGGCAGGTGCCATTACCACCACAGAATTTTCTGTTAAAAAATCAAAACTTCACTAGTTAAAAATTTAAAAATATAATTTTTTTTACTATATTTGCAACCATGCGGTAATTAGCTACTTATATTACATGGATTAAAGTGTGGTGGTTACCACAATGGTTCAGTAGGTAAGTAGTTATTTATAACAATTTGAAATTGAGATTAGAGTAATGATGTGTGTAAACTTTTCACTTTAGAAAAAAAATTATTAAGAAAAGTTATTTTTTCTTCTGGACCAAAAATAAGATATAATGGTTTTTGTGCATTATCCTGTATAAATAGTAGATTGCAATCACATAGTACACAAATTCTTTGTAGACCTATTAGAGATAATCGTAAATGTTAAGTCAGAGTAGTCAATTTAAAAAATGTTATGGCCATAAAAATTAAAACATTAATACCCATTTATTCAATAAAGGGTATTACATTAGCCTAATACTTAGATGTTATATGTTGGGCTGCATAAAGATTTTTAACCACAGTTAACTAACCAGCAAGTTTGACTGTGACATAACTGACATTGACAGGCATTTTTTACTCACAGTCAAGGGTGCCTGGCTAGTTTATGAAAAATTAAGGTAACCGGGCCAGTATAGCAGGCGCGGATACAGAAGAATGTTTCTTTTTATATTTTAAATTCTGGTAAAGAAAATAATAAAAGTGAAAAATGATAAACTATATTTTTTCTTTATAAATTTAAAAAAATCTTAAAAAGATAATTACAATACAAAACTTTGTTGATTTATTAAAAAATTTCTGTTTTGCACACTGTAGATATTTTATTTATTTAAAAATTAAAAATATTTCATTTAAATGAAATTTTATGATACATTTCAACTATCTTCCAAACGGTATAATTATATACTCCTAAACTTACATTTTTTTAAATTAAGGTTTTAATCGCAATCCTTACAAGAAACTGAAATTCCCAACATATTTTATGTACGATTAATTTTTATCTTTTCCAGAGTAAAAGATATTTAATAGTATAGTATAAATTTAAAATTAAAACGGACTCTCTTAATTTTTTTTCCATTTTTTGTCCATATCATTTTACATCACTTTTATAGTAAAAACTACTTAGAAAGTCAAAATTCTCTTACATTCATTAATACGAAAAAATTCCAATAGGATGCGGACTTTACTAATGACACTATGACGTAAAAAATATTTCAAAAGCAACTAGATTTTAATTATTTCATTTCTCATTAATGACTTTCATTATTAGAACCCATTTATCCAATTATGATCATTGTAGTACGGGGGGAGAGCCTAAAGGTGGATTTATATTCGCCGTAACGTAAGCAGTAAGAAGTAACGTATGCCGTAAATAAAATAAACATATGATTAGTAACACATTCATTTATAGTCCAAAAAACTTAAGTAGTAAGAATTAAGCCCAAACCGTAAGCAGTAAGGAAATGGTTTATTTTCATTTCTTACGTTACGTTCGGCCGGGATCAGTCATACTCGAACATAACCCCAATGAACTGTCAGGCATTTTCTTTTGATTTACAGTTGTATTGAGTTTTAAAATTTAATTTTCTCGTACGAAACTTTGTAAAAAAGAGCGACTTTGAGACAGAACAGCTGCTATTTTGAAACAGAGTTTTTAAACAAAAGCAAAACATAAAATTATAACCTAACTATTTGTTCTGTTACTTCTTAACTAATTTAATCTATAAATGGGTTTATCCTTGCGGCTTAATTCTTACGTCTTACGGACTACTGCTTACGTCTTACGGCTTACGTTACGGCGACCATAAATTCACCTTAAGGCTGCCCAGGCCCCCTCAACAATTTAAAAAATATCTCGAGAATGATTTATATAAATCAATACATTTTATTCAATTACAATAATTTAGAATACCGTGTGTTCAAAATGAAGTTGCTAACTTTCTTATTATAAGAGATATGACATCGGATAAATTAGTAAAGAGTTGTAAGTTTCATGCGCTGATGGTTATGGTAATGTCAAAAAAAACAATTGAACATCAGAATCACGTGATTTTAACGAAAATTAAATGGAAAGTGTTATTTCTGTTATAACTGTTTGATAGAGAGTGAAATGCTAAGCAAAATTTGTTTTTTCTACATATCGCTAAATTCAATAAAAACAGAGATTCGCATTTCCATTGAAAATCGCAGGCGACTGTGTACCATATTTTTAATGTAATTTTTCATTTTTTATCGTAGGCGGCCGTGTACCGTATTAAAAAAACAACACCTTTAACAGATCTCTTAATCTGTTGTGGTCAAATTTGTATTTTGAAATACACAATTTAAGTTAGTTTTATAGGTATTTGTTAAATAAAATGATATTTAAACATTAACAGCCATATTCACTAAAGGGATCTAAATTTAAAACCGTTCTAAACTGACAGTGTCAGAATAAGTCAACTAAGTTTTGTATTATAAATATTGTTTTGGTGTTTTTAAATAGAACTAAAACCCTTTTTGCAATAACATACCGTTCAAATTATTTATTGGTAAGACAAATTAATTACAAAAAAAATCAAAATAATATAAAAGCATATAAAATATTGCCAAGGCGAAAACACAACTGTGAGAATATAGATCTAAATATTTCGATGGTCTAAATTTTCAACCCCTTTAAGTCCGCTAAATCAAGAGAATGGTGACATTTTGCAAACCAACAAAATCCCGCTATTCGATTTTTCAGGCCCTAAAATATTCGCACTGGCTGATACCTGAAACGGGATTCTGGATTCGCTGGACATAATTATATTTGTCGCTGAATATGAAACAGGTTTTTACACCATTGTTTGTGTGGATTCCGAGAAAATCACTTTTGAAATAGTGTTTAGAGGAATTTTGTTGGTTTGCAAAATGTCACAATTGATTGGTAACTTTACCAGCCAGATAATTTCTATGGAGAGAATTGTCTCAACAATGCAATAGCGGCTGGTCAGGTGAAGTAGTTCACAAAAAAAAAAACAGTAGGAAATTTTTTCGACAATATTAAATATTAATGTACCAATAAAGCTACCATTTTAGCAGTTAAAAAATAGTTATGTTCGAATTAATAATATTAATTTAATCCGAATCTATCTATGCATAATGGGGCGACGGTTAACTCCGATGGACAATAATTATAAACACTCGTGCATTTTGGCGCGCCCCAGCCGACCGTGTCCAGTAGCTCAAAGCAAGTAAAGATCCAACGCCCAACATGGCTTTGATATTAACGTTGCTATGGTTACGTGATGATGAAGGGCAATTTAAAAATAGATCAGTCGTATCCACCATTGTTTCAGCATTGGGTCGCCTAACCTGAAGATATTAATTTTGAGGCTTCGCGAAACTTACGATTATAGATATAGTTTTTACGTGATTTACTGTGTAATTAAAAAGTTTTGTTTTTATTTTTCAGTTAATTTAGTAGAGTAAAATTAGTCAATGTTTTAATGATAGAAGAGTTTTGGACTTGCATCGCCTTTATTTGTTTTACATCACAACGTTTCAACTGGTAAGTATCTCCAGTCGTATTCAGGTGAATACTAGTATAATATTCACTATTCTACGTTATACAACGTTTTAACTGGTAAGTATCTCCAGTCGTCTTCAGGTGAATACTAGTATAGTGAATACTATACTAGTATAGTGAATATACCGAGAAGACGACTGGAGATACTTACCAGTTGAAACGTTGTGAGTCAAAACAAATAAAGACATTGCAAGTCCAAAACTCTTCTATCATTCAAGAAACATCATAGTCAATATTTGTTTAAGTACCCGCACTATACCTAGCTCCTTACCATTTTTTAAGATTGCGAGCCGCCACTGTAAATTGGAAATTATCTTGTTGGTAAAGTTACCAACAGATTGATCTAGAGGACCTTAGTAAATACGGGTGATATATTTTTTTACCTTTTAAAATTTATTAGGTTAATAAATTGCATAATTATTATAAATCATTAACCACAATTACATTTATTAAATATGTTTTTATCATAGTCACTTGTGGAAATACCATTTAATATAAACCATAGCCGCCCGCGATTTTTAATGAAAACCCGTTTTAATATAAATATCTCCGTTATTATTCAGTTTAGCGATATGTAATAAAAACAAATGTTGCTTAAAATTTTACTCTCTATAAAAAAGTTATAACAGAAATAGCACTTTCCATTTAATTTTGTTTTTGTTAAAATGACGTGATTCTGATTTGACTGAATTTGACATCAACATAACCATTAGCACATAAAACTACAACTCTTTTTAATTTAAGCGACATCGTATTTCTTATAATAAAAAAGTTAGTAATAATGCCGATTTCAATTTGAACACGCGGTACATTACTATATATCAAATTGCTAACTACTTATTTATTTCTTGCCAATGAACCGTCCCGTCCCTGCTATCAAATAAATTTTATATTGTAAAAGTAATTGTTATCATGTTTAATTTTTTTATTTTTCATCTATCAATTATTTAGTTAATATTAGAAACGGTTGCTATAAACATCATCATAATATCGTAAGAAAAATTAGCAGGCGATAAAGTTTATAATGCCGAGTAATTATTATTAATGAAAATATTGAACAAAATTTGTATTTATTTTTACCAATTTTGTACATAATATTATTCTGTTTTTTTTTGTTATTTGGTTTTTTACTTTTCATTGTAAAAAATTTTCATACTCCATGTCGTACAGGGCTTTAGATTTTGCCGGTAATAAGTTTTTCTTAGATTTTTTAAAATTTTTTGAGGAATTTTCATATTTGCTTTTATAAAACGTAAAGTAAAGTAAGTAAAGATGCTTAAAATAAACAACCCTTAGCAATCGTCAAACTTATTCTATGACGACCCATCAAAGCTCACTAAATACTAAAACTTGGCGAAAGTAGTTTAAAAAATGCAGAATTTTAACTATTTATATTTTAAAATTAATAAAAAATTAAGTATTGTGTACCTACACCACAGGAGTCACTAGACTATAATGCCCATCAGGCGAAAACTATCCCGCGGTCAAAAGCCATCGCTTTCGCCTTCCGGGATAGTCTACTTACCGCCATTGGTACAGAAATAGCTATAACCACCATTTTTTTTTTATACAGTGACCGGCAAAAAGTTGGACCCATATGGGAAACTTTTTTATTATTGAAATTGTAAAAAAACTTTTTATGCTGATAGCCTCTGCATGATTGGTAATCTAAACACTTGTTTTGACATTAGTAACTTGACTACTCGTTGTCTGGAAAATTAAAAAGTATATATTTTGTCGTGAAAATCTCGTATTAGAGTACAGGGTGTCCAGATTTTGTATGTTTTACGGGTTATCTGCGTTATTAGTAATGATAGAAGGTTGCGGTTTTCGCGGCACTGTGTTACTTTTTTTGTGAAACAAACGATGCCACAAACAGAATTTTCATAGCCCCCTTTTTTTAGATATGGGGTGAAAATTTTGCATTTTGTGACACCCCCCGTATCTCGGTTACGCTGCAACTTATCAAAAAAGTAAAAAATGGACTTATCAGTTTTTTTCACGTAGAATCCAGTGGCTTAGTGAGATTTTTTCTATGTTTAATTGTTTTCGAGAAAAAGAGCAAACTTACATTTTAATAAATGGGACACCCTATATATACTATTACGATTCAGTTTATCACAAGCTTTTTAAAAATATATAATACTTTATAGCTGTTTTCTATGTGAAGCTCAAAATTTACATTTTTCAACAAATTTACTTTTTTTTTAGTAGGCCATGACGGGTATTTAGGAAAAAAAGATGACAGGCTTGTCATCTGAAATAATCTTTTCCTACTGTCAGAATAGGTTATCCATTCTCTGTTCTTTATTTCTATTAATTATTAATCCTATCCTATTTTATCTGTTGACGTTTTGTGGTTTGTGCTACTTTTTTAAATTAATTTATACTACAATACTGTTCAAAATACCAGTGTCAGTGTTCTAAACAAAATACTGTTTTTTTTTAATCAAAAATAAATTAAAATATCATAATAATTCAGATGTAAACCAAACACTGACAAGACGAGATTTACAAGATGCCGCTTTCCGATTCCAGTTGATAACAAAAGAAGGGCATGCTTAGTGCAATTCCGTACGATTTTATTATTTCTGCGATTATTTGTTTCGGAACGCTTTTTCATAAAACGCGGAAAATTAAAAATATCTCTTAAAGTTATTCCAATATAAATAATAAAATAATTGTAGTTTTTAATTTTTGAACGTATAACACAACTGAGTTAATTGTTATTTATGTTTATAAAAGTTATTGTTATAGGTATATATTTTTAAAATAATTAGTATTTCATATTTGTGAGAAGCTTGTAACAATCTGAATTGTTTAATCTTAAAATTTATACTGTGTGCCATTTAAAAAAACGTAAATTTGTTGAAAAATGTAAATTTGAGCTTCACATAGAAAACAGCTATAAAGTATTATATATTTTTAAAAAGCTTGTGATAAACTGAATCGTAATAGTTAAAAATATATAGGGTGTCCCATTTAAAAAGTTTGATCTTTTTCTCGAAAACAATTAAACATATAAATAATCTGACTAAGCCACTGGATTCTACGTGAAAAAAACTGATAAGTCCATTTTCATCCTAAAGGATTGCTCCTACTAAATTAAAAGTTAGAAAAAAGAATTCTTGGAGTCAATTTCTAAAAATAAATAAATTGATTCCAAGAATTCTTTTTTCTAATTTTCAATTTGGGAGGAGAAAATTTAGAAGACACGTTAAAACTTGTTCAAAATTAGAAAAAACTGCCTTTCGTAAGCATATTGTTTCAGAAATACCTTTAATTGGTAAAAATGGTTGTTAGATACAGGGCCTGGACGCACCCAGTTACATGATAAAAAGCTAAATTTTCAATTTTAGCAAATAACATTTTTTCAAGATTACAAAAACGTTTAATTAAAATGTTAAAATATTGGTTTTTAATCATTTAACACATTTTCATTAAATTAATGGAAGTATAAAAGTACGCGTACGGGGTTACTTTGCACCGCTTTTTGTACAATTTTTTTTTATTGAAAGATAAAAATATCCTAATACTAAAATAACTATTTTATGATTTTCGGTGGATGTCATTAAGCTCATTAACTCTCATTACATTTTTAAATTGATTCATTGCAAGATTAGGACAAAAAATCGACTTACATCCTGGTGTAAAGTATACCACGGAAAGGGTATACTTTGCTCCACTTCATTTTAAACTAGTTTTACCGTTTTATCTACAATTAAAGCAAAGTAACCGCATACGAGTCATACTTTGCACCATTTCAGATATTGTGCAAAGTATTCCCAATTATATATTGCAGTGTTCTTTCTCTGCACATGACATTAGTAGGGGCCTCAAATTAAGATGGAGCACTATGCTACCAAAAATAATATTTTACAGCGTTGGTGCAAAGTTACCGTACTGAGTGCAAAGTAACCTCATTTTACGGTATATTTTTTTAAATTCAAAAATATTTTTTCTTTAAATTTTTGTTTTAAACTTTGCAAACCAGCATAAACTTAAAATCTAAACGCTTTTTTCAAATAACTTTTTTTTATTATCTTGTACTCTAATACCAGATTTTCACGACAAAATATATACTTTTCAATTTTCCAGACAAACGAGTAGTCACGTGACTAATGTCAAAACAAGTGTTTAGGTTACCAATCATGCAGAGGCTATCAGCATGAAATTATACAATTTCAATAATAAAGAAGTTTCCCATATGGGTCCAACTTTTGCCGTTCACTGTATAATGCCCCTCAAATACTTAGGTAGTTGGACTTGTTGTTCTATGTATATATTACTTTTGGTATGATATCAAGGTAAAGTGTTGTTTACTTGGATTAAGGTCAAATGTGCTAAAATCATATAGTTATATTTCAAATTTTATTTATGTATTCTAAGAACACTATGTTATTATAGTCTCGTGATTTTCTTGTAAATATTTTTTATTATGATTGGATAGGCACAATCTAATAAATGTAATTAATAAAATTGATATACCAAAATTAAAAGCTCCCCATTTAAAACATACGCCCGTCAACAATAATTTTTATAAGAAAATATTCAACTATACACGGAAATATTCAATTAGTTACATAAAGGGTGTCCCATAACTTATGGGCCGTAGAGTAACTGGAGATACTAGACATCAAACTAAGCCGATTAAGTCATATAAGTTTTTTCGAATTGTTACTCGTTCTAGAGATACAGGGTGTTGAAAGTAAAAGTTTATTCTCGAAAATAAGCCATATTTTAAGACGGTTTAATGAATCTAATTGAAAGTTGGCAATATTATGTTTTTATGAGCAAATCTATAATTTTTTTTCTTTCGTGTGATATTAGGTGTTTTTCAATTATAGTTTCTTAAAGAAGGGCATTTTTTTAGTCAAAAAGGTGTACTTGATTGATCTTAATATCTTTAACGGGTTTGGAGATATTTCCCTTTAAACATCCCAAAGCATAAAAAAACATAGTAAATTAAATTAATATTTTAATTATCAAAAAAAACGTATGTGACATATTCGGCTTAGTTTGATGTCTAGTATCTCCAGTTACTCTACGGCCCAGAAGTTATTACCCTGTATAAGAATACTTAAGAAACTTGTAGACTGATCTGATTAAAACTTTGACGCTGCATTATTACCTCTAAATTTTAAAAAACATATTTTCTGCTCTTCCGGTTACACCGTAAATTAAGATGACGTGATATTTTCAATAAAATAGAATAAGTTCTATACCAATTTTTGAGTCTAACTTTTAACATGTACAATCTTTAAAATAATAGATCGCATTTCAAAAATAACATTTATTATCTTCATGTAGCACTTAAGAGCAAACAGTAGTCGATGAATCATCACAACCGCGGTTGTGGCTCAGAGGTAGAGCTACTGGCATTCGACTGCGGCGACCCGGGTTTAATTCCCAGAGTGGTCCGAAATTTAGTGAATTTAAGAATGCAGGGAAGAGTGTAAAAGGTATCATCTCCCAACCCACCCCATTCACGACGGTAACCAGGCCGGATGATATCGGACATCTCGTGGGGTGCGGAAGAAGGTACACACTCCCCAATTGGTAGGTCATGCAATGGCAATAAACCAAGGGTTGATAGCCCTTCGGGGGTGTCGCATGACTGAGGATCGTGGTTCGGAACCCACGTTAAACTGTAGGTCTCTCGGGAATGGCCCTGGCAGCGAACGAAGAGGAAAAAAGCCTAATACGAAAGAAGGGGCAGAACGGCAATGAATTATCACGAATAAAAAGTGAATTTCCACCCCATCCCGTATATTGTACCTGTGTGTGGTGATGACAATAAAATGCCTTTTTTTATATAAGTACAAAATATTATTAAATCGAATTTCATGAGAATTAAGTGGCGCGGCGTCAGGCGAAATTTTTAAGATACTATTGGGGCATCGTTTGCAATTTCAATGGAAAATAAGAAATTAACATGAAGCCGCAATATTTATATTTTTATGTTCTGCATGAAGGATGATATAATTTGAACGTATAAAATTGAAACTTTAAAATAAATTTTCAATTTTTTTTTAAATAAGGTTTATACGACAAACTAGAAGTTCTTGTGAATAGTGAATAATAAAATTGTTGTATTAAATTATCAAATAGACAAGTCAGGAAACGATGTCGCGTTTGACGTTGGCATGGTTGGCTTTTAAGGGTACACGACTATTACATTTCTATGTAGTATTTATTCCTTTTATTTATTCGAAAAATCCTGTTTTTTTATCGATATTTCTGTCCTATATGGTTTAAAATAAAAAATGTTTTTTTATTGTCAACGATGGGTAACTAGTAGCCGCAGAGATTGCTGGTGGCCAAATTTTAAATTTTTATTTTAGTACAGAAATACTGTAAAAAAACTGAAGTTGTATGCCCTGAGGCCATGTAAGTAAGTGATAAACACCCTTACCCAGTAGAGTCAAATTTAAAGAAATTGTTGTTCACTTTCTGGGGGCATGTATGTAAGTGATAGAAAATGATGAAGAAGAAAACGCTTTAGCAAAATATTGTAAAAATAGTTTTTAAATTACAAAAATAGAAATTTGGGTATAACTTTTCTATTTGTATCAGATTTCAACCTATTTGACTGTTATTGTAAATATTTTTGAAAACTGGCTGTATACAGGATGTTACAAATTCGACGCACTACATTGGAATCTTGTAAATGGTAAGAGTTGCACAATTGGAAACTACTAAGAAGCCGTTGACAAATTTGGAAAATACGTTCGAAGATATTCGAAAAAAATCGAAAACTCTTGTTTCTGCTTTTATTGTATTCAAAATTTATCAAATTTGGCAACGGCTTCTTAGTAGTCTCCAAATTGTGCAACTTTGCCCCAATTTAACTTTCGCCGTATCTCCTACCGTTTATGAGATTTTAGTGGTAAGCGTCAAATTTGTAAGACCATTAATTATCTGTTTCCATACTATGGTAAGTCGAAAAATTTGATTCATAAGCTTGAAAATGACAATAAATTTTAACTATTTATTACAATTTTCAAAGAAAATATGGAACTTAAGAAAAATCTCCAAATAAATACGTTTTAAAATTTAAATATTCATTAAAATAAAAAGCGGAAATTTTTCAAAATTCAGTTTGCATAAAAATTTTGGGTAAAATTTTTAAAAGATATTCTGCAATAAGATTTTTTCTAAAAATTTGGCTTTGCACTTTTGCGTAAAATAATAATAAGACATTTTTAAAAAGTTTTTCTTTTTTCTCTCACATCATTATTTTTTGGCTTTTTCAATAAATTTTTCAAATTATATTTAGTGTGATATAAAACATATTTTGTATACAAATAACGTTTGACTTTTAAAAATATATATAAGTACAAAATATAATGTAAAATATGTAGCAGATATGCCTAAATATTATTCTTTAGAATGACCAAAAAAATTGAAAATAAATTAATTTAATTACAAAACTTAGTTTTATTTATATAAAAGTTTAACTATTTAAAATTCCAAATTTAATTACAATGTTTTTATTCTGGAATGAATTAACAAACACAACAGACACAATTAGGTATAGCGGGGTTGAGGAGGTCACTGAAAGCAATAACCTTAATGCAGCATGGTTTAAACTTTGTACATACTGGTTGTCTGTCTACCATCGCTTTTATAGATTTTTCACTGGCGACCTGCATTTATAACATTTACCCAGAACCTTTTTAAAAGCTGTGGAATTTATTTCAAGACAACCTGTTATAGTAATAATTTTGATAGAACTCGCGAGATTGTGGCAAAATCACGTGACATGAATGACATGCTGTTGGTATTATTTGACATAAATACCAGGATTGGACTTACATTCTTAATATGTAAAGTTTATTGTTAAACGAATAGTATTCTTTAAGCCATTAATAGTAACGGTTATCATGCCAAACAAGATTATAATAAGATGAGGAAGTAAATCGCCAAATGTGCGAGAGTAGTGCAAACTTGAAGAAAACATAACTGGTGGCATAAGTAAATAAATGTAGAAAAATCGTAATATTGGAAATTTCATCTAAGAAAAATTGCGGAATGCTAAGATTTCTGTTAGAAAAACTGTACTAGTAAAAATTGAATAGAAATATGGTTGTTGCTTAGTCTGTGGAGGAATCTTAATTGAACCTGGTAAAAAAACGTGTTAGTTATTAGAATATGAAACCTAAAGATGTATTTTTATGACAAAACATAGCAAATGGATAGAGTTAATAACTGTGGCCCTTATCTGAAAAAAAGAGAACCATAGAGCTATTGAGACATAGTCTAAAGGACGTGAGATATATTACTTTTGTTACCGGACATTTATTGCCTCTTCGGTAGACATGCCGAACGTATGCAAATACCCACTAAAGACTTGTGCAGAAATTGCAGAGATGAGAAAGAGGAAGAAAGTATTCAACATTTTCTGTGTGAATGCCCTTGAGGGAAGAAGATTCCCCGCCCTGGGTGAACCATTTTTCAATAGCCTAGAGTCTAGAGAAACTAATCAATTTACAACTTGGTCGACTGAGCAGGTTTCTGAATAGTAGTGGCTGGTAGTTGTTAAAATCCTCCTGGGGTGTACAGCGCACTAACCATCACAGATCTGATGTAGGTGGGTTCTACGGAATACTTGTGGTATCACAACGGACCTAATAGGACTACGTGAGACAGTTTGGTCAGAACCAAAGGTCTGCCACTCTAACCCAACCTGACCTAATCTAGCAATAGTTTTATTAACGAAAAACTTTTAATTCAACAACTTAAGCTCATTCAGTCAACGATTTATTTGGCCTATTACAAAAAAGCCTTTAATAGAAAAGCATTTTATTAAAGCATAAAAATCATTTTGTTTGAACCAAACGAGGCGCAGTAAAACAGTGCTTTTCCAAAGCCCATAATAATGTATTCTTTACATCATATATGATGACATCTCTTTAAAGGATCTTAAAAAGATGTTGGCGGTTTTCTAAAGAGGTGTTTCGTCTTTTAACGACATACTTAATATGCAATCCTCCGAGTTGAATGTCTCTAGCAAATATTGACATAAAACGATGTTTTTATTATTAAAACCTCCATTATCATAGCTGTAGCGCTTTTAAAAGGTAACAAAGCACGCTTTTACCACGCAATACCGAACTTAAAAGGGTGTTTAGCTTTTTGTTGGGAAAATAAAGAGTTTGAAGTATATGTATTTATAATACATACATATAAAATAATGTCTATATGATTGCGGAGGATTCATGCTATAATAATATCTTTTTACTTCTATAGGGTGTCCCAAAATTAGCGTGCAATATTTCCAGGGCTTAAAGTACATCCAAAAATATGACAAAAAATTCCTATAAACATATCCCCAGAAATGCTTCTTTTGGGGGCTAGAGCCCCTCAAAGAGGGTTTTTGTAATAGCATGGAAACCTGGAGAGAAATAAAGATTTTCACTTCAAATTCACTGTTATTTATAACTTATCGGCTGTAAGGCATGTATCAATTTTCCTGTCATAATCTTACAAGGTTTCCATGCTATTACAAAAAAAATTCGTCATTTCTAGGGGAATGTTTATATAACATTTTTGTCATATTTTTTGTTGTATTGTATTCTCTATAAATATTGGACGCTAATTTCGGGGCACCCTGTATTTTCGGTTTTCTTTACAATCTACGGAATGAATAATTGGGTTACATCAGTTAACTGTAACGATATAATTTCATATCCATCCCACATATTATGTATAACCAATATATTGCCGATGTATGGACCCAACCTTAGACGAGGGACCCAAACGTATAGGGAACTTAAACAATATAGTTTAACCAGCTAATGCCAGAGCAGGACCGGGTTCACAAAAAGCCCCAGGGTATAGCGACAGCGACGACCTATCATTCCTCTGTGCCCTGTGCTCTTTTGTGATCGGGTCGTTCATGTTTTGTGATTATTTTCGTGTATTTTTGTGGAATTGGAAGTGTTGTGTTGTTTTTATTGCAAAAAAACTATTTAGTACAATTTAGGTGTTTTTATATACTACTGTGGTTGAGATATTGGCTTTTACGTGCCGTGTAATTTATAACTCTTATATACCGGCCCTGTTTACTATTTACATGAACTACAAAATTATGTGAAATGTGCAAACTCTTCTGTATTACCTTATTATAATAATTATCCACGCATGTGATCATAAATCTTGTACATGTTATTAGCAATATAATGGTTATATCCATGATCCATCCTTATTAGGGTATGAAACTGAACCACATCAAATTGTATTTTTTGTAAGGGTTTTCTAAAAAAGGTACCCATGTAAATATGTTTGATTTTGGGCAGTCCCTATACGGGGAAACTAATAAGAAACTGTAGTAGCATCTAGCATGGAAATATATTTGAATGGCGCTACTCACATGGCACTACCCTAAGGCACTACCAAATTGGCGGCGACTGGAAGACCGACGCAATCCGAGTAGGGATGCAAAAATTTCGAAGTATCGATACCTATCCGACGTCGGTGCTTTTTTTAAAGTATCGATGCTAACCGATACTTTTCAATAAAGTATCGATACTTTCAAGCATCGGTATCGAACCCAATCAAAAGTGATTTCTAAAAAAAAGCTCTCCTGTTCACCAAGGAAAAACTACTGACTAAAAAAGAACGCTCTTTTGTTGCCAAAATTTCTCCCAATCCCGCTCCTTCTGTCACCAAAACTTCTCTCCCATTGAAAAAGGGACTTCTAGAAAAACATATTTTTTGTTTTCGTACCGCGCAAGAAGTATTGAAAATACTCGATACCACAGTTAAAGTATCAATAGTTCTGAAGTATTTCCATAACCCTACACTACTCTTAACTAGAATTAATAAATATGTATTTGTACTTTGAATATCAACATACTGATATTCAAAGATTTGTATATCCTTTATAATATGTTTTTATACTTCTACAACTTTTTTAGAGCGGGCTGGCGATTAAAAAATAATATTTCGTTGCTCATACAACTACAAGATTTATATCCTGCAACTTTACCACTAAATAATAAATAGATTTCTTAAAAAAGTCACATATTTCCAAGGGAACGTGCTCGAGCATCCTTGCCTATATATTCCTTTCAGTTGATTATTACGTGGCGAACTCGAGATTGTTGCTTTTTAAAAGCGCTTTGACTCTGCTTACAAAGGATTTTAGAAACAAAAACATCGTTTTGTACGACTGTTGGCAACCAGGACTGAGTTCGACGTGGTGTTTTTAAAGTTAAATACACCTTTGTGAAAAAGCTTATTGTCCGCATCAAGTATAGATTTTTTGTAAACATGCTAACAAGCTAAAGAGATCCGTCGATCTTGTTATTTGAAATTATTAATTAATGACTTTTATGGGTTTTATGAACAAAGTTTTTTCTTAACCTTTTTTGTGATTTAATAAAAATTAAAGCAGTTCGAAGAGAGTCCGAAATAAAAGTACAATTCCCTTAAGTTTTTAGGTATACGATACAAGGTCTCATTAATATACATGGTGGCCCATTTGTCTGACAAAGTAATATACCGTCTCTACTATTAAAGATATCAAAAAAAAGTTGTTATAAAAGTTGTGAGGTATAAAAAATTACATATTCTAAAATTATTTTTAAACATACAGGATGGTCCAGAAAAGTAGGAGAATAAAAAATACATTTTTTTAAATGGATCACCCTATATCTTTTAGCATTATTTGTTTACTTATGGCGCTATATTTAGTTTTTTAATATTTTGCAACGTTGCCAAACAAAATGCAAAATTCTTAAAATTTTGGAAAAAACATGACAGTAAAAAATTACTTAAATTTCACAATAAGAGTATCGGAAATCGAAAATTTCTTGTAAGTATTTAAGTTTATGGCTAAGACTATGACCATAAAAGGAATAGAAGAAAAACTGTTTAAACGAAAGAAATGAGCTAAATGATTTATTGACTATCACTGAACCGAGAACAAACGACGCAAAACCTCGTATTTCGTGAGTTCAGTCTAATGGTGTTGTTTTATACAATTTAAATTTTTATGAACTTATTTTCAATATCAAGTTGCGTAATAAAAAAGGACTTTTATTTAATTAAATAAATACGTAACCATAGTTATCATTTTTTTTAAATATAACATTATATTAAATTACATTTTTTGCCTTTGCTGGTCATGGCTAACTAGAAAAATTAAAACCATGGTTTTTTCACGAAAATTTTAATAAAAATCGAAAAATTGGCAAAACTAGTAAATTTAGGTATAGGTATGACTTAACAATAATAAAATATACTTATAATATATATCAGATAAGTCTAATAAATATAGGGTGCTTTATTTGAAAAAACAGAGTTATTGTATTTTAAAATTTTGTATATTTGGCTATCAACAGAAAACACTCTGTACAAAATTTTGGGTACTTAAACATTTAAGACAGATTTTCTATTTGTACACTTAAGAGCTCACAAGAAATTTTCAATACTCTTATTGAGAAATACAGGTAATATTTTGCTATCATGTTTTTTCCAAAATTTTAAGAATTTTACATTTTGTTTGGCAACGTTGCAAAAAATTAAAAACCAAATATGGCGTCATATGGATAATTTTGTAAGGAAACAAAAAATGCTAAAATTTATAGGCTGTTCCATTTTAAAAAATGTATCTTTTTATTGTCCTGCTTTTCTGGACCATCCTGTATATTTAAAAATAATTTTAGAACATATATTTTTTATATCTCACAACTTTTTTTGATATTTTTAATAGTAGAGACCGTATATTACTTTGTCAGACAAATATGCCACCCTGTATGGATGGTCGATTATTTTTTAAAGTAAGATAGCTAGCAAAAATGTTAAATAGGAACGGTTTAGGGTTTTTAAAAATCGATAATATTGCAAGAAAATTAAGTATACAGAATTAGTCATGTAACAACAAAGTAACTTTATTTTAAATGGAACACACTCTTTTTTTTATATTTCAATTATTAATATTAAATATAAAACCCGTTCAACATACGCACATACCACATAAACGTTTTCGAGATATCAAGTTTTGAATATCATTTTTTGCTACATTTTGTGGATATCTCTCTGTTCCTGTGGCCGGCTTAACATCGGTAATGTATGACTCTCTTGTGTCCAAGTAAATGCGCTTTGCTTTTGTTATTGCCAAAATGGTAAATTTCACCTCATTTTAATAAATGATCTTTGATTTAAAAAATAGTGTAAAGACTTTTTAAAGTTTAATACAGTTCGCCTTTAATAAAATTTTGTTTTCTGATTTATATTTTCTTTTATTACTAAATTACTACACTTCACTGTGACTATTTAGGCTGTGTTACAACTTCATTTTTTCTTCTTCTATCCTTGTCAAACGATATGTTTGTTGTTAATGTAGCACCAGACGAAAATGAAATTTTTCTCAATTTTTGAACACCTGCATGAGTTTTGATATCGTTTACTATTTTTCTTTTGCATATAAAGATGACGAAGATAAATACCCCTAAAAATAATAAAGTTAATAAAGAATATATAGGGTGTTATAAATTCGTGAGCGTGGGATCTCGAGAATGGTAAGAGATGATGGCTAAATTGAGACAAAGTTGCATATTTTGGGGCTTAATAATTTGGTAAAACAAAATTGTAAATATTCCGAATATCGTCGGAGATATCCGAAAAAATCTAATATTTTTAAAGAATGTGCCTTTTTTTCCTTGACAAATAATTAAATTCTGTCAGTCTGTGTCATTATTTTGACTTTAAAGTGATAGAAAAATATCCCCGGAAGTAGTCGGAATTTCTAAAAGGCATTAACTTAGGCTTAAAATTATGCAAATTTGCCTTGATTTAACTTTTGCTGTGTGAGCATCGAATTGGGCCATTTCCGAGGGGAGCTACAGTTTAACGTGGGTTCCGAACCACGATCCTCAGTCATGCGAAACCCCCCAAGGGCTATCAACCCTTGGTTTATTGCCATTGCATGACCTACCGATTGGGTACTTTTTTCATTTGAAAAGTGACAGTTCTTGTATTTAATAGTTATTTAAGGTACTAGTGTGTTATGTTGAAAATAAGTCACGCGAGAAAGATTTATAAATGTATAAATTCTCAGGTGACTTAGGTAACATAACACACGAGTGGCATACAATGTTTTATCCAACAAGTGAAAGAAATCGTTTTTTTATGAGATAATAATTAATAAGTTTCATGAACATACCGTATAAATGTCAGAATGACTTCACAGTGACTTTTTTACATTTTGGTCATAGTTGGTTGATTGTTTGGTTGCCACGGGCATGTTTAAAATAGCAAATGTTTAAATAAATGTTGACCCTTGTCAGTTTTCCCTGCAGAAAAGGGAAGCTTTTTTAAAGAAAAAAACCTATAGAAAATGGAGGAAACCGATGAAAATTACGTTCTTGAGGATATCCTTACGGAAGCGGAAGAAGCAGCGATGCAGATTTTGCCAGAAAAATCCCGAGATGTTTACGACAAGGAGTTCAAAATGTTTGAGTTTTGGATGAATTCATGGAAGATAAAAGGTATCGATGAAAATGTTCTATTGGTTAGTTCTTAAATTTGCAAAAAAATTCCATCGTCGCTATGGACCAAATACTCGATGCTTCGCTCGACTATTCACTTTTATAAAAAAAAATATATTTTAAAATATGGCAAACTAACGAGCTTTTTGAAAAAGCAAATCACAGGGATATAAACCAAAGAAGTCCAAGACATTAGAACGACCTGAAATAGAGAAGTTTTTGTGGCTTTAATAATATTAGCGGTGCTTGTAGATGCGATGAATTGGTCAATTTGAAAATAGAAAATATTCAAGAAAAAGGGAAATATTTTTACGTAGTTTTGCTAGACACTAAAACCAAGAAATCGAGAAGTTTCACCATACTTAAAGAAGGATTTCCAGTCAACCCGATTAATTTGTGTAAAAATTCTGCTTGTAATAGTAATAAATAAATGGAATACTACTTTAAATATAAACGTGAGTTATTTTTTTTTACTTTAATTATTCTTTATTCAATCAATAAATAATAATAACAATGTAACAAATAAATAAATTTACCATCTCTTATCACAGAATATGACTTTACACTTTCTTATATATATATAGTTGCACCTAGGTATGCGATACCTGTATGTGCTTATAGGAAGGAATATAATAGCACAGACTTATGTTAAAATGAAACTTAATACATAGGTAAATATCAAACAAAAAATTTGTACTACATTGACCTTAAAACTAATAACCGCCATCGAAATCACAATCTCAATAACTGCCATCGATGGTACGAAGGCAGTCAAAATCACACAATCACAAACAAACAGTCAAAATAATCTAAAAAGCCCGAAGGAAAATGTGACTGTTTAACAGATAATAAGATTTAAACAGTTTTTTGAAAATTTTCTTTCTTGTAGTCCTGCGAATATGCACAGGGATGAGATTATACAACTTAGGCCCAATATATGAAACAAAATGCTGGCCCTGATTATTTCTGCAGTATACAGTGTTAAGCAAGTTGTTAATATTTCCTCTGGTAACAGATACATAAGAGATAAACAAGTTATTAAATTTTTTATTTAGATGAACAAAATTACAGATCGTGATTATGTAGAGGCCCTTTACATTAACTACCCCTTCCTCATACAAGAGGCTGGTCGAATATAATCGCGGCTTATTTAAAACAATTCTGACAATGTAATTCTGTACAACCCTTAGTCGTTCCAGATGACAGTCATGAGCTCCCCCCCAGACCAAAATGCCATAGTTCAGTAAGGACTCAACAAGTGCTTTGTATATTTGATAGTTTACTTGTCTAAAATGACATTGATAATGACAGTCATAATTGTCATGATTGTGTTAGATAAATATTTATATTTATGGGTCCGGTTAAAGGGGGTGTGCGCCAAAAAAACAACTTTATCTAAAAAAAATAAAGAAAAAAAAACTAATAATAATAGTCCAAACCGCACCCTTCTATCACAAATAATAACGAAGATTTGCCTCTTCAAGGATGTCATATTTCAGCGCGTGGCGTCACAAAAACTTGGCCGCTGCATTAATCAGTATATTGCATGGAATTTACGTAAGTTTTAGCGCTAAGTATTCGTCGGGTTGTTAACCTCCATGTTGTTTACTGTCAAAAATCTCTTTCATTGGCGTATTTAGGGGAGGGCTGCCAGGGCTAAACTTCAAAACCAAAAGCCATTACACAAATACTAACACTCCTTAATAATAAATAAAACTTTCCACCACATAAATTGGGCTCAGACTGGAACAAATCGGTACGAAATAAAGAACGTATCTAATGCCACGTGCGCGGAAGCAATGTACAGAGCGCCGTAAGCCGAAGCTTTTGTGACGTCACGCAATCGACGCGTAAAACTTTAACCCGCTATTTCTCAGCAATGGTTAGTCGTAGAATGACGAGGTCTGAACCGTTATTCTTAGATTTTTTTGTACTAAAACTTTAATTTTTGGCGCACACCCCCTTTAAGCAGTCCGTCCGCCAATGCAAAATGTCATTTAGGATTTTTGTCAAATCCGATAATATCGGACGTTTGTGTGCAAACTACTGATATAAAATAATGGAATTTGAAAGTGTCCGATTCCGACATCCGATAATTATCGGTGTGTATACGAACGCTCTTCAATGTCGATGGATCTCAAAATAAAAATATTAGTCGCTGGTGAGAAACTGTCGAGCCTCTTACATATTCAAAGAAGGGTGGCTAGTTGTTTCTACAACATCGCCTGAAACAGACTGTAAAATGCCAAGGGTGGTTCAAGTTGAATGAAAACGAACTTTAAATTTGTATTAACAAATTATTTTATTTACTGTATCTTCCGTTATTTACGAAATCTACAATAAGTTGAATCAAATACAATTTGACATTATCTGAAATCAATCTTAAATTTAAATACCGGATCAGTAACGATTGAAATAAAATATTGTTTTAAGATCAAAACAATACAACTAACTATGTACAGTAATACCACTAAAAAATACTAAATCAAAAATACAATAACCTTTGATCAGGAAATAAATATAAATCTCAACAACCTATGAACAGTTGTTCAAAATCTATAAATCAAAAATGGTTTTTACATTTAAACCTTAAAAGAGCCCGAACATAATAATGCTCAAAAATAACTTTTAATTCGAAAAGATTCACTTAATGTCAAAGTCACTTGTCTATTTTTTGTAATCACGAAAACAGTGGTTTTTATATAGCTATTTATGTATCAAGGGCGTTACGGGGACTATAATGCCCTGAAGGTAGAAATAGCCCGAGGGCCTCTGGCCCGAGGGATAGGTTTCTGCCTGATGGGCATTATAGTCCAGTAAAGCCCGTGGTGCATACAATGCTTTATGTTTTACCTAAAAAAGAGTTTTTCAATGACTAATTACATTATTTATTCGCAATATAAAAAATAAGTTGCACCTGTACCTGTATACGTAAGTAGATAATGACTGGTGTTAAGTTTGACTTTGATGTTTCTGTCAGTTAGTCAGTTGGCATTTTTTATTTAACGATTTGCTCAAAATGGAAGAAATTCCACAAAATATAAGAGAAAAGGTCATAAAAGCGACCGAAAATCTTTTGCCAGTTAAATCAAGGCAACAGTATGATCGGGAGTATGGCATATTTGGTATTTGGAAAGATACGAACACAATTCTTCAAATAACCGAAAATGTTTTAATGGCATATTTCCAGGAACTGGTAAGTTATTGATTTTATTTTAATACATATGTTTAACAAACTTTATTATTTTTAGTCGGAAAAATACAGTCCGAACTCTCTCTGGACCAAGTATTCTACCCTAAGGTCTACGTTGATGGTCTATGAAAATATAGACATTTCGCAATACCATCGTCTCATATCTTTTTTAAAAGTTAAGTCGAAAGGATACGTCCCGAAGAAGTCTAAAGTTTTGGAAGGAGAACAAATATTAAAATTTATTAAGAAGGCTCCTGATGATATCTACTTGGTACACAAAGTCATATTGGTAATGGGTGTTTTTGGAGGTTTAAGACGAGATGAGTTGGTCAAAATGACCATTGATGACATTGAAGATAGAGGAACAGTCTTGGTTATAAAGGTACCAGAAACTAAAACTTCAACTTCAAAAAGTTTTACTATCATCGAAGAAGATTTAGGCGCTTTAAATTTAATAAAAAAGTATACAACATTAAGACCAGCTGGAATAAAGGAGCGAAGATTCTTTATTACCTATAGAAAGGGTCGATGTACAGTACAACCCATTGGAAAAAATACCATAGGAAGCGTCCCAACATTGATCGCAAAATTTTTAAAACTGGATAATGCAGAAGCTTACACCGGCCACTGTTTGCGTCGCACATCGTCAACTTTACTTGTTGAGGCAGGTGCTTCGTTTGAAACGCTAAAACAACATGGGAAATGGAAAAGCTCTTCAGTAGCTGAAGGATATATAGAAGAAAGTATTTCATCCAAAAACAAAATAGCCAAAATGATTGCCAATTCAGTTAATTCCGAGGTTAATTCCGTAGCGACTATTGAAAATTCTTTAATAGACTGTTCTTCTATACAAAATAGCGTTAGTGCTACCACCGCTGCTACCATCACAAAAAACACCGACCATTCTATAGTGGGATCAGCTACATTTTCCGGGACATTTCAAAATTGTAATTTTTATTTTGGAAATAAAGTTTAATTTTTAGTATTGTTTAAAGAAAAAATTATTTTTTGTATAAACTTGATCTTTATTGTGAGAGAAATAAAATTGGATAAGCAATAAAATTTCCATATTAGCGCATTAGGGTAATATAAGCGGGCATTATCATAATGCCCGCTTATAATGCCCTAGGTGTGATAGCAGGTATTATTGCTATCATAACATATTCCGTTTCTAAGGTATTATAGATCAATAATAGATAGGTAAAACATAAAATTGTTTATTAACCACAAGGCGGATAAATCAATGTCGAATGATTTTTAAAAACTATCAAAGTTTTTTACATTTACATACAGAGGTAACTTGGATGCAACCAATTTCTTTTGATTGCAAATATTTGCAAAACTGCTCGTACTTTGATTGGATTGACAACTAAATTAGATCCTACCTTGATCTACAGGTCTTCTATTTTAAATAATCAAACATTTCACAAGTACAAATACATCACAAAACTCCTTTTCTTATAACACGTACTGAGGTCAGAGTGTAGACCTTCAGAGTGGAATTATTTTACGGGAACTGAAGAGTACAGTCAACTGCGAGTATAACCACGAGATAATAACACGAGTTTTGTAAGAACACGAGTTATTTTTAATCTATTTTGAGCCTGAGAAACGGGAGTGTTTGACAGGAAATTCACAGTGAGAAATGCAGTTGATGTCTTGCTTCACTTTATTGGAGACTGCCAAAATGAGAATGTTTGACAGGAATTTGCCGAAAGCCGAGGGTGACTTGGCGCGATACGTTCAGTTGCTGACGTACAGAACGGGGGTGTCTTGCCAGCGAGATTTTATTAAAACTTCGAAAAAACAAAGCGTGACTGAACAATGTGAGATACTATTTCTATCTTCTTTAGAGACCGACCGACGGGGGTGTCGGAAACGGCGAGAGATTTACGTCAAAATCGAGCGTGTCTTGACCCCGAGATATCTACTTCGTATCTGGCTTCTGACCGACGGGTCGCGGGGTAGCAAGAAGCCTATGACCTCCAGAAGGGCCAATGATTGATTAGTGACGCGAAATAGGGACCAATAGAAATCTATATTTTAGATTAGGGGTGAGAGAAGACAAACGAGAAATGCAAACCGTCTGTCTGTGTTCTATAAATAGAAATTTCTTGGAATGTTATCGAGTTGAGACGTGTAAATTTGTCTATTTGAGAGTTTTAAACTGAGGAAATTTTATGATTTATTCTGTTTTCGATGCATTGATTTTTAGAAAGGACAAATTAAAGATATTTTAATGAGAGTAATAATTATTGAAAATTTAATAATTCCAGTGTTGGAACTAGTTTTCCAACAGTCGCGATTACAATAGTATAGAAGATACCATCGAAAATTCTTTTATAAAGGTTGCCAACATCAAACAGCTTAGCCGGCATCTACCTAGCCACCTAGCCCGACAAGTTTAAAAAATATTCACTAAATTCGGTTTATTGATCGAAAAGCCAGAAAAAACGTTAAAAATGCGTTTTTCGACGCTCGTGTAAAAATTTCTCTATCCAGAGAATCACCCAAATATATAATATATTTTTCCTACGACCACCCATGAAAATGAGGAAAAAAGCACGGATAATTTGGCTAGAAAGCCCCGTATATCACACGCATGTTGAAAAAAAATATTTCAACACTAGTGTTGAAATACAAGGCACAATATTTAATTTAGACATATGGTGCCAATTTGACAGACCACTCCTATTTATTTAAAAGAACAAATTTTAGAAAGCAGTAATTTTAAAGTGTTTAACTTATTTATCATGTGTTTGTCAAGTGATTCAGAGTTAAATACGCCATCTGAAATTATAAAAAATGTTAATAATATACTGAAAAATCTATTACTAGAAAAATAAATCGCGTATATATTAAATAACAAATCTTTATCGGTAGCGATAGCGTAGAGAATAGAGTTCTAGCCTAACAGTTCGCAAGATCAAATCCCATCAGGTGTATTTGACTTTTTTATAAAAACATTTAATAATTTACAGAATTATTTTGAATTAAAATATTCCGTGTAGGGTGGATTTTTTTAAATTTATGATTAATGCATCTTTCCTTAATTAAATTTTAAAATTTTCATTCTGGTTAATCTAGAAGTCAATCCGGAATTAGTTCTTTCTATGATATATAAAATATGTAAAAATGAAAAAGTTAAACTACAAATAAAGGAAAAACCTATTGACAAACTATGTGTTGATAGTTTTATTTTCAACACTAGTGTTGAAATATTTTTTTCACAAATCAAAGGATTTTTTAATAATTCTTTGTGTACATTACTCGTGCGAAAGTGATTATTCACACTCGGAGAATTTTCGTACTCGGCCGACGCCTCGTGCTAAATATCCCCTCGTTTAAAAAGTATCACTTGTTATGTAATATACTATTGTCGGATGACTCACACCTATATATAGAGAAATTTTTAAACGAGCGTCAAAAAAATACATTTTTAACGTTTTTTCTGTCTTTTTGAAGAGTGAAATCGAATATCGTGTAGAATAACCCACTTTCTCTTACTTGTTAAGCCAGGTGGCCAGGTAGTTGCCGCCTAAGCTGTTTGATGTCGGCAACCTTTTTATAAGTTAATTTTCAATAGTCTCTTCTTTATCAACATTCTCTATTGCGAGAAAAGTAAACGTAGAACAGTGGCTGTAGAAACCCTGAATCTTTAAGCTTTATTAATTAGAAATATCCGATACAAATACCAAAAACAGAAAACCCTGTGCAAACTTAGTCATTGTATAAACTTCCCATTTTTCGCAATTTTTTTTTAACTTGCCATTGAATAGGCTCCTTTCTTCGTTCCGATGGGTATGTATTTATATTTTGCATGACATAAATAAAGCATATTTTACTCTAAGGAGGAAAATAAAATAAGGGCCTTTTGTAAAGAAACTTACGCCCTTTATCAAATATTCTTTTTAAGCAAGGTGACAGGTCAAAATTGCTGCCATCAAACAAAATTGGGGTAGTTAGTTTTTTGTTGGTATCAAGGCGGCTTTCAGCACCTGCTATTCAAATTTTTTATATTAATAACGTGTAAAATAGGCCTTGGTAACACACAGTGACATGTCGATGGGGGTGTTAGCAGGGTATCCATGTCGTGCTAACGAGGAAAATTGACGATAAGAATATTTTTAGCTGATCAACGTAACTCTACAAATACATCGCGTTCTCTTGGCGAGTCCCTTTATACCTACAGGGTGGCCAATTTATCTGACAAAGTAATATACCGTCTCTACAATTAAAGATATCAAAAAGAAACTTTAATAAAAGTTATGAGGTATAAAAAATGATATAGTCTAAAATTATTTTTAAACATACAGGATGGTACAAAAAAGTAGGACAATAAAAATATACATTTTTTTTTAAATGGAGCACCCTGTATAATTTAGGAATTTTTGTTTCCTCACAAAATTATCCATAGGACACCATATTTAGTTTTTTAATTTTTTGCAACGTTGCCAAACGTAATGCAAAGTTCTTAATATATTGTAAAAAACGTGATAGTAAAAAATTACCTGTATTTCTCAATTAGAATACTAAAAATCAAAAATTTCATTTAAGCTTTTAAGTTTAAGGATAGGAAAACTGTCCTAAATCTTTAAGTACCTAAAATTTTGTACAGGGTGTTTTCTGTTGACCTCCAAATATACAAAATTTTAAAATACAATAACTCTATTTTTTCAAATGAAACACCCAATATTTTTTAGGCTCGTCTGATAGATATTGTAAGTATCTTTTATTATTTTCAGTCATACCTTTACCTTTTTTACTTGTTTTGCCAATATTTCCAGTTTTATTTAAATTTTCGTGGAAAAAACTATAGTTTTTATTTTTCTAGTTAGCCATGACCAGCAAAGTCAAAACAAATGTAATTGAATATAATGTTATAATAAAATAAATTGATAACTATAATTACGTATTTATTTAATTAAATTTTTTATTACGCAACTTGATATTGAAAATAAGTTCACGAACATTTAAATTGTGTAAAACACCAACATTAGACTGAACTCACGAAAGACGAGGTTTCGCCTCGTTTGTTCTCGGTTTAGTGATAGTCAATAAATCATTTAGTTCATTTTCTTCAATTCAAACAGTTTTTTTTAATTCCTTTTGTGGTCATAGTTACTCTTCATGATAAAGTTTTGTTGCTAGCAATGTAAATCATATAGTATTTTGGTACTTTAAAAAAATAATGTTATACATAAATGTTAAAATTAACGGCCAGCGCCTACTTAGATTATAAGAAGACCTTGTAAAAAAATATTATTATTATACGTATTTTAATTTGACAATATATTCAATTACATTTTTTTTACTTTGCTGGTCATGGCTAACTAGAAACAATAGAACTATAGTTTTTTTTCGCGAAAATATAATAAAAAATCGAAATATAGACAAAACTAGTAAATTTAGGTATAGGTATGACTGAACAATAATAAAAGATACTTACGAAATCTATCGGACGGGCCTGGTAAATATAGGGTGTTTCATTTAAAAAAACAAAGTTATTGTATTTTAAAATTTTGTACATTTGGAGGTCAACAGAAAACACCCTGTACAAAATTTAAGGTACTTAAAGATTTAAGACAGTTTTTCTATCCCTAAATTTAAGAACTTACAAGAAATTTTTGATTTTTGATACTCTTCTTGAGAAATACAGGTAATTTTTTAATATCATGTTTTTTCCAAAATTTTAAGAATTTTGCATTTGGTTTGCAAACGTTGCAAAAAATTTTTTTCTATCTCTAAACTTAAGAGCTTACAAGAAATTGTCGATACTCTTATTGAGAAATACAAGTAATTTTTTTCCAAAATTTTAAGAATTTTGCATTTTATTTTGCAACTTTGAAAAAAAAAACTAAATATGGCGTCATATGGATAATTTTGCAAGGAAACAAAAAATGCTAAAATATATAGGGTGTTTCATTTAAAAATATGTATATTTTTATTGTTCTACTTTTCTGGACCATCCTGTCTGTTTTAAAATAATTTTAGAACATTAATTTTTTTATATCTCATAACTTTTATAAAAACTTTCTTTTTGATATCTTTAATAGTACGGACGGTATATTACTTTGTCAGACAAATGGGCCAACCTATATATCAAGAAAAATATTACCAAATGCAGTAAAATATTATTCCAAAAAAAAAACAAATGCTAAAGACAAAAATGAAAGCTAAAATTTGTATTGAAAAGGCAGCTTTTTTCTACTTTTTATTAAAGAAGTGTGATAAATTAAAATAAAAAAATAGTGCGAGAAGAAACGAGTATGCTTCATTATGAATCCAACCGTCATGCAACACGGCACTTTAAGAAGGAATATTTCAAAACATAAACATTTGCAACAAAAATGGTTCTCAGATTCGTAATCTACCCTTCAAAAATACATACTTTAAAAAAAACATAAATTTTGAGCGTATAAAACATATTGGCTCCATTCCCTCTCCCGATTATATTTTCTGGTCGCACAAAGATTTTAAGAAAAAATTACCTAACCAGGCACTTTAATTCTAAAGTCAGTGATATTGATAAAAGTGATATTTCCATAATCAAAGTAGTCCGGTTACCTTAATTATTAATTAAATAACCAAACTTGTCTGGTCAGTTCCCCACCCCGAGCCTCGGAGCTCGGGTCTAAAAGTCTAATTGCAAGCTAATTTTTCGTCGCACGCTTGGACTCTTAACTTATAATTTTTAATAAATAATGTATTCTTGGCTTAGATTACAAAGGTTTTGTAAGAAATGTTTAGTTTTTAAACTTTTCCTTCTAAAAATCCTGTTTTAGATAGAGATTAAGGTTTCAGACGCATATAGTTTTAGGTATTGATTTATGATGCAATATTTCAAATCAACAAAATATAACCCAATGCAATAAAATATTTTTATAACAGAAAACAATTAGGTATTTATTTAAAAAAAAAATTAAAGTAAAAAATTTTAATTGAAACATTTTTTATGGAAGAAGTGTGATAATTTATAATAAAAAAAATAGTGCGGGAAGAAACGAGAATGCTTTATTATAAATATACAAAACGGCACTTAAGAAGGAGTATTTCAAAACCTAAGCATTTGCACCAAAAACTGCTCTTAGATCTACGCTCCTAAAATACATGATTTCTGAAAAAATCATCAAAATTGGCATGGTGAGCGGTGTTTACTTTTTAATCATTAAAAACCGAGCCCGAAAAACGCTGGTTAGAGTCATAGAGTCATATATTTTTCACAAATATAAAAAATGATTTCTTCTGAAAAAATGATTTATTTTTAAATAAAGAGCCAACTAGGAATATCAAAAAAGAGCAAAAAAAAACATAAGAATAAATTCAATCAAACCATGCAAAGGGGGAGAGGTAATAATTTAAGTTTCGAAATTTGATAGTAGTTCGTTTGCGGCGCTTTCTCGCCTTCTTACTCTAGGTGTCCCTCTCCCCAGAAAAAAAATTTCCTACTTACGCCTACTGAGCCCCCCCCCCCCCCCCCGAGCATATTTTCTGGCTACGCCACTGGGTCAGTTGATTACAAACTTAATGATACCAAACTTAAGATCTAAGTATTTAAATGGTATAGGTTTAAAACCTTTTACTAAATACGGGTTGAAATGTTTATATAATACACTTTTCACTCACAAGGTTAAAAAATGTATTATATAATACACTTTTTTAATTTCTGAGAGCGGGTATCAATGGATGCCCGGTGATGGTAATGATTAATTTATTTTATGGAATTATCATTAGTTAAAAATGTGCTATTATTATGTAGGTAGGTACATAATAATAATAATTTGTAGACTTCATATTAGCTACAGTGACAGCCTCTAGTAGCCAGAGAAGGCAGGATTGAGCATGGCATGGCAGCAGGCTGTTTTGCCATAAGAGTTATTGCCGACGAGCTGGATGGATCCATAGTTCGGAATGCATATTTTGCGTTGATAGAGTCCCGTTTGCGTTATGGCATTTCATTTTGGGGTAGTTGCTCTCAGTATTTGTTTAATTATATGTTTATTTTACAGAAGAGAGCTTTGCGGTATATGTTCAGGATTGGATTTAGAGACTCGTGTAGGCCCTATTTTGTTAATAATAGAATTTTAACTTTGATGTGTTTGTTTTTGTTGGAGTCTTCCTGTTTGGTCCATAGAAAGCATAGGGAAGAATTGGGAGCGGCCTCAGCATACAACACGCGTCAAGCGTATAATCTTAATTTACCTATACCTACATCTACTCAGGTATATAAGAGTATTGTTTATCAGAGTAAAAGAATCTTTAACCACCTCCCAGAAGGATTAAAAAATATCCAGTGTGAAAGAAAATTCCGGGCGAAACTTAAGAATATTTTTGTAACTAAAGCCTACTATACACTGGGCGAATTTTTTGATGACACTATTGACCTTTAGGCACTGGATAGATGTAGTATTATTTATTTTACAGCATAAAAGTTTCCTTTTGTATTTTTTAGTGTTGATTTTATATTATTTGTTTGAGTCTATGTTTATTTAGTATTTTTTTTTTTTTTTTTTTTTTTGTTTTGGCTTGAGCTGTTCAGCTATTCAGCCAGTCGCTTTTGCTTTTTAACCAAAAAATCTCTAAAGCAAGTGTTTCTCCTAAGCTAACGACCATTTGTAAAAACAGAAACGAAAGGAAAGTAGACAGGGTCACACTCTTCTCGTTCTGGGCCGATCAGAACATTGTATAACAAACAGGTAGGCCATTGGGGATACTAAAACATAGGGATTACAAAGGGAGCTCATTCTAACTAAAATTTATAATTAAATTTTTTCAATGGCGGCGTGTGTACTATAATAAGGTGGTCACAACTTAATGTTGTTCTTTTTGAGAAAGCGCATAATCATGTATATTGCATCCTTATTTTCTATAGTTAAAACATACAATAAATTTATCGGTGAATCGATTTTTCCTGTTTCCTGGAGAGAGGAGTACAGACAGTTGCTATATTTTTCACATTTAAAGAAAATGTGGTCTAGGTCGGCGACTTCATAGCAGTGGTCACATATATTGGTCGGTAATACCTTAATTCTTTGAAGGTGGTAGGGGTAACTTGCATGACCAAATCTTATTCTAGTTGTTGTAAAAAAAGGGCATTTTTTAGAACTGGACTGATGTCCTACGATTTTGCAATGAATGCAGTAAGTATCATCTTTTGTGCAAGTATGATTTTCCTCATTGGATTTGGCACAATTTTTACATATGTTTGCTGTCGAGCGGCATTGTTGTGATATATGTCCGTATCTAAAACACTTGTAACATTGCGTTACGCTGCCGTAAAAGATTTCTACTGGAAAAACCACACAGTCAATCCGTATTTCTGGCGGTATAAGGTTACCTTCAAAGGTAACAAGGATTTGTTGCCGTTTAACAATTTTGGATTGTCCCTCATTTTCAACTTTTTTCAGTCGTCTTTTAACATTTTTTACTTTTACTGAGGATTCTATATTCTCTAAGATATAATCATCTTCAAAAAATGTATCTACACCACGTACTAGACCTTTTTTTTCCAATAGATGGTTGGGTATAAAAGTTTTTAGGTTTTCCTGTACTAAATTATTATTATTTACTAATTGATTGGCGTCATTAATGTTTGTAAATATAACTTTGACCCTGTTTTTACCAATAGATTTTATGTCTACAATATTTTTTACAGATAAATTTTTTCTCAAAATATGGGCTACGCGTAAAGGATGCAGTTTACCTAAATTTTGTTGTTCCCCAACTCTTTCGACAAAAACATAAATAGAATTAGCATCATACTTATCTTGATTCTGGCTAAATATTTTATTATTTTTTTCCACCTGTGGAACCTTTTTTTGTTGTTCGGTATCATTAAAATGCTTATCTTCTAAGGTTACATTTTCTTGGCTCGAGATATCCATTGGTTTGTATGTATTAACATTAATGTCTTGAATAAAATCGTTCTTGTTTTTTAAAAAGGCCGCGTCACTAAACGTCCCACCTTGCCCATCCCCTCCGGGGGGATGGTACATTGTTTGCTTTAAACGCCGATATTTATTTTAACGTTTGCCCGGTTATCGATTTTTTTCCACGTTAAACTGAAAGTTGAATACGATTTGATACGATGGTTTCGCTCACGTTTGGTACGTTTGAACCACACCGAGTGTCGTTTGCAACTGTTATTTAGTATTGATTTTATATTATTTGTTTAACTCTAGGTTAACTAATGACACGTTTTTTACAACTATATGTAGTACGTCCCTTAACCATAGTTTCTATTTAAATTTTTGTTTGAATTTTAGAATATTACTTTTTGTAACATTTTTTTTTTTGCTTTGTCAACGAGACATTGTCTTAGACAATAAAGCTTTTTTGATTTGATTTGATACTTACTAGTTAAAACGTAGTAATTTTAAACAAATAAAGACAATGCAAGTCTAAAACTCTACTGCCGTTTAAGAGATTTTATTACCAAAAGAGTACAATTGCGGGCCGACCTCTCCTAGGGCCTTCCCAGAAAAATATACTGACCAAATCAATGCAATATCTGTAAGTTACCAATAAAATTACTATTTTCATCTGATGAAAGCTATTAAAAACGCCTACAAGAAAGTATTCAAAATATTTATGCGTGTTATTGCGTTTATTTACAGATTTGTAACGATGGCCATGACGAAGAAATATAATAATTTATATTCATAAAATAAACGTATTTTTAAACGAAAAAAAAATGTACATTTTGTATCATAAACTATTTATACAATTTATTCTTTTATTATATAAGAACGCACAATTTGTGTATTGGTTTGCTTTAATTAAAGAAATTAAATATACTATCACCAAATCCCATTCTCTAGCACGATTTATTTAAATTGAGATTGTGAATAGTGAATATTCTTTAACCCAAAGGGAGCCAAAGAAAAAATATATTGGAAGTAAATGGTAAAAAATTGAATTTATAATTTGAGAAGCAGCTGTGCAAAATGCATTAAATCCATAATATGTTGTTTTGAATAAAACTTAAAAAACTAGCAGAATAAGTTGGAAGAAAAACTAAGATTTTCATGTGGCGCAGAATGATTTATATAATAGGATTAAAAAGAAATATTTCCTTTTTTAATCTAAATTTTCGATTTTCATGACAATATGGTATATTTTTTAGTGGATTTACTGCATTTTGTATAACCAGAATGTGGATTTATGCCATTTTGCGTGGTTAGTATGGATTTATTCCTTTTTGCTTACTTTTTATTTGGATTTATTGCGTTTTTCATGAAGTAATTAAGTTTACGTTATTTTGTAAGGCCAATAACATTTAAAATTTTAGGGAAATAATTATTAATTATATATTATATAAGATAATTGAAATAAAAGAATGGAAACTCTTTAAACAGAAATTAATATTTTTTTTTGGATTTATTTTACTTTGTAAATGCGAGATGGATTTATTGCACTTTGCTTAAACGTGCATTGAAAATCATCCATTTTGCTTAGCTGAGTGTTTTTGATATGGCTGTTTCTAATTGATTTACCGCGCTTTGATCGAACTGGGTTGTTCTAATGATAGATTGACTAAAAAGCACTACATTTTTATATTCACCTTGAAAATGATAAAAAATGGATTTAATGCGTTTTGCACAGTTGCTCCTCATTTAGTAACCGTAGTGATGTTGCTTCAGACTAGATATATCTAAATGTTACTAAATCCAGATAATCTTTCAAAGGGGGTTGACATACATATATACACTATTGGCAAATTTGAATCTAGGGTGCCGATATAAACGCATCAGACGGAGATTATTAGTAGCTTTTAACACGTTAAACAGGGAACATGCTATTTCCTATCTCCCACCTTCCATTCTTTAGAACACGCGGTCGAAGCATTCGATACGTCGACTGCTTCGACCGCGTGTTCATTCATGTGACATTTTGGCATTTTCCTTTCTGTGGAAGCCATGACGTGCGATGTATGCAGGACCGGGTCCACAAAAGAGCCCCTGGATATAGCGACAGCGACGACCTATTATTCCTCTAAGCCCTGAGGCCTAATTCTCGAAATCGAGGAACTGCCTTCTCATGAGATGAATGGGCGAAGTTGATTTGAAACTTTCAAAATCGTATGTGACACTGACGGTGCCGGTGAAACGAATTACCTCATGAGATGAGAAGGCTGTTCCTTGATTTCTAGAATTAAGCCTTAGCCCTTTAGTGGCCGGATCGTTTATTTGTTATGATTATTTCCATGTATTTCCGTATATTTTTGTATAATTTTTAAGTGTTGTGCACCAAATGTAAAAAGGCCTTTTTGGTGTACTAAAATCTATCTAGCAAGAATAGCTTGAACGACCAACTCATTTTTTAGAGTGTATAATTCTCATTAAATTCAGATCTATAAGCAGTATTTCTGGACTATGGTTTCCTTTTTTTTACGTTAATTTGGTTTAATATAAGTTTTCACACACTCTAAAGCCCTTAAAAATAAATCGTAATCCTTATTATAACATAAAGTTAGTGGAACCATGGAAAGGACAAAAAAATCCTGTATATTTTCCGTTCTGTTCCTATTAAAAACTATGTAAGATCACTCGGCTACATTCGCGATGGCCGAGAGACGACTCGCCCCGGTATCAATCATATCGAAGATAAATTTTCTTTCTATGTTTCTTTCTATTCTTATCACGTTATACGGTTACATTGTTGTTTCTTTATCAAAATTATCACAGTCGAATATTTTTTGCCAAACTTACCGAAGTGGGTTAGATAAATAAATGCAAAGCGTCTCGAGATATATTATCAAGATTTACAACAGTGTTATGATTCAATGCGAAAAATAATTATTATCTAACAAAATACCCTTTAATAATTAAATGTTATCAGATCATCTTGACTCGACTAACTAAATTTTGAGATACCAGAAAAATAAAAAATCTATTGTAAGATTAAATTATTCAAAAGTAAAGTCCAAATGCTCGGTGTCCCAAATTCAATTTAAAACATACTTTATTCATTTAAATTTTTTGTTTACATATCATATTATTTACATTTCATATTATTAACATAATATTACTTAAGAACTAGATCTTCTGGGTTAGCGTACTAACCAGGACACATCAACGAGGCAACGCCCCGTTGGGGCAGGTGTTAGCCCTGGTAAATAAACTATGATTTTTCCATTTTGGATTTTTGGCAGGTTCCAGAGTGATCTTTTACTGCCATGAAAGAGCTCAATCCGCTTTCGCTTTGAGAAAAAGTTTGTGATTTTGCTTTTATTTTGGTTATTAAAATTTTGCATGTATTTCACTGGACAAACGGTGCGAAAAAACCATCTTTAATTGCTCGGTGTCCCAATAATGTGAAACATAAAAACATTTTTATTTTAACTCGCAGAAGTTTTTCATATAATTATTATTTCTGTCATTATGAAATAGACTTAAATAAAGTTTGTTTAGATAAGTGATTAAATCCTAAACCCGTTTACCTGCGGTTAAATTTTTGTGTTTTTTTATGATTCTCGTTTTGTCATTATCACTAATTCTTACAATTCTTGATAACAGCTTATAAAAAACATTAATATCTTAATGGTTTAAATGACCTAATAGTGATTTTTACCAGTAAAAACAACTCAATTTATATAAAAATATTTTAACATTGCAAGCTTTGCTATAAAGCCCATTTTAATAAAGTCCTCTTGAACCTAAGTTTAAAAAGGATAATTCTAAAATCGTAGAAATGGAGGATTTATAATGTGGGATTGACAGCAAAGTTTAATTTAAGAGTAATCAATCTGGTCATAACTTGTTATGTTATATTATATTATGTTACATTATATTAAGTTCTGACTAGGTAAATTACTTTTAACAAGAACTTCGGTGTCAATCAAATCCCACATTGTAAAGTCATAACTTTGACATTTCTTTGATTTAAACTTTAACCTCGGCTTAAATCGCAGATGTTCTTTTAGCCCATTTTAAAAAGTGGATTGACAACAAAGATCGAATTAAAAGTGATTTACTTTGTCATAGCTTATGATAATGTAACATTAACATAACAAGTTATGACCAGCAGTAGAGTTTTTAACTTGCATAATACTAGTAGGTACTAGTATTCACCTGAAGACGACTGGAGATACTTACCAGTTGAAACGTAGTGGTTCTAAACAAATAAAGACAATGCATGTCCAAAACTCTACTGCCGTTCAAGAAACGTCATTGTCTCCAACCTTTAAACAAACACAAGTTATGACCAGGTTGATTACTCTTAAATCGAACTTTGGTGTCAACCCCACATGATAAATCGACCATTCCTGACATTTCTGCAATTTTAGAATTATTCTACGGTTTAAACTTAGGTTTAAGAGGTTTTTATGAAATTGAGCCTTAAGGCTTCTTCCATAAATAGTCCAATTAATGCTGGTGTCCGCAACATCACCTGTTGAATGCCAGTGAATAACCAACCGTCATCCTATTCAAATAAGATAAGACTGGCTTGTCCAAAATTGTTTAAACTCCGCATGGGCACTCACAGAGACCGTAAAAAGGTCTCACTAAAACCCCGCTCTAAAGTCAACAAGGAGCAAATATTTGGACAGTCTGAAACTTGCATGGGATTTTTTGTTTCCAACTACGATTATTCACCCGATATATTACCAGGGCGGGTAAGGGCCGATCCAAGGAGGCGGGGCGCCCCCCCCCCCCTGTTGCTACTTTACTGTTTCCCTACATCATTAATCGTGCGAATTTGAAAATTTTAAAATTGGTTAAATTTAAGCAGGATTTTGATCAGCTAAAGAAAAGCTTAACCACGGTTTTATTGATGAAAACAGTCAGTTATTAAAGCATCAACTTAACAATTTAAATGCCAAAACCAATCACATTTGATAAGAGCGAAAGAGTCCGATACAATTCTTGCCGAGGTATAACGTCATCAATAATTATGAATCAATTGTACTTCAGATTATAAAGATATAGCATTATAATTGACCTCTGGATAGAACTTCATTCAGGCCTAGCTTTTAAAATAACCGAGATACGTAAAATATATTAAAATTACTTAGTATGCAGGGTGGAATTTTTACCTGGAATAAATTCAGTATTAAAAAGTCTCTCTATTTGCTTAAAAAAACAACGGCTGCATTTATTTTTAGTTTGGCATACTATTTTCGTTTCGTCATGAGATATATTCTTTTGGGGGGGTAGAAACGACCCACAACTTTTTTGAATTCCAATGAAAAACCAACCACAATCCTATTCAAATAAGTTAAGATCTGGTGGTCCAACTTGTTCAAACTCCGCATGTGCACTCACCACGCAGATACCCTTAAATACTCTCCCTACAACCCCGCTCTAAAGTCGATAGGAGAGCAAATATGTGGAAAATCTAAAACTTTCATAGGATTTCCTATGTTTTCAACCAAGATGCACCAACCTGTATATAGGTACGCTTCTTATTCACGAGGTGGCATTTTTTGCTGTCGTTTTTAATACAGAAAACAGAAATGTAAACAAGAATGTTATATTTGTAGCTCTTACTCTACCTACGTATCTTCTATTTTATTCCCGCAAGTAGGCACAGTTCACCAAAAATAATTTGGATTATTCAAAGTACATTTTTTTTAACTACAGGTACTGAATATCTTGTAAAAGATACTATAATTTACAAAAACTTACCTTAAATCTTAGTTATTATATGTATTAAAAATAAGTATTTTTCTTTCTCAAAAGGGATAGGGTTATTTGGGTTTGTACTTATATATAACAAATATTTTAAGAAACTAGGTTAAAAAGAATACAAAAATGTATAAATCTTCATTTACACAAATAAGTGAAGATTTATACATTTTTGTATTCTTTTTAACCTAGTTTCTATAATGGATCTTCATCAAGTAACGGCTACATCTATTAAATAAATATTTTAAGTTCAAAAAAATCACTTACCTTGTAAACAATTAAATATGTCCCATACTATTTCCAAATATTTAGTAGGTTGAGTTTGACTAAAGTCGTAAAATGAGGACACCACTTCGAAAACATAAGAAAATCCCATTATTATGGATAACTTTGTAACTAAGATAAATCTAAAAGATTAATATGGTTAGTGAACTCTTTTTTCAACAAAAATGTATTATAATATTATAGGTAATAAGTTCTCTTCATTCTTGTTTTAGGGGAAGTCGGGCCATTTATATCCAATATGTTAAAGATTGATGTTTGTTAAGCTGATAAGAATATTTTCGAAAACTGCCTGATTTAAACTATACAGGGCGGCCCGCTCTCAACGCAGGATTCCATAACATCTAAATTACCTACTTAACTTTTTTTAAATTTTCCAAAACAGAGTTATATAGAGGCATTAGGTCTACAATTTAATATTATATAAAATTATACAGAGTGTCTCAACTAGTCAGAACATATCCAACATACTTTGTTAAAAAGGAACACCTTATACAGGGTGTCCCGTAACTAATGGGCGTAGCGTAACTGGAGATACTAGACATCAAACTAAGCCGATTAAGTCATATAAGTTTTTTCGGATTGTTACTCGTTCTAGAGATACGGGGTGTTGAAAGTAAAAGTTTATTCTCGAAAATAAGCCATATATTTAAAACGGTTTAATGAATCGAATTGAAAGTTGGAAATATTATGTTTTTATGAGCATGAAATAAGAATTTGTAGAAATTTTTAAGTTTTAAACTAGAGGGCGCTAGTTGCATACACTGGGCTTCATAAATCTATGATTTTTTTTCTTACCTGTGATATTAAGTGTTTTTCAATTATAGTTTCTTAAAGAAGGGCATTTTTTTAGTCAAAAAGGTGTACTTGATTGATCTTCATATCTTTAACGGCTTTCGAGATATTTCCCGTTAAACATCCCAAAGCATAAAAAAAACATAGTACATAATTAATTAATATTTTAATTATCAAAAAAAACTTATATGACATAATCGGCTTAGTTTGATGTCTAGTATCTTCAGTTACTCTATGGCCCATAAGTTATGGGACACCCTGTATATTATATTTTTTTCTAATTCCCTATTAAATTCCACATATATTTTGTATAAAATGTAATATGTCTAAATACAATTGTTTTTGAGTTATTGACGTTTAAAATATGGAATTTTCGGATTTTGACAGGCTGTAACATTGTAACGGCGCATCTTAGAGCAAAATAATTTTCATTTCTCTGTCTTAGTTTTTATTCTCTATCTTGTTCTTCTTCTTCTTCTTTTTCCTCTTAACATTTGCTTATTTCTATAAGTGTGTTAGAGGTGCTGGTATGCTCAACAACACAGCTGATGTCGCTGATGAGCCATGATACGAAACGCGTCTAGGGATGGATTTACGAAATGGAAGGAAAATTTTTACTTTACTCTATTTAAAAGTTACAACTTCCGGTTTAACTGGTTAATTTAAGTTAACCGTAAAACCGTTTTTTTAGTTTAACATATTAAACTGGAAGTTGATCTCTTGAATAGAAAATTAAAAAAACTAAGATGGGGATGTGAAAACCATTTTTTTCTAAGATGCGCCGTTTCAAAGCTACAGCCTGCCAAATTTCGAAAATGCCATATTTTAAACGTCAATATCTTAAAAACAATTAAATTTCGACATACAAAATATGCATAGAATTGAATAAGGAATGAGAGAAAATATAATATTATATAAGGTGTATATGTTTGCTATATCCTGACTATTTGAAAAAACCCTGTATACATTAAAATAATTTTAAATGGTAGACTCTATGCTTCCTTATAACTCTGTTTTTAGAAATTATTAAAAAGTTAAGTAGTTTAAGTGCTATCGAATCCTGTGTTGAGAGCGGGCTACCCTGTATAATACCTAATATTATAAAAAAAATCAAATAAATCATTTTTAGATTTCAACTAAATCAATTATTTGACATTAAATTACAAAGCTATTTCTTAAAAATCTCATACAGGGTGGCCCATTTGTCTGACAAAGTAATATACCGGCTCTACTATCAAAGATATCAAAAAAAAAATTTTATAAAAGTTGTGAGGTATAAAAAAATATATATTCTAAAATTATTTTTAAACATAAGGATGATTCAAAAAAGTAGGGCAATAAAAAGATACATTTTTTTAAATGGAACACCCCCTATATTTTAGCATTTTTTGTTTCCTCACAAAATTATCCATATGACGCCATATTTAGTTTTTTAATTTTTTGCAACGTTGCCAAACCAAATGCAAAATTCTTAAAATTTTGGAAAAAAACATGATAGTAAAAAATTCAATAAGAGTATCAAAAATCGAAAATTTTTTGTAAGCTCTTAAGTTTAGAGATAGAAAAACTGTCTAAAATTTTTAAGTACCTAAAATTTTGTACAGGGTGTTTTCTGTTGACCTCCAAATATACAAAATTTTAAAATACAATTACTCTGTTTTTGCAAATGAAACACCCTATATTTTTTAGGCTTGTCTGATAGATATTGTAAGTATCTTTTATTATTGTTAAGTCATATCTATACCTTAATTTACTAGTTTTGCCAATATTTCAATTTTTATTTAAATTTTCCTGAAAAAAACTACTTACTTATCTTTACTATTACTACTTACAATATCTATCGTCTGATAGATATTGTAAGTATCTTTTATTATTGTTAAGTCATATCTATACCTTAATTTACTAGTTTTGCCAATATTTCAATTTTTATTTAAATTTTCCTAAAAAAAACTATAGTTTTTATTTTTGTAGTTAGCTATGACTAGCAAAGTCAAAACAAATGTAATTGAATAGATTGTCAAATAACTTAATAACTATATTAAAATGTTTGTTTTTCTTGGATTTTCGGTCACTCTTGAATAAAAAATTTTTCTTTATAAGGGGTTAACGTTTCGGTTTTATTAGGAAACCATTATCAGAACTATAAAAAAAAATATTTGTCTAAACAATCAAAAGAGAAAAGAAACTATTGTATACAAAAAATAAAAAAATATAGAAAACTATAATCAAGTATAGAATATAAGCTAAACATACCCTTATTTAATTTTTAGCTTATATTTTATACTTGATTATAGTTTTCTATATTTTTTTATTTTTTCTATACAATAGTTTTTTTCTCTTTTGATTGTTTAGACAAATATTTTTTTTTATAGTTCTGATGATGGTTTCCTAATAAAACCGAAACGTTAACCCCTTATAAAGAAACATTTTTTATTCAAGAGTGACCGAAAACCCAAGAAAAACAAACGTTTTAATCGATTAAAACGGTCAGGAAAACAAACTAATAATAATAACTATAGTTACGTATTTATTTAATTAATGTTTGTGAACTTATTTTCAATATCAAGTTGTGTAATAAAAAAATAAATTTGATTTGGCAAAACTACTAAATTTAGGTATAGATATGACTTAACAATAATAAAAGATACTTACAATATCTATCAGACGAGCCTAAAAAATAAAGGGTGTTTTATTTGCAAAAACAGAGTTATTGTATTTTATAATTTTGTATATTTAGAGGTCAACAGAAAACACCATGTACAAAATTTTAGGTACTTAAAAATTTTAGACAGTTTTTCTATCCCTAAATTTAAGAACTTACAAGAAATTTTTGATTTTTGATACTCTTCTTGAGAAATACAGGTAATTTTTTAATATCATGTTTTTTCCAAAATTTTAAGAATTTTGCATTTGGTTTGCAAACGTTGCAAAAAATTAAAAAACTAAATATGGCGTCATATGGATAATTTTGTAGGGAAACAAAAATGCTAAATATATAGGGTGTTCCATTTAAAAAAATGTATCTTTTTATTGTCCTACTTTTTTGGACCATCCTGTATGTTTAAAAATAATTTTAGGACATACATTTTTTTATACCTCACAACTTTTATAAACACTTTTTTTTGATATCTTTAATAGTAGAGCCGGTATACTACTTTGTCAGGCAAATGGGCCACCCTGTATATTAACATTCTTTAAACTGCATATTTTTTTATGTAAATGTTTGGGCTTTTCCAGTACATTTTTCAAATTATTAGTTTAAACAAATATCAAGATAAAAAAAATACGTTCACAAAATATGCCGTCGCATCTATCCTTGATGTTTTAAATTATTATTACTCTTGAAAGGTAAGCTAGGTACCAGAACGATAAAAGTGAATGAAAAATAAAACTTTCAAGTTGAAGTTTTTATTTAAAATTTCCCTATAGCCACTTCTCGATAATATTTATAATAATAATATAATAGCACAACAGATATTATATTTGATACATATAAAGCAATGCATCGATATCTCATTAACAAATTTTTCCGAAATTAAAAAAAAAATTAAATTACTCATAATATGGTTTACAAGCAATAAACAAGCCCCAGCAGTTATTTTACGCAATGCACGTCGGCTAAGATCGAAAAGTATAGAACTTCGAAGGCGTAGAAGGGTCATGTAAAAAAAAAACAAAGAATGTGTCTAATGTAATTTCAAGTTTAATCTCGAAATCTTGATTTAATCTCGAAATTTTGACTTTAAACTCGAAATTTTTACTTAAAGCTGGAAATTTCTATTTTTAGTTAATGGAAAAGTAAATTACTGCCACAAAAACACTAAAAATACAAGGTAACACCCATAAATCAAAGTCGAAATTTAGAGATAAAAGTCGAAATTTAGAATTTAAAGTCGAAACTTAGAGATTATAGTCGAAATTTAGAGTTTAAAGTAGAAATTTCGAGATTAAAGTCAAAAGAGTTTAAAGTCAAAATTTCGAGATTTAGGCGATTTTTCTGGTTTAAAGTTAAAATGTAATTAGCCACACTCTTTTTTACATAGCCCTTTTACGACTTTGTACAAAACTAATTTGCTTTATTCAAAATAAGGGTAATTTAGGTGATATCAGTGGCGGCTCGTCAGGTGAAGGGGCTCTTAACCAAAAAAAAAAAAAAACAGGAGGACATTTTTTCGACAATATTAAATATTAGGTAATGTACCCATACAGCTACCAGCCCTTAAAAAATAATTATGTTCGAATTAATAATATTAATTTAATCCGCCATGCATAATAGAGCCACGGTTAACTCCGATTTATCAATACTCGTGCATTTGGCGCACCCCAGCCGACCGTGTCCGTGAGCTTAAAGCAGCAAGTGAAGACCCCAACGCCCAATATACAGTCAAGTGGCTTTGATTTTCACAGTTGCTATGGTTACGTGACGTCAGTCACGCGACAGAATGTAAAAATTTGCATTAATATGAAGGGCAATTTAAAAATAGATCAGTCGTATGCACCATTGTTTTAGCATTGGTTCGCCTAACCTTAAGGTATTTATTTTAAGGCTTCGTGAAACTTACGGTTATAGATATCGTTTTTACGTGATTTACTGTGTGATCAAAAAGTTTTGTTTTTATTTTTCAGTTAATTCAGTGATGTAAAATTAGTCAATATACAGGGTGAGTCGAGAGAAACGAACCAAATTTCAGGAGTGTATTATACACGCGAAAACAATGTAAAAATCCCATATGTTCTTATCCGATATTTATTCGTTTATTTGAATAAGTATTTGGCATTTTTTAACACTTTAATTAGTCAAAGTTAAAAATAAACATTTCATTACTTCAACAATACACAGCCATATTTTCAAGACAACATAGATGTGAAATAGTTTAGAGTCTTGAGCATGGCATACTCTAATTAAGTAAAATTTTGGTAAAAGTGGAACGTAGAAAAAAAATATAACTTGAAAGCAAATGAATATCGGATAAGAACATATGGTCTTTTTTTACATTGTTTTCGCGTGTATTATACACTCCTGAAATTTGGTAAGTTCCTCCCGACTCACCCTGTATAGTACGTACCCGCACTAGCTCTTCACCATTTTTCAAGACCGCGAGCTGCCACTGGTTGATATCAATATTTTTAAAACATAAGGGACAGAATATATAGCTACGCGTAGCTAAGGTAAATCAATTTTCTTTTTTACCCTCTTCTGTAAATTAGTAAAAATTGGAGTTGCTGTAACAACAGTTAAAATACGCTGTATTTGGGGTTTTAACAGAATGGTCGGGTGTATTAGCAAATACAATCTTGAGATTAAATAAGTAAACAGGTTCGTGTAAACACTGTAAGTAAAATAAGAGCGGTTAAAAAAGCAATTAAACCGCTTCTGGTGAAACATACTATTTATGTTTTGTGTGTTTTACGCTAATTAAACCAACATTTGTATCTACACAAACCTAATAATTGGGAACTCATATCGCCTATTTATTTTTACTAATTCTGCGTAACAAATAGCGAAGGAAAAAATTTTATTTCTCCAGATGAAAGAAATTCTAACACATTCGCATTAATATTTTTAAAATTTAAGCAATATTTATACCTTTCTTTATATCCTATAAACTTGTTACTGCTCTGGTTCTGGTCAAAATTATTCATTCTCCTTATTTCATTTTTGACCTTCATACAACACTGGATCGTTTTAACAAACAGGAAGAGATTTATAGTTTGTATTATAGTGACTGGAACTGTCCGAAATAAAATGTCAGCATAATTTCCATCAACTGAAAAATAAACCCATTACAACTTATTTTGCAACTCCTTTGACGAAATTAGTTTCGAGCTGTGCAGGAAATATTAATTTGTTTTTTTTATCACCATATTGTCAAGATTGAAAACTAACCTTTGTATAATTAAATTAAACGGCCAAGGGACCTTCTAGCAAAACATGTGTTTTAAGTATAGTGATCATTAGAGTTTGTTCCCTTTAAGCCCATCCAGTGGCATTACAAAAGTCTGCCGCATCACATAGACAAAATAAAATACAACTAAAAATAAGCTCATCTTTATTGTATTTTTACCTAGACACCTGCGCTCAAGTAAAAGTATAATTTTTTAGCCTCTATTTATGTAATGCATATTAAATAACGTGCGATGTATAACAGTGTGCGGATTTTGAATTGAATGCTGCTTGTAGCGGCTCTGGGAATAAGATTTCTCTAATATCCAAAAATACGTCCTCGAGGATTGTTTATGGGCCTAACTTTTGTCATGTAAAAAAAACGGGGCCCCATGGAGAGGACGCAGGCCTAAGCAACTTTCTTTTTTCAAATTAGAGGAAACCACTTGTGGCACCTTTCTGGAAAGCTTATAGAAAAGGGAATTTGTCCATATATTTTTGTTACATCTCAGTCAAACATCTGTTAGAAATCTATAAATAGTTATTTACGATATAAGTGCTGTAAAGATTCATATTACAACACGAGATGTTAAAGTTGTCAAAGAGGCGTCAGCCGAGTTTAATAAAACATTGAGTGTAGTAATATGAATTTACAACAAGAATATTGTACAAAATTTTATCTACTTTCATCTATGAATAAAAATATTTGGCAAAAGGCATTTTTGAAAATAAAAATGGACCTGTAAAAATGCACCTGCTATTAGGTTTACTAATCAAGTTTTTTATGTTACCTTTCGCATAGTTACTGTTTCGCATGGTTACTGTCGAAACTTTGTCAAACAAATTCAAAAATATAAAAAGCGTTTTTCAAAATGAGCGATTCTGATGGAAGTTTACCCTCTGATATAGATGCAGCGGCAAACGAAGCGATCTCAAGTTTAGTTCCGACAAAATTCAAGGCGCGGTATGAGTTGGAGTATCAGAAGTTTGAAGATTGGTGTAATGCTAACAAAATAAAGGAGGTGTCTGAGAAAATCCTTTTGGGTTATTTTTTCGTAAAGCAACGCTCCCAGAAACCATCTACACTATGGACTCACTACTCAATGTTGAGAACTATGATTTCAGTCAAGAAAAATCAAGATATATTTTAATTGATAATTGGTAATTAATTTTATAATTGTTAATAATAAATAATTCTTCTAAAATGTGTGGTTTTATTTAACAGCAAAATGTTAATAAAACTGTTTTTTTTTCATTACAGCACTAGTGCTGTAATAAATGCCCTTACAAAACAATTTACAGAACTGTAAAATTCATATTACTAAATGAAAGTAGATAAAAACTAATTAAAAGAACAATAATTACATTAAAAATCACTTTAAAACTGTAATATCACTTTTTTAGTATAGCAATTGTAAAAAAAGTGCCCCATGAATCTGTAACACAGACCAAACCGATGGTAGAATTCTTCTCTTACTCTTTCCAAAACTTCTGGCGTGATTAAACGTATCTCTACCCAAATTCTTGCCTACAACTTTTCCAGATTTCTAGGTCTGGTGACACATACCCTTCTTTTTAAATCGCCCCATAAATAGGGGGTTTAATATTTGGAGGCCACTCGATAAATCCTCGCAGTCCTATCCGCCTATTTGGAAATGTAACATAATTCTCTTACATTTTTTCCAAAGTAAGAAGGGGCTCCATTCTGCTGGAAGAATATCCTTTGGTCTTGATTTCCATAATGAGGAAATATTCTTTGAAGTTCTGGTATTAAAAACTTTTTTTCTACAAAAATTCCTGCATGCGGCCTTGAGACTATAGATAAGAGCTACCTGCGAGGTTTTTGTCTCGTAAACCACGAAAAGCACAATAATTGCAGACTGTAGTGTTAATGCGTAAAATATCATGCCCTATTCAAAGTAAGTGTTATTTATACCGTTGATTTGTGGTTTAACTTTGTTGCGTTAATTTTTCTAGTAGCGTATTATATCCACATATATACATACACTATATTGCCAATACAAGCAGCCGCACGAAGCAAGTATACCATCGTGCGATTCAAAATAACCTGAGTTGGGGGCCGTGGCATTTGCGCAGTAGGGAAAAAATTAGGCAACCAACACGATTTCTAACAGAACGTAAACAGAACCCAAGGTCTTTTGAACAGAACCGGCTTGCCGTTATATTCTTATTAGTCGCCATCTTTTGTTTCGTTCATTCGTGTGTTGTTATAATTTCCAAGGTTTGGGTGTTAATATTTATTAAACTTTACTTTAGACATTTTTTATTTGTTAGTTTGTAAGTTATAGTCGTTTCCATCTTTTTTACGTTGTATTCGTTCGGATCTTCCGTGAGTGATTGTGGATATTATTTTTAAGTTTTGGGTGCGAATTTAGGTATAAAATTTTACCAGACATTTTGTTATTGTTAGCGACTTGTGTCTCAAGATGGGTAGAAAGAATTGCATGATCCTTTTTTGCACGAATCGCGGTTCAATACCAGGAGTAAGGTATTTCAGGTATGTAAAATATTGGTTACTTAGTTTTATTTGACCATAAACTGTACACTCTACACACCCGAACTAAACGGGTGAATTTAAATAAAAGCTTGTAAAAATAGTTTTAAAGTCGGCCCTGTCAAATGTTTAAATCAAGAAGCAAATTTCCGATCTGCGCAAATTCAACGGACCCTGATCATCTACCTACAGTGGTGTCATGATTGAATTATGGTATTAGCAATAAAGTGTATGTATATATGTGATTATATCCTGGAATTACATCAGAAAATATTCCTTCTAGTAGATAATAAGTATTCATCATCCAAAGTAAATATAATTTCGATCCCTATAATAATCGTCTGCTATGACCCTTCATTTTTTTTATAAATTCTCTAACGTGCAGTGTGATCCCAAAGTATTAATTATTAGGGCATTTCAACTAAATGAATATCTGTCAGATAAATTGATTTTATAGGGAAGCTAATCATTCATCATTCTGTTTTGATTTATATTTGGGCCTTTATCACAATACAAGCAAAATATTTTACGGTATTAACGTTTAATAAAAACAACACAAATACATCTATTATATTATATACAGCGCGTGTAGAATATTAGTTGAGAAAAGAATCTTTTTTATTCTTGAATATTCGTACAAAAATTATTCTTTATCTTTATTATTCACTGGCATTCGACAGTGGCGTTCCGAGTTCCCGAAGAAAATACTTTTGGTTTTTCAAAATAATCATTATTTTGTCGTAAAAAAATTAAAACAGAAATTTTTTTTTCAGATATCTCTGGAAGTCATCGGAATTTTTTAAATTCCTTTTTAATAAATTATTAAGCATTAACATACAACTTCGCATTCGTTTAATTAACTTTCTATGTCTTATAGTTACCAAGATACTAATGCTTATGCATAGACTTTGTAACATCCTGTATTTGTACACCAATATCAGTCTACTTACATCTATCTATTGCACATCTGTAGATTCCCATATTGATCTGAATTGGTTCAGGTAAAATATTCACATATAAAAAGCCCAAAGGGATGCTTGTAAGTAGTAAAGATAGACCCCAACCATACAGAGAATACATGAGAAAGCGCTTGACGCTATTCTTTTTGTGGGTCTCGTTTCGAATTTTTCCTGATCTAAAAATTATATTAACATTGTTTTTAGAAATGTCTTTAAAAAAATATGATAAAGTTTATAAAAGGAGACTCGGGCCGATCCGTGTAAAGGCCTGAGATGAAAACCCGGCCCGTGCAGGCCTCTAGTCTAGACAAGAATTTTAAATTATAATTAATTTTGATTATTAAGCTCACTTACCCAAATGTGTAATAAATGTCAAAACATAATAATTTTAACCAAAGGAAAGTGCTAAACTCTGCATATAGCTGCAGGAATCCTACAATAAATAAACATCAGTTATTCAAATAAACACATTGTTTAAAAAAGATAAAAAAATGTTTTATATTGCGAAGAAATATTAGACACTTTGTGCCAGCAACTCGTTTACTTTTTGATTTAATTGCAGCATTGCTTGGAAAATTGATTTATTCTTTGAAAAATCTTTAGTTTACAAATAGATATGACTTTCATTAATTTCATATGAAATTTATAAAATCATTTCGAAAAAACATTTTTTTTTAAATTTATTAATGTAGTTAAATGTGAATCCAGCATGGAATGTTTTGATGTAATAGACCAAAATAATAATTAGAAAATGAACAGAATACAAAAATGCTTTTAAGAAATGAAAGAGCGGTAACTCTCGGAAATTGTAAACTTAATTTTGAATTATTTTTTGACTATTATATTGCTAGTTTCAATTTCAAAAGCCCTGGAAAAATGTGTTATTATGCCGTTAAGCTGTATCGTTAATAAAAGATAATAATCAAGATGGGTCGAAAACAGTTTGATTTCGTCAAACCCGTAACCATAGTGCATTCGATCACATTATAGCTCTTCTTAACACAACCTATTTAAGATAGTTTTATGTTAGAATAGGCCTAACAATCTATGCACACTTGGCCACCAACATCGGGTTATTCTGTGCTGGGTTCCTGGACACTCCAAAGTAGATGGCAACGAGGCTGCCGATGCGCTCGCAAGAGAGGACGCAGGCATGCCAGCTGATCTAGCAGACAATACAGTGAACAAACCACTAAGATTGGTCAAAGAGAAGATTGACTACACGGCCAAGCAGCTTGCACAGAACAGATGGATAGGATTGACAACCTGTAGTACATCCAGGCAACTGTGGCCCACATTCGATAAAAAGAGAACCGCAGAGCTATTGAGACACAGTCGAAAAGACGTGAGAAATATTACTGCGGTTGTTACCGGACATTGCCTCTTCGGTAGACATGCCGAACGTATGCAAATACCCACTAACGACTTCTGCAGAAGTTGCAGAGATGAGGAAGAAAGTATTCAACATTTTCTGGAGGTTCACTACTCTGGGTGAACCATCTTTCGATAGCCTGGAGGAACTAAGCAACTTACAGCTTGGACGGCTGAGCAGATTTCTGAACAGTAGTGGCTGGTTTGAATGAGTTGTTAAAATCCTTCCGCGGTTACGTCGCACTAACCATCAGAGATCTGATGAAGGTGGTTCTACGGAACACGTGTGGTATCACAACGGACCTAATAGGACTACGTGAGACTGCTTGGTCAGAACCAAGGGTCTGCCACTCTTACCTAACCTAACCTAACCTAGAATAGGCCTGAGTATAGAAAATATAATGGAGGCAGTCTTATAAAACGACGGTTGTAGACAATGCGTTTTTTAAAAACAGATATTGTAAAAACAGTTTTAAATATAATTTTAATATTATTTAATAATAGTATATTATTGACCAACGTTTAGACAGATGCTATTATTGACCGAGTGTCAATTTTTTAAGACGTGAGGGCAATAATAGTTGTCTAAACCATGGTAAATATATTATTTTTTCCACTACTAAGACATTTACAATATTAAATTATTAATTAAAGTTAACATACCTTCTTAGGGTTGCTTCTGTTTTTTCAGTCAAGGTACCTTTGCTTTGAAATTTGCAGCATTTTTTGTTTATCTTGCCAGATGGCATTCATAGTATTTGTCGATTCATAAAAAAATTCAAGTCTTTTTGATAAAATAAGCGAAGATACTATTACTGATACGTGCACTCCTCCAGAAATGAGGGTGGAAGTACAATAAATTAATGATGAGTTGCTACCTCAAAAATCTAAGGTTTTGTATTTAAAAACCTACTCAGTATTTATGGACTGTTGCCAAACAAAGAAAGCTGGAATACCTGGTTGTCTAAACGTGACGTTTTCATATATTTTTAAAATAAAAAAAAGTCAAGTTGCCTGTTTTATATTGTTTTTGCCAGAAGCCTCTATTATTGACCGTTGTCAATAACGACGGTAAATAATAAAGGCTTCTGGCAAGGAGTAAAGAAAAATGATTTCTAAAGTTAATAATCGGTCAATAATGGGTGATTTTAAAGTTAGTAGTGGAAAATAGTTATTTATGTACCAAGGCAGTAAAGTGATTCTTTATCGGACTAGTCTGAAATTATGAGATGAGCGAGCGAGGCGAATAACAGGCGAGTCGATAAAGACACTTTACTGACGTGGTGCATACAACATTTTATCGCCAACCGTTCATCACCGTTTTATATAAGGCAGACCGCTTTAAGAAAATAGATGTTTTTTCCCATGTTAAATTAATAGAAAAGACGAGCTGCAGCAGACCTATTTTAGAATCGGCTCTACATAAAATATTTCATAGTTCTTGCCTTATATTTGTAATGTAAAGTAGAAGTTTCATACTGCCTATTCCATCCCATATTCAAGCTCGAAAGGTTAAAATAGCTTTACAATTCAACGACAAAAAACCCATTGTGGCCTAAATTTGACACATCAGAAAATTTTGACCGACCACGTGCGTATTCCAAAGCACCCCTCAAAAAATTTGACCTACTATGAGAAATGGCAGGGTAATACTTTATCTGCCGCATATGCGGCAGATAAAGTATTTTATTTAACAATAAAATAAAATGTTCGTTTACTGCCGGAAATCACTCTGATAATGTACGGCTTTACTGACGATTGGCGATAGAATATATTATTTTATTTGTCATATTTTACATAACCTAGGACGACATCTGTTGAACAATTATATTATTGGTCTATTATTTTAAAAATGTCGAAAAAATTGAGTTACATTGACGTTAAATAATGACGACATGTATCACGTAATTATTTGGTACTATGACGTCCAAGATCTAAATATCCCTAAAAATGACGTGATTTAGATGTTAGTCTACTGCTTTGGTTGCAATCAATTTTAAGAAATAGTTTGTATAAGTAACGAAGTTATTTTAATAAACGATTCCTAAAATGGCCATAAATTTGGTAAAACAAAGTAAGTAGTCAAGAGTGAGTATATAAGTAGCTAAAACTCAAAAGCATAGGTACTTTACTTCCGGTGAAACCGAAAGTGGTTTTAAGGATTTATATTTTCCAAAAAATGGCAATTTATACATTTATTATCTCCTAAAATTCTTAAATCTTTACTTTAATGTTTACGCAAAACATTGAGTGTATATATTTTTAATTATTGTGATAACTTTTTCTTTTTAGGATTAACTTATTCTAAATATTAATTATGATAAAATATTATCTATTAATTAATTTGATAAATTATTATAGGTACGTATAACTTACCGAATGAACGACAAAGAACTAAATCATCCTTTACCGTTTCCAAATTAAAAGTACTGTAAATCAATAAAACACAAGTCAAAATTAAACATAAACAAAAGCTGACCAATGTCTTGCCAAACAATTTCTTGGTCTCCCCCAATAATATGTAGAATATAATGGTCAGCAAGAGAAATATGCTTGAAATTATCATTACATAACCATTTATTATGTATTTGTACTGTATTTGTTGCTCGGGATGTTTCCTAAAAATCATAAGTATAATTAAAATAGTATATTATTAATCAAGATTTAGACAGTATTCATTATTGCCCAAGCATCCAGTTTAAATCACGAGGAGCAAAGCGACAAGGGTTTTAAAATGTGAGGGCTATAATAATAGTATAGCTATCTAAACCATGGTTAATAAAATATTTTTTTCCGACCACCTATGAAAATGAGAAAAAAAAGCACGGTTAATTTGGCTAAAAAGCGTCGTATATCACAGGCTTGTTGAAAAAAAAATATTGCAACACTAGTGTTGAAATCTCAAGGCACACTGTTTAATTTAAACATATTATGGTGCCAATTTAACAGACCACCCCTATTTATTCAAAATAACCGAATTTTATAAATCAGTATTTGTAAAGTATTTAACTTATTTATTATGTATTTGTCGAGTTATTTAGAATTAGAGTTGAAATTATAAAAAATGTTAATAATATACTGGAAAATCTATTACCAGAAAAAAACAAATCGCGCTGAAGAGAGTGTCATGTATTAAAAAACAAATCTTTATCGGTAGCGATAGCGATAGCGTAGAGAATAGAGAGCTCTATCTCTAGAAATCTTCCTTGTTGGGTGAATTTTTTAAATTTATGGTTAACGCATCTTTACTTGATTAAATTTAAAATTTTTCATTATGGTTAATCAAGAAGTCAATCCAGGATTAGTTGTTTCTATGATATATAAAAGATGAAAAAGTTAAACTACATTTAAAGGAAAGGCCTATTGACAAACTACGAAAGCAGATATTAACATAGAACATAATTCTAAGTATGCTAATTTCAACACTAGTGTTAATTTTTTTTTTCACAAATTAAAGGCTTTTTTAATAATTCTTTGTGGTCGTAGGAAATATAGTGTACCACATTACTCGTGTGAAAGTGATTATTCTAAAACTCGGAGAATTTCCATAGTCGGCTCACGCCTCGTACTAAATATATCCTTGTTTGAAAAGTATCACTTTATGTAATACACTATTTCACCATTAACATATTTACAAGATACTTATTTTTACAGTAATAATAATTATAAAAATGCGTACATATTTAAAAGGTTGCTTCTATAAATTTTTTAATCAAATTACCTGTGCTTTGGAATAGGCAAGATAGTTTGTAGTGTCAGGTGGTTTCGTAAAAAATGTCAATATTTGTTGATTGATAAAGTGACAATATCCGTTTTTAATTAATTTTTTCTGCTCCCAGATGGAAATTTGCTGTTTCCTTTAAACTTAAGTGGCGAGTAAAATAGGCTATTCCAGTTAACTGTGCGGGAAAATCTCCTATCCATCCTAGATAGGTAATGAAGCTGACCAATCACAGTAGTCAATTACAGAGAAGCCGTTGTTGTTCATAAAAGTACTGACCAATCACAGTATATTATTTTTACTGAGGCTCCGCCTTCTTTTTCAAGACATTAAATTATATAATTTAAATGCATATGGTACAATTTGTTATTAATTTGTTCAATGTAATAAATACTAGACGCATTTATAGTAGATTTATGAATAATGCAACCTGTGCATAAAAAATTAATTTCATGTAGCATCATTTATCAGTTGGTTTTCCGATAATTAACTAAACGCTTCAATAGTCCAGACGTTAGAGCGTTGGACTATGGAACCAATGGTCGTGAGTTCGAGCCCGGCAACCTACAAACTTTTTTTTTACATTTTTTAGCATAAGGTCGTAGAAAAAATATACTGTTCAACAAGAGTGGATATGATGTCCATATCGCACGAGGACAATATGGACAATCCACTCGACAAACTACTATTTTATGACGTTACCAACAACGACATTGCTAATTTCAAGCTTTATTACGACCCGAGTACTATTCTCTTACACCCCGAACATTTTTGAAAATCTTATAATTATTGTCAATTATCTGGTTGCCTACCTACAAGCAATCACTTTCAGTGGCGGTGCCAAGGGGAAAGGGGGCCGCCGGACTGCTCCCCCCCCCCCCCCCACCTCCAGCCTAGGAGCTCAAGTCTAATCCAAATATTCAAATATTTATTTAAAAAATGTAAAACCAACAAGTGGTAAAGAGATAACCTTTTTTTTGAAAAAAATTGATTACCTTTTCTCTATTTTAAACCAGAAAATGTTTGTTCCCTTTATCTCTGGAGTAATAAGTGCTGGACCAAAGTTGCTTATATGTTTTTCAAGATTACAATACATAAATCATCATTATTCATCTTAATTAGGCATATTAAGATAAAGCCTTAATTTTTTTAATTGAGCCTAAGTATAACGCCATCTAGCGGCTACTTGACAAACTTAAAATTATTTTCCAGCGATTTCTCTTGGCCACTTTAAATTTAATTGTAAAAGTTAGTTAATATTTTTTTAAAATTTAGGTTCCCTTCATAGCTTTACTTAAAAATTAAAATACATTTTATTAAATTCCTCGAATTATCCATGCGTCGTATGAAACTTATTTATATATAAATAATTACATTATACTCAATTTTTGGAAATATTTATACCCACTAACAGCACATCAATAGGTACGTACTATGAATATGATGCACATAAAAATTTTCCTGATACAAATCCCCTTCAAAAACATTGCTGCGTTTAAATTATTTTTATGCACTGGTTTCTCGTACGGTATCACAATTCATTGTTTATTTTAACAAAATATAAAAATTCAACGCATCGCTACAAAGTTGCATTTAAAAAGTGTTCCTAATTTAGAGTCCAATAAACTACTAACACACAAATTATAGTTTTCTGTCTGAATATTTAACTTTATCATGGTTCAACTTCCTTTTAATTTTTTGGGTTTTCTGTAATGAGCCGAAAGATATACAGCCTGTATTTTTTTAATGCAGTTTCGTAATACATACCTAATATGTTTAATAAAATAATAATGCGATACTACTTTAATCAAATAGCAACGTTTCGACTTCAATAATAACACCTTCAATCTTTATCTCCGCAAACGGTAGGAGATATGTACATCTACAGGATTTATTGGCGGTAAAGTTGCACAATTTTTAGTTTACTACAGTGCGTTTCTTCGCCGTATTCTTCTAAATTTATAATTAAAAAAAAACATTTTATTTTACATTAGGAAACATGACTTTGGCACAAGAACGACATTTATATCGTTATTCGTTTCCGAGATGTTTTCAATCCTCAGGGGGTGTGGGGGTGGGGGGTCGAACGACGCATATTTCAATGTAAGAAGAACCATTTTGACATTTAGTATTATGTAATTAAAGGTAAAACATAAGTTTCAAATTTTAATCACCTTTCGACGAATTTTGGGCCCGATGCGCTTCCACTATTTGGTGTAAAATTCACTTTTGCCAAGACGTGCTCTTTTTATTTAATTACTTGAATTGAAAAATATGTATTCTTAAAAGCCAACTTCCTTGACAGAGCGAAAATATTAGATCCAATGAAACCAAGAAGAGAAATGATCTCTTAACATATTGCGCTGTTTTATGGTATTTAATAAATACACGTCACATAAAGGAAGAAAATATCACTTTTTTATGTAATAACACATTATTTTTGTACTTTTTTTTATTACGTTATACATTGGCATTCCTAAAGATAATGACACTATTAACAATCGTAAAATGCGGGTTTGCATCTCAGGATAAAAAAGGATATTTTGCAAATATTATTATGATTTTTTTTTGTACCGGGGGTGTACAATTGAAAATGAACATCACCCGTATCTTATAAATAGCAGGAAAAGCTGAACATTCCCGGACGACTGTAAAGATTGTATGTCGAGGCGCAAGCCGAGACTGACAATACGGAGTCCCGGAATGTGGCTTTTTCTACGAGGTATACATACTATTTTCATGAAATAAATATTATTATCTTTGTTCACAAATACAGGATGCCATTAAATATTTTTGTTGTAACTATGGAAACACAGTAATATTGAATTGTCAAGCTTAACACATTTTAGTTTTTCTACTCCCACATGGAATTTTGCTGTTTACACTTAAGTGGCGGGTAAAGTAGGCTATTCCAGTTAACTGTGCGCAAAATTTTATAACAATCCTAGATAGGTAATGAATTTGACCAATCACAGAAGTCAATTACAAAGAAGCCATTGTTGTTCTTAAAAGTACTGACCAATCACAGTATATTATTTTTACTGAGGCTCCGCCTTCTTTTTCAAGACACTAAATTATATAATTTAAATGCATATGGTACAATTTGTTATTAATTTGTTCAATATAATAAAATCTAGACGCATTTATAATAGATTTATCAATAATGCAACTTGCTGAATGTGCATAGAAAATTAATTTCATGTAGCATCATTTATCAGTTGGGTTTCCCATAATTAGTCTAACGCTTCGATAGTCGAGAGGTAGAGCGTTTGACTATGAAACCAATAGTCGTGAGTTCGAACCCAGCAACCTGAAAACTTTATTTTACATTTTTTACCATAAGGTTTGTAAGTTTGGTCGTAGAAAAAATATACTGTTCAACTCGAGTGGATTGTCCATATTGCCCTCGGAAGTTTGAGCACTCCGCGTACGGCGTCGTGCAATGGGAGTAAATTACTATGAAACCCAAATTCATTTTTCCACTTGATATGACAATATAGAAACATTTTAAGAAGTATCTTTTTATGGCCAACTTTACATCTGATTAATTTTTGTCTTTAATTTTTTTTTAAACTAAAACAAGGGCTGTTTGCAGGGATCATTTAAGTTTTCAAAACTACTTAATCTGGTATGGTAACTTTTAAGCTGATTGGTATGCGGGTACGTGATTTAACGATAAAAATGGAGTTTTAACGGCTCGATGGGGAACTCTTAAACTACTTCAATAATGTACCTCTAAAGTCTAAAGCCCTAAAGTTCAAGGTTAGCATTAAAATATATCCAGAGACGTTCTAAGTACATATCAACGTATTTTTATTTCCCCAAATATTATCAAATCGAACCCACCTACGTCTCTACTTCTTATTCAAAACAATGAAGAGATTACGAAAGAAAGCACTTAAATACCTAAAGAGTCGATGGCCAAAGTTAACTCCATTTTTAGTGGCGTGTTCGATGCAGTACGTTTCTTCTGTCGGTCCATAAATTTCGTTTCCAATTTTTTCGTCGAAAAGGCGGAAAACGCCTTTAGAATCTAAATGAAACTCCCAGTCGAGCGGTTGCAAATAAATCTTGCCTGTGTAGCCGTGAATTATACCGAAATCGTCTGAAAATTAATAACGGAGTTTATAATCTGATAAAACAAAATACTTTTTTTAATTTACAGACAGGGTGTGCCGAAGAGTGCTACAAAGTAAAATAACTAATTACCCTCTTGTGGTTGAAACTGCAATGCAGAATCTACACTACCAATTTAATATTTATATTAAGAGGATTTCGTAGCGACCAGCATTTACAGTTCTAATGATGTTTGGTCTACGGAAACCAGCAGTCAGCCGCCGTGTCTCGTGTCTCCAAGAGTAGGGCTAGTCACTGAGGTTAGAAAGACAGAGCGTTACTGGGCGACTGAGATGGAATTTAATTAACCTTAGAAATGTAAATACTAAAAATTGAACTTTTGGTTTAAAAAAAACGTTATTGTTACAGAATATTTGGTGGGAATACAGGGTAAGTCAACGATAGAGTAAAGTTGATTTTCTCCTTTATCTTAAGAATTAAGAAAAAGTTGTAGAGACCATTGAGGTGCACATTTTAAAATTATGCTTATAATAAAATTATTCATTAGATAATAATAAAACTAAAGAAACATCATAAATGTAATTTGTAGACTCGAATAAGCTAAAAAAAATGTAGTCAAGACCAGTCTAGTATGTCGTGGAAAACAATATTAGACCATTATGTCAAATGGTATTAAATAGTAATTACGAAGAATGAAATGTTTTCCACGGCATATTTCACATAAGTTCCTATGGTACGGGTCTAGAAATTACATGTATGATATTTTTGTTAATTTCCACTATTGCCTTAAAAATTATTATTAACTTGATATGTTGTTAGAAAGGAAATTAAATGTACAATTTTATTATAATAAAACCAAGGTGGATTGGTATTTGAAACATTCGAGAAATTCCGTTTGGTTTTTTTGACAGGTTGTAAATATAATAGCCCTAATGGACACATTTTTCTCAAGCAAGTAGATTTTATATTATAAAGCATGTTGAAATGCACCATTTCAACATTTCCATGGCCTACTCTTTATCACTTACCTTGTTTTAACAAAGTTATAGACATTTTAGAAAAAGAAAATTGACCTAGGCGGCAATTTTTAAAAAAATGTTTGATATATCATTAAAAAAGAATATTCTGTAGAATTTAAATACCTATAGAATGAAAATATGGGGTTTCCATTTAAAATTTAAAAGTTGACTTCACTTCCGGTTAAACCGGAAGAATGGTAATTTACACACTTATTAACTCCTCAAATTTTTAATCTTTACTCTTAAAATTACGGAGAACATTTTCTTGTGTCGCCCGGTATATTATATATAATCTATTTCAGAAAGGTGTAGAGTGTAGAGTAATAAAAGCTCATTAGGTATGCAAAAGGGACTATAGAGTGACCCAACGAATATTTAAGCCACTTTCAAAATTTGGCATTGATGTCATTGCAAAATTCTATATTTTCATCAAGTGCACCCGGGTTTGGGTCAATTTACGGCTTTTGCCCATTGTTATCCTTTCACAAACATTAAAAATTTTGTTACAAAGGCGTGCATTATGTACATAATATTAGGTACACCTATTTTTTATTAAACATAAAAAAATACAAAAATATATTATACAGAAATTAATTTATAAAAAATCTTAATATTCTTCGTGAACTGAGGAACTGTCATCTTCTCTTGACGTTATAATTAACGGGTCGACGGTCCGATCGATCAGGTGGTCAAGGTCCCACATTATCTCCTCTTCTTTAATGACATGATAGACTATGGACTGCTTTTCGCCAGTTCTTTGGTGTCACTTCCTTAATAGCTTGATCAAACAGTAGCTTAACGTCTTTTATTTTAAATATCGTGTTGTGTCTTGCTACAAATCCTTTCCTTGGCATATTTCATAAAACAATGTTTGTGTAAATTTGCTAAAGCTAATAGTTCCTTTTTTATCAAATTATCTTTTTTTTTTCTTTGGTTAGTTATCATAAATAATTTAATGCACAAAATTTACCTGCGTCTATGGCCGACACCGAAATTGAGCCGAACTGGACGGAATTTCCTACTTTATTACTTTACACCTTTCTGAAACAGACTATAATTAATTAGTCCAATATAGGTAACTACTTCCTTACCTTTTTGATCAATATATTCAGAAAAATTCAGGTTAATTCCATAACTAAATGTAGGCTGACAACGTGCGCCACTGACAAAACTATATCCATCAGGACAACATTTATGTATACACGTAGTGGCTTTGCAAATCTCAAAATCATTTGTACAAACCCTTATTACTTCAAGGGCATCTTGCGTTTTGTCTATGCAATAGTCTTCGGTTTTTACGTTTATTAGGTCTGCTTTTTGAAGACTTTGTGTCTTATAATCTAGGATTATTTTACATTTGGGTAAGCCAATTCGAATGAACCTAAAACTTAATTAATTAATTTTGAAGAAGTAGTCCATTCTTAAAGTGGAGTTAATTTATAGAAATAAAATAAAAAACATAAAGTCTTTCTCCACTGGTTTATTAAAAATAAAGTTAGAAGGTGGTAGATATTCTACATGTTTCGGGTGTAGCAACACCCATCATCAGGAACAAAATATAAAGAGAAAAATTCATAGAAAGGAACAGACGTAAATGGTGAGTGATAATGAACCTCGATGGAGCTCTCATCGAGCCATGGAAGATTAAATGTTGAGAAATGGGATAGTGATTAGAAGAAAATTGACATATTTAAGTCTTAACACTGACCATGGGCAACAGGTAACAGTGGTAAGAAGGGGCCCGTTTGGGCAAAGAGAAAAAAAATTAAGAAATGTAAAAAAAGTGGAGACTCACAGGTCAAGAACCCTCATCCTGGGAACCGTGGAGAGAAATTAAATTTTTAAATTAAATTAACAAATTTTCTTTCTCTCCACGGTTCCCAGGATGAGGGTTCTTGACCTGTGAGTCTCCACTTTTTTTACATTTCTTAATTTTTTTCTCTTTGCCCAAACGGGCCTCTTCTTACCACTGTTACCTGTTGCCCATGGTCAGTGTTAAGACTTAAATATGTCAATTTTCTTCTAATCACTATCCCAATTCTCAACATTTAATCTTCCATGGCTCGATGAGAGCTCCATCGAGGTTCATTATCACTCACCATTTACGTCTGTTCCTTTCTATGAATTTTTCTCTTTATATTTTGTTCCTGATGATGGGTGTTGCTACACCCGAAACATGTAGAATATCTACCACCTTCTAACTTTATTTTTAATAAACCAGTGGAGAAAGACTTTTTTTTTTTTATTTTATTTCTATTAATTAATTAAATTATTTTTTGGGGGTTTTTGGTCTCTTTTTAAATAAAGATCCAGTGGCGTGCAATGCTGTTTTAACCAGGGTAGGCAAAAATTGTATTTAAGACAAAAATTTACCTTCCGTAGCATTTAAGCATCTAAATTTCAAATTATGTCACAAAATGTCTTGTTTTTGAGTTTGTGAAAAGAAGACTGGCAGAAGAAGAATAAAAGAACATTATTTGTAAATTACTTTAACACGGCGCCAGCGGTCTTAAAGTAAAAATTCTTTTAAAATATCGTCATAAAAATTGATTTTGCTTTTTACAGGTCGCTCTCCAGAGAGATTATTGTTAATTCACTTAAGCGTGTCTCTCCCTGTGTATGTCGTAAATAGGTATGAATTCTTTTTAATCCAGAAAAGGGTCGTACTGCAGATGCGCTGCTCGCCGGAATAGTAACAATTAACGCCTCCATATTTTTTTTTTTTTCGAGTACCGTCGGCGCAAAGTCTAGCAAAAGGGCGAAACACTAATTATAATCTAAAAATCATCATCCACCTGAATGAAACAATGTTACCAAAAGCGAAGTCAATTATTATGTGAATAATGATGATAAGCTTACTGATTATTAAATATTCTGAAAAATTATTTGAATTGTAACAAAAGTCCTTGTTATTTTACGATACCTTATCTGTTATCCCTTTGAAAATATCCTAACTAAACCAATTAAGAATAAAACTTATAGAGGCGTGTTTCATATTATATATTGAGAAAGCGAGGTATTTTCCAAACTACGGTAAAACTGGAAGATTGGCACCAATGCACTTACCAAACGCGTGCTTTCTTGGCGCGAGCTGATAGATGAAGGAAGGTCGAAGGTTGCGACGGGTTTATTTGTTACATCTCTTTCTACCCTACTGCCTACCGGCTCTCTCGCTGGCTTCCACTCGTACAAAAGCAGTTATTTTGGATAAGACGCTAATGTACAGCGATGTACGCTAATCTTTGCTTTTAGAACGGTCTTAAGGAATGCTTATACTGGGATCTAGTTTACGATAAAAAGCAAAGAATGCGTTCGTGGAAATGATTTAGGATTAATGTGTTTGCCAATATTGCATAGTATGCACGCTGATCCTATTTATGTTTCGGTTTATTATTAAATCATTTTTATAACTACAAAGTTATATAAGGTATTAACAAAAGTTATATAGGCCTTATAACAATATTATGTAACAACATTTTAACCGTTTACTATGACAGTATATTTTTTTCGATATAAGTTTACATAAACTGCAAAGGCATAAATGTGAGCAGGAACCGATTGGAGCATTTTCTATGATCCTGAATTTAGTGGTTACAAAATATTGTCGGCAAATCGACTTTTGTGTTATAAGTATATAATATATACCTGTTGCGGAACCAACAAAACCGAGTTCTAAGGAAACGTCCTATTTATTATTTTATTTATCTTTAATAAAGTTTTCCTACGTCATAATAAAATTTCTTTGACGTCAATTTTTCCGCTTTAATAAAATTGTTTGTTTCGAAAAACTTTTAAAATAATTGGTCCTCATTATCAGACCTCTACCGGCGGGCCTTTGTATATTTATTTATTTCGAAAGTGTTAAGAGGTTTAAAAATACAGTGAACTTACAAGCGCGTATCCAGGGAGGGGATCATATGTCATGGCCTCCCCCCCCCCCCCTTAACAGAGAAACACAACAAAAGTAACTGTTCTGAAAGAGTCTACTCACGTTCAGTCGGCCAGCCAGCGGACTTCAATCCGTGGATTAGACTGTCCATCCGCCTGCCGGCAATTATCGATAGTCATAACTTCAGTTTTCTTCACCCATAATGGCCGGCAGTTCTGGGCCGAGTTCAATTGCTGCCTTAATTTCACTATACACGCATAGTTTTTTTATAGTCAGTTCAAACATGTCACAAGAAGAAAGCGCAGCGGCAATTGTTATTATTTTACACGAGCAGAGAAAAAGGAAAGAAAACAATTTGGATGAAAGAGTGGTTCAAGAGACGTAGTACTTTTTCCAACATGGAACCTATATGAGAACTCAGACAATCGAGTGCAAGTAATTTAAAAAACTTTCTCCACGACCATTACTGAATGCAATAATTCCAAAATCATTTTTGATAATAGAATGTAAAAATTGTCGCTCTTGAGTTGGAATATTTATTCTGAAACACTTGCTTCTTATGCGTTTTGCGTGTATTTTCATTCCATAATAAGATACGGAATGAATATTCTGTAATTGAACCAAACGACATATTTTGCCATGAATTTCGAAACTGTTAATGTCAGCAGACGCATTTTAGTGCAAGTCAAAATATGAGTGAAAAATCGGATGAATCAGATATGGAACTGGATAATACTCCACCTGAAATTACAAATATTGCGAATAGTATTTTTGGTCGTGGAGAAAATATAATCTGCTACTCGGTTAGAATGAAACTTCGATACTCGTGGTTCCTCACGCTCGCGTTCGGAATCTTCCACTCAGATCAAATTTTTATTCCAACCACGTTACAAAATCTACTATTCTTAGGGTGAATATTGTTTCAATTATTTATTAAATTCTGCTTCTTTTTAATATTTTAACCTTTTTAAGTTGCTTTCCTAATGCACTTCTCATATTATGTGACTTATATTCCACAGATTATAGGTAGGTACCGGGTAATTCATTAAGGGTGACGAGCGGCCATATCTTGAAAACTACTGGGCATAAAAATTTAGAAAAATAAAAATTATAACTAAAGTGGCTATGAGAAAATCCTGGAAATAATTTTTAAGTTCCGCATTTTGCCGCAAGAGGGCGTAATTGAAAAGTAAATTATAAAAGTTTACATATCTCAGAAAATTTCACATTAAGGTACATCTTTGATAATACCATAAAAAGCTTGGACAATTATGCACCATTTTGGTCTTATGCTCATTGGAGTACCGACTTTAATAAGAGGGGGAAGCTGTTGAAAGTGTAATCAGTTAAATCGCTGTAACTTATAAACGACTTATCCGATTTTAGCAAACTAAAGACTGTTTGGAAGAGATATGTATGCAGTTTCATCAATCGTATTTAGTTGTCCATAATAGTTCTCAAAAAAAATGCTAGAGGGCGCAATTTGGAATAATAACACATTTTTTGATTTTACTCCGAAAAAATAAACCATTCGGTATAATTATGATACCATAATCGAAAAGTAGATGAAATTTGCTAGAAAAAATATTTAAACCGCAGCTCGATATCTCCGTTCGTTTCAGCGTTATCGCGAATAGAATAATTTTTAAAATTTTAAATAAAGAATATTTTTTAGAAAAAAAGTGTGACGCAACTGATATTTTTCCATGTGGATATTATTTCTAATTAGTCAGGTCAATTCTGCATAAAAATGGTCTCTTGCATTTTTCTCCTCAGGCACACGGTTCTTAATTGAAATTATTAAATTAAATTGGACGGGCGGGGTGGTCATTTCCTACAATTTTTATAAAACTAAATTTTTCATTATCAGTGTTAATAAAGATAATAAATAGTAGAGCTAATTTAATTTAATTATTTTAATAAAGAACGGTGTGCCTGAAGAGAAAAACGCAAGAGACCATTTTTATGCAGAATTGACCAGGCTAATCCGAAATAATATCCACATGGAAAAATATCAGTGGCGTCCCACTTTTTTTCTAAAAAATATTCTTTATTTCAAATTTTAAAAATTATTCTATTCGCGATAACGCTGAAACGAACGGAGATATCAAGCTGCAGTTTTAATATTTTTTATAGCAAATTTCATCTACTTTTCGATTATGGTATCATAATTATACCGTATGATTTATTTTTTCGGAGTAAAATAAAAAAATGTGTTATTATTACAAATTGCGCCCTCTAGCATTTTTTTTGAGAACTATTATTGACAACTAAATACGATTGGTAAAACTGCATACATATCTCTTCCAAACAGTCTTTAGTTTGCTAAAATCGGATAAGTCGTTTATAAGTTACAGCGATTTACCTGATTACACTTTTAACCCCCTCTTATTAAATTAATTAAACTTTTATAATTTACTTTTCAATTACGCCCTCTTGCGGCAAAATGCGGAACTTAAAAATTATTTCCAGGATTTTCTCATGACCACTTTAGTTATAATTTTTTTATCCCTGAATTTCTATGCCCAGTAGTTTCCGAGATATAGCCGCTCGTCACCCTTAATGAATCACCCGGTACAGTAGCTTCTATCTACTGTTTTATACGGTAAAAGTAATTCTTTATAAGCCTTCGTTCCCATAACCTCTGTTGGCATACAAAGCCCATTATTTTCCACATAGATATTTTGCAAACCAAAAAAATCCCTCTAGACGCTATTTCAAACGTGATTTTCTCGGAATCCACACGAACAATTTTGTCAAACACTGTTTCATATTCAGCGGCAATAATAATTATTTCCAGCGAATCGAAAATCCCGTTTCAGGTATTCGCCAGTGCAAAGATTTTAGCCCCTTTAAAAAATCGATTAGCGGGATTGTGTTGGTTTGCAAAATGTCACCAATAAAATCTTTGATATTTTAACCCTTTTTAAGTTCTTTCAGCCATTTTCAATAACAACATTTTCGTCTGATGTAAAAATAGTCCTGCAGTCCAATGCCGGCCGTCAAATGACTACAACTACACATGTTCTGTTTTAACAACTGACAATCGCCCCGTCGGTTAACTGTTTGTGTATAGCGAAATCGGCCGGCCGGCCATTATCTCTGCGGCAAATTCCGGCCGGCCGACTGAACGTAGTAGTAGTAGGCTACTTAACTCGTCAACTTTGTCACCAGTCGATCAGGGTATTAGTTTTCGTGTCATTCATCGCATTCAATATCATCATATATTTTTTTATTGATTGAATTTAAAAATAAATAACTTTATATAAAAATATTTTTTAGCAATTACTTTATTATATTATTTATTAATATTAAGAATTAAAGGTAGTGGGGCTTTCGCCATTTTTTTTTCTTGATCAATATTTCGTATCCTTTTCATATAGCGATCAAATAGCCATCTTAGGGTAGCAATTACCTTTTAAGTTAAAACCATTTTGTTTAAGGAGTTAATAAAAACAAAAAACGAAATTTTGTGAAATCGGTCCATATTTCTCTTTCGATTTTTATTTCTTTATAAATTAAAAAATTTTAACTTTAAATGATCGATAAACATGATTGATATTTAGCCAATTTAAAAAAAAAAACGAAAAAGGAACGCCATGTTGATCAAAAAACGAGATGGTGAATGTGTCGCTATTATATTTACTCTTAAAATTATCCTCAAACTCGACGATATTGAGCGGCAATATTATAAAGTGAGAATGAATACTATGAATATGGGAGTCTGAAAAAGGCCGTGAGTCCAGTGGCGCAACCAAGAGGACGCACGGCTTGGATTATCTAAATTTAAATATTTAATAAGAAAATGTGCACGAAATCAATATAAGTATTAGTTTGACTTTTGGTACAACTTATCTGTGACGCGCTCACCACGCCAAAATTAATGATTTTATAAGGAACAACTTACTTTTGGCTCAGATTACGAAGCGGTATTTGTCGGAAACGCCTAGTTTTTAAAATTTTCCTTGTCCTGTTATACAGGGTTAGTCAACGATCATAGGCGTAGTTAGGGGGGTACTTGAGGGTGCAAAGCACCCCCAAAATCTAAATTAGCACCCCAAAAAAAAATTACATTTACAATTTATAGGCCATAGGCTAGTTTTAGAACTAAGCTATTTTTACTTCAGCACCCCCAGTGTTGACCGTCTAACTACGCCTATGTCAACGATAGAGTAAAGTTTCTTGTCGCCTTTATCTTAAGAATTAGATAAAAATTCAACAAACAAAAGTTGTAGAGACCATTGGAGTGCATATGGTAGTATTGGGGGTGTATACGGGGTGGCCCAAAAAAACGAACCGTTCCAATGTTACAGCCTCTCAAAGTCTGAAAATGCCATATTTTAACTCATAAAATAATGCAATTTATAGGGTGTTTTATTAAAAAAAAACAAGTTATATGCGCCACGTTTTTTTGGGCCACCCCGCATACTCCAGCATAATTTTAAAATGTGCACCTCAAAGGTCTCTACAACTTTTGTATTTCGAATTATAATCTAAATCTTAATATATAGGAATAAATGAACTATACCCCATCGTTGACTCACCCTGTATATAAAGATTAAGGTTTCGGAGGCATATCGTCTTAGTTATTGGTTTGTGATGCACTTTTAAAGACAAGCGAGTAAAAATAATGTAGTATTTTTCTATTATATCCTTTATATACTATTTCGCTTCCCCTTTTTTAGAGCTATTTTAAATCAACAAAAATATAACCAAATGCAATAAAATATGTTTACAACAAAAACAAATGACAACCATCAGTCGCTCTTTTATTAATCATTAAGATAAAAATAAAGTAAATATTTTATAAAATAGTAGAATTTAGTGTCCGTTAAAATATATAAACAAAAGAAGCTTAGCGACAAGCGGACAGAGTAGTGCGTCTATCTTTTGCATTAAAGTACTGTACTGTACTGGGGGTCGCTTACGGGTTATGACTTTCTGATGAGTTCTAACAAGAACGAAACAGCCTGTCATTGTCTACCTGTGCCCCAGGGATTCCATTACCTTTGGAGTCCCTGTGTACTTTAATGCAAAAGATAGGCGCACTACTCTGTCCGCTTGCCGCTAAGCTTCTTTTGTAAATATTTTATTTGAAAAAAAAAACAAAAAAAGAACCAGATTGCTTCATTATGAATCCAAAACTTAACCTTTATACAAAACTGCTCTTTTTAAAGGAATATTTCAAAACCTAAGCAATTGCAACAAATACGGCTCTCAGATGCGTAATCTACGCTCAAAAAAAAAAACATAATTTCTGAAAAATATCATCAATTTTGGCGTGGTGAGCATATAAAAGATATTTACCTAATTTTTAAACAAGTGCGAAAATTTTGGATTAAAAAAAACATTCAAATTTTTCACAAATGTAAAAAATGTTTTTCTTTTTTAAAATTGAAGAGCCAGCTAGGAATATCAAAAAAAAAGTAAAAAAAAAGGAATTAGCAAAACCAAATTTAATCCAACTATGGGCTAGTTAGGGAGGAAGAGATAACAATAGCAAATTTTTAACGAACTTTGGGCATAACCCCAAAGATTTTTCGCCTGCGGCGCTTTTCTGCCTTCCTAATTACAAAATCATGAATTATTTTAATATATTTTTTAATGATAAGTATCACCTAAGTACATAATTATACATATATTATAACATCAATTAGTTTTAGAAAAATTATTTCAACTCAGTCTTAACTAATGCAACAGTCGACCAAATTATGAACAATATTTTAAATTCTATTTTTACGTTTATTTTATGAAAAAATTAGTTTTTAATTAAATTACTGTCTTTGCCAAAATCATTACATTTTACTACAAATTAAAATCATGTAAGTATATTTTTAATTTTGAAAACATGATTGGTAGTACATCAAAAAAAAAAGGTTTTTTGGGTGTGACATCCAAAAAAATTCTTGATTGTACGTAAAGAAAAACGTTTTGTAAAAATGACCTCCACCAAATCGAGGTTCTGGATCCGCACCTGTGATCTCGACTAAACGAAATACAGTTTAAATATGCTTACCCAGGTTTGTCCCTTTGATGGAATTCATCTGCCTCGCATGAATGAAACCGTGTATTGTAAACATATCCCAATGGACAACATTTTTGATAAAAGTTGGACGAGAGAGAAAAAACTTTTGTAAACTCGTCATATACTTTTTCGAATACGAAAATCTCTTCATGGAAAACTTCCACACAAAAAAGTTCACTGATATTTACCGATAAATCATTATTTATAATCTTTACGTGACTACTGCTGTTACCACCACACAAATAAGTTAAATTTTCATATTTCATACTTTGTTCCCCTTGACAACATTTTGAAAAATTATTTTCCGCTAATTGGCATTTTGCGTATTCAAATAATATTACCATCAAAAATATCTGTGTAATTTTTTTCATCGCACTTAAAATTTTTGATTAACGTGTTAGAAACTCAAAAGCAAATGTGTAACTGTTTACAAAAGAAATATTTTCGTGGCCTGCTAAGATAAAGGGGAATTAATATAAATATTAGGCGGGGCTTATTTTAGAATTATGTACGAAACTATATATGTATATACAATAATAAGCATTGATTGTTTTATAGCACATAGACAGAATATTTGATAAATCGTCATCATCAGAATTAAGATTAAGTAATCCAATTTTTTTAAATTAAAAATATTTTTTTTTATTAAAAATTGTATTTTCTCCGTGGCAGAATTTTTGTATATCATAATATGAAGCTTTCTGTATTCAGTAGTTTTACCAATAAATAATTTCTCCGAAAATCGATAGGAAATATTGACGTTTTTGATAATATTTTTAAAAGAAAAAGTCAATATTTCCTTACACTTAGCCGTTGCTAGGCAACGGTAAATAACCGTTAGGAAATATTTATTATTGTACTGTAAGGAATAGTAGATTCTGTAACGAGGTTGGAATGAAAATTTGATCCGAGTGGAAGAACCACGAGTATCGAATTTTCATTCTAACCGAGTAGCAGACTATATTTTCTCCACGACCAAAAATACTATTCGCAATATTTGTAATTTCAGGTGGAGTATTATCCAGTTCCATATCTGATTCATCCGATTTTTCATTCATATTTTGACTTGCACTAAAATTTGTCTGCTGACATTGACAGTTTCGAAATTCATGGCAACCTATGTCGTTTAGATCAATTACAGAATATTCATTCCGTAACTTGTTATGGAATAAAAACACACGCAAAACGCATAAGAAGCAAGTGTTTCAGAATAAATATTCCAATTCCGGAGCGAGAATTTTTACATGCTATTATCAAAAATGATTTTGGAATTATTGCATTCAGTAATGGTCGTGGAGAAATATTATTTCTGCACGGCTATTTGTAAACTAAAATGTGTTAAGCTTGACAGTTCAATATTACTGTGTTTCCATAGTAACAACACAACTATTTAATGACATCCTTTATTTGTGAACAAAGTTAATAATATTTATTTCAAAATTTTAACAAGTTGCTTGTAATAAGTTATGTCCTCTTTATAATTTTCGATTTAAGGAAAAAAAAATATTGTATGCCTCGTAAAAAAAGCTACATTCCCGGACTCCGTATTGCCAGTCTCGGCTTGCGCCTCGACATACAATCTTTACGGTCGTCCGGGAATGTTCAGCTTTCCTACTAGGTCTAGGTATACAATATATTATTACCGGGATGTTACTACAAAGACATGTTTGTTTCTATTAAAATACACAGTACGCACTGGCCCAAATATGGGTGCCCGCCCAAAAATTGAGTGATTCGGTTTTGTAATGGAATTTTTCTTGGGGGAAGGGGGTTTTGACTATGAAATTTTTGATGAGAAAGGAGTGGTATTATAGAAGGATGTAGTAATGTAATAAGAGATAAAGATAACGATGATGACTTTTTTTTAGACGTCAGTTAGGACAAGGGGGGAGTTTTGTTTACTCCGCTTATGGCGTTATAGAGCGTAGGGACATTTTTGATCACCCTCATCATCGGGCGCACTTGTGCCCACCTCTACCAAAGATCCTGGGGCCGCCACTGTCTTAAAATTTAAGCTTTTAGTTTTTTATAAAACAAGACTGGCTCTTGACTATATGCCACTAAACTACATATGTTTATTTTTACATAACAATTAAACTGAAAAATGATGGAGCGTTTCAAAATATTCATTGTCATTAATTAATTATGATATTAAATATGCATATTGGGATTTTCCTGTGCATTTTAAAATATGGATATTTGTTAAAAAAATTCGGGAGGTTTACGGCAATATTAATGGAATCTTTATTTATTTATTTTTATGATATAAAAAGTACTAACAATGACTAATGTTAATTAATAAAACACTATACCGTAAAACGGGGTTACTTTGCACTCAGTACGGTAACTTTGTACCAACGCTGTAAAATACCTATTATTTTTAGTAGCACAATGCTTCATCTTAATTTGAGGCCCTTACTAATGTCATCTGCAGAGAAAGAACACTGCAATATATCATCTCAAGAGGTTAGACACTCCCGCATTTCTACTTTTGTCAATCATTTCCCGCCATAATATAACCTCTAAATTGTCACTGTGCAAAATCTTCTTGCCGAGAAAGCCTAAGCTGATAAATATTGGTAAGCACCTACCCGTTCAATCGCATGTACAATTATTAGTTTAGAGATGCAGGTAATAAAATAGGTCAATAAAATACATATTTAAGTTTTTCTATTTTTTTTTTGTTTACAAATTTGGGAATACTTTGCACCGTACAACTGGTGCAAAGAATCCCCACTTTCTTACGAAATTGGGGATACTTTGCACAATATCTGAAATGGTGCAAAGTATGACTCGTATGCGGTTACTTTGCTTTATTAGTAGATAAAACGATAAAACTAGTTTAAAACTAAGTGGAGCAAAGTATACCCTTTCCGTGGTATACTTTACACCAGGATTTAAGTCGTTTTTTATCCCAATCTTGCAATGAATCAACTTAAAAATGTAATGAGACTTAGTTAATGAGCTTAATGATATCCAGCGAAAATCATAAAGAAGTTATATTAGTACCTATTAGGATATTTTTATCTTTCAATAAAAAAAATTGTGCAAAAAGTGATGCAAAGTAACCTCGTTTTACGGTACGGAGTATTTCCACTTTTTAATTAGTACATTGTACAACATATAATTTGCTATACCTACTATAGCTTCGTCTGGTACCGTATTACTAATATAAAAAAGAAAAATTTACAGGGTGGGAATTTTCAATGTAAAGCTGGTTATAACGGCGCTGGGAATAAGCTTTCTTTAAAATCCAAAAATATGTCTCCAAAGATTTTTAATGGACCTCACTTTTGTCATATAAACAAAAAAATTGGACCCCAATGAGGGGGCGCAGCACTAACCAACTTTTTTTTAAAGTAGCGGATACCCCCCCCCCCCTTGTGGCACCTTTTTGGAAAGCTTATCGAAAAAGGAATTTATACATATATGTTTTGTTTACATCTGTCAAACCATAAATAGGGAAATTTAATAAGAACTAATTTAAAGAACAATTACAATAACAATATACTGTAATGTCACTTTTTTAGCATACCAATTGTTAAAATTAGGGGGTAATAAGATACGAGAGGTTTCTCGCCAAGGGATCTCTGAACGTACTTTTGCATATCCGATACGCAGGCCTTCCAATGGATTATATACAGGGTGTTTCCAGAACGACGCTCACCAGGATCTCGTGAATAATACAGCAAAAGTTAAATTGGAGCAAAATTGCACAATTTGACGATAACTAATAAGCCGTCGACAAATTTGTAAAATACGAGTACTTCCGAAAATAACAGAAATTCTCGTTTTCGTTTTTATTTTTTCCAGCTCTATTAAAGAGATGACTGAGTTAATTTTACATTTTCATTGCCACTTTTTAGTTTCCACAACTTTTTGTTATCAGAAGTAAATTATGATATTTCCTCTTTCGATAATGGTAGGTTTTTTTAAAAAGGACTTGTATTTTATCACAGTCTCGTAGACCATGTATCTAATAAAATAATAATGCAATACTATTTTAACGAGATACCAACGTTTCGACCTCAAGAATAACACCTTCAATCTTTATCTTCATAAGCATTAGGAGATACATCGAATATTACATAGTGGCAAAGTTGCACAATTTTGAGTTGACTAACATAACCTTTAGAAATTTTAAAATTTTCAGGTAGGTACTTAATACCCTTACAAGCCATTAAAAAATACCTTTACAAAAGACCTGATGATAGCAAACAGAAGACGAAACGTTGGACCCAAAATGTCATTACAAATCAATGTAATCAATTTATAAAATATAATTATGTCAATTCTAACATATCAAATTGTAACAACTATAAAAAAAATCTAAAAAAGTGTATTCTTTATTTTTTAAATAATTTGTATCCAGAAAGATCAAATTGGAAACGTTTTGGCTAAATTTAAATTTTTTAATAGGCCTCCTATTAATTTTTTTAAAGTTCTAATAAATATAAATTTAAAAAATTAAAATAAAATAAAAAGCAATCTAAGTTTCACGTTAAAATGGGTAGCTGCTGAAAAGAATATTTTACCAATTTTTTTTTAAATACCTGTTTTAAAAATTCAATTCAAATAAAAAAAAAAGGTAAGCTTCCCTACTACTAGATTTGAAATACGTACTTTTAGGTTGATGATGCTCTATAAAATGTTTGGCAAATATGGCGTTATTGTGTCTGTAATTAAATTAACTGAAACAGTTAAGCGGCGTTGCAAACAAAGTTTTCTTTTTAAATTGACATAGCTTTATCCTTTCGCTGGAAATCGAACCCAGAAGCTCTCGATTGTATGTCAAGCGCGCTACCAATTACGCTATGAAAGCTCTGAGATTCTCTCAACGAACTTCGGCCATATAACTTATTTAATTTTAATAGGAAGAAAGTTTTTAGCGGCAGGCGGACAAAGTAGTGCATCTATCTTTTGCATTAAAGTACACAGGTAGACAATGACAAGCTGGTTCGTCCTTGTTAGGACTCATCAGAGAGCCAAACCCCATAAGCATCTCCCAGCCCAATAAACATTTTCCGTAACGCCAAGTTATTTAATGGTTATATAAAGGTAATAGAGGTATATAAGAAGGTTTCGGAGTTTTATAATCTCTGCCTTTTGGTAACCTATTGTTATAACGGCTATATAAAATCACTATAACCTACAAGTATAAAAGAAGGTAACGTAACTGTTTCCATCACCATTTTATAAAACTTGTAGTAATCGTTACCAATGGTTTTATAAACAGGTTATATAGGGTTTGCCGTAGCCTTATTATAAAACTTAAATACTTTTAGTAATGTAGAAGTACTATTAATTACCATAATAAAAACTGGAAAATGGTAGTGTTGGATATGGTATAATATAAAACTCTTGGTGATATATCAGTGACGACCGCTTCTTTTATACAACTTCGCAAACACTATAAGTAACACAAATTACCCCAATAGGCCCAATAAACCTTCTTGTTTATAAAATGGCCGTCTGTCATGTTTGAACGCAAACACGTAAGGTTTTTGGTACTATTTCTCGTATTTCACAATGAATAATTGGAAAAAAATAAAACACAGCACTTCATTTCGCCGTAAAGTTTCGAAAAACTTTAAGCAAATTTTAAATTCTGTGACATCAGACTCCTTGACCAGGATTATTAGGGGTCATAACCTAAAAATTCGTTCGCAGTGTCAAGTTAAAAAAATAATTTCTACTGCAGATGCAAGTCCATGTAATGTATTGGAAGATGTTCCAACTAAACCGTATGTGGAAGAAAATGCTGAGACCACAGACGAAGACACCGAATACAATAACAAATGGCTGATTGAACTTGACGATGACAATTCTGTAATTTACGAAGAGACATTATTATACCAAAAAAATGACCGCTTAAGAAATGAACTGAGAAAATGGGCTTGCGATTTTAATATAACACAACGAAGTTTAAAACAATTAATAGGAATTATTAATCATCGTTTACCAAATATATTGCCTGTAGATCTGAGAACATTGTTGGGAACTCCAATTACAATATATCGGGCGAATCATGTAATGACAATTCCTTCGACCGTTGTCAATAATTTTACTGTTATAATAATTTTATTTTCATTTTTCATAAATATCTTTGATTTGGAGTATTTTTATTAGCAGTTTAAACCGTTACGTACGACTAATAAACACAGGCAATTTTTCTGATACGAGAATAACGAAGGTTGCCTATCTAAAAGATACTGTTAAATTACTTTAAGTAACATAATGGTGTTAAATTTATAAAATGTTACTACTCGTTATATAAGGGTGATATTATGCATTCCAATGTTTATATCGTTACTACATTGATTCCGCCATGATTGTTTAGTTAAATTTAGAACTATTAAAAACGGACTTTACAAAAACACTAAATTTGACAACAATCAATACGAAATAAACGCTTACTTATCCAATGGTGGCATATACTAATAACATTTGGTGTTAAATCGTCGTAAAAAAAAACATTATATATTTACTGAAAACCTGGCCTGAATTTGATTGTTATTGGGTACTTTAAGGGCCCCTGCATTTTTTGGAAGTATACGTTCTATTTTTGCAGTAAATAACTGTTCGCACCTATATTTTGGGTCATACGTGGGTACAAAACATATAATCAAACTATACCTGTATAACATTTTCTTCTATATTTATTATTTAATTTAGCGACCGCCATCTGTAATAGTCTACAAAATCTGAACACCAATACCTATTAAATATTGTGAAAACAGAAAAAGACAAATAATAATTAATAAAGTGTGCTTAAGAGAGAGAAATATACGCCTTCAATAAAAAGAAGTGACAGATGAGAAATGACATAACAGATAGAAGTGACGAAATTTTGGTAACGGAAATGTTTCGAGAACCTTTGTATGCAACGTTTATTACGGTAACCGAAACATATATAACACTAATTTATATCACTAAAGGTGTTAAGACCCGGTTATTTATGATGTTATATAGTGCTTACTACAACCTTTCTGTTACTTTTAGTTAGATAACTTAAATTTATATAGCGTTACCAAAAAAGTTTTCCGCAACCTTTATAAACTCCCCATTTAAGCGTTTTAAGGGTTTTATAAGAGTAAAAGAAATATTTCTATTACTAAATATATCACTAAAAGTTATTTAGGGTAGGTGATATAGCATTAACTGTAAATATTATACAACCAAAAATGTTTATTGGGAGTACAGCGAAAATATGCGTTCAAGACATTTTTAAGAATAAAAATGTGATGAAAACCTAGCATCGCCATCTGTAGGAATCAACTCAATACACAAGATAGCCATCAAACATGAAACATAGAACTAAATAAAGCAAGTATGGTTTGGTCAACAAACACCAGTATAGGAAACGTTTTTTGCGCATCCCTATACACTTTCTCTATGGGCTTGTAGATTTAAACATAGATCGCGCTGCAGTAGCCCACTGGTGCCGCACCAATCCGTATACAATGTCGTGTTTTTTAAAAGTAAATTAGTAGAGTTTAGTGTCCGTATAAGTAAATAGAAAGAAAGTTTTTAGCGGCAAGCGGACAAAGTAGTGCATCTATCTTTTGCATTAAAGTACACAGATACGCCAAAGGTAATGGGTTCCCTGGGGCACATCAGGTAGACAATGACAGGCTGTTTCGTCCTTGTTAGGACTCATCAGAAAGCCAAAACCCGTAGGCAACTCCCAGTACAGCGAAATAATGTTAATGTTAGTTGTATACAGTTTGGACTCTACTGCGATTCCAAACCTATGAGGGTGTTATTAGGGGAAAGACGAACGCATTCACGACCACTGATTATTAAGATTTATTTTGTCTATTATCCAAATGCGTTCTCGACAATTTTTGCGACATCCGCAGGACTTCGATAGGGACCTGTAAACAGTAACATCTAGGCGTAGTAATTTTTAATGTAGTGTTGTGTATGTTATTACATTAACTGAAAATATTTAGGGGCGTTCCAGACAAAGTTTTTTTCGTCTTCAACGCAGCTAAACATTTTCAACTATTTAAAATGTTTAATATTTACTGAATTTGCTACAATGTAAAAAAAAATTGATGGAAATTATTGCATTCGGTATATTTTTGTACAAATGTGGGCTAATGAATTAAAAAATCAACATTCATTAAATAGTGACGGAATTCGAAGAGTTTGAATAACAGCATATTTTAGACAAAACGGCAATATTTTGTTAGGTTGACTTTTAGAGTAATGACAAACTATATTCGTTTTTCGTTAAATTCAGTAATTATTAAGAAACCCTATTAAAGTGTGGATGTTGGAAACCCAATATTTAACTAAGACTCCAACTGGTTACACAAAAAGACGATATTGCCATTTGATCAGGTTATTAACTTTTACTTTGTCATGTTTGGACGACATGTCGTCTGTCGTATTACTATTCAGAATCTCAACCGTATAGTCATTAAAACCAGAGTAGGTATTCCTAAATTTAAAATTTTATTGATTTTAACCTACTTACATACTTTACTAGTAACTCTTTTACTATTTATATTATTATCACAACAAGCATCTTCTTTAAAAGGGACATTATCTAGTTTAAGGGTATCTTTGGATATTTCCGCTTGGTACCTCCCTGGCGTAACTTCTATGGCTTGAATAACACATGTTTTTAATTCCGTTTCAACAGCTTTGGAATAACTCATTAATTCTCTAATGGTTTCAGCGTTTTCAAGGTGTGTATTTTTCTTAAATTCTTCATTAATCTTATTTCTTCCTTCTTGTAAAGCTCGCACATCTCCTTTGAAGACATTTTTTCGAACTTGGTGTAGTGATTTAAAACAACGCAATACTTCGCTTCTTAAGTTACCAGACATTTTAATTTTAATGTTTTACCTAGAAAATAATGTACCAGTAAGTAAACAATTGTTATTATTACAACCCTACAGTATTGATATTAAAATATACAAGATACATTATTCAAAAATAGTTTTAGGAGTTCTCCTATTATAAAAGTATAGGCTCGATAGACCTAAACCGTGCAGTTTTAAGGGCGAGAATGCCAATATTTTTACCCATGTAGGTTCGTAATTCCCCACCATTCCATGCCATTTCAGGTCAGAATTAATACTTGTTTGGAAATTATTTAATGATATCTAAGAACAAGAGAGAAATCATTGCTTCCTTGGTTATTCCAGTTATTTACTAGTTTATCAAGTTCATTCGAAAAAAAAAACAATTGTTCTTTTATTCGCAAAGGGAAAATTATTCAATAACGGTTTTATTTTTTCAATAACCAATATTTCTCGATATTTAATTGAATATTGATTCTCTAAGAATTTATTAATTTCTGCAATAAATAACAAAATTGCAAAGTAAGACGTTAAAAATGCAGTTTTTATGTAAAATTTATAATTAAAAAAAATCAAACCTCCAAACTTAATTTTTCATTATCTAAATAAATGTTTTTTTTTCATCAACGTACCCATTGCATGCATGTAACTTGCTTGCTTCCTGTGGATAAGCCCGGCGTACCTATACCGAGCCCATGTCTTGCACGTCTAGTGGGAATAGGCCTTAAGTCGTAAAATCGTCTTTTAATTTATAGGGTTTGTTTTAAAAAATAGTTTTTATGAGTTTAATTTTTCATTTATTTTACACATTACAACAGTTTGGACGCTCAAAACGCGGTCGTACTACCTAATAAATACCTAGGGGAGTGTAAGGTACTTTCGGCAACGGAGTACATTCGCCATAAACTAAAAACGCGGAAACTTTTAAATTTAATTCCAATTCCTCTTAAATACGGCTTGCTAATAGCCAGCCAGTTGCTGTTTTGTCTGAATATTAACAGAAGGTCATGTGTGTTAATTGTTAGGTATTTATTAATGTTTTAAGTTGCTAAATTAAGGTAAGGTTTATTTTTACAAAGACGTAACATTTTATTTTAAAAAATATATATATATATGTTTTATTAACTAGACAAATGTATAGAAATATCTAAGAATAAATTATAACCTAAAATTCTACATGTTTTATTTGGGAGTGCCTAAGGTTTCGAAACATATGGGGAACATTTGGCAACCAAATACAGGGTACTTTCGGCAGCTTGACGAATCTACCCCACGAAAATATTATTTTAAAAATATAGTTATTTTTATTAAATATTGCTTTTAGATTCCCCGCAAGTATTTAAAAAAGTCAAAGGGAGCCGACATTGATGAGACTGCTATTAAATTAGCCGTAGGTAAATGTCTGAAAAATCTTAATGTTAGCGAAGCAGCTAGACAGTACGGCATCAAAAGCACATCTATCATCATCTATCACAACTTTATTAAAGAAGAAGTCATTAGAGGAAATTCTAAATAATGATTCTGACAATGAGTCAGAAGAAGTCAAGCATAGCACTAAATATATCTACTGTTAAACAAGTTCTTACGATTTACCGAGAACCTCAACTGTGTCAGTAAGTATATTAAAAAGTCGTCAGATTTTCATTATTGGACTGTCATATAGACAAATTAGGATCATTACCTTTCAATTTTTTCAAAGTCACTGTCCTGTAAGATACTTGAAAACTCGGAAACCCATCAAATGACAGGTTTGTGTAGGATTTAGGTCATGACTCTTCAAATCAACTACAAAATTTATAAGAACGAAAGGTATGGGTCAAATATTTTTTTCCCTGAGGTAGACGTCGTAGTAGTGGAAGTAGATTTTTTGGATGTTGTTGCAAAATTGCACACGCCTTTCTAAACTGAAACGGCGAGAACTTTGTTTATATTTACATTCAATTACAACTTCAACAGTTTAATTGTTAGATAAACAATAATTTAAATAAAATTTTATATTTTTTTTAATGTTTATAATACCTACCTAATTGTTTATGACGAATGTACCCCATTTACTTGTCGAAAGTATCCCATTAGCGGGGTACTTCCGGCAAATCGCAGTGGCTTAAAAACCATGTTATTTTAAAAACATTTGAATTAAAACGAGATAAAATTTGAGTATTAGTTTTCTAACAATAAAAGTATATTTGGTAATGGAATGGAATTTTATTATTAATTATTTATGAAATGTAACGACTTCCACAACATGCCGAATGTATCTACCCCACAATCCCCTATTTCATAATCTGACGTTATTGTTGGGCCAAGAAAGGGATCAGCTGACAGTTGACAGTTAGTAGTTCATAGCTTTGATTTTGAATTAAAACCCAGGGCAAGAACATTTACTTAAAATAAGAGGATCCTAAAATAAGTTGTCCTGTCTTCTCTTCTTATTTGACAGTTAAGACACAAAATAGAAAATTTCACGGTAGACGGTGGAGTTGGAGTATATTATACATTATAAATAGGTACAGGCAATTGTCCATACCTATCTACATTAGGTAGATTCGTATGAAACGAATTTTGATATTTACAAACCTATTTATAAAAATGTATAACAAACAGTATTAATATATTTACTTACATAAACAATATTAATAATATACTTTTCATAACCTCATTTTCACAGTTCATGAGTACAACATTAAATGTAGACTAGACTGTTACCAGGGCAAGGATTTATTTTGTACTAAAATAGAGGAATTGTACAAACTTTTAAATAAGTCTGAAATGGACACGACATGAATATGCAAAAATAACATTATTATGAAAATGTAAAAATAGATTAATTTTTATATTATCTTATTGTTACGATTGCCCGACTTATACCTCATTGGGGTATATACCCCTTTGTGGCCCTTTTTACTTTGTAGATATTTAAATCATTGATTGTATTTTAATATTTATATTTATTAAAGTTTACCTAAATCTAAAATACAAATTTAAGTAGCAATAATTATTTAAAATAATACCTATTTCGGCTTTTTTGATGTCATATTTGCAGCGCCGCGTAGGCGTCGGTTTAAAGCTGCTTTACAGTGGCGGCTCGTCAGGTGAAGTAGGTGACCAAAAAAAAACAGGAGAAAAGTTTTTTCACAATATTAAATATTAATGTACCAATACAGCTACCATTTTAGCCCTTAAAAAATAATTATGTTCGAATTACTAATATTAATTTAATCCGATAATGTTATAAGCTATATAGCTATGAATAGGGTCACGGTTAACTCCAATGGACAATTATAAACACGCGTGCATTTTAGCGACCGTGTCCGTTAGCTCAAAGCAAGTGATGTCCCAACGCCCAACATGGCTTTGATATTCACCGTTGCTATGGTTACGTGACATCAGTCACGCAAACAGCATGTAACAATTTGCATTATGATAAAGGGAAAATTAAAAATAGATCAGTCGTGTGCACCATTGTTTTAGCATTGGTTCGCCTAACTTTAAGGTATTTATTTTGAGGCTTCGGGAAACTTACGGTTATAGATATCGTTTTTACGTGATTTACTGTATGATTAAAAAGTTTTGTTATCATTTTTCAGTTAATTCAGTAGTGTAAAATTAGTTAATGTGTGTTTAAGTACCCGCACTATACCTAGCTCTTCACCATTTTTTTACGACTGCGAGCCGCCGCTGCTGCTCTATCGGGCGGCATGCGGCAGTAGGTTTCAGCAGGCAAAAAAACACGCCCACACTAACTTTTTTTTCTAAATTGAAAAAGAATATAAAGCTAAAAACAATTTTTTTGAGTCCTTTGGCTGTTGTAGGTGTGAGAAATATTTCGATGGAGTTCTTAAAATAAAAGTAATATAATTTTGTGAAAAATATAATAGCTTTTTAGAGCTATGTGTTAAGTAACACGGTTGCGGAAAGCTATTTTAAAATTTTTAACAATTAATTTCGGGGTCCCATTGAATTTTTTGCCCCTAGGCGGCCGCCTAGTGGTAAAACCTGTACCTACTGCATGTTTGAAGAAGAAAACTACAAAAAATGTCATTCCATCTTGTTCAATCACATTTATGCATGATCGTGATTTACTATTTTGTAAAATAAATTCACTTAAAATTTGTTTTATCCAAAGCTAACTTTTGCTCTAGTAAAAGTTTTTCTATGTGCCGTTTTCGTCTATTTCTTCCTGCCGTGATGATTACATCCGTTTATTTTCTAATAAATGTACAAAATTTGGTACAATTGCGTCGCTGTAGTAACAAAATATCAGGCATAATATACGTATCGTGACGCAGACGCCCGAGCGAGGGAAATCAAATATTTTAGATTTCAATACATACATCTGGCGACCTCTGTAATATTTTGTTTGAACTAAAGTGTTTGAGGAACTAGAATTCTTTATTCTAGTTTAAAACAGTTTTGAGAAAAAAGCTAGGTTGTATCTATATTCTCCTTGTGGTTCTTTATTGTAATTTGTTCGATTTTTTTTTGGAAAATTATATTTTGAAGGGAAAAATTTTACATCAATTAGATAACCAATAGAATGCTTTTATTTTAAGTAATTTCCGTGGTAACGAAATTTATTTCTTGTTTTTTTCTTTGTTGCATGTAGTGCATGTGCACTCTGAGCAAAATCAAGTGGAAATCTTTTGACTTTTAGTTAGAATAGAGAGAGAATACTCAAAAAATGCAAAGCAATATTAAACAGCAATTTATATCTTCAGATTTTTGAAAATATTTTTCTTCCCTTCGCAGTTATGATTTTTAAAGAAAATAACTTAATATTTCAGTAGGATAACGGCCCCGTGCATACTGCAAGAAATGTAAGAAACTGGTTTGAACAAAACAACATAACATGTCAGACGTTTGGTGCTCAAGAAATTTGATTTTATCGAAAACGTTTGGGAATTTATCGTAAAAAAATGTACAAAATAAAACTACACAATGAAATAAAGCTATTTGATAAAATAGGAGAAATTCGGGAATAGCTAGGTAACTGCGAATAATACCAGAACTATTATCTGGTCTATGCCAAGAAGATTAGTGTTAGAATCCCATTGCCCAGCAATTAAATATTAATAATATATTAATGTAGATAATAAATTTTATAATTTTGTAGGTAATAAATCCAATATTTATTGAGGGGGGGTCTCAGTGGGCGTAAGTAGGAATTTTTTTCTGGAGAAAGGGACAGTCGGGACTACATATATTTCATGATTTTGTAAATTTTTTTTGATATTACTAGCTGGTTCTTTATTTTAAAAACAAAAACATTTTTACATTCATAAAATATATGAATATTGTGTTTCAATCCAAAATTTTTACATGAGACGTAAGTATGACTATATAACCAGGGTTTTTCGTGCCCGATTTTTCATGTTTAAAAATAAAGTAAATATCTTTTATATAGGTACGCTTACCACCAGGGCCCGCTCTAGCAATAACGCCGCCCTGGGCAAAACAAGAAATTGCCGCCTTTTTCATCCCTTCTTCGTTTTATACCTACCACAACAGCAAATTGTATGTCTATTCCTCGCCGCTCGCCGGCTTGTCCTTTTGCTGCGACGACGCCATGACCAAAAAAAGTACCGGTGCCGGTGCCGGCGTTGTTCGGCTTGCTTTGTCGCGGAATTGCTTGATATTATTATAATATTAAAAAGAAAAGGGATCCGTCGAAATTGTCACTGTTTTAAAAATAAGACGGCACGGCAAAACAAAGGAAATTAAATTTGTTAACTAGGAATTGAAATGGTTCATATATACCTAGGAACGTAGGTAGGCAAAACGGGGATTTATTGTGTTTTTTTGGATTTTTCATGCCGCTCTTCCAACTTGCCGCCCTGGGCAGGGGCCCAGGTTGCCGCCCCCTAGAGCGGGCCCTGCTTACCACGCCAAAATTGACGATTTTTTCAGAAAATGTGTATTTTTGGAGCGTAGGTCTGAGAGCAGTTTTCGTTGCAAATACTTAGGTTTTAAAATATTTATTTTTAAAGGGCCGTTTTGTATAAATATTCATATTGAAACATTGCAGCATTATCGTTCTATTCATATCATTCCCGCACTATTTTTTTTATTGTAAATTGTACCTAACACTTCTTCAATAAACAAGTATATTTTTCTATTTTTCAATTAAAATGTTTACTTTAATTTTGCTTTTTAAAAATAAATAATTGTTATTTATTTTTGTTTTCAAAATACTTTATTGCTTTCGGTTATACTATTTTTAATTTAAAATAGCTCGAAAAAAGGGGAAACTTGCAGCAGCCCGGTAGTACCCCCTTGGCTGCGCCACTGGAATTGAATACCATAGGTGTAGGGGTTTGAAATAAAAAGAGCATAAAAAATGGACTGTATATATGATTGGTTGAGGAGTTGAGTAAATCACTTAGAGGTTTAAATAAAACAGTACGGCGGCAGCGTGACAAAAAGTATAAAAATGGCCTACCTTTGGTTCATCCTTTACGGCTTGGTGGCCACCAACTTGATCCTAGAGAAGAGGGATGCCACAACCCTGGTTTGGGAAACTGCACGTTACAATCTGTCTTAATTTGAGAGTTTTATATAACATAAAATGCCGGGAAATATTCCGGCAGCGAAATTTGCGTGAGTTCTTTTTAACGACTGTCTTTTAGACGCCCGCGCAAGGTCCAATCGGCCAAATACAAATTGTCACGTGGTTAACACGACTACAGCGACTTACGCGGGGAATTAATGTTAAAGAACCAACATTTTTGATTATAAAAAATAAGTAAACTTATAAAATTGATTAATATTGAGATGAAACCTAAACAATAGGTAATGCGAAAATTGATACATATCCAAATCACCCCTCGACCACCCTTGGATTCACTCTTGGCGATGGTCATGCGATGAGATTATGTTCTAGAGATATAAAAATGGAAAAATCTCCTCATTTCCTGGCCAAATTGTTTTTGTAAAAAAAATCACAGTCAGTATTCATATTTTTATATTTGTCTATTTAAGTAAGACTTAGGTAACATTATCTTATTCAATATTAAATTACAATAAAATATACTAAATAAATAATAATCCCTTACGATTTTTACCAAACTTTAGTAACGTTTGTCTAAACCGGCGTTTCCCAAACGGTGCATGCTAATCGGAAATGGTGCCCCCCCGAGCCTCCTGAAAAAAGTTCTATGGACGCCCTTGTCTGTGGCGCAACGAGACGCTACGCTACACCCAAATACACAGGGGGTTCGCCAAATTGATTCCGGTTTTTAAAAGGGATTTGTAAAAAGAAAAAAGTTGATCTAAACAATTTCTAGCAAAAAAGAGTCGGCTTTCTGTTTTTCTAACACCAAAAGCAGTTTAAAATATTAACATTAGTTTTAATGCCCACTCTCCGTACTTCGTGCACAGGTAGGAAATGCGTTGTCCACCCATAGTAACAAGTTAGAAGAGTAAAAGTATAAAGTGTCACAAAACAAACAGAAATGGTTAGATTGTTTTCCCAGTCCATCGCATCGGATATCGCTTCTTGCTATGCTGTGCTACGGTGGCTTCTACTTTGGATAAATTAATATTAAATAGGTTTCGTAAGTTGCTTCCTAGTTTCTAATGTATTACGGGCTATGGGCATACAACGCATTTTTATACACGTATACAGTGAAAATTCTCTTAGGCGGACACCTACGGAACTGTCTAAATGTGGCCGCCTAATAGAGGTGTCCGTCCGTGGGAAATTTGTTCTAAGGTAATATGTAAATGCAAAACTTTGAATTTCAACATTTAAAGAAAGCCGAATAGATAAGCGAACTATGATTCATTCGCTACGTAAGAACCGACGTGACTTCGGAGCGCGCAGTCTTTTATTGCGTAAAATAATACCTACAATATATTGTGTCTGAAATCGATCAAAAACGGTTGTCACATTTTTGCACTGATCCGTCGTTCTTTAAATATTGAAATTCAAAGTGCAAAATTTTTATTACATATATGTATGTACAAAAACATAACAAAAATACACCAGTTTTTGTTAGGATGTAGTACTAAAAAACGCGACGTTTTTCTGCCATTGTTTACGATTTTAACCTTACAACTCACAAATAAACAGCGGACTGCTTTCGGGGAATCACATTACTTTCGTTCACCGAAGTCCTTTCGCGCTACCACGTATAGACGATTGGTTGTGGGTCTATCTTTAGAGAGTTTTTGCACCGTACTTGTTCGTCTTCCAAATACTTTTAAAAAATGTGTGTCCAGGTAGGTAGGGCTATGGCACGGTCCTTACTGTACGAGCCGCCACGTACTGCATTTAACTGACATCCGTTTTTACAGATAGCTAGCTAACATCTAAAGCAATCGTCTAAGAAACTCAAAAGTAAAATTATTAACTATTAACATCCTCTCAAGTCTTATGTTACACAATCATGCTTGTTAATTAATTACTTAAAGAAGGATGAGATGGAGCTGTACATTACTTTTTATAAAGGATCTTAAAGTAAGGAAGAGAACGAAATTTATATAAAAAAGGAAGAAACAATTTGTCAATTAAAAGTTATAAATAATTGGGCAAAGAAAAAGTTGCAATAATTAAAACATTTAACTCCAGTATATAATGAATAACAGAAACAATGTTTGCTTCTATTCGTCGATCTATGTAAAAAGAAATTTCCCCCGCTTCCAATTCTAACGGTATGACAATGATTAGAAATACACACCATCAATATAATATTTTTCTCAAAATACTTGTAAGATGTCGTCTCTATAAATACGAACAATCCTAGAGCCCTCTAAATATTGCCAGATTGACTTTAATTTTAATAGACATTAGTTAGCAAATTTGGAATTCTATTCTACATGTTTTAACTAGTTTTTACTTCTGCTTGTGATTTTTTTCATTTTTATGTAAAAACAAAACGATTCAATAAAAAATGCGTAACAAATTTCGTTTCATAAAAACTATTTCACAAATAAGTACTACTGTGGAAATAATTAAACCAAAATATAAAGCATTAAATGCAAAATAAATATTTTCCATATCCAGCGCTTTTATTTGTTTTTTTCCTTCCTCACTTTTCATTAATGCCTCTGTTATCAATGCCCAAGAGAAATCGTCGTGCCATTTTTTATCGAATCCAGTTTCGCGTAATCTGATTAGAATTTGATCTATTTCTAAAAGAAATGGTGAACCTTTCGGCACAATAGGTGAAAGAAAATAATTCCTAGCGCTTTCTGGAACGATATGAAATAATGGTGATCCATCTTTGTTGATAAACTTTGACCTAAGAAGAACTGTTGCGTCATTGAATCGTTCTATGCAAGCGTAATTGTCACCTGATTTTACCCAATCTATTCCTGCTCCCCTGTAGAACTTGATGCATTTCTTATTAAGCCTTTGGTGTAGTTTTATAGGACTTCCTTTAAAAACTGATACTGAGGACATAATTGTCATGTTAGCATTATCAACATCTGTTAAAGTATTAATATCAGGAAAATTAGAGACTGTAGTAAATGAATTATAAAGAATTGCTGCAAATAATGTTGATAGATTAATGGTACAAAATAATAAACAGGATAAAAATAAACGTCTTCCAGTTCTTCCCTGACGACCTGTTATAGCTGAAGATTGTGAAAATGTGGCTCCAAATATTTCCATAAAACTTAAAGTTATGCTCTGGTCTTTAGAAAATTTCAGAAGGTCATTAATTATTATAGAAACAGTGATGTATAAAATAGAGTATATCCAAACTGATAACTGAATATCCCGAAACGGTTTCATCCATTTTGGAATTGAAGGTGCTTTATTAACAATAATGCATGCCTGATCATATGAAAAATAGGTAGTGTATTCTACATGGCTTAAAAGACTACTATAGATCACAAACCGTGGATTTCCTTGGAATTCAACTTGTCCTCGTGCAACTTCACCTGCGCTTCCTGTTACGGTAGAACCATTTAAAACCATACCAAAATCTTGGCTTTCTAGACTTCTTATCATAGTAAAATTCATTGCTAATGATATTTCAGAAGTGAGAGAACCGTCGGTACCATAAAGTTGGGTGGTTTTGGGAATATTTTTATACCTTTTGTCACCGACCAGAAGTCTTGGAAGTACCTCAATTGCCGAAGTTTTCCTCGGAAATACTGAGACTTTAAGAGGCCGACCATTTAAGTTTTTAACATGGTTAAGTATAAGATATGGACATTTTTTTACGTCGGATAGTCTGAACATTTTAATAACGCCATAGTTTTCATTTTTTATTTGAAATGGTCTATAAATAAAAATATGTTCGGTTAAGGGTAAAGAACACGGACAATAGAGGATTGAGTTAAGTAATCTTGCCCTTTCCCAAATCTGTCTAAGAATAAAAGCAGAGTTTAAATCAGCATTTGGTCCAATGAGTACAAGTACATGAAGATTCCGCCAGTTTGCTTTAGATTTAGAATCATGAACCAAGTACTTAACTAATAATTCTGGAAATTCACTTATTATAATTATAATGTTTTTGCGTTCATAAGCTGTAAAGAAAAGCGTGCTTTTAGGACAAGTATCAAGATTTTCATCTATTAAATTTGTAATATTGAAATTTTTTTTCCATAAAATCTGTTTATGTAAATTTAGTGTATTATTAATGTATACTGTATCTATTATTACAGGCTTATACATTTTTTTTAGGTCAAATATTACTGCTTCTAGGCGAGATGATTGAAGAGTAAGTTTATAATTGCTAGTATACAATTTTTTTATACATACACTGTTAGCAGCTTTGATATGATTTTTAAATACTGTAACTACATCTTTACCATATTTGCATATGTTATTCCTAACTTTAAGGTCATTTTCTTTTGTGTCGATTAAAGCATAGATAGAAATATAAAAAAAGATCCACACTTGCAGGAATTTTGCTGCCATGGCTTTACTCTATTAACCGAAAACTCTGTTTTGTTCATATTCTTGATTGAGCGGAAATTATATACTTTTATATTAAATCATTTCTAGTAATTTAGTAACGAAAAATTTAATGATATAGTATTACTATTTTGTCTGTATTCCTTTAGAGTAACAACGGGTCGAGAATTTAATAACACGTTCACAATATATGAAGCATAATAAGTAGGTTGTTGGTAATTTTTTATGGGGATAAATAAAAAAATAACACAAGGAATCATTTGGTATTAATTTCATTCTATCTGTACTCAAACCAGAGCCAGAAGAGTTTTGGACTTGTATTGTCTATATTTGTCTTGAAACACAACGTTTCAACTGGTAAGTATTTCCAGTCGTCTTCAGGTGAATACTACATAAATATGGTAACTACAGCTTTATTTATCCGAGCCAGGTGCAATGAACACAACTGAGTCATGCGCATACCTGATGAGTTATGCGTTTAAATCTAATGTGGTCTTTGCAAATTTACACTAGGTATTGACCCTAGAAAAAATTTTAATCTAAAACGAAACGTCGAGTTGAGCCCTTGAGCTATTTGTTGCCTGCCCTCATTTCCACTACACTAATCCTATAATTAAATTTTTATATTTGTGGGGATTCTCTTATGAAGTGGCATTTCACCTAAGCAACCGCCCTTTAATTATGATCCATGCATCATATAATCATGCCCATGTCACTTCAAATCGTGTTCCGTCAGCGTCTTGTTAAACGAATTCTTAAAGGACTCGACGTCAAAAAAGCTTCTGGTCCAGACGAAATTCCTATCATGGTTCTCAAGACATGCGCCGATGAACTTACACCAGTATTTTGTAGACTTTTCAACTTATCCTACAAAAAAGAAATATTTCCATCCTGCTGGAAGTCGGCGCGTGTCCAGCCCATTCCAAAGATAGGTAAAAAGACCCTGCCAAGCAACTACCGACCCGTCGCATTGCTTTCAGTAATTTCAAAAGTAATGGAGAAAGCTATTAACCAACAACTCCTAAAGTATCTGGAAGGGCTTAACATTATCAGCGACCATCAATACGATTTTCGTAAGTCCAGATCAACAGGTGACCTTCTGGCATATGTCACCCATCTTTGGAGCAACACCATCGAACATCATGGAGAATCACGGGCTGTTACACTGGACATCTCTAGGGCTTTTGATCGTATTTGGCACGATGGGCTTCTAAGTAAATTGCGATCCTACGGTATGCCTAATGGATTTTGTTTATGGTTAACCAGCTTCCTTAAGAACCGTTCTCTGCAAGTGGCGAGTGACGGGTTTCTCTCAGACACCTTTACCATCAATGCCGGTGTTCCTCAAGGGTCCATATTGTCGCCTACCCTCTTTTTACTGTATATTAACGACCTTCTAGTGAAAACCCAAAATCCAATTTATAGCTTTGCTGATGACAGCACACTTGTCTCATCTTTTACCTTGACTCCCCAAACATCCACTGCCGACGCACATCTTCGCAGGCAGCATGAAGTATTGCGCCTCAACAATGACCTGGAAGAAATTTTGACTTGGGGTGACAATAACCAAGTCGAATTTAATGCTAAGAAAACTCAGGCAGCAGTCTTCTCCAAAAAGGTTAACATTGCAGAACCGGATATAGTCATGGCAGGACACGCAATTCCCCTGGCACCGTCTATTAATTTGCTGGGGGTCAATCTGGGAGGTAATATGTCTTGGCATGATCACGTTGCCGCAATTGCCAAGGTAGCTGCATAGAAACTTGGTGTACTTTTCCGCACCAAAAGGTTGTACACACCTCATCAACTTTTGACACTCTACAAAGCCCAGATTCGACCATCATTAGAATATTGCTCTCATGTCTGGAGCTCTGCACCCAAGCACACCCTTCGGCTACTGAATTCCATTCAAAGGAGAGCCGTTCGTCTGATCGGCGACCCCGAGCTGACCAAGACCCTCGATAGCCTGGAGCATCGAAAACAGGTTGGTGATTTGGCTCTCTTTTACAGATATTTCCATGGCAGGTGTTCGACTGACATTGCCCACTTGATTCCACCTAGAGCAATGCAAAACAGAAATACACGGCGAACCACTGCCGCTCATCCATATGTTGTTCAGTTTAGTACTCCTCGAACTTCATTGTTCAAGAATTCTTTCATCTGGAGAACGTCATCTTTGTGGAATGATCTTCCTGAGGTCGTGTTTCCCAATGAATACAATCTTCAACGTTTCAAGACCAACGTTAATCGCTTTTTTCGCATTCGCACCGCTTCCAGAGCGCTTCAAAGGATTTTTCCTACAGTGCAGGTGTTTTATCATAAAAAAAATATAATCATGCCCATGTCACTATTTATAAAGAATATGGCTAAAGACCATGTTTCCTAACTGAAGATATAAATGCAATTTACGCATACGAGAAATTAAAATAAACTAAAAGGTCCGCAAGCTTTTAGCTTTTTAGTTTATTATTATACCCTGTCTCTTGGACCACTAAGCCCCAATTATGTAAAGTCCTCTTAAACCTAAGATTAAACGTAAGTTTAAACCAGGTCCTAAAGTGTCAATTTTATGACGAGGTTGCTTAATCTTAAATCGAGCTTTGCGGTCAATCTTACATTCCTAGCAATCTGTGATTTAAATTCTTTTAAATCGCAGGGTTCAGCTTAAATAATAGATTGCCAGAAAGGGTCGTTTTAAATGTGAAATTGATATCGAAGATCGATTTAAAAGTGACCAACCTGGTCATAACTTAATCTGTATATCTAATAATATTTACTAAATACTTATTTTTTTCCACCAGTAAAATGCGTTTTCTTTTCATTTATCTATAATATACCTTATAATTTCATGCCGTGATCCAAAACATGGTGTCAATCCAATTCACAATATAAATATATAAAAAGAGTATCTATAGTAGGGAAATTGTGCTTAAGATTACATACTTGTTGTTTTGACGCAAATATTCGAAAATTCAAAGGTGATAAAAAATCAATCACAAGTTACACATTTTAAACGTTTATTTACGGTATGGGTAACTTAATAGATAAAATAAAGTAAAAAAACACCGATCGTGTCCATACGGGTAAGATGGCAAACGTCAGTCTAAGTTGACATACCTAACTATCGGTGCACAATTCACATTCGAACATCTTAGTGCTTGGTCCAACTCAACGCCAGCACATAGAGTGTGGCACCATCGCTTACATACATAATTCGTAACATACCTACCCATCACTCTTCTAGTTTCGATTCGCTATATAATTCATATTCTTACATCACGTAAGAAATGCAGGTTAGGATGACATACTATGTTATCTTAGACCGACGGTTAAAATAATATTTATAGTATGTCATCTTACCCTACGAGGTAAAAAATATTTGACGTCCGTATCTTGCAACTTAAAAACTTTCAGGCTAGTTTATTGATTCGTCAGTATTCATAACTCATATTAACCACAGTTTATATTATAGTGGTCAAATACGACAAAAAACTTACCTAGAAACACTTTCAACAAAATAATATTTTCGAGAAATCAAAACAACAATACAACAAGTCATTAGGCCATCTGTGAGCTGATGTGTGAAAGTCAATTAGGTGCTTATGGCGCGTATATTAGAATTGATATAGTTACTAGGTCATCTTACCTGTGTGCTTAAGATAACATACTTATCTTAAGCACAATTCCCCTATAGTGTGGCTTAAATTGTAACGAGAGATTCGTCTTTTTATAGCATATAATAGGTTATAATTCTAGAAAGGAAACTATATTTTAGCTTGAAGATATTTATAAGCATATTTATTATTGTTTTATTACTCATGTTCTTACATATTTTATTTCTTTTATGTATTTATTTTTTTTTCCTAAATAAAAGATGAATGCCATATTTCGATTCTTAAAATTTAAAATTAATACTTCTAGAGGTTTGTTGTTTGATCCTAATGTATTTATAAATTGAGGTATGGCCCCTCAGAATCAAAGACCTAATAATGTCAATGAATAAAGATACAGTAGGTTTGTTGTATGAATTCCGCTATCGGGTTAATTTATTGTTCATATAGCTATTCCTCAGGAATATTTATAAAAAAAAATTCATATTATACCATGTCCAAAATATCTAGTTCATAAATTACAGGATGTTGAAATTCATTAGGGTTCCACCAAGTTATTAATTTCTCTGTTATAGTATCACTTTATTGGCTGAATAGTGACTGCAGTTTCGTAGGTACTACTACATTATCAAACCAAACTGCAGTTACTATTCAGTCAATAAAGTGATATTATAACAAAGTAAATAATTCATATTGTTTTTTGTTAATATGCAATATCACAAAGTAACGGACTACTCAATCCAATATTATTAATTTCTGTAAAGAAATCTGACAATAAGTCTTGCGTTATTTATGATAAAATAGCATTTTTCTCCTAAACAAAGACAAGCCTTTATTTTAAAACAGGTTTGTACGAAGACAAAGTTTGAAATACATTAAATACCAAAGAATTAAAAAATCTCATAAAAGACACATACTATTTAAGTAAAGAATTTATAACACACAGTCTGCTCCACTAGTTTATTATTTTTCTAATTAAATTTATATAATAGGTATATATTGTAAACTCACAACGTATTTTTGTTAAATTAAGTCGTTATGTCTATTTTGAGAACATTTTTCGTTCGTCTTTTTTATAATAATTGGAAATTATATTGACATTTGATTGTCTAAATTTTTATTATTAAATTTAAATACCCAGCATCTGAATGAGAATTAAATTTAAAAATAAAAATAATCTGTACTTAAGCAGTGTAACCGGTAAAGTTCTCCTCCTATAGCCATTTTTTTTTATTAATAAAGCTTTTAAAGACTTGGCGTTTTTTTTTGTCAATTTTGTCTTATTTTTAAAATTTTTTTAAAAATTGGGGTTTCCAAAAAAAAATTAGAATAGTTAATATAAGGGAGTCAGGAGACCTTTATTTTAAAGGACAGTATTTTCATTGACGGCTCGTAAGTTATTTAACAGGGTCGGTCAACTTTTAATCTGACATATTCCCGATCTAAGCTTATGCCTCTCAAAGAGTATTTAAAAATATACAATATTTTGTTCATGACATGATGTCTGTTATCATAGCAGCAATAAGCTTTTAGGCTTAAATTTTTTTTTATGTAGGTAAATATTTTGTGGGTCATCAGAGGTAGCTGTTTAAATCGCACGTGATTTATTCCATGATTTTTAAACTAACTATGACCATAAGTTTGTTTTCTACATTGGGTTTAAAAGCTTGTTAAGTTAAATCCCTCATATGAATAATAATAAAAATTAGGTCTTATTTGCAAAATTGCCTAATAAAGTGTGTAAATGTCACCACCGTTATAAGTCGCCCTTCTATATTTCGTTATAATACACCGCCTAAAAACACTAAAATTTGTGTATGGCTTACTTGCATTTTTAATTTCTATTACATATTCTCCCTCTTCATCTTTAAACTTTAGAATAATATTTTTTACAGTTTAGTTAATTTGAATTATTTTAAGATTTATGTATGTCGCCAGCAATGCGGTCCGGAAATCTCCGTTATCAAACTAAAAATTAAAATTACATTTGATGCGTATTCACAATGCTTTCCTATAGGCAAAATAGTATTAAAACATTTTTAGTGTATATACCGGGTGATTCACAACGAGCTTGTATTAGAACGTTTGAGGAAACTACTGAATATTTTTTTTGAAAATCTGTAGGTTTAAGTTTATCGATATGCTCCCTTAAACTAAAATATTAACATATTTCTCTCACTTCCGGTTATACCGGAAGTAGCTTTAACTTTCATTTTTTAAATACAATATAGCATTTTTTATTATATTTTTGGTTCTTGCAATAAATTTTAAATAAATATTATGGAACACGTTTTTTACCAAAGTATACTAATTTCTGAGATATCTGCATATTTTTAAATTATTTAGTAAATGCATAGCGATGAAATTATCAGTATATATTTCTTTTGCACATTAAAATGAGGTAGTTAATTATTTAGTAAACCCTGTATGATACTTTTTTGGTGTGGTTTCAAATTCAAGAAGTTACATTCTACTTTCACTGATACTCATAGTTGTTTGCCTCTTATTCATTGGATAATGTCCATTGACGTGGCTTGTTTGAGTTACTGATGCAGTACTCGATATTCTTCTTTCTGTCAATCCCAACTTATTTTTAATGCTGTTGAAAGTTTTTTTCTTGCAAATGAAGATAATAAAAATGAAAATACCTGAAAAAATAAAAACATATTTAACTTTTGTTTTTTTTGCTAATGTATTTTTTTTAATTATCAGACGAGATTAATTAACTAATGAACGACTATAAGTATTTATGATATCCTGCTTTTTAAGGCGAATAATCCAATTTATATGCCTGTAAAACCATCTTTTAACAAGGCATTTGGTGGAGAACCTTCCTGGACAAAAATAGCCTTATACAGGGTGTTCCTTAATGACGTGCCTATATTTTAGGATGTAATTCCTCAAGTCATTTTATGAAGAAAAGTTCATATATAAACATATGTCCTAAACAGCCAAAAAATTTTTGCTACAGGGTTTTGAATTATTTTTTTTAATGCGTTTTTTGTAATATCTCCGAAAGTACTTTAGATAATATTTTCAATTTTGGCATGTGGACATAAAACTACATCTTTTAGTAATAAAAGTTATTTTTTGTCCCACCAGTAACTGGATAAATTTTGTATAAAAATTACCTTGCAAGCACGTAATGTTGTCCAAAATAATTTCCAAAATTTTGGTGAACTCACTGTAAGTTAACATATTTCCAAAAAACGAAGTTGTAACTTCAAAAATCCAAATAATTCCCATGATCACAGCAAGTTTGACGATAAGGCCAAGCCTGAAAAATAGACAAGAACAAATTAAGTTTGCATGCCAAAAGTAAAAAAAAAAACGGAACAAAGCTAAAACTTGGTTTAACAACAAATAATAGTTATTTTGCAGTTTAACTGTCCTCGGTTATTGAAGCCTGATATACAATTTTATTTTATATATAAATATTCCATCCAATACTGACCGTTTCTGAAGTTTTAATTCTTGATACACACAAAAATTTTTTTGTTTGAGATCATTATTCTTGCCCCTGAAAGTTTACATGCTCTCGAACAGGAGTCAATTACTACAGATAATGAGTTCCTTAATTATCTAAACTGCTGGACAATTGCTTTCGAGCAAGAAAAATTTCGCCTAAATTTAACAGTTAATATTTTCTGAACCAGATATCAACCTACAGTTTTGAATGGTTGATAGATTCATCCCTTGGGAAACAGTTGTCAATGTTAGATTTTCTTTAACTGTCAGAAAACTTTATATACAGAGTGTTAAAGAAGACGATGATTTTTGCTCCAATTTTAATGGCGTGTAACTTTCACGATATTATTTTAAAATTTTATCACTCTACGTCAATTGAATTACTGGTTCATAGCAAAGAAAGTTATTTGTCAAATTTTTGATATCTGCTATATTTTAAGAAATACCGATTTTTTTGGAAAACCTCGCTTTATATTAACTTATTGGTAGCTAGATCTCACTGTCCGTTGTATCGTGCAAACTTTGCGAGTGATTCTTATACCTTATGAAAAGCTTGATTATGTTCAGTAACCATAGCTGTACCTAAATGTTATGATGTACAGTGGCGTACTGATAAATACCTTTATGTGTATGGTTTATGAGTAGGTATCTCACAATTTTTCACGATTGTTTTATATTGGAAAGTACTCGCCCCTATATTAGGTCAATTTTTTCTTATTTTTTAGTTTTTCATATCGCACTACAGATATATTATACAGTGTGTTTACAAAATTTTAACAAAGATAGTTTTTTTAATTTAATTTTTGGAAAAAATGTATTCATTTAATTTCTAACTTTCTAACACTATACTCATCAGATCATCATCAGATTTATACACAGATGCACTTTCTTATTTCAAAAATCTCCGGTTTTCCACCCATTTATAGACAATTATTATAAGATTTAATGCATATACTTACAAAAGAAACTTGCCTCATTGGCTATTTGCAATGGGGCTCCAATCCTAATAGACCTTAAAACTTTTATTATACGCAACAGATGTAGAAAAATAACGGGTAAATCTTCCTTCAATGATGGAAAATGAAAATAAGTACATGCAACTAGATAAAACAGACGAATTTATAAGATTTCTAAGAAAAAGTTAATTCCATGGTTTTAAGGTTATGCTATTTCTACAGTATTGCCACTTCGCCTTCCACGTTTACAGTGTTGCTAGTATATAAATTGGCGATTATTTTGCAAAATTTTATCATGGCGAACGTTAAAAGTTCATATTAATGCACTAAAGCCGTTTTTAACTGTTCTATAGCTATTTTGCTGTACTTTTGGAGTTATAATTCCTACGAAAGCAGGCAACCAATAATGCATTTCAGAAAAAAAATTAATAATCCCTTTTTCTTCTGTGCATTTCAACAGAACAATTAAATCAAACTAGCTATGGCTGAGAAAAATAAATTGTTCATTTTGATTAATTAATATATCGCTTTTTGTCTGTTATTCTGCAAAAGGCCAAATGTGAGAAAACTATATATATTCAAAGTGATTTTGTGTGCAACTTACCCAAATGGATACACTTATTAGGTACAGTGTAATTTTGGTCCATGGATTTGCCAACGAAGTGAATTTTTCTTCAATTGTATTTTATTACATTTCTCATAAGTTAACGGTCAACTTAAATTACAAGTTATAAGTAACACCTCATTTAATATTTTTTTAAAACTTTTAGTATGAAGTTTGTAGGATAAAAATATACTCTCCAACTCGAGAGGATATTGAACTCGTGCGTTTCAGCACTCCGTCTACGGCGCCGTGATCAATTTTTTCCTCATGCGATATGGACATCATATCCACTCTTGTTGTAGAAACTACTATTAAACAAAAATATATTGTACTTGGTGCTTAAACTTTCAAGTGCAATATGGACAATTGGACAATCCATTTGAGTTGTACAGTATATTTTTTTTAGGAGTTAAATTTCGAATATCATACTAAAAATTTTAAAAAATACTTAAATCAGGCAAAATACCTTTATTTTTAGTTGTCCGTGAACTTTTTTTTTTTTTTTTTTTTATGATAAAACACCTGCACTGTAGAAAAAATCCTTTAAGGCGCTCTGGGAGCGGTGCGAGTGCGAAAAAGGCGATTAACGTTGGTCTTGAAACGTTGAAGATTGTATTCATTGGGAAACACGACTTCAGGAAGATCATTCCACAAAGATGACGTTCTCCAGATGAAAGAATTCTTGAACAATGAAGTTCGAGGAGTACTAAGCTGAACAACATATGGATGAGCGGCAGTGGTTCGCCGTGTATTTCTGTTTTGCATTGCTCTAGGTGGAATCAAGTGGGCAATGTCAGTCGAACACCTGCCATGGAAATATCTGTAAAAGAGAGCCAAATCACCAACCTGTCTTCGATGCTCCAGGCTATCGAGGGTCTTGATCAGCTCGGGATCGCCGATCAGACGAACGGCTCTCCTTTGAATGGAATCCAGTAGCCGAAGGGTGTGCTTGGGTGCAGAGCTCCAGACATGAGAGCAAACTCTTTTTTTTCTGGCTTACACAAAACGAAAATGCATAACCTTAAAACTACCTATTAGTCATTAGTAATCCAGAGTAAGATAATAATTTTATAAAATGGAGTTTTTTTAAAAATCTTATAATTTTTTCTGTTTTATCTGGTTTCATGTATGCAAATTTGGTTTCTTTGTAATTGACCACGGTGATTATGGCTAGTTTCATATCCTAACTAGGATGGATATGAAATTATATCCATTCAACTTGAATTCAACTGAATTGATATCCATTCAGTTAACCGGAATAGCCCACTTATCCAATCACTTTAGTGTAAAGGAAAGAACAAAAAAATATTCATGTGGAAGTAAAAAACGGAAATTTTTTAAAAAAGTCATTCTATTAGAGTAGCTATAAAATATATTTTTTATATAAAAAAATTGTTATCATATACAACACATGCACAAGAAACAGATAAGTCCTGTCAATCCTTTCAAATTAAAAAATAAACATACAACAGTGCGTATACCTAAATCCGGGTGAATATATTTATACAATCGAAGCCGAAATTTGCCACTTTTCTCCTTATTGTTTGAGGACCCAGTTAAATAAAAGCTGTAATAAGACTGTGACCACTAAAACCAAATTTCAATTATAATACTGCTTTAAATTCTGGACAAAACAACTCTTAATAAAACTGATTGCAGACTTCGTAGCTTAGTATTATATTGCTAATAAGATACGAACTGATTATACCAAATTTTAGCTCTGTCCCTTTTTAATTTTGCTGTGAAATTGGTACACTATAAATTTACCCAACCTACTGAAATGCAGTAAGGCAGTCTGACACCAAATAAAAAAAACTATTTGAATTTTAAAAGGATATTATTTTAGTGAAATGTAACCCATATTAACCATAAAAGGAAACGTTATCATATTCGATTAGTAGAGGGGATTAATAATAAGTTACCGAAGATGTAACCCGTCACCTGTTCGATTAGAGGGGATTAATAAAAACCTTTTTGAAAATATTAATAGAATTATTAAAAGCTGTATTTGTAGGATGTCCCAAATTTGAGCCTCAGTAATATCGTACGAAGTTTCTAGTTCACTTTCAATAGCGTCAATATGTCGATCAAACATATTCATAATATATGGTGTATCTGGCTCAGTGGTGAGCCTAGGAGCTCGGGTCTAAAACTCTAATTGCAAGTCCTGTTTTATATAGAGATTTAGGTTTCGGACGCATATAGTTTTATAAGTACAAGAAAGGACAACCATTCGAAATTTAAAAAACAAGTAAAGGGGTGGATTTCTGAAAGGGGTTTAAATGTCTTTATTATAACTAGTGTACCTTTTGATTTTCTGATTAATTTTGATGAAATTTCATGTGTTTTAATTGGGTAATCTAAGGAATTGCTTTTTGCAACCCATAATGTATTCTAATATGTACCTGCTTATCTTTTTGTGTAAAGAATTTTTTTTAACTGTAAATGAATATGTTTTATTTATGTAGTTATAAATGTTATTGTACTTGCAAGTAGGATATGAAACGAAGGTGTATTCGCACACTAGTTGAAAAACTTTTGCGAATTTTTTCTCTTTCATATCTTGTTTATTTTGTTTTGAAACGTAATTTGTAATAAAAAAAAATAGTGCAGGAACGAATGAGAATGCTTTATTATAAATATACAAAACGGCACTTAAGAAGGAGTATTTCAAAACCTAAGCATTTGCTCTTAGATCTACGCTTCTAAAATACATGATTTCTGAAAAATCATCAATTTTGGCGTGGTGAGCGATATTTAGTTTATTTTTAATCATGAAAACCCGAGCCTAAAAAACGCTGGTTAGAGTCATACATAAGTCTTATGTTAAAATTTTGGATTGACACCAATATTTTTCACAAATATAAAAAATGTTGTTTTTTAAATAAAGAAGAACATCAAAAAGAGTAAAAAAAAACATTTATTACGAAAACAAATTTAATCCAACCATGCAGAAGGGGAGAGGTAATAATTTAATTTTCGAAATTTGATAGTAGTTAGGTGAATTTTTAACGAACTTTGGGCGTGGCCCCGAAAATTTTTCGCCTGCGGCTCTTTTCTGCCTTCTTCGCTAGGTACAATATCATGAAATACATGTAGTCCCTCTCTCCAGAAAAAAATATCCTACTTACGCCCACTGAGCACCCCACCCCCCCTCCCCCCCGAGCATATTTTCTGGCTTATCGAGTATGGAAACTTTCTTACATCATTATTACATATATATTATTATAATATAATAAGCTAATTTTAATGTGTTGGTAGTGTAAATTGGTCCGAAAGTATTCAGAGATATGTTTTGGAGTTTAACTATCTTTATACATACAGGGTGAGTCGGGAGGGACGGACCAAATTTCAGGAGTGTATTATACACGCGATGACAATGTAAAAAAACCCATATGTTCTTATCCGATATTCATTTGTTTTCAAGTTATATATTTTTTTCTACGATCCACTTTTATAAAAATTTTCATGTAATTAGAGTATACCATACTCAAGACTCTAAACTATTTGGCATCTATGTTGTCTTGACAATGTGTCTCTGTATTGTTGCAGTAATTAAACATTTATTTTCAAGTTTGAATGATTAAAGTGTTACATAATGCCAAATACTTATTCAAATAAACAAATGAATATCGGATAAGAACACCTTAAATTTAAATTTTGTTTTGTTACTTATTGCTCGTACCATTTTAACAGTAAGAGAAAAATGAACATACCATTATTAAGACTACTTTTTCTATGCTATATCCTGATATTTAAATATCTTTACCACAATAAATTTCAAATATAAAATTCCACAACTTTGTCATAATCTGACAAATTTTATATTTCTTAGCTAAGATCCTAATGATGAGGCTCGAATTTGGGACACTTTGTTCCTATTTTACCCCGAGATTTAAAAGAAAATGCTGAAGAAGCCTTTAAAAAGAGGAGAGTTGGACTACCTTTGGAAAGATTTAACGTATCTGCACATTTTTAAAAGTATAATGAATCAATTATTGAAGATTAAGAAAATCGAGAGCCGCATTTATCGAGAACGGTTAATCGTAATTAAATATTTTTTAGAGGTACCCATTGATTAAAACTGTGAAGATTTTATCAACAAAGAAACTTTTAGTGTCTGTTTAAAAGTTGTAGACAATAATGTTTCTTTAACGCAAGAGAGTTTTGGACTTGTCTCACCCAGTTATTGAAAACAAATAAAGACAATGCAAGTCTAAAACTATTCAGTCGTTCAAAAAAACGTTTATTATGATATGAGGAAATACTAGAATCCCTCTATACAGGGTGTCCCACCGGGAACCGAATCGATCTATATATAGAAAACTAAACATAGGAAAATTTTGAAAATTTGACAGTATGCTGATGCTGATAGGGACGACCGGGCTAAAATATTTTCATAATGGTGGCACTTCCGGTTATACCGGAAGTAAGTGTCAACTTGCTTATTTTAAATCGGACACCCTATATAATATTACATTTTTGCATTCTACGCAAAATTCTAGGCAGATTTTGTATACCATGTCCTATACCTATGTCTAAACGTTTTTGACATATTTGAATTTTTATGTCAAAAATGACGTTTGCAAGCCTTCGAATAATTATCAATTTTTTCTATAAAGAAGTCTTATTTGATTAATTTAAGTGGGATTCCTTGTTATAAAGGACCTGCTTTAATAGATTTTTTATAATATTTTGATAACTATTAATACAGGGTGTTTAAAAAATAAGATTAAAAATGAAATTGAAAAAACTGCAAAAAGTCTAGGTTTTCAAATGGAAACATCCAAATTTTATAATTATTTCTTATTTAGCCTTAAAAATAAGAGTGAGTTTGTATAAGGTTGTATATCCCAAAAATTCTTAGTTTTCGATATATTGCCAATTTAATATTTTTATATGGGGATTTTGCTGCAGATTTCATTCAGTTACTCTTAGTTGGCTGTGAAGGCGTTGAAAAACAATCAACACCCTGTATTAATAGTTATCAAAATATTATAAAAAATCTATTAAATCAGGTCCTTTATAACAAGGAATCCCACTTAAATTAAATAAATAAGGCTTCTTTATAGAAAAAATTGATAATTATTCTAAGGCTTGCAAACGTCATTTTTGACATAAAAATTCAAATATGTCAAAAACGTTTAGACATAGGTATAGGTATACAAAATCTGCCTAGAATCTTGCGTAGAATGCAAGAATGTAATATTATATAGGGTGTCCCATCAGCATCAGCATACTGTCAAATTTTCAAAATTTTCCTATGTACAGTTTTCTATATATAGATCGATTCGGTTCCTGGTGGGACACCCTATATACTTTACAAGAACAGTATAAATTTTAAAAGGTGCTATTTAGGGCCAAATTATTCGACTTCTTGTGCAAACCAAATCGATACAGCAATGCATATAATTTATAAGTACGAAACATATGGTACAGATCTGGGTGCGCATTTCCATGTGAAGAAGTGAATACATTATTTCTAAGATTAAGTGGCATAAATCGCACCTATTGTTGCCCCATTACGTGCATACTCCTCAAGCGGGGAAACTTAAAAAAAACTGTAGTTTGAGCAACAAGACTACTTCAGTTATCTCTTTTCCTCACACAAAGTCGCGAGCTGAAGGCGGCACATCAGTTATTTCTGATTTATTTCCGCCCCTTTATTCTGTAATTATACAGCCCTTTCTTTCTTCTTCATTTTACTGAATTTCAGGTTAAAAATTTGCTCCATATTTATTATTTTACATTACTTAAGAGACTGGAGTAGCGCGGTGACCAGCACTTCGAGTTGCGGTTGTTCGGGTTGCGTCAGTTTCCCAGGTAGCACCATGTCAGTAGCGTCATTCAAATTCTTAAAAAATCGGGACTTCTTGTGCTCACCCAACGCAATTTTTCTGGTTCCGCCACTGTTATCTACCCTAGAATTTCTTTGGAACGTCGACTGATTACAGTTTCTTTTTTTTTTTATGGTTCGCCGACTACGTAGGCCATCTTGAACGGTCATCGACCACAGATGTGGTCTACCGACTGGGGAGTGTGAAACGGCACCTTCATCCTACGAGATATCCGATCTCATCTGGCCTGTCCGGCGTGAATAGGATGGCTAAGTGTCGATTCATTTTACACTCTTCCCTGAGGCGAGAGCACGCCGTGTTCCCAAGCGGTCACCCGCCCAAGTACTAACCGCGCTTGATTACAGTTTCGTTGACAGGAATTTATTAAGAACATAAGGATTATTCCTCTTATTCACTTCTACATTTATTAGCATATGCTCACCCAAAGGATCATCTGCTAGAGCTGTTTGCGGGTATATTATAATAAAAACTAAAGATTTATTGGATAACAATATTGCGGTTTGGCCAAACTTAGCTTAGTTCAAAAGTTGATGATAACCGACATACAGAGGATGTCCAAGGGAATTTTTTTTTCGATTAACTTTTTTTTAACCAATATTATCACATAAAATTACTTTTAAAAAAATTTACAACTTGTTGGTATTGCAAATCAAAATTTAAATGAATGAATTAGACATTGTAATTGTAAAAATCTCGAAAATTTGATGAGAAAATTGATATTTTTAATAAAATCATAAATACGCTAAGGCGCAAAAAAGTTATACTTATTTTTGTACACTCAGAGTGCCGCAGAGAGCACCCGCTACAATCTACATTAAAATTCTAAACAAATTCAATTACCTCGCCTCGAAGGATTCCCAATCACAAAATGTTATATTAAAATATTGGAAAAAATTTACTAGCAAAGTCAAAAATAAAACATTTTCCTTAAACACTCTGTATATCGGTTATTATCAGCTCTTAAACTTAGATAGGCTTGGCCAATTCGCAATATTTTTATCCAAGAAATCTGCAGTTTTACTGTGTACCATTGATACACCCTGTATATCCGTACGTATTGTAGCTGGCAGCAAAAATTCGTACTTTTAAATGTCCATCTCTCCCCCCCTTTTCCATAACAAAAAACAAAAAAAGTGTATCATACCTATAGGACATACTTCTTCAAAAATTCCGGTTTTGAAAGGGTTGATCCAAAATGTAATAGAAAGAAAAAGTTATAATTAAAAAATGTTTGATAAAGAAAATGATGATAATGAAACATATAGATCCAGAATATTGGATAATCTAGACGAAATGTGTTTAACAAAAGCAATAAGAGGATATTTTAAATATATGTCGTGCGTGAGCGTGTATACAGGGTGATTCCTAAGTTGATACTTCTTTATTAGCTGTGTATAGAAGGCCTTAAAATAAACAACATTTTCAAATACCTTTTTTCCAAAAACTCAAAAATAAGGTACTTTCAGTATTACACTATGGATCAAATACGGTCCTGCCTAATTGCCCGTTGAATAACATTAAGAAAACTTCTGAGTGTAGGATGAGCCAGCAAGGGAAAGCGTTCTGCGTATAATCTCGAAGAAATAGCGGCACTTATTCGTTCATTGTTTTCAAATTTTACCATTTTCACTGGTTACCAATTAAAAATGAACTTGCTTCAGAAAAACACACTGCGCGGTTTGCGAAATAATTGACGACCGACCCGCACTTAAAATTTTTACTTCTGTATCTCGTCTATTTTTAAGTTTCTTGAAAAAAGGTATTTGAAAATGTTGTTTATTTTAATGCCTTCTATACACAGCTAAAAATATACGTATCAACTTAGGAATCACCCTGTATTTGCGTGCATAAGAAAATAAATAAATATGTTCATGTTCGTTGTCTCCCCGATGGTCTTACTTTATTTATCCTGTTAGAATAACTCGAGGGGCTAAACCGCGGTTAAAATACTTGTACCTACACTAATAGGAATAGGGATGTGAAAAGGTTTGCATAAAGATGGAAATAACAAAAAAATAACGTTTAAATAGCTATTTACATACGATGGGAGGAAAATAGTGGTTTTCCTCCTGGATAGTTCGATGCCCGACGCGAAGCGGAGGACATTAATATTCAAGGGAGGAAATGCATTTTCCTCTTGAGGTATGTATCTAGTTTTTTTTTACTACTACTACTTTTTCAAAAAAAACATAGAAATTTATTTTAAAGTTTCAAATTATATCATCGGCCATGCACATAAAAATAGAAATATTGCGGTTATTCATGTTAATTTATTATTTTCCATTAAAATTACATATGATATGCCTCAATATAATTTAAAAAATCTCCACTGACGCCGCGCCATATTCGTTTTTATAACATTTTGTATATAAAAAGACATTTTATTGCAATTGCCAGACGCAGGTACAATATGCGCGATGTGGTCGGAAGGCACTATTTTGTTCGTGATGACTCATCGACTACTGTTTGCTCTTAATACTTTTTATATTATAAACCCACGGTTAAGTTATTTGATAAATTTGTGTAAATCAAAATTCGACCAGAAATGTACCTACCGAATATTGAAAAAAAGAGGTTTAAGGAAAAAAATTAAAAATTGAGACAATGGACTTTAATCTGCAACAACATGTCAATTTAAAATATTTCTGTTCTTTTCATACTTAAAAAAAATAACATTGGCTCCCTTACTATTAGCCACAGGTAAAATATGAAATATAATTTATAGTTTTAAGGCATGCACCAACTTTTATCAATAATTTTTTTTTCTGAGAAAGCGGTAATAAAAAAAATTCCATATGTTGCATACTGTCTTGGACAAACTGTATTTTTAATTTTCTGCGGTATTAAAATTTGTCACCATACCTACTGCAAAACATAATATGTATATCCATCTTTGACTTTAACGGAATTTTGTATACTGGATGTTCTGGAATGGACGAATATGGAAATGGGCGACTACTTGAGTGTCGTAGAGAAACACTTCATTTTTTTTTTATTCGACTGTCTAAAAAGTTAGAGAAGCACAGGAAATATGTAACTATATATTCTACGACTATGATATAGGACCGAATTCGCCGCATCCCATGGGAAAAGTATATCATTCTCAAATGAGAGTGACCAAAAACAATATTGATCTTAATCCTAATATAGTAAATGCAACGAACTCCCCAGTAGCGCCTTTCTACAATATCAAAAAACATATGCATTTTCTGCATCTTATTTTCATATCAGGATTTACGGATTTAAGTACAAGGCGTCAATTCCAGAACACTCGGTAAGACTAGAACATGAAAAAAATATGGAGACTTTAGAGCTGTGCTTTACGGTAAAGAGACGGTGTGACGTTATTAGACACTCAAAATAAAAGGACTTGTAATAAAATAGGTTTCGCTGGCTTAAACCACGTTTAGATCTTCCCGTTCAAGGATCACCACAAGGTCCAGCAACGGTTAATATCGGTAAAATATGTATTTATTTAATTATGAAGTGGAAATAGAATACATTGACTTACCAAATTGGGAACTTTCTAGCTTGAAGAAATGGAAACCCATACGCGGTACCTCCACTAGTCTATCGGTCTCTGCTGTCTCTACTTTTCAAATCGCGTATGTACTCGGGTACGGTGGGTACGAGGGACGGTAAAAAGGTAGGAAATGGAAAGTCAAGAATATATGTAATTTTAAACATAATAAGGAAATGTAAATAAATATACAAAACGCGTAATTTTGAATGCAAAAAAAATAAAATTTATAAGAATTGTATTTTAAACTTAAAAATAATATTATTTATAAACCTAAATATATATAGGTGAAGCAAACAAGGACAGAACAGACGGAAATGTATCATTTAAGAAAACCTGCATATGCCCAGTCAGGGGAAGAAAAGGGGGCAGTAGTAAATAACACATAATCCCCAATACATTTTACAAGAATCTTGGTACCGAATACCAGGACCTGTATTCTATATTATAAACGTTAACACTTTGTGAAACCATTTGTTTGAATGCTTACCGTTCTTTATCAGCATTAAGTTTTCCACTTTCCTTATTTCTTGCAGAGTCGTTCATTTTATTAATTTCATTTTTAACTCTGATACAGTATATTATGGTTTTAATAAAAAGAACTGTATTTATTATTTGGAATATTAACTGCGGCATCAGGAAGAAGAGAGTATAGGCATAGTTTCCTAAAATAAATTTTCGATGCTAGTTATAGAATCTCTATCATTGACCATGATACAACTACAAGAGATATGATACCGCGCAGGTGGGCGTGACTTTCGTGACGTCACCTAGCGAGTAAAAACAGCCATATTGCCACCAGTCGTTTATTTCTGATAATTGATTTGTAAAGTTACTGAAAAATGAGGTGTGCGGTATATGGTTGTAAAAATGTCGATAATAAACGCAAGAGTTTTACGCCTGGTGTCCAATTTTAAGGAATTACAAGGTGTTTGGAAGCATGTGTTTAAACGCAACTCGCAACGATATTTAAAATTAAAAAGCTGGGGCTTGCTCCAAACATTTCAGTGACGATGACCATGAATGAAATTTTGAAACACGAATTGTTGAAAAATACACCTGACAAATATCGGCCTTGTTAATTTTTTTACTCTGCATATTCATTCTTTGAAATCAGCTCTTCGATATTATGTTCGAAGGGCAAAAATCTTATTTTTTGGTGTTGATGTATTTTTGTAGCAGAGAATTAAAATGATGCGACCCTTTCTAGAAAAAGAAAATTAAAAAATAAACAATAACCTAAATTTTGTAATAAAACTTTTTATGTAAAATAAATTCAGAACAATTTTTTTTTTGAACGAAAACTTACTAGACACGGGTCAAAATATTTTAAGCTCTTTTCTATACCAAAAAATATTGGACAATGTGTCGTTTTCCAATTTCCATATTCGCAATGTATACTTGTTCGTGTTAAGTATATCAACTTTTAGAGTGAACGGTTAAATATTCATTTCTATTGTCTATTTTTATATTTTTTTTAAATAAACATATTTCTTATTATTATTGTTATTTTCATTATTATTAACTTTCCCAAACAATGTAATCATTTATTATTAATTATACTTGTGCATATCATCTGTAAAGTACTCGGAGTCAAAATATTTATATTTTCAAATAATTTAAAAATAAAATATTTTTGCTTGTAAAATAAGTAACATGCTGTTTCCATGTAAAATTTTAGTCTAAATGAATTCCTACGTACTTTGAAGAAGTTTTCCTGTTAACATAATCACATCTAAAAGTTTGAGTTAAGGAACGTAAGTAAAAAGAAGTTTTAATTTTTGATTACAATTATCAATCTATCTATATAAAATGTATGTTTCAAGATTTAAATCACAGTATAAATGCTAAGGCTAATATGATTTGAAATAAATTTATTAAAAATATCATATAAAATTGCCTTTTAATAACGTAAACTACTCTTTGACGTATAATTCGGCGCGTTCAATTCAAAAATTTCTCTCTAGGTGACGTCACGGTTCACTGCGCACCCTGTTGATATCATACCATGTATAGTTGTATCATGATCATTGACGGTCTGTTCCCACAGCAGTCCCGGACAGTCCGTGACAATCAGGATTCTGCGTAATAGACTCGGATGCGGATTTCTGGGTGTTTGATTGGTTTAAGAACTGTCAAACTGTCGACAACTTGTCCGATATTGCTTGTGGGAACAGACCTTAAGACAATTCAATACAGTACGGCTGGTTTCTACATTCTATCAACTATTTTTAACATGCACAACTTATGTAGATGTGAATTTTTATTTTATTTTAAAGAAATCTAGTGTAAAAAACGTTTTTACTAGCATGGGTTACACCGGGTGGTGCATCGTGGTTGAAAACATAGAAAATCCCATGCAAGTTTTAGATTGTACAAATATTTGCTCCCCTGTTGACTTTAGAGCGGGATTGTAGGGAGACTTTTTGGAGTCTCTGTGTGGTGAGTGCACATGCGGTGTTTGAACAATTTTGGACAATCCAATCTTAACTTATTTGAACAGGATTACGGTTGGTTTTTTATTTCAACAGGTGATGCTGCGGACACCAGCATTGATTGGACTAGTCAACCTGTGGTTTGTCATTGTCAAATATAATTTAAAAGTATTAGATTTTTTTACTACTAATAATTTTTTATCTCGGTAATTATTATGAGTTACACTATATAAGAAAGTAACTATGATAAAATGATACTATACAAGAAAAAGCTTAAGTATTGTATCTGATATGTTTTCCGTTTATTTCCCTGATAGACCCATTCCTACCAAGTCGGTAGAACCAGAACTCTCGGGCAAGGGGTAGAAAAACATCACATTACACTACTGCGAACTTTAAAAATCATAAATGTCCTTCATATAAAATATATCAAAAATATTAAGAATTGCTAGAACGGGATGAAGTGCGAAAATCACTTTTTATCTTAAAATGATGGAGTAAGCTAACAACAGATATTTTTTACAAAATATTTGCTTCTCAGACGAATGCACGTTTACATTAATTATCTAATAAGCCGAATATACAAAATTATCGATACTGAAACCTACAAAATGAATATCGTCTTGCATGCACTCGAACCCAATACCCTCAGAAAGTGAATGTTTGGGCAGGAATATTTGAACATCGCATCATTGAATCATTTTTTATTAACGGAAATCTAATGGGTCCAACATATTTAAATCTTCTTCAAAATCAAATTGGACCCGCACCGGAGGAAGTCTCTGATAAAAATAAGGTAATTTGGTTCCAAATGTCAGGTTGCCCGGCCCACAATTCGTTTGTGGGACGCGAATGTCTAGATCAGGGGTTCCCAAACTTATTTTGTCTACTGCCCACTATGAGAATAAATTATTTTTTAGCGCCCCCATTTTTTCACCTACTTAAAAACCACTATAACTTCAAATTAAATTAAGTAATTATTGTGAGCTATATTAGCGGAGATTAAACATTCATTCTAAACGAAACTTTTACTATAACCCGCAAGAGTTAACTTGAGACCTGAGCGCAGTAGGTAGTACACAACGGCGCTCAGGTCTCAAGTTAACTCTTACGGGCTACACCTGCCAATGAGAATGATTATTGAAATCTGAAAGAATTACCCAGTAACAACTCGCTAATGTTCATAGAGAAAATTATGATCGTTTAGGATATTGTTTAGCAACAAATGAAGGTTTATTTCAATATTTAATTAAGAATTAACAATATTCCAAACAATTGTAAAGGTTTCTTACAATAAAATTATTAGGTTTTTTTTATAAACAATTTTTAGTTTTTTTAATCCTCTTATTTTCTTCCTCTTTAAGCAATTCTTGATCATTTTATTACTACTTAATAGGTTTTATTTTAAGTAAAAGAAAATCGCAGTATCACCTGTTAAAATTCTATTCAAATAGGTCACGATCAGGTTGTCCAAAATTATTCAAACTCTCCATGTGCACTCACCACACAGAGACCCTAAAAAAGTATCCCTACAACTCCGCTCTAAAGTCAACAGAGAAGCAAATATTTGGCCAGTCTAAAACTTGCATAGGATTTCCTATGTTTTCTACTTACTACTGTCAGTGACTTATCGCTTTCATATCGAGAGCAGCGGGTTGTACGAAGCCAGAGAAAAATATTCCATGAATTCAGCTCTATAATATTTTTAAAAACAAACTGGAATTGTTTCCTTTAACTTCGACTTAGTTATCATCAGTTATATTTTATACTAATATTATAAGGGATATGGCAGTACCTATTGGAATTAGAATTAGACGTGACTAGCGTTGTCATAATAAAATTCAAAGTTCATGTTATTGTCAATGCCGCCTGCATAGATATCCAAAGTCGTCCCGAAAGTAAAGAAATCGTTTTGAAAGTAAAAAAATAGTTCCGAAAATAGCTGCTTTCAGTACCATTTGTCGTAAGTGGTACTTTCGATTTAATAATTCATGCCAAAATTTTTTTTTTCGAGACGGCTGCAGAAAAACATTTTTATTTATATTACAACCCACTTTAATTATCATTATTCACACAAAGAAATCATACTTACTATTTTCCAGAAAACAATAATAAATACCGACATATGGCTGGATAGATTCCGGTAGAATTTTTGTGTATTCCAAGATTAGAATTAGCAATGTTTGACATAATGGTATACCCCACCCATACAAGAAATAAAGTAAAAACTTTTTAAGATCTTTTCTTCTTTGATCGCTTCCAATGGTCCTCCTTGGTGTCCTAAAACGTATTTCTTTGATTAATTTTAAAATAGTAATTTTTAAAAAGTATTTTTATTAATGATAAATTAAAGTGCTAAAACTAGAATCAGCATAGTTTGACATAACTGTACAGAATCTCTCACATCGACGCGAAACATTGGGGTTGTGAATTTTTGCCACTATAGAGGTTTCGCATTTGTTGGTGAAACACGTTCTATACCGCTGTGTATGTGAATCTGTCGCGGAACCGCATAATATGTAGCGGCAGCGGAACTTTCGCGCCGGTCTGGGGGATCCTTCAGTTTAAAGCAGCCTTTCCCAAAGTGGGCGATAACGCCCTCTTGTGGGCGCTGCAGGCCTAAAGAGACCCAGAAAAAAAATTGGGGCGGTAAAAAATAATGTATTTTCAAAGTGGGCAGTAGACAAAATAATTTTGGGAACCCCTGTTATAGTGGTTTTTAAGTAGGTGAAAAAATGGGGGCGCTAAAAAATAATTTATTCTCAAAGTGGGCAGTAGACAAAATAAGTTTGGGAACCCCTGGTTTAGAGGAAGAATGAGTAATTCGAACATTACCTACATAAAATAAAGTCCACCTTATGACTGGATAGCTTCTTTTTTATAAATCTTTTCGGCTTATACTTTAGACTTATATCATGAACTTTGCCTTAATTAACTTTACTTATGTCTGTTAAAGGTTAGAGAAAATAATGTTTGGACCTGATAGAAGTTTTGGATTTGCATTGTCTTTATTTGTTTAGAATCACTACGTTTCAACTGGTAAGCATCTACAGTTATGGACGCCCATAGAGTGCATTTTAGGAGGGGGGAAGGGGACAATCAGCCAAAAAACTGTGAAACAGAAAAGGGCAATACCAATCCACAACTCTTCTATCATTTAACTTTATTAATCTTATTTTTTACATTTTAAATTGAAACCCGTTAATATAGTAATAGTTACAAAACGTCAACGTAATAATACAATGCATGGTTTTTTTGTCATATACAAAACAAATAATAACATTTCCTTGAGAAACCCAGGGTTGGTCATATAGGGGGGGCCATGGGGGCCATACCACCCCCCCTCTTTGCGTCGATTTACATTATAAGAGCCCCGCTCAGACATACAAAGTCGCTTTCAAAACGATTCTATAAGCGTTTACCACTTTAGTATGTGCATTCCCTCCATGGTAGTAGGTACTGACAAGACCCATCTTGTTGATGCAGCAGCATATTTAGGCACTAGATATGGACATTTATTTAAAGAGAGTTCCGAAATAATAAAAAAAAAGTTGCTGGGTGGGTTTCGAATTTGGAAACAAACTTGAGTTGAGTTGAGTTGAGTTGAAAAGATAATGATTTTGACAATGCCTTAAAAGCTTTATTAGAATGTAATATAAATACATTTTCATAAATTAATAATTTCCTACGAATAGACATAGACATAGACATAGACATATTTTTATTTGACCACATTTTTGCAAATTACAAATTGTAGCAAGTCACATAAAATAAAATATAAAATATGAAGCATCGTTAAGAAATGCTTCTAACTATATAAAAGTGTATTTTTAAACACATATTCTTGTATAAGAAAAGTAAACAAATTTTGTAAATACACATTATTAACAAACACAAATTAAAAATCAAAAGTTGAAGTTCTTGAATTAACAACATCAAGGTATTCTTTTACTGAGTAAAAAGCATGTGATTCAAGAAATTTCTTAACCACAATTTTAAATTTTTTTTCAGTGTAGTTTTTAACCGTTGCAGGAAGCACATTGTAAAGCTCTATTTTGAGCGAGTTATTTACAGATTTAGTAAGTCTATACCTGTTTGGTCTAATGAAATGAGCCGACCTGGTACCATAGTGGTGAATATCTGAATTTAGCTGAAAATTATTTTTATGAATTTCAATTAATTGGTGCAAAATAAATAATGATGGAAGCGTCAAAATTCTCAAATTAATAAAATGTGGTCTGCAGTGGTCCAGCACACCAACACCCGCAATAACTCTTACAGATTTTTTCTGTAATCTAAAAATACGTAAGGAATTGGATGAGTTTCCCCACAAAATGACTCCATAAGAAAGGTGGGCGTGAAAAAGTGAATAATAGATATTTATCACTGACTGGTGATCTAGAAGTGCCCTTAATTTTCTTATTAGAAAAATTGCAGATGACAATTTGCTCCGCAGAGACTCGATATGAGGAGTCCAACTAAGAGTGTCGTCGACTATTAAACCCAGTACCCTCACACTTTGACCCTCCACAATGTCACGGTTTGTTGAAACTATCATTTCTTGGGTTTTATTTGTGTTAAGTTTTAGACAGTTTTGTGTAAACCACACATTGGCCCTCTCAGCCAGAAGAGAACTAATTAATTTTAAGTCTTGGATATTTTTGTGACGACACAACAGAGTTGTATCATCTGCAAAACAAAAGCATCCATAGAGAGAGAGAAATGAAAACAGGTCATTTATATATATCACAAAAAGAAGAGGCCCAAGAACAGATCCCTGGGGTACTCCATTTTCGATTAATCCGAAATCCGACACATCATCATTGAGAGAAACACACTGTTTTCTCTGAGACAAATATGATTCTAGCAGGCTTAAAGGGTTACCCCTAACTCCATATCGATACAATTTCCTAATCAATAGCTTATGCGAAACACAGTCAAAGGCCTTGCTCAGGTCGCACAGCATCAAATTCACATGTTCTCCCCCCTCGAGACCCTCGACAATGTCATGCACAATCTGAACAACCGCTTGGACAGTGGATCGACCCTTCCTGAAGCCGTACTGGGAAGCACTAAGAAGACCATTGGCTTCAAAATAGCTACTGATATTATTCTTTATTATAACCTCAAAGACTTTCCCAAAAATTGGTATGATTGAAATCGGTCTATAATCAGATGCCGAGTCTATACTTCCCTTCTTAAAAATAGGTACTACCCTGGCCAATTTCAGCGAATCCGGAAATACACCCTGTTCTACACAAGCATTATATAGAAATGTCAGGGGCTTGATAAGTTCCTCACTAATATGCTTTAGAATTATGCTATTTATATCATATATATCAGATGAAGCTGAGTTTTTAAGAGACATGATCGCGGTTCTAACGTCGTCCTTAAAAATAGGTAAAAGTGCAAAGTATAGAGCAAATATTCTGTTCTCTTCCGGTTAGAGTTGCTTCTTCGGAAAGAAGCTTTTCAACCCTTTGTCGGATGAAAACTTGGATTGGATCTAAAATTTGCCAAGATCGCCTTAACGGCTTGGCTCTACTAGGTACATCTATATCGAGATAATAACGTAGATATAAAGTGCGTTATAAATAGGTTTGCCAACAGTAAAAAGAGACAAACCGAATTTTTACTGTAGATTTCATTTTATTTATAATGTTGTGTAACTCTTTGACTTTTGTAGGTAGGTATTGTATATAGGTACCTATTTTATTACTTTAATTTGTTTTTGTTAATTTATGTATTATTTTAAAACTAGTTTTAAACAAAAATTGTTTTTCATTGTGTAATTTTTCCTTAAAGCTATACAGCGTGACTAGTTGATTATTTTAATTAAGAACGGTATGCCTGAGGAGAAAAACACAAGAGACAATTTTTATGCAGAATTCACCAGGCTAATCAGAAATAATATCCACATGGAAAAATATCAGTGGCGTCCCACTTTTTTTCTAAAAAATATATAATCGCTTCTTCATTTAAAGTTTTAAAATTATTCTATTGGCGATAACGCTGAAATGAACGGAGATATCGAGCTGCAGTTTTAATATTTTGTCTAGCAAACTTCATCTACTTTTCGATTATGGTATCATAATAATACCGTATGATTTACTTTTTCGGAGTAAAATCAAAAAATGTGTTCTTATTACAAATTGCGCCCTCTAGCATTTTTTTTTTTGAGAAGTATTATGAACAACTAAATACGATTGGTGAAAGTGCATACATTTCTCTTCCAAACAGTCTTTAGTTTGCTATAATCGGATAAGTCGTGTATAAGTTACAGCGATTTAAATGATTACACTTTCAACAACCCCCCTCTTATTAAAGTCGGTACGCCAATGAGCATAAAACCAAAATGATGCATAATTATTCAAGCTTTTTAATGGTGTTAACAAAAATATACCTTAATGTGGAATTTTCGGAGATATGTAAAATTTTAAAATTTACTTTTTAATTGCGCCCTCTTGCGGCAAAATGCGGAACTTAAAAATTATTTCCAGGATTTTCTCATGGCCGCTTTAGTTATCATTTATTTTCCTGAATTTCTATGCCCAGTAGTTTCCGAGATATGGCCGCTCCGTACCCTTAACTGATCACGCTGTATAAAAGTAACGTAGAAAGTGAGTGAAGTGGGTCTTACTTACAATTAGACAATGCTAGTCCCAAGTCACTAGTTATAATAAGAATTAAGAATAGTACTTGACATTGATTGCCCCCCCCCCCTTCAAAAAGTTGATATGACCGCCCCTGAAGGAACCTTAATCAGACTCTGTTTTTATTTGTTTGAAAAAAACACTACAATATTATTTTTTATTTTTAGCAACTTATCCAGAACAATCTACTTATGTCCAAGAGATTATCTGTAAGTTTTCCCAGAGTTTAATTGAGTAGTTTATTTTTCCACTTTGACTTATTTGTTGACACAACAATTTCATTAGTGTTCCAGTTGTACTGATGTTTGACATAAAATACTGACGTTACGCATTACCAAATTAATCAATCTAATTAATAGTTTTTTATAAATACAAAATAAGGACAACAAAATATTTATAATATTTTTTACTAAATACGAGGAGCACCATATTGAATATCTCGACCAATAAATAATTGAATTTTTTTATTAGTAATTTCAAACGGAATCCAGATTTGCTTATGTTACTTTAAAAACTAATTTATCTTTAGTTTCATTATTGTTGAGCATATGGCCAAACACTTGGCTAAAACGCGCGATTTTTATTTATTTTAAAACATTTGAGTTGAAGGCCGAAAATTTCAATGTCTAATTTAACAGGTTCACTTGAATAAGGCATGACATGCTCCTGTTTACTAGTAAAATATTAGATACAGGGTTATTCTACCAGAACTAAACAGGGGTCTATGTTTTCCAACGCAATTCACGTATTGAAGTAAACTGAATACAGATTTTTCAAAATTTGATCGCTCATATCTTTAAAAAAACTGGTTTGGATTCAGGAAAGAAAGGCCTTTCATAAAAATAAAATGTGTAGGATTAATTTTATGGAAAATACACGTAGGTAACTTTGTATCAAGCAGTCTTCGAAATTTGAAAAAAAGGTTTATGATATTAACCATTTTTGTGTAATTATTGATCTTGAATTGAGAGTTCTCCAAGGGAGTCCAAGTGCAGGTATTTTATATTTTTATCAACAACTCCACATAAACCATAACAGGAAAAAACTTACCCAAAAGTCCACCAAATATCCACTGACATAACATTTACCCAGGCAAAAGCGGAACAGTGAAAAAAAATTAATAGATAGCCTGAAAACAAACAAATAATATACATACGAATAAATACATTTTTTATTGCGATCTTTGAATACCAGATAAAATATTAAATTGAAGAAATAGTCCATGCTTAAAATGAATGGCTAAATTAAGTGGACAAAGTCTTTCTCCACCAGTATATAAATTTAAGTATAATTGATCTCGGGTAGACAACCAGATAATAATTGACAATACATATCAGATCCTTAGAGATGTTTGATATTATAAAGTATCGATACTGTATATCACAAATAGAAGTTAGCAGTTATTCGGGTCGTAATAAAGCTTAAAATTGGTAATGTCACAATAAAGTAATTAAAAACGGATTTTATCAATTCATCAATCCACAAAGCCACCTGACAAGACTAAAACAAACTTACTTGCCTATTACAAAGCACACGTAACCTAATTAAAAAAGTTGTAGAAATAGTCCTTTAATATATACATATTTATAATAATTATTATAATTGTAAAAATAAGTTTCATGTAAATGTTTAAGTAGTTGGAAAAGAATTATGTTAACCATGGTTTAGAGAGTTAATCTATTATAGCCCTCGTGTCTTACATCCCTGGTCGCTACACTCCTCGTGATTTAATCTCGACGCTCGGGCAATAATGATATAATCTATTTCAGGAAGGTGTAAAGTAATAAAATGAGAAATTCCGTCTAGTTCAGCTCAATTTCGGTGACGGCCATAGGCGCAGGTACATTTTGTGCATTAAATTATTTATGATAACTAACCAAAGAAAAAAATAAAATAGAAGATAATATATATAGCAAATTTACACAAACATCGTTTCATGAAATATGCCGTGGAAGATATGACTGAAAAACATAGTAAAACTGTGCTGCGCACACCGCCATATCGTTGCGAACTAAATGCTATAGAATTTATATGGGCGCAAGTGAAGTGTAGCAAGACACAACACGGCATTCAAAATGAAAGACGTTAAGCTACTGTTTGATTAAGCCATTAAGGAAGTGACAGTCAAGAAGTGTCATTAAAGAAGAGGAGAAAGTGTGGGATATTGACCACCTGATCGATCGGACCGTCGACCTGTTAATTATAACGTCAAGAAGAGATGACAGTTCCTCAGATGACGAAGAATATTATGATTTTTTATAATTTAATTTCTGTATAATGTATTTTTTGTATTTTGAATTTTTTTTTATAAAGCTTAATAAAAAATAAGTGTACCTAATACTATGTACATAATTCAAGCCTTGGTCACACCATTTTCAGTGTTTGAAAATGTTTAACAATAGGCAATACCCATAAATTGACCCAAGCCCGGATGGCACTACCTGCACTTGATGAAAATAAAGAATTTTGCAATGAAATCAATGCCCAATTATGAAAATGGCTTAAATATTCGCTGAGTCACTCTGTAGTCTCTTTGCATACCTAATGAGCTTTTATTACTCTACACGTTTCTGAAATAGACTATAAGTGTCTAAACTTTGGTTAAAAATATAATATTATAACGTCAAAAATCTATTATAGTTGGTTGCAGCATCTAACCAACTTCCCAATGTTGGTATTACCGGTTCTGGATGAAGTGGCGTGTGAGGCAATGTGTGTCTAAATATACTAAAGGAATAAAACTTTGCAATAAAGTTAAAAACTACATGACGCATGACGGTTATTTGGAGGTCTAATTAAATTGCCGCATTAGGTTATTTTGCTGGCTATAAATAATTGTTAATGATAAATATAAAGTTTTAAACCGACCCTGTGCGAATTCGGGATCGGCTCGTATTTAGGACATCCTGCAAAACAAACTTTAACAATAAGTGTATATTTTCAAAAAGAAATTAGATAAAAGAGCTTCAATCTCTTTAATTATGTAAAGAGTTATATTAAATGTTAGCAGTTGTTGGTCGTACCTACATTGTGCTATTAAAAGCATAATATGATCATTAAAAGTTAATTAGTATTGACACAAGGGCATATTACTGAAAGATCGTTAAGGAAGATACATTATCTGGATACACTATGAGATTACATTGTGGCAAAGCAACCCTATCTAATTATAGTATTCTACCGAGTCAGGAAAGACTAAGAGTAGTTATCCAACATTTTTCTGTATAATAATGCTTGCCGTTTTTGTAAAAGAACGTAAAAATTAATCATATTATTGTAATTACTATTTTAGAGCCTATTATAGAGTACTAACCCAATCTTATAAAGTCCTCTTAAGCCTAAGTTTAAACCTAGATTTAAACCAAATAATAATGCTAAATTGGTAGAAATGTCAGCAAAGTTCAATTTAAGAATAATTAACCTGGTCATAACGTAACATGTTATGTTACAATATTTTAAGTTATAATCAGGTATATCACTTTTTCCGAAAATTGATAAGATATATTGACATTTTTGAAAAAAAACAGTCAATATTTCCTTACATTTCCTACAAATTCGATATTATTAAAACTGCTGAAGTTGCGCCTACAAAATTTGGTATGTGGGGGTTTTGGAGCATGTGGAATTGGATTATGATGTCGGCGCAGTTGCCAGATTTTTCAGCTTTGCGCTACACGTAGTAATTTTGTTATTTAAAATTGAATGCCCAATTTATTTTTATTGCAGTGAATTCGGCGTCTCAAGCTTAGTAAGTTCCCAAATTTTCAAAATTTTATCTCTACTAGTTGCTGAGATATAACAACACAGCATTTTCAAAAAAAATTTAATTGCATTATTTTATCATTTTCAAATGAGCATTAAACTTATCGGAAACGCCCGAAAATATGAAGCAGCGTCTACTATTCATATTGTATTCATATTTTCGGGCGTTTCCGATAAGTTTAATGCTCATTTGAAAATGATAAAATAATGCAATTACACTTTTTTGAAAATGCTGTGCCGTCATATCTCAGCAACTAGTAGAGGTAAAAAAATTCTATTTAAAATAACAAAATTACTACGTGTAGCGCACAGCTAAGAAATCTGGCAACTGCGCCGACATCATAATCCGATTCCGCATGCTCCAAACCCCACATACCAAGTTTTGTAGGCGCAACTTCAGCAGTTTTAATAATATCGAATTTATTCCAGTTAAAGTCCCCACCCTGTATACCCAAAAAAATGGCGTATGCAATTAAAATAAAATTACAACTGTTAAGTCTTCTTGACACACTCGGTGTATTATTTAGAAATCTACAAGCATTTAAAAAAATTAAATAACATTGATGTATCTGAACGTTTTCTGGTCATTGTCCTTGAATTACTAATACTAATACCATACACCACTGTAGGAAGATGATTTGGGTCCGTTGAGTGTGCGCAGCTCGGAAATTTGCTTCTTGATGTAAACATTTGACAGGACCGACTTTCAAACTATTTTCACAAGCTTTTATTTCAATTCACCCGTTAGTTCGGGTGTGTACGATTTATGGTGAAATAAAACTAAGTAACCCATATTTTACATACCTAAAATACCTTATGCCTGGTATTCAACCGCGATTCACGCAAAAAACGATCATGCACTTTTTCCAACCCATCTTGAGACACAAGTCGCTAACAATAACAAAATATCTGGTAAAGTTTTATACCTAAATTCGCACCCAAAACTTAAAAATAATATCCACAATCACACCCGGAACATCTGAACGAGTACAACATAAAAAAAGATGGAAACGACTTACAACTTACACACTAACAAAAAAAAATATCTAAAGTAAAGTTTTATAAATATTAACACCCAAAACTTGGAAATTATAACCACACACGAAGGAACGAAATAAAAGATGTCGACAAATAAGAATACAAACAACGCAACAAAGTCGGTTCTGTTTACGTTCTGTTAGATATCGTGTCGGTTGCCTAATTTTTTCCCTACTGCGCAAGCGCCACGGGCCCAAACCCAGGTTATTTTGAATCGCATGATGGGTGTCTTCTCGCTTCGTGCGGCTGCTTGTATTGTCAACAGTAATATACTGATAGAGGAGGAGGCGTCTTATCGGTAATACTGCTGTTTTTTACAAGAAATCGATTTTCTGATAATTTTCATGAAATATAAGCTTTAGCTTTAGCTCGAGGGTCTTATCTTTGATTATAAGTAAAAATAATATTGAGTGAACATTTTCTTAGAAAATCTAGTTTCGAGTGAAAAACAACGGTATGAAGATAAGGCGCCGCTTCTAGAGATATATTTTATTGGATAATTTACTGAACCCGAAATAAAAGCCGTTTGTGATAAAGGAAAATATGTAAACACATCATTATGATTTACTTTTGAGTTTATAAACTTGCCACAACTAACAATTAATTAAAAATCCAAGACTAAATCAGACGCGTGGAACGTCAAAAATCAAATTCGTCTATTTTTCATCACGGTTGCCATGAAAACGCCAAGATTTCTTAAGCTCACGTCAAAGCAAAGCACACTGGGTTTAATCTTGCATACATTTTGTCATAAAACATTTCTTTAAAAATGTCAAAATTAAGTGAATTGTATGCCCTAAAATCACCTCAAATAGTGTTGTGTGTCACTTTTATTTTGTAGGGGTTATAATATTTATTTATTAAACTTTATTTCTTAAAATAAATTACTGTTTGTTTGACAAAAAGCTACTGTGGTCTTACCGAGCTAGTCGTAGGTCTTATCGGGTAAGACCACTCTACCAAGGTGGTTGCTATGAAAATTTGCGTTACTTTACTTTAAAAACATCTTTATTCATTACACAGTTTTTGTTGTTGTCATCTTATTCTACATAAATACATATAATCGTATAGACGGTATGACAAATACACAATAATACACAAATATAGTATTTTATTTTGGTTCTACTGATCACTACTGACTAGGACATACACCAAGGCAAATGCCCAGATGGGGTTGGTGTTGGCCCACAAGGTAGAGATAAAAATGACTTTTATTTTTTACAATCGGTCAGTTCCGGTAATCCCTTATACTGCCATGAAAGAGTTTATTTTAGCTTTCGCTTATAAAGTTTTGTAGTGACATGATTCCTGTTTTACTAAAGAAAATTTGCGTTCTGATTGGTTCTATATATGTGAGGTAAATTATCAATATAGTGTATGTATATATGTGCTCTTACCTCTTATTTTACATTCAAGTCTGGAAGGTTGTAAAAATATATGGGAGACCATTAACGTTATCATCAAAAAGATCATAGCCATACAGTAGTTTATAAGTATTTTGCCAAAGGTACTTTTTGTTTCGCCCAAGTAAAAATAAATTGCAATTGTGGCAAATAAAAATACGCATGACAGCAATTTGGCCCAAAGCGTAAAAGTAAACTTTGCAGCTACATCTCGATTGGCAATACAAAAAAATAAATAATAGCCAGTTACTGCGCTGCTAACGGCATGTTCAATGCAGTATGACCGAAAGTTAGAATATTCATGTTCTAAAAATGTCTTGGTGAAGTTGTAGTAGTATCTAAACACTCCCTCTTTGGTTATGGTATACTGAATTGTGTTTACATTTACTAATGAGACATTTGGACACTTTGCACCGTAGATAAGTTCATAATTATCTGAAACAATAGAAAAAAACTTGTTCAGTACTTATACCAGGCATTTTGTAAAAATTACCAAAAAATAAAAGGTTTATTGGGAAAGCAAATGTTTTATTTTAACAAAAATATAAAAAAACTGGATGTAAAATTTGTTATAAAGAAAATAAATTATTAGTTAGATATTTTTCACACTTCAACAAAGGATCATAATTAGTTATAGGATGAAAAATAATAGTTTTGTACTTTTTAGGATCAAAATAAAATCAATAGGTGCATGGATTGTATGTATGTATTATATGTATATTGTTTTAGAACTTTAAAATTTTAAAAAAAAACAGTTTATTTACTATTAACGTAGGTACCTACTACATCAAAAAGTTTCTATGTACAACCAGTAGCGTAGCCAGAAAATCTGTTAGAGGGGGGGCTCATATTTTCTAACCAGGTTTTTTAGGGTTCGGGGTTTCAAGTTAAAAATAAAACCATATTAATATGTTTATACATAATATAATATTGTCGGGTTGCATAAAGATTTTTAACAATAATTAACTAACCAGCAACTTTGACTGTGGCATAAGTGACATTGGCAGAAATAGTTTTCTTACAACCAAGGTGACCCGATTAGCTTATATATGTTAGGGCTATTCTATTTACAACCTGTTTTTTAAGAAAACGAAGGGGAATTTCTCGATTTTTTTAAATGGCAACCTGTCTTTGTTTTATATAATAAAATTTTTCATTTACTTTTCTTTCTAACGGTGTATCACTATTTAATAATTATTTATTCGGTAATAGTAGAAATTAACAAGAAATATGATAAATGTAATTTCCAGACCCATATAAGCAATAAGAAGTTATGTCAAGTATGCCGTGGAAAACAATTTATTCATTTCAAACTTCGGAATTTTATTTAATCCCATTTGACATTTTAGTCTAATAAAAGCAGAAATAATGTTTTTGTTTTCCACGGCGTACTAGACTGGTCTTGACAAAACTTCATATGGCTTATGTGGGTCTAGAAATAACTTTTATGACATTTCTTGTTAATTTCTACTATTGCCTAATAAATAATTATTAACTTTCGATACACCCTTAGAAGAAAAATTAAATGAACAATATTATTATAACAAAGCAAAGATGGGTTGCCATTTTAAAAAATCAAGAAATTCCGCTTTGTTTTTTAAAAAAATAGGTTGTAAATAAAATACCCTTAACGGATACATTTTTCTCAAGCACCTCAAACTTATATTATAAAGTGCGTTAAAATAAACCATTTTAATGTTAACACGTCCTACTCTTTACAACTTACCCTGTTTTACCAAAGTTATGGACATTTTAGGAAACAGGAAAATTGATCTAGGCGGCCAATTTTTAAACAAATGATAAAGTGTCATTGAAAAGAGATTTTTTTATAGAAATTAAACGTCGAATAAAAATAAAGCGTTTTCATATAAAAGTTGACTTCACTTCACAAGAAAAAAAAATAATTTTCTTTGTCACAGCTGTCATTGCAAAATTATTTCACTAACATTTTGTGCTTTACTACTGTTTAAATTTTAGTTTCCGAACTAACTTTATCGAAATAGAAAAATATGAGTTATGAATAAAGTTAGTTCAGGAAACTAAAATTTAAACAGTAATAATGCACAAAATGTTAGCGAAATAATTTTACAATGACCGCTGTGACAAATAAAATTATTTAGTTTTTGTTCCAAAGCAATCTTGACTAAATTGTTTAATTAGAACTTTTCTTTTTTAGGCAAATCCTAAAATATTTTAAAAACTATGATATTTAGACATATTACATGTTTAACAAAAAATTAAGGTTTTCGGAAGATAAATCCTTTTGCCTATAAAAAATAGGGGGGTCCCATTTACAAAAATTGAAATAAAGCATTTTTAAAACTATAATGAACTTATAATGAACGCTCTGTATAAGAGATTTAAAAAACATTGTAGATCAATATATTGTACCTTAAAGTACCCACAATGTAAATTATATTTACCTAGGGTTAATCCACAGGTTACTATGATGTTTTAACGATACCCTTAAAATTAGTAAAATTTCGGAAACAAATTAATTACTTGGCAACGTTGCATTTCACTTCAAAAATTTTAATATGGTTGCAAAGTCCTTATTCCAGTGAATCATATTCTAGAAAATTATACTATATAGGTGTCCCATTTAATTTTCTTTTTTATTATTCAGTACCATTTTTAGGACCACCCTGTAGCTTATAAAATATTTTTAGATTATGTATCCTAAAAAACCCTTTAACTTTTGTATGACACTTTTTTCCCTATCTTTGATAGTTTAGGTGCTATCTAAGACAGACACCTTACTGAGACACCCTGTATATATTTCTAAAATTTACTCCTAACGCCATTTTTTTATTGTCCTCCTTTCCCAGTTGATAAGTGTTGTGAAAAATTGCAAATTAAAAATTTATAAATTATTTTATGCTTAATCAACTCTTAATACCTAATAAATAACATTTCTGCTCATGGTAACTTTTTTCAATTAAACAAATAAAGATTTTCCTTTAAATTGTTTTATTTAGTAATTTTCTCTCATCCATCTATTTGCAAATGTGATTTCCTGTAAGATACTCACAATGTAGTTCCCATAACAAATTATCTGCCTTTGTAATTGTGCGAAAAAGCGGAAAATAATATTATCAAGGTTATAATATTGTTTTCATGCCCACATGTATAGATTTTTAATAAAAAGATGAAATTACGATTCATCAGTGGAATTAATTTCGATTGAGTATAATTTCGTATTTCGTGACCTTAGTTAAAGTGTGAGCTTGTGGGATCGATGGCAAAAATAACCAAACATAACTATTCAAACCTTTAAGTTTAGTAACCAATAAAGTAATAATAATACCTGGTACATTGATTATAGTAAAGCATTTTATTCTGTTTCTTACGGTTGGCCAAAGAAAATATTAAAAATCTATAAAAAAAAGCAACTCTTAATAAACGCCATTAAAGGTCGAGACACAATAATAAATAAGCAATATGCAATAAGAAACAGGTAATAGGAAATAAAATATAATTTAAATTTTATTACTGTTGTTTGTTGCTTAAAACTTAATTGTGTCGCGATTGATTCGTTTCTACGTATCAAAACAAATTTTTGTTGCCTATTGCTTATCATCTTATGCTTATTTTTTAATTATGTTTCGGCCTTTACGCACCCTAAACTCCATACTGGACAAGAGAAGCTAGGTATAAATATATCAAAAGGTATCGGATATCGTCCCAATTTAACAGAAAACTAACAACTAATCACCTTCTATAAATAAACGATATCAAACTCTACGCCGAAAGTAAAACCTATTTACAGCCCCTTATTCAAGTAACTAGGACATTTAGCGATGACATCAAAATGTCGTTTGGTTTAGACAAGTGCGCAAACTTGAATGTCGTACGAAAAGCTGAAGAAAATCATGGACTGCTTGAAGGCATATAGATGTACTAGATGAGGACAGAACAAATAAATAACTAGGCATCTCCCAAAATTAACAATTAAATCACACTCGCCTAAAACGGGAGGTTAAAAACAAATATAAAAGTAGACTTACAAAGGCAATACCAATCAATACTTACCTACTCGTTCGAAATTCTTAAGTACTCAAGAAAACTAAGAACGTTATTACCAGTCCCAAAGTTATCACTACAACCTAAATTTCCTATTGAAAATCTAGCGACTATATTAAGAAACAGACAAATAAAGCAGAAAACGTTTTTTGACAAATCTAAAAAATATCTACCTCCACTTCAACCTGGCCAACAAGTTTTAAGTCATGAAAAGCCTCGTGTGTGGAAGCCCGCCATAATTGTTGAAAAATCTAAACGACTATTTAATTAATAAATGGTTGCTAATAAATCCACAGTGTCTCTATATTCAAGTACATTGACGCGAACTATAGATAGATTTACGCGCAGACTACTGACAAAAATAAGATTCCACCCACGCTTACACTTGAAAGAATCTACCAAAAAAGACAGGAAGGAGGAAGATGTATCATTAATAATAGCTTGTGCAAGTTACAGGAGACCTCTATGAAAAATTACTTCCAATAGTCGAATGGGGACATTCGACAAAAAGTGATAGCAGCAGAAGCTGGTTATATAACTGACAGCAAAACGGATTACCCAACATCACCGCGTACCGCCACGTCAACAGCTTGTAACTTGGGAAGAGAAAGCCCTACATGGCAAATACCTTAATGCACTTGAAAATCCATTTATAGATAGAGAAGTGTTAATGAATTAGTTAAAAAAAGGCACAGCTATACGCTAAAACAAAAGGATTTATAATTGCTATCCAAGACCGTGTCATTCGAACTAAAAACTATGAAAACGTTAACTTGAAAAGAAATGTGGAATACGTGTGGGAAGACATAATCAGGTGGCAAAGATCAGCCACAAGGAACTGGCTTATAATATATAACTAGGCCTAAAAGAAAACCTCCCACCATACTACCAAGTACTTACTCAAATTTGGCGATAAAGATCAAACATATATGGAAGCTACAAAAAAAAGACATCATTCCGATCATAAAATGGTGGAGGGATATGTATACCAACAATTTTAAGCGTCATCTTCCAAACTTGCCATATAGTACGGAAGTTTCTAAATAGTACAGATTCAGATGAAATTATTCTCTATACTGTAATACCAGCTGTGAAAAAAACAATGAAAAAAAAATAATAGAAAGTTGAATTATTTCTTTTTAATATTTACAACAAAAAAACAATTTTTAATAATTTGCAAATTGATTACAGATTTGTTAATTTTATATAATGGGTGAATTAGGGAAGCAGCGCGTATTGTACGGCTTAATAAAGGTTGACTTAACTCAGAAGGGCAATTGTTCATGGTCAATATTTTATTCGACATATTCCTTTTTTTATTTGTGGAATAATCTATGTAACCTAGGCGATGACTGTCGATTTCCAGGCCACAAGTGGATTGATATTAGTAATTCATTCTCAGACTGGGCCAACATAGTGGCAGTGCTGTGTACTGCTCTGATTTTTTTAGTCGTGTATATTTCTGGAGGTATTTTTCCAAATGAATTCATTTTAACATATTGGGTAGGTACTGCATTCTTCTTGTCTATACTGAACAAAAACTACTTCTGCTGTGAGCATGGTGTTCATATTTTTAATACAGTTGTAGATACTTTTCCTTATTTATTTCATCGGATAATATAAGGATTCTTAAAGTGTTATTTTTACTTTTAGGAATTTTGACGACAATCAAATTTTCTTTATCCTTCATATCCCCCAATATCATGACCTTTAAAAGCTCTTCTCGCCTACAAAAACCGGCCAACCCAAGAATGGTGGCCACTTTTATTAAGGTGTTATAATCAGCTGCTTCTTCTATGATTTACTTTTTGTCGAAAACTTAGGTATTTTTGGTCACTATTCCATATTTTGCTTTTTTTTTGTAAATTCTAAGCATAAAAGTATTTTTGAAAATCCCCGAAATAGTTTAGGAACACTTCTTCCTCACCACTATTTGTCCCTTGTGGCGTTACCAGTTTTCAAAATATTTAAATTGTTTCTCATATTTTTGACGAGCTCTCGCTGGCAAACAAGCGCGAATCCAAAGGAGGGGGGGGGGGGTCATCAAAATATGTACTGTTTTGACGTCGGTTTTGACTAACTCTGCAAAAAAAAATCATCTGCGGCGCTGTTTCTTTACTTTTTAAATCTCTTTTTAATTAAATTAGTGTCTGTCAAAGTAAAGCAAAATGTTAAAAAATATAATATACAGGGTGTGTCAGTAAGGTGTCTGTCTTAGATAGCACCTAAACTATCAAAGATAGGGAAGAAAGTGTAATACAAAAGTTAAAGGGTTTTTTAGGATACATAATCTAAAAATATTTTCTAATCTATAGGGTGGTCCTAAAAAGTCTTACTGAATAATAAAAAAGAAAATTAAACGGGACACCCAGTATTATTTTCTAGAATATGATTCAATGAAATAAGGACTTTGCAACCCTATTTAAATTTTTAAAGTGAAATGCAACGTTTCCAAGTAATTAATTATTTTCCGAAATTTTAGTAATTTTAAAGGTATCGTTAAAAAATCATAGCACTCTGTGGATTAACCCTAGGAAAATATAATTTACGTTGTAAGTACTTTAAGGTACGATATATTGATCTATATTAATGTTTTTTAAATCTCTTATACAGAGCGTTCATTACAAGTTGGAAAACTCGATGTTTTAAAAATGCTTTATTTCAATTTTTTTAAATAGGACCCCCCTAATTTTATTAGGCAAAAGAATTTATCTTTCGAAAATCTTACTTTTTTGTTAAACATGTCATATATCTAAATATCATAGTTTTTGAAATATTTTAGTATTTGTCTTAAATCAGGGTAAAAAAGGAAAGACCTTATTAAACTATTTAGTCAAGATTGCTTTGGAACAAAAAATAAATAATTTTCTTTGTCACAGCTGTCATTGCTAAATTATTTCGCCAACATTTTGTGCTTTATAACTGTTTAAGTTTAGTTTCCCGAACTAACTTTATCGAAATAGAAAAATATGAGTTATGATAAAGTTAGTTCAGGAAACTAAAATTAAAACAGTAATAAAGCACAAAATGTTAACGAAAAAATTTTGCAATGACAGCTGTGACAAAGAAAATTATTTATTTTTTGTTCCAAAGCAATCTTGACTAAATAGTTTAATTGGAACTTTCCTTTTTTACCCTGATTTAAGACAAATCCTAAAATATTTCAAAAACTATGACATTTAGATATATGACATGTTTAACAAAAAAGTAAGGGTTTCGAAAAATAAATTTTTTTGCCTAAAAAAATTAGGGGGGTCCCATTTAAAATAAACTATCGATTTGTCCAACTTGTAATGAACGCTCTGTATAGGAGATTTAAAAAACATTATTATAGATCAGTATATCGTACTTTAAAGTACTTACAACGTAAATTATATTTGCCTAGGGTTAAACTACAGGTTGATATGATTTTTTAACGATACCCTTAAAATTACTAAAATTTCGAAAAAAAATTAATTACTTGGCAACGTTTTTTTAATTTATTAATTTTCTTTTTTATTATTCAGTACCACTTTTTAGGACCACCCTGTAGATTGGAAAATATTTTTAGATTATGTATCCTAAAAAAACTTTTAACTTTTGTATTACACTTTTTCCCTATTTTTGATAGTTTAGGTGCTATCTAAGACAGACACCTTACTGACACACCCTGTATAATATAATAATAGTAGTAAATTTTTTTATTTTGAAAAGTTTATTGATAGGCCAAAAAAAGGTTTTTGCGCGTGACACCATAAAAATTTTTGCCTGCTGCTCTTTTCTTTGTTCTATCTGGAAAATTAAGAAGGATAAAGGATACTATCTGGTAAGTTGTAACGAATGCTTCGATCGCGTGTTCTAAAGAATGGAAGGTGGGAGGTAAAGTGTTCTCTGTTTAAAACCCATTAGCGCCGGAATTTTCGATTTTTCGATTTTTAAGTTTTTGGTGTTAAATTATTTCTTTAGAGGGGCCTTCTAACAAAAAAGTATTAGGATGAAATCCCATTAAACTTTTTTTTTTTGAAATATAGTCCGTTACCATATGGTAACACTAGGCGCATGTACTCCCAATTATACATAAAATCTAAAAGTACCTATAATAGGCAAAATAGGTGATTTAATTTTTTTAACGTGAACAAGTGAAATAATTAAGATAATAAGTATGGTATGTTACATAGTATCTAAATATTTTATGAACTGAAAATCTAGATCTAGCCTACAAAGAATTATATTATATACACTAGCGGGTGTGAAATGGGATGAAGCAGTCAATACACAGGCCGACTTCGCATTTTGAACACATTGTTTTTACGACTGATGTACAGGAAGTGTTATTACATCTTCTTCTTTTCTTTCCCTCAGTGTGTTTAACTAGATGTTCAGTTTTGTCAAATCTAAGATCCGCAGATACTCGACTTCCCAGAGTTGCTGAAGGTGAAGCTGGTGGTCTTCCACCCCCTTTACTTGGAATTCCATATTTTTTAAGTAAATATTAGCAATTTCCCTTTTGAATTTTAATTGCGAAATTTTGCATTTCCTAGCTCTGTTGTATAGCACCCAGCTGTTTTGTAGAGCGGCATCAAGCAACCATGTGAATATTGGCCAATACCATTTTTTGCCACGTATGCCTATTCTATAACATGCTATATTCTGGTCCATTTGGTCCGTACCTCCCATAAAATTATTATATTTCAAAATTAGCTGCGGTCTCGGAATTTGAATACTGCGCTTATCTTTCTGCGAAAATCTTTTCACCTGCGTGACTTCCTTGGTACCGCAGAATGACGATAGCATGGTTACAACAGCGTTGTCCATCCATCTGACATAAATTAGACCATCATTTTTTTCAATGGCTTTCTCAAAATATCCCCTTTCCTTCCGTTGAAATATACTTTTTGCAGTTAAGGGGCATCCTCTAGGAATACGGTTCTCGCGAATAGTTCCTATAGCTTTCATTCCACGAAATCTCAAAAATGAAAATAATGCCGATCCTGAAAATAAATTATCCATATAAAGACTGTATCTCAGTTGTTTTTCTTCAGGTAGTTCATCTATCATGCCGAGTAGAGGACTAGCAGCCTTCCCAACTAATTTTTCGTATTGATCTATTGACTTGGGATTTTTGCCTTGGTATAATTCAAAATTAACACAGTATCCATCTTTTGTATTCATGCTCCACATTTTGTAACCAAACCTTATCGGTTTTCCCCGAATAAACTGCTTACAGCCGTGTCTACCAAAATATTTTATCATACTTTCATCGTACGACAAGTTTTCTTCAGGAACAAAGTTTTCAGAAATTTTTTTTTTTAACATTTCCATTATTGGTCTTATCTTCCAGGCTTTATCATTTGGATCCATTTTTGTGTTATCCTGAAAGTGCAGGAAACGACAAATTTGCAAAAATCGATCTCTGCGCATAGCTTGGGCAACAGCGTAGTTCCTCATGTCATCGCCAAAATCCCAATAATGCCGCTTAGAAGGTAAGTTGTTGAAGCCACTGACAAATAAAATACCAATAAATAATCGAATTTCCTCAGCAGTAATTTTAGGATCAGGACAATTAATGAACAACGCATATTTAGTGCTCTCATCTACAAGATGTTGAATAAATTGCTGATCTATAAATTGTTCGAATATTTCTATTATTGACATATTTTCATATCTTGTATAATCAGAATCGGGAAAGGATGAAATAAATTCTTTGTCAAAGTCTGCGTCTGCATCCCACATTGGTTCAGGTTTTTTTTGCTCCAAGCGCTGGCTCATCCAGTTTTTTAACATATCAGGCATAACGCTCCTGGATAAATCGACCTCTACAAATTCATCCTGGATTTGATCGTAATTAACACCAATTCTTTCATTGTTCGCTAAACGTATTTCGGCATTTGCTCGTAGCTGCCGGGATGAAAGGTTATCAACTAACCTGCAAATTTAAAACTAAGTATTAGCAATAAAATGCACTGCCCGTATGCATATTTACGTTTCCTATACAGCCAGGGCGACAAGGAAACGGAGTGCTTCGTTGTTCATTCCGTTCCCTATTTCGTGAGAGCGACTTGTCGTCCTGGCTGTATAGGAAACGTAAAAATGCTGCCCGTGTCACACATGATACCCATATAAATACTTATGTGTACCCACTTATATTTGTATATTATACATGTCCTAATAAAGCAAATAGATTTTAGCAGTACTTACCCGCCTTCATCCTCATCCGCGGAATCTTCGTCAGTATCCACATTTGGTTCCGGAGGCTCTACAAAAATGTCTCCGTCAATATCCTCACTATATGCCATTTCAATCTGCAAGTGAAAACCCCTTTCTAAAAATAAAACATAAAATTTAGGTATGTTAAGCGCCTAGCGTAACCATATGGTTACACCCATATTGAAGCGGCTGCCAGTATCCTATTTTTATATAAAATTGTACACATCATACAAAAACATATTTAGTTGTTCATAACTAATAGTTCTAAAACTATAAATTCTATAAAATTTAAGCACTATCCATTATACAATACTTACTCTAAGCGAATGTCCATATTTTTATCGTATTTGATAATCCCATAAAAACGCGCAAACCTCACTCTTCGACTAACCTCTCAACACTAAATTTGCTTAAATTTTTACGTTGGTCAGTTCTTGGGGAATCAGTTGACACATGCGCGCGATCTCATTAGCTTGCCGAACACCCACGAAACCATCCGAATCCTAAGTAAGTTTGCTGTTACCATATGGTCACTCACGGCGCTAATGGGTTAACGTGTTAAAACCTACTAATAATATCCGTCTGATGCGTCTATATCGGCACCCTAGATTCGAGTTTGCCAATAGGATATATTGTTGCCTAACATTAAATCATTTATCATTATAATACATTATTTTTTATTGTTTGCCTTAATATCCTTGGTTTGAGCTGAACTATCGAACAAATGTAGGTACAGGAGAATAAACTAAACTGCATAAAAAGAAATAAATTTCTAATAAACAACTTAAATAATAAATTGATAAGTTTTCATTCATCGCATCCATTAAAACTGATTTGTATGTTTATTTAATAATTTGAATAGCTGAGTTAAATAAAATGTGTTAACGATCGCTCATTAAAGATTGCTTCGCACTTTCTATCTTTCGGTTAACACCGGAGCCCTAAAAATTAAATTGTTAAATTTGAAAAACATAAAGAAAATATTGATTTTGTGTATTTGGAAATTCTATAAAATATAAGAAAAACAATTGGTTGCGTGTGCAAGATTCTGGGAGTTTATTTACTCAAAAAAAATTCCTGAATATGCTTACTTGTGTATAAATAAAAGAAGCATTGTTGTCAATAAATACGCTAACTTTTTTTTTGGTAATATAATTTTTTAATATTGTATCCCTTAACTCGAATCACCTGTTTTTTTTTCCTAAAAATAGGAATCAATTAAGATTTTTATGTTTTACCTATCTATTATTGATCTATAATACCTTAGAAACGGAATATGTTATGATAGCAATAATACCTGCTATCACACCTAGGGCATTATAAGCGGGCATTATGATAATGCCCGCTTATATTACCCTAATGCGCTAATATGGAAATTTTATTGCTTATCCAATTTTATTTCTCTCACAATAAAGATCAAGTTTATACAAAAAATAATTTTTTCTTTAAACAATACTAAAAATTAAACTTTATTTCCAAAATAAAAATTACAATTTTGAAATGTCCCGGAAAATGTAGCTGATCCCACTATAGAATGGTCGGTGTTTTTTGTGATGGTAGCAGCGGTGGTAGCACTAACGCTATTTTGTATAGAAGAACAGTCTATTAAAGAATTTTCAATAGTCGCTACGGAATTAACCTCGGAATTAACTGAATTGGCAATCATTTTGGCTATTTTGTTTTTGGATGAAATACTTTCTTCTATATATCCTTCAGCTACTGAAGAGCTTTTCCATTTCCCATGTTGTTTTAGCGTTTCAAACGAAGCACCTGCCTCAACAAGTAAAGTTGACGATGTGCGACGCAAACAGTGGCCGGTGTAAGCTTCTGCATTATCCAGTTTTAAAAATTTTGCGATCAATGTTGGGACGCTTCCTATGGTATTTTTTCCAATGGGTTGTACTGTACATCGACCCTTTCTATAGGTAATAAAGAATCTTCGCTCCTTTATTCCAGCTGGTCTTAATGTTGTATACTTTTTTATTAAATTTAAAGCGCCTAAATCTTCTTCGATGATAGTAAAACTTTTTGAAGTTGAAGTTTTAGTTTCTGGTACCTTTATAACCAAGACTGTTCCTCTATCTTCAATGTCATCAATGGTCATTTTGACCAACTCATCTCGTCTTAAACCTCCAAAAACACCCATTACCAATATGACTTTGTGTACCAAGTAGATATCATCAGGAGCCTTCTTAATAAATTTTAATATTTGTTCTCCTTCCAAAACTTTAGACTTCTTCGGGACGTATCCTTTCGACTTAACTTTTAAAAAAGATATGAGACGATGGTATTGCGAAATGTCTATATTTTCATAGACCATCAACGTAGACCTTAGGGTAGAATACTTGGTCCAGAGAGAGTTCGGACTGTATTTTTCCGACTAAAAATAATAAAGTTTGTTAAACATATGTATTAAAATAAAATCAATAACTTACCAGTTCCTGGAAATATGCCATTAAAACATTTTCGGTTATTTGAAGAATTGTGTTCGTATCTTTCCAAATACCAAATATGCCATACTCCCGATCATACTGTTGCCTTGATTTAACTGGCAAAAGATTTTCGGTCGCTTTTATGACCTTTTCTCTTATATTTTGTGGAATTTCTTCCATTTTGAGCAAATCGTTAAATAAAAAATGCCAACTGACTAACTGACAGAAACATCAAAGTCAAACTTAACACCAGTCATTATCTACTTACGTATACAGGTACAGGTGCAACTTATTTTTTATATTGCGAATAAATAATGTAATTAGTCATTGAAAAACTCTTTTTTAGGTAAAACATAAAGCATTGTATGCACCACGGGCTTTACTGGACTATAATGCCCATCAGGCAGAAACCTATCCCTCGGGCCAGAGGCCCTCGGGCTATTTCTACCTTCAGGGCATTATAGTCCCCGTAACGCCCTTGATACATAAATAGCTATAATATTTCCCTCTTATCACGCGTTATTGTCAAATACGAAAACGATACTACGGCAAGATGAGAGCCAGACAAATGCAAGACAAGAGTAGTGCGGTCTCCTGCGAGATGAAATGAGAGTTTCTCCTTTGAAAATCTCACGAGACGAGACCAAATTTATACGAGAACGAGAAATCTAGAATAATTCCATACATAAAAAATGTAAATATTTTAAAATAACAAGCAACCACAAGATAATGTGAATAATAATGAAGTACGTGCTAATACTTTGTTGCTATTTTAGGGCTTTCTGTAGTAGGTGGAAAGTTTCTTAATTCCACTGTCAGTTTTTGTGCAGAGATACATTTACCGTACTAATGCATGGTTACAGGGGCGGTTCTAGATCCAAAATATTGGGGGGGGGGCACCAGGCGTAGCCAGAAAATGTGCCCGGGGGGGGATGGGGGGGCGTAAGTAAGACATTTTTTTTTCTGAAGAGAGGGATAGTCGGGGTTATATGTATTCCATGGTATTGTACTTACCACCAAAACAACAAACAACAACAAGAAATCAAGATGAAAACCAAAATCAATCAAGGGTTCTTTTCAGAACCAACTCTGACAATAGCATCCATAAACATAGAGGGCTTGACAAAGAACAAAGAGGAACTACTTTCAGATTTCTGTACGAAGACCGGATGTGACATTCTGTGTGTCCAAGAAACCCATAGGGACGTTACCCATCATAGACCCCAGATCGTAGGAATGCACATGATCGGAGAAATTCCGCACAACAAACACGGGAGTGCTGTTTTCGCCAAGCTGGATAAGGTTGTAACATCATCCTATTGCACTCAGAACGGAGGAATCGAAATCATCACTGTGGAGATAGGCAGAGTCACAGTCACGTCGGTCTACAAACCCCCTACAGAAGCGTTTGCTTTTACACCACCACAAAACTTTGATTCTCAGACACATCGACTTGTCATTGGCGATTTTAACAGTCACAGCATCTCATGGGGTTACACAGAGACCGACAAAAACGGAGAAGCAGTGGAAGAATGGTGTGAGAGGGGTGATTTCTCCCTTATACATGACTCCAAACTCCCGCATTCTTTCCAAAGTAAAATTTGGAGAAGAGGATACAACCCAGACTTGTGCTTTGCCAGTCAGCAATTAGCTGACCTCTGCGTCAAAAGAGTCTACGATCCTATTCCAAAAACCCAACACCGACCAGTTGGCCTTGAAGTCTATGCCGCCGTAAAAGCGCCAATGATTTCCTTCAGACGCAGATTTAACTTCAAAAAAGCAAACTGGTCAGAATTTGCCAAGATGCTTGACCAGAGAGTCGGCAACCTAGAACCGACACCGAAAAACTACGAACAGTTTACTGAGATACTTAAAGAGATCTCTAGGAAGACCATACCGAGAGGATGCAGAACCCAATACATAGCGGGTCTGTCTAACAACACTAAGAATCTCTTGAGTGAGTATACTGAACTCTATGAACGTGACCCTTTCAGCGAGGATACAATAAACTGTGGCATGGCATTGGTCCAGCAGCTCAGCTCCATAAGGCAAGAAAAATGGATCGAGAAACTGAAGAGTCTAGATATGACACATAGCAGCAAAATAGCTTGGAATTTTATTAAGAAGCTCAACGGAGACCCAGTTATAAAACAGAACTCTGTTAATGTAACCCCAAACCAAGTAGCTCAACAACTACTCAAAAACGGCAAAACAGAGAAGAAGATCCAGATAGAAAAACTGCAAAGAGACCACGCAATGGAGACTAAGAGCCTGGAACCACCTTTTACAGTTAAAGAGTTTAACGAGGCCGTCAACACAATGAAAAATGGAAAGGCCGCTGGAGTGGACGACATGTGTACGGAACAAATAAAGCAATTTGGTCCGGTGACGAAAAAATGGTTGCTAACTCTTTTTAACAACTGCGTTTTAGACCTTCAAATTCCAAAGTCATGGAGAAAATCTAAAGTGATTGCCCTACTTAAGCCAGGAAAAGACCCGGAATCTGCCAGCAGCTATCGACCAATCTCCCTTCTGTGTCATCTGTTTAAGGTTTATGAACGCCTGGTTTTAAATCGTATGGGAAAAACCATAGAGCCTAAACTCATACCGCAACAAGCAGGTTTTCGACCCGGAAAATCATGTTCTGGCCAGGTCCTTGCACTCACAGAACACATAGAGAAGGGCTTTGAAGAAAAACTTATCACGGGTGTTGCTTTCGTTGACTTATCCGCAGCGTATGATACCGTAAACCATAAAAAACTTTTAATAAAAACGTACAACCTTACCAAAGACTTCAAACTCACGCAAGTAATATCATCTCTACTACAAAACCGGCGTTTCTATGTTGTCCTAAATGGTAAGAAAAGCAGATGGAGAGATCAAAAAAACGGCCTTCCGCAAGGGAGTGTTCTTTCCCCAATCCTCTTTAATATTTATACCAACGACCAGCCTCTTGGGGAAGACTCAGAAAGTTTTGTCTACGCTGACGATCTTGGTTTAGCGGTACAAGATAAGGATTTTTACCTAGTTGAACTGAAACTAGAGGAAGCACTAGAACGGATGGCTCAGTACTACGAAGAAAATGCTTTGCGGCCCAATCCAGCGAAAACCCAAGTGAGTGCTTTTCATCTAAGAAACAAACAGGCAAGACGGAGGTTAAAAGTCAGTTGGCAGGGTAGCGAGTTGGAACACACGGATTTCCCAAAATATCTTGGTGTTACTTTGGACCGAACGCTTACCTATAAACAGCACTGTATTAAGACGAGGCAAAAAGTAACATCAAGAAATAATGCTTTCAAAAAACTCGCCTATAGTAAGTGGGGTGCTCGACCTTTGGTGCTTAAAAGAACGGCAGAGGCGTTAAGTTTTTCCACCGCAGAATACGCCTGCCCAGTATGGAATAGATCGAGCCACGCCCAACAGGTCGACATAGCCCTCAATGAGACATGTCGAATAACCACCGGCTGCATGAAAGCAACACCTTTACCAGCACTCTACAGAGCGGCCGGTTTTGCCAGTCCCCCGATGCGCCGCCAGGTTGCTGAATACACAGAAAAATTTAAGCAGACCTTCGATGAGAGACACCCTCTACACGGGACATACGTGATACATGGAAGGCTAAAATCACGCAAAGGCTTCCTTAAAATGGTTGGTGAGGAACCTCCCGACAATTACCCACTATGTCAAAAAGATCCTGGAGGAATGGACCTAGACTGGCAAACGTGGAAAACATTAAATAGGATCAGAACTGGAGTCGCAGCTGTGAAAACCAACAAAATTAGATGGAACCAAACAGACCATCAAGACGCCTTCTGTGGCTGCGGAGAAGTACAGGACATGGCACATCTTACGAACTGCAGGAACTGCCCCAACACCTGCTCTCTAAATGATTTATGGAATGCAGAACAGAACGCCAGTGACGTCGCCCAATATTGGGCGCAAAAACTATGAGTTGTTGTTTTGGACACGAAAAAGTAAAGTAAGTACTTAGCAAAGAAGGCGCGAAAAATTTTCGGGGCCACGCCCAAAGTTCGTTTAAAATTCACCTAACTACTATCAAATTTTGAAAATTAAATTAGTACCTCTCCCCCTTTGTATGGTTGGATTACATTTTTTTTTGATATTCCTAGCTGGCTCTTTATTTAAAAAAAAAACATTTTTTATAATTGTGAAAAATATGAATATTGGTGTCAATCCAAAATTTTAATATAAGACGTATGTATGACTAACTAGCGTTTTCCGGGCTCGGTTTTTCATAATTAAAAAAAAAAGTAAACATCGCTCACCACGCCAAAATTGATGATTTTCTCAGAAATCATGTTTTTTAGGAGCGTAGATCTAAGAGCAGTTTTTGGTGCAAATGCTTAGATTTGGAAATATTCCTTCTTATTTATATTCCTAATAAAGCATTCTCATTTCATCCCGCACTATTTTTTTTATTATAAATTATCATACTTCTTCCATAAAGAATGTTTCAATTGAAATGTTTACCTTAATTTTTCTCTTAAGAAATAAATACCTAATTGTTTTTGTTGTAAAAATATTTTATTGCATTGGATTATATTTTTGTTGATTTAAAATAGCTCTAAATAAGGGAAATCGGAACAGACAAGTATATAATAGAAAAATTCGTACTAATATTCTTTTTACTTGTTTTCCTTTAAAATCAATAACTAAAACGATATTATTTAACATAAAACATTATTTAAAGATTTAAATTATGAGTCCATGCCCCCCCCCCCCCCTTATATACGCCACTGGGCGCAGCCACACTTTTTGGTAGCCTTCGCAAGCAAATAACGCCACAGCCCAAAATTTGTTATAATCATGCTCAAATTGTATCAAATTATGTAAATAATAAAGCACCCGGAATTTTTTCAGTGGCATGAATTTTATAGTTTTTTTCAGAAATGTTGGGGGTCCTGGGCCCCCCCCCCCCCCAGGGCCTCCCGTAAAACCGCCCTTACATGGTTAACATTAGTTAACCTTAACAATATAGATTTGGCAATTTTGTTTTATTAACACAGAAGTGAGGTCTGTGGGACCGCCTATTGTTTATTAATTAAAGGCAAAAAAAATTGTTTATGTGTGTAAATATTTATTGTTTGTCGCTTTTTACCAAATCATTTTTAAACAATAATAACTTTGATATATGATATCATAGTTTATTTGTTTGTTTAAATAAGAAATAAAAAATGTTCGACATTTTAGATAATTTAGTATTTCTAAATAAATAATTTAAAAATAACGCTTATTTCACTTCTCATAAAAATGTCCAATCTTCGGGTATTTCGCTGTTTTTTGGATAAAGCGAATGAATACGAAATATTAATATAAAAATGAAATGGCGAATGCCTCACTTGCCCTAACTCTTACCGAAGTTAATTCACTGGTAATATTGAAGTAAGATACATTCATGTGAAAAATAAACTAGAAATTTAATCCAAGTAAATATTAAAATTAAGCCAATACAATTAATACGTGTGTAATATTGAACGTATATTCTTGTTTACATTAATATTTTCTATTATTTATTTTGCAATGTTGTCTTCAGGTAATTATCTAATTAGCAAATTTCTAGTATAAATATTTATTGACAAATGTAAATATGTAGTATTTATACATGTAGTACATTTTTTTAACATAATGTTATTAGTTTACAATTTTTAACACATTTTTTATGGTAATTTGCAGAGCTGGCAGTAATTGCATTGAAAGTGCTTAAAAAAGTGCTTCAAGCGCAATAGTGCGTCGAAGACAATGCTTGCAAGCACCTTTAAAATACAGTGCTCGGTAATTGGTAACTGAGGTTCTTTATAAAAAGTGCGTGGTAATTGGTAACTGAATTTGGCATTTTAAGCCAATTAAAGTGCTTGCAAGCACTCAAAATCACTCGAAATTACTTTCCTCTCCTTTTCTTGGTATTTGGCATCCCTCAAAACAACCAAATACAAAATTTCGATAAATTGACACGACAACCGTGCGTATGACAAATTTTATTATTATTTTTTTTTAATTTTTACATCTACAAACCCGAACGACGTGTCACTGTCGGCGTAGATATCAAATCACGATACACATACATTGGTATGCCAATAAGCAAGTTGAAAATTGAACATTGCTGCGCATGTCATCACGAGCGAGAATGCGGGCACGTTTGCATAAGAAGCGGTAAAATTTTTATTATTTTTGTAATTAGGATCTTCCAAAAGGAGTAGCTGAAATTAATTAAGGCAGTATATCGTTTATAATATCTTATATAAACCGGCCTTAATCGTCCTCGCATGTATCGTCAAAATATAAGAGAGAGATACAGAATTTATGCGCAATATCATACCGGTGTTAGTGTATCGTTGTATCAAACAATAAAATCCATAGCCATTAAATAGCAACGCTTAGGCCATTCATTTTTAAATGAAAATATTAAAATTTTGTATAATATCTTTATTTTTCTATATTAACGTTTAAGGAAAATATAGTCTTTTTTAGTTTTAGGAAATTGTCGTTTCTTGCCCTTCTTTCAAATTAGGCTTTTTTCTTCTTCGTACGCTGCTAGGTCCATTCCTGAGGGGACCTACATCTGTACGTGGGTTCCGAACCACGCTCCCCCCAAAGGGCTTTCAACCTTTGGTTTCTTTGTCATTGCATGACCTACCGATCGAGTGTGTACCCTCTTCCACACCACGAAATATCCGATTTCATCCGGCCTGGTTACCTGTGTGAACGTCGTGGGTTGGCAGATGGTACATTTTCCATATATTTTTTAACCTACTAAAATTCGGATATATTTTGCGTATGCCCACACCGAGGATCGAACTCTAACCGTCAAGATCGAATGTAGGTAACTCACCACTGAGCTACCCCTGCGCCGCGCCGTGTATTTTATTCGTAGCAAAAGCAACTTGTTTATAACTCGTCTATAATTGCCGCACGTACTAAACAGACTCGTATTGCTTTTACTCCTAATAAATAAATATACTATTTTTTGTTTATGTTGTTCTTTTTAAAGCGCAAATAATTGTAATCCTTGAAATAATATTATTTTAGATAGTTTATTTTTATGAAGATGCCTATTTATTTATTGTTTGTCTAGTGTGTTCTAAGTTATATGAATAAATTCAGGCCTGGACTGGCCATAGGGCAAATGCCTGATGGGCCGGATCTATCTTGGGTCGAAGAAGTTTTTTATAACGGGGAATATTTTTTTTAAGATGTTCGTTTTGATCGGAAACGTTTTGAGGAGGTGCTTTTTTATTGACGTCATTTTAGATTGAAGAAAGAGTTTTGGGTGGAAAAGTGCGATTTTTTTTTAGGGAGGGCAAACATTTTTCTTCGAATAATTGATTATTTAAGTAAGAGGGGGTGGGCAACGCGATGTAAAAAAAACTATTCTAAAAATGAAAAACCATTGCTCCTCCAAAAAGTGACTTTTAAAAAAAGGTCGTCGCTGTCGTTTGTGTATGTTCCATCACCCTCTTAAGAATGACTTCAACTTCAAGAAAAAAACGTCGCTGCCATTTTGAAATATTCCATCACCCTTTCAAAAGTGGATTAGCCCGGGACGGTTATGTTTTTATTTATTGACATTTTTTATTCAATAGTTAAATAGCGCCACCTTAAGAGCAGTACACGATGAATCATCACGAACAAATACTGAATTTCCACCATATCGTGCATGCTGTACATGCGTCTGGCGATGGCAATAACATTCCTTTTTTTATATATACTTACAAAATATTATATAAACGAATTTAGTGAGAATTAAGGGGCGCGGCGTCCGTGAAGATTTGGAAAATGATATCGGGGCATCGATTGTACTTTTAATATACTTATTATAAGAAATTAACCTGAATAGCCGTAATATTTATATTTTTATGTTCTGCAAGGCGGATGATATAAGTTGAACCTATATAATTAAAACTTTAAAATAAATTTTCAATTTTTTTTTTTTGAAAAAAAAATAAGGTATCATCCGCCAAACTAGAAGTTCTTGTAAACCCGTTAATAAAATTATTGTATTAAATTTGCAATTAGGCAAGCCAGGAAACGATGCCGCATTTCACGCTAAAATGGAAGGCTTTTAAGGCTGGAAAAATACCTACGCTCAACTGCGGTTAGTCGGATTGCATCGAACGCTGCGAAGCGAGCAAATAGTCAGATGGTGTTCTCTGGTCAGCGATGATCGTTTCCGTATCAATATTCCCTGCGAGGCAAGGGCGGATTCAGCTTTTTGTAATGGGAGGGGTAATGCTTTTAAGAAAAATATGTTGAAAAATTTTGAATTTTATCTCTGCGATGCGACAAACAATGGTAATGGACGTAATTTAAAAGGCCAACTCTATTAATAATCATTTGGATTATAATTTACTAAATAATTATTGAATCTGAAATATTTAATAACATTGTAACATGTTACTGTAATATTTGCGATAAAAATTTAATACGAATAAAACAGAATTAAAAGGTGTCAATACAGTACGTAATTTGACATTTTTTATCGAGTATAAAGTAGGAGAGTAGCAATAGCTTACCCTGTGGATACCTGATAAATCGATATACTATGTATTTTGGACAGGTTATCATCACTGCCCCCTCTCTTACCATTTCACAAATTAATATAATATTATATATATAATATAATAATATAATATTCTCAGTATTATAATAATATTCTTGCGACTTCTGATACTAATTAATTGTAATTTGTTCCATTTCGAGAAATAGCCTACAATGTCGTCGACCTACCGCTGAGTAAAAGCTTTATGTAATAATTGCTCACATAATAAACTGTATTGCAATAATTTATATTGTGTGTTTTTAAATGCAATATAAAACCCATATAAATAAACCATAAAACAGTAATGATTTTCGAATGGCCTATTAGTACCTACTTATTTCATTAACGGGTGTTCTATTACATACCTACATATGCCCTTGAGACATAAACATTCAGTTTTAAAATAAATGTTTCTGTACCTAGTAAGACCCAAATTTGACTATCAACAATCTCTTTAGCTACTAATGGCCGCAGGCACTAGCAATTTTCTGGATGGCAAAATAATATATTATCGGTCACTAAAATTTTTTTTTACAAAAATCTTTAAATAACTTATTCAGTGTTAGTTCTTTACATTACATTAGAGTTCATCAAGTCACGCTAACGTAGGATTTAAAAGAAAATGTCCACAAAGTATGCCCTAAATTTAATCTCGCATGTCTTAAATTATGGCCCCTAATACCTAGGTAAAAAGTAAAGGTGAATGAAAAATTGAAGTGTGGAGTTCTTAGATTTATTATTAGGAGTAAACAGTAGTCTATGATCGATAGAAGAGTTTTGGACTTGCATTGTCTTTATTTGTTTTACATCACAACGTTTCAACTTGTAAGTATCTCCAGTCGTCTTCAGGTGAATACTAAATAAGTAAAGTAACTTTAGCTCTATTTATACTAGCTAGATGCACTGGAGCATGACCGAGATGGGTGCAGTGCATGCATTTAGTTCGTGTGCGGTATTTTAAGTTTACATCTACTTAACAAAGGTTTCCAGATATTTCTTATATCTAATGATGGATTACTAAAGCAATCTGGGTTCTGGTATATGGTAGCAGCTTCCTTGAACTTCCTTTTTCTCCAATGTGGTTTTTTTTGCGGGATTTGAGCTTCTGTCCACTTGATGTGATGACCGTGTGTCCAGGCATGGTCAGCTGCACCTGATTTTCCGGTTTCTCCTTTGCGCGTGTTATTTCTGTGTTCCTTGACCCTAGTTTCAAGTGGTCACCAATGTAAGATCGGCCACATTCGCAGAGGATCTGGTAGACACAGTGTTTCCTGTCTTTTTGACTTGTTGATTTTGTCTTCGTCAGGTGGCTTCTTAAAGTATCTTTCGAGCTGAATACCGTATTGATGTTGTATAGTTGTCCTAGTCTTCTAATACTCCTTTGACATACGGAATGTTGAGTGTTGATTGTGACTCCATTTGCTTCTTTTGTGTATTTGGCCGATTCTTGCGATTTTCCAATAGTTTATCAACTAAATGCATGGAGTAGCCAGTTTTCTTGAGGTCCGTTTTGATGTAGTTAGTTTCTTCTTTGAGGGCTTCATTTGAATTACAGATGGCAATTGCTCTATCCACAAGCGTTCTTACTATGCCATGTTTTGTACTGTTTGAGTGATTTGAAGTGTAATTCAGATATTACCAGAGAATACCTGTATGCGTAGGTTTCCTCTACACTGAAGTATGGATGATGTTGCCATTTTTCTTTACGTTCACATCTAAGAAAGGTAATTAATTGTTTTCTTCTCTCTTCATGGTAAATTTGATTGTCGGCGTCAGGCTATTAATGTGTCGTAGGAATTCCCTGAGTTCGTCATCGTTTCCATTCCAAATAATGAACGTGTCGTCCACATATCTCAGCCATGTTTTTGGTTTCTTTTTTGCTTGTTTTATTGCTTCAGATTCAAACCATTCCATGTAAATTTGGCGATTATTGGTGAGAGAGATGAGCCCATTAGTAGTCCGCCCACTTGGCTAAAAAACCTATTTTTTTTCTGGAAGTAAGAATTATCGAGGCAACATTCTAATAGTTTCATGATGGCCTTGATAGGTAGCGGTATTCTTTCTTGTAGTATCTGGTCTTCCTCAAGTCTGCTTTAACCCTTAGGGCATCTTTTACAGGGACGTTAGTGTAAAGACTTTCGACGTCGAAGCTGACAAGTTGATCTTCTGGTTGTACTTCCATTCCGCCTATTATGTGTACGAGGTGTTAAGAATTTTTAACAAATGATGTGCTATTTCCTTGGAGTGGTTGAAGTAGGGGGTGCAAGAATTTCGATAGTTCGTAGGTAGGAGAGTTTCGAGAGCTTGTTATGGGTCTGAGAGGCATGTTATATTTGTGTATCTTCGTCGTTGTCTCCAACCTTCAAACAGACAGTAGTCTATGAGTCATCACGAACAAACCATGAGTTTCCATTGCATCGCGCATGTTGTACCTGTGTTGAACGATGGCAATACAATTTCTTTCCTTTTATACAAATTATAATAAAACGAATTTCACGAGAGTTAAGTGGCGCGGTGTCAGTGGAGATTTTTAAGGTAATATCGAGGCCGAGTTTGTAATTTTAATGGAAAATAAGAAATAAACATAAATAGACGCAATATTTTTATGTTCTGCATGGCGGATAATATAATTTTAACCTATATAGATAATTGAACCTTTAAAATAAATTATAATTTTGTTTACAAAAAATAAAGTATCATCCGCCAAACTAGAAGTTCTTGTGAACCTCTTTTTTTGTATTAAATTATCAATTGGACCAGCTAGAAAACGATGCCGCATTCAAATCAAATCAAAAGACATCTATATTCATATTATTATATTGCCAATTTAGCTTACGACTAGGATATTATATAATATAATCACATAATAGTAGATTCTGTAACGAGATTGGAATGAAAATTTAATCTGAGTGGAAGATTCCAATCGCGAGCGTAGCGAGCGTGAGGAACCACGAGTATCGAATTTTCATTCTAACCGAGTAGCAGACTATATTTTCTCCACGACCAAAAAGTACGAATAAAAACAAATAAAATCTGTACAAAGCAATTAAGTTATTTATTGGGATATTTTATTACATTGTATTAATATTTATATTTATAGTGTTGGTACAATTACTGAAATGAAAAACTGGTGCATTGGAAATATTTTCCGTAACATTTTTCAAAACGGATTGATTTGTAGAGGCAGACTTGACAGTCGTGTAGCAGGAAGAATTGGAAGTTGAGGGGATGGCTACTGATGAATTAGATCCAGTCAGTGAAGAAACTGATTTGCTCCATTTATTCGATTTTGCAAAGAATTCTCTATGTATCCTACTGCTACCTGAGAAGACGTCTAGCCTCCATGTCTTTTCAATGTTGTAATATCCGCACCTGTATTTACCAACGTAGTCGCTGAGGTACGACGGAAACAGTGGCCAGTATACTCTTGTGGGTTTTCTAGATTCAGAAATGTGGCAATTTGTTTAGGCATGTTTCCCAGTTTATTGATTCCAATTACTTGTCGTGTACATTCATATTTTTGGAAATTAATAAAAAAATTATCTGAAGGAACATCACAAGGTCTCAGAGCCGAGTATTTTTTAAAAATATTATAAAAATCTCTTGTGATTGTAAACTCTCTTGGTATTTTATTTTTTGTATTAGGAATTACAATTAGTATTGCGGATCCCAAATGTTTAATGTCGGAAATTTTAATGTTGTAGAGCTCATTCTTCCGACAAGCCCCCAAAACACCAATAATAAGGGCGACCTAAAAATAAAAACTATATTTATTCAAACTGTTATTAAATAGTGAAATATATCTCATCCGGAGCATTTTCTAGGAACTGCTTAACATTATCTTCCGTAAAAATCCTCGATTTCTTTGCTACATAGTTTTCAGAACAGCGTTTTAAGAAAGATTTTAATTTTTTGTATCTTGAAATATCGATGTCGTGTTTCACATTGACCGTTGCTTTTATGATTGAGTATATTTTCCATAGAGTCGAAGATTTCTATTTACTCGACAAATCACCGAAAAACGCAAGTAAAACGTTTTCCGAAAAGAAGTCCGTCTTCTTTTCGTGTTGCCAATCCTTGCATGGATAATACTTTTCATACTCATGCCTTGATTTTTGCGGCAGCAGGTTCTCGCTTATACTATTCGCAATATTTGTAATTTCAGGTGGAGTATTATCAAGTTCCATATCTGATTCATCCGATTTTTCACTCATATTTTGACTTGCACTAAAATTTGTCTGCTGACATTGACAGTTTCAAAATTCATGGCAACCTATGTCATTTAGATCAATTACAGAATATTCATTCCGTATCTTGTTATGGAATGAAAATACACGCAAAACGCATAAGAAGCAAGTGTTTCAGAATAAATATTCCAACTCAAGAGCGGGAATTTTTACATTCTATTATCAAAAATGATTTTGGAATTATTACATTCAGTAATGGTCGTGAAGAAACGCTTTTTATTAAATACGCTAGCAATTAGCTAGGACACGCGTCAAGGCAGCGCTCCAATGGGGCTGGTGCGGTGGGTAAGTTAAAGTTGACTTTGAATTGATGTGTTTGGCCAGTTCCAGTAACTCATAGACTGCCATGAAAGAAATTTTATTTTAGCTAATGCTTAAAGAATTTGTTGGTTCACGATCGTTACTTTATGATATTTTGTTATTAGGTATTTACTGGAAAAACGTTTTGAAAAATCCAGCATGAATTTTTTCAGGTACATAGTAGCAGAAAATGTTATTTATAGAAAATTAAAATTGTGTTTTCTATAAATTTAAATATTTTTGTTGCCCAATTTTGTAGGAGGGGTTTAGGAGTGAGCGGGCCTGGTACATGTGCTTTCAGAAATGAAAATTGGAAAAATTTTGAATTTATTTATCTTGCCGGAAAATGGGAATTCTGTGTTACATTGGTTTATGTGTTATATTATCCGTGTATCTCGTGTGTGAGGGTGGTTTGTGTGGATGATCCAGTTTGTATGTGTGTGTCATAAAATGTGTTTGAAATGTCGTGTACGTATTGCATTATGTAGGGTGCGTTTGTCTGTTGATGTAATTATCTTAGTGGAGACCATCTACGTGCCCTAAGTATTTGTCTGAGTTTTGTAATTTTTGTAGTCGGTTAAATTGTTCGTTGGACATGCTGCACCAAACCGGTGCAGGATAAGTCACTATTGCTCTAATTAATTGGTTATAGATTGTCTGTTTGTTAAATTACGATAAAGAAGATCTATAGTTTAATAGTTTGTATAATTGTATAGTTGCTTTGTAGAATTATTGTGTTAGGTATGTTGTGTTATGTATGAATTTTAGTTTATTGTCTAGCATGACGCTGAGATACTTAATTTTTTGCCGTTTCACACGGGTATGAAACCCACTATGTGTCAAATATGTCTCCAACGCATACCGCGATACAGATCGCCGCGCATTGTCAAACTTTCATCCCGATGGTTCTGAATAACGGTATGATTGGTAATTATCGATATTATGCGATGCCCTGTAAAAGAAAATAATTCATGATATCGAATAAGCAATTTTTTCCATTACAATCTCGACTTTTAGCTTCATTGTCACTATTTTTGTTGTTTTTTACCTTACTAAAACTAGCACATTGAGATACATAATATATACAGGGTTGGGATTTTAAATGGAACGCGTTTATATCGGCTCGGGGAATAAGATTTCCCAAAAGAATGTCATGTAAAAAAAATTGGGACCCCAAGGAGGGAGCACAGCACTAACCCACTTTTTTTGAAAAGCCTATCGAAGGAATTTGACCATATACTTTTATTAAAATATGTTCAACCATGTGTCAGAAATTTACTAAAAACTAATTTAAGGAACAATTACATTAACAATATCTTTGAAACTGTAATGTCCCTTTTTAAGCATAGCAATTGTGAAAAATGTGTCCCATGAATCTGTAAGTACAGACCAAACCGATGGTAGAACTATTCCCTTGCTCTTTCCAAAACTTCTGGCGTGATTAAAAGGATCTCTGCCCGAATCTTTGCCTTCAACTCTTCCAGATTTCCAAATCTGGTGACATGTACCCTTCTTTTTAAATTGCCTCATAATTAAGAATCTAAGGGTGTAATATCAGGAGACTTGGGCGGCCACTGTATAAATCCTCGTAGTCTCCCTATTTGGAAATGTAACATTTAATAATTCTCTATATAAAGACAAATTCCTTTTTTCGATAAGCTTTCGTTCCAAGTTCAACGTTTTGGTCCCTTATATCGGAAGTAACGGTCAACTTTGAATTTTTAAATGGAATAATACGATTGTTATCACACTTTCGGTTATACTATTATGTAAAAAATGGTTACTTATGAAATTTTTAAGTAACACTTGTAGGCATTAAAAATTTACATTATTTAATTAGAAACAAAATTAAATGCATATTTCTGACTTTGTTTCTAATTTTCTATCAATTTTTTCATTTTATTAATAAATGGTTTTCTACCTCCGGATTACAGAAAAATATCGAAGGGCTACCACGACTAGGAGATATACATTCTCTCAGACAGTCAAGCTGCCCTCAAGGCCCTAAACTCTAATCGACTTAAATCGAATTAGAATGACAAAAAGGTTACGAGCTCAGTGGCGTGCCAAAAAATAGGCTCGGGGGGGGGGGGGGGGCTGAATAGGCGTAAGTAGGACTTTTTCTGGAGAAAGGGACAGTCGGGACTACATGTACTTCATGATATTGTACCAAGTAAAGAAAACTTTTCGGGGCCACGTCCAAAGTTCGTTTAAAATTCACCTAACTACTAAGAAATTTCATCAAAATTATTAAAATTTGTTTTTGTAAATGTTTTTTTTTTTACTTTTTTTTTTGATTTTCCTAGCTGGCTCTATATTAAAAAAAAGTTTTATTTGTAAAAAATATGAATATTGGTGTCAATCCAAAATTTGAACATAAGACGTATGTATGACTCTAACCAGCGTTTTTCGGGCTCGGTTTCTCATGATTAAAAATAAAGTAAATATCGCTCTCCACGCCAAAATGGATGATTTTTTCAGAAATCATGTATTCTAGGAGCGTTAATCTAAGAGCAGGTTTTGGTGCAAATTCTTAGGTTTTGAAATACTCCTTCTTAAGTGCCGTTTTGTATATTTATAATAAAGCATTCTCGTTTCTTCCCGTACTATTTTTTTTAATTATAAATCATCACACTTCTTCAATAAAAAATGTTTCAATTAAAATATTTACTTGAATTTTTTTCTTTAAAAATAAATGGGTACCTAATTATTTTTTGTTTTTGTTATAAAAATATTTTATTGCATTGGGTTATATTTTTGTTGATTTCAAAAACAGCTCTAAAAAGGGGAAAACGGAACAGACAAGTATATAATAGAAAATATTATTCTTTTTAGTCGATTTCATATAAAATTGCATCAAAAATCAATTAAAACGATAAGCGTCCGAAACCTTAATCTCTATATAAAACAGGACTTTTAGAAGGAAACGTTTAAACACTAAACATTTCCTACAAGACCTTTGTAATCTAAGCTTATTTAAAAATTTAAATTAAGAGTCCAAGCGTGAGACGAAAAATTAGGTTACAATTTGACTTTAAGACCCTGAGCACCTAGGGGGCAGCCCCCCCCCCCCCCTAAATACGCCACTGTACGAGCTCATTATTTGAGAGCGATGGAAACTAAAACTTTTACTCTGTTGTGATAATAAAACGGAACACTTGTCCAACCCTTTATTCTAACGAAATTTAGAAAATTTTAATTTTGAGGAAGAGGGCGAAATTTGGTAAAAATTCCATAAATTATAGTGACTACGAAAATATCGTCACGAAATATTTGAGCGAAATTCAAAAAACTCTTTATAATCTCTTAGCACAATAAATAATGTTATTTTTAAACTTTCTTAATTTAATTTTTTCCAAACATCGTATTTTAATTTTACTTTCAATACTAATAACTCAATTATTGTTTTATTAAAAATAGAAATACCATTGAGTTTCCTCGTCGATACTACTAATAATTGTTTGACTTTGGGGAAGCTTTTTTAATTTTAATATTTGGTAAAACAATGGTCTTCCATACGGTACGCATCTTATGCACGGTATTATGACAAAGCTTGTCCTTTTCGAGAGTAATGATCCCATGTCTTTTTAAAAACTGTTTATTTCTCACAAGAATAATGCACTTGCATAAATACAAATTGTTATTGTAAACTTCAGGAAACGCAAAACGATTTACACCAAACATTTCAGTAATTTTAAACAAACAAGTTAAAAATTTATTACAATAGTAGAAGCTTTGTGTCCGTAATAATAATTTAAAAAATGTATTAGCGGCTAGCGGAAAGTGTTGTGTATCTGTATTTTGCATTGAAATTCACAGCAATTTCATGAAGCTCATTGGAATAGCATAACCTGATGTAACCCCACATACTGCGAAATCACGTTTTTATTATTTATTTAAGAATAAATAAGTAGTAAAAATGCGGCATCGCCATCTAGCAGAAATAATCTCAAAGCAAAAGACAAATTCTCTAGAAACGTAAACTAAAGAAAAAGCAAGATAATGGTATACCACACATCTAGTATAGAGAACAACAAGGTAGGTATAACTCATATGAGTTCCTGGTCGGGCAGCGAGCAACGAAAAAGTTGAAGAACTGGCTAGAGCCGCATATTCTCAAAAACTCAGGGGCCCTAAGTCCGCCCTTGGCATATCAAAACAGGCAACCAAAGCAACATCAGACTGGTGGGCGCAACAACACTTACCCCGATGGAACAGGATGCCTGGTCAAAATTAAGCGAGGGCTACAATTGGAAAACCCTCAAAAAAGCTATCAACTGGAATGTTTCTTTTAACGCAAAACCAGCTAAAACAAGTGGTTGGCCTACTAGCGGGCCACTGGCACTTAAGAAAACACCTATGCGTCGAATAGGAATCTATACAATGGTACCTTTGAATGCAGACTTTGCGGCGAAGAGGACGAAGCCGACTCACATATTATATACAAATGCGACGCACCGACCCGAAGTTGTTTGTTTATTAACACCCCCCCCCCCCCCTGTTATTCAAGAGTAAAAAGACAAAATTACCTAGTCGGTACACAAATATTTGCAGGACTAGGAAGGAAAAAATATTTATTATTTATTACCCACACACAGCGTAGCCTTTAGTGGGTGTTTAGTTTTTCTTTATTTATTTATCCGTATTTGTCAAACTGTTCATATAATTATTGAATTGAGAATAAATAAATTTTGATTTTTCGATGAATGTGGAAGATTCCCTTGACGTCTTTAAGTTTGTTATTAGATGAGTAATCTTAGTTAATTTTTTTAGTAAAAATATGTACCCCCAACAAAGCGATATTTAATGTCACGCAATATTACAACATATTGCAGCAACACCCATGCAATGTGTTTTTTGTTATATTTTTGTAATACTAATTTTAAAAATACCGTGGATAACGTGCAAATGACTCTATTTTGTCCATAAAAAAGTGATATTTTTTATATTTTGTTTATTTTTATGTAATATTGCAATATTGCCCTTACTGAATCTCCAAATGCATTTGGCCACATCATAGCTCTTCAGTAAGACTGAAGACCTGATGAAAGTTAATTGTGCGCGCAACTATATTAAAAATATATAAAAGGCGTAAAGCGAGAGTACGTAATCCGGGGCGACATCTATAGTATCGAGGTGGACACCTATATTCATGGCCTATCACTTTGTGATGTTGAGGAAACATAACTTAATAATATTAATATGAAATAAGAAAAGTAATGTCACCTTCAATTATATAATGGTTATATACTTTTAAAAATGTAACAAAAGTGACTTTTTAACAATGTAACCAAATGTTGTTCTAATACAACATGTTTGGCGGGACATAGTTGATGTTTATGATATATTTAATGTAAAAAGTTAAAACCTTAAAAGTTATATTGTGAGAAAAATTACGGCCGTGCCTAAAGTCCTTCAAAGGGAAATATGTTATAATTTTAAATATTCATATATAATGCGTTAAAAATATTACGTAACAAGTTCCGAAAGTGACATTTTACAGGATAATTAGGAACTTTTCAGGACAAGGTGTGGGCGAGAATCCAACGGGTCGCATAAAATCACTTTTGGATCATGTTACGTGTATTATTTTTTCTGTAGCCGTTTTGTATATTAAAAAGGATATCGATGGATAATAACGTATGATGAACTTTATAGCAGATTCAATAATCTCATGTGGATTCATTTCAGCCTCACTTTCACTTCTGATTTTCAATTTTTTTAATTTGAAAAGCGAAAAAATACACCAATGTTACGTGACAAACGTTGTCATAATAAAATACAAAGTTTATGGTATTGTCAAAGCAGGGGGTTCGGGCCAAAAAAAACCTTATTTTTAATATTTTTTTGCTCAGTTATGCTTATTTCATAACGTTTTAGATTATTTAGTTTAGTGTATTAGTAGGTACTACAAGTTTCTTTAAAAATATTAGTTTTTCTAATTTTCAATTTTTTTATGGTCCAAAAAAGGGTTTTTTGGGCGTGGAACCTGAAATTTTTTTCGCTAGTTAATGAATTTCAGATCCTTTTGGGCCCGGGATGCCACACAGCCCCCGGGCCCGACCTGGCTCTCGACGGCCCTGCATAGATATCCAAAATAATCCCGAAAGTAATAAGAATCGTCCCTATAGTAAAGAAATTGTTTCGAAAGAAAAAAAAATCGTCCGGAAAATAGCTACTTTCAATACTGTTTGTGTTAGATTGATTTGATTTGATTTAGGTGGTACTTTCGATTTAATAAATCATACCAAAAATATTATTTTCGAGACGGCTGCAGGAAAAATATTGTTTAAAGTGTTTTTGAACGATCTGTTAAATGTATGTATGTATAAAACATTGGTTTTGTTGTATAAACTTAATTTTTTGATTAAGAACCTTAAACGACTTTTGGAAATACCTAATATTTATGAAATTAAATCTTATTTTGACAATTTTTACTTCGATTTGCTTCATACGATTTTAATGACGTATTAGTGATGACGGCATGGGTAAAAATCCACCGTGCTTAATGTATATGGCGGTACATTCGAGATTTAATCTTTTTATGGTTATTGGGGCCAAGTTAGGATTGAAATTGTCACAGGTAAACTAGGGACAATGTATAAAGATAGGTAGGCAGTGGCGGCTCATCAGGTGAAGATGCTTTTTACCAAAAATAAAATAAAACCAGGAGGAAAGTTTTTCGACAAATAATTATGTTCGAATTAATAATATTAATTTAATCCGAATGTAGCTATGCATAATAGGGCCACGGTTAACTCCGATAGACAATAATTATAAACACTCGTGCATGTTAGCGCGCTCCAGCGGACCGTGGCCGTTAGCTCAAAGACAAAACGCTCAACATGGCTTTGATATTCACCGTTGCTATGGTTACGTGACGTCAGTCACGCAAACAGCATGTAACAATTTGCATTATGATAAAGGGCAATTTAAAAATAGATTAGTCGTATGCACCATTATTTTACCATTGGTTCGCATAACCTTAAGGTATTTATTTTGAGGCTTCGTGAAACTTACAGATATCATTTACATGATTTACTGTGTGATTAAAAAATTTTGTTTTTATTTTTCAGTTAATTCAGTAGTGTACGTACCTACTTAGTAGTATTGTGTATTTTAAAAATGAACCCAATTATTGACATAGTTTGTAATTTGTTGTAAACTCCATTCAGTCGCTGGACAGACGAGGATAAGAGAGACGTTTTGTTACACGAGTTTTTAGTCAATGTTTGTTTAAGTACCCGCACTACCTAGCTCTTCACCATATTTAACGACCGCGAGCCCCGCCACTGTAGGTAGGTAGGATTCAAAAGGGCCGTATTACAAGTATACGGTTCAATATTGCGATGCCGTAGAGTGGTTAAGAGTTAAGGATGTTAGTGTTAAACAAAGTTAAACTCCATAGCCTATTGAGGTAGTTTTTACTAAATCCAAAGAGATTGAGCAAAGAGTCTCAAATATCCATTATTCCAATATTATTTTTTCCATTCTACAAGATTGATAATTAAGACATATTTATGAATTTAACGGAAATTTTACAATAATGTTCTCTGATCCTGATTAGGAAACGTAGGTACATAACCTATGTCTGTCATAGTCTAGCAAAATATCAACCTTCGCATATTATGAAGTTTTTGTTTTGACGAAGCGGAGAGGTAGGCGAACCAGTCTTAAATAATTTGGCATCTGTTTTGGACACGGTTAATATAAAACATAATACATCGGAAATACGTCCTATTTTTGCAGAGGAGAGAGGCATATTTCATTTAATTACAATAGAATTAGTGTCAATTACTAATTGTCTATTAAAAGAGAAACATAAAAAAAGTCGATTTTATAGTTTGACGTTGGGAAACTATAGGTGTTGTTATTATAAACAACTTTACTTTGATGGTTAAGTACCTACGTGTATTTAATGAAAATGAGGAGATATCTTGGAAACCGCAGTGTCTATATTTATTTTAAAATATATAGGTAAGTATGTTGGTGTCTGTAAATAATTTTTAAATTGAAAAATGTTTGCTGGTGTGCAGACAAGAATAAAATTGAATAAGTTTTATGCCTCCGCTGGGAATTGAACCAAAAACCTCTCGATTTAGCCTCAAGTGCGCTGCCAATTGCGCTACGGAGGACCTGATATTCTCTCACCAACTTCGGTCATATAACTTATTCAATTTTATGTTAGTTGTAGCAGTCTGGAATACTGGAATCTCCTGCGATTCACAGACCGGTGAGGGTGTTATAAGGGGAAAGGAAACTTATTAATGGTAGTGAAAAATTTTATACAATAAAACTGTCTCAGGGAGGTTTAAGAGTTGAAAAAGATGGACCACATATTTATATTGAATTTTAATTGCTATACCAATAAGCAATAAAGTTTAATAACAATTTACGGAAAATCCTATTTTTATCGCATTGTTTAGCATTTCGCCTCCATTTAGGATTGTCCAATTGAACTAGAATTTGACAGAAATTAAAATTTCATGAAACGGATTATTCTTGAGACCGAAAAACTTTAAAAGTTGAAAAAGATGAACCACCCTACTGTTGGTAAATGGTAGTATGTATGTAGATATGCTTGTATTTTACATTCAAAAGTTTTACTTTTTAACTAGTTGTGAAATGTTAAACATTATCTAATTTCAGTCAACTTTAAAATGTGTTATGTTGCATGCCAGACTGTTTTAAATACATAATTGTAATTTATGCAATAAAAATTATAAAGTATATTAGTATTTTTATTTTATCGATTTTCAATACGAGCAAGTAAAAAATTAAAATTAAATTAATGTGGTAACGTACTGAGGGCAGTGGCGGATCAAGGGAGGCAATGGGGGGGGGGGGAATTGACCCTCCCCTTGATCAAAATAAAAGGCCCAACATTTTGCATAGGCGTCTGAATTTTTTAAGTCACCAGTTATATGGCAGCGAATCCCCTATTTTTGAGAGGTCACTTTTACTTGCTGATTGCCCCCCCCCCCCCTCTGAAAATGTTCTTTCTGTTTATTTTATACTCTTTAATTCAAAATTACTGTTAGTGATTCATCGCTTTCATTTAAAGTGCAGCGGGGCTACAAGTTAGAGGAATCAATTCCAGTTTATTTTTGAAATTCTAATAGAGCAGAATATTTATTTTCATAGAATGTTTTCTCTGACTTCGTCCAACCCGCTGCTTTTGATATGAAAGCAATGAGTCATTGACAGTAATTTTGGACTTGAAATATAGGTACTGTAAGTTTGGCAATGTCATCCAACATAACAATACCAATACAGTTTCGTTAGAAAAATTATATTGAAACAAAATTGTGCAGTAGAAAGTTACCGCCATCCATTTGCCTATTTACTTATGACGTTCCCTAATTCTAATTTAAAAGCAAATAATGGAGAGCTTACCTGTAGAATTATCAATGTAGGGTGAATAACTTTGAGAGTCAATTTTAATTCCATGTACGTAAGAATCCTTACAAGTTCCACCTCCGACGAAGCTTTGGCCATCCGGGCAACACTTCTTGAAGCATCTAACTGAATTGCAAACATCCAACTTTTTTTCGCAATGCCTGATTACAAAACTATCGTTTTCAGTGTTATCCAGGCAAAAGTTTCCTTCCTCCATATTTTTTATTTTGGCTATAGCTTCAAAGCTATCCAGTGTGATCATAGTTTCATCAAGTATTATCTTGCAATGTGGCAATCCAACTTTTACAAAATTTCCCTTTATAAATTCTTCGGTAACATTTTCTCGTCGTGAACAGGAATGCATTTCTAGATTGTATACATACCCAATAGGACAACATTTTGGAAATGGAGTTTTTACCTCCCTTTTCGAAACTAATTTCCAGTCACTAACTAGATAAATAAAAAACTTCTCACCACTCGTGTCAATACATTCACCCTCACCATTACTTTCCAAAAAATTGTAAGAATCCGCTAAAATTTGATAACGCGTGTTTGTTTTCTCTTTACATTGTAATGTGTTGTTCGATTCTTGTATTTTCAAAGTTTTCTCGCAGCATTTCGCGGTAACGTTTGTCTGAAGCGACTGTTGCACAAAACCTGCGAATAGTAAAACTACAACAGGTAAAATCATTGTAAAATGTCAAGGTTTATATTCTGTTAATCCGTTATTATGACTCGCATATAATTTAAAACTCGTTTGTGTCCGATGAAGATATTAAACACTTGTCTAGAGTCAGGCTGAAACTGAATCAAGTTACTTTTACGTTACATGCATCGGTTCTAGCTTTGTTATGTCATTCGGGGAATTCTGCAGCAGTCGGTAGGGGTGCGAGTGCTTGTGATAAGCCTGATTAAAGGGCGTTTCTTTTGCCTTAGAAGATTAATTTTTGTTTTAATTAAATTATTCTTTTTCGAGAAATTAATTTATTTGAAAGGTTGTACTAATAATGTTAATTGAAGAATTTTCTATTATATATTTTCCTTATGGCTACATTTTTTTATGACATCGTTCGGAATTTCGTTTTATAAAACTCATGTTTTTGTTGTCTAGATGTCAAGCTTCCCGCGTGCGTTAGGCCCTTTTATCTTGTTATAAATCCGTGGTTATCATCAGGACCGTGAACTTTAGGGACCCAGGGCTTGCCAGAACTTAGGAGCTTACCTAACAGTAGCCGCGCCAGGGGGGGTCACCCCATTGCCTATCAAGGGGTTAGATCCAGCGCTGGAGTTTCCTGTGGAAAAGAGGGATTTTTTTTAGAAGTAATGAGATGCTTATTTTTTAGAAGTCAATTTAGACCGTGGGGAGGAAAACTTTTACTCTTTACCCACGGTTCTCACTGCAAGGCAGGCATTTTTTTTTAGATCTCACTTTCGGCACCCTACAATCATCGGGCCCGCGTGTGCCCAGCCATTGAGGATTTCCTCGCGCCTCCGCCGCTGCGCTGTTACCTACTTAACTAAATTAATTTCCATTTTACCAAAAAACTGTTTTTATATAAGAAAAAAATATAAGACAATGGAAATTAAAGATTTTGGCATTTATCTCTTAGAAGAACACCACGTCAAAATTGATGACGTTTTCAAGAATAATAAATTTTGAGGTGTTGATTCCGAATCTTACAACAACATTCGTCAGAAACGTTAAATTTTTGAGATATTCCTTCTTAAAAGGCAGTATTTCATAGTGGTTATGTTACCGCCGCAGAATTTTCTCATTTTTTTTTCCTTTATTGAATATCACTCATTTTATCCAAATATGTTGCTAAATAGAGAACAGTCAAGCACTTTACTCTATCCGAATAATGCACTTTGCTGAACATACTTTGCTGTGGTAATCAGAACTACTTTGAAAATAATAATTATGTTTTAATTTTTACCATGTTCATGAATCAAACAAAAGTATTTAAATGTTACAATATACTATACCATCCTTTAGAAGTAAAATATACCGACATGATTTATTTTACAAGTTGATATTATTCTTTCATATTTTATACTGGGTCTCCCAAAAGTCCCACATAAAATTAATATCAATTAAAGGAAAAAGATCTAGGAAAAACGCTCGGACCTAAAATTTTTTTTATTTTTAGATATGCATTTTTTGACATAAAAAAATAATATTATACAGGGTGTCTCATAGAACTGTCGTCACGTTTTTGACAATTTTGTTTTAATGGAACACTATACAGTGTGTCCAAAAAAGTATGCAACATATGTAAAAGTTTTTTATTACCGATTTCTCAGAAAATTTTATTCTTGATAAAAGTTGGTGCATCCCTTGAAACTATAAATGCATATTTCACATTTCACCCGCGGCTAATAGTAAGGGAGCAAATGCCATTTTTTCGAAATTGCATTAAGAGTAAAGTACCTTAGTTATTAGAAATACAACAAAATTTTATATGGAAATGTTATTGCAAATTAAAAACATAGCTCAAATACGAAATTTGAGTTACGTGTCTCAATTTTTATTTTTTTTTTCTAATCTCTAATTTTATATGCATTTTTTTAAAGTAGGTTTTTGGACTTTAGCGTACTGGGTGAAAATGACAAATAAATTAGTAGTTATTTCCAGTAATATGAATAGGGTTGAATTTTATTATAATTTAGTTTTGAACAGAAGTTGGCTAAAATGTGTTAAGTAGGCGTGCAACACGCTTATATCTAAACCGACCCGGTTCATTGAAAAGTTTTTAAAAGTTTGCAACTACTTAGTGCATTTTTATTATAAGCCCACGTTTAAGTTATTTGATAAATATATTAAAATTGCGTAAGCGAAAAGTCGACCAGAGGCGTACCGTTTAGGGGAAATTAGAGATTAGAAAAAACAAAATAAAAATTGAGACACGTAACTCAAATTTCGTATTTGGGCTATGTTTTTAATTTGCAATAACATTTCCATATAAAATTTTGCTGTATTTCTAATAACTAAGGTACTTTACTCTTAATGCAATTTCGAAAAAATGGCATGTGCTCCCTTACTATTAGCCGCAGGTGAAATGTGAAATATGCGTTTATAGTTTCAAGGCATGCACCAACTTTTATCAAGAATAAAATTTTCTGATAAATCGGTAATAAAAAACTTTTACATATGTTGCATACTTTTTTGGACACACTGTATATTGTACCTATTATTTTCTGATTCCCCACAAAACTCTACGCTTATGTTTTAAATGTCATATGTCTAATATCAATAGTTTTTGAGATATTGACGTTTAAAATATGACTTTTTTGACTTTGACAGGCTGTAACATTGGAACGGTTCATCTTAGAGAAAAATGGTTTTCACCTCCCTATCTTAGTTTTTTATTCTCTATGCAAAGAAACCAACCTCCGATTTACCATGTTAAAGCAAAAAACCAGTTTTAACGGTTTAACATGGTAAATCGGAGGATGGTTTTTTTGGATAGAGAATAAAAAACTAAGATAGGGAGGTGAAGACCATTTTTCTCTAAGATGAACCGTTCCAATGTTACCGCTTGTCAAAGTCAAAAAATGCCATATTTTAAACGTCAATTTCTCAAAAACTATTAGGCCCAACGATGTGTCCAAATGGCGGCTGACTGGCAAAAAATACTGCTTTGTAATTGGTGCACGTGACCATAAAAAAATAATGTTGCTGGTGGCATTTAACTGGTGACTCAATGCTTTTTACCAGCCAACCGCCATATTGAATCACGTGGTTTGGATTCTCTAATTGAATTAAGACATATGACATTTAGATCATAAGCGTAGAATTTTGTGGGGAATCAGAAAATAATACAATATATAGGGTGTTTCATTAAAAAAAATTGTCAAAGACGTGATGACAGTTCTATGAGCCACCCTGTATAATATTTTTTATGTCAAAAAATGCACAATTAAAAATAAAAATTTACGGGTCCGAGCGTTTTTCCTAGATATTTTTCCTTTAATTGATATTAATTTTATGCGGGACTTTTGGGAGACCCAGTATAAGGAGAGATAATGTAACTAATTGGTTTATTTGTCCGACTATTTCTGTCATTTTTTACTTGATAATAATGGTAGCCGCTGGTGCTTCAAACAGACAAGTTGGTCCCGACGTAGTAACGACCCAAAAATGTTTGCCCTTATTGGTGCAAGTGGGAGTCGTAACAAGGTTGTAACTTTGTTGGGTACCGACGTCAGGTCGGATAGACCAACGTCGGACCGTCGTTATATTGCTGCTGGAGTTTTATTCACAATAACAGTACGATATACATTAAACTAAAGGTTCTTTTTTTACTAGACATGTAAGGGTTAGGCAGGCATTACAACAGGTAGCAAGCAGATAACATGCGTGTGTTTTAAGAACGGTTGATGAAAAAATCCATTTAGATAATGAAAGATAAAATTTGCAGGTTTGATGCCTATTCGATGCTGAGCAGATGCCTGGCATCATAGTGAGAATAGAGTAAAAGTAAAAAAGTAGCCAATATATCAAAATGCGCATTGTTTGCCAAAGTTGCCTGTAGGTATACCTAAATTTCAATATAGCCCCCTTGTAAAATTGACCACGTGCCCCCACTGGTTACAACAAATAAAGGGCTTGGAACGTACTTACCAGACACTCTCAGTGTGTAGTTTTAATATCAAACTAATTACATTTTAATAGTCGTCATTTATTATAATAGCTGGACGAATATATTTACAAATAATGGACGGAATTTCTTGTCATGATCTTGTTTTTAAAAAATTGGAATTATTGTAGTCGTCATCAACTTGTATACTTTAACCACCTTTATGTTAATTCATTTTGTTTATCAGGAAGTGTTTCTTCAGTAACCGACAAAAACTCCGTAACAGCCATGAGAAAAAAAATATATTAGTAGAGTAGGTCAGTGGCGGACTGGAGCGGGTGGCCAAGTGGCCATCGCCACCGGGGCCAGAAGGCCTTTGGTCCAAATATTTTTAAAACAATTTTTTTTTTTAAATGTTAATTTGTTTATGCTACCTAGATTTCAAATAAGCTTTAAAATTATTTCTGTGTACGTTAATATTTATTCGCTATAAAATCCGCTAGCTGATGAAATGGCCATCATAGCAAAAATAATGAGGGTTGGGGCCATAAAGGCCATGTAGCCACCGGGGCCAAATGATTCCAGTCCGCCCCTGGAGTAGGTAGATACCGAGAAAACTTTTCCGGAGGATCGAATCTGTCTATCATAACCTAGGTAGGGTGCAAATGAAGAAAAAACTGAATTTACCAAAAGTAAAATTATACAAAAAAAATTATTTGAAACAGAGCCATGATATGCAAAATTTTAAGATTTTATTTAAAAAAATTGATACCGTAATTTCACACGTTTTCAGTTTTTTCCTTTTACGCCCAATTGTCTCAACCATAGAAATTATCTGGTTGGTAACCTTGCCGGGATATAGCGGGTCTTGGATAGGTTGGTAACTTGGCTAATATAAAGCCCATGCATTTGTATAAAAATAAACTAATGTAGTAGTTTTCTCTACGATTGACAAGACAAAATCATATTTAAAAATTACATTTATACAACTTTTACAGATACAGGTACCACCTTAACGTTGCATCTTAGAAAAAACTGCTTTCACTTTTCTATCTATAATCTATTTCAGAAAGGTGTGACTAATAAAATGGGAAATTCTGTCCAGTTCGGCTCAATTTCGATGTCTTATTAAGATAAAATATTATTGTTTATAAATTTGAAATTTCAAGTAATTGGGGAAGAGGATTAGGAAAGGTATCCTTTCTGACCTGAAGTGTCAAAATCGAAATATTGTGTAGGTATTAGTTAGGTTTATAAAGTTACGTTTTGCGTTTAACAGGTAACCTTGAAGAAAACAAGAAATTATCGACTGGTTAACCACCAAAAGTATTAAATTTGAAGATAATTTGATAAAGAAGGAACTATTAGCTATAGCAAATTTATACAAACATCGTTTTATAAAATATGCTGTGAAAGATATTGCTGAAAAACATAGTGTAACTGTGCTGCGCACACCGCCATATCATTGCGAACTAAATCCTATAGAACTTATATGGGCGTAAGTAAAAGGATTTGTAGAAAGACAATACACGACATTCAAAATGAAAGACGTTATGCTATTGTTTGATCAAGCCATTAAGGAATTGATACCAGAGAACTAGCGTCCATCATGTCATTAAAGAAGAGGAGAAAATGTGGAATATTGACCACCTGATCGATCGGACCGTTGACCCGTTAACTATCACGTCAAGAGGAGATGACAGTTCCTCAAGTGACGAAGAATATTATGATTTTTTATAATTTAATTTCTGTATAACTTATAATTTTTTTATAATTTTTGATAAAAAAAAATAGGTATACTTAATACTATGTACATAATGCACGCCTTTGTCACACCATTTTTAGTGTTTGTGAGTGGATAACAATAGGTAAAACCAATAAATTGACCCAAACCCGGGTGGAACTACCAGCACTTGATGAAAATAAAAAAATTACAATAAAATCAATGCCAAATTATGAAAGTGACTTAAATATTCATTGGATTACTCTGTAGTCCCTTTGCATACCTAATGAGCTTATATTACCCTACACCTTTCTGAAATAGACTATAAGACCCGCTGGCTAAATCCATCTCCTGATTATAACTTTAGCAGTGAGTTAATTTCTATGGAAACAATTGTCTCAACAGTGTCTAATCTTTTTAGATTATCTTGTTGGTGAAGTTAGAATGGATCTAGCGGACCTTAAACTATTATATTCTACTTTAAAAATTTACTTCCTGCACCTCTGGAAAGTTCGGTTAAACTGGAAGTTAAAATTTTTTAATGTTAATAAAATGAAAATCCAACATCGTTGTTTTTTTCTAAGATGCGCTGTTAAGAGCAAACAGTAGTCGATGAGTTATCACGAACAAATAGTGCATTTACACCATATCGCGCATATAGTACCTGTGACTGGTAATGGCAATAAAATATATTTTTTTATATATAAAATATAAAAACTAATATCATGAAAATTAAGTGGTCAGTGAAAATTTATTATATCGGCCCATCGTTAGTAATTATAATGGAAAATAAGAAATTACCATCAATAACCGCAATATTTCTATTTTTATGTTCTGCATGGCTGATGGTAGGTATAGTATCATCCTTTAAACTAGAGGTTCTTGTGAACCCCTTAGTAAAATTTTTGTATTAAATTTTCAATAAGACAAACCAGGAACCGACGTCGCGTTTCACGCTGGCATGAAAAGCTCTTAAGATGCTTTAGCCGGGGAATGTATATTTTTTAAATCCCAATATCTTAAGAACTATTTAGTTTAGACGTTATAATCTGACATAGAAGGTTTTTTTATAATTTCGAGCTGTTTAAAAAACATATGCCTATAACAAAGACCATAGTCACTACTTGCAAATATTTTTTAAAATAAATTACAAGCAAATAAATTTTCCCAGAATAAACTTCAATATTTTTATAAAAATAAATAAGTTTGGTTTATTATTATTTCAGTTACTTGGATCCCTGTAAGCAGTTACAAATGTTTTGGGTTTATTTTATTGGTATGACGCGACTGCCTAAATCTTAATCTTTTTTATAAACACAATGTTAAAATTATCTTAACAAGTAATTCTTAAATATTAACAAAGGATTAATAGCAATCAATATAACGAGATTATTATGCAATTTATAATAGTCGAGGACATTACTAGGTGACGAGGCAACAGCCAAGTCACTCGCAATGTCCGAGACGGTGTTAAATCGTTAATAATCGAGTTGTATTCAAAGCTTTATCGTATCATTGACAACGGCGATGCGAAAATAAAAACAAGGTTTTATGTCATTTCATTTTGGCATTTCAAAAAGTCATCATTAAAATCATGCAAGATTTTGATATTCCTGACGATATATTAGCTGCAGCCAACATTATAAGGTTGAACTTGCTTCCGGACAAATCTAAAATCCATTATGAAAAATAATATTGGCAGTTTTGTGAGTGGCGAAACAAAGTACATGTTCAAGGTGCAGGAGAAACGGGATTGCTGGCGTATTTTGCAAAACTCTCTGAGGAATACTCTGCTTCATCCTTATGGCCGAAATATTCCATGTTACAAGCGACTTTAGAACTGAAGGAAACAGTGGAAATCGACAAATACGGCGCCTTAATACGTTTCATCAAGAAGAAAAATGTTGGATATAGAGCAAAAAAATCAAAAGTATTTACAAGAGAACAAGTCAACGAATTTGTGTGTTCTGCCTCAGACGAGAAGTTTTTAATGATGAAAGTGGCTTTTTTAATTGGAATTGGAGGAGCCTGTCGAACTAATGAATTAGCGAAGATGACCACGGAAGATGTTGACGTTTTAGAGGACAAGCTGATTGTTACTATTCCCGACTCAAAAACCCACAAGAAACTTATTTTCGCTGTGATATTTGACGGCGAAGTCAATTCTGTGCTTTTATTTAAAAAGTACGCAATGTTAAGGCCAGACCATGTCACTCACCAAAGATTGTTTGTATCATATAGAGAAGGGAAATGTACGGTACAGCCCTGCGGCATTCACTTCTTCTCTAAAATAGCTCAAAAAATAGCTAAGTATCTCTCACTTGAAAATCCTAATTTGTATACTGGTCAGTGCGTTAGAAGATCTTCGGCAAATTTTCTTGTTAATGCCGGAGGAGATATATTAGACCTACAAGAACTTGGTGGATGGGAATCGGCGAAGGTTGCTAGAGGGTATTTAGAAGAAAGTGCGACCAAGAAAGTTTCCATTGCTCGCAAAATTTAAATCGGCGATGTTTCCGGCAGTGGATTAAGCACTGGGGAACCGCACGCAATCGAAAGGAGTTCTTGCTCGGTCATTAATCAGTCTTCAGAGGCATACCTAAGATCGTGGACGTTAAAGACAAAGGTGTATCCATCAAATTTGAAAACTGTCAAAATATTGTTTTACATGTTCATGAAAAATAGCTCTAATATTATTTGGTATCTAAAGTATTATGCTTTCGTAACTAACGTATTAAACTAATGTATTATGAGTAACTAAGGTATTATGTAGGTTTTAGTACGTTTATGATGTTAATAATTATTAATAAAGATATCATATAAAAATGACTTAATCTTCAATGATGCGATAAAGAAATTAAATGGGATTATGACTAGGGGAGACCGGATTAGGTAAAATTACACTATTCGTTTAGAGCAGGGGTGGCCAAACTTTTGACCTGTGAGGTCTACTTGTGTTCAAAAATATTTCTTGCGGTCGACAAGGTAGAGTTTACAAGAGAGAAATAAAACATTTGTGTAATAAGTTTGTATTTTTTTATTAAACGTTAAATACAAAATTCGCATTTTTTCATTTCGCTTTACGTTTTCGGTAGATTTTTGGCACTGCATATTTTGTTTATCATATTGGGGAGTGTAAGAAGTAACTACGATGCGCAAACAGGCACGATGTTTGGTTTTTATTGCATTTATAATAGAAAATGCTGATTCGCAAAGATAGGTAGAACCAAAAAACGATGTCGAAATTAAAGCTAGATTTCTTAGGCATGGAAACTTTTCCTTGCAAATCAGTTTCCAACGATCAGTACTATCAAAGGCTCTACCTTTCAAAAATAGGTCGCATCTCATTTTAATTATTTCTTGTTCGACCACAACAGAATCACTATCGGTTAACTTGCCGATTTTATTGGTCAAGCTGTTAATTTTAATACTTTCATTAAAAGGGAATACCATGAAACTTGGTACCACCATTGCGTTGCGATAGAAGCGCTGTATTTTTCTTATTTAACTCTCGCGGGCTACCGAAATCGCCTTCGCGGTCGACTGGTAGACCGCGGTCGACCTCTTGGCCACCCCTGGTTTAGAGGTACTTTTTTTAAAATTTCTTTATTCTCAGCCAAGCAGCAAGTTCATTACAAGCAGTGTTACACTAAAACTTATATACCTATCTAAGCAGGGAAAATATTACAAAAAATAAACATAAATAAAAAATATCACATAAAATAATAGCTTATCATAGACAATAGTATATTACATAACAAGTAATGAAAGTGATACGTATCAAACGAGGAGATATTTAGCAGGAGGCGTCAGTCGAGTGCGGAAATTCTCCGAGTTTTAGAATAATCACTTTAACACGAGCAATGTTCACTTTTTTTCCTACGACCACAAAGAATTATTAAAAAAGCCTTTGATTTTTGAAAAAAAAATATCAACACTAGTGTTGAAATTAGCATACTTAGGATTATTTTCCACTTAATATCTGGTTTCATAGTTTGTCAATAGGCTTTTCCTTTATTTGTAGTTTAACTTTTTTGATTTCTTCATATTTTATATATCATAGGAAGAACTAATCCTGGATTGACTTCTAGATTAACCAAAACGAAATTTTTTTAATTTAATCAAGGAAAGATGCATTACGTAACCATAAATTTAAAAAATCCACCCAACAAGGAAGATTTCAATACAAAATAATTCTATAAATTATTTAATGTTTTTATTAAAAAAAAGTCAAATACTCCTGGTGGGATTTGAACCTGTGACCTTGCGATCTGTAGGTTAGAGCTCTATTTTCTACGCTATCGGCACCAATAAGGATTTGTTGTTTAATACATGACACTCTCTTCAGAGCGATTCTTTTTTCTGGTAATAGATTTTCCAGTATATTATTAACACATTTTATAATTTCGGATGGCATATCTTCACACTCTATTTCTGAATCACTCGATAAATAAGTTAAACACTTGACAATTACTGCTTTCTAAAATGTATTCTTTTTAATAAATAGGGATTGTCTGTCAAATTGGCACCATATGTTTAAATTAAATAGTGTGCCTTGATATTTCAACACTAGTGTTGAAATATTTTTTTTCAACACTCGTGTGATATAATGCGCTTTCTAGCCAAATGAACCGTGATTTTTTTCTCAAAAGTTTATAAACGAGGCACCAGATGAGAAATACTTGATGGTTAAGGTTGCAACTATTTTCGGATTATTTGGAGCCTGTCGGCGTAAAGAATTGTGTAATTTATTAGTAGAAGATATCAACATAACAAATAAATCATTGGTCATACAACTTCCAAACATAAAAACGAAAGTTAGTCATTCTTTCTGTATTATTGGGAAGTATGTTGACTATTTTCGTAAGTACACTGCACTGGGCCCTTCTGTTATCAAACATCGTCGTTTTTTCCTGAAATACATAAATAATAAATGCACTGCCAATCCAGTAGGTATAAATACATTTGGGAAAATGCCCTCTATTGTTGCCGAATTTCTCAAACTGCCAGAACCAAAGTAATATACAGGCCACTGTTATCGTAGATCCTCCGCAGCAGAATCAGGAGCAAATATTGCGGAGATAAAAACATGGTGGATGGAAGTCTACGACGGTAGCAGAGGGCTATGTTGATCATTCCATTGCTTATAAAAATGCCATTGCGGAAAAAATTCTCCCAACCTCTAACAATTCAACAGATTTTGGAAAGTCATCATCCAATATTGTACTTCTGGGTTCTACTAGTTATGATGGTACTGGGGATTCTAGTGATGTATTGCGAAGCTCTCTAAAGTCTCATGGCATTAATGTTAGCAATTGTTCTAGTTGAACGATTAATATTAATTGAAAGTAAATGTGTGGAGTTGGTTGTACACTGTGTTCTGAAGAAAGGAAAAACGTTGTATTTCAGTGTAACTGTTTATTTACTGACGCCAAGCGCTTTCGGCCTTATTTACTTAAGGCCATCATCAGGGCTTAACCTAGCCAAAAAGAGTTTTGAAAGCAATGCTTAAAAACTTTTTGTGGTACATAATTTACTCTTTTTGACTAGGTTAAGCCCTGATGATGGCCTTAAGTAAATAAGGCCGAAAGCGCTTGGCGTCAGTAAATAAACAGTTACACTGAAATACAACGGTTTTCCTTTCTTATTAATATTAATGTTCATAAGTAATGATTATTAAATATTGATATTAAAAATTTGCACTTCCTAAAATTATTATAATTTTATTTGATTTAATCATAAGAAAATGCAGTATTAAAAATATTTTCCTACGACCACCTATGAAAATGAGAAAAAAAGCACGGTTAACTTGGCTCGAAAGCGCCGAATATCACACGCGTGTTGAAAGAAAATATTTCAACTCTAGAGTGGAAATACATGGCACACTATTTGATTTAAACATATGGTGCCAATTTGACAGACCACACCTATTTATTAAAAAGAACAAATTTTAGAAAGCAGTTTAGTGTTTAACTTATTTATTTGTGAAGTGATTCAGAATTAGAGTATGAAAATACTCCATCTGAAATTATAAAAAAGTTAAGAATATACTGGAAAATCTATTACCAGTCAAAACGAGCCCCGCTGATGAAAATATCATATATTAAACTTAAACAGGAAATGTTTATGGGTAGGCATAGCGTAGAGACAGAGCCATGGGCTACCGATCGAAAGATCACAGGTTCAAATCCCATCAGGAGTATTTGACTTTTTTTTATAAAAACATTAAATAATTTATAGAATTAAATATTTTGAATTGAAATCTTCCTTGTTGGGTGAATTTTTTAAATTTATGTTTAATGCATCTTTCCTTGATTAAATAAAAAAAATCATTCAAGAAGGAAGATTTCAATTCAAAATAATTTTATAATTTAATGTTTTTACAAAAAAAAGTCAAGTACTCCTGATGGGATTTGAACCTGTGATCTTTCAATCGGTAGCCCATGGCTCTAGTCTCTAGGCTATACCAACCCACAAACATTTTCTGTTTAAGTTTAATATATGACATTTTCTTCAGCGGGGCTTGTTTTGACTGGTAATAGATTTTCCATTATATTCTTAACTTTTTTATAATTTCAGATGGCGTATTTTCACAATCTTATTCGAAATCACTCGACAAATACCTACATGATAAATTGATAAATAAGTTAAACACTAAACTGCTTTCTAAAATTTGTTCTTTTTAATAAATAGGGGTGGTCTGTCAAATTGGCATCATATATTTAAATTAAATAGTGTGCCTTGTATTTCCACTCTAGAGTTGAAATATTTTTTTTACAAATCAAAGGTTTTTTTAATAATTCTTTGTGGTCGTAGGAAAAATAGTGTACATTACTTGTGTAAAAGTGATTGTTCTTAAACTCGGAGAATTTTCGCACTCGGCTAAAGCCTCGTCCTAAATATCTCCTCGTTTGAAAAGTATCACTTTTATCACTTGCTATGTAATATACTATTTGAACACGCTTCCACGTAAACAATCACTTTTAACACTACTGACTGTTATTAAAAGTGTCACTTTTAATGACAGTTGTACAATAGTATCTATATTGTTTTATTAGGAATAAAAGCGATACTTTTCTGACGAGTCTGTAGGTTTGCCGGACGAACAAAGTGAGCCCGGCAATTACGGACGAGTCATAAGAAGTTGCTTTTACTCCGAATAAAACATACTTTTTTTTCTTCAGGCGTTGTTTAAATATGAAAACACAAAGATACAAAATGTTTTAATTGTTTTATTTAAAAATTTTAAGTTTTGAGAAGGGGCTAGCGTTACTATGGATTTATTATTATATTGTTTGATAGCGACGTGCCATTAGATTTGACAAGTGTCAGCATTCATTATTGCGTAACTTTATTTAATTTGTATCCTTTTAAAAATAGAATTTTTTAAAACTACATTTACTTCAAATTAAAATGTCAGACTAAGAATTTACCTGTACGCCTCCGGAGGTTGCCAAAATTGCAGCAAATGTTGCGAACAATTTGCTGCCAACAAAATCCAGTGGTGTTTACGAAGCTGCGTTTAAAAGATTCCAGGCATGGTGCAATGAGAAAAACACCAAAAATAATTCTGAAAATGTACTCTTGGCATATTTTTCGGAACTAGCGAGCAATCAAAAAATGAAAGGTTCAACAATGTGGTCACATTATTCTATGTTAAGATCAATACTAAATATCAGACAAGGAATAGACATAAGCAAGTATTTGAAGCTACGAGCTTTTTTAAAGAAGCAAAACGAAGGCTACATTCCCAAAAAAGCTAAAGTATTCGCCAGGGAACAGTTTGAAAAATTTCTATCTGAAGCTCCTAATCAGCAATATTTGGGAATTAAGGTAAATTTAGGTATTACCTCAAAGTATACAAATTTTTTATAAAGGTAATATATATAATTTTTAGATTGTTTTGGTTATTGGAATATCGGGTGCATGCCGATGTGAAGAAATGGTGAAAATGGTCGTTGATGACATACAAGACTTAGGATCTGCGATTCACATAAAAATTCCTAATAATAAAACCAGGAAACCGCGGTCGTTTACTATTTTTGGGGAGCAATATTTAAGCATTTATAAAAACTATGCATCATTACGCCCGGAAGGTATGCGCGAGAAGAGATTTTTTTTTAAATTTGTAAATGGTCGGTGTTGTCGCATGGTAATGGGAATTCATAAAATAAGTGCTGTTCCTAAGGAAGCAGCAGTGTTTTTAAAACTACCAGGTGCAATAGAGTACACCGGCCATTGTCTAAGGAGAACTTTAGCTACACTGCTTGTAGATGCAGGGGCAGACATTACGTGTTTAAAGCGCCACGGGGGGTGGAAATCGAGTACTGTAGCTGAAGGGTACATCGACGAATCGATGAACAATAAGAAAGATATTGCAAAAAAATTTTTACAACCAAATAATAATAAATCAATAACTAATAATTTAAATACTGCAATAAATTCGACAGAAAGTAGTTTCACTGAGAGTTCAACACTAGAAAATACCGAAACAACCAACCAACAGGCCATCGTAACAAGCAGTCTTAATTTTTCTGGGGCTACAATTAATAATTGTACTTTTAATGTTGTATTTAAATAGTTATGTAGGGCCAATATGGGTAAACGCACCTCCTTAAACAAATTTAACTTTATTATTATTATTTATTATTATAGGGATTAACATAGTTTTTGAATGCTAGTGCTATTACCCTAAAAGTACATTTACCCTAAGTCATATTGCTGTACTTTATTATTATTAAAATAAATAAAGTATGTTTATAACTTTCTGGTATTATTTAATATATATTTAGTCATGAGAACACAGTCATGCTTTTACTTCCGCTGCTATTGGCAACGGAAGAAAAAGTAAATACTTTTTCTTCCGTTGCCAAAAGCAACCGCCTTCTGACGAAAAAGTAGAACTTTAACGTCAAAAAATTAGTAGAAAATCGTCAAGTTTATTGACGTTTGAAGAAAAAAACAATTATTTCTGTGTATTTTTAAATTCTAATAGAGTAGAATAATTATTTTCCCCCGTACCTACACTCCAAATATAATTTTAAAATGTGTATCTCTCCACAACTTTTGTATTTCGAATTTTTATCTAATTCTTAAGATAAAGGAGAAAATGAACTTTACTCTATTGTTGATACTCACCTTGTATGTAGTTCATGTAATAAAGAACTACAAACAAACAGTCAAGCAGCATAACCATATAAAACGATACGTCACTCTGTAAATAAAGTTAATGTACCTAAATGATTTTGGACAAGCTGAAATTTGGTAATTTGTTGATTTTCTCAATAAAATCCTTGAGAGAATCGTCAGACTTCATTTTCATAGAACCCAGGACCGTTCTTGGAGTAGTTGGCGCCATGATGCAAGCCGATATTGGCCGACCCAAGTAATGAAAAATTTGCATTTTTCAAGATCAAACGAATTAAATAATTAAAATTTGGAACATTGAGTTGCAAAAAAAAATTTGAAATCGACGCCACTGGCGGCTGCCGAAACAAAGCAGAACAGGGGCGGCGATCGACGTACCTACTCGTAGTTTTACTTTTCATAGACGAAGGCGGGAAATTTGAAATTGTATCACTGTTTAAAATAGAATATAATGCGTTTGGTCCAGCAAATTAACCTTTTTTTTCGAGTGCCCTTCGAACCCTGGTTTCTTGCGCCACTTGAACAGCGCGGCCCTGTTGGAACCCGTCTAGTCAGCAGTTCATAGAAGTTAGGAAAACAAATATATCTATAGAAATAAAATAAAAAACATAAAGTCTTTCTCCACTGGTTTATTAAAAATAAAGTTAGAAGGTGGTAGATATTCTACATGTTTCGGGTGTAGCAACACCCATCATCAGGAACAAATATAAAGAGAAAAATTCATAGAAAGGAACAGACGTAAATGGTGAGTGATAATGAACCTCGATGGAGCTCTCATCGAGCCATGGAAGATTAAATGTTGAGAAATGGGGTAGTGATTAGAAGAAAATTGACATATTTAAGTCTTAACACTGACCATGGGCAACAGGTAACAGTGGTAAGAAGGGGCCCGTTTGGGTAAAGAGAAAAAAAAAATTAAGAAATGTATTAAATGGAGATTCACAGGTCAAGAAATTTCATCCTGGGAACCGTGGAGAGAAAGAAAATTTGTTAATTCAGCCCTCTTTTTAAGGGAAGAAAAGAAAATATTTTAGTTAAGAAAAGTAAAAGGCATAGAACTGATGTAGAATCTTAGTTCATAGCCGAAAAATTAAAAAAATTTAAAAAAAATTTATTTAGGGGACCAAGCCCGAAAGGGCTGGAACCCCAGTGGGCGTTAATTTTAACATAACAACCAAAATTAGACTTTAAAAAAAAAACTAAAAAAGACTAGAGAGTCGGAGTACTTTTAAAACTTTTATTAGGCACGAGGTCAAAACGGAAAAAATCCCCCCTTTTTTTCCGTTTTGACCTCGTGCCTAATAAAAGTTTTAAAAGTACTCCGACTCTCTAGTCTTTTTTAGTTCTTTTTTAAAGTCTAATTTTGGTTGTTATGTTAAAATTAACGCCCACTGGGGTTCCAGCCCTTTCGAGCTTGTTCCCCTAAATAAATTTTTTTAAAATTTTTTTAATTTTTCGGCTATGAACTAAGATTCTACATCAGTTCTATGCCTTTTACTTTTCTTAACTAAAATATTTTCTTTTCTTCCCTTAAAAAGAGGGCTGAATTAACAAATTTTCTTTCTCTCCACGGTTCCCAGGATGAAATTTCTTGACCTGTGAATCTCCATTTTTTACATTTCTTAATTTTTTTTTCTCTTTACCCAAACGGGCCCCTTCTTACCACTGTTACCTGTTGCCCATGGTCAGTGTTAAGACTTAAATATGTCAATTTTCTTCTAATCACTACCCCATTTCTCAACATTTAATCTTCCATGGCTCGATGAGAGCTCCATCGAGGTTCATTATCACTCACCATTTACGTCTGTTCCTTTCTATGAATTTTTCTCTTTATATTTGTTTCTGATGATGGGTGTTGCTACACCCGAAACATGTAGAATATCTACCACCTTCTAACTTTATTTTTAATAAACCAGTGGAGAAAGACTTTATGTTTTTTATTTTATTTCTATAAATTAACTCCACTTTAAGAATGGACTACTTCTTCAAAATATATCTATTTTATACATTAAAGTCTGTCTATACCACAGTTTAATAATAAAAATTGGGTGAGTCTCTAAATTAAAGTGAGGGAAAGGAAAAAGAAAAAGGACATTTTTCAACCTTAGTGAAGGTCATTATTAACAATGAATAAAAAATACAAGACTCACTGGTGATAAAAAATCAAAAAAAAAGTAAAGAATATATATTTTCTCTCTCACATTTTGTCAAGGCCCCTAGGTAAATTTTATAAATAATAGTTTTTTACACTAATCTTTCATTAATCGGTGAGTTACTGAAAAATATCTTATCTATTATGAGATATATCACCATCAGTGTTTATTTAATAGTGTCATAGCTTGTCTATTTTTCTTGTATTTCTTATTAGATAATTGCTGATAATCACTAAGGTCGAAATATGTTCTTTTTTCTTTTCTTTTTCCTAACTTTAATGTAGAGACTCCGTCAATTATTATCATTAAAATATTTGTGGTTTAGACAGGACTTTTATTTCTACAATTTAATAATTGAGAATGGACTATTTCTTGAACATTTAAACATATCTAGGTTTTCTTAGGGCCAAAAGTGGTTGTTTTGACCCAATAATGGCTGTTCATTCTTGACCCAAAAGAGTGTACCTATTCTTAACTTAAAAATTGATTTCTCTGGGTTCAATCTTAGGGCGATCCAAATATTGTGCAATCCAATTTTGCTATTATTATAGAAACATGATCAGTTAAATTAGCAAGTCAAGGGACTGTTTACTCTGATTAGAAAGATATTAAAGAAAAAAATTCAACATTACATTTTCTAGTTATAAGGAAACATCTGTACAATTTTTTAACATCCTTAGATTTCTACTCTCACTCATTCAATTATTATTGTCAATTTACATTTTTATTAGCTGTTTAATTAAATCGCAAAAATGATCATTAATTTTTCGGTTTAATATTTGAAAAGAAGTCGACCTAAACTAGTTTTAAGTAAAAAAAATCAACCATCGATTCAAAAGTATACACACCTCAGGTATGCATCACCTGTAACGACCGTTGACGGCGAAATAACTTTTTCAAAAATAAAAGTGATTTTTAGCGATAGAAATCGTAGTTTACTTTGTAAAAATTTTCTTGTAGAATTCTGCAATCTTAGCTGCCCTATAGGCATACAGGGTGGCCCGTTTTTCTGACAAAGTAATATACCGTCTCTACTATTAAAGGTATCAAAAAAAAGCTTTTATAAAAGTTGTGAGGTATACAAAAATATATGTTCTAAAATTATTTTTAAATATACAGGATGGTCCAGACTAGTAGGACAATAAAATGATACATTTTTTTTAAATGGAACACCCAATATATTTTAGCATTTTATGTTTAATTACAAGATTTTTCATATGACGCCATAATCAGTTTTTTAATTTTTTGCAATGTTGCCGAACAAAATGTATAATTCTTAAAATTTTGGAAAAACCATGATAGTAAAAAATTACCTGTAATTCTCAATAAGAGTATTAAAAATCGAAAATTTCTTGTAAGCTTTTAAGTTTAGAAATAGAAAAACTGTCTTAAATGTTTAAGTACCTAAAATTTTATACAGGGTGTTTTCTGTTGAAATCCAAATATACAAAATTTTAAAATACAATAACTCTGTTTTTTCAAATGCAACATCTTATATTATTTATATTTTAAGTATCCTTTATTATTGTTAAGTCATACCTATACCTAAATTTACTAGTTTTGCCAATATTTAAATTTTTATTTTAATTTTCGTGAAAAAAACTATAGTTTTTATTTTTCTAGTTAGCCATGACCAGCAAAGTGAAAACAAATGTAATTAAATATGTCAAATTAAAATACGTATACCTAATAGTAATATTTTTTCGACGAGGTCTTCTTATAAATCTATATAGACATAGATTTTGGTTTTTTGGATATCATTGGCTTTTATTGGGTATTTCGCCCTTCAACGTAAGTCCCGCCAGGCATGCTGCACAGGCGCATAGAGCCCTCCGAGGCCATGCCGCACCGGGCCCCGCCAAATCTTGCGCCGGCCCTGGGAATACGCCATTATTCTGGGTCTAATAATCATACTTACCTCAGATATTCAGTGGTTTGCGTTTCACCCAATTACTTTGAACCACACGCAAGCCATTGTCAGCAACAACTTATGTGATAAATAAATTAAGACGTCACGTAACCTCATCAATGCCAATGCCAATGCCAATGCCAAATAATTTTAATAATAAATTTGTAAACAACTTATTTTTACTTTATTTATTAGACGAAATAAACTTCTACATTTAAATCTATAAGGTAAACTGGTATTGCGAATTTGACCGAGATCTCCCACACTCCGAATGCTCCGAAACATTCCCACAACATGACCAGTGTCGTCGACCAGGATGTCCGTCATGTCCATGTCCGCATCCCTTATAACCTCCTGGCATTTTTCCTTCACATCCACAAGATACATCTTTGCTGCCACCGCTGGAGCAAAAACTACAACAGTGATAAGTGCCATGGTGTGGTTTGAGGCTTCGAACAGTTATTGGAAACGGACTGCCCTAAAATATTTCAAGTATACGTAACAGAAAATTCTTCTTCGTTTAATTTACGTTTAGATAGAAAAACTCTTCATATTACAAAAAAATCACTAAAGACTGGAAAATAAATAAAATATTATTTTAATTTATATAATTCATAAATATACATTTGGTCAATGAACCACCTACAAATTTGACCCACTTTATAAATTTATTTTTTTAAACGAAAAAATTAATTATATCCTTTGCAAAATGTAAAAATTTCAAAGTATAAGTGTCATGCGAAAACTCCCCAATGTAAATCGAAGCCCTCGGTCGGCCGTATTTTACTTAGAACAACAATATGACCTTATTGGTTTATATTAAATAGAAGATAATAAGAATGAATTATGAACAGATAAGCGTGTCCGGAAGTTAAAATGAGACAATAAATGATACCCGTCGTCGACGCCGGATCAATCATATCGCTTTTTAGGTAGAGTGACAGTAGCTTATTGAAACGGTCAGTGATTGAAATACACTCGAAAAGCTCCGAAATTCATTTAAGTTAGACAAAGAGAAATTAATAACCAAATTTGCGCATTGATTTGCATAAAAGCCTTGATTTCTTTTTTCTTTATACCGCCGCATCGTGTCTTCAGTGTGTTTTATTTAGTTTGTTCATATTTGAAATGGAATTGACTTTCCTAATTTTATTGTGTGTGTTTTGTTATGAATATTGTAGACTATTGTATGTATTTGCAGTGTTTATTTGTAGGTAAATATTATATTATTTTGGCTGGAATATAGTGTGTTTATTTTCAACTGGCACTGCTAGTAAACAATGACCTAACCACATATCGTTAAATGCGACCGGTACAGGACTACATTAAGCTTTCGCATTTTTCCTATTATAATATAACTATTAAGTACTAGGTGCTCTGAAAATTTGATCTAACTGTAAAAAAACTCACTGGCCGCGCCTGCTGCTGAATATAAAACATGTACGTTGTTAATAATTTATTTGCACCCATGTATTGTATTCTAATGTAGTATGGGGTGGTTTTATCCCATTCCTGGGGGTTATTTTGGATCTAACGCAAAAGTTTGGGGTAAGGTAAGGTGGGGTAAGTGTGTAGCAGAATTTTAAAAGTACACATATGTTTCATTAAAAAAAAACTCTTTAAAATATTGTATTAATATTTTGCTACCAAACACTTATGAATGTTACCTGCAGGTATAGTATATTACAACCTTATATAAAAACATATTATTTTATCTAGCCATTTTTTTTTGTTTTCGGCCGATATTACACACTTACCCTACAAAACGGGGGAACTGTGTAAGCAGGTCCTATTTCGCATAAAATTGTATGTATTCCTACCTAGGATAAGTATGTAAAATTACCAAATTTAATCCTTCAGTAGCTGCTTAAATTTTTTTATTATCTCTAAAACTTTTCAAGATATAAACTTTTGATTAACAAATATTTCAGGGTCTGCCAAATGAAAGAACTTGATGTGGTTGCAGCTAATGAAAGTACTTTTTGTGTAAATTTAACTTCATCATCTTTTTTAACCGACACTACTTGACCAATATAACGTTACGAGATTTTTTACTCGCAAAACCAACAAGCACCCAATCATTGACAGTATATAATACGCATACACATTTACCCCGTCAAAATACTACACACTTCACCTGTAATTAATTTGAGAGGGGCAATAAGTGTGTACTACACAAAAATAATTATAAATTACTAACCTAGGATAAAAATACCAAAACTTTATTAAAATTTAAATATTATTTACCTTATCTATACAAAACACCGGTTAAAAATCTAACTAGGATCGTGGATTCAAACTTGGGCGACCAATTGCATGTTCACCTCTCGACAACCAGTTGAGAAAGAAAGAGTGTTTATGTCCAAATGCCTTTTTACATTGGGTGCAATTGCAAGAAAAAAGGCCTGAAAGCATGCGCTTCGACGACGTTTTAATCAGCTGATGCACGTTTTCCCATTTAAAACCTGCATCAGCTGTTTAAAACGTCGACAAAGCGCATGCTTTCAGGCAATTTTTTCTTGCAATTGCACCCAATATAAAAATGCCTTAAAATAGAAATCTCTAACTATTGCTGTTGTTTTACATTTGAAGGGCAAGTAACCTTCTGAAATAGTCCAAAGATGGCAACGCTTATACATAATATATGATTTAAAGATTATTTGTTCATTACACACTTACCCCAAATACACACTTACCTCACCTTACCTTATAAGACTTTTTCTTACATAACACTAGGTTTTAGTTTCCAAAAATCCACAAACTCTATTTAGTTTTTATGGGACTGTGTAATGTCTGCATTATGCTCTATTTCTATATATATTTGTGATACTTCTTGGGACTCCCTCTTTAGTATTTTTCAAAAAGGATTGATAATTATAAATTTTATTTTATTATGCCAATGAAAGCTGAACCATAGCACCTATTTTTAATTAGTCATTCCAAATTACCATATTGTATTTAATTAAAATGGATATAAATATTAGCCGTGGTCAAGTTTAGTCATAGTACCAAACAATAATAAGTTCAAGGATACGTGTGATGTTAGTTTTATTATTTTGAACTACCTAATTAATGAAATAGTTTAAGTTTGTTTTCTGTTTAATTTAATTAGTATGCTTAATTCAATAAAGTCGATTTTTTAGCAGGTAAACTTGGTAAATATATCATGCTTTTTGGTTCTGTACTATGTGATTATAAGTTTGTTTTCTTCCGAGGGTCCGTCGATATACCGAATGCAATTCGGCTAGGTTTGGCCCATTATACTCACCCTAGTTTGATTATTGTATCCACTGAGTAATACCCATTTCTTGCATCAGCATGTGTAGGTCAACGGGGGAGAAGATCAGGATATCCTTTGAGTCTAGGTTTGGTTACCCGGTATTTTGTTGCCTTTAACGATCTAGTATCTATCAATGGCAAATTAGGGGCTGTACCGATTCCCTCTCTTGACTGCATAGTCTGCAGCTTAGGTCCCCGTTCTACAGTTGCATTCGGTGCAAGTGCTTCTTAACAGTCGTGTACCCTGTCAGAATACATGTGATGATTCTCAGCTGATTCCATTTCGTCGTAAGTAATTGTTGGATCTCCAACTTACAAAAAAATTCACTATGATTTAATCCCGGTCTGTTGACTCTGTTGCCCCAGTAGATTGTGTGTTCTTTTCTGATCCTTCGCTTGATGGCATCTCGTACTGTACACCTTGGGACTCCGTGTGCCGATCTGAACCTATGAATGTTTTCTCCGAACCTTTTCTTGCAAGTTCGTCCGTTTTTTCATTTTCTGTAATACCTTCGTGTCCTGTTACTTACTGCAGGGTTACTTTATTATGTTTTGCTAATGGCACTCTCATACAAGTCTTGATATTATCTTATTGCACGCTAATGCTTTAAAAGGACTGCTTAACTTGATCCGCTTATTATTTTCTAGGAAATCTAGGGGATTGTTAAAAGACCTTCATTTTAGTCTTTTTATTTAAGAATGTATTCCAAAAGATATTGGATGTAAAACCGAATGACGTTATTATTAATTTACTTATATTTTATTTAAAAGTTATTCTGCTGCCGACACCTTTATCACGGATGCCAGCGTCGGTAGCCATTGTGGGTACGGGCACCAGCTGTATTAGAAAATAAGATTCCCTAATGTCGGGTTGTATAATAGTAATTTAACCAACAAGTACATTAATAATGGCGATTAATGATCGAAATATTTTAACGTTAACGTTAATGTTCGAGATCATTAATCGCATTTTAATGTAAGAGTTGGTTACAATGTTTTTTCGTCGACCGTATTTTTTACTAAAGTGAAGAAAAACAGTTAACAACTTTTATTTTACAATCCAGATTTCACAATTCTACAAATACTAATGACAGCGGACGACGTTTTATTATTTTGTTGATTTGTTTGCATGGCTGCCTTTAATTTTAATTACCAAAATCGTGCATTTACAGAAAATCATGCATTAATAGGGGTCATTAATGAATGATTTTGGGAACGTTAATATCGGATGTAAATACACGGTCGACGGAAAAGATTTTTAACAATAATTAACTAACCAGCAAGTTTGAATGTGACATAAATGACATTGACATGCATTATTTACTCACAATCATAGTGGCCATGTTACCCTAATTTTTAATTTACTAATCAGTAACCTTTAATTGTGAGTCAATGAAGTCATTTATGTCACAGTCAAACTTAATAGTTAATTATGATTAACAATCTTTATGCAACCCAACATAATTCAATTAAAATTTTATGATTTATTATGATATAAACTTTAACAAAACTATCGATATCTTGTTAAAAAAAATGTAATAATTATTATCCTTTGGTTTTTATATGAATCAAACGCTATTTTCATAAAATTAAGACTGCACTTTCTTAGTCCTTCTGCGATTCAACCCTACTACTGTGTTTTCAAGACCCTTCGTCGTTATTTACTCTATTTGGCAATCTTAAAATTCAAACATAGGCTATTCTTTATACCTTTTTTTTCAGCTTCCATATTCTACCAATATGTAAGAAAGTAAGAAGGAAATCCTAAATCTACCAGCCAATAGGTCCCCATCGATAAATATAATCTCTGAAAAACATTCCATGTACCTTTTTCTACTCCCACATGGAAATTTGCTGTTTCCTTTACACTTAAATGGCGAGTAAAGTAGGCTATTCCAGTTAACTGTGCGGGAATATATCATATCCATCCTAGATAGGTAATGAAACTGACCAATCACAGTAGTCAATTACAGAGAAGCCTTTGTTGTTTATAAAAGTACTGACCAATCACAGTATATTATTTTTACTGGGGCTCCGCCTTCTTTTTCAAGACATTAAATTATATAATTTATATGCATATGGTACAATTTGTTATTAATTTGTTCAATATAATAAAATCTAGACGCATTTATAATAGATTCATCAATAATGCAACCTGCTGAATGTGCATAGAAAATTAATTTCATGTAGCATCATTTATCAGTTAGTTTTCCGATAATTAACTAAACGCTTCGATAGTCCAGACGTTAGAGTTTTAGACTATGAAACCAAAGGTCGTGAGTTCGCGCCTGGCAACCTACAAACTTTTTTTTTACATTTTTTAGCATAAAGTCGTAGAAAAAATATACTGTTCAACTTACGTGGATTGTCCATATTGCCCTCGGAAGTTTGAGCACTCCGCCTACGGCGTCATGCTCAATTTACTTCCTCCTGCGATATGGACATCACATCCACTCTCGTTGTACAAACTACTATTTCATTGTGTCATCTTGGAGAAATAAACCCCTTAATTAAAATCTCAATATCTTTACAATGGTATGAATTTCTTAAAATATGGATATGGAATTCAATAACGAAAACTAAAGTTTGTTTTTTTATTTGACCTAGCCTTCAGGGCTTCTTCTGTAGTAAATATATTTTTTTACAAATTTAGTATCTGTTTTACTAGAGGGTTGAAATAAGCTCTGGATGAACTCGAATGAAGTATAATTATGATTTCGTACAAGCTCCCGGATGCAAAGAAATTGTTTACACTTACTAACATTTAAGGAAATGTTAGCATTGTAGCCTTGCTTATACGTGGACCACAGTGGCGTAGCCAGAAAATATGTTCGAGGGGGCTCATATTTTCTAACCAGTTTTTTTTAGGGTTCGTTGTTTTAGGTTAAAAATAAAACCATATTGATATGTTATACAATAATGTCGGGTTGCATAAAGACCAGCAACTTTTACTGTGGCATAAATGATATTGACAGAAATAGTTTTCTAACAACCAAGGTGGCCGGTTAGTTTAATTCTTAATTTACTAATCAGACAACTTTGATTTTAAGAAAATAATGCCTGGCAATGTCATTAATGCTACAGTCAAAGCTGCTGGTTGGTTAATCATTGTTAAAAATCTTTATAACACCTACTTATTTATCCACCGAATAGATCGAATATTATAGCAACAAGGCAAGCTGAATGCAGTCATGTTAGTATAGAAGAGACACCTTATAAAGGTTGCCGACATGAAGCAGCTTAGCCGGCATCTACCTGGCCCAAAAATACATAGGTTATTCTAAAAGAAATTCTGTTTTACTGTTCGAAAAGCCATAAAAAACGGTAAAACATTGTTAAAAATTTGTTAAAATGCAGCGAAATATGACCGAATATAAAATATTAGTTAAAGGTGTTAGACGAAAAATTAGTTTGGAATTAGACTATTAAACCCCCCGCTTCTGAGCTGGGGTGAATTTACTTGTTGACTGTTCGTTTTTTGCTTTGAATGGTTTTCTACCCATAACACGTGCCGAATGTATGCAAATACCTACTAACGACTTCTGCAGAAGTTGCAGAGATGAGGAAGGGGAAGAAAGTATTCAACATTTTTTGTATGTCGCGGAAAATGGTTCACCCAGAGCAGTGAACCATTTTCCGATAGCCTGGAGGAACCAAGCAACTTAAAACTTGGACGACTGAGCAGGTTTCTGAATAGTAGTGGCTGGTTTGAATAAGTTGTTAAAATCCTTCTGCGGTGTACGCCGCACTATTCATCAGAGATCTGATGAAGGTTGGTTCTACGGAACACGTGTGGTATCACAGCAGACCTAATAGGACTACATGAGACTGTTTGGTCAGAACTAAAGGTCTGCCACTCTAACCTAACCTATCCCTAACACAGGCAACTGCAGATAATAGTGTTTCAGAGTTCTTGTAGTTCATCAAAATACAATTAAAATTTTTATATGAAGAAAATGTATTGCCTAGTATCATATTCTATAGTTTTTACACAATATTAACAAAACACAGTACCTATTTATATATTTTTTAAAAGACGTAACTATTTATATTTTAAGTTTTAACTTCCTTTGCTTTTATGACGGCCCTGCAAAAAATTTTACTTTTATTTATTTTCACGTTTTGAAGTTTAACTTGTATTGAATTTAATAATTTTTTTTGATATTTTGATCTCTACCTTGTTCATACTGAGTTTTACCTGAATATGTGGCCGAATGTAATTAATAAACAAGTTTAAATTATCCTTTCTCCTTATTGCGTTCTAAAGTTAATTTTTTGTTTTATTATTTTTGTATATAAAAACAACTTCAAAATATATTTTATATTGTTTTGTAAAAGCCAAAAGGAATAATTTACTTAATTTCACTCACCTGAATATGATCGCCTTTTACTTTAATTATAAAAGCTAGTTTTCCAGCTACATCAGGAGCAAATGAAATGACATATGTACCATTCTTTCTATCAACTACTTTCACAACAAGCGATTTGGAAACTCCTGCATCTCTATGTCTTATTTCTGCCGTTACATCTTCTCCACCCCTTTCCAGGGGATGATCTTTACTATCCCTGGTCTCTAGAACAACTGCCACTTTTTTTCCCACTCTCAAATTTTGCAAATCTAAAAAATACAGAAATTTTGCAAATCTAAAAAATACAGGAAGTGACATCATTAGATTCCACAACTCATCAGCCTCGATATTGAGCAACGGTGTTTCTGTGTTTAGTTTGATTGAAATATAAACAGCAGTGAGCGCGACCTGACTTTACTGTACGAGTGAGCGACGTCACATAGAGATTTAATTATACTGAGGAACAGTAAAAATGTTTCCGAGACCAAAATCTTACTTATTTAATTCTGTCTTGAAAACGTCTTAGTTGGCTAGATCCATTCTAATTATGAAAAATTACCAACCTGCCCTTAATGTATGGGAAAATTCGACCATTAAATGAAAAATACCTGGATTTATTATACCAGGTGTACTTTATAAGAGGTTTACATAAATTAACATAAATCCTAGATTGTTAGTTAGTTTCAATCACCAGTTGATCGAGAGCTGTTCGTTTTTGATTAGTTTATATAGTTCGTCCAATTTCTGGCTGGATGCACGTCACAACTCGCAAATATATCATCAACAAAAACAAAAAATAAAGCAGTTCTGTTAGTAATTAAAGGGTCCTGTCAATTTCCGTAAAATTAGTTTTGACAACCTTTGTCACTTCGAAGAAACCTAATTTTACGCGTTAAAGGTAATTTGAAAGCGACAAACAATGAATTGGAACATATTCTGAATATATGTCTCATTGTTCAGCAAAAGATGAAAATTTCATCTTCAAAACGAGCATTTAATGCTTGTTTTGAAGCTTATTTAAATCCTAATGGAATTGAAACAATATATGATTTAATCAACGACATGACTCGAATCAAAAATTACGTCAGAAGCTGTGACGTGCATCCAACCAGTAATTAGTAGTAAAGACTTTTTATACGAATTTTGCATCAGATCGTCTATAATAATGAGAAGAAGTAGAAAACCAGATGTATTATTGTTATTACCTTTAGAATTTATTCGACAATGTTCTGCAGAAACACTCTGCGTCGTAAGAACACCATGAATGTTGTAAATTTTATTTGGGTCTTTCACAGATTCTTCAGGTAAAAATTGAATGCTATCCGAATATTTAAGTTCAGAACTTGGTTCCAAATTATCACAGGCCTCAATTTTGTTAATAACGGGTTTTATAAAACTTAAAACTTCTACTTCAGATCCCTCTGTAAGTAGATCGTCCAAGAAATATGCTATATCTCTTGCGTCTCTTATTTTCTGTTGCAATCTAAGTTTTTCTTGCATGACCTGCTGCATTTTTTCTTCTTTAATCTGTTTTATTTGACCTAATAAATTGTTTTTGTGTTCTTCTATTGACTTAATGTAGTCCTCGATAAATTTTTCAATTTCAGATTGAATCTGCAATTAACATAATATTATAAACGTTGAAGCTGAATTAATTAGGTATCAATTATTAAATATCTATAAAATCACATTGCTAAAATATTATACAGGGTCTTTCATTGGCCATCAGCCATATCTCGAAAACTATTGGGATAGAAACTCAAGGAAAAAATTCGTTATTAAATAAGTGGCTTTGAGAAAATCCTCGAAACTATTTTTAAATTTTACATTTTACCGTAAGAGGGCACAATAGAAAATTATTTGTCTGTGTAAAGGTTGGAGACAATGACGTTTCTTGAACGGCAGTAGAGTTTTGGACTTGCATTGTCTTTATTTGTTTAGAATCACTACGTTTCAACTGGTAAGCATCTCCAGTCGTCTTCAGGTGAATACTGAATAAGTACGGTAACTACAGCTTTATTTATACCAGGCAGGTGCTGTGACACATGACTAGTGGGCGGAGATATCTCAATTATACATCAAACCACTCAAACAACACAAAACATGGCATAGTAAGAAACCTGGTGCATAGAGCAATTACTCTCTGCAACTCAAACGAAGCTCTCAAAAGAGAAAATAACCACATCAAGACCGACCTCAACAAGAATGGCTACCCCATAAAATTGATTGACACAATATTGGAAAATCGCAAGAATCGGCCAAACACACGTAAAGCAGAGAAAGAGATACAACCAATACTCAATATTCCGTATGTCAAAGGAGTATCCGAGAAAATAAGAAGACTAGGACAACGATACAACATCAACACAGTATTCAGCTCTAGAGACACTTTAAGAAGCCACCTAACGAAGACGAAACCAGCAAGCCAGAAAGACAAGAAAAATTGTGTCTTACCAGATCCCCTGCGAATGCGGCCAATCTTACATTGGTGAGACACTAAGACCACTAGAAGTAAGGAATAAAGAACATAGAAATAACACCCAAAAAGGAGAGACCGAAAAAACAGGTGCAGCTGACCAGCCTGGACGCACGGCCATCATATCATGTGGACAAAAGCGGAAATCCTGCAAAAAGAACCGCACTGGAGGAAGAGGAAGTTTAAGGAAGCTGCGACCATACACCAAAATCCAGGGTGCTTTAGTAAGCCTTCATTAGATATGGGAAACGTCTGGAAACCCTTGTTAAGTAAATGAAATCTTAGAATAAGACCACCCAAGAGTTAAACGCATTATTCATCGAGCATGACGTCATCGAGCATGACGTCATCGAGCATGACTCATCAAGCATGACTCGTCCAGTTATGCGTCATCACCTAGCAACACGCATGACTTCGCCCACTAGTCATGCGTCACAGCACCTGCCTGGTATAAATAAAGCTGTAGTTACCGTACTTACTTATTCAGTATTCACCTGAAGACGACTGGAGATGCTTACCAGTTGAAACGTAGTATTCTAAACAAATAAAGACAATGCAAGTCCAAAACTCTACTGCCGTTCAAGAAAATTATTTATTAAAATTCCAAATTTTTTCGAAAATGTCCACATTAGTAACATGATCAAAAAGCTTAGACAATTCTGCATCATTTTGATTTAAGGCTCATTGGCGTACCGACATTGATAAGAGTGTAGGAAGCTAGTAAAATTGTATTAATTTAAATTGTTGTAAATTCTAAACGACTTATAGGATTTTAGTAAACTAAAGCTTGTTTGGAAGGAAGAAAGGGAAATACTTTCAATTATTGTATCCATTAGTACACGAATGTCCTAATAAAATTGTTAGCAGGTACCTACAATTTTTAATAATTTATTTCTTTTAATCCCAAAAACTTAAATCATATGGTATAATTAGGACATCGTATCAGAAAATAGATTAAATTTACAAGAAAAAACGTGAAAACCGCAGTTTGATAAGTTCGTTCGCTTCAGAGTTATTCGTAATAATAACAGTTTTTTTTTATTTTATCCCGAAAACTTAACATACGGTATAACTATGACATCACAATCGGAAAGTAAATTAAATTTGCAAGAAAAAATGCGAAGAACGTAGTTCAATATATTCTTTGGTTTGGGAGTTATTAACAAAAGAATACCTTTTACCACTTTAATAGAAGAAGTACCATCAGCAAAATACCTGGGTATCGAAATCGATGCCAAGCTAAATTTTAACACACATATAAAATCAATTAAAAGCAAAACAATCAGTCGAGCCAAACACTTCCGATCATTAACTTTCAAGAACCAAGGAATAAACACAGGAACAGCCGTCAAAATTTATAAATCTATCTGCAGACCCATTTTGGAATACGGGCATATGGTATTTTCAAATCTAAGACCATCAACACTGAAGAACATCGCAGTCGCAGAAACTTCAGCTCTGCGTGCTATAACCAAAATGAGACATCCTCAAAATCCATGGCACAATCCCAGCAACGAACTCTTGTACAGAAAAACACACATACAACCTATCAAACAAAAAATACAACAGTTAAACACAAAGTTTGCCAAGAGACAACATAATATCGAGTTAATCGAACCCCACTGCAGAAAAAGAGAAGACAGGCAGTCCAGATATAGATTTCCAAACCAAATAACCTACGAAAACATCATGGAACTGCAATAACTTTTACTACGACTTTTAGACCTTAAGATACTATAATACCTACTTATTAATACTTTTTTTTTGTAAACAAATTATTTTTTTTAATTAATAACATTTATACAATAGCAAACAGAAATAATATGTAAACTTTACTGCGGCTAAAGGACCTCGGTCGAAGGCCAATTGGGTAACCAATAAATAACATGTTAATAATAATAATAAATAGAAGAAGTAATTGTTTTCAGAGTTCCGTGGTCAAGCATTCCACAAACTGACTACACTCATATAGATACCTTAACATTGGTTTTCGAATTAGGATTTTTACCTCTTCATTCACTGCCAGGGCCATTCCCGAGGGGACTTACAGCTTAACGTGGGTTCCGAACCGCAATCCTCAGTCATGCGACACTCCCCCCCCCCCCCCCCCCCCCCCCCAAGGGCTATTAACCTTTGGGCCATTGCATGACCTACCGATTGGAGAGTGTGTATCTTCTTCCGCACCCCACGAGATGCCCGAACTCATCCGGCCTGGTTACCGGCGTGAATGGGGTGGATTGGGAGATGATACATTTTACACTCTTCCCTGCATTCCACTGAATTTCGGACATAATTTTTTTTATTGTACGTATGCCCACTCCGGGAATCGAACCCGGGTCGCCACGGTCGAATGCCAGTAACTCACCTCTGAGCCACCGCCGCGGTTCCATTCTATTTTAAGATTTTTTTTCAATGATAATTTCTAGCACAATGAAAATTACGATATTATATTAAGGTTCTCACCTTATTACAGTCATTCTCAATGCTCTTAGAAGTGGTATTTAGAACACTTGTATCCATAGCAGATTTTTCTACTAGAGCCATGGCTTTGTCTGCAGCCATACGTAAGCTGACTATATGAGATTTGGCTACTCGTGTGACAGATTCACACATATGGCTTCGATGGGAAATGGATACACATTCCCTACATACCACCTAAAAATGTTTAAAATATATATATATATATACAAATACTTAGAGACCAGACAAACGGGTAATAAGTTTGTCGGGTAATGAACTAAATGTAATATAACATGTTTGGTTGGTACTGGTATAGCGGCAAACTAAAAAAAAATGTGAATTTACAAAAATGAGGTTTGTTGACAAGATATTCCAAATATAGATTTAAAAAAGTTGTTTAGAATTAAATTATTATAGATCAATTTAGGAAATTTTTAAAAATCTTATTTTTATTAAATGTCTACAAATTTTCAGTTTTTGCCTCTTAGGTAGCTTGGCTAATGTAAAGTCCATGTATTTGAATGAAAATAAACACATATCGTAGTTCTTTCTATAATTTACAGGACAAAATATTCGCCGGACGTACGCTCGCTGTTGCAATCTAGCAGAAGGGCCAAGATATCGCGAGTTATTACTTATTATTCGTGACCATTGATGAACATTCTAAAAAAGAAAAATACTCGCTTTATAGACATTATAAACATTACACGCAAAACACTAAACACTCACATAACACAACACATCATAATGCATAATAAACCTATTGAACCCAAGAAAAAACTAAAATATCTAAGAGTAACCCTGGACAAAACACTATTCTTCATACGCAACATTTCACACATACTTTAATACAAAAATTTTACACAGCAACCAGAAAAGTACATAAACTATTATACCACAGATCATTTCTATCACCACAAAACAAACTAACAAATTACAATCAAATCATCAGACCGACTTTGACATATGCGGCGCCAGTCTGGTGCAGCATCTCGGTCATACAATTTTATCGATTACAAAACATAATACTAAGACAAGTACTATCATTAATACGAACCACGAGACATCTACATCAAGCGACAAATACACCGTACATTAGACAGTACGTAAACGATATATCAACAAAATTTTACGAAACACATACACAAAACGCATTTACTTACACAAAATATAACACACACACAAGATACACAGATAAGCCCGGCCCATATACAAACCAATTTATCAGATACATACTTCCCATTTTCCACCAGGACAAGCAAAGTAACCACAAAATTTTAATTTTAATTTCTTAAAATTTCTCAAAGCACAAGCACGGCCTACAATTATAAATAAATAATTTAAGAAACCCTATGGTAAATTTTCGGTATATTCCATCATAATACTTGGGTGTTTACGAGAATATAATTTAAACAGAATAATAGTACTTTTCGTTAATGCTTGCAATATATTAAACTACTTATTTAAAAATTAACACATTATCTGATGTTTGAAATTGATTTTAATGATGATGCACTGAAAATGCATCTTTATAGGGTGGTCTGTTTACTGTTGGAAACTTCAGCCAGTGTTTCATGCGATCACCTCCAGAACTATGTATTTTTACCTGGTAACATGTAGAACAAAATAGGTTTAGCTCTGTGTCAGGATGAACCAAACACATTATTTGTCTTCTAATTTTTGTAATTCCTTTTTTCCTTGCATCTTCTAAACTTAGAACTTCGTGCAAAGAGGAGGATTTCTGTCTTAAATGAAAGCCTTCGCATTGCATACAAAAACTTATAGCGCAGTCCATACATCTTGAAGTTGCCTAAAATAATACTATTATATGGTTTTTGCAAACACGTTAATCGATTTTTGAACGCCAATCTCTCGGAAACAGCTGATTACGTATGAATCCGTTATGTTTTATATATTTTATAGTAGTTTATATCCCCAATACACTCTTAAAAATAACATGGTATGAATTACTAAAATTTGGTTCTGACAACCATTTATCTTTGTGAAGTCGGACCACTGTTTTTCATTTAACACTTAGCCTAACACAACTTACAGTTACTTCAGTTGGACACAAATCACACAATAGATGAGTTGTTCTGGAATTTAGGGTGGCCAAAACCATTTGGTGTTGTAGGGAATAATTTGGGGGATAAAAACTGACTCCACCTCGTGGCACCTCTGCTTTGGCCTCACATGATGGACAATGTATGGCCCTGGTTGGACTGTCTTCATGTTTATCACTTACATAACCCGAGCCACCAGAACCTCCAGAACCACCAGAACTCGTTTTTCGTGACGATGGACTGTTTGTTTTTGAAGCTAAAAAATTTATTTTATAATAAAATATACTTAAAGTTGCCGGAGTTTGGCGATATTTTTAAAAGTAATAAAATGGCCATCTCAATAGTTAATTATATTTTTAAAAAGTAAACCTTTTATAAGAGTAGTGTGTTGAACTAAATGGTATTAAGTATTGAGCAGGTGAACCAGTATTTATTCAATTATATAAACACCTATTTTAAATAAAAGACCGAAATATAAAGTGATCTATATATATACGCAATGTATTATCAACAATGAGGAAATATAATAAAACTAATACCAACCGGGTATTTATTATTTTTTATGTGAAATATAGATATATAAAGAAGAAGATTTTTCCTTTCATTTCGCCAGATTCATCTCTAGACGCGTTTCGTCATATCATGACTCATCAGTAGAGCTAGGATCCGACGAAAAGAAAAGGGAACTCAAAGCTACTTAGGCAACACTTGGTGGGACACACCATAGATAGATACACACAAAGGCATTGATTCTAATCATTACACATTAGCTCTTTTATTTGATTTAGCTCGAGCTTTCGACTGTGTTGATGCTACCCTTTTGCTAAAAAAAATGGCATGCATTAGGTATACGTGGCAATGTTGCTCGGTGGCTAAATTATTTTCTTTCTAATCGCCGAATAAGAGTCAAAGTTCAAAATACCTATTCTGATCAATTTAATGTTAAATATGGTGTACCCCAAGGGGGCGTAATATCGCTTTTGTTCTTTGCAAATATCTGATATCGAAAGGTAATCCTGCCAAACTAATTTTATATGCGGATGATGCAACTGTGATTATATCTGCTGGCACATGGGATCAACTGATTGCAATTGCTAAGCATATTTTGATTAGATTTTCATTATGGTGTGAGAAAAATTACTTAATTATTAACGCAAACAAAACTCACTATATTGTTAGAGTCAGCAATTTTTGGAGGTCGACACCGCTGGCGAGATTACGAGGGGATTGCCGCGGGATTCAAGAAAAAACACTACCGTGGTTGAGCTCACGATGCCAAGTAGTCATTGCGCAACCTAAACTCTAATTGTTTTCTTAATTGTTACAATTTGTTTATTTTGTGGAAGTATTAATAAAAATATTGTAATTACCAGTTATATCTGTGTTTGGTGATTTAACGAAGTGATCGATATATTATACAGGGTGTTAAATTGATTTGAACCTATACTTATCTGACATTTAAAAATGTATTAAAACCCTTAAATCTTAAATCAAAAGTGGGATTGTGCCCTCGTTCCATAACTTGTGGAAGAAAAGAAAGCCAACGTCCATCGTCATGGAAACTTTAATGGCGGAAAATCTGAAATACAGCACCACGGCTCCTGAGCAGCTGGACTTGCCACTTTTTCGACCTGATGTTGAGGATTCAACTGTGTGGATTTAATAGGTTACAAAGATTAAAAAAAAAAGGAATTTAAGTGGTTTGCTGCTTTAACAGATTGTAATGGCACATGTATTATGAAGCATCGATTACCTGGTGTCATAAGAATTTCAGACTATTTTGAAAATGATTTAGATCAGTTAAAAATACCGGAAGAATATTGGGATGATTTATGGTGTTATTAGAAGATATTTTAATTTGTTGTCTACATGTTTTTCGTTTTCTGCTTAAAACAACTGTTTTATGAAAATCAATTTAATTGATAACTGTCTTTGTAAATTCACGCTTTTACAAAATACTGTAATTTAATACTTTTAAAATCAGTAAAGGCTGATGAGAAACGGTAAGCTTTTGAAAGGTTTATTTCATGTTTTGACACGCCCAAAGTAGTTGGAAATAGATAGCAGAACAAATTTTTACAATCTTAGCTTATGTAATTTTATTTTCATACATTTAATATCCAAAATTACTGCATTACACCTGATATCCTCAGAACTAATGTACAAGTAGAACGGTATATGCGCACCATTATGAATTTTATAAGAATGATTTATGGTGGAATGGCCGAACGTTAGTATGGGAAATTTAATTGATTTTAAACTATTCAATATCAAATTAGGCTGGGCAGGAATCACCGAAAAATTACAATTTAAATGTGATTATGCCATATGTCAGATGAAAAAGGCGCAATACTGTGTTTGTCTGAGTTTGTCTTGATGTTGTAACGGGCGAGCAAAATGTATATCAGCAAAACTAATTTCGAATTTATCGGACCTTAAGAAATTGTATTACCAAACAAGGCAGATATGAATTAATAAAAATTGGTGTAAGATAATAAAAGCAGCCAAGGAACCACTAATATCTTGGTCGGATGAATGGTCTTTAGCGACTGATTTACAAGAATTGATAGAGCTTTTTGAAACAGAAGGTAAAGTAAGAATTTTTTTGTACTTGGTGGCTTTTATAATCTAAATAAAATTTTGAGTCATGGGCTCAAGGCACCAGCATACTTTAATGGAATGTTTTTATTTGTAGTTATTCCTTTTATAATTGAGGCATGGGCTCCCTCCCATGGTTTTCCGAGATAGAAATAATATCACGAAGCATGGGGTCAGCATACTCCCATGGTATTTTTTTTTGTGATACCGTGATTGATATCTCGAAGCATGGGGTCAGCATACTCCCATGGTATTTTTTTTTGTGATACCGAGATTGATATCACGAAGCATGGGGTCAGCATACTCCCATGGTATTTTTTTTTGTGATACCGTGATTGATATCTCGAAGCATGGGGTCAGCATACTCCCATGGTATTTTTTTTTGTGATACCGAGATTGATATCACGAAGCATGGGGTCAGCATACTCCCATGGTATTTTTTTTTGTGATACCGTGATTGATATCTCGAAGCATGGGGTCAGCATACTCCCATGGTATTTTTTTGTGTGATACCGTGATTGATATCTCGAAGCATGGGGTCAGCATACTCCCATGGTATTTTTTTTGTGTGATACCGGGATTGAAACAATATCTCGAAGCATGGGGTCAGCATACTCCCATGAAGTACATTCATTGGCAATATTATGCAATGCCAGTGTTTGTACATTTTCCTTTGTTAACACTAAAAATTTTGTTTATTGAAATTTACAGGACAGAGACCACAATGAATGCATGGATAATATGTTCCGAGAACGAAACATCTGTCAGGTTGGCCGTGTTAGAGTCAGCAATTTTTGGAGGTCGACACCGCTGGCGAGATTACGAGGGGATTGCCGCGGGATTCAAGAAAAAACACTACCGTGGTTGAGCTCACGATGCCAAGTAGTCATTGCGCAACCTAAACTCTAATTGTTTTCTTAATTGTTACAATTTGTTTATTTTGTGGAAGTATTAATAAAAATATTGTAATTACCAGTTATATCTGTGTTTGGTGATTTAACGAAGTGATCGATATATTATACAGGGTGTTAAATTGATTTGAACCTATACTTATCTGACATTTAAAAATGTATTAAAACCCTTAAATCTTAAAATATAGTTTTCTATAAAAAGAGGCAGGTTCCTGATTTAAATCTAAAACTAAACGAGAATCTTCTTCAGAGAGTTGAGCAATGCAAATTTCTTTGACTTATATATAAACTCACAGTTAAAGTGGACAGCTCATGTTGATTTTGTTGCTAGTAAACTTAACTCGGCATATTTTGCTATAGTCAACTTAAAAAATTGTATGGATAGCAAACAATTACTACATATATACTATGCGTTAGCCTATAGTCACCTAAGTTATCTAATACTTTACTGGGGCCAATCAACAGAACTAGAAAGATTATTTATTTTGCAAAAAAGAATAATTCGTAAAATTTACTCTTTAAGCCTACTTGAATCTTGGCAAGAAACATATCGGCGATATAAAATTCTTACGCTGCCTAGTATTTAAATTCTTAGTGCAGTAATGTTTGTAAAAAAACACTCTTCCAAATTTCCCGATACTTCAACAATTCATGATCGTGATACTAGAAAGTTAAATAAAATTTACATTTCTGGCTACAAAACAGCTCTCTTTATAATGCACTCCCGGAAACTGTCAGAAACATTACTCAATTCAGAAAGTTCAAGAACAACGTAAAGTGCTACTTTCTTGACAACATTTTTTATGATATACGAGAATACCATGATATTATCATATGAAACTTAAACTGAAAATAACTTTTCTTTTTCTTAGTTTGACAATGTCATTATTTACTTTGTAAATGTATATGGCAATAAATAAATAAATAGATATATAAGTCTCATTTAAAAATATAAAATTGAATTCACTTCCGATCCAGTCACTGCAATAGATGAGAACCTGGGCCAAAAAAAGCAAAAGTATCAGTCTCCAACATCCCCCAGCCTCATGTTCCCCTTCATCTTTGGACGTACTACTTCACTGCCCCCTAATCAAAAGAACGCATAGTACTTAAATCCCGAGAAGGAAAAAACACATTTTTGGAAATCTTGCATATTAAAGTTTGTTTTTGATTACATTCAACAACTAAAATCCTGAAGATTTTTTAAATTTTATAGAGCTCAAGAGATAGCGCAAATTATTGGCAAATCTGTACCTTTCAATGGTGACATTTTCGAACCAACAAAATCCCTCTAAACTCTATTTCATACGATGACTTTCTCGGAATTCACACAAACAATTTTGTAAAAACTTGTTTCATATTCAGCGGCAAATATAATTATTTCCAGCGAATCGAGAATCCGGTTTCAGGTATCAGCCAGTGCGAAGATTTTAGCGCCTGAAAAATCGATTAGAGGGATTTTGTTGGTTGGTAAAATGTCACTATTAAATAAAATGCATTCCGCCAAAAGAAAACGAAATCAAAATAATGCAGTTCGCTCTGCTGCATCCAATAAAAATAGTTTAACTAAGTTCTTATCTGAAAATAAAATAGCCATAGCACTTTTAAGCGAAACATAGTTTAAGCCTAACAAAACTATAAATACTAACGGATGTAATGTGATTCGTAAGGATCGACCAGACGGCAAAGGAAGAGTAGATACTACTAATTAAAAATACAGTACATTTTAATGAACACACAATAATAAATAACTATACCAACGAAATCGAAGCCTGTGCAGTAGAAATGTGTATCGACGGACACATGTAATATTTCTTCCAGTTAATAAAATAAAATAAAAACGTATAACAGGGATTGGGATGGACTTTTTAACCAAATACATACGCCTTTAATCGTAGGAGGAGACTTTAACGCCCATCATGGGCTCAGGGGCGCATCAAAAACTGATGCCTCTGGAGACCAACTAGTTTTAGCTTATCGCGGCCGTATCATGGAAAATCTATTCTGGATCTAACCATTTGTTCTTCAAACATTGCCAGTAAACTGCAATTTACCATTTGTGATAATACCCTGTGATCTGACCATTTTTCCATAGTAATAAGCTAAAGAAGTACAAGCAGCCAGTCAACTAAAACTATAGCTAAGTCCAAGTGGAAGGTCAAAAAAGCCAATTGGACACTTTATGCTCAAACTATACTGGGTGGTTCATCGCGAATTTTAGACTGTCTAAATATTTGCTCCCCTACGGATTTTAAAGCGGGGTTGTAAGGATATCTTTTTAGGATCTCTGTGTGGTGAGTGCACATGCGAAATTTGAACAATTTTGGACAATAGGATCTTAACTTATTTGAATAGGTTTGCGGTTATTTTTTTATTGGAATTGAACAGATGATGCTGCGGACACCAGCATTGATTAGACTTGTTATATCTAGACGGAAAGGGGCATCAGGGACCTATGGGGAAGTAAAAAGAATTAACTAGTTCATACACGTGGTTTAGATCCCACGCTAAGCTGTAGGTCTCGTCTAGCTGACCTTACCCTGATCATAGGGGATACAATGGACCTTTTAGGTCTTTTATGCTCCGTGAAGGAAGGATATTATTATTTAAATAATAAATATTTAAATAAAATGGATATATGGAAGCTTTGCAATCACGGACTAGAAGTGTGCTAACTAGTCCATGAACAAAGCTACTGTTTGTGAATTATTTGGAATTTACATGTCCGTCGTTTATTTATCTTAATATTAAGTTTTTTTTAACTCTCTGAAACATTGACAAAAGATTAAAATAAAACCGTTAGGTTATTAAAAATAATGTTATTTTAGTGCAGTTATGTATAAGATAATCACCTAAACACAATTTAGATTGGCAGCTTCAGTTTCATGGCTGACCAGTAACCCCCCTCCCCGCCCCCCTTCCTTGCACTGTCACTAGTAACAACGGGCTATTTCTTACTTATATCATTCTGTAAAAGTCATATATTCACGCTAACCGGAAAAATTCAAGTTAATTTAGCTGACTATTTCCGTAAATATTTGACAGTAAATTAACCTGAGTCAAATGCCATCCTGTAGCCTATAAATAACACAAAGTAGGTAAGTTAGTAAAGCCACAGGAATTAATTATAGAAGGGTTTCTTTGATGGATGTATGTCGTAATTAATTTAAGAACTAACAGGATAAATTTGATGTGGCTTCCGGATCATCTTTGAACCTTGAAAATCCCATAAGAATTTTATAAAATAAAATTAGATTTCAGTTTTTTACTACATACAGTTTGTCTCAAATATAATGTTCACCATTTGAGATGTTGATTGTTAGAAGGATGGTTAATCTTGCAACGTTTTGTAAATAATTCTATAGCAGTTACCTATAATTTTTTATTTTAAACATTTTTTATTGGTAAGTTATTAAGAATAAAAAGCGAAATTTTGTCCAAATTGTCCACATTTCTTTTTCCACCTTTATAAATGTAAACTTTTTCAAGTTCGATGTTTGGAAAAAGCTTGTTGAGGAAACTGCAATAATGCAAAATATTCAAGTAATTCACGACGAGGTTTCATTAGAACTTTTGGGATAATATTTTTTTTGAACTTAGAAAACAAAATTTTGATAGGTCTTTTTTAACTAGAATTTTGGCGTTTTCTATCAATTACGGTTATACCGGACGTAGTATGTAAATTCCAAACATATTTTATATGCAGCAAATACTGGAAATTTGATTTTATTTCCAGGGAAATGTCGCCAAAAATATAAGAAACGACATAAGCCTTTTGGAAACTAATGCTACAACAAACGGGCAAATAATCTTAAGGAAGTAGTGCTCCTGGCCTATATAACTGACTTTTCAACCGAATATTTTGTGGAGTAAGTACTCCATGTTAAAGAGTGTCCTTGAAGTGAAGAGAAACTTCTGTTAAACAATAGACTGTTTCCCTTTACTAGTCGATTTCTAGCCCTACTGATGAGTCATAATATGACGAAGGAGAATAGATAAAACCCAATTAATTTTGAAGAGAAAGTGTTAATGTCTATATTTCAAGCTAGTATCAATTATAAAACAAGCAACAGGTGGAATACCGACCAAAAAAAGTAAATATTTTCGACAAAATCATAGAAGAACCACCTGATCAAATTTTCCTCTTGATATAATTTATTGCCACCATTTTTGGATAAGCCAATGCTTGTACCCGAGCAGAGCCAATGGTAATGATAGATAGAATAAATAAAATTTAAATTCCACACAGTAAAAATACTTCAAGAATCTTTGCAGTAGGTATCTGATGAAATAATCAGGAAGATTATCTACATAAGCAGAATAGACGGTTTCTTGTCCAGTATAGACAAAGGAGTGAGCAATACCCAATGTGTTGGAATAAATTCATTTAGAGAAATGCCTTCACAAACACCTGTATATCTACAACTAACACATCGAGAGCATGACATTGTTATCGTCGATCCTCGACTACCATATTGGCCGATTCAGGAGAAGGAAAAATATGTTAAGCGACTATATTGATATTTTCTTGTTGGGCTTACAAAAAGTACATCCATAATTTTTGTAAATTGTTACAACCAATAAATATTTTTTGAGGTAGAGTATACCCCCTTTAAATAATCCTCGAAGGACCGACACAAATTATAGAAACAACACTAAAAGTTGAAAAAAAAAATAATTGTGTTAAAGCCTTTTGACGAACACTTTTATTTGAAAATCTACGTGCCATGGTAGTTTAATCTTTTTTTTTTATTGAGAGCAAACTGTAGTCGACGAGTCATCACGAACGAATAGTGCATTTTCACCACATCGCGCATATTGTACCTGTGTCTGGCGATGGCAATAAAATGTCTTTTTTATATACAAAATATTATAAAAACTAATTTCACGAGAATTGAGTGGCGCGGCGTCAGTGAAGATTTTGAAGATAATGTGGGGGCATCGTTTGTAATTTTAATGGAAAATAAGAAATTAAGATGAAGCAGCAATATTTCTATTTTTATGTTCTGTGTTCTTAAAATAAATTTTCAATTTTTTTTTTAAGAAATAAAGTATCATCCGCCAAACTAGAACTTTTTGTGAACCTCTTAGTAAAATGTATTAAATTTTCAATTAGACAAGCTACAAAACGATGCCAAGTTTCACGCTTGTATGAAAGGCTCTTAACAAAAATAAAATGTCCTATGTCTAAATTCAATTGTTTTTGAGATATTGTCCTTTAAAATATTGCATTTTCAGACTTTAGGTAGCATTGAAACGGCTCATCTAAGAGAAAGATGGTTTTCACCTCCCTATCTTAGGTTTTTAATCTTAATTCACAGAGACCAACTTCCGGTTTAACATGTTAAACCAAAAAAATGGATAGGAAAATGAAAACTATTTTCTCTAAGATGCGCCGTTCCAATGTTACAGCCTGTCCAAATCTGAAAATACCATATTTTAAACGTCAATATCTCAAAAAGAATTGAATTTAGACATAATGACAATTATACAAAATGTACGTAAAATTTTATAAGGAATAAGAAAATGATATATTATACAGGGTGTTTTTTAATTGAGTGCCGATACTTAAGGTTGTGAATCCTTGGGTGATTTTAAGAAGAAAAGTTAATATTAACAAATGTCCTAAAGCTCTTCATTTTTGAGCTACAGGGTGTTAACATTTTTTAAAAAATATAACTTTTTTATCATAATTATTATATCACTCTTAGATATGTTTATGAAATTTTGTACACACCTCTTAATCATTAAGGAGCATTTTTTGACTTAAAATATTTTTTTTAATTTTTACCAGTGACGTCCGTACGGGGTTTGAACTGAATATTTTTAAAGAAAAAAATGGTACGCCACTGATTTTTCTAAAAACCAAATTTATATTTAAAATCCTCATTTATTTTGGAGCAAATTTGGCCCATATACTTACTTTCGTATGATGCACCCTTTGTAATAAAAATCAAAAAAATGTTTAAAAATTTTATTTTAAAAATAGCAATTCATTTAGTAAAACGATAAATTCCAAATCTCAAAAAAAAAATAAAGAAGAGCTTTAGGACATATTAATATTAACTTTTCTTCTTAAAATCACCCAATGATTCACAACCTTAAGTATGGGCACTCCATTAAAAAACACCCTGTATAGGGTGTTATATAATAAAAAAGAACGTATAAGTTAACACCATGTATAAATTAAAATAATTTTAAATTGTAGATCTGATGCCTCCATATCACTCCTCCATATCAGTTTGGATGCTATGGAATCCAGCGTTGAGAGCGGGCCACCCTATATTATTTACAATTCAAGAGCACGGAAAAAATATCCTGCCCCCAGGAATGGGATTGCTTGCTTTAATGGACTGCTCGCCTTGTGTATCAGAAAACAAACCAAGGATTTGTTTTGGGCGGAACCAAAATTTCAGTAAACTTTGTTCGATCAGTTTTAAAATAAAAACCTATAAAATTTTAAAAATAAATTGTGTTTGCAGATGTTTGCCATTAATTTTACAGCTTCGTGAGTTTACTGCTCTTTGGATTTACGGGGGAGTAAATAATGGTGTTAGGAAAAAGTTTTTGACACGTATTTTTAAAGAAAGGCAAATACGTATTTAGAAATGGGACCAGGAGCCCTTCTCTGCAAAATTTATGAAGCAATTAAAGCAAATCCAAAATAATATACTGATCAAGTAAAACATTCATTGAGATATTAAGTTGATGATTAATAGACCTGGGACGTTCGCGTATTCCCACATGATCGGCTCAAACCTTATATTTATTTTCTCTTCTAAAATTGAGATTTTATCATTAAAGTATTCTATGTCCGAAGCTCTATATCGGTTCACTACTTACAAAGATTCGAACTTATACTATGTCCGTATAAAGTTTTTCATATTCGGGACCATTTTAGTCTATGTCCTCGCCAGCCAATAGGATTTGGCCATGTGCACCACGTGAGGACATAAACTAATTTCGCATAAATATTTCTTTCATAACATTTTGAACAACGTGCACGTGTGATATTGTGTAGTATCGATGTTTACAGTATTTTTGGTGTAACACGTTATTTTGTTAATGCTTTTTCGAATTACAATAAATATGTTAGTTAACTATCACCGTTTTTTATTATCAGTAAAAAAAGGTTGCGGACATAGAATAATTTTTTTTGCTAGTTAAATTTTTTTGTGTAAAAAGTAATTTATTCTATGTCCGCAACAGATTTTTTTTATGATAATTTTTCCCAGATGGTCAAGATTTTTAGGATATTTTTGCATTACCCACTTTTTATAAACCCTTAAACCTAACTAAATTACACTTTTAGAAAAAAAAATTAAGATGTACCCAATAAAAGCTGGTGAATTTTAAAAATGCTCTACTGTAAAAATTAAAAAAATAGACATAGAATAACCTGGTTCTTAGGCGACGATATTTAGGCAAACATTGCCTCACATACCACTTTCTCCAGAACCGGTTATAACAAGATAAGCCACTTAATTAGTTGCTGCAACCTATTATATATAATAGTTTTTTTATGATACAAAGGTAGTTATAGATCACTTAGAGAAGAAAGCACAGCGTTATCGCCAGAGTTTAAAAAAACTAAAAAAAAGATCAAAGTACAGTATGTATATGCCAATTTTTCCCCAAATTCTCTTACTATCAACCATTAATTAAATCTATAAATATTCTGTTTGACATAATAGGAAACTTTCCCTTATTTTTTTAATTATTTAAAAAATTTTCACTCACATGGAAAAATAATTATGCAAAATATCTTAAATATCGCTCCATAATTTTTATAAATAATTAAAGTTTGCATGGGATGTTATGTAGTATGAACAGCCCGCTCTCGCGTTATGTATCGTAGTACGCTTTCACGTCACAACCGCAAACGTTAATCGCTTCTATTTAACCCATAGAATTAAAAACACATTTCTTTGTGAACTGGGAATCTTTAATTAAGAGTTATTTTTCAAATTTAATTTTCATGCAAGTCCTCTATTGTCTGGTACCAAGAAAGTTAAAACCAAATTTGAAACATTATTTAATAATAATCCCGGATTTTGTACAGTTTGGTCACAGAATATTAGCTATATATTCTGTGGTTTGGTGTATGGTGAAAGTCGACCTGAACTCTTTTTAAGTACAGATATATTAAAATTATACGCATCTTAGGTTAACGTGGGTTCCGAACCACGATCCTCAGTCATGCGACACTCCCTCTTCCCCAAGGGCTATCAACCCTCAGGTTCTTGCATCATTGTATGATCTACCGATTGGGGAGCTTGTAACTTCTTCCGTACCCCACGAGATATCCGTCTTTTTTTATATACAAAATATTATAAAAACTAATTTCACGAGAATTTAGTGGTGCGGTGTCAGTGCAGATTTTTAAGATAATATCGGGGCATCGTCTGTAATTTTAACGTAAAATAAGATATTAACATTAATAGCCGCAAAATTTGAACCTATATAATTAAAATTTTAAAATAAATTTTAAAGGTATCATCACCACCAAACCAGAAGTTCTTGTGAATCTCTTAGTCAAATTGTTGTATTACATTTTGAATTAGATAAGCCAGGAAACGATGCCGCGTTTCACGCTGGTATGGAAGGTTGGAAGGCATTTAATATAGATTTATAACAATGGGCAAGCCTATGGCTAAGCGTAAATAAATATTTTGATGATGATGATGATGATGATGATGATAATAAACATTATCAGTATAATTTACATATTTTAATTTAGGTAATATTTTACTTTTTTTTGGTTTTGTCGATAAGAAGGATTTTTTCTGACATTAAAAATATTTATATACCTACCGTCTGAATCATCGTCATTCCATATGGTGCAATGGTTCTTATCCAATTCCTGCAGACAGTTAAGACAAAACGTGTGAAGACACGGCAATACTCGAGGTTCAACAAATTGATTTTTACATAATGGACATTTTAACTTTGTTTCTTCATACGGTGACCCGAAAACACTTTTTGCACGGGGGGTGGTGGCAGACTTCTTTATATGAAGTGGACTGGATCTAGAATAAGAAATGCTAACAATCAGAAAATATTATATAAAACTATTAAATACCAAATATTGAATACATAAATACAGGGTAAGTCAACGATACAGAGTATACGGGGTGGCCCAAAAAAACGTGGCGAATATAACTTAGTTTTTTTTTAATGGAACACCCTTTATATTGTATTATTTTCTAATTTCCCACTAAATTCTAAGCTTTACTACGTTTAAAATATGGCATTTTTAGAGTTTGACAGGCTGTAACATTGGAACGGTTAATTTTTTATTCTCTAAGGGCCGTTTGCATGGGTTCCACTTAAGACGTTTTAGGTGGGGCTTAACTTAAAGTGTCACTTAACTAAAACTTTTCCGTTGCACAGTCGCTAAACCGGCACATAAGCCAGCCCTAAATAGATATAAATTAAGCCGTAACAAACACAAAAAAATTTTTACGGCTTAATTTATATCTATTTAGGGCTGGCTTATGTGCCGGTTTAGCGACTGTGCAACGGAAAAGTTTTAGTTAAATGTCACCTTAAATTAAGTCCCACCTAAAACGTCTTAAGTGAAACCCGTGCAAACGGCCCTAAAAGTTACAACTTCCGGTTATGTTAAACCGGTTTTTTGGTTGAATACGTTCTTTTTTGTGTTTATTAGGTAGGCTATCTCTTGGACCACTAATTACAATGTGTGTGACTACAAGTAATGTCTTTTTTATATAGGGTGACGACTAAAATATCAAGCTGTGTAAAATCTGTGCTGTAATGTTTTTGTATTTAATTGATTCTATGGATACTAGCCAGTTTTTGCCAACCAATAAAACTTCGCTATTCGAATTTTTAAACGCTAATTTTTCGGCATTCACTAACTCCTAAAATCTGAATAAGATTCGCTGGAAAGAATCATATTTGACGCTGAATATGAAAACAGGTTTTAACGAAATTGTTTATGTAGTTTCAGAGAAATTCGCTTTTAAATTATCGTTTGACGGAGTTCTGTTGGTTGTCAAAAACTGGCTACTATCTTACAGTTCTTACCTCGAGCGTTCATGATGATTTTTTAACGGTTCTATTGATCTTCGCTTACTTACTGAACCTACTTCTTGGCTCTGTCTTCTCCTGGTAAAGCTGCCAAATATGTAAGATATATCCATCTTCGTGCATATACTTAAGTAAGCTAGTCTAGCACAAACTAAATACTATGGTTGTGTAGGTCGCTAAAACATTGAAAGATCATAGGTTATCGTAAAACCTGGTATTTATATTGCTATATGAATGAACAAACCTATTGTAATTGACAGATGGTAGATTTATAAGCGTAGGTATGTTCAATTCAGGCATATTTGGTGTGTGCAAACGATAATTTAAAGTTTCGTTTGTTCCAATAAAATAATCATTTGTACGACACGCAAATTACAGAATAATAGATGACGTAGGTACCTACATGTGTCTTCTTATCTTATGCTTTTAAACGTCCTGCTTCCACGCGTTTGTGATACTCTAGGAAGATTATTTATATTATTGAGATATATTTTCATTAGGTTCTAGTTCAGGATGTTAGTGCTGAATGTGATAAATTCGATTATAGTAAAAAATCCCATTTCTGAATGACATTCAAACTTCATTATTATGGATTTGCTGATAACACGATACATTTTTTTAAAGAATATCTGTCTGGTCGATCACAGCCACAGCGTGTACTTATCGACAGTGAATTATCGGAACCCTTATTAATCAGTAAGGGAGTACCTCAGGGGTCGATTCTAGGGCCATTACTATTTTTAATTTATACTTTTGACATGGATAACTTTGTAGTAGGATGCGACATGCAGAGATATGCAGATGATACACAGCTACGTATAAGTTTTGCCCCCAGCGAAGCAGCTGCGGCTGCTGAAAGCATGAACCGATGTCTTAGTAGTGTCTACGAAATACTCTACTATCAATGGTCTAAAATTAAATCCGAACTAATCAGTGGTTATGTTCTTTGGACCAAATAGGGAATGGGCGAATGAAAACTTAAAACTTAATATATCAAATGTAAATATCCCTGCGGTAAAGGAATACAAAAATCTGGGAGTTCTTTTAGACAGCAATATTAGATTTAAAAGTCAAGTCTGCAGGGTAGTTCAAAAGTCATTCATGTCTCTTAGAAATTTATATAAGAATAAGGATATATTGAGCATGTCTTTGAAAAGGCAATTATGCCAATCTCTTGTTCTCTCGCATATCAATTACGCAGACATCGTTTATGGTCCATGCCTTGATCTTCAGTCTAAGGGTAGATTGCAGAGAATTCAAAATTCATGTATTCGATTTATTTACAATCTTAGGTTAAGAGACCACGTAACACACAAGTTGCGTGACTTAGGATGGCTGAACGTTCAGGATAGACTAAAATTGCATATGGCCTGTTTTTTACACAGATTACTCGAAAGCGGGACTCCTCAATATCTGCGAGAGAAGCTGTCATTTCGCTCTACAACTCACAATCGCGATACTCGCCACAATGACCTACTTAATATATCACGTCACCGTACAGCTCTTTACGAACGTTGCTTTTCTTATGTGATTCCCAAATTATTTAATTCGGAAATTCGAAACAAGTTTACAAATATCAGTTATTTGTCTTTTAAAAATAAGTTTAATTTATATTTGCTTAGTAAATATTAAAAGTTTGATATTTTAAATAAAATGCCGGCAATAACTGTTTTTTTAATGCCTGAGTAAGAAATCTTTAGTTAATTCATTATATTATTATAATAATAATACTCATATCATATTATAATACTACTATACTAACTACTAATTCTTTCTTTTTTCTCTCTTAAGTATTGATATGTAAATATATATTTTTGTATTGTATATGCACGGTTAAGTAAACAGCAATGCTGCTCTTCGCCGAGTTAAAAAAAATAAAGACGTTTCTATCTATCTATCTATTTATAAACCGCCAATATATAATTTTATTTATATTGGGAGACTGTCAGTCCGATTGATCGTGTAGGGTCTGCTTGCATACCGATACCTATGTCAACTAAAACACGTTGTACGAATGCAAATATATCGTTTATAAAGTGGCAACAATATTTCAAAGGGATTTAAAAAAGTAACCAAAATTATTAGTGTACCTTTTAAAAATAAACTTTTTAATTAGGGAGGATTCAAGTATTGATCCCGTTGCATTATCAAAAAAAAAATAATAAAATTATTATAAATATTTACCTAGATAAGTAATAATATATTTATTATACGCTTAAGTGATATTTTTAAAAAATGTAAGTACCATCAAACTTTTTTTAACTAAAAATGGGATAATATCGATTGCACAATCATTGATTTTTGCTGTAAAATATGAGAAAATGTGTCCATGAAACTTTAAAATTTAACTATTTTAACCGTAAAAACACTGTTTAACTCTTTTCTTAGTTTTAAGGATTTTTCCAGCATAAAATTGTACATAAAGTATATTTTATAACAATGCCTTCGTAGATTTAATTTAAAGTTAATGCATCTTTCCTTCCATTAAAACAAATATGACATAAATTTAAAATGGTATATACATCTGGCTTACCTACCTTAAAACACCACTAAAATAAATACTTTACAGTGCTCGTTAAATAACTTTGAGCATTTAAAAATAAACTTGTAATATTTTGTTACTTTATCGTGAATCACCATAAACTTAATTTAAAACAACACTTGAACGCTTGTACCGACGCCGACGCTCGACGACGCGACGCTCTTTACGATATGCATCGCTTGACTGACGTTTCGATGTTTCTATTTATTTTCTGCTCTCGTAATATACATACACATAGGCACAATGTAGAAACTAGATATAAATTAAAAATACGGGCGTTAAAATAAAATGGGCGATTCTACGAAATATTAATATGATATTTCTGGCCAGCAGAACATTTTTGAAATAAATGTTTTAATTTTAATTTGTAACAGTAGGATAAGATATTTTTATAATGACTTTAGAACGAGATGAAAAATTTTCCAGCCAGCTAAAGCCAACGCTACACGCAGTAAGCCACAGTTTATAATCTTAGGTAACTGCGGTTAATCACAGAAAGTAGAAGAAATCCTAGTTTCCAAAAAAAAAACAATTAATTTATTATTATTTATTAATATATTCTAAACTTCATCAATATAAGGAAAGAAATAAGACACTCAACGTCTTTCCCCGCCAATACATTAAGAATCAAATAGCGAAACCTCTACATGTTTCTAACGTAGTAACGTTCATCAGGAGTTAAATTGAATACAACAAAAATAAAGCTTTAAAATGTAATTGGGTGATTGGAGCGAGTGAAGAAACTACCGGCCTCAAATTTGTGAAAGTTAAGGGAATTTAATAATGAAAGGGAATTTTATTCTTGAATGTTCAAATGTAAACTATTAATATAATCATATTAAGGGCGTGACGTTAAAATTGTGATAAAAGATTAAAGAAGAAGATTGGTATAATTATAAGAAGACAAATATGAAGCTATAAAGTTTTAGGGTTTAATTATTATGATATTTCAGAGAAAAAAGTTTTTTTTATAAGAATTTCAGAGTACATTGTAAAAACGGAAGTGTCTTCTGTTCCATTAGTATTCCAATCTTTCATCACAATTTCAACTTCACGCCTTAATGTGATTATATTAATACAATAACATTCAAGAATATAAAGTTCCCAGGTAACATTTTTTAGTAATTCTCCGACTTGCGACTAATTTTTGACAAAATTTAACGTTGTTGGTTGCCCAAAAGAACCTATACTACTTGACGTTGTAAGTATAAACGTCGTATTTACGTTAAAATATTTTAGTTTAGCAACATGATGTTAAATATCGGCTATTTAAGTTCTCGCTTAAAACTAAAACGCCTCTCAAGAAAGACCATTTGCGACGTTAAAATTCCTTAATCGGTAAACGTAACTTTAACGTTACCAAACGTCGTATGTGGCGTCGGAGATATATTCAACGTACACGAACATTGTTCAACATTGTAAAGGCCAACTAAATAACTTATGGTTGAAGGCCAATATATGCCATCCTGTTTTCAAGAATGAGGAACAGGCTCATTTCATTTAGCTGCATTATATAAATTACTTAAAAGTTTGGCATATTTAATTTTCAAATTAAAAAGTATAAAAAATTACAATTAAATTGCCCAAAACAGCTTTCGAATTTTTAGGGTTATATTGTGCCCATTGTGCCCTTTCCCAGGTTCTTCTTATCTTCAAAGAAATACAATTTTAAATCAGTTGTAAATTTAAGTTTTTTAAGGTTAGGTTTGCACTAGTTTCCGCCACCTATTTAAACTTTAAGTTCAAAACTGTTAAAGAGGTGCAATGTTTTAAACTTAAAGTGTAGATTTTCCACCTTATTGCGTGTTTTTGTTAAAATAGGCAATAAATTTAGAAAGAACAGGACCTTGCGATTTTTAATTAATAACAGACATAGGTCAAAATGTAGCAACGCAAGACTATTTTAAAAGTTATCAAATTTAAATCGACAGCTATAAATATAGATTCGTTTTCATATACAATTGGAACCAAAATTTAATTTTTTTTTACTTTTTCCATTTAAGTTTTTGTTAAAAAATCATTATTTTGAAGACGATTCTTAAATTTTGTTGCCATTATTAGTATATTCCTTTGACATATTACTTGATTTAAATAAAAGCTGTGAGTGCAGATCATAATAAATAAAATAAGGATACTTTTTACTCTTAAAAATTCAAACACTCATTTGCTGCACTAATTCCGATGTATAGTTTAATTAAATAAACCTAAAGTTTAAAAACGTATTTTAAATTAACGTTAAAAATGGTTAACCAAATAACCCTAAATAAACTTCAAGACGCAGGGCTATCCAGTGCGCAAAATTAAGGGATAACGTTCAGCAGTGGATTTAAAAAAAAAGTTATATTAAATATTGGAAAGTAGTGGTATAAATTTCACCCGGAAAAGCCCGTTTAGACCGGAGAAAGAAAAAGCCTCATCCGGGGAGCTCGCATGGCAAGGGAGGACATTTCATGTATGCAGTGCCCACTCTTAAATCATTGGACCCGCATGTGCACACCCATTGCTAATATCCTGGCGCCGCCGCTGAGAAAACACAATTAATACTTCTTTTTTAGCTGTGTATAAGGCATTAAAATAAACAACATTTTCAAATACCATTTTTTCAAAAAACTCAAAAATAAGGTACCATCGCGCCGATAAAAAACTGGGACAGGAAATTTTTCTATTTTCTCCTAGACTATTAAGAATAATTTTACATCAAGCCTGGTACCAGTAAAATGTCATGAAAATTTACATGTCAATAAAGATTGTCACTTTATGATTGACTCGTCAAACATACAATCATATATTATTTGTAAATATGCCACAATTAACCCCCCAGCAAAAGGCAATTATTTATAGTCGGTTGCGAGATAGTGTTGCTATTAGGGATATTGCAGATGAACTGGGAGTAAGCAAGAATACCGTGCTATTGGCAAAACAAAAAATAGCAAGACATGGGACTATTATTAGGAATGCAGGTTCTGGTCCCCCTAAAATTTCTACTGATGATCATGATAGAAGACGGGTAATTATCTAAGGGATCATCCCTTCGAAACTGCAATCAAGGCAAAAGAAGAGACGAATTTTCCAGGTTCTGCAAATACCGCTAGAGACAGGGTTCGAAATTCCGATATACGAAGCCGTTGTGCTGCCAATAAAAAATTTTTAACGGAAATAAATAAACAGGGCAGGTTAGAATTTGCACATGAATATATTAATCAAATAAATTTATGGGAAACAGTTATATTTTCTGACGAGAAAACTTTTCAGTCATGCAATAATGGGAGAATTCGGGTGTATAGGCCTTCCGGCATGCGGTATGATGAGAGATACACCCACAAAACCAACCAAAGTGGGCGTTTCTCCATAAATGTTTGGGGCTGGATTAGCGCTAGAGGACCAGGACTTTGCCAAATCGTCGAAGGAAGACTAACTGCAGCAGTATACGTTAATATACTAAACGAAGTTATGATACCATCGGTAAACGCTGTATATGGTCAAAATTACACATTTCAGCATGATAATGCTCCAATACACACAGCGCGCATTGTACAAAATTTTCTCCAAGAAAATAACATAGCAGTTCTTCCCTGGGCTTCGAAGAGTCCCGATTTGAACCCGATAGAAAACATTTGGGGTGCCATGGTCAAATCTATGTATAAACATGATTTTTAACCTAGAAACAGGGATGAATTACGTCATAGGATAAATCAAGCTTGGGATGAAATAACTGTCGAATTATGTAGAAACTTAGTTTTAAGTATGCCACAAAGGCTCCAAAAAGTAATAAACAGAAATGGTTCTATGACCAAATATTAATTTTGTGTTGTTTTGACAAACTTTGTGTTCGCAATTTTTTTCTTTTTATTAAATGTATTTTATTACCTGTATTAGCTTTATTTATTATTTTGTGGTAATGGTAAATATAATAATTTATAAAATATTTGACTTTAAAAAAATCTAATAAATTTACTTTATCCATATTATATGATGTCTCTCAAATTTAACCACCCCGTATCGAAAAATACAAAACATTCCATTATGTAACCTAGGTTACTTTTTAAATTTTGAATGTTTTTCCTTTTTAGCTCTAGACACCTTTTATAGTCTAGGGGATATGTATTTCTTACATTGTTTTTGTAAATCTCTTGTCCCAGTTTTTTATCGGCACAATAGTACTTACATTCATTTATTACACTATGGTCAAATACGGTCCTGCCTAACTTGCCCGTTGAATAACATTAAGAAAACTTTTGGGTGTAGGATGAGCCCGCAAGGGAAAGCGTTCTGCTCATAATACCGAAGCAGCATCTACTAGTTCATTTTTTTCAAATTTTACCATATTCACGTGTTACCAATTTAAAATAAACTTGCTTCAGAAAAACACGCCGCAGCGGATTGCCAAATAACTGACGACCAATTTTTTACTTCTGTATTTCGCCTATTTTTAAGTTTTTTGAAAAAGTTGAAAATGTTGTTTATTTTAATATCTTCTATACGCAGTTAAAATAGAAGTATCAACTTAGGAATCACCCTATATTTCTCTTACTAAATTTAAAGAAAATCTCAAATATGCTTTTTCCCTCGTTTCATTTTCTTAATAAAATTCCATGTTTTTCACGTTAAACCATATTTATATTTATTTTTAAAAACATTTATCAGATGACATTTACTTATACTAAAAACCCTTAAACAATAAAAAATCTATAACTATAATGTAGGCGTTCTTCTATACCAAAATCTTGCACGAAAATCGTCCGAGCAAGTCAAAAATGATGCCTGAGTCGGCGAGTGTGCTATGAGCCGTACAGCCCCGTTATGCCCCAAAGACATAAGTTGTCTTCTCGACGCGTTCCTAGAATTCCAAGCACACAACGATGTAGTTGCCTCATCAGGAAATAAAACGTAGTCTTCTGTATGATTAAATACAGCCTGCGCTTCATATTCCTGTTTGCCAGTGGTACCAGCTCCTGTATATGCTATAAGGCAACGACTCGTTGTTAGTTCCCACAATTTGCAGATGGAGTTCTTTCCAGCGGATAAGAGATATTTGCCGTTTCTTGAAAACATCACTGAACAAATTTCGAAGCCATCGTGAGCTTTGGCGAATGTGTTGACACATCTAGAATAAATTATTGGATGTAGATACCAATACAATATTTTCTAAAAGCCAGGTCCTAATTTCTTTTTTAAGAAATATAGAGAAGCAGTGCTTAGCTAGCAGTTAATAATTTAAGTTAAATAGGTATGCAATAGTATGAGTAAAAATTAATAAAATCTATTATAAATTATAATAGGTCTTAACTGCCTACAACGGGATAAAATAAGTTGCTGTGTACCTTCACCTCCAATAAAGATTTGCCGTTGCATACTATTTAAAAATACGTAACATCTCAATTTTACTGTCAAGTATACAGGGTGTCTCAAAACTAATATCCACGATTGTATTTTTGACACTATATTTTAGAGCAGTTTTAAAATTCAAAAATCAAATATTGTTAAGTTTCGTAAAGGTCTTGTGCTGTACAGAGCTCACGGCAGTATAGATTACTGGAACTCGCCTGTGTATACAAATGTTGAGTCATTAAAATTGTTACCCAGAGTTAAGACCAACCCCACAAAGGCGTTGCCCGCGTGCGTGTCATAATTAGTTATTAATTAGCAGATCAATATTCCGGGTGGTGCATTGTGGTAGGAAACATAAGAAATCCCATGCAAGTTTTAGACTGTCCAAATATTTGCTCCCCCGTTGACATGGGTTGTAAGGATACTTTTTAGGGTCTCTGTGTGGTGAGTGCACATGCGGAGTTTGAACAATTTTGGACAACTCGATCTTAACTTATTTGAATAGGATTGCGGTTGATTTTTCGTTGGAATTCAACAGGTGACTGCTGCAAACAACAGCATTGATTGGACTTGTCAACCTGTGATTTGTCATAGTCAAATGTAATTTACAAATGGTAGGCTTTTTAAAAAATTTTGACAGATACATTTTACACCTTATTTAACTAATATTCTCAAAAAAAACGGATCTTTTAATAGAAAACGATTTTTTTTACTTACAATAAAAATTATTAAATAGTATTAATAAAATCACGAATTGCTAAAAGTTGAAGAAAATAACACGGTGTTTAAAAATAAACAATTGTTTACTAAAAAAAACATAATAATGTTATTTTAAGAAAACTGTACTAGTGAATCTAATATTTTTAAATAACATTTGACAATGACAAGTTTCAGCTTGACAAGTCCAATCAATGCTGATGTCCGCAGCATCACCTGTTGAAAACCCATCCGCAATTCTATTCAAATAAGTTAAGATCGGGTTGTCCAAAATTGTTCAAACTCCGAATATGCACTCACCATACAGAGACCCTAAAAAAGTCTTCCTACAACCTCGCTCTAAAGTCAACAGGGGAGCAAATATTTGGACAGTCTAAAACTTGTATGGAATATTAACGTTCCCAAAATCATTCATTAATGACCCCTATTAATGCATAATTTTCTGTAAATGCACGATTTCCCAAAATCATTCATTAATGACCCCTATTAATGCATGATTTTCTGTAAACGCACGATTTTGGTAATTAAAATTAAAGGCAGCCATGCAAACAAATCAACAAAATAATAAAACGTCAATCCAAAACGTCGTCCGCTGTCATTAGTATTTGTAGAATTGTGAAATCTGGATTGTAAAATAAAAGTTGTTAAATGTTTTTCTTCACTTTAGTAAAAAATACGGTCGACGAAAAAACATTGTAACCAACTCTTACATTAAAATGCGATTAATGATCTCGAACATTAACGTGTTCGCTACGCTCACGCGTTAAAATATTTCGATCATTAATCGCCATTATTAATGTACTTGTTGGTTAAATTACTATTAATAGTAAATCAATAAGAGTCATCCAACCGGGACTGAACAGGTGCCTATTTTTTAAGTTTCCCTATATTTTTAATAAAACCAATATAGCCCATCTTATTTAAGGACATCTAGGATGATTTTTATTATTAATATATATTTTAAAAAGTTTCTAGTTCAGGATATTAGGAAATTCCATTATAGTAAAAAAGCCCATTCTATTGTGGCACCTGAAGATGAGTTTTAAAAAATTCAAAATTTTGGGAAATTAACATAATAACAGATAACTTTTGGAAAATAATCGCAAATAAAATTCAAAAGTTGATTCTTTTGCTCCACCCTACTAGATAAAAATGAAACATTGATGATATTAATATGTTATTTATACAATCACAAGTATTAGGGACCTCTAAGTAGTAATCCTGACATTAAAATTAATATTTTCTCACCTATTAGATACTCCATCCCACAATTTAATAGCTCCATCTTTACTGGCACTAGCGAAAAATTTCGCTTCAGGAGACCACTTTAAACATGTAACTGTTTGAGTATGTTGCTGATTTGGAAACGGGCAAACGTAACATTGAAGTGTATTAGCATCATACATTCGAATGACTGGATGAGTTGTTGAAACGATTAGATGATCTCCACTAGGGTGGAATGAAAAGTATCTTACAGGTTCGGATTCCTAAAATGAGACAATTATAAGCAGAAAAAAATGTCGGTAGATACTGATAGTCAAAGTCGAAATACGCTTTATTGCTATAAGAAATTAATTTCGTTAACAAAGTTGAAACTATGAATACTATAAAAAACTTAAGGCAATTCCAATATTTCTTATGTCAAGTAAAATAACAAAATTACCATAGAGTCGTGTGGCTTTGCCGAAGTGAATTTTTAAATTATTTTGGCTGCATAATTTTAAATCTGGAATCGTCGGATACCCGACGAGTTCTCGATCGCCAATGGATGCCGACCTGGCCAGGTATGAACGATGATTGTTTAATTTGGTGTTGGCCGTTAATTATGTTAATTTATTATCTAGGACGAGCGCTTGTAGATTACAAAGTGCTAAGGGGTACAGGTAAGTAATGTAAAATAGGAATTCTATGTGAAATATAAGGAATCTAGTACAATTTTAAATGGTAAATGGTGATTGGTTTTTAATTTTTGATTTTCTTTTCCAACGCAAATAAGAAAAATACGTTGTGCCCGAAAATGTAGTTTGTTTTTATTGAAAAAACAAGGTTTTTTTGAATATGAAAAAGATAACAAATTCTTTTTCACCCCACTTTAGGGATTCCTAAAAAAGTTAATACTGTTCCAAACTAACCCCTGTGCCAGGGTTAATACGATAAGATATGCTTTTTAAAGCCAGTGGCAAACTGACACCATCCAGACACTGATTCGCAGGTGACTTAGTCAAATTTAAAAAAATAAATAAAAAACCTTCTTTCAGACCTTTTTTAAATGTTGTGTTAAGTAAAAGTTATAGGAAAGGCATAAGTTATACAGGGTGATTCACGATGGATGGAACGTTAGACGTTTATGCAGAACTTAATAACAGATCATTTTGAAAATTTGGCAGCGGAGATAAACGACCATGATCTACATTTTAAAAATATTTTTGACCATGCGGTGTTGCCGCTTCAACTATATACCGGTTGCAACATCGGTATTTTAAATGGAACACCCTGTATATTTTAAAATTTTCAGATTCTTCAAAAAATAATAAATATTTTTTAATAAATGCATTATTCAGTCTATACCTAATAGTTTTCGAGATACTGACTCTTGAAAAATTACATTTTTGAACTTTGACAGCTTCTAGCATTCTAACTGTACGTCTTAGAGCAAAACGGCTTACATGTCCCTATCTTTAATTTTTATTATCTTCCCAAAAAATCAACTTCCTGTTAAACAGGAAGTACTGTATTTCCTGCTTTCGAGTAACATCCGGTTTAACCGGAAGTTGATTTTTTGGGAAGATAATAAAAATTAAAGATAGGGACATGTAAGCCGTTTTGCTCTAAGACGTACAGTTAGAACGCTAGAAGCTGTCAAAGTTCAAAAATGTCATTTTTCAAGAGTCAGTATCTCGAAAACTATTAGGTATAGACTGAATAATGCATTTATTAAAAAATATTTATTATTTTTTGAAGAATCTGAAAATTTTAAAATATACAGGGTGTTCCATTTAAAATACCGATGTTGCCACCGGTATATAGTAGAAGCGGCAACACCGCATGGTCAAAAATATTTTTAAAATGTAGATCGTGGTCGTTTATCTCGGTTGCCAAATTTTCAAAATGATCTGTTAATTAGTTCTCCATAAACGTCTAACGTTCCATCCACCGTGAATCACCCTGTATATGTATTTTTGATTCACTGAAATTAATTGAAAAATAAAATAAATATAATTGAAAAACTGTCAAAATCGTGCTAAAGTCACACGACTCTATGGTAATATGGTCAAATGTTTAATTACAAATAAAAATTGTGACATCACCTACATTGACAGGCATTATGAACTCACAATCAAAGTTGCCTGATTAGTAAATTAAGAATTAAGCAGTCCGGAGAATCCGGCTCGAGGAAATACTTTTTTCTGAAATTTAAATTATGTGTTCATATACAAGAACTTTCCATCTTAAGTTAAAAATTAAGGTAACCGGGCCAGTATGATTGTGGGAAAATTATTTCTGCCAATGTTATGTATATCACAGTCAAACTTGCTGGTTAGTTAATTATCTTTAAAATTCTTTGTGTGACCCGACATGAAACAATTATAAATATACAAAAATTAAATTTAAAAAAGAAACTGGTAGGAATACAATAAACAAAACGATATTTTTATTATTATTATTAACGGAGTTAGGTAGGTACCTAAATTTTGTATCATGGTATAAATTTAAAAGGGGAGAAATGACCTCTTATGTTTGCCCTGTGTATTCAAATAAACTGTATTAACCCCGGTATTAACATCAACAAATATAAATTACATGATTGCCACTGCTTTTTTACAGGAATGTATTACTTATCAATATTGTGTTAATAATACGTCGTTTCGTGATTCTTCTGCTGAAAATCAGATGTTGAGTGGTCTTTGTTGAAGTAACTTTGTCATTTATGCTTTTATCTGTAACTGTTCACCTGTTATACTGACAAAGTTGAAAAATTTAGTACCATTTATTTAAAAATGACTCCAAATTATCAATTTAATGCAAAACCAGTTAAAAAAATGTATTTACCTGAAGAGGTAATTGAAATGTTGTGACTCAGAACAAGTAAAGACAATGCAAGTTTGTCCAAAACTCTATTGGCGTTCAAAAAAATGTTTGTCTACATTTAAAATAATTTTAAAAAGTCTTTAGCAATGCGCCATTGATCTACCGGAAACAAATCGGCCATATTGAAACTCCATCCCAGTCTGTGAAGGACTCTGTCTTTTCAGTTTTTATTCAAAAAGTGTAATTAATAGCCAGGCCAGCAAATATAAATCAGAGTATAAAAAAAATTGTATGAAAGTTCTGGCTATTGGCGATTTCGAATAGAAAAACAATGTTGTCCAAATCCTTACTAGTAATGTTACTAGAAGAAGGTATAGCCTCAGGAAAACTCATTTATCAGCTGATTAAAAAGTCATCAAAGTTACAGGCAATATTTTCCAATAAACTTTCCCAAAATTATTGAGTAAAATAAAAAAATAAAGGTTGGTAATTACTCTTTAAGGGTTATTATAAGTTGGTCATCCTTAGAAAGAAAATACCAACAACTTACTGTAATTGTTTTAAATGCTTTTTTAACACTGGCCTTCGATATATCAAACAATTTTATGCTGTGATCTTTGGATCCTGAACATAATATTGGTTCTTTTGGATGAAACTCTAAACATGTTACTTCTTCCATATGGTCATATAGTGTCCTAAAAAAGCAATAACAAGCTTTTTAAAATTGTTAATTTTTAAAAACTCACACTTTAGATATTTGATTAAAAGTTAATTGGCAATTTGCTGTTTACTGTCGTGGGTAAACTATGACAGTCATCCGAATATAAGACAATTTACCTACCTAATAACTGGATGACCCTGCTGCTCAATAGCTCTGGATGGATCCATTTCATCTGGTGCAGATTTTGCCAGCATTCTATCTACATCTAAAATCTTAATGCTGGCGTCTACACTGCCAGTGGCAATCAACTGACCATCATATGAAAAACAGCCAGCCCGACAATTGCCTTTATGTGAAGTGACATATGCTGTTTCATAAAGAGCTGGTTCGGGAGCAATATTATTGGAATCAGTCTCAAATTCTAAATCTAAAAAAATTAAAAATTGTAGGTAAGAAAACATTCTTATTCTTATTCAAACTTGGTAAACCTTCTAAAGGTTAAGTATACTTAAGTTACTAAAAATCTGATATGTGCATGTAGAATTACGTATACAAGATAACTCTTGATAGAGTTTAGCAGGTTTACAGTTTCAGATATTACTATAATAGTGTCGTGAACAACTTAATTAGGATCAAGCAAGGTTATGTTCCACTAAGTCTTTCATAGATAGAAATAAATAGTACATACCAAGTCCTGGTCCAAGTTGGTTACTTCCAATTCCAATATTCTGAGGACGATCTTTTCTTTCAGGTTCATGTTCTAGCCCGGTCAATGTAACTCGAAATAATCTATCACTGGGGGCACAAGCAGGTTCTGCTTGAACAGCTTGTGATAAACTTTGACCAAGTGCTTGATGACCATCATAAAATAACTGACTAAAATATTTTTCTTAGTTGTAGAATAGGAAAAGGATTACCTTAGAAGAGGTTAAATTACCTTATAATGAGCCGGTACATAAATTCTCTGCTCTTAATTAGATTCCTTGTATCAGGATCATCTTCCTTTGAGGGAAGAGAACTATTAGAAGTCGTGGAATTAGTCATTTTCTTTAAGCTCGTATACCCAAATCAAATGAGTTTATCCGCCACAAATTAGAAACCTCAAATCAAACAACAAAAAAAATATCCAAACAATAATCACACTAACCCAGATCACAGAAGATAAATGTCTTTGATAGACTCTAGATCTCTAGATTGTAGGCAATTCGACAATAATCGACAGCGACGACCTATCATTCCTCTGTGAGTTTACAATCACCACAGAGGAAGGATAAGTGTGCCTACGCTGTGGCCACTACCACAAAGGAATGACGGGAACGAACACTTTTCCTTAAATTAAAAAATGATTTTTCCGGCGTACAGACACTATTAAAAAAAGTTTTATGCCTCCGCTGGGAATCGAACCCAGAACCTCTCGATTAATACCAAGCGCGCTGCCAAGTGCGCTACGGGGGACCTGAAATTCTCTCACCAACTTCGGTCACATATCTTATTCAATTTTATGTTAGTAGTAATAGTCTGGAATCTCCTGTGATTCACAGACCGGGAGGGTGTTATAAGGGAAAAGGGAACTCACTCACTACCACTGAACATTAGGATCTATTTTTTTTTTATCCGTACATCGACGATATATCACATTTCCTTAACTTCTAGAAGGTCATGGTTCCAACAAGCGTTACAACCTACTTTTCTTCTGTGATCCAGCCGATTTCACAGAGGAATGATTGGTTGTTGGTTGCTCTTTCTCCGCCACTAAGCCAAAAAGGATGAAAAATCTGTCAGTGTCAATCATTATATTATATGTCATTTACCTATGAATATATTTTTAAAAATAAATTTATAGATTTGTAGAAGAATCGGTGATCTAACTAACTTAAATTTGTAAACACGATATTCAGAAGTATGTATGTTACCTACGTAATTTTTAAACAATAGCTATGATTATGCAATATAGACCCTTGAATTATATATTAACTTCATATTTGTTACTGTGCAATTATGATCCTACCCTATTGAATACCCCTCTAGATATCTCTGTACGATATCAACATATATATTATATCTGTAGGAATGTATGAAATAAACTAACAGTAGAAACACACAACGATTCATATTTTTACACCTACGTTGTCAAGTATATGACCCCCCTTCGACCTGGACAAAATTGTTGAGAATTTTTTTTATTATAACATAAAAGCCTGTAAGATCAATGACACATTGTCTACCACCTATTTAAATTATTAAATAAAGGACGTGTATCGCCTACATACTGGTACTCATTCTTTAGTTCAGGTTTAGAACAGGCTGCCTTTCTGATTTGGGTTTATTATGGCAGGTATTCCTGTTAGAAAGAGGTAAATTACCTCGTAAATTACATACTGGTCGTTGTTTATTTCTTACCTAATAAAAAAGATCCCTACTCACAGGTAAGTAGGTAAATATTTTCTAATAAAATTTGGTGGTTACCATTATGTAAAGCATATTCAGTTTCACTGTAAGATATAATTACTTGAAAAGTATTATAATTGTGTACCTAACAGTCTCAGTAACAATTTAACAAAACTGGTGTACATTTTAAAATAATACTTAATGACTGTTTAATTTAAAATAAAAAATCAAAAAAATAGTTGGCAACCCATGCACTTCCACATAAAGAGTATTTTCATTTAATAATATATGCTCGGTTTTGAGTCTTACTTACTAAGTATTAAAATGGAGAAATTTTTAAAAAATTAGGTAGGTACCATTAATTCACAGCCTAAGCTACATTATCATTAGAAGGTCCCATAATAGGAAGGTTAACTGTGAACTAATTGATGACTTTTAATTTTTTTTTTAATGAATTATAGAGATGAGTGCCCCTTCACATCCATGTGACTGGCAGACCACCAGAAATCTGGTAAAAGAAAGAGGCCAGTATCTCTTGGAAACAGGAATTTGGAGTGACTGTAGATTTATTGTTGGTTCTGAGCCGAACCAACAGGTTCTTGAGGGCCACAAGCTGTTTTTAGCTATGTCTAGTCCGGTTTTTGAGGCTATGTTTTTTGGTGGAATGGCTGAGAAAGATCCAATAGCTATTTTGGATGTACAGCCGGATGCTTTTAGGGCTTTACTCGAGTAAGTATGTCATGTTTGCTGTAGACATTTCATTGAAATAATTAATTTATTTGTCAGTTTGCATTGGTCATTTGCAAATTTGATACCTTATGGTAAAAAACTGAAAATAATTTGAATTCTTGGCCAATCAGAATGGACTCTACTATTGATTCTAAGAACTCCTACTCTGTGAGCCACTATATAGTTAGGTATTGTTCAAACCAAGTAGGTTGGTATATTTGTAGAGTGTCACTGGGAAAGTCCGCATTATAATAGGAACATTTTTAAAAATGAGTTTAAGAAAATTTTTACTTTGTGGAATATTTTTGCTTTGTAAAATATGACATATTTTCCAAATTAAAATTTAAAAAGTTGCTTCCTTTTGAATATTCTATCTTATGTACCAAATAAGAACAATTTCTGAGGAATGAATGAAGAAAGGTCAAAAAACGCAATAAAAGTTCATATCCTATTTAAAATAACAAAGATGACACCTACTTTGGGTATAGTATAAGTGATAGACGTGAATATTTTAGTAAAAGAAAGGCACATCAAAATATATACTTAATTAAACCGAGAATTAAACATTATTTTAAAAGATATAATTTTGAAGTTTTCCCAAATGCGCTCCTTGTGAATCACCCTTTATAATGTTTTAATCTAAGTACTGTTTTTTTCTTTTAGATATATTTACACAGATAAAATTAATTTGACTTCATTTGACCAAGCGTGTGAATTATGTTATGGAGCAAAAAAATACATGCTTCCTCATTTAGTTAAGGAATGTACAACATATTTATGGTCCGATTTGTATCCAAAAAATGCATGTAGAGCTTATGAATTTGCAAAATTATTTGAGGAGCCCCAGCTAATGACTAAATGCATGAGAGTAAGTAAAATTTTAATATTATGTAAGCATAAAAAATTTCATCTACATCACAGTCTAATTAAAGTATCATAACGAATAGACCTCATAAGACTTTTGATAGTGAATTAATATGTTTATTTATCTTCCTCAATAAACTTTTTCTTTGATCCCCCTAAGACATTGCAAATCTTAATATTCTAAATTATAAATATATAAGAATATTAAAATATTTTTTTAAATATTTGTTAATACTATATACCTAAAAGTTAAATTGCAAGTAAAAAACGTTTAAGTATATGTATATAAATATAAACGCAGTTTTCTAAAGATATAGGTATAATAAACTTTTGAAAAATATATTATTCATAACAATATTAATTAAAACATTTCCAAAAATATTTTTAAATTTATCTGTTTCCAATATCCATGTTTTTATTTCGACTTTATACTTTTTTAATAAAATATGATTTTTTTTGCTGGTAAATAATCATTTAAATAAAAACATACTTAAATATTTCAAATTTTTTTGACTTATTTCTTTTAGGTTTTATGGTTATTTCATTTTTATGACCTGTATTATATTAAAAGATAGGAAGGTTTTTAGCGAATAAGCTTTGCCTCAATGTAACAAAAACTCGAAGCAAATTTTTCTTTGCATCTAAATGACAATCGTCTACAGATTGATACCACTGACAAAATTGTCTTTCTGGGTGTGATACTTGATACAAAGCTCTACGGCTCATATAAACATTTATCCAAATAAATCCAATACTTAATAGCAGGGGCGGCTCGTCAACAAGTGCGCTCGTGCGCGCGCAATGCCTAAGAAAGTCAAGCACCAGCAAAAATAAAATTTATACTTATTTAAAAAAATATTTAGGTAACTGAAATAAAGAACTTGTATAATATAACAATGGCGAAGGCGTAAGACTTCAAGCGCGACCGAGCGCGTGGGCAGACTCACCGGCTGTGTGCTACTGTGCTGTGGTGTGTATTCGTTCGGCGCTCTTATGGATGGATTTTCGTGCGATTTTCCTTATGCGGATTGATCGGGAATATTCGGTTAATCACCCGATGAGGGGGCGTCGCAGGGCGCTTTCTGAATACACACTTCAATAATCCGACGAATAATAAACCGACGAATGGACTTTTTATTTAAAGACTAGAAACTTTTAGTGATAAGGTATGTATAAAGAAATGTTTTTTTTTCAATCTGTATAGGTATCTACTACAATCTAGGTACCCATTATTAAACTATTAAAATTTAAAAAAAATAAAAAATAAATTTGGTGCTAAAACAAAGAAAATTTAAATCCCATTTAAAAACTGCGTTTTTTTTATTTTTTTGGATAAAAAGCACAAAGAAAATCGATACAAAGGTGAAAAGGGGCGTGGCACCTCGAACAATTTTCGTCTGCGGCGCTTTTTTACCTGCTGCGCACACCCTACGATAAATATCACGAGCCGCCACTGCAATAGATGAGTCTCTACCGAGTCCTTACTGATTGCTTACCATGCGAGTTTTGGCTTCAGGGCCTCTTATGCTTTATAGGGATGGGAACACCAATTCCAGAAAGGTACTCGCATTTCAAAGATATTTGTCAGAGTATTCACCGAGATAATAAGTAAAAGATGTTGTGATTACTATTAACATAAAAAAAAATTAGTTTTTTTTGTTGTTGCTGAGGGGATCAAACCCGCACCGCCATGGTCGAATGCCAGTAACTCACCATAGAGCCACGGCCGCGGTTGATAATGAGTTACAAAAAATCATATTTTTGACATAAATCAAAAATCAAAAGTAATTTAAAATACTTCCACATTTTCACTGACTAACTAAACCTTTTTTTTCTGTGATCACTTAACTTTGTAAATTAATTATTTTTGGTTGAAGATGTTTATAATTATAAAAACACAGACTTTCTAGTCAGGTGGTAGCAAACATTTCAGATAGTAGCATGACAAACGCAGATACTTTCAGGCGGTTTGAAATGTATTTTTCATGCTTTCTTAAATGTTTATAGTTATTTCGACAGTTATTTATTCTTTATTTATATACAGATATTTACCTTTTTCAACTTTCAAACTTTAAAACTATTCTATCTGCTGGAAAATGAAATGAAATAAAATTAACTAAGTTAATGCACTTCTGCCACCACTTCCGGGCAGATTAAGGTCGGCAGAAACATTTTTTCTTGACCACCAATCGCTCTCTGGCGCATTCACTATTCACCAGTCCACCCTGTATAACTAATAGTAGAAACAATTTTTTTTCATAAAAATAATAGATAGTGCATAAATTAAATTTTACAATATTATTTTAGATAATATGTGATCAAACACAAGAAGTCTTAACTGAAACAAGCTTTGAAGACGTTGAACTTAGTACAATTTTAACAGTATTAGACCAAGATGAGCTCAATATAAACTCTGAATTGGAACTTTTTTCTGCTATTTGTAGATATGCTTCAAGACATAACCAAACCTCAGGTGCGAAAGTACCTAGACTAGACGATGGTTTAGGTAATTTGATTTTATTCTATATGTGAACTATAGTTATTGTACTAGTTCGCCTACTTGGTGACAGTTTCAAGCATGATTTTTCCTACTTTCCTCTAGTCTATACAAAATATAAAATAACAATCACAAATTTTAACTTTTTATTTCTATGAGTGTGCAGAGAGTATACTATAATTAGTCTCTACATGTATTTGCATGCAAAATTTTCCTGCACTAGAGCAAAAAAGTGCATCGTTCATAATTCTTAAAAGAAACTCATACATTGACCTCCAGAAAGTGTACAGTCTACGTTAATTTATTTTTATTTTCAAATTAGATAAATTTATTTTGAAAATGTTCTGCATATCATATCTTCAACCCATCGAATCAGTAATTGGATATTATAACTTTCAAATTAAAACCACTTTTTTTTTAGTAAAATTTTATCTAAAGTAAAAAATTAGGATTACTACTAGGCAATTTCGAAGTTTTGACTGTTCCTCATATACCATCAGACTTTTACCAGATGATTTGGGTATTATTTTGCTTTGAAGATATGCAGAACTTTAAAGGAAAAGGGTTACAACTCAAAAATGTGATAGAGAAGTTTTTGACTTGCATTGTCTTTATTTATTTATTTATTTTAAACCACAACGTTTCAACTGGTAAGTATTTCCAGTCATCTTCAGGTGAGTAATAAAGATAATGAAAGTCTAAAACTCTTCTATCATTCAAGAAACATCATTGTCAAAAAATGTATTTTTACAGGAGAAGCAATTTTAAGATTTTTTTAGTAAACAACTGCTTTTTATATAATTATAAATAAAATTAAATTCTTGATTTTTTAAAATAGTAGCATAAAAGCTTAATTATTATGCAGAATGATACCTAAGTTGATACTTCTGTTTTAACTGCGTATAGAAGGCATTAAAATAAACAACATTTTTAAATACCTTTTGTCAAAAACTTTAAAAATAGGCGAGATACAGAAGTAAAGAATCTAAGTGCGGGCCTGGTCATCAAAACTTAGCCTGATATACTTTATGTTGTTTTTGTCTTATTAGTCATGCAGTTTACAGTGGTCAGTTATTTATTTATATGCTGCGGTATGTTTTTTTGAAGCAAGTTAATTTTAAATTGGTGACACGTGAAAATGGTAATATTTGAAAACAATGAACTAGTAGATATGGTAGGTGCTAATTTCCTGTGAGTGTCGTCAAAGTGCGGCTGCTGCTTCAAGATTATATTCAGAACGTTTTCCCTTGCGGGCTCATCCTACACCCAGAAGTTTTCTTAATGTTATTCAACGGGCAAGTTAGGCAGGATCGTGGTGTAATAAATGAATGTATGTAAGTACCTTATTTTTGAGTTTTTTAAAAAAAGGTATTTGAAAATGTTGTTTATTTTAATGCCTTCTATACACAGCTAAAACAGAAGTATCAACTTAAAAATCACCCTGTATATTGGTTTTTTAACTTGCCTGAATTTTTTTAAAACATTCTTAAATAAAATTTTCCAGGTAGGGGGGAGTTCAAATTAAAAAAAAGGTCGTCACCGTAAATATCATCAAACAAAACTGACTTCTAAAAGAAAAGATTGTCATTACTAAAATGAACTTTAAATTTTGATATCGCAAAATAATTAATTTTTTGGTCGCCCAAGGGGGGGAGGTTCACCAGGTGGAGTACCAGCCAGGGGGTAAGTATTTCCTCCTCGGACGCCTGAGCTTGGAAATGCCCTTGATGGCAAAAATCTCCATGTTACATGATACTGGCATTTTTAGCCACTGATCGAACTTCATATAAGGTTTTATTTTCATCAGAAAGTAAGCATCTGTTTCGATTTTTGAATATGTTACCCTTTTCTTTTGAACTACCAATATACTGCACAAATGTACAAATACTGGTTGTCACTGTATAACGACTAAAATATGATTGAAGGTAAGATCATGATCTATACATTTACTTCTTCATGCTCATAGAGAAAGTATTGTTCCTAACGCATGCAGAAAGTATATTTTCCGCACTTCACGTCGTTCGGTCAGTCGTGTGCGCAAAATTAAAACTTTTTGCACTTGTTAGAAAAATAACTATCACCTCAGGAATTTTGGTTAGTTAGAAAGAGTACTTATTAAATAGTAATTCCTTGAAAACATTTTTTTAGGTTAGTTTAAATAAAGATTATTTGAAGGAAAATCTGAGTTAGGAGAAGGCAATAATAAAATCTGTACATACGAAGGATGCTTTTTACCTTTTAATGCACATTTTTAATAAGCTTAACAACAGGTTTATAAATAAAACTCTTTAGATTTCTGATATCTAATAGTGGGGGCTGCTATAAGAGAATAATTTACTTTACATAATATTATATTTCATATTTATTTCATTGCAAAACGTGTGACAAAAAAATTTACCTTTAAGGATTCATCATCGCCATTTGGGGGGGGGGGGGCGAAAGGAAATTGCGCCGCAGACGAAAATTGTTTGGGTGTCACACCCTTTTTTGGGTTTAAATAACCGTAAAGCTTAATATGTTCGTTAATAAATCACAAGAATTGACTTTGTATATTACAACTACCTATATTATGTATTGGTAACATACTTTTTCAAGAGCTTCTTAAGATTAAATTTATTTTAGGTGGTCCGAAAAAACTTTTGGGGTGGCCCGGACTACCTCTGGCCCCCCTAGCGTAGCCACTGCGCCGCCCGCTGCCAAAGAGATGCCTATGTCGCGATGCGAAGCGTATTAGTCTGGGAAAATAAGCTATAATTATTACAGAATAATATACATGGCGTGTGGCGTTAGCTAAAAATTAACTGATTAATCAAACGCCGTTTTTTCTAACCACGGTTGAAATCGCTTAGTTTCATATATCTTGTTTGGTTATCTTAGTCTCTCTTGGAGTCTTGGCGCTGGAAAATGTGGAGCCCCTTTCAGATTTGGCGCTACAAGCCTAGGCTTGTTCGGCTTGTACTATAATCCGCTTCTGCACAAATATCAAATGTATAAAAATTATTTCAGTATCTCTCATTATCAATAAGCAAATATCTTAAAATACATTGGATAGTTCGTTATTTTTATACCCTTAAAATGATCCATTAGAAGTTTTTCATAGGCCAGAGAACTTTTAGTCGCTTTAATATTTAATGAAAAAAACCTGTAGTTTGTGACGAAGACTGTTAGTTTCTTTACATCTCTATAGCTTCACTTTGCGAGTATGAACTCGGTATGGACAATTTCCATACAAATTTTAATATTAGTTGTTGGTTCTACAAAGAATTATATCAGTTTTGTTTTTATTTAATTTTAAATCTAAAATGGAAATTTTGTCACTTTTAATCTCACCCCTGTAACATTACAAATTTATCATTTCAATAGAATTTCTAATATGTATTCATTATTTCTGTAGCACACGCTTCAGGAGAAGGCAATAACAATCCGGGTCAACCTACCACTCGTGATGCAATAAAAAGGATACGTTTTCTCACTCTTACTCCACAACAATTTGCTGAAGGCCCTGGAAAATCGTCCTTGCTAAGTGAGAGTGAGAAATTTGCTATATTAATGAACATTTGCTCTCCGAGTGCGGCTACACCTATGCCAGATGGATTTTCACCTTCCACAGTAACTCGCAAGAAGAAATTACATGAACAATTTTATGTAAGTATGTGTGTGTTATATAAAGTGATTTGAAAGCGAAAAATGGTTAGTTGGATATTCTGAAAATATGTCTCATTATTCAGCAAAAAAAGAAATGCACATTTTCAAGCTTATTTAAATCCTATTCATGTATTCACGCATTCGCCTGAAGAGGACTGGCGATTCTTACCAGTTAAAACGTTGTGATTCAAAACAAATAAAGACAATGCAAGTCCAAAACTCTACTGCCGTTCAATAAAGTGTCTTGCTGCTTCTAGGTTATCCTTTTTTATTTGTTTTATTATGAATACCGCGATGGGTACATATAAATTAAAAAGAGCCTAAAACATTAAAATAATTCCCGTATATTTATTTTATATCTTTGTATTGCATTTTTTAAATTTGTAAATACCTTTTTCAGGTGATTTATTAATTATTCATTTACAGTGATTTATAGCGATTTAAAGTAATTTAAAATCATTTAAAGCGATTTAATTTGATTTAACGGCAGAGTGTACACAGATTTAAGGGACTTAGCAGCCATGTTTTGTAAAAAAAAATTATAAAATCGACCAAGAGACATAGTTGGAGATTATTTTTGAGTTCCTGAATTTACCACTAGGGGACGTTCAACACATGACTAAAATGATTATAGGATTTTTATAGATAATATGTTAAATATTGTTACGTCTAAATTAAGTGTGCATTTTGATCTAACTCGCAAAATAAACTGAGGGGAATAGAGGAACCTCTTTTGTAAGAAATACTCATAACTCCGGTTTGTCCTAACCAAATTTAACAAACTTGGTCTCATTTGAAAGAGCTTATCCTATAGTAACATTTAAAACAATGCTTGACTATTTTTTGTTATATCAGTCGCCGATAGAGTGCGCTATTTGCACCATCATCTGATTTTTCGTTATTTTTTTAAATTATTAAATGCAACAATATATAAATATTTATTAGATAAAAAGTAGATTAAGCACGACGAAAACTGATGGAAACCGCCTGTCGATATCTGAATGTAGGCGGGAGATACAAGAAAAAATATTATCAAAACGGCTGCGCCGAAACTATATATATTTTCACATGTATTTCACATAGGTATTGTTGATTAAGAAACACACATATGATTTAAAAAGATTTTATTGAAGTAATTATAGTTATTGTTAATATCTAAATTGACCACTAGGAAGAATTTTGTTGCAAAAATAAAATTATCACCCTAATTTTAACTCCTGATCAGGGCCCGCTCCAGGGGGCGGTAACCTGGGCCCCTGCCCAGGGCGGCAAGTTGGAAGAGCGGCATGAAAAATCCGAAAAAACACCATAAATCCCCGTTTTGCCTACCTACGTTCCTAGGTATATATGAAGTTTGAACCATTCCAATTCCCAGTTAACAAATTTAATTTCCTTTGTTTTGCCGCGCCGTCTTATTTTTAAAACAGTGACAATTTCGACGGATCCCTTTTCTTTTTAATATTATAATAATATCAAGCAATTCTGCGACAAAGCAAGCCGAACAACGCCGGCATCGGCACCGGTACTTTTTTGGTCATGGCGGCGTCGCAGCAAAGGACAAGCCGGCGAGCGGTGATTAATAGACAGACAATTTGCTGTTGTGGTAGGTATAAAACGAAGAAGGGATGAAAAAGGCGGCAATTTCTTGTTTTGTCCAGGGCGGCGTTATTGCTAGAGCGGGCCCTGCTCCTGATCAAGTATCAACAGTGGAATTACAACTAGTAATAAATTAAACAAGGTAAATTTTACATTTGACAAAGTAGGCTTTGGAACAAAAACTTAAAAAGCTGCCACTGAGGAAAACAATTGAAATCATAGAATTAGTTGGATAAAAATAAGAATTAATATTATCGAGTTTTTTAAAGCTTTTTTATGTTTTGTTTCGTGTTGTCTTTTTTACCATTTTAATATTGTTTTAAAATGCTAAGTGGACGAAATGCCATCCTACCTAAATGAGGATATCATTGTATATTGACGAATAACACTGATGATGGCGGAAGCCGAAAGCGCTTTGCTACAATTTTAATAATAGAAGTATTTACACGTAATACAAACTTTCTTTAATCCTACCCTACGTGTACAAAGCCACAGCTAATTTTCTAAACCTTTTTAGGTGAAATTTTGTGTTCCCAAATCTACTACTACTACTATAAGTATTTTATGAAATTATCAGTTCAATACAGCCGATTTCATAATATTATTTCTTATAACTCCGGCTTAAATTAAAATATTGATATGCAGTTTTTACCAGTTTTCTTAATTTTTAGTCTATTTATTGATCTAAATAAATATTTTTGTATGGTTCCATTTAAAATTTTGACAAATTTGGTGACTGCGCAAATAGCGCCGTCTAGCGACGACGGGTACAATAAAAATTATTCATGCAGCATATTAAATGTTACTATAGATTAAGCTCTTTCAAATGAGACGAAGTTTGTTTAATTTGGTTAAGACACACCGGAGTTATGAGTATTTCTTTCAAAAGATGTTCCCCTTCTCTCCTCAGTTTATTTTTCGAGTTAGATCAAACTGTGTAAAAGCAACGTTATGCCCGTATATTCCAAAAAATAAAACATTAAATTCTTGCCATAACTTTATTTGGAATATTATCGATAAAAATTATACAATCTTAGCAGTCATAGGGTGAACGCCTTCTAGAGGTGAACTTAAAACTAATTTTCAGCAATTTCTCTTGGTCGATTTTTTTATTTCACGTTGTGACAAATGGTTTCTAAGATATGACCAGCGTCCATTCTTATTTGGCCACCCGGTACATCACAGTGTCGCTTTATCGTTGAACGAAAGGCAAAGATCCAACAGGACTACTGTATTTATTTCCTAAGAAATTACCAGTTTGATAAACCATGTTTGCTTAAAATTAAGCCACTAATAATTGTTTTCTTTATTTTAGCATTCGCCGGCTTTTATAACGGTGAGTAGTTATTATTAATTTATATATTTTTCGCATGTAATATGATGGGTTCTCACATCTCGTTTGGAGTGGCTTATGAAATCAAAAATAATAACCAAAAATGCGTACATAATTTTATTGTTGACAAAATTCAATATAGTTTATTTTTGTTATGTTTAGCATTTTTCTCTCTTCATTGAATAGGATCAGACTTTATTCGCTACACACATAAAATGCACTTCAGTAATACCTGTTATAATACGTTGGGTTTGCTTCGGTTTAACATGGCAAATCGGAGGTTGGTTTCTTTGAATAGAGAATAAAAAAACGGTTTAACATGGTAAATCGGAGGTTGGTTTCTTTGGATAGAGAATAAAAAACTAAGATAGGGAGGTGAAAACCATTTTTCTCTAAGATGAACCGTTCCAATGTTACAGTCTGTCAAAGTCAAAAAATGCCATATTTTAAACGTCAATATCTCAAAAACTACCTATTGAATTTACACATATTAGGTATGACATTTACAACATAAGCGTAGAATTTTGTGGGGAATCGGAAAATAATACAATATATAGGGTGTTCCATTAAAAAAAATTGTCAAAGACGTGACGACAGTTCTATGAGACACCCTGTATAATATTTTCAAAAAATGCACAATTAAAAATAAAAATTTACGGGTTCGAGCATTTTTCCTGGATCTTTTTCCTTTAATTGTTATCAATTTGATGCGGGACTTTTGGGAGACCCAGTAGACATTTTATTATAATTTTAGCAAATTGAACTAAGATATTTTAAAAATAATCATAAAAATTGGCCAGTTTTATTAATATTTTTAATTCGTAGAATATTTTTGTTTTTATTGAAATAAGCTCATGGCAGCTAATGTTATAAATAAAGCGTATATCAGTAAATGATGGCGAAATTTAATTCTACATTTAAAAAGTAAAAATACAATCGTTTCCACGCAAATAAGCAATGGGGACAAAAGTGACTAATAAGGGGACAGAACAGATAAAAAAATATTTCATGAAATATTTATCCATTATTGTAACAAACTAACATAATAATGAATTAAAGAGTAATTTAACCATTAAAATAAACGAATTAAAAAAGAACGCAATCGCACGCAAATCCATCTCCTGTAAACTTTGGAGGATTTTTTTTCCCAAAGTTGTATGTTAAATAGTCCTTTAATTTCGACAATGTGAGGCGTAAAGGGTTCCTCTCGGGACATTTGGCAACCCTAAATAAATAAACATTTATTTAATATTTTATTTCTTGAGATTTTCGTACACGGACAGGTATTTACTGTATACTTAATATTGTATGTTTATTTCCGATAAATGGGCCACTGGCTTAAAAAGAAGAGTAGGTAACCTATTTTTCCTCTGTGCTTAACCTAACCTTAAATATTTTTCACATTATGTTATGTGCATTTAAAAAAAATTTTACGCAAAATTTGTAAGGAAAGTGATATCTAGTTAGAATGCTGCTAAATACACATAAATACCGTAGGGGAGAGATAGAACAAGAACCACACAATTTGTTTGTAGACTTCAGTGACAATTTTTTATTTGATGGTTCCGATAGAAATATTGAGAGTATTAACATCGGATTACCTTCTCCTGTACAGGACCCTTGTAAAGATTCTTATACAGATACAAGAGATCCCTTAAAAGAATATTATGAGAGACAACAGATTTACCGTGATAAGTTTAAAAAGTCAAAAAATTTAGTGAAAAGTGTTCAAGAAATCGAGTTTGATAACAATAAAACAAAGTATATTTATATGCCAAGAGGCTTGCTAGAACTATATCAGTGTAAAAGTTCCAACCAAGATTTTATGAGTTCTTCTAAGTTGCGTGACACAAGAGGTATATTGGATTTAGTAAATATCAGAAACATAAGCTATTTAGTTTGGATAAATTCCAGTGGTTTATTAAATTTGATGAATGTCAACAATGTAACAGATAGTAGTAATTTATCTTTTAGTGCTGATGATATCCCAGTACACAATCTAAAAAGTTACAGTTTTAAAGGGAAAGCACAAATCATTTTGTTAAAGGAATATAACATTAGTGTATTAGAAATTTTAGATAGAGTTAAATATTCTGTAATTTATCATAATGTTTTTAAAAGTGCTGTTGTAGATGCTAAACTCAATATTAACAATAATCATTTAGGTGTTCTCCAAATAAATCAGGAAGTGTCCATTCGGAATATTAAATCCAATAAAGTGTTGTTTTCTTACAAAAATAAACAGTCAAAATCCAAAGTAGTGGAATTTGAATTTTGGGAAGAAAATAAATTAATAATAATGGAGGAACATTTTATAAAAATATTTGATTACAAAAAACAAACAATTTTGCAGAATTTTGATCCTAAATTAATATCTTGCAATACCTTATGTCGGTTAAAAGTAATAGGTAATATACTAATCTTGGCATCAAGACATTATATAATAAAAGCTGATTTAAATTCACTTGATAATTTTACAACTTTTGCCCACACATTGGATAATCCTCCCGAACTTATGGATATAGTAACTAATGATAAAGATACATACTTATGTTTAGCAAACCGTTTTCAAGATAATAAAATTTTATTTACTGGAAAATCAATGTTTAGTTTGCCATACAGAATTCCTGGTATAAAAGAAACATTAAAAAAGGCTTTATTAAAAGATGCAGATCTTTCCCTAATTGACACAATATATGAAAGACTTGACTTCTTTGTCACAGGGCTGAAATTGATTGTGTTACACAATAAAGTTTTTATATATTATACCAATTCCCTTGGGGAAATATTTAGGCAAGAAATTTCTAATAATTTAATTGATTCCATGGAACCTGTGGAAAATTTGTGTAGGTGGATAAAAAAGCTCAAAAAAACTGAACCTGTTTTATTTGTAACAAGCCTTGCTGAAATGAGTGAAGCTTTTTTCTTCCTTAACAGAAATTTATCTGCCTCGCAGAAAATTGATGGTAGCACCAATGCTACTCAATTTTTAAAAAAGTTTAGGAGGAAGTATAGTAAGAAAAAAATCGAAAGCACTTTTGCAAAAGGGTTTTGTGAGATTTGGGAGGATTCTGAAGGATCTGAGGAGGAAGGTGATTCATCAAAGGTAGATGATGTTGAAGTTCCATATTATGACAAAGTCAGCAGCTGGATGGAGAAAAATAATGGGGCTACAGAGGAGAAAGACATTGTTTTAAATTTTGAGGAGGCATTTTAGTTGAAATGTTCCTCATTTTATTTATATAGGTAAAAGCATAAAAAAACTTTTCTACATAACTAAATTTTTTTAATAGTCTCACCAATTCAACAATATTATAAGCTCTTTTTTTGTAATGATATATTGTATTTACTTATTTCGGCAGTTAAGTAACAAGAATTAATATTTACTAAAGTAAATAACCCAATTGCAAAGTACTTCCTCTATAAATATATAAAAACAATCAAACCAAATATGTAATCCTAACCTAATGATCAACTAACAATATACAGGCTGTTCTGTAATGAATGCGCCACAGAGTAGGGGAGAGTGTTATACCTTGGGACAAAAAACAGATTTTATTTTTTTAACCAAAAAGTATGTATATTAGAGCGATTTGCGAATTATAATTGTAAATTGTACTCTTTTTTGCTTAAGAGATATTTTTTTCCATTCTGTTATATTTAGTTTTATATATTAAATCTGTAGTTTTTCACTCATGTTTTGATTGTCTCAAGGTTCAGCATAGTGATTTACCTTAGGACACATGTATTTGTACCTTAGGACAGTTAAAAATAAGTAAAGATATGTTTAATTTTTAATATTTATTTTATATTTAAAAAATATAAACATCTGCAACTTAGGAAATATTACTTTTAACTGAATATAAAAGGAAAAATAACATATATTAACCTAAATTATAAGAGGCAAAATCTAACTTATAAGAAATAAGTAAAATTTGTCTTTCACTGCCCCCTTCAAATTTTGGCGCTGGTAATTTTCTTATTATGTCTTCTACGGATATATCATATATTTCCTTCACGGATTTAGAGAATTTTTTTCCATCTCCATATTTTTTGTAAAAAAGAACTTGAGACTCCGATTTTGAATAACAATTTAGAACTTCTGCAACATAATGATTTACCCTTTTTTCCCCTAAAATTTTAATCAATAAAAAGTCCCCTTTTAAGATATCTTCATATTCTAGTTCTTCATCTTCACTGTCCTGAACAGATTCATCATCGCTACTGCATTAGTTCCACTGTATTCAAAGGTGCCTTTTCCTTTGGTTTTGTGTGTACCCAAATGCCGAGCGAGAGTCGATTTAGTAACATTATAAATTTTAGCAGCATCTCGAATATGTAGATTTTCCTTTAAAGTTGCCTCTACAGCAGCTTTTAATGCTTGACGATCTACTGGTTGTGTCGTTTTACCGGTCTTACTGCGAGGCATCTTGAAAAGCCTGCAATAAAAATATATCATCGGTTATTTTTATGTCCCAAGGTACAATATTGTGTCCCAAGGTACAGTCCTTGGATTGTACCAAGGTACAGCACAGCATAATTTAACGGTTGCCATTTTTAATCAAAAAATCCTATTCGAATAAAAACAAAATAACGTGCAAATATTACCCTCTAAGATGAAAGGTTACTTACCAGTAAATAAAACTCACAAAACAAACACGTTATAGTAACAAAATTACTTGATAAACTGGGCACACGAAATTACTTTTTTCGATGAATATGCGTTATCGTCAATCAAACGTTTTTTATGAACTGAATCCCGTCACGAAAAGTAGACCCATTGGTATGTAGGGATCGTTTATTTATTGTAGTACTACAGCGAACAAATAAAAGGAGGCGCCAGGATGGCTTTTGTCCCAAGGCACAACTGTCCCAAGGTACGGCACTCTCCCCTAACCACCGATTCTATACATATAAATAATAGGTGTGAGCTAAACATACCTCAAAAAGAACTTGCACTATGGAAAAAAAATTAATTTAGAAAATAAACTTTTACACCCTGTATCTCAGTAACGACCAACATTTTACTAAGGTATGCTTAGCTCAAACCTATTATTTTCATATGTAGAATCGGTGGTTACTCTATGATGCATTCATTACAGACCACCCTGTATAATTATTGTGCTTACAGTATTTTTAACAACTTTGCAACAAGATGCATATGTTATGCTAAAGATATCAATTGTCTTATAACCATGGCATACCCTGAAAAGTAGCGAGTTTGTATTACCTCTATGGCTATCATGGAGATAAAATGTTTTAGTTACCATGATAATGTGTTATGTGGGAGTTATTTTTATATATTTTGCAGGAGAGCAGATCGAAGTTTTTGTCAGGCTTAGAGATGGCTGTAATTTGAGATATACTGCCGTTTATTGTCGAAAAACTATAAAACATTAAAATACCTCAGATAATAGTACATAGTCGAAAAACTAGTATAATATCTCTATTTTCTCTCATGAGAGGTCCAATTTATCTATAAGTCAGTTATAAAAACTCATTATACACTTTTTACACATAATTATTTATAACTTCCAGACTGGAGCTACTTCAATGGACACATCAAGGACATCCATGATAAAATTCTGCTCTCTAGCAGCAGAAGGCAATAATGACTCGTCCAAACGAATGATTTGTAACCGCACCTTACTACGGACTACTGAATGTATGAACACAAGCGTCTTGGATTGTGCAGTGACATTCACATGTGACAAAAACGTTTGTGTTTATGGAATACAGGTAAGGAACTACCCATATTAGTTTTCGTAATGCTGGCATTAAACGTAGCGATCGGGCCTTTCTTCAGATTCAATTTTTTGCAATTATCTTGTTATCAGAATGGTTGACCTGACAAGATGCATGGACAGAACGATTTGTTTAATAGTCAGTAAATGACCGGAACTTAAAGTGCATTCGAAAGTAGTCCTTAAAGTTTTCTTTAGGTTCCAGCTCAAATTCCTATGGATGAAGAAAGACAGCAACAAATGGTGTATCCAGAACTCTTATATGCACATCTACTTGATGCTGAGGGAAGTCGTCTGACATACACTCATTTCACTAGTCGGGTGCCCTATCACTCGCTCATCGAAATTTCTTTTAACAGGCCCGTTTATATTCAAAGAAACAAGGTAAGTTTTACTGTTTTTTAAGTGTGTTCTATTGATGCGCTGGCTCGGTCCAAGTACCTTTCCCCGCCTACCACAGCAATTTTCTACTTTCTAACAGCGTGTTCACACAACACCAGAGCTGGGCAAAGCATTCGAAAAAGTACTTTGGATAAGGAATTGCCAGCATCAAGAGATTCTAAGTGGCTTGAAATGTGAAATTTAATTACCAAGCACTTTTTATAAAGGGCTTCAGGCAGTGACGGCTCGCGGTCTTAAAAATGGTGAAGAGCTAGGTATAGTGCGGGTAAAACAAACATTGACTAATTTATATTTTAATTGCGTACAAGCAAGTTTTTGTAAATCAGATCGATTCTTCGGTTGCGGTCTAGCGTTTTCTTTTAAAGCATCGGCAATAGTATTTTGATTTTGTTCAAAATTTCTTAACATTAACTGACATTTTAAGTGTTCTCCAGAACCCCCGTGTTTACGCAACGATCGAGTAATATTTAAAAATCTGTAAATCCGTCCCTATTCCAAACGCAATGTTTATTCGAAAAGAGTAAACACAACCAACAAAACAATTTTGGTAAGGCGGCACTACTACATAGCCAATTATATTCTGAAACCAGGAACGCTTAAAATTAATCCTATAGGATCTGCCACTTTTTTTTAAATTATTTTTTAAAATCTATGTTTAAGATTCCAGTTGGTCGCCCGTGTAACAAAACCTCTCTCTTATCCTTATCTGTCCAGCGACTGAATAGAGTTTGCAACAAATTACAAACTGTCATTAATTGGGTTCATTTTTAAAATACACAATAAAAATTAAACTAAGTACACTACTGGTTTAACTGAAAAATAAAACAAAACTTTTTAATCCCACAGTAAATCACGTAAAAACGATATCTATAACCGTAAGTTATGCGAAGCCTCTAAATAAATACCCGAACCGATAATAAAAAAAGGGGGTATACGACTGATATATTTTTAAATTGCTCTTCATTATTATAATGCCAATAATGCAAATTATTACATGCTGGCGCGTGCTGACGTCACGTAACCATAGCGACGGGAAATCAAGAATGTATGTTGCTCTTCTGGCTGCTTTCAGCTCACCGACACGGTCGACTGGGGCGTGACAAAATGCACGAGCTACATTCGAATTAAATTAATATTATTAATTCGAACATAATTATGTTTTAAGGGCTAAAATGATAGCTGTATTGGTACAATAATATTTAATATTGTCGAAAAAATTTCCTCCTGGTTTTATTTTTTTTTTTTTGGTAAAGAGCCCCTTCACCTGACGAGCCGCCACTGGCTTCAGTTACCAACTACCCAGCACTGTATTTGAGGCAATTACTGCCCAGCTCTGCACAACATAGTATTATATGGTTTTAAAGTATCCTAATTTTAAACACCGACGTGATATTTATTTCTTACACATTTTTTTTAAGACAAATCATTTTTTATTTTTAGGTTTATAAAGTTGGCGTTGTCTTAAACAAAATAGGATGTTATCCCATTGGCACCTATCCCAGCCAATCGACGTGCAGTGGCGTTACGTTTATGTTTTCCCAAGGTCAGGGCGGCGACTCAGTTCGAGACGGACTGATTCGATCAATTATTTTTTCCATGCCTCCCGTCAGTAATAATACAAACAACAATCCTGGTATATCGGGCATACCCGGAGACCATAATATGCAGCCAAGTATAATTTAATATTTAGTATTTAATTAAGGTATTGGTTCAGTTCACGTATTCATCTAAAACAAAGTAGAATATACTCACTTCTCGTAAAATTTCTGTTTTCAAACGATAAAACAATGCGGTGTAAGCAACGCAAACGCACCATGATACAACTATACAAGGTATGATATCAACAGGGTGCGCAGTGGCTCGTGACGTCACCTAGAGAGGGACTTTTGAATTAAACGCGCCAAATTATACGGCAAAGCGTAGTTTACGTTATTAAAAGGCAATTTTATATGACATTTTTAATAAATTTATTTCAAATCATATTAGCCTTAGAATTTCTACTGTGACTTATATCTTGAAACATACATTTTATACAGATAAATTGATTATTGTAATCAAAAATTAAAACTTCTTTTTACTTACGTTCCTTAACTCAAACTTTTGGATGCGATTATGCTAACAGGAAAACTTCTTTAAAGTACGTAAAAATTCATTTAGACTAAAATTTTACATGGAAACAGCATGTTACTTATTTTACAAGCAAAAATATTTTATTTTTAAATTATTTGAAAATATAAATTTTTTGACTCCAAGTACTTTAAAGATGATATGCACAAGTAGAATTAATAATAAATGATGGCATTGTTTGGGAAAGTTAATAATAATAAAAATAACAATAATAATAAGAATTATCTCTATTTAAAATAATTATAAAAATTGACAATAGAAATAAATATTTAACAGTTTACTGTAAAAGTTGATATACTTAACACAAACAAGTTTAGTAGGTATACATTGCGAATATGGAAATTGGAAAACGACACACATACCGCAAAAATCTTACAATTTGGGAAATCGGCCTGATCAACTTTTTGCTTTTTCCTGGGTTGTTTTTCTTCATTCCTCTTTCTTATTATGAATACTTTTCTTTGACTAACCCCTGTATACAAAGGAACCCTAGCAGTACCACATATATACATACACTATATTGCTAATACCATAATTCAATGATGACACCACTGTAAGCAGATGATCAGGGGCCGTTGAGTTTGCGCAGCTCGGAAATTTGCTTCTTGATGTAAACATTTGACAGAACCGACTTTCAAAATATTTTTACAAGCTTTTATTTAAATTCACCCGTTAGTTTGGGTGTGTACAGTTTATGGTCAAATAAAACTAAGTAACCAATATTTTACATACCTGAAAAACCTTATTCCTGTGATAAGTGATACTGTCTGAAATACAAATTATATTTTCAGAACTATAGACAGAAATATGAAATACAAGTGAAAAACATGTAGAAGTAGTATTCTACTTTTTTTAGAGGCGTATGGATTAGTAACATAAGGAGTAGTTTCAAATTTAGCTGGACATTAGTCAAAATTTTATTATTTTTATATCACCTCTATAGACAATTGAGTTGATAGTTACGACAGGTCTGTTCAATAGACTAGGTTAAATAATTTTCCTTTTACTGCATAGAACGCCCTCTACAACATAACAACATTTTTACATTGTGTAACCTGACTATACTCTGATCGAAAGAAAAGGCTTAATCAGGTTTAACTAGAACTCAGGAGCGGCCAAGCTGCCTACCTCTTATGTGTCGAATAAATCATCGACGTCAATAAGCTAAGGAGTCTAGAGGATCAATATGATAACTGGACGTCGAACGTGTCACATTGCCAAGCCAGATCACTGATGAGCACCCAGAATCAAAAACAAGGATGACCTCACATTTCATTTTAAGTGAGGCAAGAAATGTTAACATCAAATCATCAAATTTGATTGTACGGACTTTAACAACCTTACAAGTTCTACAGTTTTACTTCTAGAGGGCGTCCTACGCCGTACAAGGTACATTTTTAACCTACCTATCGTACGTGTCTTTCTAACAAACTGATACAGAAGTTTTGATGTATAAAATGTTACTTTCTTAGAAAATTGAGCCTGTAGAATTAGCATTACATGTTCATTACCATTACACTTTGTTGCCTATACATGCGTGTTGTAACGTATAGGTCATTGGTTGTAACATTTATTGTTTTTCTTATTCAAAATATAAACAAACTTTTGGAAGTTATCAAGTATTATATCTACGTGTAGAATACACTGGGTTTGGTCAAGTAAAAACCGGTAAAACCGAGTGATTTTATTACGATATGTGTCACAATTGTGATTGGCTAAAAAGAAAAAAATATGACGAGTCTCATCTCTCTGTGACATGTTAGCAGGTAGCCACAAATTATGTCATTATTTTTATCACTTATATTAGTTTGCACAAAGATTTTTAACAATGATTATTTCCCTCATTATTAAATAGACCAATCAGACACAATCATTTTTTGAATAAATTTTGTTTAGATAACTGATTAAATCCCAAGACCTGTTTAATCGCGGCTAAACTCGTCCTCCATATTGGTTGAGTTATCTTCAATAAATACTAACGTCTCATCTAATGTAAATAGCAATGAAAAACAATCATTTATAACCTACACAAATTGCAACTTTTATAACAACTGTATAGGGATATAAAACAAAAATAGTATTTTTTTCTATATGTACTTATAACCAAAAATATTAAATTTAGGATTTGTTGTTGTTAAAGAAATTCTTAAAAAGTGTCAAATTTTAATATAAATACAATTGTTTCTTGTTGGCTTTACTATAAATTATTCGGGAAATAATCTAGCCATATACCACTCGACCTATAAATTTAATCGATTAAGTTATGCATCATATTTTGATCGTGATTTTACTTTTTGGTAAATAGTTTCATGCACAATAATTTGAAAATAAAAATTATTAAGCATTCAACTATTTTCCAAGTAAAATCATGATCAAAAGATGTTGCATAGTTTAATCGATTAAATTTATAGGTCTTGTGATATAATATATGTTTAACTTATCAGCAAGTATGACATTGACAGGCATTATAATATACTCACAAAAGATGCCTGATTAGTAAATTAAAAATTAAGGTAACCAAGCCAGTATGACTACAAGAAAATTATGTCCGCCAATGTTATGTAGGTATGTCACAGTTAAACTAGTTAATTATTATTAAAATTCTTTGTGCTACCCGACATAAATGTGATAATTGGACTTGGACCGATTCGTTATTTGGACTCGTTACTAAGAAATTATGTTATTGTTATAGCTTTGATCAATTGCCAAATACTCGTGTTTTGTAGTATAAATATATTAAATCTAGGTATGATTGTCAGTTCTCAATATGTGATGAAAAAACACATAAAAACATACTATATAACAACGAATAGGAATAGATCATCGCGTATTGAATTAAAAAATGAAAATATTTATTTTTGTACAACTGTCAAAAAAAGTTGACATTTTTTCATCGCTATCGATACGTAAACCTTTTGTTTTTTTAACAGTGAAAAAAAGACTTTTTTTCACGGTGAAAAATAGTTATTTTCCTAACAAGTGCGCAAAGTGATACTTTTCCGCACGCAAGTACAGTTGGACGAACGACGCGAAGCGGAGTTCGGATAAGTTCTTGCGTGCGGAAAAGCACTTTGCGCACTTGTTAGGAACAACATTTTTCCTACGAGCTTCATATCAGATAACAACAAAAATAAAAATATGATAATTTATTTAACAGTGTTTAAGCCTTTTTATGATTTGATAAAAATAAAAGTGTCGGTGTTTGTAGATTCTTGTGGACATAGAAACTGAGGAAAAATCTGACATCATGTGTCAAAATCGACATGTACATTTATTGTTGCTTGGCAATATTATAATCATTTATCACTATACGAGGTACTTAAAAAATACAGTTTTTTTCGTTTTAAGCTGAAATACAAATATCGGGAATTACGATTAAAAGATAAAAGAGAATACTCTTGCAACGGCTTCTCACATTGCCATAAAATAGTTTACAGCTACTAAAATAAATATAAATATTCCCTACCAAGGAGATTTTTGAATAGTTTTACTTTTCCGCACCCAGATAAGACTTTTATCCGCACTAGTGCGGAAAAGTGTAACTTTGCACACAAAAATGCGTGCGCAAAGTACTACTTTGCGCACGCTCGTAGGAAAAAGACTTTTAACTGGAAAAATGATTTACAAAAAAAACGATAAAACATTACTTTTTAAAAAATGTATTGAATTTTTTTGTACAAATTTACTAATTAATTACCAACTACCAAAAAATCTCATTTGTTACAATAATAATTGATGGTGAAGTTCAAACAATTGCTTCCAATATTAATTCCCGAAGCTGGTCCACCTTGCTGCTGATCAGAAACGCTAGATATTCCTTGAAAAGTTGAGTCCACAATTGTATCAGTTATATTGATTTGTTTGGAAGTAGAGGAACAATTTAATTTATTAGAAATATCAATTTTATTACTCAAACTATCTTCTATATATCCTTCTGCTATGGCGGCAGATTTCCAACCACCGTGGCGTTTTATAGATGTCATGTTACCCCCTGCATTGGCTAAGAGAGTTGCAGAACTCCTCCTAAAACAGTGACCTGTGTAGCTCTTATGCAATTCTTTTCCCAGCCATTTTGCAATCAAGCTAGGAATTTCCCCTATTTTATTTATTCCCACATGTTGGTCAACACATTTTCCTCTTGAATATTTTAAAAATAATCTCTTTTTGTGTGTATGGGATGGCCTTAGTGCTCTATACTTGCGATATATCAATATAATCAGAATTTGAAACGGTAAACATTCTTGGGCAATAGGTCTTTGTATCCGGTATTTTAACAATCAATATAGACCCGGTATCTTCAATGTCATCAATAGTTACCTTCAATAATTCTTCACGGCGACAAGCACCGCTGATTCCCAAAATTAACGCAACCTACAATTAAAAAAATATTGAAATTACTGAAATAATACAAAATTTTGATCATCTGTACCTTATAAAGTAAATTTGTTTCATCATCAGCTTCTTGAATGAATTTATTAATATCGTCTCTCGATAAAACTTTAGATTTCTTCCCTCGGTATCCGACGTTTTTGTTCTTAATAAAAGGCACCAATTTTGAAAACATCTTTATATCAATATTTTCTTTAACATTCAATGTACTTTTCAACATTGAGTAGACACTCCATAAAGTAGAAGGTTTTACAGTTTTTGATTTCTCCTCAAAATAGCATATAAGTACCTTTTCAGACACTTTTTGTATATTTTTCTTCCCGCACCATTCACGGAATTGGTTATAATTTTTCTCGTATATAAATCTTGATTTCGCCGGTAACATATGTTAGCTATAGCCGAATTTGCTATATCGGCTATATCTGAAGGAATCTCGCTATCACTATCGTAATCTACATCCATTTTAAGTACTTATACTATTTATTTAAAAAATTGCAATAAATATGAACAGCTATCAACGTATGACAACAAAACAAGCAACGTGCCAACAAACCATTTCTATAGTAACGACAGGGCTGTTAACTTGATTATGTGAAATTATATGGTAAAATTTTTTTATAATATACAATTTAACCGATTAATTCAAACTTTTAGTTGTACAAAAAATGTTGTTTGTATTTCGTTTGTGAAATTCGTGTTTTAATGGCACATTCGAGAGAATTTTTCGCCTCGACCTGCGGTCTCGGCAAAAAATTGACACTCTCATATGCCATTAAAAAAACACTCACTTCACGCACTTAATACAAAAATAACTATTGGTTTCAATTTAAATAAAATATAAACAAATACCACTTTGTTTCTACTTTTGGGCTTCTTGAATGAATTTATTAATATCGTCTCTCGATAAAACTTTAGATTTCTTCCCTCGGTATCCGACGTTTTTGTTCTTAATAAAAGGCACCAATTTTGAAAACATCTTTATATCAATATTTTCTTTAACATTCAATGTACTTTTCAACATTGAGTAGACACTCCATAAAGTAGAAGGTTTTACAGTTTTTGATTTCTCCTCAAAATAGCATATAAGTACCTTTTCAGACACTTTTTGTATATTTTTCTTCCCGCACCATTCACGGAATTGGTTATAATTTTTCTCGTATATAAATCTTGATTTCGCCGGTAACATATGTTAGCTATAGCCGAATTTGCTATATCGGCTATATCTGAAGGAATCTCGCTATCACTATCGTAATCTACATCCATTTTAAGTACTTATACTATTTATTTAAAAAATTGCAATAAATATGAACAGCTATCAACGTATGACAACAAAACAAGCAACGTGCCAACAAACCATTTCTATAGTAACGACAGGGCTGTTAACTTGATTATGTGAAATTATATGGTAAAATTTTTTTATAATATACAATTTAACCGATTAATTCAAACTTTTAGTTGTACAAAAAATGTTGTTTGTATTTCGTTTGTGAAATTCGTGTTTTAATGGCACATTCGAGAGAATTTTTCGCCTCGACCTGCGGTCTCGGCAAAAAATTGACACTCTCATATGCCATTAAAAAAACACTCACTTCACGCACTTAATACAAAAATAACTATTGGTTTCAATTTAAATAAAATATAAACAAATACCACTTTGTTTCTACTTTTGGGCTTCTGATTCTAGAAATCGAAGCTTCAAAATTTTCTAAGTACCAAAGTGTGCAGAGTAAACTTTACTAAACACAATTTGTTTACGCTATACAATCTAAGAAACAGAACACTCAATTATTATTTTTATAAAATAAGTGTCTGTTGAAATTAAAAAAGAAATAAGAATAAACATTGCTTTCGACTCTGAATGGTAACTTCCAGTCCTGTGTTTCCCTAACCCAACGGAATAAAAATGGGCTTCGGATTGAAAGTTCTTTCTGAATGGCTTCCCGACAACAAATTTAAAAAAATATTAATACGCCATCTCTTCGACGTACATGCAAAATGACACGCCGTCGGTTGCCCGACAAGGAAAAAACAAAATCCAGCACGAAAAATAATTATGATACGTTTTGTCGGTCGTCCGTTATTGGCTCTCAAGTCCACGAATGAAGCCTTCCGTTGTAAAATTCTCGGTAGAATAGTTAGTAGATTTAAATTCAAAGGTAACGAGCCTTTTATAACATTAGGACTCGTCACTTTTAGTGATCACATAGTAACGCTTACTTTGTAACGAGTCCTTATTTATTTTATTTCACTGAATTTAACGCTTATTTAAATGTCGGTTTTGGTAACTATTTTCCAAAAAAAGTATGTAAATTTATCATTTTCAGAAAAAATATTATTAGAGTAAAAGTAATAAAAATTAGTTTTATACTGAAACGTTATAATATATTTTATCTACTTTCATTTAGTAATATGAATTTTACAGTTCTGTAAATCGTTTTGTAAGGGTATCTATTACAGCACTAGTGCTGTAATGAAAAAAAAACTGTTTTTTTTTTTAAATTTTGTTGTTAAATAAAACCACACTTTTTAGAAGAATGATTTATTATTAACAATTATTAATTAAAATATAACACTTGAGGTTTATTATAAACATTAATAATACACTTTTTACAGTTAGAAATTTGTATACCAGAAGTGGATGTGATGGAGCCCTTTACGTTCGAATTTCATTAAATCCGTGTCTGACCCCATGATCTTCTTTGCTATTTGTTTCTTATTTTCTAAAGAATTCTCAACGTAGCCTTCTGCCGTAGAGGAGGATTTCCAGCCCCCATGACGCTTTAATATCTGCATCACCATCAACTAGAATGGTGGCTGAGGACCTCCTAAAACAATGTCCGCTGTATCCTTCGGGATTATTAAATCCCAGTTTTGTTGCAATTTTTTTTGGTATACTTCCAAAACTATTAATTCCGACAGGCTGGGAGGTGCATTTTCCTTTTCCATAGAATACAAAAAACCGCCTGTGAGTTGCATTAAGAGGACGAAGTTTAGCATACTTTCGAAAAATACTTAAACAGTTGACACCTGTCACATTTCCTTGTGTTATAACAAATTCTCGCATAATTTTGGTTTTCGAGAATGGAATCTCAATTTTTATATACAAATCATTGTCTTCAATATGATCCAACAATAACTTTAGCTAGTTCTTCGCGCCGACAGCCCCAAAAATGCCGATTATCATAACAACCTTCATAAGTAAATATGTTTCATCATCTGCAGTACTAAGAAACTTACATACGTCTTCCTTTGTGAAAACTTTGGACTTTTTGGCCTTGTGATTTTCTCAGACACCTCCTTTATTTTGTTAGCTTTGCACCAATCTTCAAACTTTTGATACTCCAACTCATACCGCGCCTTGGATTTTGTCGGAACTAAACTTGAGATCGCTTCGTTTGCCGCTGCTTCTATATCAGAGGGTAAACTTCCATCAGAATCGCTCATTTTGAAAAACGCTTTTTATATTTTTGAATTTGTTTGACAAAGTTTCGACAGTAACCATGCGAAACAGTAACTATGCGAAAGGTAACATAAAAAACTTGATTAGCAAACTTAATAGCAGGTGCATTTTTATTTTTAAAAAAAAGCCTTTTGCCAAATATTTTTATTCATAGATGAAAGTAGAACAAATTTTGTACAATATTCTTGTTGTAGATTCATATTACTACACTCGATGTTTTATTAAATTCGGCTGACGCCTCGTTTGACAACTTTAACATCTCGTGTTGTAATATGAATCTTTACAACACTTATATCGTAAATAACTATTATGCGTTGGTATGCAACAAAGTTTTTTATTGCCAATTCTATGGGATTAATCTTCTAAGGTTACTTTAGAACTGGCTAAAATTTTATTTTTATTTGACGTAGTTTTAATATTTAAAAGTAAGTAGTGTGTATATATTATATTTTTCCTTAAAATATCTTGTGAATTTAGCATAAATGATATTGTTATTTTAACTATTTTTGTTTTATAAAGTATTTTAGTTTTATTTTATTCCGTGCCTAATTTAAAATATTTATTACAATCTAAATATTATTAATTTTATTACTACTACATAAAATTATGCATGTTTATTATGCATTATGCATCGTTTTTAGGTTGCTGCTAATGATAAATTATATTCATTTAATGTAGTCTAAACCACCCAGTGCTCAAACTGTGCACTGACTGGGAGAACCAGGAAAACCAGAGAATTTTGGATATCCGTGAAAACGGCTGGAAATTGAGATAACAGAATTTTTCAGTTTTTAAAGAAAGTTTACCTTTAAATTTGCATTTCCTTCATTTGGCGCTGTTGTTCATACCGCCTACCAATTTTTCTTTATTTTTTCTGAAAAATTATTACAATTTCAATTTGTGGATATCATAAAAATATGACGTAATATTATATTTCCAAATAAATATAAATATAAAAATATCTAACAGTTAAATTGCCGAATACCGCTTTCGAATTTGTAGGGTTAAGTTGTTCCCATACCCGCGGGTTCTTTTCTTTACAGAAATAAGGGTTTAAATCATTATTTATAAATTACAACCTTTTTATGCGGTTTATGGTTTATATATTTCTGTATTCATATTTTTTATCATTGATTTTGACAGTAATGACTTAAATTAAGTAAATCATGTTGTCACTGTCATCCCAAAAGTATTGTTTTGCAAAACGTCTTTTTGACCAAGGCCTACCGAGTGAGCGAAAAGTATGAGATGTATATGTGATGCAAAAATGTGCTGAAACAGAATTTCATAAATGACTGCTTAAGCAGCAGAAAATCCTTCCTTTCGTTCGTCTGATCCTAGCTCTTACAATGAGCTATAATATGGTGGAACACGTCTAGTCATGGATCTGACGAAATTAAAGGACTTCTCAAGTCTAAAATATTTAAGCTTAGATCCGCGACATGTTATTCTAACCGCCATTATATTTTGGTCGCCATTACAGTATTGAAACGAGGCGGAAAATGTTAACATTTATAATATTTGATTTATAGCAAAAATATAGAAAAAACCTAACCCTAAAAGTAAATAGCTTAAAAATTACAAAAAAAATGTAAAACTTCAGCTGGTCAGATGCCGGTCACGGTGAAGGTTTTACGTATTTTCTTATGACTTTTAATCTGAAATTTGCTTGTCTAAGGAAATTTGAGTATTTTATATTATGTTAGTAAGTTCGTTCAAGGAGGGTTGACCTGTTGTCGGTATCATCGTATACTGCATATTGCTTAACGTCTGGGTAATATCAGCCAGACGGGACGTGGGATCCGAACCATGCGTATGCACTTCAGTGGCGGCTCGCGGTCTTAAAAAATGGTGAAGAGCTAGGTATTGTGCGGGTACTTAAACAAACATTGACTAAAAACCCGTGTAACAAAACGTCTCTCTTATCCTCATCTGTCCAACGACTGAATGGAGTTTCCAACTATTACAAACTATGTCATTAATTGGGTACATTTTTAAAACACAACTAAGGTACGTACAATACTGAATTAACTGAAAAATAAAAACAAAACTTTTTAATCACACAGTAACGATATCTATAACCGGAAGTTTCGCGAAGTTTTAAAATAAATACCTTAAGGTTAGGCGAACCAATGCCAAAATAATGGTGCATACGACTACTATTTTTTAATTGCACTTCATCATAATGCAAATTATTACATGCTGTTTGCGTGACTGACGTCACGAAACCATAGCAACGATGAATATGAAAGCCATGTTGGGCGTTTGGTCTTCACTTAATTTGAGCTAACGGACACAGCTGACTGGGGCGAGCCAAAATGCACGAGTGTTTATAATTATTGTCCATCGTAGTTAACTGTGGCCCTATTATGCGTAGCTACACTAGGATTAAATGAATATTAATAATTTGAACATAATAACTTGTTAAGGGCTAAAATGGTAGTTGTACATTAATATTTAATATTGTCGAAAAACTTTCCTCCTGGTTTTATTCTTTTTTTGGTGAAGAGCCCCTTCACGTGAAGAGCCGCCACTGGATGCAGGTTTTAAATGGGAAAACTTGCATTAACTGATTAAAAGGTCGTCAAAGCGCATGCTTCCAGGCAATTTTTCTTAAAATTGCACCAAATGTAAAAAGACCTTTATAAATAATTTTATATTTATTTGCTCAACAGTTAAGACTTAACCAACAGTTAAATGCTACACGTCGATAAACTAATCCAGCTTTAAGCATGATTTATAAATTCGAGGTTCGCGTGGGCGCTTGCGTTGGCCCTAGAAGTTGAAAAATGGAATTATAATACAGCGATTTGTAAACTTCGCTGGCGTTCGCGTTGGCGCCAGCAGCCGTTCGACTAGAACCAATTTACATTATTCAGCGCTGGCATTCGTAGCAATGACGTCAAGCCAATAGTATTTTACTATTTGTATCGCGTCAAGTTGACAGCTGTTAAAACAACATTATGTTGTGTTATTTTGACAGTGTCAACAGCAGTTCGAACGGGAACGACGCCAACTCCTAGTTTAAAAATGCCATCTACGAAGGTCGACGATAAACGCTGATGGTGTCAACGATAACGCCAACGCCAGCGAGAGTTTATAAATCCAGCATTATAATCAGCAGTTAAATATTTAGGAGACTTTAAAAGCACTTGTTAATCCGTCAGTCCACTAAAGGTAGGACTATCCGCCCTCAATGGGTCGTATTCGGCAGTCAGCCAGTGTCATACTGCATTCTTACCTCTAAAATCTTTGGTATACTTTTTTATTTAACGTCGCGGAGCCGCTGATAAAAACTTTCCCTACTTATTAAGTAGGCTCTTTTCACAATTTTGAGAGCGCAAAAGCGAGTAGAAAGAGAAACTTTCTCGTCAAATTTACCTGAATTTTAGAGAAAAGAACAGTTTATTTTGGTAAAGTAGGTATTGTATTTTCTTGGTTTTTGTCCAGCTTTTCAAATCATGAGCAAACGCAACCACCTTATATCATCTCTTATCTGAACTTAAAACTGGTCATAAACACTATTACTGTAAAAAACATTGTATACATTTGTGTTGTAAACATAGTTGATAAAAAGGCAAATTGATTTAGACAAAAATATATTAAATGTTGAAAATGACAAGCATATTCGTCTCTTTTTTACAAACTATCTTCAAAATTGTCGCACTCAAAATGATCTAGTCCACGTCGATAAACGTTTTTCTATAGTTATCTACAACTTATGGGAATAATAATGTTCAAAATGCCAAAAAAATTTTAAAACGCATTTTAATATATACAGGGTGTCCCAGATAAGGATATACTCTACAGGGATCTCATAAACCATCGAAGATACAGATATGATTTAAAACCAATCATCAATAAGAATAAAAGTGCTAATTAATCTTGTATATCCATCAACTCTCTGGCTTTTGTTTTCAAAGCTAGCTAGAAATAATTTGACTCTGGACGTCGACTACTACAAACGGTTCTTTTGCACTTAACGATTTCATTATCCTTAATTCAGTACCTACCTAATATATTTATTTAATTATTTATTTTAATAGCATTCTCAGCAAAATCTAAGAATAACGGTTCAAACCTCGTCATTGGGTGACGAAAGCTTCGGCTAGCGGCGCCTGTAATTTTTTTTAATCCAAACTATTTTTTCATTAGGCAATAAGGTTTTCATTAAATTATTTTTAACAAACCGACGAATACTAAGCGCTAAAACTTATGTAAATTCCATGCACTATTATACTTATGTATGCAGCGGCCAAGCTCTTGTGACGTCACGCGCTGAAATATAACATCTGCAGAGGCATATCTCCGTTATTATTTGCGATAGAAAGGTGCGGTTTAGACTATTATTCTTAGTTTTTTTTCTTTATTTTTTAAAGTTCTTTTGGCGCAAACCCCCTTTAAAAAAAAAGTCAAAAACTTCTCTCGCTCCAAATTGACTTTTAAAAAAAACATGTTTTTTTCTGTCTGTCAGGTTCCGTCTCCCCAGCGCTCCATACGTAAACGTGATTAGGTTGATAAAACTCTCCTCTTGTCCAATTCAATAAACTGACTTCTAAAAAAAAGTTTCGTGTCCCATGGGCTCCGTACGTAAACGTGAGCAGATGGATAAAACTCCTCTTGTCCAAACTAACTTCTACAAAAGAAACCCTCACGCCTACAGAAACGTGTAATAGATTGCTTAAAGGCGTAACAGATCCTTTTAAAACGTAACGCTGCTCGCGACGAAAACCTTATTGCAAGGTCGGATAGTGTGAAGTTCCTCGTCAGGAAGTTCCCCTTGGTCGTATATGCAGGGATTTTTATTGACCACAGCCACAGAGGAATAATAGGTGGACCTATGGATCTAGTCTAGCGCCTTTTCCACAAATGGAATGAGCCCTCTTCCTTTTTACTATAATTGGCCTTTGCTATTGCAGCTGGTTTTGACAATCCTATGACATTTGATAATGTCAGATGTCTGTCAGAATGTCATAACAAATAGACAAAAATCGTGCGATAATTTTGTTCTAAACCAAAAAATTAATTAAGAAAAAAGTATTTAAATTGCAAAATACACGGTTTAAAAGTAAAATGCCGCAGAAACGAATACTAAAAATGTCGTCGGAAAAAAAAGGTGATAAGAGGCAGAATAAGCAGACTGGAAATCGTACAACTGATGCCGGTAAGTTTTTATTATACGTTCTAGATTTAACGCAAACAAGTTTCCTATGTTATTTTGGTGTTGACTGTTGATTGAACTTTGGTCGTTTATTTATTAAGTACCTTTTTAACTTTACGTTATTATGATTTCCCCATGTCAATAAAATATCAGTAATTTTTGGATCCTAGCACTGAAATAGTAGGTATACCTACCTGTTATCCTGTTAACAGTAGATATTTTTACTTTACTTAACTTATCTAAATTTTGGGGAAGTAGTCTATGGTTCTCAGTGGAGTAATATTAAATTATGAAAATTATACGGAGTCGGCTCCACTAGAGGTTATTTTGTTTGTATATCAATAATCGGTACCTACATATTTCAGCAACAACCACTTCCATCTAGGTATAACAAAAACTTATTTTTATTGTGGTACTACACTAAAATATACTTTTGATAATAATACCCAAGTGAAGTAAAGTCAAGAGTATCTTCTAATGTACCTGCTACACTAAATAAAAAGTTTTTCTGCTGACAAAGGAAGCTGTTGTTTCTTAAGCAGGCACTATTGACATAAAAAAAATTAAGTAATTGAGCAGGCTGTATTTAATACTTCTATTAGTTACCTCTTATGGCTGGTCCTATTTTCTATTGGTTTAAATATGTACCTACTGCTTATTAGGTATAGCTAACTCTTAGTGGAGTCTACCAGAGTCTAAATCCCACATAGCCTGAGTGATTTATTTATTAAATTTTTGCGTAACCTCATTTTTACAATATAGGTATTCTATAACTATACAAACATAAGTAATCCACTACATAGGTAGGTACTTAATGCTAACATAAATATGTATTTTAACTTTTAACATTAGTGTATTTCCTACATAGCAGAAAATTTAATAAAATTACATCACAGGACATTATCACTTAATTATTGACCGAAATTTCAGTTTTTGAGATAATCATTTTGAAAGTATTTAAGTTCAAATAAAAAATTATATATCTAAACTTAGTATCAAGAAGGTGAAGAATTCTAATAATCAGAGAATGTTGCTCATAATTAGTACCTATTACAATAGTTTATGTGTTGGAATATTACATTCAATCAATGACAATAAATCTCCACAATTGGTACTACCGTTAATTTGCTTAAAAACAAATTAAAAACTGTTCATCAGCTTTTGAAACTAATGACACCAAGCTTGTATACATGTCAGTTCTGTGATAGTCCAGTAGGTGATTAAGATGGAAAATCTGAGGAAATGATATTCAACCCTTTCCATCTATCGGGATGATTGGTACCTAAGATACCTGTAGAGAGGGGACCACACAGTATATTTTAAATTTGAATGAAGTAAATAACAATATAATCATTTTATTAAGCCTACTGGTAAGTTACTACAGTTTCACATTATAAACTTTAACACATATTCACTAAAGGGGTTTAAGTTTTAGACCATCGAAATATTTAGATCAGTAGTCTCACAGTTGTGTTTTAACGATGGCATTATTTTATATGACAGATGACGCTTTTGTGTTAATATGATTTTTTTGTAATTAAATGTTCTTACGGATAAATAATTTGACCAATAAGTTGTTGCAAACAAAGCTTTGGTTCTTGTAAAGAACACAGTATGTGCTGAAATACTTTTTTCTTTATAAATTTAAAGAAAATTCATAAATAATATACAATACAGATTCTAGTTTTAGTAGTTAGTTAGTAGCCAACACTCATCAAGAGATTATCAGTGTCCTGTATATCAAAGAAGACTGTCACAGTTTTAGAGCATTTTAAATTATTCAGAGAGTCAATTGAAGTGTATGTTAATAGATAATTTCAAGTTAACATCATTGTTTTGCAGAGAAGAGGGAAGGCATGGTGGTACAACAATTTACTGTTAAAAACAATGTAAAATGTAAAGCTTGGTCAAAGTTAAACAAACTATCAGAATGTTGAAAAAAAACGATCAAAAAACCGAACTTTTTTCTTTAATGAACAGTGGAACATTTTTATGAATAACTTTAAAAATATCTTTAATCAACATTTTCCATTAAAATTAGTTGGTAAAAAATAGAAGCCAGAATTGTACAAAGATGTAAACACTATAGAATGTAAATGTAGGTTAGATAAATTATTAACTCTATCAAAGCACAACCCTGTATATAAAACTGCACGGCTTATAAAAATGAAAAAAGACCTATGATAGTTTGTTAGTAAATTCAAGAGCAATGCAGTATGAAAACAGAATAAGACAGTCAGACAATAAGTCCAAGTGCATGTGGGCGATTTGTAATGAGATAAATGGTAAAAACTATTTTACTGAAATTAAAGTGACTAGCGACCCTGAACACTATCCTCTTCTGAGGGTAGTGCCCTGGATGTTCAAATATAATGAACATCTCCTCTCTATCGTACCAGATTTGTTGAATGGACTAATTGAAATTCCCTTTGAATGTAACATTTCGAATAATATTAATTCAATGTATCTGAAACCCACTACACCCGAAGAAATTTGTGATGTAGCGCAAAAAATTAAGAACAAAAACAGTAGCGGTATCGATGAAATAATAAAAATAGCTGCAGCTAAACTGAGAAATAATTCATTTAGATATGGGAATTTTCCAGAAAAAATTTGAAAGTTGCTGTAATTAAGCGTCTGTATAAAAAGGGGAATCTCGAAATGATGTGTTCACCAAATGTTGAAATGGCAATGAGTACAAGATTAGTTGATTTATTTACAAGATTCAAATTATTTAGCTCTTGTCAACATGATTTTTTGAAGGGAAAGTCAACCCAAACTGCTATATTTGATTTTGTTCAGAAAATATTGTGGTGGTGAGCAGCGCGCGGCAATTTAAGAAAAAAGCCCTGTACAGCAAAAGTAATTATTCATCTTTAAGCCTTCATTCGCAAATGCTCTGTTGGCATATGAATTCTTTTATTTTGCACAAACATTTATGTTTGCGGTACAAATCAATAAAATATTTTATATTTTAACCTTTTAAAGTTCTTCCAGCCATTTTCAATGACAAAATTTTCGTCTGATGTACAGGGTAGGCCTGCAGTCCAATGACGGTCGGCAAACGACTACACACACACGTTCCGTTTTAACAACCGACCCGGTATCCGATCGGACGGCCCTGGCCCATCATTTAAATGTATATGTTTGTGTGTATTGGTGTGAGGGCGAGGATGTGTGTCTAGTGGAATCGGCCTGCCGGATATTATCTCTCCGACAAATTCCAGCGCTGCCAACTGAACCTGAGTAGGCTACTTTTTAGCTTGGGATCGAAAAAGTATGTTAAAAGACTTTAAGTTTACTTAATAAAATTTCTGGTAGTGTCATGAAGAGCGATTTTTTTTTCGATCCCAGAATAATATTTTTATTTCGCGGGATCGGAAAAGTATGGCAAAAATGGTAGCTATTCCTATCTGATAAACCCATCAAAAATACTGCACCGATTCCCTAATATGAATCTTTATGCCATAATGTTAAGGCTGCCAACTTTTAAAATGACAAATGCAGGACAGCAGGACAATATTCGCTTTTTCACCATGACATGTAAACTTATAGGTAGGTATAGTGTTAGGGTTGTCCACCCCTTGGGCCATCAAATTCTTCTTTTATTTAATTGAATACAACAACAAAAGTAAAATTTATAACAAATGTTCTATTTTTTTGTTATATTATAGAAAGTAACACAATTTTTTTACTTAAATTTCCACTGGTGTTTTTATTTGACAATACGACATGTTTTACTGCACTGCAGCTTTGTCAGGTAATGTACAATGTATTTGTACTTAGATATAAATATCATAAATGTAAAATACACTGTACATTACCTGACGAAACTGCAGTGCAGTGAAACATGTCGTATTGTCAAATAAAAACACCAGTTGAAATTTAAGTAAAAAAGTTGTTTTACTTTCTATAATATAACAAAATTATTATGGATTTCCACCAAGTAACGACCAAAAATATCAAAATATTCTATTTATTTTTAAAATCATATTTTTTAACTCCATGAAATTTCCTGACAAGTTCTGGGTTCCGATTTAATATCTCCAGGAACTGTTCACACTTTCAAATATTGTACTTTGCACGCACCGTCTCCACCTTCATATTGTTTTTTTCTGTCGTCCATAATGCATTCATTAAAGAGAAAATGAGCTCTGTTGGGGCGTTAGTACCTTAGTATTTTTAATGCCGATAACTGCTGCCTATGATACTATGCAAAATAATATGTTCATTCCGGGACAGATCTAACAAATGCGGGACGATTTTAGGTAAAATTGTAGAGGCGGGACAATTCTAAAGAATACGGGACTGTCCCGCATTGATTGGCAGCCTTACCATAATGTGAAATTTGATGATGCTCAGGCAGACAAGCAAATATATACTAATATTGTCAGGATTATGACCATTATATTATGTAATGTATTTACTACTTATCTATATATACCTAAATACAATTTCACATAATCATAATCTGTAGCGGAATTATAACAGATTTAGCCTCATTCTGCAGTTTTTTCAAATCGAAATGAATAGCACAATATATTTCAATTGGCCGAATCAATGTTTAGATTCAAAACAAAATGGCCACTTACACTTAGAGACCGAAAATAGAACGGTTTTATTGAAAGACTGTTGACTTCTGTTTGTTTGTCTACGCTTTGACGTCAGGACGCGAATTATCGCGGACAGTGGATGGAAATTCCAGAAAAACGGATCAATTAAATTTTTTGTATCGACCGTGTTTTTTTATAAAATCATTTGGATTTGATGGATGGCTTAACTCTTGCAAGATATTCTTTCGGGATGTTTTTTAATTGTTATGTTACAATATAACGACGTATTTTTCGAGCGATTGACGTAGGTTCTTTTTTATTATACGACCTCGCTGAGCCAAGTTTTTAGTAGGAAAGGTTGTCAAGTAGAACAAATATTATCTGATACTTACATAACTAACATTTTTTTCTATTAAAATGCGTTTCAATTCTATTCTGTGCTTTTATGACTTATTGGCGAATAAGGAATATGACCTCTGCTTGCTGTCTTGATTGCCGCTGCCAGCCAATAAGAAATGTCCTAATAATTTTTGACGTTAAGCCCAATTTTATAAAGTTTTCTTAAACTTAAGTTTAAACCAAAAAATAATTCTAAAATCGTAAAAATGTCAGAATTGGTCGATTCATAAGGTGGGATTGAGAGCAAAGTGTAATTTAAGAGTAATCAACCTGGTTATAACTTATAATGTTTGTTACATTAAGGTAAGGTGGGGTAAGTGTGTATTTGGGGTAAGTGTGTAATAAACAAATATTCTTTAAATCATATATGTATGAGTGTTACTACCTATGGACTATTCAAGAAGGTTACTTGCACTTCAAATGTAAAACAACAGCAATTATTAGAGGTTTCTATTTTAGACATAAACAATCTTTCTTTCTCAACTGGTTGTCATAAGGTGAACATGCAATTGGTCGCCCAATTTTGAATCCACGATCATCAACTTACCTAGTTAGATTTTTAATCACTTTCTGTATAAATAATGTAAACAATATTTAAATTTAAATTTGGTTTTGGTATTTTTAACCTAGGTTAGTAATTTGTAATTATTTTTGTGTAATACACACTTGCAACTCTCAAATTTAACACAGGTAAAGTGTGTAGTATTTTGACGGGGTAAATGTGTATGTGTATACATACTGTCAATGATTGGGTGATTGTTGGTTTTGCGAGTAAAAAATCTCATAAACGTTATATTGGTCAAGTAGTGTCGGTTAAAAAAGATGATGAAGTTAAATTTTCACGAAAAGTACTTTCATTAGCTGCAACCACATCAAGTTATTTCATTTAGGCAGACCCTGAAGAATTTGTTAATCAAAAGTTTATATCTTGAACAATTTTAGGGACAATATAAAAATTTAAACAGCTACTGAACGATTAAATTTTATAATTTTACACACTTATCCTAGGTATAAATATATACAATTATATGCGAAATAGGACGTCCTTACACAGTTCCCCCGTCTTGTAGGGTAAGTGTGTAATATCGGCCCGAAAACAAAAATGGCTAAATAAAATGTTTTTACATAAGGTTGTAATATACTATACCTGTAGGTAACATCCATAAGTGTTTGGTACCAAAATAATAATGCAATATTCTAAATAATTTCTTTACAAATATGTAACATGTGTGTACTTTTAAAATTCTGCTACACACTTACCCCACCTTACCTTATAGTAAGTTAATTTGTCATTCCCATAACACTAGAATTTTGCTGTCACTCCTACATTATATAATGACCATTTTTGACATTTCTTCGAACCGAGGTCCAGTTTAAATCAAAAATATGTCAAAACTGGTTATTTTATAATGTAGGATTGACAGCAAAATTCGAGTTAAAAGTGATTTACCTGGTCATAACTTAATAAAATGTAACATAACATAACAAGTTATGACCAGATTGATTACTCTTAAATTGAACTTTGCTGTCAATCCCACATTATAAATAGACCATTTCTGACATAATATTTTAGAATTAGTCCTCGGTTTATGAAATATTTATTTTTGAACCTAGGTTTCAACTCAACTCAAGTATAAGAGGACTTAATAGAATTGTACCTTAGGGGTAGTTTGAGGCGTGCAGGACCGTATTTGTTATGTTAAGCGCCTGGCACTCTTAGGGGGCCTCTCACCAGAATTTTGAGAGCTGAAAATACCTCAGAGGATACTTTTTTTTAGGGCTATTAGGTATACTGAACCTTATTATTAAGAGTAAACAGTAGTATATCAGTCATCACGAACAAATCCTGCATTTCCACCGCATCGCGCATGTTGTATCTGTGTCGAACGATGACAAAAAAATGTCTTTTTCTATTCAAAATATTATAAAAACTAATTTTACGAGAATTAAGTGGCGTCCGTGGAGATTTTCAAGATAATTATCGGGGCATCGTTTGTAATTTTAATGGAAAATCTGAAATTAACATGAATAGCCGCAATATTTCTATTTTTATGTTCTGCATGGCGGATGACATAATTTGAACCTATCTAATTAAAAACTTTAAAATACATTTGCAATTTTTGTTTGAAAAAAAATAAGGTATCATCAGCCAAAATAGAAGTTCTTATGAACCTTTTTGTATTAAATTTTTAGACAAGCAAGGTAAACAATGCCGCGTTTCACGCTGGTATGGATGGCTCCTTTGTTTTCGCGAGTTTTGATTTAAAAATGATGTGGGGGGGGGGGGATTATAAGTTAAAAGTTATAATTTGTAAAAACAAGAAGTATAGTCTTGTTAAAGTTAATTGAAATACCGTTAGAACTAATTAATACTCGGGTCCAAACAACATATTATTTTCGTGATATTAAAATGCTTGTAGGTTGTCCATATTGATCTTTTGTTTTATGAATTCAATCGACTTAGATATTGTTTTAATAGTATGCTTCAATTAGTTTAGTCAAGTATATTATTTTTTCCATTCCTAATAAAATAATACTTGATTTCAATACTAGCTTACAGTGGCGTGTTAAGGGGGGTCATATGTCGGATTGCACAAAGAATTTTAATAATAATTATCTAACCCACAAGTTTGACAGTAGCATACATGATATTGGAGAAATAATTTTCTCACAATCATAGTGTCCCGGTTACCTTAATTTTTAATTTACTAATCAAGTACTTTTGATTGTGGGTAAATTATACAAGCCAGTGTCATTTATGACACAGTTAAACTTGCTGGTTAGTTAATTATGGTTAAACATCTTTGTGCACCCCCAAAATTATACGGTTACTATTCGTTATAATAGTCTAATTGCAAACTAATTTTTTGTCTTACACCTTTTACTAATAATTTACATATATTCGATCACATTCAACTGCATTTTTTAAAATTCACTATTATCAATAGTAGAATTTTGCTACGTCTGGCAACAGTGTTTCTCGATCGTCATAGTGGCACTAACAACTAAGCTCGAGCTGTCCGCCAAGCCGTCTATGCACCGTACTCGAGTTGCACCGTTAGTTTGTTAGAAACGACGTTTCTACTCACTCGCTTGAACGTCGAATCATTGTGAATAATTGTCTTAGCTGGTTTTGTATAGATTTACCGGTTAAACGTTGTTAAGAAGTTAGTGAGTTGTGTGACGATATAATAATTCTAGTAGCTGTAAGTAAAGAGAGCCCAGTGTTTCGGAGCGGCTTTTCGTTTTAATAACAAACAGCTGTGCGATTTTAGTGAAGAAAAACAAGTGTTTGGACAAGGACCCCATTTGAAGTAACTAATTAAACAAAGAATTTTGCTTAAATAACGTGTTGTTTTTGTTGTGAAATACGGGTTAATTTTTAAATTTTAATATGTTGTAACTGTTTCTTTTTGTTTTAAATTCTGGGTAATTAGTGGTCTTTAATTATTCGTGTATCTGTTAGTTAGGTCTTTTGTTTTAGGTCTGATGATGCCCGAAAGGGTGAAACACGTGTAACCACTTAATTATATTTGTTGAGACCGAGACTTTGTTGTCTTTCCTTTTTTTTTTTTTTTTTTTTTTTTTTTTTTTTTTTTTTTTTTCTTTAATCTATATCCGGTCTCTTTGAGAAATATGGACGATTTCTTCGATTTTTAATTTTCAAAGTCTGAATCGCAGATTGGATTTAAAAGGATTTGTTTATTTTATTATGGTTTTTATGCCAGTTTTTAAGGATTCTTGCTGAGGTATTAATTTTAATTTCCAAAAAGTTTGAATATAATTTAATGACATAAGGTCAGTGAACTTCTCCCAGTAGGTCACTGTCATGCAACATTGTAAAATAACTGACCTTCCTCTTTTAGTTTCACAGTTCAAAATCAAAACAAACGCAAGTGGGTAAGACAAGACTATCGGGAGCACAGTAGAGGCGCCTCGAAAGAAGCCGAACTCCGGTGCCGATCGAGATTATGTGCGTTTACATGTCGTCCGGAAAAAATAATAAGATGTGGCTGTAGTTTTAAAACGATATTATAATGATTATATACCTCAATCCGATTCTGACCAATTAAACGCTGTTTTGCGACCAATCAGATGCATATTATACTGAATATACCCCGCATAAGTGGATATACCCCGGGCCACCTGCCACAACAATGCCAATGCATAACAACATCATAACAAGTTTAAAATATTTGATGGTTGCTATAGACCGTTTCTATAATAACAAAAATCCCTTTCAACAAATCAAGTTTTTGATGTTGTCAGATTCACGTCACATTTTTTTTTAAATGGAATCTTGCCGATTCGGTAATGTTTCAGTCGAAAATATAAGAAAAATAATTAAAAGGAATTAACTATTTTGTTGGTTGGTTGATTTTTGCATAACAGGGCCCAATTAGCAAACACGATTAGCAGTCACTACGGCTTTATCAATCAAATCCCACTTTTATTTTCTACGCGGACTGTACTTTACTAAAATTCGGTATTAGGTATCTCTGTCGTACACTGACTCTCCTTTTCTTTCATCTGCGCATCTCAGGGCTCATGCTATATTGCATGACCTGTACCTTTGATTGTGGGTAAGTTATACAAGTCAGTGTCATTTATGACACAGTTAAACTTGCTGGTTAGTTAATTATGGTTAAACATTTTTGTGCACCCCCAACATTATACTGTTACTATTCCTTATAATAGTCTAATTGCAAACTAATTTTTTGTCTTACACCTTATAATTATAAATTTTTTATTTAGAATATTTTTTGACATTTTTCCGCAAAATTTCTGTCAAAAATTGCCCTCGACAAAAATTCTTTTAAAAAAATATCCCTCCAGCTTCGCTGTCGGGATATTTTTAAGGAATTTTTGTCTCGCGAATTTTTGACAGAAATTTTGCACAAAAGTGTCAAAAAATATTCAAAAAAATATTCACCTCTTGTGATATAACTTATGAAATTTCCGGCTCTTTATGTAATTTGTAAAAATCTTAATTTCAAAATTCGTCGGTGTTAGATCAGTTTTTAGCTATTTTTTATTGTTTATTTAGGTATAAAGGTAGTAATTAAAACTTTAGTAATTAAAAAAGTAAATCAAATGAAAATCATTTTTCGTATTAAAAAAGTAAAGACAAATTAAATAATAGTATAATGATAGGTACGTTTTTCTACCGAGTGTGTTTTCTATTTTAAGATTTCATATTAATTTTACGGTCTTTTCGAAAAACATTTATAAAAAGCTACTTTACATTATTTTGTGAATATGTAATTCCCAAAAACAAATTTTTTTCTTATTAAATTTACGACTTATGTTAAAAATCATAAAATATGTTTTGATTTGTTTTTTTTTTCATGGATATATGCCTTATTTGATTGATATGCATTTATTTTATTTGTATTTGTCGCACTTCACACTATAACAAAAAGAGGCACAATGAATTCCGCGCCAATAAGTTATGTCAAACGTCTAAGTGTCAAACGATTTTCTTTCGATCGATCGTCCGTTCCTTCGGCTTCTTTCGGGGCGCCTCCACTGTGGTCTTGTGTGGGTAAGGCAGTAAAGGTGTCGGGTTCAAAAACACAAATGGTGAATTTTCTCACTTGTTAAAGCAAAGCGACGTTTAAAAATATATTTTCTTTGAAGGTTATCATATCAGGATTTACGGGTTCAAATATACTAAGGCAATTCCATAACACCCTGTATGCATAGGCTTTGGGATAAATATTTTGATGCAAATATAAAAAATAACAAAATTGATCTAACAGATTTGCATCTTTTTGAAGTAAGCCCACTTTTTTTTACAAATTTACAACATGTAAATTTGCTTTATTTGTAATTGACCGCTGTGATTGGCCAGTTTCATAATCCTAACTAGGATGGATATGAAATATCCGTTCAGTTAACCGGAATAGCCCACTTATCCAATTCCCTTTAGTGTAAGGGAAACAGCAAATATCCATGTGGGAGTATAAAAACTACTATTAATACGGCCATGATAAAAATAGTACAAATATTCCTATTTTCAAGTATTTTATTTATTATAACACAAAGAATAATATCAATTGACGTAAATGCATAATTAAGAAAACTAATTATGTTATTATTGTGAGAGGATATTAAAAAAAAAATGTTTACAAGGTTTCTAAGGTTATTTAGGACCTAATCTCAAGGTCGATGGTTGAAGAAATGGAAACAAGAAAACCAAATAGTAGCTTTAGAAAACGAACTTTCAGTGAAGTTATGTCCTTTTAATAATTTTCGAATTACGGAAAAATAGTATGTATACCTCGTAGAAAAAGCCACATTCCCGGACTCCGTGTTGTCAGTCTCGGCTTGCGCCTCGACATAAAATCTAGGTATACAATATAATATACTATTGTTTTTTAAGATGACAGCGATCCGCCAAAAAATATGTTTTTAAAATATTTTTCCACTGTACATTTTGGATTACTAAAAATGCAAGGTTAAATTCAGCGTAAAAAGACCTTTAAAATAAGGTATCACTCGATCTTCTTTTTCTTTAAATCTCCGTTTTCTTAGATAACAAAACAATAATTTTGTGTTTCATAATAAAAATTTTACTTCTGAGGTAGAAAATGGTAGGAATGGTGTTTTTTATTGTTTTGGCATAAGTCCAATGCTAATGATTTTTATTGGATTACTTTTTTGTCATTGTTGGTATTATAATACAAAAAATTAGAAATCATCGGCAACATTGCCAAGCTGCCGTTTACATGACGCAGATCTAATGAAGTCCGTATTTATATTATATTATTTTTTTCTTTAATTTAATTTTTTTCTCATTGATGGCTGAAAAATAGCAAAAATTAAAAACAGAATATTTAAGTATGAATTTGTTCCTTTATACACTATAACCGAAATAATTTCTAATCTTTTTATTAGACCTGATGTTTTTTCATATTAAAATAATTCAGATTGAGTTAAATTCGGAAAAATTTTAAAGTTATATTAGGTAAAAAATGTCAACTTTTATTTATAACTTAAGGTGCTTTTTAGGTTTTTGCCTCAATTGTTTTGCTGTTTGCTTTCGCTGTAATGTCTTATTGAAGTAGGGTTCGTGTAGGTTTTCTCTATATTATTTGTTCGTAAGAAATTGATACTTTTGTAGGGTTTATGATATGAAACCAATTATTACCTTTGCTTATTAAATTCTCATTGTTGATTCTACTTCTTAAGTTGTTTACCGGTTTTATATTTCATAAATATTATACCTAACAGCAGAAAAATATATTGTACATGTTGGAATTCACGTACTCAGTTAAATTATGATGGAATTTATTTTTTTAATAGAAAATTACTGAATAAAAGTGTTAAATCTGGTATTTTGGGACATGTGATGTTAAGAGGAAATCACCTGTAAAGATATTCGCCACAATTACAGGAGTCTCGCTAGGTAGCGCTGATCCGTAGGTATCGGTTTAATGCAGTGGCGGCGCCAGGATTTTTGGGGTGGGCACAAGTGGACCCAATAATTTTAAGGTGGGCACTACTCAAATTAAAAATGACGTCTAAAAAAAAAGGTCGCCGTCTCCCCCACTCTCTATAACGCCATAAGCAGGCTAAACAAAACTCCCCTCTTGTTCAAACTAACGTCTAAAAAAAAGGCCATCATTGTTCTTTTTATTTCTTATTACATTATTACATCCTTCTAGAATACCACATCTCCTTTCTCATCAAAAAGTTTATACTGAAATCTCCCTTCTTTCACGGAAATTTCATTACAAAACCGCATCTCTTAACTTTTTGTGGGTGTGGGTACTAGGGTGGGCATCTATGTTTTTAGGGTGGACCGGTTTACCATATATCTCTACAGAGAATGTTGAGCCTCGAATTTATTACTGAATATTATACCGATATTATAATCGGAAATAAAGCCTAGAATTTACTTTTAATTAAGTTGGCTAGCATTTGTTCCTGTGACTTCATCAGCACATCGATCACTGTTCTAAATTGTAGATTTTCCAATTAATAAGTAATCATAACATTTATTGATTGAGTGCATATGTTTGTTTTTTTAAAAGTTCAAATAAATAATGATAATAAAGTCAATAACCCTGCGTCCGTGACGAAGCCGTCATAAGCTATACCTATTTTAAATTAGTTTCGTTCCAATTTTAAATCACTAACAGATTTCCAACTGTTTGCAAATTGGTAGGGAGCAGTCCTCACACGGGGAAACTTAAAAAAACTGTCGTGGATACTAGGAGACTGTGCGACAGGGCGACTAGGTCACCCAGCATGGATATTTGAGTGGCGCCACTCACACGGCTCTACCTAAGTGGCGATACAACTTCCAAATTACCGCTATAGATCTCACTCTGCTGGTTAGTACATTTAAAGAATTTTAAAATTTTGCACTTCTTTACGTTAAGTTTTAAATAGTTTTTATCGCACCAGTCGACAAAACCGTCAAGGTTCCTTTGAAAATGATTTTGTCCTTGGAAAAAAATGAAATAAAATTTAAGATCATCCGATGTGTTCATCTTAGAGAAAAATGGTTTTCACCTCCCTATCTTAGTTTTTCATTCTCTATCCAAGGAAACCAACCTCCGATTTACTATGTTAAACCGTTAAAACCGTTTTTTTGGTTTCACATGTTAAACCGGAAGTTGGTATTTTTGGATAGAGAATAAAAAACTAAGATAGGGAGGTGAAAACCATTTTTCTCTAAGATGAACCGTTCCAATGTTACAGCCTGTCAAAGTCAAAAAATGCCATATTTTAAACGTCAATTACTCAAAAACAATTGAATTTAGACATATGACATTTTATACAAAATATACGTGGAATTGTATAGGGAATTAGAAATTAATATAATATATAGGGTGTTCCATTTAAAAAAATGCAAGTTTAGTCCGCCACACTTTTTTGAGCCACCCTGTATAATGTAAAATATTTTTAAAATATGCCGCTTTTAAGTCGATACCTTATGCTGGTTTAGTATTTTTGATAAGCTCCTCGATAATGATTTAATCTTCCATCCCCGCCACGTTGGCGGCCCCGGTATACTACTAGAAATTTTTTTTATTATATATTTCTAATTATATTTCTTATACTTACGTTGTATTATAAATTTCCCTCCGTGTGGTGTACTGGGTCTCCCATTATGGATGGCCACCGGCCGTATCTTGGAAACTACTGGGCATAAAAACGCAGGGAAAAAAATCGTAATTTTAATTAAAGTGGCTAAGAGAAAATCCTGGAAATAATTTTTAAGTTTCGCATTTTGCCGCAAGAGGGCACAATTAAAAATTTAATATAGAAATTCTAAATTTCTTCGAAAATTCTCACATTAAGGTTACCTTTGGTAATATCATTAGAAAACTTGACAATTCTGCATCTTTTTGTTTTAAGTCTCATTGACCTACCGACCTTGATAAGAGTGCAAGAAGCTATTGAAAGTATAATCTTTTAATTTGCTGTAACTTCTAAACGACTTATCCGATTTTAGTAAACTTAAGCTTGTTTGGAAGAGAAAGGTAAGTACTTTTAATTATCGTATCCATTGGTATACTATAGTTCCTAATAAAATAGCTAGAGAGCGTAATTGGTGATAGTAACAGTCTTTGATTTTATCCCGAGGCCTTAAATCATACGGTATAACTATGACATTATAATCGAAAAGTAGATTAAATTTGCAAGAAAAAATGTGTTGAGTGTGACCGCAGTTCAATGTCTTCTTTCGTTTCAGAGTTATTGCCAAAAGAATAATTTTTAACGCTTTAATTGAAAAAGTGATTGTTTTCATAGTTGTCATCAACCATTCCACGACAAGAATAGTTATTTTCCTAACAAGTGCGGAAAGTGATACTTTCCCGCACGCGACTGCAGTTGACCCGAACGACGCGGAGCGGAGTTGAGGCAAGCGGTCAAGGGCGGGAAAGACACTTTACGCATGAGTTAGGAACATTATTTTTTCTACGACCGTATTTACAAAAAAGTATACCAACCGTTTTTCAAAAATTATTTTATTTCAACATACATATACAAAACTTTAACTAAAAACTACTAATTATTATAAATATTAATTACACCATGTAACAAAATGGTCGTAATGCTTTTCATATCTTAGTCTGGATTTGGCAGGTAACAGCTCGGAATTAGCTTTATCTGCAGCCTTCAAAATCGCTTCGGAAGTTCTTCGTCGGATGAATCTATTAATATTATTGCTTCGGATTCAGTTTAATGTGGTTTAATTTAGAAGAAGATTGTATTCGGTCACTTCGAAGACGCTTTGAACAACTTTGACGTTTTAGTAACAATTACACGCCTAGGTTATCATAGCAACTGATATCAAACCCGGTGGTTTGATAGTTGTTTTGTGACATTACTTTAAAGAATGTACAGGGTTATATAAAAATATCTTCATTACATATTTTATATTTTCAATAAATTAAAAATGCAACAAAAAGCTAGAAAAGATGTAGATTTTATTTGATGGACTATTTCGTAAATATTTATTTGTAAGTAAAAAACTATCTAATAAGGTCAAAATTTGCATTATTTTACTTTTCCGCACTAGTGCGGGAAAGTGACACTTTCAAAACTAAAATGCGTGCGGGAAAATGGGTTAAATCGCACGGTCGTAGAAAAAATATATTTCACTTTTATGATTATGTAAGTTTGTCACTCATGGTTCCTAGGGCCCAAAGCTACTTATGAATCATATAATTCTAATATTTCTGATTTAGACATAATTCGAATATGGTGTTTTAAAAAATTCATCTATATAGGTAAAACAAAACTGACAGGTTTCCATGAAGATTAATGAATCGAAATTCCTACCTAGTGGCCATCTGATTTAATTTTAACAGAGGTTGATTTTGTTTCACGGGTATCTAGATCTATTTATTTTGAAACACCATATTAGAATTATACCTAAATTATAAATTTTCCCTAATTATATTATTATTTTTTAAGTAGTTTTTGGGCCATGAATTAATGAGTAATAAACTTGCACAATTATAAAGTTTAAAAGAGTTTTTTGTCGTGGATTGCTTGACAACGAAACTATTAAAACAATCACTTTTGCAATTAAAGTGGTAAAAGTTATTCTTTTGACAATAACTCTGAAACGAAAGAAGATATTAAACTGGGGTATTCACAGTTTTTCTTGCAAATTTAATATAGTTACTTTCCGAATATGATGTCATAGTTACATATCGTATGATTTAAGTTTTCGGAATAAAATCAAAAAAACTGTTATTATAAATAACTCCGAAGCAAACAAAGATACCGGACTGCGGTTTTCACGTTTTTTCTTGAATATTTAATCTACTTTCCGATTATGATGTCATAGCTACATATCGTATGATTTAAGTTTTCGGAATAAAATCAAAAAAACTGTTATTATAAATAACTCCGAAGCAAACAAAGATACCGGACTGCGGTTTTCACGTTTTTTCTTGAAAATTAAATCTACTTTCCGATTATGATGTCATAGTTAAATATCGTATGATTTAAGTTTTCCGAATAAAATCAAAAAAACTGTTAGTATAAATAACTCCGAAGCAAACAAAGATACCGGACTGCGGTTTTCACGTTTTTTCTTGAAAATTGTATCTACTTTTCGATTATACGGTCATAGTTAAATATCGTATGATTTAAGTTTTCGGAATAAAATCAAAAAAACTGTTAGTATAAATAACTCCGAAGCAAACAAAGATACCGGACTGCGGTTTTCACGTTTTTTCTTGAAAATTGTATCTACTTTTCGATTATAATGTCATAGTTAAATATCGCATGATTTAAGTTTTCGGAATAAAATCAAAAAAACTGTTATTATAAATAACTCCGAAGCAAACAAAGATACCGGACTGCGGTTTTCCCGTTTTTTCTTGAAAATTTAATCTACTTTCCGATTATGATGTCATAGTTATACCGTATGATTTGAGTTTTCGGGATAAAATCAAAAAAAACTGTTACTATCACCAATTACGCTCTCTAGCTATTTTATTAGGAACTATCGTATATCAATGGATAACGACAATTAAAAATACTTACCTTTCTTTTCCAAACAAGCTTAAGTTTACTAAAATCGGATAAGTCGTTTAGAAGTTACAGCAAATTAAATGATTACACTTTCAATAGCTTCCCCACTCTTATCAAGGTCGGTACGACAATGAGGCTTAAACCAAAATGATGTAGAATTGTCTAAGCTTCCTCATGATGTTACCAAAGGTATACCTTAATGGCAGTATTTCTCCTTTTTATGTCTAAACAGATTTTATTCGCGATCTGACGTAAAATATTTCCCCCCATTTAGAATATTGCCCAGATCCTTATTTCCTTTGGCATGTTTGTTTTGCTGATTACATACAACTATGAGGCTAAGAGGCTTAAGTAATATATTATTATAATTTAAAACGTACACAATATGCTTTCATTGGTTACGTTGACCTTGATAGATATTGCACTTAAAATTAGTTCATACCATATTATAATCGCGAAGTGCTGTGATACTAACTTGTGTTATCTATTATTTTTAACTGTCGCATCATTTTACGCTTTTCCACAAGGTTGATTACTACACATTATACGTTCTTATTTAAAATAGAATTCTTTGTGGTATCGTTCATTGGCCTGCTTAAATTGTTAATGTAATTTTAATTATTATGGATTTCAGATCCGCTTTTTAAATTTGACATGTCTATATTAGGTATGTTATTGCCGGCAATCCGGATTTAGATAAAATGTCTCCAGTGTGACGGAACTAACACGTCTCGTTGAAGGTATTTGGAAAGGAACGTGACATATTCTATTAGTAGGTTTATATCATAACTTTTCACATAATGCTCTAATATGGTATTAGGAAATCTAAACCACGTTATTCAATATGGCGGTTGGATGGCAAGAAGCATTGTGTCACCCGTTAAATGCAACCAGCAATATTATTATAATGATGATGTGTACCAATTACAAAGCAGTATTTGCCATCCAGCCGCCATTCTGACACATCGTTGGATTGCCTAATTGTGGTAGTCAACAATAGTAGTTTGTACTACAAGAGTGGTTATGATGTGCATATCGCACGAGGAAGTAAATTAAGCACGATGCCGCAGGCGGAGTGATCAAACTATCAAGGGCAATATTGTAATTCACTCTAGTTGTACAGTAAATTTTTGCTACGACTCAACTTCCGAACTTCGTATTAAAAGTTTTAAAAAAATTATTTAAATTAGGCATTATAATTTATCTTTTTAGTTGGCCGTGAACTTGTGAGAAAGAAAAAATAATTAAAGAAAAATTCATTTTGTTGGCAAATCCATGAACCTAATTTCACTGTAGCATATTTGTCGATTTGTGTCATTTCTTATATTAACACGAAATCACTTTGAATATCTTTCTCATATTCGGAGAAAAATTGATAATAACTTTAAGGATTGCAAATGTCATTTTTGATATAAAAACTTAAATATGTCAAAAACGCTTAGACCTAAAACCTTTTTACATTAGATGCAATTTTAAGCAAAATTGTGTGAAAGCATGCGCTTTGTTTAATCAGCTGATGCAATTTTTCCCATCATTTTTACTTGCACTTACAACTTAAGGTACGTCCAGAGTGGGAGCGTCGCAAATGGTATTTCAGAGTGGAAGCGTTGCGCGGCGCGTCTACGAAGCGTCGAATATTCGATAAAAGCTGAATTTGATTTTCAGTTTATAAAATGGCTCCGACGAGAGCAGTTCGGTTGTTTTTGTTACTGGACACGCCATATTATACGTTTAAGCGGTTAACCAAAAAAGTAGGAATTCACCCTATAAATAGGAGAAGGCATTTGTTTGGTGAATTCCACCATTTGTATTATAAATTAAGAATGTATCCAGACCGATTTTGAAACTACCTGAGAATGTCCGTCCGAACGTTTGATTACTTACTGGAAAAAGTCGGTCCTTACCTGGAAAAAACAGTAACAAATTTTGTACAAAAGAGCTACATTACACCTGCAGAACGACTTATATAAATTTATCCCTCAAACGCTTATTTTTATAAGACGCCAACTTTGGGTTCCATAATGCGGGTCTTTTCTGAATTTCTGAAATCAGAATCTCGCCAACTTCCTCCTCACATGAACTCATTTTCACGACTGAACGCTATTACGACGCGCCAAAAAATCAATTCCGTTTGTTTTAAAATGTTGACGCCAGTAGGCAACGCGACACGACGCGACGCTCTTAAGGTGCGTCCAGAGTGGGAGCGTCGCGTCCGCGCAGCGTCCGCGTTGCGTCGAGCGTCGCGTCGATAGTTAAACAATCTAGTGTTATCAAATGCAAACATCCAGAGTAAAGGTACGTCCAGAGTGGGAGCGTCGCGTCCGCGCAGCGTCCGCGTTGCGTCGAGCGTCGCGTCGATAGTTAAACAATCTAGTGTTATCAAATGCAAACATCCAGAGTAAAAGGTACGTCCAGAGTGGGAGCGTCGCGTCCGCGCAGCGTCCGCGTTGCGTCGAGTGTCGCGTCGATAGTTAATGCAAACATCCAGAGTAAGAGCGTCGAGCGTCGCGTCGCATTACTCTGGATGTTTGCATTTGATAACACTAAGATTGTTTAACTATCGACGCGACGCTCGACGCAACGCGGACGCGACGCTCCCACTCTGGACGTACCTTAAGAGCGTCGAGCGTCGCGTCGCGTCGCGTCGTGTCGCGTTGCCTACTGGCGTCAGCATTTTAAAACAAACGGAATTGATTTTTTGGCGCGTCGTAATAGCGTTCAGTCGTGAAAATGAGTTCATGTGAGGAGGAAGTTGGCGAGATTCTGATTTCAGAAATTCAGAAAAGACCCGCATTATGGAACCCAAAGTTGGCGTCTTATAAAAATAAGCGTTTGAGGGATAAACTTATATAAGTCGTTCTGCAGGTGTAATGTAGCTCTTTTGTACAAAATTTGTTACTGTTTTTTCCAGGTAAGGACCGACTTTTTCCAGTAAGTAATCAAACGTTCGGACGGACATTCTCAGGTAGTTCCAAAATCGGTCTGGATACATTCTTAATTTATAATACATATGGTGGAATTCACCAAACAAATGCCTTCTCCTATTTATAGGGTGAATTCCTACTTTTTTGGTTAACCGCTTAAACGTATAATATGGCGTGTCCAGTAACAAAAACAACCGAACTGCTCTCGTCGGAGCCATTTTATAAACTGAAAATCAAATTCAGCTTTTATCGAATATTCGACGCTTCGTAGACGCGCCGCGCAACGCTTCCACTCTGAAATACCATTCGCGACGCTCGACGCAACGCGGACGCGACGCTCCCACTCTGGACGTACCTTAAGAGCGTCGAGCGTCGCGTCGCATTACTCTGGATGTTTGCATTTGATAACACTAGATTGTTTAACTATCGACGCGACGCTCGACGCAACGCGGACGCTGTGCGGACGCTGTGCGGACGCTGTGCGGACGCGACGCTCCCACTCTGGACGTACCTTTTTACAATTACACCTAATGTAAAAAGGCCTTTAGGTATAAGACATGATATATGGAATCTACCTAAAATCTAACATAGAATCTAAAAAAAAGAAGAATCTAAAGAAAAGCCATTGCTGTTTCTTTTATACATCAACAGCCTTGTTAAAGAAATTAAACACTCCAATGTATTAATGTTTGCTGATGACTTAAAACTTTATAATGGTTAAAGATGCTAATGATTGTCAACGTCTTCAAGAAGATTTAAATACACTCTATCAATGGACAAATAAAAATGGGTTGCATTTTAATATAAGTAAGTGTAATGTTCTCAGCTACGGCAGTTCTGGAGTAATTTTTGATTCTCAATTAACTTTTAACATTTAACATTTAACTGAAATGTATGGATTTGTGGTTAGAAATTGCAGGCTGTTTACAAGTATGAAATGTATAAGAGTTCTATATGTTGCGTATGTAAGAAGTGTTTTAGAATATTGCTCAATTGTATGGAGTCCATACTATAAGAATATGCCATAGAAAAGATTCAAAATAAATTTTTAAGATATATCTATTATAAAGAAAATGGAGTATATCAGATGCATATACCCAAAATGGATGTTATGAAAGGGTACAATCTCAAGAGCTTAGAGAATCGAAGGAAAATAGCTTTTGTTCTTTTTTTGCATAAGCTAGTAAATAACTTAGTTGATGACACTAGCCTATTATCTTGTTTAAATTTTAAATATTTGTGTTGTAACTATGGAAACACAGTAATTGTCAAGCTTAACACATTTTAGTTTACAAGTAGCCGTACAGAAATAATATTTCCTTATAGTAAAATAATAAATATTTCCTAACAGTCATTTTCCGTTGCTTAGTAACGACTAAGTGTAAGAAAATATTGACTTTTTCTTTCGGAAATGTTATCAAAAATGTCAATATTTCCGATCCATTTTCGGAAAACTATTTTTCCTACGACCACAAAGAATTATTAAAAAATCCTTTGATTTGTATTTTATTTATATATCACTGCTAAGTTAAAGATATTTTTTTTTGAGACAAATGAAAACAAATAAAAAACCTTACACATATTTTGACTTACCTATTTTTAAATAAAAACACTAACTTTTTCTCGTATTTGATTACGCTCATTACTATCTATGTACTGTGTACACAACTTATCTTATTTTTTTAGCTGTTAACGTCCTTTCAAGGCAATAATCTTACAAACACCAAAACTCTAAAAAGACTAAATTAAATTTAACCTCAATCAATAGCGAATCGGTAGCGAATTAGGGATAGACTTAAATATCGCTAGCTTGTTAAGGCGGAACTTTGTGCAGCAAGAAATATATTTGCAAGAGAGTCTCACCCGAAGTGGGCATACTAGCGAGCTTATGACGTGGTGAAAAATATTCCGTAAACATCGACACACACTGAAAGCACGATGCAAGGCGGTAGGTTCTTTATTATGCTAATGAGTTTTGGTTGATTTTATTTCGGAGACCAGAAATTTGTTTTGTGGGAAATAAGTATTTTACTTGTTATTGTATTCTAAGTTAAAATAATGCATCTAATCGTTATACGGATTCTTATTTTATTAATATGTACAAAAAATAAAATTAAGGAGAGCAAAAAATTTTGGAAAATAAAATCTGTTAATTTTATAAATTCCTTGGAAAAGCTTATTATAATGATTTTAATGATTTAAAAAAGGTAATAAAACTTCTGAAATCGTATTCTAATTTTTAATATAGGTACCAAGATACATGTCTGTTAATCTTATTATTACCTACCGACTAAAGTGTTAATTAATTAATAGTAGGTATAAGAACACCTGCATATATGCCAGTGGCGGCGTCAGGGGGGAAGAAGGCACAGGCATACCCTTAAATTAAAGTTGCCCATCCAAATTAAGTTTAGGTACTTAGGTAGTTTATACATAACACAATGTACAAACTGTTTTATTGTGAATTTTTCAGCATTGGTGTTGAAATATTTTGTAAGGTCAATAGTTTTTGAATTAAAATTCTCTCATATGAATAATTTTTCACCATGCTTATTTATTAAACAAGAGAACAAACGAAGTACCTAGACCTTTTTTTTAGAAACACAGTACCGTATCGTCGCACCTATACGAGAATGGAATAAAATAATTGAATTTCAGCGCCAATCCGATACAGAATATACATGTGATAATAGAATAGATGCAATGGTCTCATCGGTTTTACCGCTTACTATTGCTAAATAATAATAATAATAATAATAATAATAATAATAATAATAATATTAATAATAATAATAAAAAATCATGTTATTCTCTGGAGCTAACGCAAAGATAATGCGACACGAGTAGAACCGATAGATATTGTATATCGCATCACACGGAAAGCGTCAGCAAACAGTACCAATCGACGAAAAGTCGTGTACCTACTTTTTAAGCTCAAAGGTTTAACTTTTCGTCTAGAAAAGCGATAAAAATATATCTACAGTAAAAACTAAACAATAGCTAGATACCAGGATCTTATATGCCTACCTCAAAAAAATCGGATCCATTTACATTTTTCTAGCACCTCCACGCCACTGATATCTGCTACCTAAGTACTTAGCCTATTTTTGTGAAAGAAGGTTTTTATTTTGGTAATTGGAGTATAATTGAATATAAAAACTAAGAACTACATAGATTTTTATTCATTTGTGATTTGAACTGTTCGTTGTGAATCTATTGTGAAGTTGTATCTACAGTGTGTTTCTATTTTATATTATCAATATGCCGCAAAAGTATACTAGCACAAATCGTACTCCGTGTGGCCGTCGACGAAGTATTCAACAAAAACTTAAATTACTCAGGTGAGTACTTGCAATCATTTTAGAAATAATTGCAAAGTTGTATAATTTTTATTATCATATATAATATAACAAGTGCATTGAAAATTATCGGTAATTTTAGGAAAATATGCTTGAATACAATTTGGAGCCAAAAAAAGCATGAGTGCACGTAGTGCACGAATGCTTTTGCTTGCTGGAAGAAATAAAGAAAGCTGGCGAAGCAATTGCCATCGAAAAGGGAAAAGTTGATCCTGATGGTATTCCATATATAACCGTTATCGCAGATGGCGCATGGAGTAAACGATCATATAAAGTTAACTATAATGCACTTTCTGGAGTGGTAAGTTATACATATTCTTTTAAGTTTCGTTTAATGGTGATGGTTTTATATAATTTAAAAACTAGACCAATTGTAGTCCAACCTATCATAAAGCATGTAAAAGGTAAACAACATTAACGTTCTGGTGGAAGGTAAATTATAAATAACATTTTTATTTTAGGCAATAATTGTTGGACAAGAGACAAAGAAAATCCTATTCCTGGGAGTTAAAAATAAATACTGTTGCATATGTACAAGAGCACAGAGCAAGAATATTGCCGCAAAAGACCACATTTGCTACAAAAACTGGGACAAAGCATCAACAGCTATGGAATCCGAAATTATTGTACAAGGATTTTTACAAAGTAACGAACTGCACGGAATAAAATACGGTTATTTGGTTGGAGATGGAGATAGCAGTGTGACAAAAAAGTTGGCAGAGGCAAGACCATACCAGAATAGATCAGTTCAGAAAATTGAATGTAGAAATCATTTGCTAAGAAATTTATGTACACGCCTTCGAGAGTTAGCCCAAAAAAGAACCAGTTCGAAGAACAAAGTAGTTTCTATAAAGGAAAGAAACATGCTTTCTAATAATGTTAAAAGAATAAGATATGGAATTGTAGCAGCAGTCAATTACTACATTGAAAAAGAGGATCTAAGCTACGCTCAAAAAATTATTCATTTAAAGCGTGATATTACAAATACTTCTAGTCACGTCTTTGGAGATCATTCAAAATGTGCTAACTACTTTTGCCAGGGACCAAAAGAAAATGAGATAGATTTTACCAATATTATGAGAAGTTCAGGCTTATTTTCAGATATTTTAGTAATCATTGAGAGAATAGTTAGAAATTCCGAAAGTTTATTATTAAACATGGATAATAACGCTGCTGAACTTTATAATGCCTTGTTAGCCAAAACAGTTGGTGGCAAAAGAATTAACTTTTCTTTAAGAAGATCCTACGAAATGCGTTGCGAGAAAGCTGCAATTTCGTACAATGTTGGAGCTGAGTCATCTCGACTTATTCAAAAGAAACTTTGTGGTCGAAGTCCAGGAAATATACATACAAAATTTATTAAAGAAAAAAAACACAAACGGAGTTGGACTAAATGCCGTAGACAATTATTTCCACAAACTCACAAAAAAAAACACGAAGATGCTCCTCCCGACGAGGATTACGGCTTACCAGCCATAGATATGGACGAGGATGAGTACAAACTGCAACAATCTTTCTTCATAACTTCCATTACGGTAGATAAAGAAACTGCACATAAATTAGAACGTGATACAGTCGGACAAGCAGACACACTGTTATGGATGGAAGAACGTGGAAAAAGACTAACAGCAAGTAATTTTGGAAAAATTTGTAAATTACGTAAAAGTACACATTGTGCAAACACGGTAAAAGCCATCTTATATAGCAGTTTTACCAGCAACAGTGCTACAAATTGGGGCAAAGAGCATGAAAAAATCGCTATAACCCAGTTTGAACGAACCACCGACCTAATAGTTGAGGACTGTGGACTTTTTGTCAGCACAAAGCAATGCTACCTTGGGGCATCTCCAGATGGTCTAATTGGACAAAATGGAATTATAGAAGTTAAGTGCCCCAGATCCTGTAGTACCAAAACTCCTCGTCAAGGCATCGAGACTAAAACAATAAAATTTGCTACAATTGAAAATGGAAATTTTACATTAAAACGAAATCACCACTATTACTATCAGGTACAGGGACAGTTACAAATAACGTCAAGGCAGTACTGTTATTTTATTGTATGGACACCTCTACAACTAGAGTATGAAAAGGTAATGAAAACCACTTTTAAAATAGTTATTTTCTAGGAAACGATGTGTTTATAAATATTATGTCTCTATCTCAAAAACAGAACAAAAATTTTTTTTTTAAATACATAGATACTCAGGAATAATATAGCCAGAAAGGTAAAACCAACAAATTTTCAAATTTTTACAAACCGTGTAAAGTTTTCCTCACAGTGCAATTATTTTCTATTGGAAAATATGAGATTCTTATTCCAGAAGTATTAAATGGGGATAAAACTAGTTTATCCTATTTAGCCTTCAAAGATAAAAAAAATACTCTTCTCAATATTTTCTTTAAAAATTTAATGGCTGGGCATAACTTCATCAATTTACGAAACAAAAAGTAAATAAGAACACTTTTTAAAATATTTAATACATTCATTTCATATAATATTTGATCGTATAAGTATCTATGATTTACAAATTTTATGAAATAATAATTAATGTAATTTTAACAATAATAATTTTGTTTCAGATATACAGAGATGACCAATTTTGGCAAGAAAAGATGGAACAGCAGTTAAAAACTTTTTTTTTTAGTTGCCTTCTTCCCGAAATGATAAATCCTCAATACCCCAACAAGAGAAAAATTAAAGACTTAAGATCGCAATTTTTAAATATTTCTGGTAGCTAATAATATAGTTATTGTAGTATTTTTTATTTTAATAAGTATTTTTAATTTGTACCATGAAAGGACCAACTTTATTGCCTACCTGTATTTTTAATAAAAATTTACAATATTATGAATGTTTTTATTTAGGGTATACTACCTAATAATAAAACCTACCAACATAGGCACACATAGAGTGGAAGGGGGGTAGCCAAAAAAAGCGTGTAAGTTCTTAAAAGTGACTTAAATAAAATATGTAGCAGCCTTTTCAACACTTCCTCCACCGTTCAAAAGTGGCTACAAAAGAAAACAAAACGTTCGTTTTCAAGAACTTCTATCAAAAGTGATTCCTACAAAAAAAATGCCGCATTCGTTTCATAAACTCACCCTAACAAAAAGTAAAAACCTTATCTACGCCCTTGGTCAAGAGACGGGGGCCACTGCCGCCCTCTCTATGGGCGCCCAAGCCTAACAAAATATTGTATTTTATTACTCTGCCTGGCATACTGTCCAATTTTTATTTAGTACTTAGCTTCTTAGAAGCATTGTCACTATACAGGAGTCAGGCTGCACCAAATTATAGCTGCCAGCCAACAAGATGGACAGAGAAATCTCATGTGACCAACGCCAAATTCGTGCCTGAATACTACTTTTAAATCGGTAAACCATGGATAAAATAATAAACACATTTCACCTTTAAGATGAATTCATATTTTAACAGGTTCAGACAGAAGCTCACTACATAAGCAATATATAGATCCCGTATAATAAGCATAAAATATAAAAACAATCGAATATGCAACAGTTGGTTACTCACTAAGAAACGAAACAAAAAATTCAATATAGCCCATTTTTGATTGCAACAAATCGACCGGATTTCGTTCAATTCTTATCCTTACCTAACATGAATAAGAAATTTTGAAAGCCCAAACACCAGTTTTGACAAAATGGTGAACGCGCCTTGAACATTTTGCCCTGCGGCGCATTATAAACCATCCCGGTCTAAGCCGAAAAATGTATGGTAACCCGAAGTTAATAGCACAACTACTAGTTACGTCTTTTTAATATTAACGCTTAGATATTCTGTTATTGGCACAGACAATACAAAAAGGAAAACATAAAATTTAGCCCAAAATTACCCCCGAAATAACTTCTTGTTCGACCACCTATAATTTTTTTCAGTGTATCATTATTCTCTCTGGATGTAAATTGTTTCACGTCAGCCTAGAATAAATTCTGCTGTATATAGGCAACTTCTATAACATGACAACAAAATTTACCTAAAACATGAGTTGCGCGCTGCAAGATAACGGACTTATTACGACATTGTTTTGTCTCAATTTTTGAATTCTTAAAGATAAGACATGGAAGTTCTAAGGTACATGGCTATTTTTTTGAAAAAAAAATTCTTAGCTACGATATTAACCTTGGAAAAGTGCCTAAAATACGCACCTTTAGTGGGCATTTTCTTATACATATTCTTATTTTTTTCAAAAAAGGGCTTTGTACCTTAGAAATACAAACATTCCTTTATTAAATTTTAAATTGTCCCGACAAATATTTCAAATAGCCTTTGCAGAATCCTGCAGTAGCGAAACGGTGTTTTTCATCCTCTAAATTTGCGCGTGGTAGAGCCTTAAGAAAGCTTGCTTCCTTTATTAAAGAATAAATATTTTTTTATAACAAAAATTTGTAATAACTTGAATCAAAAAATTTAATTTATTCAAGGAAAGATACATAAAATATAAATTTAATAAAAGGGAGGATTCTTTAATAATAATCCTAAAAATTACTAAATGTTTTTTAAATTTTTTTGAATCACTCGATAAATACATGATATATTAGATAACTAAAGTTTACTAGATTATATTGTACATTACTATATTTTATTGGAAGATTTACTAGATTTTATTGTAAGATTTACTAGATTTTTGTTTTCTCGTGAAACCAGAGCGGTCCGATCTCATTGGAGACGAGAGTGTTTTATGCGAGAATCTCGCGAGACGAGAACAAGATTATGCGAGAAAGAAAAATCTCGTAAAATAATCGCATTCACATCAATACAATGACTAGAATTTCTCAGATCATATGTAAACCAGCAAAAAGTGTCTTTGGTTGTCAGGGCCCGCTCTAGCAATAACGCCACCCTGGGCAAAACAAGAAATTGCCGCCTTTTTCATCCCTTCTTCGTTTTATACCTTCCACAACAGCAAATTGTCTGTCTATTCCTCGCCGCTCGCCGGCTTGTCCTTTGCTGCGACGCCGCCATGACCAAAAAAAGTACCGGTGCCGGTGCCGGTGCCGGCGTTGTTCGGCTTGCTTTGTCGCGGAATTGCTTGATATTATTATCTATAATATTAAAAAGAAAAGGGATCCGTCGAAATTGTCACTGTTTTAAAAATAAGACGGCACGGCAAAACAAAGGAAATTAAATTTGTTAACTGGGAATTGGAATGGTTCAAACTTCATATATACCTAGGAACGTAGGTAGGCAAAACGGGGATTTATGGTGTATTTTTGGATTTTTCATGCCGCTCTTCCAACTTGCCGCCCTGGGCAGGGGCCCAGGTTGCCGCCCCCTAGAGCGGGCCCTGTTGGTTGTTCCTGAAAAAAAAAACGATTCAAATAGAGATCCCATACCACATAACATTTTCAAAAAAAAAAAATTAATCCTTAAAATTTATTTTTACATCAAAAGTTACTTCTGAAAAATAGTTCATTTTTCTTCTTACTTATCAAATAACGTCTCTTTCTTTAAAATTCTTCAAATGGTCAAAACCCTTAATATTAGACTAGAAGCCTTTAACCCTTCACGATCCAAAATATACCTCAAAACCCTTCATATTGAAGGAAACCCTTCAAATCTGGTAAGACTGCTACCAAACATGTAAGGTTTAAAATGTCAATTAGGCTAACCTCACCCATCGAGTTCTACCCCCCTACCTTTCTTCTACCTCGATAAACAACAAGCTTGCGGCACCACTTTCAGTAAAATTAAACTTATAATTACATTTTTTGAATGTTTCATTGTGACGTGATTTTGCGAGAACGAGAAATTGCGAGACACTCGCGAGACGAGACGAGAAAACGTATTTCAGGATAATTGCGAGACGAGATTTGCGAAAATTCTCCTCTCAGTTTACGAGAGTTTTTTGAAAAGTGCGAGATTTCTCGTCTCGTGAAACACTTACAATAAAATACATATAATATGTATTAATTTCCTATGGTAGTGTTGCTTATTATAACTATCAATATAATAACTAAGTATAAGAATATTTTATAATTCTTCCAATAAAATATGGTAGAAGCAAATAAAAAATAATATTTCTTATTAGAAAATTTCGTAATTTAATATTATAAGAAATTATTGTACCTACATAGTATTACTTTTCTAGTAAATTGTATTTAATATAATTTTATATTACCAGGTAATAAAATGTGATTCTGTATTTTATGATAATTAATATACTGAATACTAAAAAAATTTACAATCAGTTATGCCCGTATTCTCCATTTTTTCATAAAGCCGACTTAATTTAAGCTCCCTTAAATTTTAAAACTGGCTTAAATTAAATTTGATAAGCACCGTAGAAAATTTTTGGTTACTTAACTAAGCCTTATTTTGAGCTGGCAACGATGCGGTTATTCTCTTCTTTTTTTATAATTTTATGGCTGCAGCAACGAACGACAATCTACGCCTACTTTGTGTTATCGTTACTAACTTTGTGTTGTGCGTTTTTAACCTTAGCTTTCAAAACATTTTCAAATTGCAACATAAAATTTTCTTTATTTAATATTTTTCTTTTCCTGCTAAAATGGAGGAAAAGAAGGTGCTGTAATTTTACAAATTCAGAAAAATCATTCCTATTCAGATTAATCGCTGACAAATATACGATAACTCTTGAGGACAAAAAAACCGACCGTGCTTCCGTAAAAAAACGGGAAGAAGTGTGGAAATTCGTTGAGGAAGACTTTAATGCGGTAAATCCTTCAAATAACTATCGGGATGCTAATCAGCTAAAAAAACATACTGTAATAAGAAGAAAGAGCTACGTAAAAAAGTGGCAGAGGAGAAAAAGAACATTTTTTTGACTGGCGGTGGACCGCCCACCAGCGGCGGCGCCAGGGGGGGCCAGGCCCACCCTAGAAACGTGAGTGCCCACCCTGGTGCCCCCCCAAAATTGATGGATCCGTTCTGGAAGGGACTTGGCTATAAAAGTTTTGATGAGTGGTTGTATGGTATTTTGAAGAGACCAATGACCTTTTTTTTTTTAGACATTACCATTACTTAGAACACAAGAGGAAGGTTTTGTTTGTCGCTACTTCTAGAGCGTCGGGAGGCCGCGACCTTTTTTTTTTTTTAGAAGTCACTTTTATTTGGGGTAGTGCCCACTCAAAAATCACCGAGCCCATTTGTGCCCTCCCATCCCAAAAATCCTGGCGCCGCCCACATGATGTTGATAATATACTTCTCGTTCGTAGATTTTTTTGGAAAATCCAAGATCTATAACCTCCAAAATATCTTCACGGTTCTCAATAAATATTTCATCTTCTATTTCCATATTTAACTTAAAAAAATACGAATATATGTATTACAAGATAGGAGCAAAGAAAAGTCAAATACGGCGCAGACGCGTGGTTAAGCCTGCAATATTTAGGGCTTAAAGTTAATTGAGCTTAAGTCTCCAAATAGCGACCGCGAATACGAAATCAGCAATTTAAGCTGTATTAAATTTTAAGCCGGCTTGAAGCGTTACGGAGAATACGGGCATTATAAGTAATAATAAAGCCAGTTTGCTCCTAGTACTTTTAGTGGTATTTTTTTGCAAATTTGGTTAGGTTGTAATGATAATCCTTTGATATAAAACCTATGCATTTCGTATATACTTATACTAATCAAATAAATAATTTAATAAAACCAACACATCAACAGAACACGTCAGTTACATTGTTAATATTTGTTCCAAATAGTTATAATGTAAATTAACAATATAATCTTCTAACCTTTACTTTTTTTAAAGATACGCTTATGTATACAAATCTTCTCAAGGATAATAATAAATTTATTGTGTCATATATATCATCATCACTGTATTATATCATAAGACTTGGCTGTCAACGCCGCTCCGGTGTCAAATAACTAATGTTGTTATTCCGTAACCGATTCTACATCGCTATAAAGCTATAGCGCTCTAACCAGTGGCGTATTTAAGGGAGGGTACCGGGCTGCATAGCCCCCCCCCCCCCCCCCCCGAGCCTAGGATCTCGGGTCTAAAAGTCTAATGGCAACCTAATTTTTCGTCTCACGCTTGGACTCTTAATTTAAATTTTTAAATAATTTATTCTTGGCTTAGATTACAAAGGTCTTGTAGAAAACGTTAAGTTTTAAAAATGTTTCTTCTAAAAGTCCAGTTTTATATAGAGATTAAGGTTTCGGACGCATATCGTTTTAGTTATTGATTTATGATGCAATTTTATGGAAAACGAGTAAAAATAATATTTTATAGTATTTTTCTATTATATACTTGTCTGTTCTGTTTTCCCTTTTTTAGAGCTATTTTATGCCCTCTTTGTAAACTATTGCAGACCCTACTACCAATATTAGTGACAGTCCTAATGATATCAACCCCATTAATGTATGAAATTTGCCCTTACACCATCAGTATTAGTACCTACCGTAATTCCCTTATTATTACAAATTAATTACATTATTATTGTGATTTATCTTAATGTATGGTTTTACTTAGATCATTTTATGATTGACGCCGTGTCGTGTACGGACACCTAATAATAAAGCGATAGATTATTGGGTCTTTATATTTTGTACAGCTATCAAATAAAGTAATGATTTCTTATATTATAATATTTTCTGCTTAATTATGAAAAGAAATATTATTTTCTTATAAAAAAAATATTATTACAGAAATTTAATAAATATAATTCTTTTAAAACAGTAGCTTGTATATTAAGTTCCTCCCCCCCCCCCCCGCCTTACAAAATGGGTGTTTTTTACTTTGAGCCTTGAAAATTGTAGGGCGTGTGAAAGGTGAAATTTTATTTTGAAGTCACTTTTGAGAGTACGAAGATTTTTAAAGCCGGGATACGCTCTTTTGTTTTAGTCGTCGTCTCCCCCTCAACAAAATCCTGGATCCGCCACTGATTCGACCTTGATGTTGTATAGATAAATGAGAAAACTAAGAAATGTTTATGCTCTTGTTAAGATTCAAACGCGAGTCTTATTCTTTTGTGGTTTTATTAATCTCATTTTTAACAACGTAAACAAATTGGCGGTTATGTCAAATATTTATGTAAACAACTAAAATTAGCAAAATAATCAAAATGTTTTTGTTTATTGAAAACCTAAAAATATAATGGCACAATTTAAATCTAAAAAAAATAGAAATGACCTTGACATCTTCTATTATTTACAACAGAAAAAAAAGAATAACAGAATTCAAATAATTGTAGCACGGATCTAAAACGTCAAGAAACCTACGAAGTTTAACAAAAAAATTATTGTTGCTATTTTATGTGTATTGATTTTTTTTGCCGCAATGGCGAATAGATAACCATAAATTGTGGTAGGTTGCTACTTTTAATTACTAAACAAAACCAAATTTACCTAGCGTATAAGTGCATGGGCACAGAATATATTGTGGCACTAATCTAAAATGATTGTATATTTCTTTACAACTTTTTTGAATTTTTTTACTTTTTAAAGTCTATCTACCTGCTATTTAAGATTTTCAAAAACAAAAATGGTAACAGAAGACAATAATTTCGACAAAATCATATAAAATAAATAAATAAAGGGCTTGAATTACCAAGCACTCTATTGTAAAAGTGCTTTCTAGCGCTGTGCTCAGAGCACTATTGTTCTTGAAGTAACTACTGCCCAGTTCTGCTGTCGCTAAGTATGCAGATAAGCCCAACGCAAATACTTAAGTTTAAAATCGATAACAGCTATTTATTCTTTACAGAATTAGAACAGAAAGAACTACACAATGTTAATAATAAATTAAAACGCTAGTGCTCTTTAAGAGCAGCTCTCGCTAATCTTAAACTTGTTCCTCTTTAAAAAGGAATGAGAAATGACTATTAGTTTTTACAATGTATTATTTCCTATTTACATTAAACTTACCTGCACATTATTGATAGATAGATTTGATTCTTGACTCTTTCAAAAGCCATTTTTATTTGAAGAGAATGCAATAAGAGTTATACCAATGTTTTGTTCTTTTTTTCCATAAAGATTTCTCATAGGGACAGAGCAGGTTGCAAAGAAGTTTGAGTTTAGTTCCAATGATCATAATCTGGAAGCATGGCATGATAAGGGAAATACATTTAAACACTCTAACCACAAGAATAAATATTTAATATTTAGAATTTTAAATTAAAACTTGTTATTACGGCACATAAATATTAAATATTTATTCTTGTGCCGTAATAACAAGTTTTAATTTAAAATTCTAACCGCTGTAAACCGCAAACAACAAAATGTCAGTTATGACGTAATCCCTAACCTTACTTTTTTACCTTGTCAAAAATGAAAATTCTTGAATTTTCTTGTTGTAAAACGGGTTTCTGTCATCGTTCGCAATCGAATAGAAATCGGCCATAGAAACATGAGTGCCCAAAATTGATGGATTCGTTTGGTATGGAATGGCCATGAAAGCTGTGATGAGAAAAGAGTGGTGTTCCTTTTTTTTTAAGGCGTCACTGGGGACAAGAGAAAGACGTCACTTTTGATTTGGGTAGCAGTGCCCACACAAAAATCGTCGGGCCCACCCATCCTACGAATCCTGGCGCCCCCGCTGCATACTCTATTATTTCTTACTGCAGATTAATATATGATGTAATGGCTCTGGTGATCTGTTAGTTAGAGTGAGTACGGATATGGGCAGGAAAAACTAGGAAACCCCGAATATAAAATTTGATTTTTAGAACGGAAGCGGAAAAGCTTAGATACCTTAATTCGTACCCAGATTCGACCATCATTAGAATATTGCTCTCATGTCTGGAGCTCTGCACCCAAGCACACCCTTCGGCTACTGGATTCCATTCAAAGGAGAGCCGTTCGTCTGATCGGCGACCCCGAGCTGACCAAGACCCTCGATAGCCTGGAGCATCGAAGACAGGTTGGTGATTTGGCTCTCTTTTACAGATATTTCCATGGCAGGTGTTCGACTGACATTGCCCACTTGATTCCACCTAGAGCAATGCAAAACAGAAATACACGGCGAACCGCTGCCGCTCATCCATATGTTGTTCAGCTTAGTACTCCTCGAACTTCATTATTCAAGAATTCTTTCATTTGGAGAACGTCATCTTTGTGGAATGATCTTCTTGAGGTCGTGTTTCCCAATGAATACAATCTTCAACGTTTCAAGACCAACGTTAATCGCTTTTTTCGCACTCGCACCGCTCCCAGAGCGCCTTAAAGGATTTTTCCTACTTACAGTGCAGGTGTTTTATCATAAAAAAAAAAAATCAGATAGGTAGTTAGCCACAATTATCTTACAAAAAAACTAAATATACGGACAAAACACTGACTATCATATTTACGCCACAAAAACAGCAGCTTGACAATGTTGCCAATTTTCTCTAAAAATGTTATATTATACCAAGAATGACTGAAGTCTAAAACTACTATAATGAAGATTCCGTATAGGCCGAGACACAATTAAAAAATAAGCAATATGCAACAAGAAACAAGTAACCAAAAATAAAATATAAATTTTATTCCTGTTGCTTGTTGCGACACACTATACCTATCACATTTAAGAAAGATCGACCAATGAAATGGTTGAATTGCCAACTGTCAACAAATGACATTTTCAGTTTTCGTTGTGTCAATAAAACAGGTTATTTTGGGGTCCTGTTTTTGTGATTTTTTCCTATTTTGAGAAAATATGGAATTGAGAGAAGTTTTAAATTTCCTGGTCTCGGCACAAATAATAGCCACGCAGTCTATACTTAGTTAAGTAAAAAAGTAAAGTTAAGACGCCATAGAAGATGGAGGAACAGGCGATGGTGGGTTCATCCTATCAATCAAAAGCGGCAAAATATGGGGCACTTTAAAACAGTTTTAATTGAACTAAGGCAAGATCCTGCAAGATTCTTTCGCTATACTAGAATGTCGGTAGCAAGATTCTACCATGTGTTGTCCTTAGTAAAACATAAATTAACAAGAAGCAGTTGGAGGGCCCCAATATTCTCTGAGCAGCGATTGGTTATAATATATCTAAGGATTCAGGCAGTTCTAAATCTATTTCCTAAAAGAATTATAAAGAAATAAATTATTGCGACTTACAAAAAAACAACTTACTATAAATTGTTTATTTTCATATTTTAACGATGTTTTATTTTCGTTATTTTTAAATGGTTTTTAATGCTGATATAAGTGATATACAGTAACGTTCTGCTAAAATGATTCTATATTCAAGGATTCTGCAGATCCCCTTGAAAACCTTAAAGCTATAATTTTTGCAAAAATATAATATTATTTTTCGTATTTTCACTGCAAATCACACAAATATCATAGAAGTATAATAATTTTTGTAAATTCGTCGGCTCGTAAACAAATAAACAATTTGTTACCAAAAAAATTTAAAAATACCTCTCTGACATTACACTGACAAATGTCAAAATAATTTAAGGGGGCTGGGCTTATTATATACGCCGTTTCATTGGCCAATGATAAGAACTTGCAACAGAAAATTCAATATTTCGATATCTTAAATTTTATTGATTAAGTGGCCCGCGTTCGACCCAAGCCCGAAAGTCGAACCGGTCCTTATGAAGGCCCGAGATGAAAACCCGGCCCCATGAAGGCCCGAGATGAAAACCCGGCCCGTCCACTCCGCTACCTCTGATAAATATAGAAAAATTACGACAATCTCCTTAAACTTCCCTATTATAAATTTAAGAATCGTAAATTCGAGCAAAATTACATCAGATAATTTTTGTAGACCCAGTTGTAACCGGTTCGATGTTATAACCAGAAGCGTCTTAAATTATGTATGATAATATCGCGACTCGAATCGCAAAACATTAATTTAATAATTCAAGTTTGCAACAAAGTTTAAAAAACAATGCACTGTAATAATTAACTATCAACAAAAACACGATGAATGGCAAGGTAGTTAACCTTCAACTACTAATGATTAACCATTTTTAGGAATGTCATATAAACAGACATTAATCTTGGATGTTCCCCTTGTGCTTTTAAAAAATCTTACTAGCATTCGTTATGAGAAATAACAACATTTGTATGCTGTAAATTTTTAAATTTGTTCGCCTAATTTATAAGTCCTAACTCAACGGTCCTAGATAAATTAAATCTAGATTAGAGAACGGATTTAAGTATTACATGAGTCATAAGTCAGGGTTGGATTTACAGATACCATATAAATTTATTTTAAGTTAAGTCGTACCTTGTATAATATGACTGCATGATGAGTCAAATAGCTTAAATAACATACTGGGTCTTCCAAAAGTCCCGCATAAAATTAATATCGGTTAAAGGAAAAAGATCTAGGAAAAACACTTGGACCCGTAAATTTTTATTTTTAAAATTACAATTAAAAATAACAGTTTACTGGTCTGAGCGTTTTTCCTAGATATTTTTCCTTTAATTAATATTAATTTTATGCGGGACTTTTAGGAGACCCAGTAGATACATTTACATGAAACTTTTAACATGAGTTTTAAAATAAAAAATTAATGACGTTCTAGATGAACAGGAGTAAGATTTCTGCGTTTTTTTATTAAAAATTAATTTTTAATTAAAAATGATTTTTCAACTTTAATAAAGGTGATAGAGACCACAGAAATGCCGTTAGGTCGCAGCATGCGGCTACTTGGGGAGTAAAGAAACAAATTAACTGTAGCTGAGAAGCAAACCAAATTGGTAGCTGATTCTTTGTCTTTTTTACCAAATCTTGACATCTTGTCGTGATGTGACATACAAACCTAATCTTAAAAGATACACATTTCAACGTCTTGTCCTTAACTGACAAACAAAACTGTTGTATTGTTAAGAATCCAAAATAGTGAACCCAGAAAACCCAGGCAGCAGTCTTCTCCAAAAAGGTTAACATTGCAGAACCGAATATAGTCATGGCAGGACACGCAATTCCCCTGGCACCGTCTATTAATTTGCTGGGGGTCAATCTGGGAGGTAATATGTCTTGGCATGATCACGTTGCCGCAATTGCCAAGGCAGCTGCACAGAAACTTGGTGTACTTTTCCGCACCAAAAGGTTGTACACACCTCATCAACTTTTGACACTCTACAAAGCCCAGATTCGACCATCATTAGAATATTGCTCTCATGTCTGGAGCCCTGCACCCAAGCACACCCTTCGGCTACTGGATCCCATTCAAAGGAGAGCCGTTCGTCTGATCGGCGACCCTGAGCTGACCAAGACCCTCGATAGCCTGGAGCATCGAAGACAGGTTGGTGATTTGGCTCTCTTTTACAGATATTTCCATGGCAGGTGTTCGACTGACATTGCCCACTTGATTCCACCTAGAGCAATGCAAAACAGAAATACACGGCGAACCACTGCCGCTCATCCATATGTTGTTCAGCTTAGTACTCCTCGAACTTCATTGTTCATGAATTCTTTCTTCTTTTTCTTCGCACCGCTCCCAGAGCGCCTTAAAGGATTTTTCCTACAGTGCAGGTGTTTTATCATAAAAAAAAAGTGCACACGTCCCAATAAACATTTTTGGTTGTATAATTTTAACCGTAAATGCTATATTTAATGACATTTTGCCAAACAACAAAATCCCTTTAAACACTATTTCAAACGTGATTTTCTCGGAATGCACACAAACAATTTTGTAAAAACCTGTTTCATATTCAGCGGCAAATAATTATTTCCAGCGAATCGAGAATCCGGTTTCAGCTATCAGCCAGTGCGGAGATTTTAGCGCCTGAAAAATCGATTAGCGGTTCGCAAAAGTGAATTACAAAAAAAAATTAAACAAATTATTGATTTTTTTTTTCACCACGGGAAAGATGGTATCTACGTAATAAAGTTATTTTTTTTATAAAAATAACTTTTTCACGTTCTCCAATAGCTGGAGAGTCCAAATTAATTTTTTTAAATTGCATTAATACAATAATTGTCACTGCTTTCCTGCTTTGGTGTTATCACATGGTTCGATGATAAAAACTACTATTTTACTGTTGACACGCGTTTTAATCGTTTAATAAACCGCCTTACATAATACAAACAAATTTAATTAATCGACTCCGCGACCCTGAGTAATCCACGAAAACCGCACGATGCTTACTCTTTGGGAGTGATTTTTCTACTATCAAAAAACAAAAACTAAAAATTTAAAAAACTGCATTGCATTGCATTGACCGAGATTTTATACTGGGCGCAAAATGTAAACAGTTAAATATTTAAATTTCTAATTTTGATATAGTGGCTCTAACAATAATTTAACTAACCAGCAAGCTTGACTGTGACATACATGACATTGGTAGAAATAATTTTGATAACTGACCCGAACGTGTCACATTGCCAAGCCAGATCACTGATGAGCACTCAGAATCAGAAACAAGGATGACCTCACATTTCATTTTAAGCGAGGCAATGAATGTTAACATCAATGACATCAAATGACAGGCTAGCCATGGTACCTGCAAAAACCCAAAGGACTTACCTATCGATAAACGATTAGTTTATTGGTAGCTCTCCACGGCGCTGAGCGTCCGGGGTTTGCACGCTGTGCACCCCTTCGTCTATTACCCGCTGTCCCCTTACCTTTTCAGTGGGGAATGGCAGTTTACGGGTCGATATGACTCTTTGCTAACAATGGTATGCCCTGTCTTCTTCTGTTAACATCTCAATCCTTTCGTTGTTTCGTCCTACTGGGACTCATCAGAGACGCGCGACCATCCTGATAGGTACCATTGCGCCCAAAAAAAACTGGAACAGCAAAATTTTTGTTGTAGAGTAGCTCCTTGACTATAAGGAATATTTAAAATCTATTGAGGAAAGGTTACCATTGTTGTTATAATAGTTGTCATGGAAGTGAAAAGGTTTAACAATACTACATTTTTAAAAATACGAGGAAAAATGAAACTACGCATATTTAAGAGTTTTAAAATATAACAAAAATAAAACAAGATCTTTTAATAGTATGTTCCTATAAATTTTAATTTCAATTATATTTAAACCTTAATATAATAACATGTTTTTTAATATTAGGTAGTTGCACCGTTGTTATTGATTAAGGCAGTGGTGCGCAAACTATTTTCATTTGCGACCCCTTATTTTGTGTAAAATTTTGTCACGACCCCCTGGATAGACAGTAGGCGTTTTTTTCATCGTCAACGTAGTTACATTGAAATTTTTTCTGGGATTTGCTCTTACAGGGTCTTCTTAAAAGAGTGTATTGACGTCATCGATTGAAATAACGCCATTTTAAAATAGCGCACCAAACTTATAAACCATCATAAAAATGTTATAAAAGTTGTAACATCATACAAATCAGTTAATGAATCGACACATAATTTTATGAAACAATGCTTTATTTATGCATAAAGATATAAATATTTTTTAATGAAAATACTTTTAAAAAACTTTACATCATAAGAAGTCAATGTGAGGTATGTGCTTGCAAAGAGCTCATGATTGCTTCTATATTCAGATCTGTATTGGAAATCGCAAGCCGCAAGTCATCCTCTGGATCCAATCGAGATCAATATTTTGTTTTAATGGCAACTAATTTTGAAAATCCGGATTCACATGAGTAGGTCGATGCAAACTGAATCAAAATATTGATTGCCTTTCTTTTCAAATCGGAATATTCGTTTCCAATCGATAACCAAAATGTTTGGCAAGTTAGAGAGTTAAATTGAATGCGCGTCGCTTGAAACATCAATTACCTGTTCTTTTTCATTTAAAGGGATATTAGAATTAATAATATCAAACGAAAATGGATCACTGATCCAACCTAATTCATTTTCTGGAAACTTTTTGAACTTTTTTGTAAGGTATATTATTTTATTATTTTAGTAAATTCTAAAGAGCATAGGAACATGTCTGTGTTGTTTTTGTTCAATTCCCCTTGCCAAAGTATCAGCTTATTCCTAAAAGCTTCAATTTTACTGCTCAACGTTAAAATATTTGTATTCTCTCCCTGTAGACTTGTATTAATTCCGTTCTTTGAAATGAATAATAGATTTTTCATAAATTTGAATTTCTTTGAATTTGGCGACCCCCAAAAAACCCCCCAGTTTGCGCACCACTGGATTAAGGCTTGTAAATGTCGTGGCATACTTAACATTAGGTTTCTCGTATACTTTTGCGTTATTGCATCTCATGCTTGCATTATCCTTTGGCTTAATTCATCCCGAGTTGTAGGCTGGAAGTTGTGTTTATACATAAATTTTGTCATCTCACCCCAAACGTTTTCAATTGGGTTGATATCCGGACTTTTCGAAAGCCACGGCAGAACACGAATTTGATTTTCTTCTAAATAATTTTGAACTATGCGGGCTTTATGTATAGGAGCAATATCTTGTTAAAATACAAAATCTTGACCATATACTGAACTACGAATTCTTCTACGCGCTGTATTAGCCGAACCAGGAAAATGTGTTTCTTGGCCGTCATTCGAAATTTTGGGGCGACCAGAAACTGCTTTTCTTACAATACTTCTATATCCTGCAATTTTGTGCTTAGCCAACAGCACGGTATATTTGTTAATCCCCAATTCATCTGCGATGTTTCTTATTTAATATGTTTAATTTGTAAATGATCGCTTTTTGCTCCGTGGTTTCAAAAAACATTTCTTTTAACACGCCACTGTCAGTCACAAAATGAAATTAAAGTGACAACTTCAAAACAAGCTAATTAGGGAATCCAAACCACGTGATTCAATATGGCGGTTGGATGGCAAAAAGCATTGAGCCACCCGTTAAATGTCACCAGCAATATTATTTATATAGTCGCGCGCACCAATTACAACGCAGTATTTGCCAGCCAGTCGCCATTTGGACACATCCTTGGATTGCCTAATAGTCTGGGAGATTGAACTACATTTTGCTGTCCCAGCTTTTTTTGGGTGCAATGGTACGTCCATCGGGTTTTTGCAGGTACCAAGGCTAGCCTGTCATTTAATTTGATGTAAATATTCCTTGCCTCACTTAAAATGAAATGTGAGGTCATCCTTGTTTCTGATTCTGAGTGCTCATCAATGATCTGGTTTGGCAATGTGACACGTTCGATGTCCAGTTATCATATTGATCCTCTAGACTCCTTGGCTCATTGTTGTCGGTGATTTATTCGACACATGAGAGGTAGGCAGCTTGGCTGCTCCTGAGTTCTAGTTAAGGCTGGTTAAGCCTTCTCTTTCGATCAGAAATAATTTTCTCACAGTCATACTGGCCCGGTTACCTTAATTTTTACTTTAGTAATCCGGCACCTTTGATTGTGAGTACATAGATGTCATTTATGTCACAGTCAAACTTGCTGGTTAGTTAATTTTGGTTAAAAATATTTGTACAACCCAACATTAAACTTTTATTCGTGTATATTGAAACTAACGAGTAAATTTTAATCTGATATAATAGCGAATACCTACATTTCTTTTGCAAATAAGTTAAAATGGCACCACAACTTTTACATAATGGACCCACTGAAGGCCATATTTTGGTGATGTATATTTTTGTTATTAAAAATGTATTGTTCTATTATTGGAATTGTAGTAAACAAAAATATTTTCACCGTGTATTTTATTAATTTACTATTTTATTTATAATTTAACTACTTTATTTCTAAAATTAGATAAATTATACAGCTGCCCTACTACTAGCGTATAGTAATTTTTACAGAAAAATTTCTGAAGTTTCAAATTATACAGGGACCCTATACTGAAAAAATAATTGATCTTGGCCCAAAGTAGTAAACTTTCTTGACCTTTAATTAGAGGCAAGAGAGATTATCTTTGTATTAGATAATTTCTATTGTCTGTTTGAAGGCTGGAGAAAATGATGTTTCTTGAATGATAGAAAAGCTTCGCACTTGCAATGCCTTTATTTGTTTTAAATCACAACGTTTCAACTGGTAAGTATCTCCAGTCGTCTTCGGGTGAATACTAAATAAGTACAGTAACTACAGTTCTATTTATACAAGCTAGATGCACTGGAGCATAACTGAGATGGGTGCAGTCATGCGTTCAGTTCGTGCGCTGTATTATTCTAAGATTACATCTGTATAATAAAGGTTTTCAGATATTTGTTATATCTAATAAGGACTTACTAAAACAACCTGGGTTCTGACGTATGATAGCAGCTTTCTTGAATTTCTTCTTTCTCTCTTCTTTACACAGGATTTTAGCTTCAATTTAGGTTATATGATGGCCGTGTGTCCAGGCATGGTCCGCCGCACCTGATTTTTCGGTCTCTCTCTTTAGCGTATTATTTCTGCTCCTTAATCCTTATTTCAAGGGACCTTAGTGTCCATAGGCGCCGGAACTTCAGAATTGCTCTGGGGGCTTGGAGCCCTGATCTCAACGAATAAAAAAAAATCCTTTATTAAATATACACATAATATAATGTACCTGATAGTTAGTAATAACATATTTCTAAAACCTCAAAGGTAACAAATTTGGCTAAAAATGGCTGGAATGAAATAGTCAAAAAATATATACCTACTTACAAAAACAAAAGTAAAAAATTAAAAGAATAATATCAAGCGGTTAATAATATAAATAATAAATAAATACTAATATTAAACTTAACAACGATTAGAGGTGGCAGGTATAAACTGTGAGGGTTAGGCTATGGGGGTTACGCCCCCAAAGAAATATGGCTCTGGGGGCCCAAGCCCCCAGAGCCCCCACGGAATCGGCGCCTATGTTAGTGTCTCACCAATGTAAGATCGGCCACATTCGCAGAGGATCCAGTAGATACAGTTTTTCCTGTCTTTTTGGCTTGTTGGTTTCGTTAGGTTAAGGTGTCTCTCGAGATGAATACCGTATTCATGTTGTATCGTCCTAGTCTTCTAATTCTCTCAGATACTCCTTTAACATTATGGAAGTGTTTGTTGTGCATTTTTTTGCTTCTTTGCATTTGGCCGATTCTTACAAGTCTTCAATATGTTGTGCACTAATCTCATGGGGTAGCCATTTTTGTTGAGGCCCGTCTTGATGTGGTTAGTTTCTTCTTTAAGGACTTCATCTGAATTACAAATAGTGATTGCGCTTCGTTAACAAAAATTAAATAATTTTATACGGCGATTTTGCTGGAGATTTTAAGTTTAGTTACTCTTAGTTGGCTATGATGGCGTTGACAAACAATCAAATGCTAAAAAATTCAATGAAGCTGTCTGTCACTTACTTACCTTTTGAACATTATTAATAAGTACATTGTGATGGCTTCTGTTTTTGCGGATATCGAATGCAAATGTTTCACATGTTCTTGATATAACTTTATCACATTCTCCATAAATAATAAATTTAAATAATCTTCGTTTGTGTAATTTAAGCGCCCAGGCATGATTATTAATAATGTTCAAATGGTGAGTGAAAACTTCATAGATTTTATTAACGTTTAATTGTTTTTCAACGCCATCATAGCCAACTAAGAGTAACTGAAAGTAAAATCTTCAGCAAAATCGCCATATAAAAATATTGAATTGGCAATATTTCGAAAACTAAAAATTTTTAGGATATACAACCTTATACAAGCTTACCCTTATTTTTAATGCTAAATAAGAAATAATAAAATTTGGCTGTTTCCATTTGAAAATTTCGACTTTTTGCAGTTTTTTCAATTTCATTTTTAATCTTATTGTTTAAATACCCTGTATTAATAGTTATCAAATTATTATAAAAAATCTATTGAATCAGGTCCTTTGTATCAAAGAATCCCACTTAAATTAAATGAATAGGGCTTCTTTATAAAAACAATTGATAATTATTTTAAGTCTTGCAAAGGACATTTTTGACATAAAAATTCAAATATGTCAAAAACGCTTAGACATAGGTGTAGTGCATGGCATACAAAATCTGCCTAGAATCTTGCGTAGAATGCAAAAATGTAATAATATATAGGATGTTAAGAAAGTTGACACCTACTTCTGGTATAACCGGAAGTGCCACCATTATGAAAATATTTTAGCTTGGTCGCTCCCATCAGCATTAGCATACTGTCAAGTTTTCAAAATTTTCCTATGTATAGTTTTCCATATATATATAAAACGTTCCATATATATATTAAACGACCATTACATAAATGTTGGCAAGAAACTAGCCGCACAAATAGCACCACCTCAAGAAGGCCTCCAACAGATAATACCTATACAACATTTGATGTACCTCGAAGATACAGATAAGAACGAAATTGAAAAAATAATAGACTCACTTAAATCCCACAAAGCACCGGGCTATGATCTCATAACAGCTGAGTTGCTTAAAGAACTTAAATGTGACATTTCTGAACAACTTACATACATCATAAACCTAGTTATTCATTCTGGTGTAGTACCCCACGAATTTAAGATTGCTGTAATAAAACCTCTATATAAAAGCGGTGATCCAACGTTGCCTATAAGCTACCGACCTATTTCCTTGGTTACCACAATATCGAAAATTTTCGAAAGGGTGGTGAAGACAAGACTAACCAACTTTTTAGAAAAGTATGAACTATTGTCATCCAAACAGTACGGCTTTAGAGAGGGAAAGGGTACTCAGGATGCTATTGGTAATTTAATTAACAAAATGTATACCGCCGTTGATAATAAACAACCTGCACTGTGCCTGTTCCTTGATCTTTCTAAAGCTTTCGATACGGTTAACCATTCTCTACTTTTGAAAACACAGGAATAAGAGGAATTCCCCTTCAACTGTTTAAGGATTACTTAAGCAATCGAAAACAACTGGTCAGAGTGGGTGACTCATTCAGTACGGAAAGAGTTGTAGAGTGTGGAGTGCCTCAGGGTACTGTATTGGGTCCAGTGCTGTTCTCCGTATATTTAAATAATTTACTTAATCTTGACACTGCCTGTGATATTATTAGTTTCGCTGATGATACCGTCCTGTTTTATACGGCGAATAGTTGGGATTCCCTACGTCAGAAAGTGGAAAGTGACCTTGAACATATATTTAATTGGTTTTCAAACAAAATACTTACAATAAACTTTGAAAAAACTAAATTTATAACGTTTACATCTTATCAGAACAGTCAACCAAATTATAACACAATAAGAGTAAATTATAACAATGCTTTCATTAATATTATGTCCACATCTGATATAAAGTATCTGGGTATTACAATCGACTCTTACCTACGATGGGATAAACATATCCAAAACGTAAAGAATACCCTCAGAACTCTTGTTTATAAATTTAAGATGTTATCTTCCTTTTTGCAAACCGATCATTTGAGAATTATGTATTTTGCTCTCGTTGAGTCTAGACTTTGTTATGGTATATTGGGATGGGGAGGAGTCTCGGATAGATATGCAATGAGTTTGGAAGTACTTCAAAAGCGAATTATTAAAATCATTTATAAGAAACCAAATATTTATCCCAGTAACCAGTTGTATATGGAAACAGGATTTTTTGATATAAGGCAAATGTATTTTTACAACATATGCATGCACCTTTATAGCCCTTATAACATTAATTGATCATGCATACAACACCAGAACCAGAACAAAAAATAATGCAAAAACTACTGTAACAAAAAATACCATAGGGCAGAAAAGTTACCTTTATTTAGGAACCAGAGTGTACAACTTTTTACCAAGAGAATTAAAAACCCTTGTCCAGTCATTTAATTGTAAACCCTTACTTAAAAAAAAAATAAAGTTGTTTCTGCTTACCGTGGAAAGATCGATCATTGATGGTATAGTCAGTGTAAAGAATTAGTGCTCCCTGCATACTTTTATGGTTGTTTTGGGATGGTGATTGTGGGTGGGGATTTATTTTCTGATTAACTTTGATTGAGTGATAAGATCTAATCATCTTGTAATCTTATCACTTCTTTTGTCTTTGCTTGTTTTTTGCTTGAGCTTTTTGCTTGAGTTTCTCAGCTTAACTTTATTAAAAGGTATATAAGGTCTTATAAGATATGTTTTGTAGTGTGTAAGTGTAGTGTTATAGTTTTCTATTGTATAATATTATTATAACTATTAAATTGAATTGTAATTAATAAAGACCTGCGTACAGCATCAGCTCCTGCAGGTTCTTGTAGTTTATTTGCTATGTAATTAATTTTTGTGAATTATTGTAACCATTTTATTTTTCATTGGTAAATAAACTTTATTATTATTATTATTATTATTATTATTATTATTATTATTATTATTATTATTATTATTATTATTATTATTATATATAGATCGAAGCGGTTCCCGGTGGGACACCCTGTATATAGTTAAACAAACCAAAGGTGGCTATGACGGAAGCTTTATACTTGATTGTTTTGCTTAATTTTATCAACAGATGTAGCGTGTTTGAGTTGTGGTTATGTTCAAATTGCGGAGGCTTACTCAAAAATGCATTTGAGTAGAAGGGCACTTGTTTAAACATTAACATCAACAACAACATAAAGAGTTTTTTCACTTTTTGTTTTTGTTGCTGGTCTTTTCTCTTTTAATTTGTTTCCTACATAATATATTACTCATATCATCCGGCTGTATGCAACTATGCCCTAAATAAATGCCAGGGCCGGATTTATTTAAAAGTAATTCCTGATTATGTAAAGAAGACATCAAAACTTCTAAAAATTATTAAGTGTGATACATGGTTGAAATTATAAAAATAAAATAAAAAATGAAGATCCGTATTTAAAAAATTAAAGTTGAGTGTACCGAAATTTTAAAAACACGGTAGTACAAAGCTAAAAAAATGCTTTAACAATGTTGTATTTAGAAGGTAAGAAATAAGAACACAAAGTCTTCCTCCACTGTTATATTATAGAAATATTTTAAGCAACTTCTCTACATATTTCGAACGCAGAAGCATTCATCTTCAGGAGAATAAATAAAAGAAGAAAAACCAGTAGATATCACCCTAACTGAGCAACACAATTATTGTAGGTTCGATGTAAAAATGAGTAGAACGGTGAGAAAACAGGTCCACACGTTGCATTGTGAGAAAGAAAAATACATATGTGGGTTTGAGGCTTGTCTGTCGAAAGATGAAACTAAAGTAAATGGGAATAATCATTTAAGCAAAAGAAAATTGTTGGCTAATCATTTTAGAAAATATGGAGAAGAAGTGGATGTAAGTGTGAGGAAGATGACCAATAAAAATTTATTAAAATGTGATCCTAACTGGATGGAAATCTCATGTTGGGTTACGAGTAAAAGTACTTCATCATCTTTCGACAGTTTTTTCACACAAATATGTCAAACTTTTCATTCTACCTTGAAATTTTTTATAGTGCCTTAAGCCTCAAACCCACATATTTTTCTTTCTCACAATGCAACGTGTGGACCTGTTTTCTCACCGTTCTACTCATTTTTACATCGAACCTACAATTGTGTTGCTCAGTTAGGGTGATATCTAGTGGTTTTTATTCTTTTATTTATTCTCCTGAAGATGAATGCTTCTGCGTTCGAAACATGTAGAGAAAATTGCTTAAAATATTACTATAATATAACAGTGGAGAAAGACTTTGTGTTCTCATTTCTTACCTTCTAAATTTCCACTCCACTTTAAGTATGGGCTATTTCTTCAAAATGTTGTATTTGTTTTTCTGTATCTGTTAAAATAAGTCAGATAAATTTAAAAAATGAAAACTCAAAATTTTAGCTTTTTTCGAATATTTCAAAAAGTAAAAAATTAAGCTCAAATTTTTTTTTACAATATTAGTAAGCACAAAATTTGACCGATGCTGCATCTAATTTGGGACACCCTGTACAGAGAAGAAAAATAAAAACCAAAATGCCTTTCGGGTCGACCTTCACCACAACATGGAATTTTTTTCATATGAATTGACGTAAATGGCTCTTCGCTTCAAACTGTAGATTCTTAATCTCATACTGGTTTAAAATATTGACCCTTAATCAATTCAAGTCGTTAAAGTAATTTTAAAAAGTTGTTTTACATAAATTAGTATGATAATTGCTTTTAAATCGAAATAAATATATAATATAAAGAGTAATGTACTATTTAATTATTTTTATCCTATTTCTGGCATGAAACCAAAAATATTTGTTTTAAATGATGTGAGTTTAAATGGACCAATAGTTTTAAAGACAAACCGTTATACCTCAATTCTTTGCAAGGGGACTTTATTCCAGCTTTGGTTGATTGATTTCCTCATCTAGTGATTTATAATGATCGAATACGTAATCAGCAGGATGCAGTGGTGAAGCCAGAATTTTAGTTTGGGGCTCAAAAGAATCGGAGAATAAATAACGTCTTTTATTTGAAATAAGTAATACAATTAGGCGATATTTAGCCGATAGGGCTATTCTTACATAATATAACCTAAGTAAGTACAAAACATATTCAACCTAAATAAATACTAGATACCACTAGTCTGACTATAACTATAATAGTACCTGTAATCAAGTAATAAATCAATAAATATAACATTAAATAACCTATTCACATATAAAGTCAAATTTTTTTAAGAAAACGCCAAGTCACTTGTCATTTATGGCACCCTGTTGACTTCTGGTCTATTTTACGTTTAGAGGTTGGCTAAAAAAACAGGACCGGACTATTTTTATGTTCCATTACAAAACTAAAAAAATATTTAAATATTAAATTCCTTATCTCCCATTTTAATTTATCAAAGAAGACTTTACAAATTTTTCTATTTAAATCATTGTTCTTAACTAAAGTTGTCAAGAAACTTTTGGAGGTGTTATCCAAATTGGAACAAAAGTAATGTACTAGTAACATAAATATTATCGACAAAGCTTTTAAAAAATTTAACTTATCGACACACTACTCTCCTTTGCTCGTGAATATTAAAGAATGTAATAAATGCCGGTAATACTGCACCAGCTAGGTAGAATACGTAAAACATGGTATATATGGTTAAAATATTGGTATACAAAACAATCACTATGCTTTATTTTAGTTATGACTCTAAATTTCAATCAGAAAACTCTATATACGCTATATAAAAAACAGCCACAAAAATACTAAAAAACACCAAAAAACACCGAAAATAATAGGACGCGAACTGACATGTGAACTTGTTACGGCCCACACTAAATCTAGTAACTTTTCGGCGGAACTAGAATCAGCTGTCAATGTCATCTGTGGCTTTCAACTGTCGAAACGCCGTTTTCTAGACGCTAGGCAAGCGCGGGAAACTATAAATATAAAAAGAAAATGAAATGACAAAAGCACCATACTGCAAGGAAAACCATCGAAATGAAAACTTAGGCAGCTAAAAATTCCAACATATAAAGTGTTTTTACTATAATCTTAAATGACAGGACAGAGTCACGTTTAAAGTCAGGGTCAATGCTATTATACAGTTTTACAGAGATATAGGAGAAGCGATGCTGAAATATAGCAGTTTTAAATTTAGGGATTGACAACATACCTCGGGACCTAACTGAAACGTCATGCAAGTTGGACCTAAAACAAAGTTTTCTTCGCAGGTACAAAGGTGTATTGGTGAGCAAAAGACCATGTGTGAATGTGAGGAAATGAACTTTCCATATTTTGTCCATGGGCAGCCATTCCAAGATTTTTTAATTGAATCGTATTTTCTAAGGCCAAAAACAAATCTACCACAATTCCTTTGTACCTGTTGTATTCTGTGCTTGGTAACCACATCCAAACAAGGCCCGTAAATTACACTACCATAGTAGAATATTGGGAAAACAGTACATTCACACAACATTTTCCTAAGTCTATAATTAAGAAAATGTCTATTGGCATATAATGTTTAAAGTGCACAATAAGAACGCCGTAAAAGTCCAGAAACATGCTCAGAAAAGCGTAAGTTTGAATCAAATATTAAGACTAAATTTCGAACAGATTCTATGTGTGGAAATTTTTCATTGTTTACTATTGGATTAAAGCCACTATCCAATAATAACCTTCGCTTTTTGGCATTTCCAAATAATTTTTTTGTAGAGAAACTGCATGTCTGGCTAAAATTTTACAAGAGACAAAAAAGTTTCAACGTGAAGTCACCTAGTGTCAGAGAAATAATTTAAGTCATTTATACGGGGAGTAACAAAAAGAGGAACTTTTAATTACCAATCACACGCCATTTTTAAATTTGCCGGTATTAAAAAAAGATAGCGCATACGTCAAAACACGCTATTAATAGTGGTCATTCTTAGTTCCAAAATTAGTGGAAATCGATAAAGGCGTTTAAAAATTATTCCGAAAAAACAATATTAATTTGAAAACTTTAGCGCCCTGTAGCGGCAAAACAAAGCAACATTGCATATATAGGTAAGTTTGCCTAGATCGATTTCATGGATACCCTGTATAATAAAAACCTTTTATATTGATGGCAATTGCTCACATAAATCTCTAATAATATTAATTATTGTAATTAAATAATAGTGACAAAACTTAAATGTTTACATAAAGTAGAGCGTTTAGCGTCCGTATAAGTAAATTTTTTGCAAAATATAAATTCACCACTTTGTCGGCCTGCCGCTAAAAAAAACTTTCTTTCTACTTAAATGTTAACTGTGATGTAAACTAGTTTTACTTTTATATAAATAAAATTTTAGCTTCGTGTATTTTATTGTTTTCTACCTAAGGGCGTTCTATTACCTACATGCTTTCAGAGCATATGATTTTTGGGCATATTCTGTTCTACTAGTTGTATAGCTTTGGAGATAAAAAATACTCTTTTTTAATTCATAATTGAAAAGGTCTAAAATTTACAATAATCTTTAGGATACTTTTGGAAAAGAGTTTTTCTTATACCTTAAGATGGACAACTAATAGTCCCTACATGGATTGGCGGTAGCCAAATTTGAATCTACTATTTAAAAAAAAAATCCGTTACCAAAGATGCATTTACATATCAGAACATTTTAGTTATTTTTCTGCTCATAATAGGCAGATACTTAAGTTATCCAAGGTGAGAATCTATAATCGATTTTACAGCGCTATAGCCTATCATTATGGCTTATATTAAAATTAATCTAAACGTCGCAATTTATTATTGTCACTGTTTTTGTCTTTATAAGCTTATAGCGTGTAAATTTCATGACAAAAACGACTTGTTCTTGAGTGTAATTTCCTTAGTAATTAAATTTTTTAACAATTATTTAAAAAAAAGTAAATAATTTCTCTCTGATAAATTAGGGAATAGGATCACATTTCTCTAACATTTAAAAGTATATTATCTTCCTTCCGGTCTTTATTAGTAGTTTGTACAACAAGAGTGGATATGATGTCCATATCGCACGAGGAAGTAAATTGAGCACGACGCGTAGGCGGAGTGCTCAAACTTCTGAGGGCAATATGGACAATCAACTCGAGTTGAACAGTATACTTTTTCTACGACCTTATGCTAAAATATGTAAAAAAAAGTTTGTAGGTTGCCGGGCTCGAACTCACGACCATTGGTTCCATAGTCCAACGCTCTAACGTCTGGACTATTGAGGCGTTTAGTTAGTTATCGGAAAACCAACTGATAAATGATGCTACATGAAATTAATTTTCTATGCACATTCAGCAGGTTGCATTATTGATAAATCTATTATAAATGTGTCTAGATTTTATTATATTCAACAAATTAATAACAAATTGTACCATATGCATTTAAATTATATAATTTAGTGTCTTGAAAAAGAAGGCGGAGCCTCAATAAAAATAATATACTGTGATTGGTCAGTACTTTTAAAAACAACAGTGGCTTCTCTGTAATTATCTACTGTGAATTGGTCAGTTTCATTACCTATCTAGGATGGATATGAGATTTTCCCGCACAGTTAACTGGAATAGCCTACTTTACTTGCCACTTAGGGGAACGTCGGGTGGAACGGGGTAGCGGGGTGGAACGGGGTACCTCGTTGCACCCCATATGTTCAGCTCAATAATTTTTTTTTCATTTTTTTTTTGTAGATGCCGCGAGTTTATAAAAGGAAAACTACTCGACAAAGTTCGTCAGTAAAAGTATGGGGGAAGCCGTTGAAGCGGTCATCAATCAACAAATGGGTTACAAAAAGGCTGCGACACAGTTCAACGTTCCACAGACAACTTTGGAAAGGTATATGGCTAAGAAAAGAAGAGATGAGGAAAATTTTAAAATTGATAAGAGTGCCGGAAAATATAAACGAGTCTTTAGACTCCACTAAAGAGAAAGGAAATACACTTTGCCTATATTGCAGCGATAAATACAGTAATTCAAATTCAAGGGAAGGTTGGATTTTGTGCGGCGTTTGGCGTAACTGGGCCCACAATGGATGTGCTGGAATCGACAGCGATGATGACGATGTTACCTTTCAACGTGACTTATGCAAATAATGTCATATTTTTATTAGTTTTATTCCCATTAAAACAAAAATATTGATATATGTATGTTAACGTTGTTATAATAAATATTCTGTTTATTTTTTCTTAAAAAGTAAGTTTTATTTTAATAAATGTGTAATAAACAGTACAAAATGTAATAAAGGATCACCTTATATTCAAATAAGTGCTTGAAATTTGTATGACCCCATTCCACCCCATAGACGGGGCAGAATGGGGCAAAGTGCTTGTTTTCATAAAATCATAAATTTAACGAAAATTTATAACAAAAAACAAAGAATTTAATAAGCATTACATAATAGAGGAATTAGTCAGTCGAGAATATGTAAAAGAAAAAATATAAACCTTTTGGCATGGTATACAATTGATGTCAAATATTAAATACCCCGTTCCACCCCACCTTCCCCTAAGTGTAAAGGAAACAGCAAATTTCCATGTGGGAGTAGAAAAAATATATTAGTAAACGTTGTTTTACGTACCTACAGTTCACTCTATAAGTAAATCCATCTGTGCTTATAGAATAAAAACGCACAACAGTACGTTATGATGTATGAAAACACACAACTGTGCGCTATGATGCCTAATATAACAATCAAGTTAGCCTTAAACCACTCAAATTGTGACATTTATATATGTTGCGTTTTGAATGTCTAAAATAGGTTTGTAGCGGCTGTGTACACTTTTTGAAATGGAAGGGAAGACAAATTTCTGTATTCAAGTGCATAAAATTCTTTATTTAAAATTCTCAGAGCGCTTTCGGCTTATTGGGCCATCATTGAATATTTGGCAGTGACATTGTCATTATTTAAGATTTGAAGTTCAAATAGATACTTTACAAATTATAAACCGATCTTTAATTTATTAGTAAGAGTCGTAAAAAAGTATAGTACGTATTCCGTGCAATTACGTACTCATATACTTGCCTTTTCCATTTGTACGTAATATGCTTTTACCACACTTAATACGTAATATACTATTACAAATTTGAAAAATGTCAGTGCCGATCATTTCCGGATTTCAACAAGGATTTTAATAGGTGAAGTAAGCTGTAGTAATAACGGGTTGCTAACCAAAAATAAGAAAAAATAATATAAATAAAAACTACTCTAAACCGCATTCGCTCCATAGTGGTTCCATTTTTTTGAACTTGTCAGCTATCTACCCGTTGTTTTATACCCATGGTTTCTTCTGATTATATCACAGAATTGATAATTCATATTATGTCGTCCTGTGGCAACTTGTGTAAAGTTGTGGTTGGCAACACAGGGGAGTTTAAACATCGTTGCACTGTATGATCAAATTCGGAGCTGGGAGCACGCATGCCCATTTAGGGATGGAGACAATACAACATTTTTTCAATCGTAAAAAAAGGTCAACACATCCCTACCCAAGCTACGCAAAGGGCGAACAAAAGTGATGACTAAAAAAAAGTTCCTCTGTCCTCTTATCAAAAAAAAAATCACAGCTCAATAAAACGTAACAGATTTCTTAAAGTCGTAACAGATCGGCAACACTGGATGGAGATTAGTGGCAATATACCATTAGGAGTTAAAGCGTTTTTGGCCAATAATAACTAAATAAATAATAATAATAATAATAATAATAATAATAATAATAATAATAATAATAATAATAATAATAATAATCATAATAATAATATATATAATTTGTGCAAGTCGCACGCTAATTTACATAATTATTTAAATATCGAAAACAAATAACTTCCAAGAAAACTTGACTCATTTAGGTACTTACTTCTCTATGAGAAAATACTTCCAAGAATCGAATGGGGAAATTCTTAAAAAGGTGGTAGCGGCAGACGCTGGATATACAGCCCTTAACTTAAAGCAAAACGGATTACCCAACATCATCCGCGCGCCGCCAAGTCAACAGCTTGTAACTTGGCAAGAGAAAGCTCTACACGGTAAATACCCTACTGCACTCCAGAATCCACTCATAGATAGAGAAATGTCACTGAATTGGTTAGATAAAAAGGCAACTCCACGCTGAAACAGAAGGTTTCATAATCTCTATCTAAGACGTGTCATTCGAACTCGAAACTATAAAAAGGTCATCTTGAAGAGAAATGTGGAAGATGTGTGCAGAAAATGCAATTGCCCCGGTGAAACGATAGAACATATCACGACGGGTTGTGGTGCTAGGGCCCCCAACGCTTACCTGGGGAGACATAATCAGGTGGCTAAGATCATCCACAAGGAACTGGCCCATAAACTAGGGTTAAGGGAAAACCTCCCACCATACTACCAATACTCACCCGAGCCAGTCCTTGAATCCCCTGAATATCTCTTATACTGGGACAGGCCAATAATAACGAATAGAACAGTAGACCACAACCGTCCGGATATTCTTCTCATCGAAAAAACCACCAAGAAAGCTTTCATAATCGATATAGGTTGCCCACTAACACACAACCTCTCTAAAACCGAATCGGAGAAGGAGACCAAGTACTCGAATTTGGCTATAGAAATAAAAAATATATGGAAGCTAGATAAAATCGACATAATTCCGATCATAATATCGGTGGAGGGAGCTATGACGAAAAATTTCAAGCCCAACTTGGAAAAACTGGGTCTTTCAGGTTATTTATACCAACTTATTCAGAAAAGCGTCATCCTCCAAACTTGCCATATAGTACGGAAGTTTCTAAACAGTACAGGTTAAGATGATTTTCTTCTCTGTACTGTAAATAATACCAGCCTTACCAACAAAAAGCTGAGAAACAGAACACTGAAAACATAATAATAATAATAATAATAATAATAATAATAATAATAATAATCTTTATTCTAATTAAAAAAAAAATTACAAAAGGCGAAGTTGACGCTAAGCTTCCTTACTTAACCTAACAATCTGTATAAAGAAACCCAACAGTCAACAAAACATTCCATTGTTTAATTTGTTAACTGGCTAATGATTATTTAAAACATTTTTGGAAATTTTGAAAATAATAGCCATAATAACTAATTAATATATTTAATACTTAAAAAATAATTGACTTATTTTGTATTAATTTGAGGTTGCAGCTTGTCCGCTAATTTACAAAATTATTTAAATATCGAAAACAAATAACTTCCAAGAAAACTTGACTCATATAGGTACTTACTTCTTCTGCAGATGCAGTAGAATGAAACTAGTTTTCACCGATGCGCTATTTCGCCGCGGAAATTGGCGTGTAACTAATAATTAAACAGTTATTCAATTATTTTCTAGGTATATCGATCATCAGAGCTGGGCACTTTTTTTCATAAAAGAATCACTGCTTTACCACAAATATAATTAAATTACTTCAAATTACTTTTATTAGTAAAATGAATAAAAATTAATTGAACCGATGAGTTAGACAACCATACATGGTTAAAAACGCCATTTTGAGATTCAATAAAAACCTGTAAATTTTCCAATTGAGTATTTTATATAATACTTGCACAACTAGTTGTCCAGAGCTGTGGCGTAGCCAGAAAATATGCTCGGGGGGGCTCAATGGGCGTAAGTAGGCCATTTTTTTTTTCTGTAGAAAGGGACAATCGGGACTACATGTATTTTACGATATTGTACCTAGGGAAGAAGGTGGAGAGGCGCCGCAAACGAAAAATTTTCGGGGTCACGCCCAAAGTTAGTTTAAAATTCACCTAACTACTATCAAATTTCGAAAATTAAATTATTACCTTTCCCCCTCTGCATGGTTGGATTAAATTTGTTTTTGTACATTTTTTTGATATTCCTAGCTGGCTCTTTATTAAAAAAAAAACATTTTTTATATTTGTGAAAAATATGAAATCCAAAACTTTGACATAGGACGTATGTATAACTCTAACCCGCGTTTTTCGGGCTCGGTTTTTCATGATTAAAAATAAAGTAAATATCGCTCATCATGCCAAAACTGATGATTTTTTTCAGAAATCCTGTTTTTTAGGAGCGTAGATATAAGAGCAGTGTTTGGTGCAAATGCTTAGGTTCTTTCCTAAGTGCGGTTTTGTATATTCATAGTAAAGCATTCTCGTTTCTTCCTGCACTATTTTTTTGTTATAAATTATCACACTTCTTCCATAAACGATGTTTTAATTAAAATTTTTACCTTACTTGTTCTCTTTAAAAATAAATATCTATCTAATTGTTTTTTGTTTTTGTAGTAAAAATATTTTCTCGAATATTTTATTGCATTGGGTTATATTTTTGTTGATTTAAAATAGCTCTAAAAAATGGAAAACGGAACAGACAAGTATATAATAGAAAGATACTATAAAATATTATTATTTTTACTTGTTTTCCTATAAAATTGCATCATAAATCAATAACCAAAACTATATGCATCCGAAACTTTAATCTCTATATAAAATAGGACTTTTAGAAGGAAAAGTTTAAAAATAAACGTTTCCTACAAGACCTTTGTAATCTAAGCCAAAAATACATTATTTAAAAATTTAAATTAAGAGTCCAAGCGTGAGACGAAAAATTAAGTTGCAATTAGACTTTTAGACCCGAGCTCCTAGGTTGAGGGGGGGGGGGGGGGGGGTGCAGCCCGGGAGCCCCCCTTCCCAAATATGCCACTGGTCTAGAGTTTATTTTTAGCAATATACCTACTTATCAAAACAAAATGCTTTATCAGTTATTTTACAATAAATTATCTTAATTAAAAATGTTTAACTTTGGACGGTTTTCGTACTCACCGATTCAATTCAATTACCCATTACTTAGAAAAAGAAATTATGTTTTCAATTACTTTTGAACTTGTAAGAAAAAAGACACAAAGTCTCGGCCTCAAAATTTTTACGGTCTGTTTATTTTTGTTAATTGTGACATGTTTCGCCTAAAAGCAAACAGCAAGCTGACCTTCGCCGAGTCAAAAATAAAGACGTTTCTATCTATCTATCTATCTATCTAAAACCAATACCGACTTAACAATATTGTCTAGGTTGTGCTGCTAAAACTGGCGTCATCAGACCTTATAAACAGTTAAAAAATATTAAAATTGTTCTTAAACAAACATAAGTACTAACTAAACTGCTGGACAATTGCTTTCTAGCAAGAAAAATTTCGCCTAAAGTTACCAGTTAATATTTTTTGAACCAGATATGATATCGACCTATGGTTAATAGATTCATCCCTTGGGAAACAACTGTCAATGTTGGATTTTCTTTAACTGTCAGAAAATTTTATGTACAGGGTGTTAAAAAAGACGATGATTTTTGCTCCAATTTTAATGGCGTGTAACTTTCACAATAATATTTTTAACTTTTATAAATCAGTGATTCAATTGACGTAGAGATATCAATTGAATCACTGGTATATAGCAAAGAAAGTAATTTGTCAAATTTTTGATGTCTGCTATATTTTAAGAAATACCGATTTTTTTGGAAAACCTTATTACCTATTTCAACTTATTGGTAGCTAGATCTCACTGTGCATTTATCGTGCAAACTTTGCGAGTAGGTAATTATTATACCTTATGAAAAATTTGATTATGTTCAATAACAATAGTTGTACTTAAATGTTATGATGTACAGTGGCGTACCTATAAACATCTGTATGTCTATGGTTTATGAGTATCTCACAATTTTTCACGATATTGGAAAGTACTCGAAATTAATAAATACATTTTTTCAAAAAATTAAATTAAAAAAATTATCTTTGTTAACATTTTGTAAACACAATATAATATACCTGTAGTGTGATATAAAAAGCTAAAAAAATAAGAAAAAATTTACCTAAATTAGGGGCGAGTACTTTCCAATATAAAACAATCGTGAAAAATTGTGAGATACTTATATACCATAGACATACAGGTGTTTATAGGTACGCCACTGTACATCATAACATTTAAGTACAACTATTGTTACTGTACATAATCAAGCTTTTCATAAGGTATAATAATCACTCGCAAAGCTTGCACGATAAACGCACAGTGAGATCTAGCTACCAATAAGTTGAAATAAAGCAAGGTTTTACAAAAAAATCGGTATTTCTTAAAATATAGCAGATATCAAAAATTTGACAAATAACTTTTTTGCTATGAACCAGTGATTCAATTGACGTAGAGTGATAAAATTTAAAAATATGATTGTCAAAGTTACACGCCATTTATATTGGAGCAAAAATCATCGTCTTATTTAACACCCTGTATATAAAATTTTCTGACAGTTAAAGAAAATCCAACATTGACAATTGTTACCCAAGGGATGAATCTGTGAACCATTCAAAACCGTAGGTCGATATCATATCTGGTTTAGAAAATATTAACTGTTAAATTTAGGCGAAATTTTTCTTGCTCGAAAGCAATTGTCCAGCAGTTTAGATTAGTATAGTTTTGTTGCTTTGCTGTAATGTACTTATGTTTGTTTTAAAAATAATTTTAATATTTTTTAACTGTTTATATTAGTTTGAGGCGAAACATGTCACAACAAAAATACAGACCATAAAAATTTTGAAGCTTAGACTTTGTGTTTTTTTCTTCATCAAATATCAGGTCTCTTTGAGTAAAAAATGGACAACTTCTTCGAATTAATTTTGAATATCAGAGAAAAATAAAAACAACATAATTTATATGCTTCATATAAATTTATTTTAACAAAACATACACTTTACAGTTTAAGAAACACGATTAGCATATGAATAAAATAAAAACACTACCAAAACCCAAAACAATGACTATTCAATATCACTTCACTTCACAATATTAGGGACCGGAACGCCCATATGGTAGAAATAAATCTGAAACTGATGATAACATCACACGAATGTAAGAATTGACAGCGTCATAGATTTTTTTAGCATTTCATTGTTTTTCAACGCCGCCATAGCCAACTAAGAGTAACTGAACTTAAAATCTGCAGCAAAATCCCCATATAAAAATATTAAATTGGCAATATTTCGAAAACTAAGAGTTTTTGGGATATACAACCTTATACAAACTTACCCTTATGTTTAATGCTAAATAAGAAATAATTATAAAATTTGGGTGTTTCCATTTGAAAATCTGGACTTTTGACAGTTTTTTCATTTTCATTGTTAATCTAATTTTTTAAACACCCTGTATTAATAGTTATCAAAATATTATAAAAAATCTATTAAAGCAGTTCCTTTATAACAAGGAATCCCACTTAAATTAAATAAATAGGGCTTCTTTATAAAAAAAATTGATAATTATTTTAAGGCTTGCAAACGTCATTTTTGACATAAAAATTCAAATATGTCAAAAACATTTACACATAGGTATAGGACATGGTATACAAAATCTGCCTAGAATCTTGCGTAGAATGCAAAAATGTAATAATATATAGGGTGTCCCATTTAAAATAAGCAAGTTAACACTTACTTCCGGTATAACCGGAAGTGCCGCCATTATGAAAATATTTTAGCCCGGTCACCCCCATCAGCATCAGCATACTGTCAAATTTTCAAAATTTTTCTATGTATAGTTTTCTATATATAGATCGATTCGGTTCCCGGTGGGACACCCTGTATATCAACACAAACAATTTTGTAAAAACCTGTTTTATATTTAAAGGCAAGCATAACTCTTCCCAGCGAATCGAAAATCCTGTTCAGGAATCAACCACTGCCGAAATCTTAGCGCCTGAAAAATAGATTAGCGGGATTTTGTTGGTTGGCAAAATGTCACCATTAACAGCTGATTCTATAAATTTAATCCTGTCTGAAGTGTGTAATGCAAGAATGGAATGGCATTTTTTATTTTCTTGATGTTATAGGTACAGGGTGGCCCATTTGTCTGACAAAGTAATATACCGTCTCTGCTATTGAAGATATCAAAAAAAAGTTTTTATAAAAGTTGTGAGGTATAAAAAAATATATGTATTAATTATTTATTATTATTAATTATTTTTAAACATACAGGATGGTCCAAAAAAGTAGGACAATAAAAAGATACATTTTTTTAAATGGAACACCCTATATATTTTAGCATTTTTTGTTTCCTTATAAATTTATCCATATGACGCCATATTTAGTTTTTTAATTTTTTGCAACGTTGCCAAACAAAATGCAAAATTCTTAAAATTTTGGAAAAAACATGATAGTAAAAAATTACCTGTATTTCTCAATAAGAGTATCGAAAATCGAAAATTTACTGTAAGCTCTTAAGTTTAGGGATAGAAAAACTGTTTTAAGTCTTTAAGTATCGAACATTTTGTACAGGGTGTTTTCTGTTGACATCCAAATATACAAAATTTTAAAATACAATAACTCTGTTTTTTTAAATAAAACACCCTATATTTATTAGGCTCGTCTGATAGATATTGTAAGTATCTTTTATTATTGTTAAGTCATACCTATACCTAAATATACTAGTTTTGGCAATATTTCGATTTTTATTTAAATTTTGGTGAAAAAAACTATAATTTTTATTTTTCTAGTAAGCCATGACCAGCAAAGTAAAAACAAATGTAATTGAATATAATGTCATATTAAAATAAATTGAATATCATAGTTAGTTACGTATTTATTTATTTAAATAAAATTTTGTTTTTATTACGCAACTTGATATTGAAAATAAGTTTACAAACATTATAAATATAAAAATAATAATTATAAATATGACATTATATTCAATTACATTTGTTTTGACTTTGCTAGTCATGGCTTACTAGAGAAATAAAAACTATCGTTTTTTTCACCAAAATTTAAAAAAAAAATCGAAATATTGGCAAAACTAGTAAATTTAGGTATAGGTATGACTTAACAATAATAAAAGATACTTACAATATCTATCAGACGAGCCTAATAAATATAGGGTGTTTCATTTGAAAAAACAGAGTTATTGTATTTTAAAATTTTGTATATTTGGATGTCAATAGAAAACACCCTGTACAAAATTTTCGGTACTTAAAGATTTAAGACAGTTTGTCTATCCCTAAACTTAAGAGCTTACAGTAAATTTTCGATTTTCGATACTCTTATTGAGAAATACAGGTACTTTTTTACTATCATGTTTTTTCCAAAATTTTAAAAATTTCGCATTTTGTTTGGCAACGTTGCAAAAAATTAAAAAACTAAATATGGCGTCATATGGACAATTTTGTAAGGAAACAAAAAATGCTAAAATATATAGGGTGTTCCATTTAAAAAAATGTATCTTCTTATTGTCCTACCTTTTTGGACCATCCTGTATGTTTAAAAATAATTTTAGAACATATATTTTTTTGTACCTCACAACTTTTATAAAAACTTTTTTTTGATATCTTTAATAGTAGAGACGGTATATTACTTTGTCAGACAAATGGGCCACCCTGTATATGGAATTCAATTACCTTTTTGGATATGTAATTTAATAAAATTAATGGATAGCCGCAATTAATTTCTTTATTATAAGGAATGTGTTTCATTATTACAGAAAAATAGGTTATACTTTCAGATTTGTTTTGAACCATTGAACCCTCCGTTTATTTTCCGTTTAGTTAGAAGAATAAAAACTCGGATAAGCAGGCCTTGCCCGATCAGTATTACTTACCAGGCTAGATTTAAAAGTTCCCGGAATCACCAATAGATGACAGCCGATTTTTAATTACTTTTTATATCATCAGGCCAGTGGTATGCACACCCTACATGATCAGTCGGACTAACCCGACTGACAGTCTTGAATGATACCAATCCTTCGTCATTTTCGGATCAGTCTTTTTTCTAATGAGAATTTACATCAGTTCGGCCATCAATCCTTGACATATGCCCTTATACCAGTGGCGGGTCGTCAGGCAAAAGAAAAAATAAAACCAGGAGGAAAGTTTTTCGACAATATTAAATATAATAATGTACCAATACATCTACCATTTTAGCCCTTAAAAAATAATTATGTTCGAATTAATAATATTAATTCAATCCGAATGTAGCTATGCATAATAGGGCCACGGTTAACTCCGATGGACAATAATTATAAACACTCGTGCATTTTGGCGCGCCCCAACGATCGTGTCCGTTCAAAGCAAGTGAAGACCCAACGCCCAACATGGCTTTGATATTTACCGTTGCTATGGTTACGACGCAAACAGCATGTAACAATTTGCATTATGATGAAGGGCAATTTAAAAATAGATCAGTCGTATGCACCATTGTTTTAGCATTGGTTCGCCTAACCTTAAGGTAGGTATTTATTTTAATGATTCGCGAAACTTACGGTTATAGATATCGTTTTTACGTGATTTACTGTGCGATTAAAAAGTTCTGTTTTTATTTTTTAGTTAATTCAGTAGTGTACTTAACTATGTACTTAGTTGTGTGTTTTAAAAATAAACCCAAAAAATGACATAGTTTGTAATTTTTTGGAAACTTCATTCAGTCGTTGGACAGAGGATAAGAGAGACGTTTTGTTACACGGGTGTTTAGTCAATGTTTGTTTAAGTACCCGCACTATACCTAGCTCTTCACCATTTTTTAGGACCGCGAGCCGCCACTGCCTTCTACGATCAATGTTACTGTCATTTTCTTATTAAGACTGACTGATTGTGTAGGGCCTAAAATAAGTATTTCGTACACATTCACGATTTTTTTTATTGGAGTTCATTTATTTTTCATCTGATTTAATTTAATTTGTAAAACGCTCAGCTTTATAGAGACAATTTATTCACCTTGAGGACTTGCAAACGAATTTATTTCTTTTTATATTGTGCCCATAAATTTTAGTTTGTTCATGGCGAAATTGTGCTCGATTTAGCGTAAACTGAAAATATTACCGAAGTCTGTGTATTTTCTAAATACAACCTTGTGTTGGATTAAAGGAACCGTAATTAATTTTTAGGGAAACTTAACGCGAACACTTGGTGGAATTAAAGATAGAGCAGGTCGACAATTTTCTTTTAACTCCGTCTAGAATGATGTTACATGACAACGGTATTGATTGGTTGCTTAAATCGCCGTACACACACTTACTACCGCTCAAAAGTATTTGGGTACTCTGAAATTCGAAGGGATAGTGGGAAAAGAAGGGTACACTGTTAAAAACAATTTTCTATTTCAGAAAGATGTAGAGTAATAAAAGCCCATTAATTATGCAAAGAGACTACAGAGTGACCTAACGAATATTTAAGCCACTTTCATAATTTGGCATTGATTTCATTGAAAAATTCTTTATTTTCATCAACCACCCGGGTTTGGGTCAATTTATGGGTTTTGCTTATTGTTATCCATTCACAAACACTGAAAATGGTGTGACAAAGGCGTGCAGTATATACATATTAGGTACACTTATTTTTTATTAACCATTATAATAAAAAAAATACCTTATATGCAGAAATTAAATTATAAAAAATCATAGTATTCTTCGTCATCTGAGAAACTGTCATCTGCTCTTAACGTTATAATGTCGACGGTCCGATCGATCAGATGGTCAACATCCCACATTTTCTCCTCTTCCTTGATGGACTGCTTTTCGCTAGTTCTCTGGTGTCACTTCCTTAATGGCTTGATCAAGCAGTAGCTTAACGTCTTTCATTTTGAATGTCGTGTTGTGTCTTGCTACAAATCCTTTTATTTGCGCCCATATAAGTTCTATAGGAATTCGCAATAATATGGCGGTGTGCGTAGCATAGTTACACTATATCTTCCACGGCATATTTCATGAAACGATGTTTGTGTAAATTTGCTATAGCTAATAGTTCCTTCTTTAGAGAAGGAGCTTTAGTTGGCTAACTCGCTAAGAGAGGCGTGATGGCGGGAAATTTGAACGGCCGTTTTGCCTTTTTAAATTTGTTGATTACTTTTGTAGTTTTAGAAATTTTTAAATATATCAAATCGTGATGTACATCACGAATTAAGTCAATAAAGACTTTCACAAGTTTTACATTTTATATAATGTAACAAGCAAATGTCACTGCTCAGTTTCATTACATTATGTAACGGAATAGCTATGTGGCAAAAATGAACATAACACTAATGGTAATTTTAACAATAAAAAATATAAAAATTGTTATTTAATTGTAATTTCATTAATAATTAGTTTTGATAATAATTAGTAATTAATAAATAATTACAATTGCCACATTACATTACCAATATGACATAAGATTAGGTAATAACATTATCTGCCATTGTTGGAACATTAACAACGGATATCACACAACATGGTTAACAGCTTATTAGGTTTATTCCTGTTCGAAGTGACGCAAGAAAGGAATGACATTCCTCATTGTATTGAAATCACAAAAATAATTCAATTACCTTTTTGAAATTGTAATTACTTTTATCTACTTTCATTTAGTAATATGAATTTTACAGTTCTGTAAATCGTTTTGTAAGGGCATCTATTACAGCACTAGTGCTGTAATAGATGCCTATACAGCACTAGTGCTGCAAAGAAAAAAATAACGGTTTTATTAAAATTTTGCTGTTCAATAAAACCACACTTTTTAGAAGAATGATTTATTATTAACAATTATAAAATTAATTACCAATTTTTAATTAAAATATAACACTTAAGGTTTATTATAAACATTAATAATACACTTTTTACAGTTAGAAATTTGTATACCAGAAGTGGATATGATGTAGCCCTTTACGCTCGAATTTCCAATCATTAACTCCTTGTCTGACCCCATGATCTTCTTTGCTATTTGTTTCTTATTTTCTAAAGAATTCTCAACGTAGCCTTCTGCTGTAGAAGAGGATTTCCAGCCCTCATGACGCTTTAACATCTGCATATCTGCACCACCATCAACTAGAATGGTGGCTGAGGACCTCCTAAAACAATGTCCACTGTATCCATCGGGATTATTCAATCCAAGTTTTGTTGCAATCTTTTTTGGTATACTTCCAAAACTATTAATTCCGACAGGCTGGGAGGTGCATTTTCCTTTTCCATAGAATACAAAAAACCGCCTGTGAGTTGCATTAAGAGGACAAAGTTTAGTATACTTTCGAAAAATACTTAAACAGTTGACACCTGTCACATTTCCTTCTGTTATAACAAATTCTCGCATAATTTTGGTTTTCGAGAATGGAATCACAATTTTTATATACACATCATTGTGTTCAATATGATCCAGCATTAACTTAGCTAGTTCTTCGCGCCGAAAGCCCCAAAAATGCCGATTATCATAACAACCTTCATAAGTAAATATGTTTCATCATCTGCAGTACTAAGAAACTTACATACGTCTTCCTTTGTGAAAACTTTGGAGTTATTGGCCTTGTAACCCTCTGAACTTCTTTTCAAAAATGCGATTAGTTGAGAAAATCTGCTTATATCTTGATTTTTCTTGACTGAAATCATAGTTCTCAAAATTGAGTAGTGAGTCCATAGTGTAGATGGTTTCTGGGATCGTTGCTTTACGGAAAAACAACCTAAAAGGATTTTCTCAGACACCTCCTTTATTTTGTAAGCTTTGCACCAATCTTCAAACTGCTGATACTTCAACTCATACCACGCCCTGGATTTTGTCGGAACTAAACTTGAGATCGCTTCGTTTGCCGCTGCTTCTATATCAGAGGGTAAACTTCCATCAGAATCGCTCATTTTGAAAAACGCTTTTTATATGTTTGAATTTGTTTGACAAAGTTTCGACAGTAACCATGCGAAACAGTAACTATGCGAAAGGTAACATAAAAAACTTGATTAGTAAACTTAATAGCAGGTGCATTTTTATTTTTTAAAATGCCTTTTGCCAAATATTTTTATTCATAGATGAAAGTAGATAAAATTTTGTACAATATTCTTGTTATAATTCATATTACTACACTCGATGTTTTATTAAACTCGGCTGACGCCTCGTTTGACAACTTTAACATCTCGTGTTGTAATATGAATCTTTACAACACCTATAAGTCGAATTACTTCATTACAAAGTAATTTAATAAATATAATGGATTACTGCTGTTATTTCTTGCCATTCTTTCGAATGTTATGAAATTAGCGTCCTATTTCAAAATCCAGGTAGGTAGGTAGGTAGGTATTTGTGGGTTTAGGACAATAAAAAACAATTCCTCTAAATTAAAAAATTGCCGACGTTTCGACCTTTATTAGGTCTTTCTCAAGACTATTTCACAAAGTCGAGGAACATAAGTCGAAAACAATTGTAAAAATCATCTCCAGACGGGAACACACATTACAAACGGACATGGAACAAATATTCTGTAAAAATAACGAACCACACCACAACGAGTACTGTTAATATCTTCTATTCTTTCGAATTAGGCTTTGTGTACCTATTTGTTCGCTGCCAGTGCCATTCCTGAGGGGACCTACAGCTTAACGTGGGTTCCGAACCACGATACTTAGCCATGCGACACTCCACCCTCCCCCAAGGTTATCGACTCTCGGTTTCGTGCGTCATTACATGACCTACCGATTGGGGAGTGTGTACCTTCTTCCGCACCCCATGAGATATCCGATCTCATCCGGCCTGGTTACCGACGTGAATGGGGTGAGTTGGGAGATGATACATTTTACACTCTTCCCTGCATTCTTAAACCTACTAAAATTCAAACATACGTTTTTTATTGTGCGTTTGCCTGCTCCGAGGATAGAACTCGGAATGCCATGGTCGAGTGCCAGTGACCGCTGAGCCACCGTCGCAGTTGGATTACTGCCATAATTAATTCATTTATAAAAGGAATGTATCATTATATTTCTACAGATGACAGAAATGATTAATTACATTACATTTTTAACCGAAGTCATTCAGTTACAATTGCTTTTTTTATAGAATTAAATTAGTAATGCATTACATTTTGTAACAATTACTACCCAGCTCTACGACAGATATTAATAATTGTAAATATTTTTCAGGTTCGAAACAAGTCACCAATAGCATTAAAAAGGAATCAAAAAAATCTTTGGACAACAAGGGTAAGTTCATATGAAGAGACTTGGTATGAGTATTAAGCATTAACACAGAATCAAATTTGAAACATTTTTAAAACTAGAATTTCCTGGTTATTAAATTGTTCAAAATGTGCCCTGATTATTGTCTCTGCCACATATACCTAGTCCATTTACAAGTTAAATCTAATTTGTTTTTAATTAAAATGGGTAGTAATTAGGGAATTTGTTCGAACGTGCTTAATTCTCGGTCAACAATTCATTGCGAGTGACAGAAATAAAGTGGGACTTCATTAAACAAATACCTTAATTTATTAAGTTTAATGTTAGTTTATGGTTCTTAATGGATGGTATGGACAATTTGTAATTAAACCACGGCAATTGTTGCTTTGGATAGATAAATTTTGGTTAGAGTAAATGAAATTCAGTAGACATTTTAAAGTGATATAGCTAATTCACTTAATTTTTGAAAACCGTGGATATTTTTGATATCTGATTATAATATTCGTACTTTAACGTCATCTTCCATGCACACATTAGAAGACGGAGTGAGCGCTCAAATTTCCGAATGCGATATAGACAATCCACTCGAGTTAAACAATATATTTTTTTTACGACCAAACTTACGAACCTTATTTTAAAGTTTACAGGGTATACAGGGTGCTACAAATTCGTGTGCGTACACGGGGATATCGAAAACGGTAAGAGGTTGCGTATTTTGGGGCTTAATAATTTGGTGAAAGAAAATTCTAACTATTCCGAATACTTTCGGAGATATCCGAAAAAAACCGAAATTTTTTTAACTTTTGGTTTTTAATTTTTTGCGCGTTTATTTGTGACGTGGGAAGAAAACAAAAACACTTTTTCATAGCCGTTTTTTAGGTCCTACAAGATGGCGTTTTTGGTTTTCAAATTTAACGTTTCGTTCTTTAGATACCAACCTCAAGTCAATTTTTTTTTTAATACGGACCGTAATTTTTAATATACAGGGTATGGACTTTAACTGGAATAATTAAAACTGCTAAAGTTGCGCCTACAAAATTAGGTGTGTAGGGGTTTTGGAGCATGCGGAATTGGATTATGATGTCGGCGCAGTTGCCAGATTTCTCAGCTTTGCGCTACACGTCGTAATTTTGTTATTTTAAATAGAATACCCAATTTATTTTTATTGCAGTGAATTGGGCGTGTCAAATTTAGTAAGATCCGAAATTAACAATTCTATCTTCACTAGTTTCTGAGACATGACAACACAGCATTTTCAAAAAAATTAAATTAAATTATTTTTTTATTTTAGAATGAGCATTAGGCTTGTCGGAAACGCCCGAAAATATGAATATCTTATGAACATTGGGCACTGCTTCATATTTTCGGGCGTTTCCGATAAGTTTAATGCTCATTCTAAAAAAATTGAACTAATAATTGAAAAGGCTGTGTTGTCATATCTCAGCAACTAGTACAAATAAAATTTTGAAAAGTTGGGACCTTATTAAACTTGACACGCCCAATTCACTGCAATAAAAATAAACTGGGTATTATATTTAAAATAACAAAATTACTACGTGTAGCGCAAAGCTGAGAAATCTGGCAACTGCGCCGACATCATAATCCAATTCCGCATTCTCCAAAACCCCCATATACCCAATTTTGTAGGCGCAACTTCAGCAGTTTTAATAATATCGAAATTATTCCAGTTAAAGTCCCCACCCTGTAGTTTTAGGAACTTCCAAGCTTTCGAAATTTAATACAATTTAAAAACTTTTAACATTTGTCATCCAATAAAGAGACCCAAAGTCTCAGCGCCAAATATTTTTCTTTCTGTTTATTTTTCTTACATGTTTCACCTTAAACTAGCATAATCAGACCAGAGAGTAGAGAAAGGATAATTTGAAATTCTAATGATATGTTATTTGATGATCAACCTTAAAATTTTAGAAATATTTAAATTGTATTAAATTTCTAAAGCTTAGATATCCCTAAAGCTGTTTTTAAAATTCCAGGTCCGTATTTAAAAAAATGGACTTGAGGTTGGTACAAAATAACTTTTCTGTGGTTTAATCTTACATAATAATAAAAAGTTTAAGTCCTACATGGAGCAACAAACTTTCATATAAACATAACACGCACACAGTTCACATTTTAGAGTATTTTTCAATACGATAAGACCCATAATATGATACTTTAAACCTCTTCGCATGTCTTGAATCGAAGAAATAATTTAATATTAAAATTGTAGGCCTGGTCATGGTTGTTCTAGACGAAAAAATATTGTGCTAGCTAGACCACAATGTCGAGGCTTTTATTATTGCCAATTTTACGTCACAAATAACCTTGACTCTAGACAAACATTGGAAGCGCAAAGGTTGCATAACTGCGATTCAGAAGTAAAATACCGGGCCCGCCGAATGTTGGGAAGAAATATAGCGTATTTATTAATTTTGAGCATTCGATAGGGTTGCCAACCGTCCTTTATTTAAAAGGACAGGCCTTTATTTTTAAGTTATGTCCTTTGTCCTTTTGAAAGGTGTAAAAGGACTGCAAATGTCCTCTAAAATCCGAAAATAAATAAATGCATTTAAGTAAGTACCTAATTTGTTAGTTACTACATTATTTTTTTTGAAATTTTTTTACGTAAAATTAATAATGAAGATGTGTTTGATTGCATATTTTAGAGTTTTTAATTATTTTTATAAACTGCTGGACAATTGCTTTCGAGCAAGAAAAATGTCGCCTAAATTTAATTAATCTAGGGGCGAGTACTTTCCAATATAAAACAATCGTGAAAAATTGTGAGTTCCTTATAAACCATAGACATATAGGTGTTTATAAGTACGCCACTGTACATCATAACATTTAGGTACAACTATTGTTACTGAACATAATCAAGCTCTTCATAAGGTATAAGAATCATTCGCAAAGTTTGCACGTTACAACGCACAGTGAGATCTAGCTACCAATAAGTTAAAATAAAGCAAGGTTTTCCAAAAAAATTGGTATTTCTTAAAATATAGCAGATATCAAAAATTTGACAAATGACTTTCTTTGCTATGAACCAGTGATTCAATTGACGTAGAGTGATAAAATTTAAAAATATTATTGTGAAAGTTACACGTCATTAAAATTGGAGAAAAAATCATTGTCTTCTTTAACACCCTGTATATAAAATTTTCTGACAGTTAAAGAAAATCCAACATTGACAAGTGTTTCTCAAGGGATGAATCTATCAACCATTCAAAACCGTAAGTCGATATCATATCTGGTTCAGAAAATATTAACTGTTAAATTTAGACGAAATTTTTCTTGCTCGAAAGCAATTGTCCAGCAGTTTAGTTACCTACTTGTTTAGTTATATGGTAGTTTCTGCGTTATTTTTACTAGCCCCTAATATAATAGCCCAAAAGTGTTATTCGAGAGCACAAAATGGAGGTTTTTAGGAATGGTACAGTCTGTACAGTGGCACCCAAAAATATTTCCGAATGTGTCCTTTATTCCAGTATCCGAAAGTTGGCAACCCTAACGTTCGATGAAAACGACCTTTTTTGCTAAAAAAAAATGTATACACTCTAAAAACTCACCTAGTATAGATACCATACCAGAATCTTAGTTTCCGTGACAAGAAAAGTTAGTTAAAATAGTCCTAATGGAACTTTACTAACGAACACCTACTATATTTCATTGATATATCAATTCCGGCATTAGTTAATAGTCACTTTTATTATTAGCAAACTTTACCTGTTTGTTAGTTCCAATCAGTAAGCTTATCATCATATTTCACATAATAATTGACTTCGTTTTTGGCAACGTTGGTTCAATCTAGTGAATGATAGATTTTTAATTTATAATTAGCGTTTTCGGCCTTTTGCTAGACTTCGCACCGTCGGGTTTCGGGAAAAAAATAAATATGGAGGCGTTAATTGTTACTATTCCGGCTTGCAGCGCGTCTGCAGAATGATCATTTTCTGGATTAAAAAGAATTCATACCTATTTACAAAACACACAGCGAGAGACACGCTTATGAACAATAATCTCTCTGGAGAGCGACCTTTTACAGGATTTAAAACACAAAACCAATTTTTATGACGATGTTATAAACTAATTTTTACGTAATGATCGCCATATTGAACTACTTTACAAATAATGTCGTTTTATTCTTCTTCTGCCAGTAGTCTTTCCACAAACTCAAGAACAAGACATTTTGTGACAAAATTTAAATGCTTGAATGCTACGAAAGGTAAATTTTTGTCTTAAATGCATTTTTTGCCTACCCTAGTTAAAACCGCATTACACGCCACTGTTAGTACCAAATGAATTTTTCACCAAAAAAAAACAATCTAGGTATAATAATTATTAATCTCAGATTAAAGACAGTTTTTGAATGATAGAAGAGTTTTGGACTTGCATTGTCTTTATTTGTTTTACATCACAACGTTTCAACTGGTGAGTATCTCCAGTCGTCTTCAGGTGAATACTAAATAAGTGCAGTAACTACAGCTCTATTTATACTAGCTAGATGCACTGGAGCATGACTAAGATGGGTGCAGTCATGTGTTTAGTTCGTATGCGGTATTTTAAGTTTACATCTACTTAACAACAAGGGTTTCCAGATATTTCTTATATCTAGTGAGGGCTTACTAAAACAATTTGGGTTCTGGTATATTGTAGAAGCTTCCTTGAACTTCCTCTTCCTCCAATGTTGCTCTTTATGCAGGATTCGAGCTTCTGTCTACTTGATGTGATGACTATGTGTCCAGGCATGGTCAGCTGCACCTGATTTTTTCGGTTTCTCCTTTAAGCGTGTTGTTTCTGTGTTCCTTGACCCTAGTTTCAAGTGGCCTTAGAGTCTCACCAATGTAGGATCGGCCACATTCGCAGGGGATCTGGTAGACACAGTTTTTCCTGTCTTTCTGAATTGTTGGTTTCGTCTTCGTCAGGTGACTTCTTAAAGTGTCTTTCGAGCTGAATACTGTATTGATGTTATATCGTTGTCCTAGTCTTCTAATTCTCTCAGATACTCCTTTGACATACGGAATGTTGAGTGTTGATTGTGACTCTATTTGTTTCTTTTGTGTATTTGGCCGATTCTTGCGATTTTCCAATAGTTTATTAACTAGATGCCCGGGGTAGCCATTTTTGTTGAGGTCGGTCTTGATGTAGTTAGTTTCCTGTCTGAGGTTTCATTTGAATTACAGATGGTAATTGCTCTATCTACAAGCGTTCTTACTATACCATGTTTTGTGCTGTTTGAGTGATTTGAAGTGTAATTCAGATGTATGTATGTATGCGTAGGTTTCTTGTCCACTGAAGTATGGATGGTGTTGCCATTTTTCTTTACGTTTACATCTAGGAAAGGTAATTGACTGTTTTCTTCTCTCTCCATGGTAAATTTGATTGTCGGCGTCAGGTTATTAATGTGATGTAGGAATTCCCTGAGTTTGTCATTGTTTCGATTCCAAATAATGAAGGTGTCGTCTACATATCTCAGCCACGTTTTTGGTTTCTTTTTTGCTTGTTTTATTGCTTCCGATTCAAACCATTCCATGTAAATGTTGGCGATTATTGGTGAGAGAGATGAGCCCATCGGTAGTCCGTCCACTTGGCTGAATCTTTTTCCTGAAAGTAAGAATTATCCAGGCAACATTCTAATAGTTCCATACATTCAAGAAACATCATTGTCTTCAACCTTCAAACAGACACTAAAGACATCTTAATTCAAGCAATTAATCGTTTCCATTTCCTTTTATCCACCAGAGTTCCAATTTAACAAATTTTGGGTTTTTAAGGTTGAAAATGTTTGTTACGCATAATAATACAAATAATGGTTAATATACATTTAATTAATAATACAAAAAGTTTTTAGCCTGTTTACCAGATATTGTCAAGGCTGCAGAATATAATTTATACAATATACTCATGACATGATTAATCCGGGCGCCAATCAGATACGACGTTCGTTTTTTAAATGCCCATATCAACCTAATTTTTTCAAATACAAACCTGCATTTTTTTAAAAATTTTCGAATATCTCCGCAAGTCATCGAAATTTGAATATTGTTCAGGATTGAAATATGCAACTTTGCCTCTATTTAACCAACTCCCTATCTCTTATAATAATATAGTTACAGAGATATCAATGCTAATGCATCGTATTTGTAAAACCCTGTATAAAAAATCGGCCATTCACATATAATCAGTGTCTCATGAACGAAAGAGTCGAACGGGACTCATTCGGTGACGGGTGAAAATAGCCCACACAGGGCACTCAATTAATTTCCCATAATTAGTGCCTACAGAACTAAAGAGTCGAACGGGACTCATTCGGTACCGGGTTAAAAAAGCCTCAATTAATTGCATACATATAAACAGTATATTATAATTGATAGGTCCCGTCTTACCAGTGCTGTGCGACGACACTATCACTTACTTGTGCCAAGGAAAGTTTCTTTATTTAAATTTGCGTAACTTCTCCTTGTGCTACGAAGCTATACGCAGCTAGAATAAGGTGCTGAATCCTGCTCACCTGCCGAGCAAAGGTGTTCCAGCCAGTCTCTATTGGACGCAGGTATCATATTGATATATTGAACGAGTGCAGCTAAATGATAAGTTCACTACATTTACAGCTAGTCGGTTCATAATATTAAAAAATCTAAGTACTTTTTACACCGAATTTACATACATTTCTTTAAATTAATAAATGAGACACGGGGAAGATGACACCTGACTGAGGGTTCATCGATTCATCTGCTGATCACAGTTTTATAGTTTTTGGACAGTTACTATTTTATTCCTTTGTATTTGCATTTAATTTTTAATTTTAGAACAGAATGAATGGGGAGATGTATATATATTTCTACATCTTTTTATTACATTTTATTTTACACAGAACAAGTAGTTGTTTTTATTCTTTGCAAGGGTCCAGCTAGCGTCCTAGATAATACATTTCACATAACCTGCGATTATTAAGCAGGTGGGAGCACTTGGCTCCTTGACCGGGATACTCACTCCCGGTTTTTCTGTGCCGAAGAGAATAGGACATCCTTCGTGAACACATACCAAATGAACGTTTTCTTACTAACCTTGGTTATTTTTTTTCCATATAAATAATATATATTATTAGGTATAAATATTTGTGCACGGGGATATTTTCCGATATATTTTGAACGGGGATCCAACCCCAATTGATCTTAAAACTTTTATTCTACGCAACAAACATAGAAAATTAACTGGTGATTCTTCCTTAAATGGTGGAACATAAAGATAACCCGATAAACCAGACGATATTATAAGATTTCTAGAAAAAAAATCCATTTTTTACTAAAATTTTTAAGGTTATGTTATTTCTACCTACACTATTGGCACTTCTCTTTCCACGTTAACAGTGTTGCTAGTTTGTAAATTGGCGATAATTTTGAAAAATTCGACCATAGCGAGAATTCATATTAATGCATAAAATCCATGTTTAACTATTTAAAACGAATTCTACAGCTATTTTGTTGTACTTTCAATGTTATAATTCTTACGCAAGCAGAAATAAACCCGTCAAACCTTTTTTTCTTCTGTGCAATTCAGTAAAACAATTAATCAAAATACCTACTTCTGAGAAAATAAATTGTTCGTGTTTATTAATACATATATCGCTTTTTATCTGTTATTCTGCAAAAAGCCGAATGTGAGAAAGATAGATATATTCAAAAATGAGTTTGCATACATATAAGAATTTACCCAAATCGATAAATATGTTACGGTGTAATTTGGTCCATGGGTTTGCCATCAAAATTAATTTTTGTTCAATTGTTTCTTATTATCGTTCTCACAAGTTCATGGCCAACTTAAAAGACAAGTTATGATGGCTAATTTAAATATTTTTTTAAAATGCTTAGCATGAAGTTCGGAAATTAAGTCGTAGAAAAAATATACTATACAACTCGAGTGGATTGTCCATATTGCGCTCAAAAGTTTGTGCACTCCGCCTACGGCGTACTATACTATTTTTTTTAAACCTTTAGCCACCACTGCTGTAAGCATGCGCTTTGATGACTTTTTAATCAGCTGATGGAATATAATTTTTTTCAAAATAACCATTTACTTGCATGCAGTACTCGTATCTAATGTCAAAATTCTTTTAACAATTATGTTTCAGTTTAAAATGAGTGAAATTGTGTTATTCTATGGCAACGGGCTCCCGGACTATTATATAACTATAATATTAACATTAATTCGGTTCACCTAGGTGCTGCAAATTTAAAGAGTGCTATTTATTATAGGTGCCTGATATACCATTTTGTTTTGTTGGCCTCTTTGACGTCAGCATTTTATGTTTATGACTTTTTTTATAAATAAATGTTTTCCGGGCTTCATTTAATAATGGTTATTTTGTGGTCAGCAGTCCATATAAAATATATTTATAAGTGCTCTCTCTCGAATAATTGGAGTTTTAAGTTTGTAGATAAATTCAAGGTTTGACTCTACAAATATTGGAAACCATTATAAAGTAAATTTATTAAAAAATATTCTCAATAAACTTCACTAAAGTTTTTCAATACGCAACTGGAATCTGAATTTTTCCAGAGTTCATGGTTATCGGGGCATCGTTTGTAATTTTAATGGAAAATAAGATTTCTTTTAGTGTCTGTTTAAATGTTGGAGACGATGACGTTTCTTGAAGGGCTGTAGAGTTTTGGACTTGCATTGTTTATTTGTTTAGAATCACTACGTTTCAACTGGTAAGCATCTCCAGTCGTCTTCAGGTGAATACTCATATTAAGTATTCACCTGAAGACAACTGGAGATGCTTACCAGTTAAAACGTAGTGGTTCTAAACAAATAAAGACAATGCAAGTCTAAAACTCTACTGCCGTTCAAGATTTCTTTTACTTCTTTAAAATAAATTTTAAATTTTTGTTTAAAAAAAAAGGTGTCACACGCCAAAACAAATTTTCAATTAGACAAGCCAAAAACGATGCCGCGTTTCACGCTGCTAGAAGGCTCTTAAGTGGTCCTTTATTATTTTAATATTAGCGACCTTTTGCCAACCAACAAAATCCCTCTAAACGCTATTTCAAACGTGATTTTCTCGGAATTCACACAAACAATATTGTAAAAACCTGTTTCATATTCAGCGGCCAATATAATTATTTCCAGCTAATCGATAATCCGATTTTAGCTATCAGCCAGTGCGGTGATTTTAGCTCCTGAAAAATTGATTAAGTAGCGAGATTTTGTTGGTTGGCAAAATGTCACCATTATCAGCAGACCAACAAGGGTGCAGGTAATGTCGGATTTAGGATTTTACTGGGGGGGGGGGGGGGGGCGACTAAAAAAAGTTACTTATAAAAAAATACTGACCCTTCATACGCCCAACAATTTTTAGGGCTGAAAGTAAACAAAACTCCCATTTGTTATGGCTCAGGGGGGGGGGGGGCGAAACTACTTCCCCTCCCCCCTTGATGCGCGCCCTTAGACCGCCTTAGACCCGGTGCTAAAAATGCCATTAAAAAGTCCAGTAGCTCCGACAGTATTAATTTAAAAAGTTTTTTTGTTTTTTAAATGATATTGGGCTCTACCTCCATATGTTCGCCCACGAGCCGCCCATGATAACAGGCACGGATCTAGGGGGAAGGCAGCCCCCCCCCCCCCCCCTCTCTCGAGCCTTACAAAATGGGTGTTTTTTACTTTGAGCTTTGAAAATTGTAGGGCGTGTGAAGGGTCAGGATTTATTTTAGCATGCACTATTGAGAATAGGAAGATTATTAGAGCCGGGATACGCTTTTTTTTAAGCCCCCCTCAACAAACAACTCCTGGATCCGCCACTGTCTGATATGGTTTTAAGTTAGATGAAACTTTGAAAAATTAAACGTTGTGGGATCCCCATTTTCTTCAGGTCTAGACACGTTTACGGTTTTTTTTAAACACTGGGTTTTCTAAGAAAATCCACTTATATTATACTACCAAGTAAATGATTTAATGGCATGAAGGAATACGTAATTAGAATTTGCTGATTCATTATCGGAAATAATAAATTATTTAAGTAAAATTAATATTTTTATTAAAATGGAGAAGGTAATATTGATATAACACGATTATTAAAAATATTTTGATACAGTCCATGCTTGGGGTGCGCAAAAATTCTATAGAGGGTGGAATTAATTCAATGGTGACATTTTGCAAGCCAACAAAATCCCGTTAATTGATTTTTTAGGCCGTAAAATTTTCGCACTGGCTTATACCTGAAACCGGATTCTTGATTCGCTGGAAATAATTATAATGGCCGCTGAATATGAAACAATTTTTACAAAATTTTTTGTGGGGATTCCGAGAAAATCACGTTTGAAATAGCGTTTAGAGGGATTTTGTTGGTTTACAAAATGTCACCAGTATTAGAAAGCATCCTGCTGCTAAAAAATACAGAACTATGGCTGCGTTTTTAGTTTGGCATACTTTTTCGTTTCTTCATGAAATTTACCCGTCCTTTTGGGGTTGACACCTCCCCTAAGTGTGTATTATGATGGTATAAAAATGGGAAAACCTGTTTCATATTCAGCGGCAAATAAATTATTTCCAGCGAATCGAAAATCCGGTTTCAGGATCAGCCAGTGCGAAGATTTTACGACCTGAAAAATCGAGCGGGATTTTGTTGGTTGGCAAAATGTCACCATTATATATAAAATTAAAATCCCGCTAATCAGGGTTAAGATGATTAAAATCAATTGATTAAAATCATGATTTTAATCAGTATGATTTAAAAAAAAATCATGATTAATTTAAAAAAAAATTTTTCAACACTTTAACACACAAAATGTATTTGTTCATATAAAAAATAAAACCCAGACGCATTTTGATGTGGTGTTATTTATGATTTTATTACAATAATTGAAAAAGAACAGCTGGTTCTAACAAAAATAAAAAAAATTAAAACCAAAAAAACCTTTTTAATACAAAAAAATACTTAATTTAAACAAAAAAATATATAAATAAAACCTTAGTGTTATAATGCTTAAATAGAGATACTAGTTTAGCTGCTTTCCAATCCAAATCCAAATGACCGCTACTTCCACTATTTTCTCGTCCACCTACACTTTCCTTTTCACAGTTATCGCTTCTCCGTTTCTTTGCCAACTGGATAATTTCACTTTGGCTAGTTCCAGGCTGTGACTGACAATCACCATGAAGAGTTTCAAGACCACTATCACTAGTTTCACTTTTGCAGGTTTCCCAATGACTTTTTAGTCTGTCCGCTAGACCTTACAATTCTTTACCACACTTTTTACATACTGCTCTACAACCTAGTTTGCCCACCACTTTTTTATAAAATGCTGACAAACACTAAATTCCTTTTTGCCCCGGCTTGTTATGATTCCAAATATTTTGATAGATTAACCCCCAAAGCAAAAATATTACTAAAACTGAAATAAGTGCGTATCGTTTTTATAGCCGGGCGTTTTCTGCCAGTTTATTACAAGTTTCGACAAAGGCGCAAACTTGCAAAAACTACGCGAACGAAATTTGCATGTAAAAAGTTAAAACTTCTCCAGGTTTGCTTCATATCTGTACTATTCGTGCCTAAAAATATTTGTTTACTTAACAAAACAAAATATAAGCAGTTAAAAATAATAATATTAGCAAAAGCTGGTAAATTTAAAAACAAAAACAAAAAAATCATGATTTTTGATGATCAAAAAAAATCATCGATTTTTGATTTTTTTTTTAAATCATGTATCAACCCTGCCGCTAATCGATTTTTCAGGCGCTAAGATCTCGACAGTGACTGATGCCTGAAATGAAATTTTCTATTCGCTGGAAAGAATTATAATTGCCGCTGAATATGAAACAGGTTTTTACAAGTTTGTTTGTGTGGATTAAGAGAAAATCAGTTTTGAAATATCTTTTAGCAGGATTTTATTGTTTGGTAAAATGTCACTAATTATTGTATTTACTATTTACCGTATTTAATAGGAAATTGAGTGGTTAGGTTCCCCGTTAGAAATATATTCCAATTTTTTAAAATTTCGCAAGCATCTACATGTTATGTAAAATTTTATGAACCTGATAAATATTTAACATTCAATATTATTCCAAGGACTTTTTGAAATTGAATAAAAAAAAGTATAAAAGCTAATATGGCAAGCCTGCCAACATTTGCATCTTATACAGATAATTTGTACCCAATAAAACTTTATAGTTTTTGAAAGTATCAAATTGATTTGTAAAAAAAGTTAAATTAGGTGTTTTTATAGATTGTCTAATACAAAAAAAATTAAAAATATTTTCTCCCGTTGCTGAGATAATTGTTGCAAGTAATAATTTACTGGGCAAAATAATTTGACGCAAACATCTATTTATCGTTCATCGATATTTACACGAGCTTCATGATATAATTAAACGTGAACAATAAAAAGAAGTGTCGGGTGCCGCCATAGTTCAATGTTTACTTTGCTGTTCAATGCCTTTGCCACTAATCATTATTTGCATTGTCTGGCTTCTTAATTAAAGAATAATAATAGAATTATCATTATACACTCTTGTACGAGCAGGGGTAGTGTACCTAATACCGGACAATTCATGATGTTACTTTAACAAGTGATGAAAGTGATACTTTTCAAACGAGGAGATATTTAGCACGAGGCGTTAGCCGAGTGCGGAAATTCTCCGAGTTTTAGAATAATCACTTTTACACGAGTAATGTACACCATTTTTCTACGACCACAAATAATTATTAAAAAAGACTTTGATTTGTGAAAAAATTATTTTAACACTAGTGTTGAAAAAAAAATATCAACACTAGTGTTGAAATTAGCATACTTAGGATTATGTTCCACTTAATATCTGGTTTCATAGTTTGTCAATAGACATTTTCTTTATTTGTAGTTTAACTTTTTCATTTTTTTCATATTTTATATACCTATCATAGGAAGAACTAATGGATTGACTCCTAGATTAATCAGAATGAAAAAATTTAAACTTAATCCAGGAAAGGTGCATTAAACATAAATTTAAAAAATCCACCCAACAAGGAAGATTTCAATTCAAAATAATTCTATAAATTATTTAATGTTTTTATAAAAAAAAGTCAAATACACCTGATGGGATTTGAACCTGTGACCTTGCAATCTGTAGGCTAGAGCTCTATTCTCTACGCTATCGCTACCGATAAAGATTTGTTGTTTAATACATGACACTCTCTTCAGCGCGATTTGTTTTTTCTGGTAATAGATTTTTCAGTAAATTATAACCATTTTTTCTAATTTCAGATGGCGTATCATTCACACTGTAATTCAGAATCACTCGACAAATGCATAATAAATAAGTTAAACACTTTACAATTACTGCTTTCTAAAATTTGTTCTTTTTAATAAATAGGGGTTGTCTGATGTTAAATTGACACCATATTTTTAAATAAAAAAGTGTGCCTTGTATTTCAACACTAGTGTTGAATTATTTTATTTTAACACGCGTGTTATATACGGCGCTTTCTGGCCAAATTAACCGTGCTTTTTTTCTCATTTTCATAGGTCGTAGAGGATATGATATCCATATCGCATGAGGAAGTAAAACAAACTTTCGAGCGCAATTTGAAACATCATTTTCATACGAAGGTTGACAATTGTAGAAAATTGATCGACTAAAAATAAGACCTTTTCATTATTTTGTGCATTTGTGGGATTATTCTTTATAAAAGGGAAATTTTCATCATTCTCGTGGGAAATTCTATTTTTAAAGGTTTGTGATTTATGCTAATAGATGCATATAAAATTATATCCATTTAGTTAATCTAAGAAAGCCCATTATTTGTCCAGTCACTTGAGTACAAAGAAAACAGCTAATATCCATGTGGATGTAAACGTCTAGAAGAAACTGCTGACCGAACTTTATTTCGCGACGTTAAAACTGTAATCACACGCTGAAAAGTAACAGTTTACGCATGTAAGGACGGGTATTTTGCCCCTTTTTAAATAAAGTAAAAAGGATAAGAAATATTGATCAAAAAATTAAATGGTGAATGCATTACTAGACTTCACTATTAACATAAACAATGTTAGTCTGAAGATTGGAGGCAATGATGTTTCTTGATTGATTGAAGAGTTTTAACGTTGCTAATGCAATAATTATTTAATAAATCACAACGTTTTAACTGAAGATACTCAAAGTATTCGACTGTACTACATGGTACCAAAGATTATTGTTTGGGCATCCCTGTGTACTTTCATGCCAATGTCACAATACTTCGAGATACTACTTATAATAATTTATTCTTATTTTCTTTTTATATAGTCTATTATCATGACCGGTCTACTTACCGTTCGTCGTTAGGAAAACTTTCCCCTACTTGTTATTGCAGTATATTGTTTTAAGGTGGCGCCTATACCAAGAGTGTAGTGGGAAATGACGTTATTTCTAAAAAAATGTTCATTGATTCTATTGTAAATAATTATTATGTCCGTGTTATTTACCGATTCAAATTTCTTGGCAGATTAAATTATAACGTGCGTTACACGTTCACTAATTTGATGGTGATGAACTACTGTGAATAAAGATTAGGGCGCGCTATATCGGTTTTATTCTATAAGCGTAGATTATTTAAACAGCCTACTGGTATTCAAATATAACGCATTATTTACATAATAGTACAGGGTGTTCTAAATTCGATACTTACCTCGGAAACTACCGGGTGTCCCATTATGGATGGCCACCGGCCGTATCTCGGAAACTACTGGGCATAGAAACTCGGTAAAAAAAAAATGATAACTAAAGTGGTCATGAGAAAATCCTGGAAATAACTTTTAAGTTCCGCATTTTGCCGCAAGAGGGCGTAATTGAAAAGTAAATTTTAAAATTTTACATATCTCCGAAAATTCCACATTAAGGTATATCTTTGGTAAAACCATTAAAAAGCTTGGGCAATTATACATCATTTTGGTCTTATGCTCATTGGCGTACAGACTTTTATAAGAGGGGGGGAAGCTGTTGAAAGTATAATCCATTAAATCGCTGTAACTTATAAACGACTTATCCGATTTTAGCAAACTATAGACTGTTTGGAAGAGAAATGTATGCACTTTCACCAATCGTATTTAGTTGTCCATAATAGTTCTAAAAAAAAAATGTTAGAGGGCGCAATTTGTAATAATGATTTATTTTTTCGGAGTAAAATCAAAAAATATGTTATTATTACAAATTGCGCCCTCTAACATTTTTTTTTGGGAACTATTATGGACAACTTAATTTAATTATTTTAGTTAAGAATGGTGTGCCTGAGGAGAAAAACGCAAGATACCATTTTTATGCAGAATTGACCAGGCTAATCAGAAATAATATATAATAATAATAATAATAATAATAAAGGTCTTTTATTATAAAAAAAATAAACAATATAACAAAGAATAGGCGATGCAAACAAAAGCATGGCGCAGTCTAGCCTAGACGGCTACTCAACTGAACCCTGCACTGCTTGCTTAAGTATAAAGAATATACATAACTAGTGATAGATGTAGAAATAGTATTTAAAGATTACCATGTAAAGGAGAAAATAAATGAACAATCTTATAAAATAAGTCAGCACGAAGAAGAGAAAAAATTAATACCTTACACTCAAATACGATGGAGAAGACGATAAATATATGTTATCAATGCATGACTCGCAGAATATTGTTAAGATACTTATATATTTTGAAAGAAAAAAAAGTTAAGCTACTGAGTTTGCTCATTTTGAAAATTTTGAAGATGTTTTTTATATTTTAATTTAAATGTATTATTATCAAGTGAGATCAATTCATTAGGCAAGGAGTTATACAATTTTATAGCGTTATATGTAAATGATCTCTGAAACATGGCACTCTGATGGTGAGGCACCGTCATTCTATTAGGAAACCTTATCTGGCGCGAATGTATATTTTCACGAAATACAAATTTACTCTTGAGGGAACGAGGCAGAGCTGGATTTTTAAGAATTTTGATCAAGAAGTTTCCTAAATGTAAAGTTCTACGGTTGCTCATAACTAGCCAGTTGAGATTTTTGAAAGTGTGAGAAATGTGATCATACTTTCGCAGTCCAAAAATAAGGCGTGAGCATGTATTTTGCACTTTTTGTATTCTATTCCTATCAGCCAAATCAAGGCACGGCCCATAAATGAAATCGCAGTAGTTAAAACTTGACAAAACAAGACTCTCACAGAGCATTTTGCGCAATTTCAAATTAAGGATATGACGGTTGTTGTATAATACTCTTAAGGACATATATGACCGTTGAATTAGTTTTTTGACATACTCTCTAAACCTTAATTCAGTATCCAAAATTATACCCAGATTTTTGGCTGTTTTAACCACGGGAAGCACAATACCATCAACACGTATATTGATATTATGATTCAAAAAATCAACGTTATTCTTATTTCCAAAGAGCATCAAGGATGACTTTAATGGATTTAATTTTAAATTGTGGTCTAAAGAAAGTTGATTTAACATATTTAACTCATCATTAAGCAAATTTGAGGCGTTTATATAATCTTGACAGTCAAAATGAAGGAAAATTTGCGTGTCGTCTGCATATGCCTGAACCTTACAGTGCTTTAGAGATTTTAAAATATCTGAAGTATAGATGATAAAGAGAAGAGGTCCAAGAATGGATCCTTGAGGCACACCAGACAGAATTTCAATTTGTTCTGAATAAGTGTTATTATGGAAAATTTTTTGAAACCTGTTGTTAAAATATGATTTAATAAGATGTAAGGATGATTCTTCGAAGCCATAATACTTTAACTTTGCCAACAAGAGAGAATGATTAAGGGTGTCAAAGGCTTTAGAAAAATCTAGAAGAACTAGTGCGGTGTTTAATTTTTTATCAATTGCTGCCATTATATCATCTGTGATCTTAACAAGGGCGACGGAGGTACTAAAGTCTTTTCTAAAGCCGCATTGGCTATCCGGAATTATTTTATTGATGACACAGTATTGAAATAGTTGACCATACAATACTTTTTCAAAGATTTTTGAAAGTAGTGGCAATATACTTATTATCCGAAGATCATTAAAACTTACAGGATTATTAGTTTTGGGTAATGGTTTACCAATAGAAATTTTCCACTGATCTGGAAAATAGTTAGCCTCTAGACAACAGTTGATAATATGTGTGACATACTTATCTACATGAGGACTGCAACATTTTAACATCTTTAAAGACATACCATCAACACCAGAAGCATTGGAAGTGATTGAGTGAATTATTTTGTGAATATCTTGTATTTCAGCCATTCTAAATGAGAAAGATAGGTCATTATTAAAATTATTATTATTATAAAAATTCACTTTAGGGCTGCAATCTGAAGCTGTTTGCAAATACCTACCAAAAAATGTACTTATATCATTAGCATCAGATAAATTATCAGGAATGTTACAATCCTTGCTCGAGCTTATATTAAAAGCCTTTAAAGAGTTCCACGTTTTTCTAGAATAAAAATAGAAATAATATCCACATGGAAAGATATCAGTGGCGCCCCACTTGTTTTCTTAGAAATATATAATATTTAAAGTTTTAAAAATTATTCTATTGGTCATAACGCTGAAACGAACGGAGATATCGAGCTGCGGTTTTAATATTTTTTCTAGCAAATTTCATCTACTTTTCGAATATGGTATCATAATTATACCGTATGATTTATTTTTTCGGAGTAAAATCAAAAATTGTGTTATTATTACAAATTGCGCCCTCTAACATTTTTTTTTGAGAACTATTATGGACAACTAAATACGATTGGTAAAAGTGCATACATTTCTCTTCCAGTCTTTAGTTTGCTAAAATCGGATAAGTCGTTTATAAGTTACAGCGATTTAAATGATTATAGGTACTTTCAACAGCTTCCCCCCCTCTTATTAAAGTCGGTACGCCAATGAGCATAAGACCAAAATGATGCATAATTGTCCAAGCTTTTTAATGGTGTTACCAAAGATATACCTTAATGTGGAATTTTCGGAGATATGTAAAATTTTAAAATTTACTTTTCAATTACGCCCTCTTGCGGCAAAATGCGGAACTTAAAAATTATTTCCAGGATTTTCTCATGGCCATTTTAGTTATAATTTTTTTTCCCCGAGTTTCTATGCCCAGTAGTTTCAGAGATACAGCCGGTGGCCATCCATAATTGGACACCCGGTATAAGAGATACAGAATAATCTGGTACACCTACGGCTTCAAAACCAAAGAGGGTACCGGAGCGGGGATATACGGAGAATATCCGCAGAAGAATGCGTTTTTCTCTCTGGAAAAGTCTCCCACAGTGTTCCAAGCAGCAATCTACGCCATATTGCAATGTGCGTACGAAAACAATAGGAGGGCTTACCTCAATAAGCGGATCCATATATATTCTGAGAGTCAAGCAGCCCTTAGATCACTTATATGCAACAAGGTAACCTCAAGACTGGTATGGGAATATCAAGAGGAACTGGAGACTCTGACAAAAGTAAACAAAGTAATACTGCAGTGGGTATCAGGACACGAAGGTATTACAGGAACTGAAAAAACCTATAAACTTGCAAAGAAAGGCTCAGAAAATACATTTATTGGTTCAGAACTGGCACTCGGAGTATCAAGGTGCACAGTACGAGATGCCATAAAGCGATGGATCAGGAGTGAACACAAAATCCATTGAAGCAACAGGCAGGAGTTACACCACAGCAAAAGCTTCATTGGGGATCCAGACCCAAGTCTTACGAAACAATTGCTTTAAACGAACAGGAATCAGCTGAAAACCATTACACGAATTGTGACAGGACACATGGCTGTCAAGAACCATCTGCTCAGAATGCAACTGTACAATGGAGACCTTTATTACAGATTATGCAGACAAGACAGGGAAACTGTACTGCACATAGTTTGCCATTGCGAGTCACTAGATCGGAAGAGGAAACGAATACTCGGGCAGCCAAAACTGAAACCAGAGGACATCCTTACCCTTTCCCTAGTTGACCTACAAAACTAGTACAAGGAACTGGGATCACGGAGTGGGTGTAACAACCAAACAGGGTGAGCAGAATGGGCCACACCTGGCCTAAGTGCATGCAGTGTAAAATTCGAAAAAAACTAAAATTTTGAGTTTTGGTGTATTAAATTAATCTGGCTTATTTTAACCGCTACAGAAAAAAAATACAACATTGTTAAATCAACTTTTTTAGCTTTATACTACCGTCTTTTTAGAATTTCGGTATTGTGGAACTGTTGTCAACTTAAATTTTTTAAATACGGACCTGCATTCTTTATTTTATTTTTTGAAATTTTTTTTAAGTTCTAAATTTAATCATGTGTCACACTTAATAATTTTTAATCGTTTTGATATCGTCTTTATATCCTCAGGAATGGATAATAACTTTTAAACAAATACTGCTCTGGTGTCAGTTACTTAACAGTTTTTACCAAATGCAACATGCAAATAAATGCGGAATTAAGTTATAGAATTAATTAACAATTTATGATCTATTTAGATCTGTTTCGAGCAAAGTTTATTACTTAGATTACCGATGCGTAGATTAAAGGGCTATCGAACTATGTATTAACCAAACATTACATATTTAATTGTAGTTTTTGATAATAATATATCTAAAGCAGATAATTAAAAAATAAACAACTATTTTAAATAAAAAATAATAATAAATGACAAGTTGTTTGATCCAGCCACACAAGCAACACGATCAAAAAACTCAAATTTAGGATTTAATATAAATTATAACAAAGGTTGAAATAAAGCTAAACAAACCAAAGGTGGCTATAACGGAAACTTTATATTTGATTGTTTGGCTTAATTATGTTGATAGATGTAGTGAGTAGTCACTTTTTTATAAAGAAGTTTTTTTACTTTTTGTTTTGGTTGCTGGTCTTTTCTCCTTTAATTTGTTTTTTAGATAATATATTATCCATATCCTGCTGTATGCAATTAATTATACCTTAGATAATTTCCAGGGCCGTTTATTTAAAAGTAATTATCAAATTCCTGATGATGTAACGATAACATTGAAACGTCTAAAAATTATTAAGTGTGATACATGGTTGAATTTGCGGTTTAAAGAGATTTTAAAAATAAAAATGCAGGTCCGTATTTAAAAAGTTAAAATTGATAATAGTTCTACAAAAACGAAACGTTGTACCGGAATTCTCAAACCACGGTAGAATAAAGCTAAAAAAGTTGAGTTAACAATGTTGCATTTGTTTTTCTGTAGCGTTTAAAATAAGTCAGATTAATTTGAAAAATAACTCAAAATTTTAAGTTTTTTTTTTGAATATTTTAAAAAGTAAATAAGAAAGCTCAATTTTTACGATATTACTGAGTACAAAATTTGTCACCATTTGACCGATGCTGTATCTCTTATAGTTTCCGAAATACCTATGATTAGCATTGAATTTGGGACACCCTGTACAGATGAAATATATAAATTTGCATGCAAAAGCATTCTTCCTTTTTGGCGGCGCCCGTCTTGTAAAAGAACACCCATATAGCCGTTTTCGGTCAATATGTATTTGGCTTTATACACGGTGATTCCTAAGTTGATACTTCTTTTTTAGCTGTGTATAGCATTAAAATAAACAACATTTTCAAATACCTTTTTTCAAAAAACTTAAAAATAGGCGAGATACATAAGTAAAAAATCTAAGTGCGGGCCTGGGCCTGGTCATCAAAACGTAACCTGCTATACTTTATGTTGTTTGTCTTATCTCTTATTAGTCATGCAATTTGCTGGTCGGTGGTGAGTTATTTGGCAATACGCTGCGGTGTGTTTTTTTAAAGCAAGTTAATTTTAAATTGGTGACACTTGAAAATGGTAAAATTTGAAAACAATAAACTAGTAGATATGGTGCTAATTTACGGTGAGTGTCGTCAAATTGCGGCTGCTGCTTCGAGATTATACGCAGAACGTTTTCCCTTGCTGGCTCATCCTACACCCAGAAGTTGTCTTAATGTTATTTAACGGGCTAGTTAGGCAGGACCGTATTTGATCCATAGTGTAATAAATGAATGTAAGTATTTTATTTTTGAGTTTTTTGAAAAAAGGTAGGTATTTGAAAATGTTGTTTATTTTAATGCCTTCTATACACAGCTAAAAAAGAAGTTCGGAATCACCCTGTATTATTACCTTAACCTGTTTTCATTAATTTGATGTGTCTAGATATTAGATACTGGTGACATTTGGCAAACCAACAAAATCCCGCTAATTGATTTTTCAGGCCGTAAAATCTTTGCACTGGCTGATACCTGAAACCAGATTCTCGATTCGCTGGAAATAATTATAATTGTTTAGGACACGAGCCGCGTAGCGGGGAGTGTCCTAATTAGACGAGTGCTCTAAAATTTGTCTTATGGAACGAATATTTTATAATACTTTTTCTATTTGGGTAATTTTTAAGGAAATTCAAATAAAAATGTAGTTAATAGTTTCCAGTCAAAATTTTTATTTTTTTTTGAGGTTGGCAATACTTACAAAAACAGAAAGTTGGTGTGGTCACAGAAGAGAAAAGGGATTAGTATGATGCACAAAACGCGGACTTTTAGTATGGTGTGCCATGCATTTCAAAACGGTATTGTGTTGTTACCAACAGGAAGAAAATAAAAAATGCGTGTTTAACATGAATAAAATAATGCTTATGCAACCCAATGGAAACCCATAATGAAGACTTTATGGTTCCCAAATAGAAAAACTACTTTTTGCAACCTCGTCGGTCTCATGACGTGGTGACGTGCCTTAGATACGCCAAAAATGGGAAGTTTTGGGGTCAATTTTTACCTTATTCTAAAAAATAAATTAATAAAAAAGTATTTTAGGTTCTATGGTTCTACTTGTTACATTTCTTAAAATCGAGGATACAGTATTATTATAAAAAATCAAATATATTTCTTATCTAAATATAAATTTAACGTGACTAAAAGTTTAACTATTAGAATAGCTTAAGAAAACATTTTCAATTATTCTAAACAGTCTTATCATATCTTTGTATTTATTATTATAAAGTTTACTTTAGATAATGTCGTATTTACTATTATTGAACATCATAAAATCACCACCGACTATGGCGACTGACAACAATAAATACCCAAGTTATTATTATAGGAATTATTAAATAGTATTATCGAATGATTACAATATACTCGTATAATGTTGTAATGTTATAATGTTATAATATTTGTAGGGGTAATAAAAATTATTGTTAAGTTATTTCCTATATTCCATTTAAAATGAGTTTTATTTTTAATATTTTTTTTTTCAATGACAGTAAACTTATGCAGGGTTGCCATATTATTATGTAATTAAAAAAAAAACAATAATTCTACATTGCAAAATTATTTTGGACTTAACAGCGTGGCGAAAAAAATCGGAGCGAAAAAGTTAACCCGACCCGGCAATTTCCTCGCTATATTCATATCTACAGAGTGATTCATGACGAGCGTTTGTCAGAACTTTTGCACGGGAGAATTACAGAAAATATTTCCTTGAAACTTCGCGAGGTTATATTTTTTGGTGTCACCCAAAATATTTGGCGTTTTCCTGTCACTTCCGGTTATACCAAAATTAGCTGATAACTTTGTTATTTTAAATATGATATGATTATTGTTATTAGATTTTGCTCAAGATTCTAAAAATATCTTGTATAACAGATAACAGGTCATATAGGTTTATACTGATAATTTACCTCACATATATAGAGCCAATCAGAACGCTAATTTTCATAGCAACCATAACGGGGTCTTACCCGATAAAACCTACCGGTAGCTCGATAAGACCCCTGTAGCTTTTTGTCAGACAAACAGTAATTTATTTCAAGAAATCAAGTTTAATAAATAAATATTATAAACCCTACAAAATAAAAGTGACACACAACAGTATTTGAGTTGATTTTAGGGCATAAACTTAACTTAATTTTGACATTTTTAAAGAAATGTTTTATGACATAAGGTATGCAAGATTAAACACGGTGTGATTTGCTTTGACGCGATCTTAAGAAATCTTGGCATTTTCATGGCAACCGTAATGACAACAAGCAAATTTAATTTTTGACGTTCCCCGCGTCTGATTAAATTTAGTCTTGGATTTTTAATTAATTGTTAGTTGTGGCGCGTTTATAAACTTAAAAGTAAATCATAATAATGTGTTTGTATATTTTCCTTTATCACAAACGGCTTTTATTTCGGGTTCAGTAAATTATCCAATAAAATACACCTCTAGAAGCGGCGTCTTATCTGCATACCTTTGTTTTTCACTCGAAACTAGATTTTCTAAGAAAATTATCACTGAATATAATTTGTCAGAAAATCGATTTCTTGTAAAAAACAGCGGTATAACCGATAAGACGCCTCCTCTATCGGTATATTACCGTTGAATAGTTCTTGACATACTGGCATTTAAAAAATGACACTGACAGGTTATAGCATCCCAACAATGCATCTGAGAAAAACGGCTTGCACATTCCTATATTGTTTTTTCATATTTTATACAGGGTGTTTTATTAGGATTGGCCACTGGCCATATCTCGGTAACTACTGGGCATAGAAAGTCGTTATTAAAGTGGCCATGAGAAAATCCTGGATATAATTTTTAAGTTCCGAATTTTCCGGAAGAGGGTACAGTTAAAAAATAAATGGTAAAATTTTAAGTTTCTCCAAAAATTACCTTTGGTAACATCATTAGAAAGCTTAGATAATTCTGCATCCCTAATGAGCTTTTATTACTCTACCCCTTTATGAAATAGACTATAGTTGTGTTTTTAATGTATCCTACTTCCTTTAGTTAATTTCGGTTAATTTAATGAAAATTAGGGTTATACAATTCTAACGAACTAGGTTTGTTAAAATAAATTTAAAAAATAATTTTCAGAACACAAGAACTAAACCCTCTCGCGGCCAACTTAGACATTCAAAAATATTTTCCACGAACGTTATCATGACCAGTCTTACTAAAAATTTTTTAAAGCGGTTTTGTATATGTGGCCATTTATATTACTCGATATATGATATATTGTGTCTCAACCGAAATATTTCTACAAACATTTTAAAATAAACAGCAAAATCGGACCTTTTTGTGGGAATTATGAAGTTTAAACGATTTTTTTCGCTTCATTGATTCGACTATAAGAGAAACAAATAATCAGAAATTTCGTGTCCAAATATTTTTGATAAATCCAGGAGTCAATTTTTAAAATATTGGAGCAAAAAATTGTATCTCTCATATTAATTACCTTGCCGACCTTTGTTGGATGGGTTATTAAATTATTCATTGTGTGGCTTCGACTCAGCTTTACAATATGAATATTTTAGTAATAAGGATACCTTCAACAATCGGTTATTCTCGCCGAAAATACAGTGTCAGCCTAGAAATCTGCACCCAGCTTTAGCATAAACGTTTAAATTTTACAAAAAATAACTTACATTATAGCATAGTTTTTACATTTCATTAATTATACTTTCTTTATTCGTTTTCGTATAATAGTAGTTCGTTATATAATTGAGCACGACGTAGGCGGCAGAAATCGAATTTTTTTTAACTCGTCTAGATTTGGGTATTTTTTATCTTTGTATATCCTGTTTTTTAAATGGCCTCAGAGAAAGAAATCATTTGGCGATAAATCAGGAGACCTGGCTGGCCAATTTACTGTATGATTTAAGCCAATAACATTTCCATTAAAAGCACGGTTTAAATATTCCCGGGCAGCCAGGGTACTATGTGCCGGGCAGCCATCCATTTGGTACCAAACTTCCTGATTTTCCCTGGCGGCATCATGTAAAGTAGGTAAAATATGATCTTCAAGTAGTTCCAAAAAATATTCTGCATTTAAATTTCGTGTAAGAAATAATGGCCCGATAATATTTTCTCCGAAAATCCCAGCCCAAACATTAACTTTTTGTGGATATTGCGTCCCTGTTTCGAGAAACCTGTGTTGGTTTTCTTTGCTCCAATATCGATAATTTTGAACATTGGGTTCATTGTTTAAGGTAAATGTGCATTCGTCAGTAAAACAAATGTTTTTTAAAAATTCCCTATCCATGTTTGCTTTTTCAATCATACCAAAACAAAACTCCTGTCGTCGTTTTTCGTCCCTATCTCTTAGCTCTTGGTGCTTTTCATATTTGTATGAATAATATTTATGTCGTTTCAAAGCTCGTAACGCTGTGGTATGATCTAATCCTATGTCATCCTCAAGTTTCCTTCTGCTGATCTTCCCATCCTTTTCTTCCACGCACAATAAAACTTGCAAGTCCCTATCATTTCTTGCATCTCTTCTTTGTTCCTGCCTTTGCAAGTCCCTATCATTTCTTGCATCTCTTCTTTGTTCCTGCCTTTCTTCGCATCTGCAGTTATTTATTACAGTGCCTCTTGTCTCAAATTTCTTGATAGTCCTTTCGACTGTAGATTTTGCAGGTATCGGTCTATTCGGATACAGAGCAGCAAACATGTCTGACACATTTTGATAACTAGTTCCTTGATAATACCATTTAATCATCAATATTTTTTCTTCAGAAGTGTAATTCATGGCTAATATTTTCGATGTACGAGTTTTTATAACAATAAAGCACACATTTCAAAATGACAACTTTATCTGACAGTCATCTTTTACCTTGACTGGTGCCCGCAAATACGGGACCATAAAAAGGAGAAATAGTTAAAAAGAAATCGGCGATAACCCGTAAACAGGCTCATCAAAAATATCTAAAGTTATTCTTTCGAATGTGGATTTTAGTGCTCTTTAATAAACCTAAATAGAGTTTTTCTCTAAAATAATTAGGGAAGCCAATAATTGACCCGATTTAAAATTACATGGGATTTCCTATGTCCCGCTCGACGATGCAACACCCGGTATAGCTTTCGTTTTTAAACATAGTTGCACCCCTGGGTTAAAAACAACGAAGTTGAAATTTTTCATTCAAACACTCGATTATTGATAAACAAACCGTTGTCCAGGTCTTGTTAATTTGACGCATTTGGGACATGGCTTATCCCTCCAATGCCAATCACACCGCTAATACCCTATGTCAAACCTAATAATTAATTGTGTCTGTATTTCCTCATGTCAAAAAGAACCTGACCAACATTTAACAATGTATGGTAACCTCGGTACTAAACACACACCGTGATTGGTCAGTTCCCTATCCTAACAATTAACAATGGTATATACTAGATATGGTAGGAGATTATAAAGAAGTATTCATGTTGTGGGAGTGGAAAAATGAATTTATAATTTCATGCGAAAAATATTAAATTAAATTTAACACCAACTTAACTATAATAATTGGAATCTGCTTTGCTATACAGAACTTCCCTTTTTTTTTGCCACGCATCCTGCAATATCGGTATTATTAAAAAAATTGTCTTTTAGAAATATATAATATATATTAAAATTTTTTATTGTTTGTAAAATTAATTTAATATGTTTTACTTTATACGCAATACATTAATACATATTTCATGACATTTTAAGAAGGTCAACATAATTATTTCTTATACCAAAATTAATAAAATAAACCCAATTAAATTACCTTATGAATTTTGGCAAGGTTGGGGAATAGAATTCCACGTATATGAAATAGACATAATAAAGCCAAAGCATCATATTACGGTATAGATATTGTTTTTTCTACTCCCACATGAGTTTTGTTCTGTTTTCTTTATACAAACTTGACTGGAAATGGGCTATTTTCTACTCCCACATGGAAATTTGCTGTTTCCTTTACACTTATGTGGCTAGTAAAGTAGGCTATTCTAGTTAACTGTGCGGGAAAATCTCATATCCATCCTAGATATTTAATGAAACTGACCAATCACAGTAGTCAATTACAGAGAACCCTTTGTTGTTTATAAAAGTACTGACCAATCACAATATATTATTTTTACTGAGGCTCCGCCTTCTTTTTCAAGACATTAAATTATATAATTTAAATGCATATGGTACAATTTTTTATTAATTTGTTCAATATAATAAAATCTAGACGCATTTATAATAGATTTATCAATAATGCAACCTGCTGAATGTGCAGAAAATGAATTTCATGTAGCATCCTTTATCAGTTGGTTTTCTGATAATTAACTAAACGCTTCGATAGTCCAGATGTTAGAGCGTTATACTATGGAACCAAGGGTCGTGAGTTCGAGCCTGGCAACCTACAAACTTTTTTTTTTAGCATAAGGTCGTAGAAAAAATATACTGTTTAACTCTAGTGGATTGTCCATATTGCCCTCGGAAGTTTGAGCACTCCGCCTACGGCGTCGTGCTCAATTTACTTCCTCGTACGATATGGACATCATATCCACTCTTGTTGTACAAACTACTATTCCAGTTAACTGAACGGGTGTAATTTTATATCCATCCTTGTGAGTAATGAACAGTATTGCAACTTAAAAAAAAAATGTCCAACAAGAACGATCAACAATAAAATTCTCTTTTTGAAGAAAAATCCCACGAGTGCACAAAATACTGAAAAAGTCTTATTTCTAACAGATCACAACCACAAGTCCTAAGGAATATCTCACGAATATAGGATGTCCCGAAACTAGCGTGCAAGAGGACGTAAAGTACATCCAAAAATATGACAAAAATGTCCCATTAACATATCCTAAGAAATGCTTCCTTAAGATGCTAGAGCCTCTCAAAAAGGGTTGGGGAAAGTTTTGTTTTTGTAATAGCATGGAAACCGTTTAAGAAAATGACATGAAAATTGGTACATGCCTTACAATCGATAAGTTGTAAATTACGGTGAATTTAAATTGAAAATATTTCTTCCAGTGGCACACAAGACACAAAAAATAGAAATATATAAATATTTTCTTATTATCAGAATAGGTGCTGCAGCTCTTATACACTAACCGATACCGATTAAGGTGTTACTGACAGAAAATGAACTTTATTTTATCGTTGACTCAACCTGTACTGGGTGGTCAACTAAGAATGACCGCCGGCCATATCTCAGAAACTAGTAATCGTACAGCATCCGGGTAGATTTTTTTATGACAAAAGTGTCCAAGAGAAAATGCTGGAAATTATTTTGGTGAAAGTGCATACATTTCTCTTCCAAATAGTCTTTAGTTTGCTAAAATCGGTTAAGTCGTTTAAAAGTTACAGCGATTTTACTGATTACACTTTTAACAGCTTTCCCCCCTCTTATTAAAGTTGGTACGCCAATGAGCATAAGACCAAAATAATGCATAATTGTCTAAGCTTTTTAATGGTGTTATCAAAGATATATCTTAATGTGGAATTTTCGGAGATATGTAAAATTTTAAAATTTACTTTTCAATTACGCCCTCTTGCGGCAAAATGCGGAACTTAAAAATAATTTCCAGCATTTTCTCTCGGGCACTTTTGTCATAAAAAAATTTACCCGGATGCTGTACGATTACTAGTTTCTGAGATATGGCCGGCGGTCATTCTTAGTTGACCACCCGGTACATATGATTTTTGAATAAAAGTTTTTCGTGACTAGTGTTTTATGGTTAGCTTTAAAGTTAATTCTATTTTCATCCTAAGACAAGGGTTGTGTTTGAATAGATTAAAGATCTGCTTTTACCCCGACCATTTTTCAAATATCTCTTCTATCTTCTATATTACAATTAGGGCTGGGCGATTATCAAAAAAAATAATCGATTTTCGATTATATGAATGAATCAATTATTTTCGATTAATCGATTAATCGAAAATAATCGATTAATCGAAATAATCGATTAATCAAAATAATCGATTAATCGAAATAATCGACTAATCGAAATAATCGATTAATCGTTTTTTTTTCGAATCGCCTTATTGAAAACAATCAGTTAATATAAAAAAAATCAAATAATCGAAAATAATTATCGATTTTTTTTATTATATACTTAAATAACATTGAAATAATATCTAAATCATAATTATTATTAATTTTGGCAAGGCAAACTTGAGAGTAATACGTAATAGAGGCCTTAAGTTATATCGTTGATTTTGTCGCAAAATATTTTTATTAATCTATTCGATTAATCTAAAAATTGTTATTATTCCGATTAATCGAAAAATACATATTTTAATCGAAATTATATCGATGATCGAAAAATCGAAATAGTTGTTTCGATTTTTTGATTAATCGAAAACATTTCGATTTTTCTATTAATCGATTAATCAAAAACATTTCGATTTTTTGATTAATCGATTAATCGAAAAATCGAATAATTTTCGATTAATAATCGATTAATCGATTTTTCGATTAATCGATTAAAAATATATCCTAAATCGAATAATCGATTAATCGATTAATCGATTATTACACGATTAATTGATTATTTTGCGCACCCCTAATTACAATATCTTTAAAAATATCATCACCGCGGCAGTGGCTCAGAGGTGAGTTACTGGCATTCGACCGTGGCGGTCCTGGTTCGATCCCCAGAGTGGGCATACGCACATGAAAAAGTATGCCCGAGATTTAATAGGTTTAAGAATGCCGGGAAGAGTGTAAAATGTATCATCTCCCAACCCACCCCATTCACGCCGGTAACCAGACCGGATGAGATCATTGAGATCGGATATCTCGTGGGGCGTGGAAGAAGGTACACACTCCCCAATCGGTAGGTCATGCAATGGCAAGAAACCCAGGGTTGATAGCCGTGGGGGGTGGGGGGAGTGCCGCATGACGGAGGATCGTGATTCGGAACCCACGTTAAGCTGTAGGTCCTCTCGGGAGTGGCCCTGGCAGCGAACGAAGAGGAAAAAATTACAAGAAAAAAAATAAAAATATATTATTTAATTTTAATTCTCTGTATATATATATATATATATATATATATATATATACGTAAAGGTATATTTTAGGTGCATTCGTTAAAAATATTATTAATTAACAATCATTTTTGCATATCGTTTCAACTACGCACCTTCCCAAGTTTTTAAGTTTAAAAATAATAATTTTTTAATGATGTTCGCGTATATAATTTAAATGTAATTATTATCGACGTTCAAACCCGATTCTGTTTACATGTTTATTACATTATAATAATTATCAGCATGATGATAAATATGTATAGGGTCATTCCGAGCTAATAGATTTCAGATCTTTTATCAAATTCTTCTTTTAGAACCTTGTATAAGGGTTGTGATTAGAGATGGATTATATAGATTTACTTTAGCAGCATTTTCACATTATTGTATTAAAAATCTGGAAAAACAGTATTTATAGAAATTTGCGACATTTTGAAAATATTTGCCAAAAATTGTTAAGTAAATAAGTAATTGTAAATTCCTGATGATGTATGAATTTAAGGCTTAAAGAGGTCTCAAAAAATAAAATATAAAATGCAGGTCCGTATTTAAAAAAATTAAGTTGATAACAGTTCCACAAAAACGAAATTCTAAAAACAGGGTAGTATAAAGCTGAAAAAGTTGATTTAACAATGTTGTATTTGTTTTTCTATAGCGGTTAAAATAAGTCAGATAAACTAAAAAAACAAAAACTTAAAACTTTGGTTTTTATTGAATCATTCACAAAGTAAAAATAAAACTAATTTTTTTAACAATTATACTGAGCACAAATTTCGAAATAAAAAATTGAATTTGAGAGATCCCATACAATTCAAGTGGATTGTCATATCCACTTTTGTAGTACAAACTACTATCGTTATTTTTATATACGAGAATAAGGAAATATAAAAAAATTAGGAACTTGACACTGATTGGTTGATTGTACACCTGGTTGTTTTCCTAATTTCAAATATACAGGGTGCTACAAATTCGCTTACCTGCAATTTGACATTTCGTTCTTTAGATACTAAATACGGACCTGGAATTTTAAACATTGTTTGAGGAACTTTTAAGCTTTAGAAATTTAACACGTTTTAAAGGTTTTTAAAATGTTAACGTTTTGTCATCTAATAACAAATTTTTTCAAATAATCATTTTATATCATTACGGCCCTGAACATTTACGGCCAAACAAAAACAATTCTGAATTGAAGAATCCTTTTATTTTTACTTGAAGAGACCTTATACTTGATATTTTATAAGCACAAAGATCCAAAGTCTGGGCCTCAAATATTTTTCTGTCTGTTTATTTTTGTTACATGTTTCGTCTGAAACTAGCATCATCAGACCTTATAAACAGTAATAAAAATTGAAATTGTTTTTGAAACAAACTCATCACAGTAACATAACTAGATTAACACTTTAGTTACTTACCTACCTACTTACTTTATAATATTTCGGGTCTCATTCCTAGGCAAACACCATAGGACTTAAGATATATTTTATATTAATAATATACTAATAAAAAATAGAATTATGTACTTCTCATTCCTTAAAAACTTACGTACTTCTTAGAGCAGCGGTTTTCAACCTGTTAGAGTGATGTACCATAAAATTCTTCTTATAATTGTAGGTACCACCTAACTAAATTACCTATACCTATAGGTAGGTATTTAATTAATTGAAATTCATAATATGCTGAAATCTTAACTAAGGGATAAAATAAAATATACTAATAGTAAAAATATTTTTACTACTGTTTGCTGCTGATTTTAGGTCTGTAATTTTTGCTTACCACCACAAATAATAATATGTAACACCAGTGGTACATGTACCACAGGTTGAGAACCGCTGTCCTCGAGTATTGTTACGGTAACTTTTATTGAAATAAATAAACAGCCCAAACGCCATAACTTCCTGCAATGTAATTTTAATCTTTAAGTAATCCTAAAAATAATTGCCAGGGCCGTAATAGTACAGAAAAGATGATTTTAAATAGGTACTAATGATGTGTTATTTGATGACAAAATATTAAAATTTTAAAAACTTCTAAACTTTATTAAATTTCTAAAGCTTAGAAGTCCCTAAACTGTTTTAAAAATTCCAGGTCCGTATTAAAAAAAATTGACTTGGAGATAGTATCTAAAGAATGACACGTCGAATTTGACAACTAACAACGCCACCTTGTAGAACATAAAAAACGGCTATGAGAAAGAGTTTTTTGTTTTTTTCCCAAGTCAAAAGTGATGGCGCAAAAAAATGAAAACCAAAACTAAAAATTTCATTTTTCTCCGGATACCTCGGAAAATATTCGAAATATTTACAATTTTCTTTCACCAAATTATTAAGCCCCGAAATACGCAACTTTACCTCAATTTAACCATCTTCGTATCTCTTACCGATTTCGAGATCCCCTTGTACGCACACGCATTTGTAGCATCCTGTATATACTTTATTATGGTTATTTTTGTTAATTTTCGAAAAAAAAAGATTTTTTTATTTAAACCAAAAAAAAAAGTTTTTGATGCTTTTTTTTTTTGACAATTTATTTTTTCAAAGGGAAAAAAATAAATACTTTATGACCTAATGCAGCGTTCTCGACATTTTGGTGAATGACCTATATATTTGCGGAACCCAATAAACTTCGCGACAGACAAGGTTTGACGCGGTTATAACGTAATAGCGGTGATAAAGTAATTAATGCCGGTGGTTGGACAATTAGACATGTATGTACAACAACAATGAAAAAGACGTTATAAGCCCAATAAAATTTGATCACGACGTAGTTTAGACTGATTTAACAGTTTTTTTTCTTATAATTTTAAATAAATTAATATTGCACATTAGCTTGGAATTACCCATATATAAATAATAATAACTTAGTTGTTTATCGATCAGACTAATATCTCCAATTAAAAAAAAAGTGCGTCACAGTGTCGCTCTAAGGCCGGATTTGCCTATCAGGTTTCTCGGATTGCCCTTTATTGTCTCTCATTCGTCGCAATTTGAAAATTGAAAGTCAAAATTTGAAAATTTTGAACCACTACACAATTACATTGGCTGACGAGCGCGCAAACGCACGCTTCTAAATGATTTTGTTTTGTAGATAATCATATCCTTTCTCAACTGACTGAACTCAGTCTTATAACAACTGTTGCGCGATTTATTTGTAGAAACAGTTTGGAACACTTTATTGTTAAACGAGGTTTTCATCTAGAGAACGGTGGATATTTTAAATTTACTATTTTTTTTGAACTGTGCAGCTTATCGGCGCTAGGCTCAATTTTTCTGTGATATTACTGACTTGATACTAATAAACTGTGATATGTATTAGTGAAGACTGTGATAACAAACAGGTAAGGGGTTTTGTGAAAGATTTACACGCTATTCTAATGAATATTATAAGGAATGTTAATACTAGGCAAGATAATGTTGTGCTTTCTAAGACCTTATACCAAAACTTAATGCGATTTTTAATAAAATGTAATTAAGGAAACCGTACCTGGTACTTTATGAGTTCATAACATGATTATTATATAAATAGTAATGCAGTATCTTTGGGTTTTCCATACACTTGGTCTTTATTGGAAAAATAAGAACCATAAATTTCTTTTTTTTAGGTAGACATTAACACATTTTATTATTAAGACGTAGATAGCATATGTAACTAATCGGTTTATAACATTTTAATGATCAAAACAATACTTATCAATGCAATCTCTTTATAATCTTTAAAATTAAGTAGATAAGTATTACCGAAAAGGTTAAATTTAATGGCTACAGTTACGTTTTACATTTGTTCTTATGCCACAAAATATACCATTTTAATAAAAAGCAAAATTACTTCTTAGTGAAAGGTTGCCAGTATTGTAGGTATCAATTTTTGTTCTTTAATTACTTGAAAAGTGTGTAAGCAAACGTAAATATTATGTTGCTTTAGACATCTTGCATCTTTATAATTTAAGTAAAAGTGTTCAAGAATAAACTGTTTGGGAAAAAATATTTTTTATAAATAAGTGATCCATTTGTGGAAACGCGTTGCCTTGATTGAACCACCCTGTTCCTTATACGGACCAGCCACAATAAATACTGAAAAAAACACATCACTTTTCTTTATTGAAGCTGTACCTACGGCTAATTTTTTTTGCCATTTCGAAATTTTTCTTTTATCCATTTTTGATAAAGCAAACATCATTTCTTCTAGTTTTAACAAATAAATGATTTTTTATTTTACATTATTGGAAAACGTGGAAACACCTCCGTGAAATTTTACCCTTTTTTGCAATTATGTCGATTTTAAAGGTATTTTAAAGTGGCCTTTGGTATGTTGTACTGGGTGGTCAACTAAGAATGGCTGCCGGCCCTATCTCAGAAACTAGTAATCGTACAGCATCTGGGTAAATTTTTTTATGACAAAAGTGCCCAAGAGAAAATACTGGAAATTATTTTTAAGTTCCGAATTTTGCCGCAAGAGGGCGTAATTGAAAAGTAGATTTTAAAATTTTGCATATATCCAAAAATTCCACGTTAAGGTATATCTTTGATAACACCATTAAAAAGCTTGAAAAATTATGCATCATTTTGGTCCTATTCTTATTGGCGTACCGACTTTAATAAGAGGGGGGGGGGAAGCTGTTGAAAGTGTAATCAGTTAAATCGCTGTAACTTATAAACGACTTATCCGATTTTTGCAAACTATAGACTGTTCGGAAGAGAAATGTATGCACTTTTACCAATCGTATTTAGTTGTCCATAATAGTTCTTTAAAAAAATGCTAGAGGACGTAATTTGTAATAATAACACATTTTTTGACTTTACTCCGAAAAAATAAACCATACGGTATAATTTTGATACCATAATCGAAAAGTAGATGAAATTTGCTAGAAAAAATATTTTAACCGCAGCTCGATATCTCCGCTCGTTTCAGCGTTATCGCCAATAGAATAATTTTTAAGACTTTAAATGAAGAAGCGATTATATATTTAAAAAAAAAAAGTGGTCCGCCACTGATATTTTTTCATTTGGATATTATTTCGGATTAGCCTGGTCAATTCTGCATAAAAATTGTCTCTTGCGTTTTTCTCCTCAGGCACACCGTTTTTTATTAAAATAATTAAATTAAATTAGCTCTAATATTTATTATTTTTATTAACATTGATAATGAAAAATTTTGTTTTATAAAAATTGTTGGAAATGACCACCCTGCCCGTCTAATTTAATTTAATTTTTTTAATTAAGAACGGTGTGCCTGAGAAGAAAAATGCAAGAGACCATTTTTATGCAGAATTGACCAGGCTAACCCAAAATAATATCCACATGGAAAAATATCAGTGGCGTCCCACTTTTTTTCTAAAAAATATTCTTTGTTTAAAACTTTAAAAATTATTCTATTCGCGACAACGCTGAAACGTACAGAGATATCGAGCTGCGGTTTTAATATTTTTTCCAGCAAATTTCATCTACGTTTCGATTATGGTATCAAAATTATACTGTATGATTTATTTTTTAAATCAAAAAATGTGTTATTGCAAATTGCGCCCTCTAGCATTTTTTTTAGAACTATTATGGACAACTAAATACGATTGGTGAAAGTGCATACATTTCTCTTCCAAACAGTCTATAGTTTTCTAAAATCGGATAAGTCGTTTATAAGTTACAGCGATTTAACTGATTACACTTTCAACAGCTTCCCCCCCTCTTATTAAAGTCGGTACGCCAATAAGAATAGGACCAAAATGATGCATAATCGTTCAAGCTTTTTAATGGTGTTATCAAAGATATACCTTATGGTGGAATTTTTGGATATATGCAAAATTTTAAAATCTACTTTTCAATTACGCCCTCTTGCGGCAAAATGCGGAACTTAAAAATAATTTCCAGTATTTTCTCTTGGGCACTTTTGTCATAAAAAAATTTACCCGGATGCTGTACGATTACTAGTTTCTGAGATATGGCCGGCGGTCATTCTTAGTTGACCACCCGGTACATTTTGGCACAAGCATTTAAACTCAGCTCACCGTTTCGACATATATTTTTATAAATAAAATGAACCTTAAATTTAAAATGAACACAAAAGTATGAGAAACATGTGTAAACAATTAACTAAAACCATATTCTGCTAAAAAATATTAGTATATTTAGGATTTACCTACTTTAAGCTTTTTCGCTAAAGTGAGGCAAAACTATAACAAAATTAAACGCAATCAGCCGTATTCACTAAAGGTATTTAAATTTAAAACCATCCTAAATTGACATTTTGATTCTATAGGTTTAAAATGACAAGTCAACTAAGTTTTGTGTTGTATATATTTTTTTATGATTTTTCTTTAAATTTATATAGAAAAAAGTATTTTAGCAGGTACTTTATATTTTAATAGAACTCAAAATATATTTGCAACAACATCCCGGTCAAATTATTTATCGATAAGACGATTTAATTACAAAAAAAAAATTAAATTGACGCAAAAGTGTTATATGGCAAATAAAATAATGCCACGGTGAAAACACAACTGTGAGACAAAAGATTAAAATTTTTCGATGGTGTAAATTTAAAACCCTTTAGTGAATATGGGTGAAAAAAATTTCCTGACAAAGACCCAAGGATTCAATAAAATGACACACTTGTGTGTAGTTTAACATTAGTGTTGATACCAGAACTAACGACCCAAATATAACCTTTTCCTACGACCACCTATGAAAATGAGAAAAAAAGCACGGTTAACTTGGCTCGAAAGCGCCGAATATCACACGCGTGTTGAAAGAAAATATTAAAACTCTAGAGTGGAAATACAAGGCACACTATTTAATTTAGGCATATGATGCCAATTTGACAGACCACACCTATTTATTTAAAAGAACACATTTTTGAAAGCAGTTTAGTTTATTTATCATGTATTTGTCGAGTGATTCAGAATTAGAGTGTGATAATACGCTATCTGAAATTATAAAAAAGTTAAGAATAATAATATACTGAAAATTTTATTACCAGTCAAAACAAGCCCCGCTGAAGAAAATGTCATATATTAAACTTAAGCAGAAAATGTTTATGGGTCGCCATAGCCTATAGACTAGAGCCATGACCTACGAATCGAAGATCGCAGGTTCAAATCCCATCAGGAGCACTTAACTTTTTTTTATGAAAACATTAAATAATTTATAGAATTATTTTAAATTGAAATCTTCCTTGTTGGGTGAATTTTTTAAATTTATTTTTAATGCATCTTTCCTTGATTAATTAAAAAAAATCATTCTAGAAGGAAGATTTCAATTCAAAATAATTTTATAATTTATTTAATGTTTTTATAAAAAAAACTCAAGTACTCCTGATGGAATTTGAACCTGTGACCTTTCGATCTATTAAATTGGCATCATATGTTTAAATTAAATAGTGTGCCTTTTATTTCCACTCTAGAGTTGAAATATTTTTTTTCAGCTCTAGAGTTGAAATATTTTTTTCACAAATCAAAGGTTTTTTTAATAATTCTTTGTGGTCGTAGGAAAAATAGTGTACATTACTCGTGTGAAAGTGATTATTCTAAAACTCGGAGAATTTCCGCACTCGGCTGACGCCTCGTGCTAAATATCTCCTCGTTTGAAAAGTATCACTTTCATCACTTGTTATGTAATATACTATAAACCGGCGTAGTCAGATCGAGGAAAAGGTTCAATGGCGGAAATATTCCCCGACTTTAATTTTAATAAAATTACCACCATCAATATTTAGATCTTACCGTCTCCCAGTTGTGTTTTTACCATGGCATTATGGTTTTTGTAATTAAATCGTTTTACTGATAAATAATTTCATCGGGATATTACATATTGTTGGTGAACAGATGTCAATACATAATTTATAAGTTTATAAGAATATTTATTATAAAATAATTTAATTTTTGCACCTAGGGAACCAAATATCTGTAAAATATTGTTGCAAATACTGTTTTAGTTTAACTAAAGAACACACTACGTACTAATAGTACATTGTATGCCTAGTAGGAAATGCTGAACATTCCCGGACGACCGTAAAGACTGTATGTCGAGGCGCAAGCCGAGGCTGACAATACGGAGTCCGGGAATGTGGCTTGTTCTACGAGGTATACCTACTATTTTTCCGTAAATCGAAAATTTTTAAAAGGACATAACTTATTACAATCAACTAAAATTTTGAAATAAATATTATTAACTTTGTTCACAAATAAAGGATGCCATTAAATATTTGTGATGTAACTATGGAAACACAGTAATATTGAATTGTCAAGCTTAACATATTTTAGTTTACAAGTAGCCGTACAGAAATAATATTTCCTTACAGTACAATAATAAATATTTCCTAACAGTTATTTTCCGTTGCCTAGCAACGACTAAATGTAAGGAAATATTGACTTTTTTTTCAGAAATGTTATCAAAAATGTTAATATTTCCGATCGATTTTCGGAAAAATAATTTTTTCTTAATAGATTTAAAGAAACCCCAAAACAAATATATACAATACAAAACTTAATACACTTATTCTGACACTGGTCATTTTAAACCCAGAACTGTCAATTTAGGACGGTTTTAAATTTAGAACCATTTAGTGAATTCGCCTGTACACTGAGAAAAATTAATTATAACCATTATAAGAATTCTTATGGTCATTATAAGAATATTTAATACTATTTGGGACAGCAATACGAGCTAATACCCAGTTATACACCAGATTTTGCTAGGACCAGTGCATAAATTATGTTATACTGATTATATGACACGGATTATAACCATAAAGGTTTGTTCCATAGTGACTATAAAACGCTTTATAACCAGTAAACACACAGTTGAATAAGAGTATAATCCAGTTTTATAACCGGTATAAAATTGTTTAGCTGCCAATATAAAACGTTGTTATACTGTTTGCCGATTCAAATTTTGCGCTTGCGCATTCCTTATATTAATTTTTTATAAATTTATAGATCACTTATCTCTTTACGCAAACTCCAAGCAACTAGCGAAATTTTGGATGATTGTATGTTATAAGACCAAAAAATAATAAAAGTAAAGAAATTTATTTTACAATATTTATATTGGTATTGACAAATTTTATTTTTTGATTTTACCATGTAACTACTGCTATTCTTCGCTTTAAAACATGTGCAATCGTATATCCAGAATTTTAAATAAACAGATAAATGGCCGATAATATAAAAAATAGTAAATAATAAAAATAGGTTAACATTTTAAAGGTATTTATTTAACTCAAAAAAAAAACAAATAAGGGTATCTACACTCAACACTTTCTAATCAAGAAACAACGAAAAATCTGAGATCATAAACACAGCTCTTAGGTTACAAAATACTGATAATTTAACACCACCACAAATAAAGCTTAATAATAACCTCACAACACTGTTCACAAAAAACAACAAACATCTGAAACAACCCGCACAGCCGAATAAATGCAAATGGCCTCGTAAAATACGTCTTGATACGTCGAAGTCTCCCCCACTCTTGCAATTTAAAAGTATGTTGCATAAGGGTAAATAAACGTTTAATATCAGATAATAATTTAATTAATACCCCCAAAAAAGCGTTTTATTGTTGGTATAATCTTTATGTTGTATAAAACCATTTTTATTTCCAATAAGAGTGTTTTATTAATATACATTCTTACAATTCTGAGGTTAGATTCATAATTATTTCGTTTTATTGTCGGTATAAATAAAGATGTACCAATTCTGTATGCTGTTCGTTAGTTAACTTTTTTGCTATAGTAATAGATTGTTTAATAATGATTATTAAAAATGTTGCTACTGGTATAAGACTATTCTTAACAATTCTGTTTAATTAGTCGATTTTGCTCTGTGTACTCATTTAAAAAAATTTTTTTGTAAATTGTATGGTTCTAAACTTCATTATCATTTATTATCATATTATTTATTATGTCGGTTATTATTATTTTGTAGGGAACGTATTTTTTACAAAAATAATTAGCATAAATAACAGGCGCAAATATTACACATAATGTATTTAAAGAATATCTCCTTAAGACTTAAATTTTATTTCGTAAATACAAAATTGTGTGCGTTTGGTGTGTTGTTATGATATGATTGAGAAAATATGTCAGGTTCAACCTTGGCAACTATCCAGTATATTTGTTTTCTTTTCTAATTTAGATTTATTAGTACTGGCCAACTGAAGCGACCATATTGATTGCTTGATCGTCAGGTGACGAAGGAATAAATTGTTTTTATAGCTGTGATCAAAATGATCATATTGAATTGGAAACAATTAAGGTCAATCAAAAAAATTATAAAATATGCTGTATGTAGTAATGTACCCGCAGATAAATTAAAACATTTTGTATGATAAAATGTAGAATAAAATAAAAGGATAATAAATAGATCAGCAGGATTGTTGGTAGGATTGCCATCATCTTTTTATAGTTGTTGACCTGTAGTCTATGCTGTGGCTTTTATATTTCCCATTTCCCCCAATAAAAAATGATTTCTAAAATAAAGGCCGCCCTCCCGCATTCTCGTTGTACTTCCCAATCAAAGATTCTGACTTCTAAAAATAATGGTTGCCTACACCGTGTAACCCTTGTCCCCGATCTCAAGTGTCTTTTACCAATAACCAGGATCTCCTCCTCCATGTAAAACAAAAAAGGTCTCTGGTTTTATAATACTTAACTGTTATATAACCCGTAACCTGGAGTTAGAGGGTTTTAACCTGGAGACTCCAAACCAAACCTGGAGACTCCAGATCAGATCTGGAGAGGTGGCAACCCTAATTGTTGGACACTGGATTCTGTTATAGTATTAACGCACAAAGAGGTTTATCAGTGTAACCTAATATTAAATGTAATTTCGTTTGACATTTTTCCAATTTAAAATAACCTCGAAAATAACCCTTGTCACTATCCAGAAAAGCTAGCTTTTTCTTTACCAGCAAACCAGTTCAGTGGCGTTTTGGAGCCCCCAGTGCCGGGTGGAGCAATATTTTTAATTGATTCCACTTCTGCACATTTGGTGACAAAGTCCAGTATCTGTATATTGTTAATTTTAATAAAAACACCGAACTCAACCATTTTTTTTACCACTTGTCATATGTTTTTTTTACCGATAGTCCTGTCGGTGGGTACAGAATGTCCTTAATTTTCCAATAAAAGATGTGGATCTGGACGGAATTTGAATAGCAGATTAGCCCAAAATAAAATTGTTTATGTCGCCTTTAAATTTATATATGTAGATTTAAATATCCGACGCGAGATTTTTGAATTATTTTAACTTGTATTAAAATATTTGTCAAACCTGACCTCTCCACGCAAAAAAAAATTATTTCACTTTTGCAACACGACTAGACAGAATGTATATATCATCTAACATTTACATATTATTTGTCTCCTGATATTATACAGCGAAGGTAAGCAACCTAGCGTAAACAGTTTGCTGTAACCTTTGTCTTGCAAAAATTTAACATTGGCAGTTCATGGCAAATCATTTATTAACGTACTATATGAACTTAATTGTCTTTTTCTACTCTCAAATAGAAATTTGCCGGTTCTTTTACACTAAAATTACGAGAAAAGTAGGCTATTTCAGTTAACTGTACGGCAAAATGTCCTAGTGTTACTGTTTAGTGCTGCACCTGGACAGTGTTGACTTAACAGCAGCACAAAAATTAGACATGGTGTAATTTTGCAGAATTGGAAGCACAAAATGTACATTAAATCTAAGGTAGTTCCTTCAAATACTCCGGTTTTCTGAATAGGCTCCTTGCCTAAGACCGGATTTATCACTAGACTGTCTATATTTAAAGCTTCAGTTTAGAACACTACACAAACTTGACCGCGTACGAGGTTGTTCATACTCATAAAGTATCCGAGTGTATACATGTTAGCGGGTAGTAAGTTCAGGGTTAGCATATTTTTCGGGGGCGCTTCTACTTATTGCCTATGGCTCAAACTGTGCTAAATCCGGCCCTGTTCTCACCTAATTCTACAATCATATCCCATGTCTGCAAAATCTAAGATAAAATGTGACTTTGTAAGATTATTTTGGATTTTTAGTAGCATCTTGTTTTAAACTTAACTTTTAACAATTTCTTTGATTTAATAATACCACTTTCTGCAGGATAATTGGGTCATTGCTAATGTTATGATTCTCTAATAACAGCATTTAATTGGTATTTACTCCAGCAATTGTTAGGTTGTTACTGTTTATGCATAAGAATGTTTGATTAACTGATGATTTTGTTTTTTCATTAAATTATCATTGAAGTGTGAGCAAGGTAGGGTTACGTAATAATTTATAACCATTTTTTGTTGTGCGGTTTAAATCTACTTAACCTTGATTTTAAGGGTTAGTTCTTAAGGGCATCCGAACAATATTTCTAAATTATTCTCCAAAGTTACCAGGACCATGCGATATTATATCTACAGGGTGATTCCTAAGTTGATACTTCTGTTGTAGCTGTATATAGAAGGCATTAAAATAAACAACATTTTCGAATACCTTTTTTCAAAAAACTTAAAAATAAAGTACTTAAATTTATTTATTACACTATAAATCAAATACGGTCTTGCCTAACTTGCCCGTTGAATAACATTATGAAAACTTCTGGGCGTAGAATGAGCCCGCAAGGGAAAGCGTTCTGCGTATAATCTCGAAGCAGCAGCCGCACTTTGACGACACTCACCGTAAATTATCACCATATCTACTAGTTCATTGTTTTCAAATTTTACCATTTTCACATGTCACCAATTTAAAATTAATTTGCTTCAGAAAAACACACCGCAGCGTATTGTCAAATAAATAACTGACCACAAGTACATGACTAACAAGACAAAAACAACATAAAGGTTAGCAGTATATACGTTTTGATGACCAGGCCCGCACTTAAATTATTTTTTCTGTATTTCGCCTATTTTCAAGTTTTTTGAAAAAAGGTATTTGAAAATGTTGTTTATTTTAATGCCTTCTATACACAGCTAAAACAAAAGTATCAACTTAGGAGTCACTCTGTATATACAATATTAAAAACTTGTGTTATCTTGACCCGAATCCGGTCCATGTTTATTATTGGATTTTAAAAAACTTTTTATATTTGGACTCTACAGATCATGGAGAATTTGAGAAAGTTATTTTTAAAATTTTCAATATTTTTACAATACAATGAATATTAGTATTTTTCTTAGGATTTTCATTGGCTTATGTCTTTTTCCTCGATTTTTTTTCTGGATGACTTGCTCACATTTATGTTGATACCAATTTAATATGGGAAATTTTAGATCGGTCGCATGGATACTATGGCGGACCATCATAGTATTACCCTGTATAGGGAGGTGTAAGAGACAATTTTTATTTTGTTTTTTTTTGGTTTCATGGGAAAATAAGCTTTTTTTTATAACCTTATAAAATTTATAGTAGGTTTGCCATTTTGGAATTTTTAGACTAATGTTGGGCTGCATAAAGATTTTTATCCATAATTAGGGTAACCGGGCAAGTATGTTTGTTGGAAAACTTTTTCCGCCAATGTCATGTCGCACTCAAACTTGCTGGTTAGTTAATTGTGATTAAAAATCCTTATACAACCCGACATAAATAACTCGGACAATAAAAAAACCATTAAATACATATTTTTGGGCAATCAGAGGAGTATTATGATAATGACGTGTATATTCGCGAATGTATTGTCAGCGTGCAAAAATTAAATACTAATTTTACCAAAGTTACGTTGCTAATGGATTTTTTTACCTATTTACCAATAATAACAGTATTATGATAACCAGCCGACAAATTACGGTGATTTGATAAATTTGGCTTAAAAATTGAAACCAATTGCTGTTACAACTATATATTTAACAATCGAAATGGAATAAATTATAAGTAGAGGTTGTATTTTATTAGAAATAAAAGTAAATAAGATAAATTATAAAATAAATTGTTGGAAAAATTATAAAGTTAAATAGGTGCTGCCACATTGTTTGGCAGAAAAACATATATGGACAAATTCCTTTTTCGATAAGCTTTCCAAAAAGGTGCCACAAGTGGTATTATCCTTGGAGTCCCGATTTTTTTTACATTACAAAAGCGACGCCCATAAAAAATCTTTGAGGAGATATTTTTGGATTTTAGAGAAATCTTAATCCCAGAGCCGCTATAAGCAACGTTCCATTAAAAATCTCCACACTGTATTATGTAATTTATTATTAGCCAGTTTTTGCCAACCAACAAAATCCCGCTATTCGAATTTTAAGACGCTAAAATCTCAGCAACCGCTGACTCCTGAAACCCGAATTTTGCTTCGTTATAAAGAATGATACTTGCCGCTCAAAATGACACATGGTTTTACTAAATTGTTTTTGTAGTTTCAGAGAAATTTGCCTTTGAAATATCGTTTAGCGGGATTTTGAGGGTTGACAAAAACTGGCTATTTTAATAAAATTCGCTAAATCTGTAACCTTGTAACGCCATATTGCGAGAACGATACTTTGCGAGATATTGAGGCTCGTCTTGATTTGTTTGAAAGTTGTTTAAATAGTATAGTAGTATAGTAGTATACTATATTTCACGTAAGCTTAAAAATAGCCGAGTTACAGAAGTAAAAAATCTAAGTGCGGGCCTGGTAATCAAAACATAGCCCTTTACTTTATATTGTTTTTCTCCGTTTTTTGTATGTTAGTCATGCATTTTACGGATCGGTCGTCAGTTATTTATTTTGGCATTTCGCGGCGCGGTATGGTTTTCTGAAGCAAATTAATTTTAATAAATTGGTGAAAATGGTAACATTTGAAATTAATGAACTAATTATGCTGCTAATTTATTGTGATAATCGTAAAAGTGCGAATGTTTCTTCTCTACACCCAGAAGTTTTCCTAATGTTATTCAACGAGCAAGTTAGGCAGAGCCGTATTTGATTTGTAGTGTAATAAATGAATGTAAGTACTTTTTGGGTTTTTTGAGAAAAGGTATTTGAAAATGTTGTTTATTTTAATGCCTTCTATACGCAGCTAAAAAAGAAGTATCAACTTAGGGATCACCCTGTATAACCAACGTTTCATTTAAAATCCCCACACTGTATTATGTAATTTATTATTATATCTAATAAAATTCGCTAAATCTGTAACCTTTGAATAAAGCACGGAACGTGGAAGACCAATTCTGCAGTATCAAAATGTTGATTCTATTATAACGCCAGGACGAGACTTTGCGAGATTCTCGCGAGATAAGACAAGAAAATATATTGCGAGATATTGAGGCTCGTCTTGATTTGTTTGAAAGTTGTTTAAATAGTGGGAGATGTCTGGTCTCTTGAAACATTTTGATTTTGATTTTGAAATATTCTTTTTCCTACGAGCGTGCGCAAAGTAGTACTTTGCGCACGCATTTTTGTGTGCAAAGTTACACTTTTCCGCACTAGTGCGGATAAGACTTTTATCCGCACTGGGTGCGGAAAAGTAAAACTATTCAAAAATCTCCTTGGTAGGGAATATTTATATTTATTTTAGTAGCTGTAAACTATTTTATGGCAATGTGAGAAGCCGTTGCAAGAGTATTCTCTTTTATCTTTTAATCGTAATTCCCGATATTTGTATTTCAGCTTAAAACGAAAAAAACTGTATTTTTTAAGTACCTCGTATAGTGATAAATGATTATAATATTGCCAAGCAACAATAAATGTACATGCCGATTTTGACACATGATGTCAGATTTTTCCTCAGTTTCTATGTCCACAAGAATCTACAAACACCGACACTTTTATTTTTATCAAATCATAAAAAGGCTTAAACACTGTTAAATAAATTATCATATTTTTATTTTTGTTGTTATCTGATATGAAGCTCGTAGGAAAAATGTTGTTCCTAACAAGTGCGCAAAGTGCTTTTCCGCACGCAAGAACTTATCCGAACTCCGCTTCGCGTCGTTCGTCCAACTGTACTTGCGTGCGGAAAAGTATCACTTTGCGCACTTGTTAGGAAAATAACTATATTTTGCACAATTTTTAAGTAGTATACTATATTTTACGTAAGCTTTTAATGCTTTGACTTTTTTCTTGTTAAACGCGTTGGCCAACATATGATTTAAAAATCCCGAAAACGCCTTTTCCTTACGAACATTGGCTAGATTCATGAGAGATAGATATAAAACTGACTGTATATTTACATGCACACGACAAAGATACACACTGAACACTCCAATCTCTTCTCCTTCAATCAGCTAAAACCCGTCAAGAGATTATTGTTACAGAAACTGATGCCTTTAGTATGTACATACATATATCTTTTTCTGACGCTTCGACCCTCGCATATCTCTTTGCGTACCTACTTCAGCAATCCGCGTGTCTTCTTCGAGTATTTTCAATTAAACATCCGCATCGCACGCTCGGCTCCGCATCCGTTTATTCCATTTTGGTTTTGGTTGTTCACGTGTTGTATAAGTGCAGTGTTAGAGCGTTTTCACACGGCGCCATATATCGCGCGCGATATATGGTGCCGTGTGAAAACGCTCTTACTGTTGTTGTTTTGGTATTTTTAAAGATCATTTAGACATAGACTTTTTGGTTATAAACTGTTGGACTGCGTGTATTTCTGAAGTGTTATATTTATGAAAAAGTAAGTAAATATATGGTTTATTGGGTAATTAATTATTACAGGAACACCATGACAAAATTTAAAAATTTTGTTAGAATATATTTTGCGTCATATTACGAATCTAAACTAGTTTTATAAGGCGGGGTTGTTATAATTATTCTTGGATTGGTTTATTATAGTAGCCATATATACAAACATTTTTATTGTGGCATGTATTTTTCTCTTTTAATGCTGTTATTGAACTGACTCAATAATAGGACGAGGTTATCAGTTTGATCTGTATTCGTATTTAATAATTTTTATTGTATGTAGTATTGTTGGTACCGAGATGAGTCCATTGTAAGTAATTTAAATATAAGGGGAAGAGAAAGGAATGATAACATGTAGTCCTAAAAATTTGACTAATGACTATAATTTTTATTTTTAAACTATTTTATTTTTATTGTAGGTAATTAAAAGTTTCTAAAATCTTTGTCGATAAATATGTTTCTGACAATCAAACATTTTTTGACTTTTTATTGTAACGTTTGTTTACATTTTTAGATATTTATTTATTATGGATCACGACTATTAAATTCCAAGTAGGCCAGTAAGAATTTTTTTAAATAAATGTTACCGTGTTTGCGATGTAATGCAACGACAAACCGTGGTGAATTATCCATAATACTGTACCCACGACAGCCGGTTGTATCTATATTTTTTATTGTAAATTAAATGTGTGCTTTAAAGCAAAATATCAACATTTATGAATAAAAAATGAAATCATAATGTTTTTCTGATATTTTATCCTATTGCTTATGTAATTCTTGAGAATCTTTTAATTAGAACTACAAATAACTTATCTTATTTTTACACAATATACTTTTTAATAAAAATTTAAATCCGGCCCTGACCAAACTTTAAGTTCTATAAAATGAATGTTACTAGAAATGACGTGTGTCATTGTCGGGCATTTAAAGCTTACATGAAATATAGTATACATATGTATATGCTAATTCTAGATCCATTAAAAATGTTTAAAAAAAAATTTATATTTGGTAAAATAGCTACATTATATGTATTTCGCTTTCATACTTCGTTAACTGATCTTTTCATTATTATTTTTATTGAAAATAAATGAATTACAGAGAATTAGGCCGAGGTTGTTTACCAGTAAGTTCAGAACCCCGACGTTATTACTTTATCGACAAACAGAAGTTTAAAAACATCATTAACAACTTATCATAAACACGTTTTGATACAACAACGACGAGCTTTTCACGTGATCATTAAAAAATAGCGAAGTACGAGTCGAGCTTGCGTAATGAATATTCTACACTGCTGATATACCCAGCTACAGGATAATTGAGGTAATCGTTTTTTTTTTGGTAAGTTCGATCCTTTATAACTTTTTTGTTTTTAATTCGATTTTTTTCGAATATTTTGCCATTTCATATAATATAATTTTTTCATATGGCTGTTCAGGGTGAGTCAACAATAGAGTAAAGTTCATTATCGCCTTTATTAGATAAAGATTCGAAATATAAAAGTTGTAGTGATCATTGAGGTGCACATTTTAAAATTATGCTGAAGTATACGGGATGGTCCAAAAATATGTAGCGAATATAACTTAATTTTGAGGAAGTAGTCCATTCTTAAAGTGGAGTTAATTTATAGGAATAAGTAAAAACATGAAGTCTTTCTCCACTGGTTTATTGAAATTATAAAAATTTTTAAATTCTACATGTTTCGGGTGTAGTAACACCCATCATCAGCAAAGATTCTTTGTATTTTTCCTGATGATGGGTGTTACTACACCCGAAACATGTAGAATTTAAAATTTTTTTATAATTTCAATAAACCAGTGGAGAAAGACTTCATGTTTTTACTTATTCCGAATATAACTTAGGTTGTTTTTAATCGAAAACTCTATATAGTGTTTTATTTTCTGAGTCTCCACAAAATCCTACGCTTATTTTGTAAATGTCATAAATATGTCTAAATTTGATAGTTTTTGAGATATTGACGTTTAAAATATTGAATTCTCAGACTGTGACAGGCTCTAACACTGGAACGGTTTATCTAAGAGAAATCCTATCCTATCCTCCCTGTCTTAGTTTTTTATTCTCAATCCAAAGAAGTCAACGTCCGATTTACAATGTTAAACCAAAAACTGTTAAACCGGAAGTTCTAACTTTTAGATATAGAGAATAAAAAATTAAGATATGGGAAGTGAAAACCATTTTACTCTAAGATGAACCCGTTTCAATGTTACAGCGTGTCAAAATCTGAAAATGCCATACTTTAAACGTCAATATTTTAGAAACTATTAAGCATATAACATTTTATACATAATAAGCGTAGTGGGGAATATAATATCAATATTTTACTTATTTATTTATTTTTTTTCAAAACAATAACATGTGTGGTTAATTTGACATATTCCAACGCTATTTTCTCGAAAACTTTGATAGGTATAGGATATAGGATACCTACATGCTTTATGCTTAGAATTCTTCGTAAAATGCATATATTTTTAAAAGTATCTAGGGGGGTTCTATTTAAAATAAAAAAACTGCACGCACTTCCGGTTCAACCGGAAGTGACACTCAGACGTTTGAATACTAAAAATGTGCGCACAATATCTTATAAGCTACCAAAAATTTATTGTAATGCTTTGTTTTATAAGGACGTGACAAGCTAGATAGTTATTCGTTATCAGCCGGTATGTCCTCACCCAGCTTTAATAACAGAGTGCATCTGGTATTTGTGTGTGTGCTAGACTATCCACCGGGTATTAACGGCAGACCAATATCTTCAGTTATGACTATATAAAATAACTTCATTAGGAAATATACAGGATGATTCCTAAGTTGATACTTCTTTTTCAGCTGTGTATAGAAGGCATTAAAATAAACAACATTTTCTAATACCTTTTTTCAAGAAACTCAAAATTAAGGTACTTACATTCATTTATTACACTATGGATGGTGTAGGATGAGCCTACAAGGGAAAGCGTTCTGCGTATAATCTCGAAGCAGCAGCCGCACTTTGACGACACTCACTGTAAATGAGCACCATATCTACTAGTTCATTGTTTTCAAATTTTACCATTTTCACGTGTTATCAATTTAAAATTAACTTGCTTTAGAAAAACACACCGCAGCGTATTGCCAGATAACTCACCGCAAATTGCATGACTAATAAGAGATAAGAGAAACAGCAAAAAGTATAGCAGGGTACGTTTTGATGACCAGGCCCGCACTTGGATTTTTTACTTCTGTATCTCGCCTATTTTTAAGTTTTTTGAAAAAAGGTATTGAAAATGTTGTTTATTTTAATGCCTTCTATACACAGCTAAAAAAGAAGTATTGACTTAGGAATCACCCTGTATATACATCTTCGCAACCAATTCTATCGTTTTCCGACACACGACAGCAGTAATTCATCATTGATCAGCTCATAATTTCCCAAGATTTTAAAGTGAACCGTTATTAGCTCACACGACACATTGTGAATTGTGTTATGGAGAGTAAACATACCAGAATTCACGTATCTTTGACTCCATCCATAAAAACATAATTATTTCGTAATAGATACTCATGCTGCGAAAAGAATCAAAGTAACTACATAAACAGTTGGACTAGGTCAGTTCGGTATGGAAGGTCGTGAAACTTTTGCCATTGAAAATATGGAATTATGCCATTTATGCAGGTTACTTAATTATTGATTTTAGTTGGGATATAATATAAGCTTCCAAAAATGTAAAATCGAGTGTACACTATACGGAGTTTGCAAGATACGAAATTATTTAATCGCCATGATTTCATTTGTTATAGCTTCAGCCTTACTCTTAAACATTTTTTTTAATCTCCGCTGAGGACAGAACCCAGGACCGCTTGCTTTTTGGATAGTCGAAGTTACCTATTGGTAAAGGAGGGAGCACAGTTTCGTTTGCTACAAAATGGTGTTATCAAAGATATACCTTAATGTGGAATTTTCTGAGATATGTAAACTTTTATAATTTACTTTTCAATTACGCCCTCTTGCGGCAAAATGCGGAACTTAAAAATTATTTTCTGGATTTTCTAATGGCCACTTTAGTTATAATTTTTTTTTCCTAAATTTCTACGCCCAGTAGTTTCCGAGATATGGCCGCTCGTCACCCTTAATGAATCACCCGGTACAAAACTCAATAAAGGGTAAAAGGTTAGTGGTACCAACTTTTTCCTAAAGCATTATAATATAATCTGTGATAAACTGTGACTCTAGTTGTGGGATTTAATTTATTATACTAAAGTTTATAGAAACACATGAGCTCGCGCCTGGGCCCCTACGAGTTTCGGGGGGTCTATGCTCATTGAACACATTGAACATTGCTAGCTACGCCACTGCGGGCATATAAAAAAGAGAAAGTACTGCAGACTTGTAGATGTTAAACATGTAGATTGTGTGAACGGGGCGGTGCACCAAATCTGAACAAATATAATACATAAGCAGTTGGACTAGGTCAGTTTAACATTACAGTTGTGATACTTTTTCCTTAAATGTTACCAAGTATAAAATGTTGCTAAATTTAATTATCTACGAGTTGATTGTTGTCAGTTGCAATCATCCAAAAATTTCACAAACAGTTATTTTTCAAATGTTAGTTTTTTATACAGGGTGCGTCAAACTCAGTGGCCTATTAGAAATATTTAGAAAACGACAAAAGATATGTTTTTGAAAATTTGAGTGTGTTCATAAGAGCTAGTGTTCTAGCGTTTAAAAATATTTTGAAAGGGGCGGTGTTGTCAGATCATCTTAAAACTCCTAGCAACTTTGGAATTTTAAATAAGACACCCTGTATATTATTTTACTTTTTGTTTCTGCTTAATAACACAAACATTTTTTGTATATAATAATATATGCCTATCTCTTATAGTTTTTGAGATATTAATTAATTAGTCATTTTTTGGGGCCAAAACATGCTAACCAGAAAATCAAATATTTTTGTGATTAAGGCACCTAGAGAGTTAAAATTTTTACAGACGGTTCTTATAGCATGGCCATCTAGGAATTTTGATGATATATGAAAATATTTTTACACAGAGCGTCACAAAAAAACGAAATTTTCGTAATATAAATACATGCAAAATTCTCAACTTTTTTAAATGGAACACCCTGTATTTTATTTTCTTAACAAAATCTAGTTTATATTTCCTACCATTAAGTATAACCTGTTCCTATACCTGTCTCTAACCAATTCGACTTACAAGGGGTTTCAAACAATTAATAACTTAATAAAAAGGTTTAAACCCATTTAATAGTAGGCTTTGGCCGAATTTGTTCGGAAACAAATGAAAAAGAAAAAATGTCAACTTAATTGGTTTTGTCTATAATCTGTGTTTTTAAATTATAGACTAAAATGGCCAATATTTCTTATTCAAACGCAGAAATTTTGAATTTACTTTTATTACATGGAGAGTGTAATAAAATTGTATCAAGAACATGTAGACGATTTAATGAATTGTATCCCAATTCATCTCCAATGACAGCAAAAAAGTTTAGAAAAATAGAACGAAATATTTTGCAGTATAATAATGTGAATGTGTGACGTATACATCTATAGAACGAATAATTTTTTAAATATAAGATAATATAGGAAATTAAGTTGACATCTCGGTTGACATTTTTTCTCTTTCATTTGTTTCCGAACAAATTCTGCCAAAGCCTACTATTAAATGTGTTTAAACCTTTTTTTTAAGTTATTAATTTTTTTAAACCCCTTGTAAGTTTGAATTGGTTAGATATAGGTATAGGAACATGTTATACTTAATGGTAGGAAATATAAACTAGATTTTGTTAAGAAAATAAAATACAGGGTGTTCCATTTAAAAAAGTTGAGAATTTTGCATGTATTTATATTACGAAAATTACGTTTTTTTGTGACGCTCTGTGTAAAAATATTTTCATATATCATCAAAATTCCTAGATGGCCATGCTATAGGAACCGTCTGTAAAAATTTTAACTTTCTAGGTGCCTTAATCACAAAACTATTTGATTTTCTGGTTAGCATGTTTTGGCCCCAAAAAATGACTAATTAATTAATATTTTAAAAACTATTAGAGATAGGCCTAGATTATTATATACAAAAAATGTTTGTGTTATTAAGCAGACACAAAAAGTAAAATAATATACAGGGTGTCTCATTTAAAATTCTAAAGTTGCTAGGAGTTTCAAGATGATCTGACAACACCGCCCTTTTCAAAATATTTTTAAACGCTAGAACACTATGAACACACTCAAATTTTCAAAAACATATCTTTTGTCGTTTTCTAAATATTTCTAATAGGCCACTGAGTTTGGCGCACCCTGTATATCTGTTTTAAATATAACTGCGTTACATACAACATACCTAGATGAAAAGTGTTTCATTACTGTTGAGATAGCTGGTTAACTAAATCTCGAGACAGTAATAAAGCTTTCCACTGAGGTTTGTGTACTATATTTACAACCACTTCATCCACTTTTTATTTTTTTAAATTAAAATTATTAGTAAAAGTAAAATGTCATTTTGTCTTTTCCATTTAAAAATTAGACAGACATTAGAATTTCAAATAACGTAGGTAATAATACACATTAAGATCCGGTTTTACAATAAGAGCTTAAGTACGAGTTTTGTAGAGCTTTACCTACTTAAAGTTGAACTTGATTCAAAAAGGGATGTCTGTTGTTAAATCAATTCCTTACCACAGGTCTGCACAGATGGGATCAATAATTAAATTACCATGCTGGCAATGGTTACGCTATCAAAAAACCATCAAGCTATATTTGTTGTCAAGGTTTGGGGTATTTGCAATTTCATGCAGCTACTTTTTCCATGTATTCTAACACAAAACTATATGCAAATTTTACTTCCAAAGAAGAATGTGCTATTAATTTTTGTTAAGGAGTTTAAAGTTACTTTGGAAAATAAAAAAGAGATAAATATTACTAATAAAAAAAGAATAGAATGTTAGAAAAATATTTACACTAAATTTAATTACGAAAATTTGAATATGATCAGGTCCTGGTCTGTAGTTTTGGGGCCGTCATCGAACGTTTTCTATAGCTCCTAGTACATCAATAAAATCTTCATCATCCGATTCGTCTGATAAATCCAGAAAGTGTTTAACCTCATCATTCGCATTGATAACTTCTTATTGTACAACCGGATCTAAGATGGCAAAAATAATTTTAAGAATATGGTTTCAATGTCACTATACATTATTTTTTGAAAGCGTATGTACAGTCAAAAGTCTGGCATCAGATGAAGAATTTGATTTGGCTGCCACTTCACCAGAAATTCGGGAAGCAGCAAAAATAGTAGAAGAGCATCTTCTGCCAAATAAAATCCGCCCGAGATAGAACAAGGCATATAACAGTTTTAAAGAATGGTGTACGGAAATCCTGGTTCTGGAAATCTAGCACAGTAGCTGAGGGTTACATAGATTGTTCTGTCGCTACGTAAGCTAATACGGCAAAATTGATTTCAAAGCCAAGTTCAAATTTTACCAACACTGCTTACTGCTTTAACTTCCAGTAATCATAAAATAAACCTTTCAACAAAAGAATTTCAGCAAAGTTTGAATATATCAGTGGCTGCTGACAATAATGCCAATGTAATAATTACCTTACCTTAAAATTCAAACATTCATTCACAAAAACATAATTATTTTATAATAGGTACTCATGCTGCGAAAAGAATCCAAGTAACTACATAGACAGTTGGACTAGGTCAGTTCGGCATGAAAGGCTGTGAAACTTTTGCCATTGAAAATATCGAGTTATGCCATTCAAGCCGGTTAATTATTTTTAGTTGGACTAGCGATAAGCTTCCAAAAATGTACATACAACCGAGTGTACAGTGGACGGAGTTTGCAATAAACGAGATTACTTAATTACTATGATTTGATTTGTTGTAGGTAGCATCGGCTTTCACTTTAATAATTTCACTTCACCTTCGACTCAGACCACAAGTCGAACAAGCGAGAATAGTAGTTTGTACAACAAGAGTGGATATGATGTCTATATCTCACGAGGAAGATAATGGGGTATGGATAATTCACTCCAGTTGAACAGTATATATTTTCTACGACTAAACTTATGCACCTTATGTTAAAAAAAATTGAAAAAGTTTGCAGGCTGCCGGGCTTGAACTTACCACCATTGGATCCAAAGTTCGACGCTTGGCCATATGAACCACAGGATTATGTTAGAAATTATGGTAAAACTAACTCAATAATAATTCTACGTGAAATTAATTTTTTATGCACATTCAACAGGTTGCTTTATTGATAAAACTATTGTAGATGCATATATATTTTGTTTTATTAAACAAACTAATAACATATTGTATCATACACATGTAAATTAGTGCTCTTGAAAAAGAAGGCGGAGCTTCAGGAAATACAATAAACTGTTATTGGTCAATACTTTATAAGAACGCCACAGAGGAATCAATTTTTATAACGATGTTGTCAATTAATGGGAAATTTCCGGTTTCATGAGAACAAAGAGGAATAGGTCGGCGCTATATCCAAAGGGAAAAGGAAAATTCTTACGTACAGTTGGATATTCTTTAGGATCACTTGTGTTGTGATCTGCTAAAAAATACTTTTTTTCGTAATTTTTGCATTCGTGGAATTTAGTTTTTAAAATGGGAAATTTTATTTTTAAAGGTTGAAACACTGTTCGGCACTGACAAAAGAATATAAAATTTTGTGGTACAGTTAACTGGAATAGCCTACTTTTCTCATCACTTATCCCACATATCCATGTGGTAGAAGAATTACAGTACTCGTTTATATTCCAGACTCGGCTCCTGCGTCGCCTCCTCCGTAACTCTGACTGTAATACCGGACTTGTAACTGAATAGAATAATTATTACGTATTAAGTGTGGTAGAAAGAATACTACGCACGAATGAAAAAATTGCGAACAAGATGCATAGCAGCGAGTGCGGTAATTACATGAGTGCGTAATTGCTTTACAACACGCACTACGTACTACACTTTTTCTACCACTCTTATTGATAAATTAAAGATCGGTTTATAGTTTATAAAGTATCGGTTTAAACTTAAAATCTCATATAATGACAATGTCACTGTTAGATAAATGTCACGATTTGAGTGGTTCAATGCTAACTTGATTGTTATACTAGGCATCATAACGAACAGTTGTGCGTTTTTATTCTTTACGCATAGTTGTGCATAAGAATGGATTTACTTGTAGAGTGAACAACATAAAACAATGTTTACTACCATCGGAGTAGAAAAAATACTATTACAAAACTTTTACACATCTAGCCGGTTTTTAAAAACAATCTACAATAGCACTGTATAGTACTTTACAGGTCATCGTGCCCATCCATCGCACCCAGTTTTTTTTTTTGGGGAGAAGGGTGCAGATATATCTCTAATCAAAAGAAGAGAGTTCTAACAGGAAAAATGGGTCTCCCACCCAAAAACTTCAAGTGCCTTCAAAAGTGACTTCTTACAAATAAAAAAAAGAAGGGTTGTAATGAGGAACACGGCAAAATAGAATAAAATATTCCAACATTCATTTTATAGACGTTTTAATTAGAAAACGAAGAATGTATCTACTGCAGAGAAACGAAGGCGTCGAAACAGGGTCATTTTTTGCTCAAAACAAACCCCACATAAGGAGAAGAAAGGGTCGTATTATGGTAACTCAAAAATCTGATGCTGGAAAGCGAAACTCAGTGATACAAAGGACCTTGAAAGTAGTACACGTTTTATAAAGCATATTTTTATAGCACGCGTCCATATTAGAAAAATCTCTTACGATACTGAAATATAGATTAATGATTTAATAAAAAAAAAACTACAGGAAATAAATTTAAAATAGGATTCGATCCAGTATGGAGTAATACTAAAAAATGATTCCCATGTACTGCTGTGGCTTTACTCCCTAGAGATGTAACACGTAAAAGGCCAAAAAATGATGCATATCAATGGATTTTGGAAAGGAATCATATTTGCTAGACGTCGAGTAGAAAGTAATATAAAAATAAGTTACCTACATGTAATATTATACAAAAAGAGAAAGTAATGCAGATGTCTAGAAGCTTAACATACAAAGTTTGGCTGCAAAAACCCTACATCAAACTTAACACAGAAATAGATGGACTAGGTCAGTTTAGGATTGAAATTATTTTTAACCGTTGCCGCAGTAAAAATGTAGTTATATTATTGTAGTTTTCTTGATTGTTACATTTAATATCTATTAAGTGTATACAGTGTCACCGGTAAAGTCTGCATCATATGGTATTCTTTTTTCAACCATAAATTATAAAATGGAGACTTATTAAAAACTGTGTGTCACTTTTCTATCTTTTTATGTCCCTTCTTCGTTTTCCGTCCCCATTTCCTATCTTTAAATGACGTCAGCATAGGTGCGTATAGTCGAACAGTCAGGTCCTCTCGCACCATAGTTGTAGGTTGCAGGAATCGCGGGAGTCCGCGGGACGAACGTTGCTGGCAACACGTGTTCTGGTCATCGCTTCCTTGTTTTATTTGTACCGTTGACAGATTAAAAAATTATAAATAATAAGAAACTATGGTTGAAAATAAAATTGTAGATATACCATCCTCGTTATGAAATTCTGTTACTGTCTCGAGATTGTATTTAAACTTCATAATCTCTCGACAGTAATTGACAATTTCTCGTCTCGGATTATAACATACTATAGTCTATTTCAGAAAGGTGTAGAGTGATAAAAGCTCATTAGGTATGCAAAGGGACTACAGAGTGACCCAACGAATATTTAAGCCACTTTCATAATTTGGCATTGATTTCATTGTAAAATTCTTTATTTTCATCAAGTGCAGGTAGTACCACCCGGGTTTGGGTCAATTTTTGGGTTTTGCTTATTGTTATCCATTCACAAATACTGAGAATGGTGTGACAAAGGCGTGCATTATGTACATAGTATTAGGTACACTAATTTTTTATTAAACATTATAAAAAAAATACAAAATGTACATGATACAGAAATTAAATTATAAAAAATCATAATATTCTTCGTCATGTGAGGAACTGTTATCTCGTCTTAACGTTATAATTAACGAGTCGACGGTCCAATCGATTAGGTGGTCAAGATCCCACATTTTCTCCTCTTCTTTAATGACATGACGGACTGCCACTCGCCAGTTTTCTGGTGTCACTTCCTTAATGACTTGATCAAATAGTAGCTTAACGTCTTTCATTTTGTATGTCGTGTTGTGTCTTACTACAAACATAAGAGTTTTAAAAAATCGGCTTTGTTTTCAAAAATTTGGAAAAAATCAGATTGTTTCTCAAAATATTGAAAAATGACAAATAAAAAATTTTATTATTTTTTAATTTCCTACCTACATGCCAGACATGAAAAATTTCAGATAAGCTTGATTTTTTGTACTTTTTCCAACCTGCCATTTTTTGGCCTATTCAAGTTTAACCAAACCCTGATAAAATCATTTAAATATAAACTATTTAGTGGTTACATTGGTGTTTTCTCCTTAATCATATTTTGAACCAACAGGTTTGTGAAAAAATCATAATTAGGTATTTTAAATAAATTAATTAATTTTTTTCAACATACCTTTTTTTAGTGGTTCTAGCTTTGCGTTTTAAATATACCGGGTGACAACGAAAACAATCAACAGATTTATTTATTACTGTTTGCAAAACCATAATCGTGAAAAAATCCTGACATGTTGCAGCACACGTTTGTCGCCATATAATAGAAATAAGAATTTTTTTAAATTGTATATTTTGAGAAATATTAATATTATTCTTTTGCGAGAACTATAAAGAAGCCGTCACCGACTAAAAATAATACTAAAGGTATTAGTTTTTAAGATATAAGCAATTAAAAGTTTAATTACATTTTCCAAACAGCAACAATTTAAAGAAAAAAAGGAAAGACAACAAAGTCTCGGTCTCAACAAATATAATTAAGTGGTTACACGTGTTTCACCCTTTCGGGCATCAACAGACCTAAAACAAAAGACCTAACTAACAGATACACGAATAATTAAAGACCACTAATTACCCAGAATTTAAAACAAAAAGAAACAGTTACAACATATTAAAATTTAAAAATGTAAATAACAAAAACAAAAAATCAAATGTCAGGGAGCAGTCGGGTCAATTGGATCAATAAGTCCAGTGAAACGAATGCGACGGGATCTAACTATGTTCAAATGCCTGAAAATATGAAAGAAGATGAGAGCGTAGCCAATCTGTTCTGTGCATTAAAAATTAGCGAAAGGTGACCGTCCCGATATCAACATCGGGTTATAAACAAAACAAATCATAACCAATTCATTTACTAATATTGTTAAAAATCAAATTAGGTTCAAAATTAAACACGTCGTTGACACAAGTAAGTATGGGACTTTTTTTGGCCTTAGTAATCTCCATTTTCTCCAACAGATCCAACTTCACACCCTTAGAACATTCGTGCAAAACCTTGATATTTGTAGGGGAAGAGAACTGGTGTCCAGAAGTTAACAAGTGATTAGCGAATGCAGACTTAGTCTCGGTGAAATCCGAATATTTATACTTATTGACAAGGCTGAGATGTTCCTGTACTCTAGTGGATATCCTTCTACCTGATTGGCCGACATAAACCGCTTCATATTTTCAGGCATTTGAACATAGTTAGATCCCGTCGCATTCGTTTCACTGGACTTATTGATCCAATTGACCCGACTGCTCCCTGACATTTAATTTTTTGTTTTTGTTATTTACATTTTTAAATTTTAATATGTTGTAACTGTTTCTTTTTGTTTTAAATTCTGGGTAATTAGTGGTCTTTAATTATTCGTGTATCTGTTAGTTAGGTCTTTTGTTTTAGGTCTGATGATGCCCGAAAGGGTGAAACACGTGTAACCACTTAATTATATTTGTTGAGACCGAGACTTTGTTGTCTTTCCTTTTTTTCTTTAATCTATATCCGGTCTCTTTGAGAAATATGGACGATTTCTTCGAGCAACAATTTATGTTATGGTTTTTATAGTTTCATCTAAGGTAGCTGTGGATGATAATAACGTCGTAAAACAGTTTAAATTAGTAAACAAATCTGCAAGGATCAGTGTAACCTACCAACTTTTGATAGTAATGTATTATATTCTCAGGACGTGACAAGCTTGGTAGTAATTTGGTTGTCACCTGGTATAGACAATTTGCAAGTCATCACGCTTTCAAGTTAGATACCTCTACATATGTAAATAACTAAACAATTTATAGCTTGTATTTAATTGGAATGCTAACCAATTTAATATGCTATTTATTGAGCACGCTACTGCTTAACTAAGTGCCGTTTAAATTTATTGATATTTAATTTTGTATTACTATCAAAAATATTCAGATTGGATCCAGTCCATCGATAAAATTTTGAATTTTTGTTACGAAATCTTGTCGTAAAAATTCGGTTAATGTATGGCAGAGGTCAGTAACTGGTAACAGGTTCTTTGATGTAGTGGATTGTGGTACCTATAATAACTATATTTTAAATTAGTTTTTGCGATATATAATACACAATGACCTCCTTCCGAATGCCAGATTTTGTAAATTCAAGTTTTTTGTTGAATTTCCTAAAAAAATAAACCCGAATTATAATTCCTTATTTCTTTAAATATAATCAGTGTCGTCTTTAAATAAATGAAGCTATAGACAACGAAACAGGAATTTAAAGCTTGGTTCAACGCTGAACTAAGCTTAAGACGTAATTGTACAACCGGGCATAAATTGTACAATGATACACGGTGTGTATTGTTGTGCCCAAGAGGTCACCCATTCAAGGGTATGTACTATGTAACAGTGCCAGATGTGATACCTATAAATTAATCGATGGGAAGAACATAAAAACTTATATTTTATTTTTCAGTGTTGCCCTCAATTTCAAATTTAAATCTGTTAAAGTTTAAAAATATGTAAAACTAAATTACTTGTCCACCTTTATACTTTTTCTTTTGGGTAGGGTCAGTGTGTCTTGTCTAATGTAAAAAATTTGTAAAGCCTTGAGCCAAGTGATTTTAATATTTTAAAAAACATGACCAGGTAGATTAACAATTTATTTTTTATACATATATGAGTTTATTCTACAGTAGGTACTCTACTCTCTATATTTAAAATTTGGATAATATAATTTATTTATACATACATACAGACGAATAAGGAAAAAGAGACAAAATTATTTACTTTTAGCAATGAGACATTTTACGGTCTCAAACAAGATTTTACGCTATATTGTATACCTAGTAGAAAAAAGTTTGTGATCTCAGACCATATATACAGGGTGATTCCTAAGTGGATACTTCTTTTTTAGCTGTGTATAGAAGGCATTAAAATAAACGACATTGTTAAATACCTTTTTTTTTAAACTTAAAAATAGGCGAGATATAGAAGTAAGAAATCTAAGTGCGGGCCTGGTCATCAAAACGTAGCCTGCTATACTTTATGTTGTTTGTCTTATTAGTCATGCAATTTACGGGTCGGTGGTCAGTTATTTGGCAATCCGCTGCGGTGTGTTTTTCTGAAGCAAGTTAATTTTAAACTGGTGAAACGTGAAAATAGTAAAATTTGAAAACATTGAACTAGTAGGTATGGTGCTAATTTACAGTGAGTATCGTCAAAGTGTGGCTGCTGCTTCGATATTATGTTTAAGTTAGGCAGGACCTTATTTGATCCATAGTGTAAAAATGAATGTAATGTACCTAATTGTTGAGTTTTTTGAACAAAGGTATTTGAAAATGTTGTTTATTTTAATGCCTTCTATACACAGCTAAAAAAGAAGTATCCACTTAGGAATCACCCTGTATAATAGATTTTTGAGTTATATCGCAAAATGGAGTGAGAGACACGTGAATTCTGATAAATTTACTTTCCACAATACAATTCACAACAAGACGTGTATGCTAATTACAGCTCACTAGAGAGAGGTCCCGATATTAGCTGATCGATGACAAATTACTGCTGTCGTCTGTCGGAAAACGAGAGAATTGGTTGCGTAGACTTATTGAGGTAGAATAAACAAGGAAGCGCTATTACCATTTAATTTCGTCTGCGAAAAACGGTACCAGGGGGCGGGGCAAAGGATCAAGCTAATATGGCCGATTCATAAGGGCCTGATTAAATTTATTTTGAATAATTCTAAAAAATGCTGAAATTGCAGTTAAGCAGTTAGTCCTAAAACGTCCAAAACTGCTTTCACTTAATTGTAGATGTATTTTTTTTACATTTTTTTTTGTTGTTTAATAATTTAAATAAAATTGCAACTGACAAACCATAGGAAACAATTAGCACCCAAAGATTCTAAATACGGACCTGCCATTTATTTATACTAACCTATGAAACGTAATTTTCGCCGTTTTCTTCTTATCCACCGCATTTCTACTGGAACAACTTAGCAGGGCACAAGAAATAATTAATATCTATCACACAGTAGCAATAGTTTTACACAAAAATTGAAAACCTTCTCAATCTTCTCATAAAATCTAAAACTACCTCGATTTGATTGATCGAACAGCTGACTACATGAATGACAGAAAGATCAAGCTTTAAAGGGCGCAGGTAGGGTCACATTTAGTCACGTGATGTCGCCTCCTTGTTTATTCTATCTCGAAATGTAGACTATATAACCAATATATTAGGCGAGTTCGGTTAATCATCGGCGAGGTCTCCGATCCCTCGGATTGTCAAAATGTCGTTCGTTTAATCGTTTCAGAACTGACGGCTGACATTTTTCTGCGTTCGTTTAAACCGGGGCAGATGATTTGGAGCGTCATCTTTTTCATCGGAGGTTTTTGACCGAGGAAACCGAGGATAAAAGCAACGTCAGCTGATTGACAAATATTGCTTAAGAAAGTTGGGTGTTGGGTCAATAATTTCATTCAATTCAATTCATCATCAAATTATGGCCGATTTCAACAAATTATTATCCATTTTTATCATGAAAGGCCAAAAGTGAGGTTATCCTGTTTGTCAAATGAATATGAACCGTTCCGTAATTACCGACAACCTCGGAGTAATCTGCTGATCAGCTGTTTTAAATCTGTATTCTCTTTCATCTCATCCGCGAGGAATAACCGAACTCGCCTGTTGCATGTACAAGATTTGTGATCGATGGAGGACTGAAAAGGGATACAGAACTTGCGCATTTCACATTATTTTGTAGATCATGTAAACCTGAGTGAACCTAAATTATTGTCCTATAGTTTATCATTTTTAACAGTTTTTTTGCAAAAAAAACATAACATAACACTTAAAAATTCAACAAAAATACACGACAATAGTCACAAAAAATGCACGATCCAGTTACAAAAGAGCCCGGGGCACAGATGAATGATAGGTCGTCGCTGTCGCTATACAAGTGGCTTAAAGGTACGTTTTTCTCCACGGTCGCTATAGTAGTAGTTAACTACGACCCAGTAGCGATGACCGATTCGCCAACACACTTCATGTATACAAATCATGGTGGAGAGAACATACGGGACTTTTTTCTCTCTTTTAGAAGTAACATTGGAAGGCCACACCAGGGATCTTTTTTTATATGTTCTTATATTCTCTCATGTTATTTATAATACATACTTATGCAATACAAAACAGAAACACTAGATTTTTAACTTATTTTACTTAACCTTTTGGGTTGTTCAATTGCTTATAGAACTAAATGTACTTATTTAAATTTTCTTATCTGCAACTGCGATTATTAAAAAACAAAAAATATCCCCTGGACTTTCTATTTAAAATATACAGCAATATGAAATTTGTTGTACTTGGTCAGATTAAAAAGTCATCAATATGACGTCCTTTTATAGAAATGGAGCATAGAACAAAAACAAAAAAAAATATTTTTAAGTTATTTCTCATCGGGTCACCTTGCCATGCTTTATAAAAATCTTATTTAAACTTTCTAATGTAGCAATGATAAAAAATAAAATGTTTACTTACTTATGATTTAACTTCCTTCTGCCAATAAGAACGTACACAGAAAGACAATAAACACAAATAAATTACACCAAATATTGTCACATCCATTTTCCACACGGGCACGGCCTTGAAAATGGCCAATTATTGCCTTAAAAACACGAAAAAATGGACACGGAACCGCAAAAGCACCCTAACATAAACATAACCTCCTGACAGTTCTGGCTAGAATGATATCACATGTCACCCACCGGGCAAGGGCGTCAAGTCTCTGTCGATGCCGTTAGTTATAAATATGAAGAATAATATTACTTGAAAAGAAAAGTTAGTTGTGATAACTAAGAATGTATCTTAATCAAAATTAACAAAATGATAGGGACTAGAAATTCATAATGTGTTATTACAACAAGCTTAATTGATAAATATAAGTTTGTAGGAACCTTGATGTAACATTTAAATAAGATATATACACAGTAAAATTCAGCTAAACAAAATATTTTATTTCTGCCTACTAATATGAAAACAAGATATTTTCTTTGTTCTGATGGCATAATTTTATGGTAAATATAACCAATAAAAAAATCTTTTTTGTTTTCCTAACTAAAAATAGTTATTTTTGGTAACGTAAACACGAGAACAAATAAAAATTAGTACCAAATACCAAGTCATTTTTAAGAGTGAAGAAGATATATTTTAAAAACTAAGCGTTTCCGAGAAATAGAGTTTTTAGATTTGTGTGTTCGCCCCAAAATATTTCCTTTCTAAAAAAATTTGACACCACAGCCTGCCTGCCTGTACTGTTTGGTGCGCAGACTCCACTGGAAACGCAAAATTTTCTTTGCTGGAAACGTTAAACACATGACCAGCCGTCTGTCGTTACTGAAATTCGGTTCCGTTATTGAAGCGCTCATTGGCGTCCGCCCAACTCGGTGTTAGGGGTATTTACCCAAATTTTTAAACAGTCGTAAAAAAAATTGTGTTTCTAGGATACTCAAGGAGCCACGATTTAAGTTTAATGCGTCAATTCCATAACACCCTGTAATAATTATTTAACTAATCAGTTAACTCTGTGACATAAATGACACTGATAGACATTATTTACTCACAATCAAAGTTACATGATTAGGCGCCACTTTGTGAGACAATTATTTTTGCCGATTTGATTTTATCGGGTTTGTTTAAAATTTTTATGGAACCAGACACACTTCAGTGTTCCAAAAACTGCCAATTTTGACAATCCTAAATAGCTTGTAAGATCGGCTTAATAATTGCAATCTTTAATATATACGAAAAAATATTTCACTAAATTATAAATTTTAATTAAAATTATTCGAAAATATAAATTACCTAGTGAATTATTAATTTTAAATAAAATGTTCGTATATACATACAAAGCGACTTGCCGCATTTCTATAATATCCCGTATAGGTCACAATAATAACAATTTGACATTAAATTAGTGTCATTTAAAAAAATTATTTAATCATCAAAACTACTGTACAATATGTATAATACTTTAGTCTTTGAGACTATTATACTACTGTCCCCACTAAACCTAATTATAAAGTAATTGATTCTTTAACAGGGGCAGATTCATGAAACCTAAAGAAGTACTCTTTAATTTTGTGTGTGGAATGAATATACAAAAAAAAAATAGCGAACCAACTCGCCTATTTTCATCTACTTTTGACTAAAGTCTATTTCAGAAAGGTGTAAAAGTAATAAAATGGGAAATTCCATCCAGTTCGGATCAGTTTCGGTGTCGGCCATAGGCGCACGTATATTTTGTGCATTACATTATTTATGATAACTAACCAGCAGTTTTAGACAATTAGGTTAACGGGTATTAAGATAAAATAGTGTTATTTGTAATATTAAAATTTTATGTATTTGCGTAATTCAATTCGGGAGATTACCACGAGGACATGAATTTGAATGTTTTTGAGGACTATATTTTGGTGAGATGATAAAATATCTTCCAGCTTATTTAGTAGTTGGATAATGCAACCTATCATTCACGACACGTCGCACAGAGAAGACTACAACGTCACCTTGGACAAAATTATCGACCAATTAACCACCAAAAGTATTGAATTTGAAGATAATTTGATAAAGAAGAAACTATTAGCTATAGCAAATTCACACAAACATCATTTTATGAAATATGCCGTGGAAGATATAGCTGAAAAATATAGTGTAACTGTACCGCGCACACCTCCATATCATTACGAACTAAATCCTATAGAACTTATATGGGCGCAAGTAAAAGGATTTGTAACAAGACACAACACGACATTCAAAATGAAAGATGTTAAGCTACTGTTTGATCAAGTCATTAAGGAAGTGACGCCAGAGAACTGGCAAAAAGCAGTCCATCATGTCATTAAAGAAGAGGAGAAAATGTGGGTTCTTAACCACCTGATCGATCGGACCGTTGACCCGTTAATTATAATGTCAAGAGGAGATGAGAGTTCTTCAGATATCGAAGAATATTTTGATTTTTTATAATTTAATTTCTGTACAATTTTTGTATATGTATTTTGTATTTTTTGATAATGTTAAATAAAAAATAAGTGTACCTAATACTATGTACATAATGCACGCCTTTGTCACACCAAGTTCAGTGTTTGTAAATAGATAACAATAGGCAAAGCCCATAAATTCCACATTCCATGACTTGATGAAGATAAAGAATTTTGCAAAGAAATCAATTCCAAATTATGAAGGTGCCTTAAATATTCGTTGGGTCACTCTGTAGTCTCTTTGCATACCTAATTAACTTTTATTACTCTACACCTTTCTGAAATAGACTATAATCATGATTGTAAGAGAATTTATTGTAATAATGGAATCATTTAAATATACCTTTTTTCGGTTTTGATTCGAAAATATCGATCGTAGATTATTGACGTCACGGGAATAAATCGTTCCATGTTTTTCTTAACTCGATGCCTTTCTGATCGATGGATGGCGCCTGTATGGTTTATGTTGTTATTTTGCCAGCATATTAATGGCACACGACTATTTTTATGATAAACTCGTCCATATAGAAATTAATGTTGTATTTTACTACTTCATTATTAGCCGTTTATAAAATGCTGTAATTAATAATAAGTATATGCACTTAACATATACATATACTATTTACAAGGAGACGGACAGAACAAATCCTCGTCTATTTTAATGACATTTGATATACAAGTGGTACCTACTAGGGTAGTCATTCCCGGGATTAGATCTGTTAATCCCGGGATAGGATTAGACCTGTTATTCCCGGGATAAATATCGATTTTTTATTCATATAAACATTTAGCCAACAAGCGTGGAATCTGAGAGATGTTTCTTTTCTACCAGGGTTTTTATAATAAAATACGTTCTAGGCTGGAAGATGAAACTTTAGACGAACTTATATGTTTGCGGTATTTTTTAAAAAATTTTTGTCCCTAAAACTTATTTGTTGGAATTTACAACACACTTCTTTAAGTTCGTTTAGGAGTTTTACAATAAAAGTTTTTGAATTTTTTTTTATTTTTTTCGGTACTTCTTTTATCCCGGGATTCATAGTACAAATCTCTAAAATCCTGGAATTAAAAAAACCTTTCGGGATTGACATCCCTAGTACCTACCCACATCTAGATTTAAGAAGTAAAATATTTTTAACTGCTCACATGTATTAATTTCGTTAAAAAAGTTGTTATTGACCTTGCAGATTCTAAAAAAAAGTGTAATATTGCGTAGTTGGAATGAGAGACTGAAAAAATGATGTGGGGAAATTACATTATTTCGGAAACAAAATTTTAATGTTTTTCTCCTATCTATTTACAATATTGAAATAAAATCGAAAATCGTTATTTTTTTACTTTTTCATATTTTTGTAAGAATAATTCATAATCGATTTTGAAAAATAGTTGATTAATTTGATTATTAATTTTTCCAACTAAACCAATATATCGTTTTTTCTATTATATCAATTTACTGCAGTCCAATGTTTAAAAATTAAATAAATTGAAGCTCTATCATTTCTTTTGGGTGTGCAGCATTTATAACTCGATTTATTATGTTTGTTCCAAAACGACCGATCGAATTTATTTCCAGATATGTTTCCATATTGAGAGATACTGAAATAATTTTTGTATCTTTGACGTTTGCAGTAGCGGATCCAGGATTTTGTTGAGGGAGGGGCGACTAAAAAAAAGTGACTTCTAAGAAAATCGAGCGTATCCCTGTTTTAAAATCATCCTACTCTCAAGAGTGACTGAAATGAAATACTGACCCTTTATACTCCCTACGATTTTTAAGACTCAAAGTAAATAAAACACTCATTTTGCATGGCTCAGGGGGGATGCCTTCTACGAAATACAGTCAAAACAAAGTCTAATTATAAATAACAGAAGAGTTTTAGACTTGCCTTGTCTTTGTTCGTTATGAATTACAACGTTTCAACTGGTAAGTATCTCCAGTCGTCTTTAGGTGAATACTGGATAATATTATGATAGATAGATGTGCCTAATCTAATAAATCTAATACTAAACAAATGTTATCCATACATGCAATAGATTGTTCAAAAATACTTCTTCCGAGGGCCCGTCCTTACGCCGGATGCACTCAGGCCAGGTTTGGCCCATTGTGCTTAAAAATACCTTATATAATATTTTTATTAACAAAGTATACATGAATATTTAATTTTTAAGCATTTAGAGAATTTTAGCCACCGCCGTAATTTTTTTTATGATATACTCTTAAGAGTTAGAACTTTTTACAATAAATTAATTCTTATCAATAACTATTTGCCGGAAACACAAAAGAACGATAATAAAAGCCCCGAAAAGAACTATTTTTACGAATAAATAATTTTTCAAGGCACAAAAATGAAAAATAGAATGACAATCGAAAAAACGGTGACGTCGGAAGTCAATGACAAACTTCAAAACAAACAAACAAACGTCTTACCTCATAGAATAGTGCCCAGAAAACGTTGGTTATGTTTTTATTCACTTTTATTATTATAAGAAATAAAGATGGGGTACTTTTAAATCACGTTGTCTCTTAATCGTTGAACAATAACGCACGAGTAAAGAGCCACTGTGACTACTGTATACAGGGTGATTCCTAAGTTGATGCTTCTTTTTTAGCTGTGTACAGAAGGCATTAAAATAAACAACATTTTTAAATAGCTTTTTTCAAAAAACTCAAAAATAAGGTAGGTACTACATTCATTTATTATTACACTATGGATAAAATACGGTTCTGCCTAACTTGCCCGTTGAATAACATTAAGAAAACTTCTGGGTGTAGGATGGTCCCGCAAGGAAGAGCGTTCTGCGTATAATCTCTAAGCAGCAGCCGCACTTTGACGACACTCACCGTAAATTATCACTATATCTACTAGTTCATTGTTTTCAAATTTTACTATTTTCACGTGTCACCAATTTAAAATGAACTTGCTTCAGAAAAACACACCGCAGCGGATTGCCAAATACATAACTGACCACCAACTCGTAAATTGCATGACTAATAAGACAAAAACAACATAATGTATAGCATGCTACGTTTTGATGACCATGCCCGCACTTAGATTTTTACTTCTGTATCTCGCCTATTTTAAAGTTTTTTGAAAATATATTTGAATTGTTTTTTTAATGCCTTTTATACACAGCTAAAAAAGAAGTATCAACTTAAGAATCATTTTTTTTCCTGTAAGTAGGTATATTTAATACATACTACGATTTTTCGATTAATCGGCTACTTAATTGATATTTTTTTGCATAATATTAGATATTCAATATCGCCCAGCCCTAGTCCCAAAACTAAACTGCCAAGAATATAAAACTTTCAATATATTTTTAGATTTAGGTTTATTAGACACAAATACATATCTGAATAGCACTTTACATTACCAATAATAATTCATTTAGTTAACTTTTTATTGTCTTTATCGATCAATAAATCGATTAAATAATTTTCGTACAATTACGTTTGCGATATTTTTATTACTCAATTACTGCAGTTTAATATAGAAAAAAATAAATAAATAAAGTTGTGGCAACGCCGATACATTTTATTATTACCACTTTAGCAGCACCGAGTGTGACCTTGCGATGAGCAATTTAATTTTATATCTCCACAGTATCTCCTGACGTCATAAGGATGTTTGCATAATCAGGCGCCTTACATTGATTATGATTATCAAAAAGTTATTAGTATTACGTTGCTAGTATACCTATTTTTAGGAAAAGTTCATCAATGAAAGACGCTGGGTAGTTGTGGTCCACTTAATCCAAAAGTGAGGAGAACGCAATGACCTTAAGACCTTTTTACATTAGGTGCAATTTCAAGAAACATTGGCTGAAAGCATGCGCTTTGATGACGTTTTAATTAGCTTATGCATGTTTTAAATGGAAAAACTTGCATCAGCTGATTAAAACGTCGTCAAAGCGCATGCTTTCAGGCAATTTTTTTTAAAATTGCACCCAATGTAAAAAGGCCTTTATGAAATATGTACTTGATATTTATTTGCTTAAAGGCCGAGACACAATTAAAAAATAAGCAACACGCAACAAGAAACAGGTAATAGGAAATAAAAAATATAATATAAATATTAATTCCTGTTGCTTGTTGCAAAAAACTTTATTGTGTCGTGATTGATTTGTTTGTACGTGTCAAAATGTATTTCTGTTGCTTAGTGCTTATCGCCTAATGCTTATTATTTAATACGTATTATAAAATACGTACAGGTTTAGTGAAGTGAGAAGTCACATTTAAATCGATCCTAAGAGATTTGTGAAATTCAGTGGTCTCTTTCGCAGTTTATAAGTTTTAATTTACTGCATATTGTACTACAGATAACCAGCTTTCTGGTAATGCAATTTTGAATTCAGATAGTTTGATAACAAGCATGTTATTGTATTTAAACGATTTCAAATAAGCATTATTTACGTATAAATAACTCGGGCATTCAGTAAAAAAAGCAGTGTTAATAGAAGGTCGACTGAATAAACAGACCCGGACTTGTGACCTCGCAGTGAAATGAAACCTAAGGGAAAGAAAATTTTAAAATGCAGCAAGTGTGAACGGCCCATAGCCAAAACTCATGAAAGAATTCAATGTGCCGGAGAATGCAAGGGTTGGTATCATAAAAACTGCAGTGGTTTAACAAGTCAGGACTATCTGAGTTATGAAAGAAAAGTTGGAGAAAAATGGATCTGTAATGGCTGCTTGGAGTGTGGGAGTGAATATGAATGTGTAAGTAGTTCAGAAGAGGAGGAAGTCCCCATAAGAAATAGTCCGCCACGAAGGACGTCCGAAAATTTCAATTACGACAATATTTTTGATAATCCTAAGCCTTCCAACAAGCAACTATTGGATGCGATGAAAAACTTATTTACTGAAATTAGAAAGTCGGTCTCTTTTAACGGATCAATGATTGAAGATGTAAGAAAAGACATTAAAAGTACAATTGAGGAAAATAAAAAGTTAAAAAGAGAGCAACTGGCTTTAAAAAACAGGGTAGCAGATTTGGAAAGGGAAATTATCGAAATAAAAAGTACAGCGACTAAGGAGGATGACGAAGGAAGATCCAAAAACATTTTAATGGTAGGATTAAAGAACGATCAAAATATTAAACAGAATGTTTATAAAGTCTTCACCCACCTAAAAGTTGAACTGTCAGAAGACCAGTATGAAGTTAAAATTCTGCCAAGTCAGGCAGCCATGAAACCAGTGCTGATCAGCTTTGCAGAAAAATCTAATAGAGATAAAGTGCTGCTGGCACGGAAGACAGGGCCACTTAATACTACCACATGTGGAATAACCACAGATCACCCATCCAAAATATTTCTGAATGAGGACCTGTCTAAACATACGCGTGAGCTATTTAAGAAAGCGAGAGAATTGCGAGAACATGGGTATAAGTACGTATGGAGCAAGGATGGCTATATTTTTGTGAGAAAGACTGATAATGGACCTATCCAAAAAATTTTAACCTTCGGTCAAATTAACAGTCTTATTAACTCTGGGTAGATATTCCTGTAAATTGTTAAGATGTTTTTTTTTTATGTTTATATTTTTATTTCTATTCAATGGCTAATAAGATAATTATAGCGCATATTAATATAAGATCATTATTACCTAAGTTTGATGTATTTAAAATGTACGTAGCTAATAATCAGCTTGATATTGTAGGTGTAACTGAGACATGGTTGACAGATTGTATACCGAACGAGGCAATTCAAATTAATGGCTACAACTGCATTAGAAAAGATCGGGTGCATAGCCGAGGAGGAGGGGTGATTTTATATATAAAAAATAATATCCAATTTATTGAGGTAAATAATCTTAGTACCGACAGAGCAGAACAAGTATGGGTTAAATTTAAATATAATAAAATAAAAAATGTAGTGGGAGTTCTATACAGGACCCCTCCTGTTGCAGAAATATCTGCTTTTTGCGCCGAATTTGAGGAGAATATTTGTAATCTATTGCCAGATTGTGATAACTTCGTGTGTACCGGTGACTTTAATATTAATTTAATGGATATTAACTGTAAATACGTTGATCGTTTTTTATCAATTCTATCTGCATATGATTTAAAACAGCTGGTGGACGAGCCTACTAGGCATGGATTAGGCGATTCAACACTTCTAGACCTCATTCTATGCTCCAACAATAATTATATAACTTCTTCCAGTGTCGATCATACCTTAAATGTATCCGATCACTCTCTTGTAAGGTGCGACCTAAAATTAAATATTAATAAACCTAGACCTTTTTATCATACGTTCAGGGACTTTCGAGATTTTGACAAGGATATTTTTAATGCAGATCTTAGAAATGTTCCATTTTATAGAATTTATCGATTGCATGATATTAATGAAAAAGTAAAGCTTTTTAATGATCTCATTCTAGATATTTTTTAATGTTCATGCTCCCATACGAACTGCGCGTATTACCAAAAGAAAAACACCTTGGATTACACAAAATGTAAAATACCTTATATCCCTTAGAAATAAAGCTCTCTCAAAGTATAAAAAAAATAAAAATAATCAAAATTGGGAATCTTACATACAGTTGCGTAATTTTGTTACTGCGTCGGTGGACAGAGAAAAGAAGGCATTTCTGGAAAACAGGATTCGTCAAAACGACTCCAGAGATAACTGGAAACTACTAAAAGAACTTAAAGTGTGCGGTAAGGAAAGGTCAGCGGTTCCTGACACTTTGGGGACTGCTGATGAAATTAATGATTATTTCGTCAACATTCCACAGAGTGACCCCGACACGGACGTGTTGAATTTTTACTTAAATGGTCATTTTGAAAATGTTGTGGGATTTGACTTTAAGATGGCAACTATTCAGGAAATAAATGAGGCATTATTTTCAATTAAATCTAGGGCTGTGGGTCCGGACGGGATAGGTATTAAAATGTTATTGTACTGTTGTCCACTTGTTGTACCAGTCATAACACATCTTGTAAATTATTGTATAGAGACATCTACCTTTCCAGATGCCTGGAGAGAGTCTTATGTAATTCCTTATCCAAAAGTTAATGCACCTAGTGAGTTGAAGGATTTGCGGCCAGTTAGCATTTTACCAGCGTTGTCTAAGGTAATTGAAAAGATACTAAATGGACAAATTAAAAATTACGTAGACCAGTGCAATATTTTGCCGACGGTGCAATCTGGCTTTCGGAAGAATTTTAGTTGTGCTACAGCTTTATTAAAGGTTACAGACGATATTTTCGAGGCCACGGAACGCGGGGAGCTAACCATACTAGTCCTTTTAGATTACTCAAAGGCTTTCGATAAACTAAATCATACGCTTTTATTGTCTATTCTGGGATATCTTGGTTTTCGGGAAAATTCGTGCACGCTTCTTAAGGAATATCTGAGTAATAGAAGTCAGAGTGTGAAAATTAATGAAAAATTGTCAAAGTCAAGGGAAGTGCATTATGGTGTCCCTCAAGGTTCAATCCTGGGACCGCTACTCTTTTCTCTGTACACGTCGCAGTTGATAACCTATATAAAACACTGTAATGCCCATTATTATGCCGACGATACTCAAATTTATCTTTCGTTTAAATTCAATGAAATTTTAACTAGTAATGATAAGATTAATGCCGATTTAAATGCTGTTCTAAAAGCCTCGGAGGCTCACTGTCTCAGTATCAACCCCAGCAAGTCTCAGGTTCTTCTGTTTGGAAAACCTCAAACACGAAACCTTTATTCCGGTAATATTTCTGTCAAGATTAATGATGTAACACTAGAACTTGTTAATAAAGCAAAGAATTTGGGACTTGTGATTGACACAGAACTGAGATTCACCGAACATGTCAACATCTGCATTAAAAAAGCATTTGCTAACCTTAAATTAATTTACGGGCAAAAAAGTATATTAAATGAGAGTCTTAGAAAAAAACTTTGCGATTCTATTGTGCTGTCACATTTTAATTTTGCTGATTCAGTCTATGGGCCTTGTCTAACGGCTGCCGATTCATATCGAATTCAGCTCATCCAAAATTGTTGTGTTCGTCTGATTGGAGGCATAAGGGGAAGAGAGAGAGGTGTGTCTGCTAAACTTCGTGAGATTGGATGGCTTAGAATGGATGAAAGGCGAATATTGCACTCACTTGTTTTATTTAATAAAATTCTACTTAACCAGCGCCCACAATACTTATATAACAAAATTAAATTTCGGAATGAGGCGCATAGTCTGGATATTCGATATAAATATACTATTACTACGCCCATACATTCTACAGCCCATTACGAACGTTCCTTCAGTTTTAGTCTTGCGAAATATTATAATAAGGTTCCTGACAGCATAAAATTTTTAACAGGTACAAGGTTTAAAGGGGCAATTAAGAAAATTATCGGCAACTTTTTATAGTTCTGTCCAAAGACCATAATATATACTGTGTATCTATATAATATGCATATATCGAGCTGATTATTATTGTGGTTGACATGTGTTTGTTTTATTCTGAAATATGTTTAATTATGTTCTTAATCCCTTGTAGAGGGTATAATTTGAAAATTTAATAAAAATTTTGTTCATATACTTAGTGGTTAAGTGAGGAAGCTTGCTTCAACTTCGCCTATTGTAAATTATTTACAATAAAGTCATTTATTATTATTATTATTATTATTATTAATTGTGTCTCGGCCTTAACAGTTAAGACTTAACCAACAGTTAAAAAATATATCATTCTTATAAACTTAAAAAATTATGGTTAAATGTCATAATTTGTATTGTATTTTTTACGTTTTATAATTAGGGTTTATACATATATATGTTACCGGCCAAACCCGATTTCAGGATAAACTAGTTTGGCCTAGGCCAAACCAGTCTATCCTAATAACAATAGGATGAACTAGTTTGTCCTAGTCGAAACTAGTATGTCCTGAAATAAATGTGAGGCTTTTAGGAAAAACTAGTTTATCCTAGTCTAAACTAGTTTGAACTCTAAAAAAATTGTACAGATGCTCTTTTTACGCACTAGAGCGCAAAAAATGCCAATTCGCACTAGTCTAAAATAAATCTACATCTATAAACACGTGCATAAAGTCGATTTTTCACTCATGGAATTGTCTCGCCTGCGGCTCCAGTGAATTTTTCCATTCGTAAAAAAAAGATCTACTGTACTAAGAATTAAAAAATTTTTAACGGGAGATTTGAGGGTGAAAACAGTATATCTTCTGTTAAAACAGGAGATCTGGTAACACAAATCCTCGCGCCCGACAAGGCAAAGCAAAGACGTTGCCTGTTTTTACCTAGTTTAAACTAGTTAATTCTAGAGAGTAAAGCGGCCCTCACACGTTCAATATTAATCAAATATTGACAATATTATTGATCGTGTGAGGCAAAATTTGAAGTATTGTCAATATATTGATGTATTTTTGGCGATTCGAAAATATTTCTTTAATATTGTGGGCGGGGCGACTATATTGAAGAAGTATTGACCGTTTGAGGGCTATATTGACAATATTTTGCCAGTATAAACATAAACGCAATGGAAGTCACATCTCCGGCGGCTTCCAGCTCGATGAAAATGAGAGTAAAACTACCGTGAAATGCCAGAGTTATGGGATTCGTCTTCAAAAGACTATTGTAATAGAGATAAAAAGGCGGTTGGCTCCAAGAAATTATTAAAAAAAATTTATAAAATCATAAAAAAAAGATTCAAAATTTCGTAGCGGCTGAATATTGATGAATTTATTAATAATGTGAGGGAAAGATCAATATATTGACAATAAAAATATTGACAATAATATTGAACGTGTGAGGGCAGAGTAAAATCGCAGTTCAAACTAGTTTAGACTAGGATAAACTAGTTTTTCCTAAAAGCCTCACATTTATTTCAGGACATACTGGTTTCGACTAGGACAAACTAGTTCATCATATTGTTATTAGGATAGACTGGTTTGGCCTAGGCCAAACTAGTTTATCCTGAAATCGGGTTTGGCCGGTAACATATACATACAGGGTGTTAAGTTGATACTTCTTTTTTAGCTGTGTATAGAAGGCATTAAAACAAACAACATTTTCAAATACCTTTTTCAAAAAACTTAAAAGTAGGCGAGATACAGAAGTAAAAATTCTAAGTGCGGGCCTGGTCATCAAAACGTAGCCCGCTATACTTCATGTTGTTTTTCTTATCTCTTATTAGTCATTAGTACGTGTGGTGTTGAGCAATTCGCTGCGGTGTATTTTTCTGAAGCAAGTTAATTTTAAATTGGTGACACGCGAAAATGGTAAAATTTAAAAACAATGAACTAGTAGATATGGCGCTCATTTACGGTGAGTGTCGTCAAAGTGCGGCCGCTCCTTCGAGATTATACGCAGACCGCTTTCCCTTGCGGGCTCATTCTACACCCAGAAGTTTTCTTAATGTTATTCAACGGGCAAGTTAGGCAGAACCGTATTTGATCCATAGTGTAATAAATGAATGTAAGTACCTACCTTATCTTTGAGTTTTTTGAAAAAGGGTATTTGAAAATGTTTATTTTAATGCCTGCTATACACAGCTAAAAAAGAAGTATCAACTTAAGAACTACCCTGTATAAGATAAATTTCCATGGGTAAGTAATTTTTTTTTTCTGAACATTTACTAGCCAAATATATTTTTTCGGCTATTTGTTATGCAAAATTACATGAAAATATCTCGGAAAATATTTTTTGAACTGTACTGACAAGAACAAAAGCGTTCGAAACCGGTCTACAGGTGCTGACATCCTACCAATAGTAAAGGTTGCACTTCTTAGTAGTACTATGCAATCTGATTTGTATTTTAATATGTAACAGTGTTAGACGAAATACAACCTTATATAGTATAAGCATCCCCCAAACTGCTGAGAACGGCTGGTAATTTTTGCGAGCTGTCTATCATTGCGGTTTTAGGTTGGTTTTATTAAATTGGGATGCAACTTACCTACGGAACAGTGTCGCGCGGCGGACAATGTTAAATATAGAATGTTCCTTTTTAAAATATTTGCACGGCATCATCAGGTATTTTCACAAGTATTTTGTTCAGTATTACATATCAATAAGTACAACTTTTTGTTGCATTTTTAATTTAGATATGTAAAAACGGGTACGCCTATGGGTCAAATACAAATGTTTAAGCTTTACTCATGGACTCATAAACACATAGACCACTAAGGTATTTATTATATTTAAAGGTTGTGTCGTCTCATTGATGAGTAAACAACCCTAGAAAAAAAATATGGTAATTTTTATTGTGTTTTAATGGTTGCGATTAGAAATTGTAAATTTCACTCTTCACCACCTAACTTCACAGCCTCTGACTATCATCTATCTCTAGTTCTTTGAATTATGTTCTTACTTATTGATGTATAAGAATAAGAAACTACTAAAAAAGATGAAAATTTACATAATGTTTTAATAATTGTTTCAGAATCATCTAAAATGACCCTGTGCACACAACCAATTGTAGAATCCCCAAGGCCTCAAAGACGACCAGGGCGACCACCAAGCGGTAAGAAATTAATAGCCAGGGAGATGCCGGGAAAAGTAAGATCAGCTTACAGAAGAAGTCTGGATCCATGTGATAATTCTAATGATAGCGGGTTGGGGTAAGTTTTATTAATTAGGTACTCGTAGTTTGCTTCTACCCACTTTTGCTAGAGCTTCACTAAGTACGTGTAGTTTATGCTCTCATTCAATGCGGGATTCCACCACACAAAATTTTTAATTTAATTCAAAATAGACTCCTCTTGACTACAACTAAAACGATTTAGAACTATACAGAGCATGCCAAAGTCAGGACACATTTAGCAGATTTATTAAATAATTCTATCACTACAAAATTAATATTTTCAAACTGTGACAAAACAAGTTTAGGTTTATCATATTAGCGTTATTTAGAATAATTGAAAATAATTGGGTAAACAAGATTTAATCTTAAATTTGTTTGTGTATTCTTTATTTTTATGCCGAGGATACAAGTCAAGTTATTACACAACTTGGCATCATAGACCAAAAAAACATGAAGTAATCGATTAGTGATGATCAGATCACCGAATGCTAATGGTGCTAATGCTTGGAATAATGGCATAACGGTGAGTTCTAATGAAGCGAAACTAAGCGAAGTGTCGACCAATATACAGGATGTTTCACGGTGGATGGAACGTTAGACGTTTATGGAAAACGGGTGATACGTTTTCTTCAAAAATATTTTTGTTCAGATAAACGACCATGGTATATGGTCTTAAAATACTTTCAGCAATGTTGCCGCTTCTGCCCGAAACAGATGGCAACATCGTTATTTTAAATATAACACCCTACATATTATTATATTATTTTCAACATCTCCATACAATTCCACGTATATTTTGTTTAAATGGCATATGTCTAAATTCAATTGTGTGAGATACTAGGGAATTGTTGAAGATATAATTTTTACGTCAGCACTAATAAGGGAATGCCATATTTTAATAAGGCCTTAACCTTATTTCTCTAAAAAATAAAGACTTATTGGAACGATCTTCTTTTTGCGGCAGCGTTATTTTTAACCTAAAAAATATATTTTTATCTTTGGGTTGTGAATTCTGTTTGGTACCTTTGTTAAGTGATTGTATTTAAAAAATTAACCAATGCAAAAGTTCACCAATTTTAAGGTTATAATGCAACCATCTGTTTTTTGAGGTTCGGTCTGCCGAATAAGGGAAATAAGGAAACGTTATTTTACTTACGGTAACTAGTCGTAAATAGAGGAAGGCAGAAGGCAGTATTTCATTATGGTTCCCATATTAAATTTTTTTTAGTGCGCATGCTTAGCTGTAATTTTAAGAACGACCCTAATAAAGCCTTTACCTTATAGCGTTTCCAATAATTCTCTATTGACATTTGAAATATTCCAGTTTCAGATTTTGACAGGCTATAGCACTAGAACGGGGCGCATCTTAGAGAAAAAAGGTTTTTACCTAGTAGATCGCGAAGAAAAGTTGCAATTAGCGGCAACTTAAAGCAGGAAATCATAAAACACCCCATTATATGTTTCAAATCTGATATTCGAAATTGTAGTTTCAGAACAAGTAAAATTGATTTAAATATTCTACTGAAATAGCTGATACTTGATGGAAATTCATTATATAATATTAATGAGTAACACACACAATTTTAACAGTTTTGTTACTCATTAATAAAATTGATTTAATAAATCAAGGAATCGAAAAAAAATCCAAAAAAATAAAAATGTTGTTTTTGACGAACCCTGTATAGTAATCGCAAATCTGATATTCAAAATTGTAGTTTCAACACAAGCAGACGTTTTTTTAAAGAATAACTTTTTCTTCTACAACTACTAATAAAAAAGTCTTTCCTGTTCCAAACTCTATTCGTGGACACACTGTATAAGTTCGCATGGGCAAATTTCTCTGCAATTACTCAAACAATTTGGTAAAAACCTGCTTAATATTTAGCGGCATATATCATTCTTTCTATCGAACCGAAATTCAGGTCTCAGGAGTTAGTGATAGCCGAGATATTAGCGGTTAAAAATTCAAATAGCGGAATTTTGTTGGTTGGCCAAAACTGGCTAATATCTCGGCATTCACTAACTCTTGAAACCTGAATTTCAGTTCGCTAGAAACAATGATATTTTCCGCTAAATATGAAATAGGTTTTTTCCTACGACGACCTATGAAAATTAGAAAAAAAGCACGGTTAACTTGGCTCGAAAGCGCAGAATATCACACGCGTGTTGAAAGAAAATATTTCAACTCTAGAGTGGAAATACATGGCACACTATTTAATTTAACATATGATGCCAATTTGACAGACCACACCTATTTATTAAAAAAAAACACATTTTAAAAAGCAGTTTAGTTTATTTATCACGTATTTGTCGAATGATTCAGAATTACAGTGTGAAAATACGCTATCTGAAATTATAAAAAAATTTAAGAATATATTGGAAAATCTATTACCAGTCGAAACAAACCCTGCTGAAGAAAATGTCATATATTAAACTTAAGCAAGAAATGTTTATGGGTCGCCATAGTGTAGTGACTAGAGCCATGACCTACAGATCGAAAGATCACAGGTTCAAATCCCATCAGGAGTAGGTACTTGACTTTTTTTTTCTGAAAACATTAAATAATTTATAGAATTATTTTGAATTGAAATCTTCCTTGTTGGGTGATTTTTTTAAATTTATGTTTAATGCATCTTTCCTTGAATAAATAAATAAATTCATTCAACAAGGGAGATTTCAATTCAAAATAATTTTATAATTTATTTAATGTTTTTATAAAAAAAAGTCAAGTACTCCTGATGGGATTTGAACCTGTGACCTTTCGACCTGTGAAATTCGCATCATTTGTTTAAGTTAAATAGTGTGCCTTGTATTTCCACTCTAGAGTTGAAATATTTTTTTTCAACTATAGAGTTGAAATATTTTTTTCACAAATCTAAGTTTTTTTTTAATAATTCTTTGTGGTCGTAGGAAAAATAGTGTACATTACTCGTGTGGAAGTGATTATTCTAAAACTCGGAGAATTTCCGCACTCGGCTAACGCCTCGTGCTAAATATCTCCTCGTTTGAAAAGTATCACTTTCATCACTTGTTATGTAATATACTATTACCAAATCGTTTATCTAGTTTACGAGATATTCGCGTTTAAATATCGTTATTAGCTAATTTTTTCAAGAAATAAAATTTTCTACATTTTAACGGCACCTTCAACTTAAAAAAATGCTTGTTCGGGACAACTTTTTGTTTAACTGTTAACCCTATAACACCTCCTCTCCTCTCTCCTTAATATTTATAGAAAAAATTGTTTTTATTTTGTAAATGTGATTATATTATATAAAAAACATGGCGTGACGTGTAAAGTACTTTATTTTCAATTTTTCTTTTGATAAGTGTTTATTAGCCTTAATTGGAATGTCCCTAATCTAGGTCAATACCTAACAAATATTATATTATACCGCCAAAGATAAATTTCAAATCGTTACTTCGTAGTTTATACAAAAAAAGAGCTTCGTTTTAGTAGAAACATAAATCATTGTAATTTACTGACTTAATAAGTATTCTTTATTTAATAGCGGTTATTTATTTAATATTTTTAGTATCGTCATTTTTTATTTTAGGATATTTTTCCGATAAAGTAAATATTAAAGCTAAAAAAATATTTCAGTAAATCCGACCGCGCTGAAATTTGCCGTATTAAATTGCGGTTCTTGGCCCGAATTAGAAAAAAAAACCTAAGCAAATTTAGCAGTGGCGGCTCGTGATATTTATCGTAGGGTGTGCGCAGCAAGCAATGAAGCGCCGCAGGCGAAAATGTTTCGAGGTGCCACGCCCCTTTTCACCTTTATATATGATTTAAATCTGTAATGCCTACACGGCTCCAGTTCTTGTCCATGTTTATATTATAATATAATAAGCATGGGAAACAAAACAGTGAGTTTCTAATATTACACCCACATATCCATTTGTTTTTTTTGTAAATGTCAATATTAAAATGTCTAATAAAAGATCGACCTTCTTTTTCTTTTTACAAGTTTGATTTAATTTTAAATCCGGCGTAGGCCTTCCTAACCTTCTTAAGTCAATTTTCCTTTGGAAATCGAATGTCGAAAATTAATTTATAATGTCCTCTACAGAATTTTGGTCCATAACTATATCACTTCGTGTGACACAATCCAAACTACTAGCCATTATTAATTTAAAAACAACACAAAAACATCCACAACACCGTCAATAAACTCCAAACTTATCTAATCGCGTCAAAAACTCATAAAACAATCATATTAAATGATTGAAGAAGTGTGTATTCAGAAAGCGCCCGGCGACGCACTCTCATCGGGCAATTAACCGAATATTCCCGATCAATCCGCATAAGGAAAATCGCACGAAAATCCATCCATAAGAGCGCCGAACGAATACACACCACAGCACATCAATCAAGTATAAATTTTATTTTTGCTGGTGCTTGACTTTCTTAGGCAGTGCGCGCGCACGAGCGCACTTGTTGACGAGCCGCCCCTGAAATTTAGTTTTTTTTTACCAATAGAAAAGTGGTATCTATGATTGTGGATATGGGAACTTTTAAGTGAAACTGTAGGAGACCTGAGTTATAAATGAGATCAGACCACAAAAACTCAAAGTTTCGCTATGACATACCAGGAGTCCTAATTGATGAACGAAATGTATGGAAAATAAAACATCAGAAACTACTCTTAGATCAATAATCTGGTACACAGACGGCTCTAACACCAAAGAGCGTACCGAAGCTGGAATACACGGAGTAAGACTGGAGAAAAACGCTTTTTTTTCCTCTGGGGGAGTCTACAGTGTTCCAAGTATAAATCTACGCCATACTACAGTGTGCATATGACAACAATAGGAGGGCTTACCTCAATAAACGGATCCATATATACTCTGACGGACAAGCAGCCCTTAGATCGCTTTTATGCAACAAGGTAACCCAAGACTGGTATGGGAATGTCAGAAAAAATTAAAGGCCCTAGCAAAGGTACACAAAGTAACACTGCAGTGGGTACCAGGACACAGCAAGGAAAGGCTCAGGAAAACATTCACAGGTCCAGAACCTGCACTCGAAGTTCCAAGGTACACAATACGAGATGCCATAAAGCGATGGATCAGGAACGAACACAAAATCTACTGGAACAACAGTCAGGGACTACACCACAGGAAACGCTTCATTGGGGATCCAGACCTGATACTAACGAAACAGCTGCTTCAAATGAACAGGAAGCAGCCGAAAACTATTACAGGAATTCTGACAGGATACATGGCTGTCAAGAATTATCTGCACAGAATTGAGACCTTGACAGCAGATTATTAGGACGAGTCAGGGAAGCCATTGCGAGTCACTAGTTCGGAATAGGCAACAAATACTCAGGCAACCAAAACTGGAACCCTAGGACATCCTGACCCTATCTCCAGTTGATCTTTCCAAACTAGTGCAAGGAACTGGGAACATTGGGGATCCAGACCTGATCCTAACGAAATAGCTGCTTCAAATGAACAGGAAGCAGCCGAAAACTATTACAGGAATTCTGACAGGATACATGGCTGTTAAGAATTATCTGCACAGAATTGAGACCTTGACAGAAGATTATTAGGACGAGTCAGGGAAGCCATTGCGAGTCACTAGTTCGGAATAGGCAACAAATACTCGGGCAACCAAAACTGGAACCATAGGACATCCTGACCCTATCTCCAGTTGATCTATCCAAACTAGTGCAAGGAACTGGGAACATTGGGGATCCAGACCTGATCCTAACGAAATAGCTGCTTCAAATGAACAGGAAGCAGCCGAAAACTATTACAGGAATTCTGACAGGATACATGGCTGTCAAGAATTATCTGCACAGAATTGAGACCTTGACAGCAGATTATTAGGACGAGTCAGGGAAGCCATTGCGAGTCACTAGTTCGGAATAGGCAACAAATACTCAGGCAACCAAAACTGGAACCCTAGGACATCCTGACCCTATCTCCAGTTGATCTTTCCAAACTAGTGCAAGGAACTGGGAACATTGGGGATCCAGACCTGATCCTAACGAAATAGCTGCTTCAAATGAACAGGAAGCAGCCGAAAACTATTACAGGAATTCTGACAGGATACATGGCTGTCAAGAATTATCTGCACAGAATTGAGACCTTGACAGCAGATTATTAGGACGAGTCAGGGAAGCCATTGCGAGTCACTAGTTCGGAATAGGCAACAAATACTCAGGCAACCAAAACTGGAACCCTAGGACATCCTGACCCTATCTCCAGTTGATCTTTCCAAACTAGTGCAAGGAACTGGGAACATTGGGGATCCAGATCTGATCCTAACGAAATAGCTGCTTCAAATGAACAGGAAGCAGCCGAAAACTATTACAGGAATTCTGACAGAATACATGGCTGTTAAGAATTATCTGCACAGAATTGAGACCTTGACAGAAGATTATGAGGACGAGTCAGGGAAGCCATTGCGAGTCACTAGTTCGGAATAGGCAACAAATACTCGGGCAACCAAAACTGGAACCATAGGACATCCTGACCCTATCTCCAGTTGATCTATCCAAACTAGTGCAAGGAACAATGGGCCAAACCTGGCGTAAGTGCATCCGGCATTGACGGGCCCTTGGGTGTGTTATTTTCATGCAGAAACTGCGAATGCACGCGGGCTCTTATCTGAGACCCAAAAGTAAATACTCTGGTGTTCTTATTTTATTTGATCCATAAAATAATTTCCAAATGTCTACTTTGAAAAAAGATCACATAAAAAAGTAGTTTCCTAGGTCAGCAGGAAATTGCGCATTTTCGGTATTTGTTATTAACCTGCAAATATCATAGCAATAAAATTCGTGCTTAATGTTTTACTTGTTGCTTATTATCTATAAAAAAAAAACAATGGTGCGTATGGTTTCGTTCATGTTTCAAGGTAATAAATTCTTGACATGTTTGATAATAACTTTAATAGGTATTATTAGTATTCTTCATAATCTTACATACACAGTTTATAGAATAAATACTTCAATAAACTGGTGCTTACATATTATTACAGTGATAAATAATATCTAAATAAATACTAGGTACAGTTTACAGCTAGATATATTGCGCAGGAACTTTAAATACAGCATGGTTTGGCAGCACCTTAACTTTGTTACCTTTTTTTTATAACAAAACATAATATAAGAAACTTTTTTTTCTGTTCCTCAAAGGTCGAGACACAATTAAAAAATAAGCATTAAGCGATAAGCACTAAGTAACATTTTAACACCAACAAGCAACATAAACTAATATACAAGGTGTCCCTGTCCCACGGGGAACCGCTTCGATCCATATATGGAAATTTATACATAGGAAAATTTGACAGTATGCCAATGCTGATGGGGGGCGACCGGGCTAAAATATTTTCATAATGATTGTACTTCCGGTTATACCGGAAGTAAGTGGAAACTTACTTATTTTAAATAGAACACCCTATATATTATTACATTTTTGCATTCTACGCAAGATTCTAGGCAGATTTTGTATACCATGTCCTATCCCTATGTCTAAGCGTTTTTGACATATTTGAATTTGTATGTCAAAAATTACGTTTGCAAGCATTAAAATAATTATCAATTTTTTCTATAAAGAAGCCTTATTTATTTAATTTAAGTGGTCTCCTTGTTATAAAGGACCTGCTTTAAAAGATTTTTTATACTATTTTAATGACTATTAATACAGGGTGTTTAAAAAATAAGATTAAAAATGAAATTGAAAAAACTACAAACAGTCTATATTTTCAAATGGAAGCACCCACATTTTATAATTATTTCTTATTATGCATTAAAAATAAGGGTAAGTTTGTAAGGGGTTGTTTATCCCGAAAATTTTAAGTTTTCGAAATATTGCCAATTCAATATTTTTATATGGCGATTTTGCTGAAGATTTTAAGTTCAGTTACTTCTAGTTGGCTATGACTCTTTGTACAATTTAAGCGCCCCGGCATAATTATTTATTAAATCAAATGACAGCTTCATAGATGCCGTCATAGCCAAATAGTAACTGAAGTTAAAATCTGCAGCAAAATCCCCATATAAAAATATTAAATTGGCAATATTTCGAAAACTAAGAGTTTTTGGGATATACAACCTTATACAAGCTTACCCTTATTTTTAATGCTAAATAAGAAATAATTATAAAATTTGAAAATCTAGACTGTTTGTAGTTTTTTCAACTTCATTTTTAATCTTATTGTTTAAACGCCCTGTATTAATAGCTATTAAAATAGTATATAAAATCTATTAAAGCAGGTCCTTTATAACAAGGAATCCCACTTAAATTAAATAAATAAGGCTTCTTTATAGAAAAAATTGATAATTATTTGAATAAGCATTCATGTCATTTTTGACATAAAAATTCAAATATGTCAAAAACGCTTAGACATAGGTATAGGACATGGTAAACAAAATCTGTCTAGAATCTTATGTAGAATGCAAAATTGTAATAATATATAGGATGTTCTATTTAAAATAAGCAAGTTGACACTTACTTTTGGTATAACCGGAAGTGCCACCTTTATGAAAATATTTTATCCCGGTCGCCCCATATCAGCATTGGCATACTGTGAAATTTTCAAAATTTTCCTATGTATTGTTTTCCATATATAGATCGAAGCGGTTCCCGGTGGGACACCCTGTATGTATATAATATATTTCCTGTTACCTGGTTATTATTGCACATTGCTAATTTTTTAATTGTGTCTCGGCCTTAAGGGTCGGTTAAGGGTCAGTTATACGATAAGTAGGGTTATTTAAAAACGAATTTTAAAAAATATTTAAATATGATCTCTATAAATAATTATTTGGCTCAAAATTCTAAACAAATCTTGTATAACAAGTCATTCGTCTAAACTGAATAGTTCTTGAGATATTCACCTTTGAAAAATAATATTTGGGGGATTTTGACAAGCTATAGCACATTAATAATATTGGTGCGTCATAAAAATAAACGGCTTGCACATGCAACGTGGATTTAAATATTTTCTACATATTTAAAAAGTATAACTTCCGGTTTAATCAGACATCTAAAAGTTAACCGAAAGTAAATTCTTTAGATAGATAATAAAAATTTAGGATAAGAACTTAAAAGCAGTTTTTTTTCTAATATGTCTCGTTAAGGTGCTACGACCCAACTTATGACCTTACGACATGTGATTGTTCAGTTTTATATCCTAACGAGGAGGCATTATGAAATACTATCCGTTCAGTTAACTGGTATAGCCCGTTGTATAGCCCATTTGAGTTGTATAATTTGTTTTGTCTTTATGGAAGTATGACAAGTTAGGTTCTTGAACTGTCTTGTCGCTGTTCGGTTTTTGTTGTTGTTGTTTTTGGCATCACGTAATAGATCTTGTTGTGCTTTTCTCTTCTGAAACGAAATTGACCTTTCTCTAGATTCTATATTTAGAATTTATATATGGGTTTTACAATATAATAAACACTTCTTGAGTTTTAAAATCATGGTACCGTGTCCATTATACAGCTATTTTTATATTGGTGTTTACCAGTTTGGAACTAACAAACAAAAATGTATAAATGTTCTTCACAGTGGCGCGGCTTATACAGTATGTCCGCGGATGGACAATTCAAGTAGTCTTTTAACTAAGTATTCTATAATTAATGGAAGCAGTGTATTTTTCTCACAATCATAGTCGTAGTGGTCCGGTTAGTCAATTTTTAATTTATGAATCAGGCAGCTTCGATTGTGAGTACCTAATGCCTGTCAATGACATTTATGCAGTGGCGGCTCGTGGATATTGAGTATGAGAGGGCGCAGATCTAGGTACGCAAAATTGGGTGCCTGCGGATATTTTTTTAACTTTTGAGGAAATGTCTAAAATGCATGACTTACAAATTCATATCGAAAACATTAGCTAGAAAGTTGGCCACGATATGAGTCACGTTTCTTTATTTTTTTAAAAGCATCCAAACAATATTTCAAATTTATTCTCCAAAGTTACCAGCTCCATGCGAAATTACATCTATACGAGTATACATATACAGGGTGATTCCTAAGTTGATACTTCTTTTTTAGCTGTGTATAGAAGGCATTAAAAGAAAAAAAAAATTTCAAATGCCCTTTTTCAAAAAACCCAAAAGTAAAGTACTTACATTCATTTATTACACTACAAATCAAATACGGTTCTGCCTAACTTGCCCGTTGAATAACATTAAGAAAACTTTTGGGTGTAGAGAAGAAACATCCGCACTTTTACGATACTCACAATAAATTAGCACCATAATTAATTTGCTTCGGTAAACCACACCGCGCAGCGAATTGCCAAAATAAATAACTGACGACCGATCCGTAAAATGCGTGACTAACAATACAAAAAACGGAGAAAAACAATATAAAGTAAAGGGCTACGTTTTGTTTACCAGGCCCGCACTTAGATTTTTTACTTCTGTAACTCGGCTATTTTTAAGTTTTTTGAAAAAAGGTATTTGAAAAAGTGGCTTATTTTAATGCCTTCTATATACAGTTAAAAAAGAAGTATCAACTTAGAATTCACCCTGTATAATATTAAAAACATTGGGTTCTCTTGACCCGAATCCTGACTAATGTTTATTTAATAAATTTTGGATTTTTTTAAAATTTGAATTCATAGATACACATATATTAAGGAGTGTAAGAAAGTTATTTTTATTAAAAAAAATAATTTTAAGTACAGTGAATTCTCCCTTAGGCGGACATCTACGGGACTGTCTAAATGTGGCCGCCTAATAGAGGTGTCCGCCCATGGGAATTTTTTTATTATTATCTACTACATATACATACAGTGTCACCATTAAAGTCCGCACCATATGGAACTTTTTTTTATTAATAAAGTTTATTGAATTTAAATATCGGCATTATTTTAACGAATTTCTAAAAATGTTATAGGAAAATGTTGTTTCTGGTGTAGTTTTAGGCATATGTACAAAGTTTCAGATCTCTAAGACAAAGTTAAATTTTTTGCCATTTTTTCGAATTCATTTTTTTTTCATAATGAAAGTTGATTTTATGGATATTAAACTATTTGTTCATACCATACTCTAATTTTAATTTCGTTTTCATGCTAATTTTTCTTATGGGATGCATTTTTGTCAGAAATATAAAATTAAAAGCAAAAATAATTTGACACGGGTGGTGCAAAGTTTTCATAATTTAACAATTTTATCCAAAAAAAGTCACATGTTTCATTTTTTCGATAGTTAATACATGTGTGGCGGAGTCGAGACGCATCGATCGCTCCCGTGGGTGCTTCGACCGCGTGTTCTAAAGAATGGAAGGTGGAAGGTAGGGGATAGCGTGTTCTCTGTTCAACATGTTAAACGCTACTAATAATCTCCGTCTGATGCGTTTATATCGGCACCCTAGATTAAAGTTTGCCAATAGTATATACTAAACATTACAATATTATCAACCTTCTCGGGTTGTGTATAACTTTTAGCGCCATCTCTTGGTAGCCCTGGTGTGTTTTTATTTAGATAAATATTTAAACTTGTTGTGGGAACTAGGTAAGCTAGTATGTTGGTTGCAACATACCGACTTGGTTGCCAATACTATAATACAGTTAGGTTAGGTTAGGTTAGGTTAGGTAAGAGTGGCAGACCCTTGGTTCTGACCAAACAGTCTCACGTAGTCCTGATTAGATCCGTTGTGATACCACACGTGTTCCGTAGAACCCACCTTCATCAGATCTCTGATGGTTAGTGCGACGTAACCGCGGAAGGATTTTAACAACTCATTCAAACCAGCCACTACTGTTCAGAAATCTGTTCAGCCGTCCAAGTTGTAAGTTGCTTAGTTCCTCCAGGTTATCGAAAGATGGTTCACCCAGAGTAGTGAACCTCCTTTTTGCGAGGCCAGGGCATCCACACAGAAAATGTTGAATACTTTCTTCCTCTTCCTCATCTCTGCAACTTCTGCAGAAGTCGTTAGTGGGTATTTGCATACGTTCGGCATGTCTACCGAAGAGGCAATGTCCGGTAACAACCGCAGTAATATTTCTCACGTCTTTTCGACTATGTCTCATTAGCTCTGCGGTTCTCTTTTTATCGAATGTGGGCCACAGTTGCCTGGATGTACTACAAGTTGTCAACCGTGTCCATCTGTTCTGTGCAAGCTGCTTGGCCGTGTAGTCAATCTCCTCTTTGACCAATCCCAGTGGTTTGTTCACTGTATTGTCTGCTAGATCAGCTGGCATGCCTGCGCCCTCTCTTGCGAGCGCATCGGCAGCCTCGTTGCCATCTATTTTGGAGTGTCCAGGAACCCAGCACAGAATAACCCGATGTTGGTTGCCAAGTGTGCATAGATTGTTGCGGCATCGCTTTACGAGCTTTGATTTAACGCTGCTGGAACAGATTGCCTTAATCGCCGCCTGACTATCACTGAAGATGATAATACAGTTAAGAATACAATTTAGTTGCCGGAACTAAAGAATTTTATTTAAACCAACCAAGTAATAACTAAAATTCGTTTGGGAAATTAATGAATATTGTTAGGTCTATCTACAAAGAAAAAATTAGCTTGAGCGTCAACTAATTTTTTAGAGTGTAAGACAATTTTTTTTTTGTCCAAATAAGTATCGTAAAATGCCTGCTAGACCTCCACAAGTTACACCTCTGGTTATTCTTGTTCGTAAACCACGGAATCCAAACAAACAACTTTCACGTCATCATTACCAAAACAAAATACGCCTATTAATTAACTTGTTTTGAAATTTTGAATGTATTTCATATTTGTATGAGATTTAATAATGATTTTTCGAATACAATTTTAAAACCTAGTTTTGAAAGCGGACTTGTGTGATTTTAAAATTTTTTACGCCGCATCTCTAAAGTTAAGTTAATCCGACCGCGCTTAAATTTGCCGTATTAAAATGCGGTTTTTCTTGACCCGAATTTAAAAAAAAAACGGTATCCATGTGGAGAATAGGAAGGTTATTTTCATGCAGAACAAGAAGTCTAAGAAAAAAATATAAGCCAATGAAAACTTTAAAAATAGTTACGAAAGTTCATAGTATTGTAAAAATATTGAAAAGTATTTTTTTTTGTATAAAAATGTCTTTCTGACACTATCCAATATCGGTAGAGTCCAAATTTAAAAAGTTTTTAAAAATCCATTAATAAATATGGTTAGAATTCGGGCCAAGAGAACAGAGAACACAATGTTTTTAGTCTAATTTAATATGTATACAATGTGTCCAAAAAGTATGCAACATATGTAAAAGTTTTTTATTACCGATTTCTCAGAAAATTTTATTCTTGATAAAAGTTGGTGCATGCCTTGAAACCATAAATGCATATTTCATATTTCACCCGCGGCTAATAGTAAGGGAGCAAATGCCATTTTTTCGAAATTGCATTAAGAGTAAAGTGCCTTAGTTATTAGAAATACAGCAAAATTTTATATGGAAATGTTATTGCAAATTAAAAACATAGCTCAAATACGAAATTTGAGTTACGTATCTCATTTTTTATTTTATTTTTTCTAATCTCTAATTTCCTCTAAACGGTACGCCTCTGGTCGATTTTTCGTTTACGCAATTTTAATATATTTATCAAATAACTTAAACGTGGGTAGTTGCAAACTTTTAAAAACTTTTCAATGAACCGGGTCGGTTTAGATATAAGCGTGTTGCACGCCTACTTAAACACATTTTAACCAACTTCTGTTCAAAACTAAATTATAATAAAATTCAACCCTTTTCATAGTACTGGAAATAACTACTAATTTATTTGTCATTTTTACCCAGTACGCTAAAGTCCAAAAACCTACTTTAAAAAAATGCATATAAAATTAGAGATTAGAAAAAAAAATAAAAATTGAGACGTAACTCAAATTTCGTATTTGGGCTATGTTTTTAATTTGCAATAATACTTGCATATAAAATTTTGCTGTATTTCTAATAACTAAGGTACTTTACTCTTAATGCAATTTCGAAAAAATGACATTTGCTCCCTTACTATTAGCCGCGGGTGAAATGTGAAATATGCATTTATAGTTTCAAGGCATGCACCACCTTTTATCAAGAATAAAATTTTCTGAGAAATCGGAAATAAAAAACTTTTGCATATGTTGCATACTTTTTTGGACACACTGTATACAGTGTGTCCACGGATAGAGTTTGAAAGAAGAAAAACTTCTTTATTAGTAGGTATAGAAGAAAAAGTCTTTCTTTGTAAAAACGTCTGCTTGTGCTGAAACTACAATTTCGAATATCAGATTTATAAAAAATTGAAAATGTTTTTTTCTGACGAACCCTGTATAGTAATTGCAAATATGATAATCGAAATTGTAGTTTTAACACAAGCAGACGTTTTTTTTAAGAATATTTTTTTCTTCTATAGCTACTAATAAAAAAGTTTTCCTTTTCCAAACTCTATCCGTGGAAACACTATATACAGGGTGATTCACGTTGAGTGGCCTATTAGAAGATCTCGGAAACGAGTAACCTTATCTTTCTAAAAATTTGATAGCAGGCATAATTAGCTTTAAGCTTTTAAAACATTATCTTTTGAGGTTTTTGTTACTTCCGGCTTTACCGGAAGTTAATGCCAACTTTGCTATTTCAAATGGAACACCCTGTATATTTTAGCATTTTTGATTATCTTATTAAAATCTAAATAACTTTTGTTAATATTAATCTATTCCTATCTCTAACCGTTTTTGAGATATGAATTATAAAAGGATTTTTTTGTGTAAAAACGCTCCGAGAAGAAAGTTTAATAACTCTGAAACTAATAAAGGTAAACATTTAAAATTTTGTAAACTTTCAAGGAATACATAGGTCTTTAGTTTAAATTACTTAGGTTTCACGTTTTTTATACAGGGAGTTCTTAAAATTGTGCCAATGTTTCCATTTAAATAAATGTGCAAAAGTCAATTTTTGCAAATGGAGCACCCTATTTTTTAGCTTACTAACGTGTAGAGAATTAAATTTCCTATCTAAATGCCTTATATGTTACAATCCACATTTTTAGTCGTTTTGGAATTATGAGCAATTTAAATAAAAAATCTTAAAATTTTTGTTTATGTTAATGCGACATTATTTTTGAAAAGAAAGCTTCGACTGGGATATTCGTTTGACTTTGAGCTTTGTTACCATTTGCTATTAAGCGCCTATGTTCGTTTCTTAGCTATTTCTAATTTTCAAAGTCAAACGAATATCCCAGTCAGTCTTGTTTTCAAAAATAATGTCGCATTAACACAAACAGAAATTTTAAGATTTTTTATTTAAATTACTCATAATTCCAAAACGACTAAAAATGTGTATTGTAACATATAAGGCATTTAGATAGGAAATTTAATTCTCTACACGTTAGTAAGCTAAAAAATAGGGTGTTCCATTTGCAAAAATTGACTTATGCACATTTATTTAAATGGAAACATTGGCACAATTTTAAGAACTTCCTGTATAAAAAACGTGAAACCTAAGTAATTTAAACTAAATATTTATGTGTTACTTGAAAGCTTACAAAATGTTAAATGTTTACCTTTACTAGTTTCAGAGTTACTAAACTTTCTTCTCGGAGCGTTTTTACATAAAAAAATCCTTTTATAATTCATATCTCAAAAACGGTTAGAGATAGGAATAGATTAATATTAACAAAAGTTATTTAGATTTTAATAACGTAATAAAAAATGCTAAAATACACAGGGTGTTCCATTTGAAATAGCAAAGTTGGCATTAACTTCCGGTGTAACCGGAAGTAACAATAACCTCAAAGATAATGTTTTAAAAGCTCAAAGCCAATTATGCCTGCTATCAAATTTTCAGAAAAATAAGTTTACTCGTTTCCGAGATCTTCTAATAGGCCACTCAACGTGAATCACCCTGTATACAGTCTGCTTGTGTTAAAACTACAATTTCGAATATCAGATTTCCGATTACCATACAAGGTTCGTCAGAAAACAACATTTATAATTTTTTGGATTTTTTTTTCGATTCCTTGATTTATTAAATCAATTTTGCTTGTTCTGGCACTACAATTTCGAATATCAGATTTGCGATAACTATACAGGGTTGGACAGAAAAAACATTAATAATTTATAATTGAATAAATTGAAACACTAAAGCATGACATAATTTTATTAAAAAATTAGATTTACATAAACCATTTCACAATTAGGCCATTCGGACATTATACTTTTTCGTAATCTACTTATAAAATTTCTTGTTTTTTACTTTTTGGTATTTTCAATAAAAATCTATAGTCTTCAAGGTTAGATTGGGTTAAAAAAATTTATTTGCAAGCTGAAGAGTAACGACAAAATCCTGTCTCCAAAATGCATAATTTCATAAGAAAAAACAACTAAGCTAAAACAAAAATATACAATGCAAAACCATTTCCAAAGTAGGTTAAAATAATGTGTGCTCCTATTCAGTAATCGGCAAAGGGTTAAAAGATATTATTTTACGATATACGGTGTGTATCTATCTATCCATGATGTTAAATCGACAAACAAAATTTAAAATGTCATCGTAGGTTTTAATAATTAAAATATGCACATTTATAACATTCACGAAAGTTTAAGATATAAAAAAAATTATTAAAAAAGTATTTACAAATTTTGACTGCAAGTTTAGATACTAATATGAATATGGGATGATTTTTATAATTAGGATAAAAAAATGTGTTAATCTAAGTTAACGAAAATATGTCAAAATCTTGTCCATGGACAATTAAAGGTTAAACAACGTGTTATTGGCTGGATGCATGCCACAACTTCTGACGTAAATTTGGATTCTGTGCTGGACTGAAATAAGGTTTAAAATGAGCATCTTTTAGTTATTTTTTTGAATAATAAGATAACTTTTACAAAATATACAGGGTGTTCCTTAATGACGTGCTATTTTAGAATGTTATTCCTCAAGTCATTTATGAAGAAAAGTTCATATAAACATATGTCCTAAACGGCTTAAATTTTTTGCTACTGGGTGTTGAATTATTTTTTTTTAATGCGTTTTTTGTAATATCTCCGAAAGTACTTTAGATAATATTTTCAATTTTGGCATGTGCTAATAGGACATAAAACCACATCTTTTAGTAATAAAAGTTATTTTTTGTCCCACCATTGGCGTCCCTGCAAACATTTTCTCTGATATTTTTTAGAATAAAAGTGGTACGCCACTGACATTTTTTTATGTGGATATCATTTCTGATTAGTCTGGTCAATTCTGCATAAAAATGGTCTCTTGCGTTTTTCTCCTCAGGCATACCGTTCTTAATTAAAATAATTAAATTAGCTCTACTATTTATTATTATTAACATTGATGATACAAACTTTTTGTTTTATAAAAATTGTTGGAAATGACTACCTTCATTTAATAGGCATGCTTCCGCACGTCTAATTTAATTTAATTATTTTAGTTAAGAACGGTGTGTCTGAGGAGAAAAACGCAGAATTGACCAGGCTAATCAGAAATAATATCCACATGGAAAAATGTCAGTGACGTACCACTTCTAAAAAATATCAGAGGAAATGTTTGCAGGGACGCCACTGGTGGGACAAAAAAATAACTTTTATAACTAAAACATGTGGTTTTATGTCCTATTAACACATGTCAAAATTGAAAATATTATCTAAAGTACTTTCGGAGATATTACAAAAACGCATTAAAAAAAAATAATTCAACACCCTGTAGCAAAAAATGTAAGCCGTTTAGGACATATGTTTATATGAACTTTTCTTCACACCCAAAAATATTAGCTTATCATTAAGGAACACCCTGTATACCAGTTAACTCTAAAATCAGTTTTAACTAGTAAAAAATTAAAGTTTCTAAAAATGACAAAGGTTTTTGCAAGTAATAGAGTTTATCCAGTCAGTTTAAGGACTGTATAAATTTTCTATTTTGAGTTGTTTACCGTTGAGTAATGAAACCCTTTTTTTTTCGATATTTCCATGTTTTCTCATCAATTTTTTGTAAGCCCTCTTGGAGGGGTATGTAAAAAACTAGATTAAAGAGTTACAAAAACACTTTTTACAATCGATTTTTGATAAATATCTTAGCCATGTTATTTACTAAAGTTTTTACGCATAAAAATAACTTTAGGTTATATCACAGTCATAAAAACGAAATATTTAGGAGAATAAGTTATAAACTCATAAAAGATCAATACACTGGCACATCGTGGTGTGGGTGTTACTCTATTTAAACGCTGCCCAAGGTGATATTACGTACGTCGACACATGGAAGGTTAAGGAGCATAGAGTTTTAATTAGTGTAATAACAATCAGTTTTTTAAAATTTTTAAATTATGCTTGAATGAATACTGTGAATGAACCTGTTGATTTTATCGGCAGCAAGATTTCCGATGTGCTTGTACATCTTTTACAGTACACACCACCAAGCCATGATAATCCTTACGGTTTGAGGAGGTTTTTACAGAGAATTGGTCCGTTTAGGAAAATATGAAGATTATTATTTGTGACAAACAGCAAAATGTTTTTTATTTGATAGTCTGAGGGCGTCCAATTATGCCACCGATCTGGCAGGGGCAGAGAAACAATTTGTTAAGCAATCATGTCGGCAGGATAAGAACACACCTTTGGGGTTTTTCTATGGTCACAAATTGACTAATTTATCTATAGTCCTAGTTTAAGTACATACGTAAAACAACTTCATTTTCTGTATACAGGGTGATTCCTAAATTGATACTTCTTTTTTAGGTGTGTATAGAAGGTATTAAAATAAACATTTTCAAATACCTTTTTTCAAAAACTCAAAAATAAGGTACTTACACTCATTTATTACACTGTGGATCAAATACGGTCCTGCCTAACTTGCCCGTTGAATAACATTAAGAAAACGTAATTAGCACTATATCTACTAGTTCATTGTTTTCAAATTTTACCAATTTACGTGGCACCAATTTAAAAATAACTTGCTTCAGAAAAACACACCGCAGCGTATTGCCACATAACTCACCACCGACCCGTAAATTGCATGACTAATAAGAGATAAGACAAACAACATAAAGTATCGCGGGCTATGTTTTGATGACCTGGCCCGCACTTAGATTTTTTACTTCTGTATCTTGCCTATTTTAAAGTTTTTTGAAAAAGGTATTTGAAAATTATGTTTATTTTAATACCTTCTATACACAGCTAAAACAAAAGTATTAACTTAGGAATCACCCTATAGGCATGGGCCATGTGTATATTTAGCAGCGGCGGCGACAAGGGGGGTGGGCAGGGAGGGCACCGGCCCACCCTAGAAACATGAGTGCCCACCCTGGTGCCCCCCCAAAATTGATGGATCCGTTCTGTACTTGGCTATAAAAGTCTAGATGAGTGAACGATGACCTATAGCGTTGTAGAGCCTCGAGAGGCCGCGACCTTTTTTTTTTTTTAGAAGTCACTTTTATTGTTAGTGCCCACTCAAAAATCACCGAGCCCATTTGTGCCCTCCCATCCCAAAAATCCTGGCGCCGCCACTGATATTTAGGAAATAATATGTATAACTAATAAGATTAATAAGAAGATTTTTATTGATATTGATTTGTGATTCATTTATAAATCCTTCTTACAGATTTGATCACCATAACGATCCCCACCATCATACAATGTTAATGTCTGAGAGATTGAATTGGACAGGAGAGAGAGCCGAACCTAAAAGACTGCGTATGGACATCAAGCTTGAAAATGAAGACGTCAACGACAATTATTGTTTTCCGAATACCGTTCGGCAATGCAAAGATAATATTTCGTAAGTATCCTTTCGAGGACACACAGTCGACAGTTATTATGTTGTCCGTATTATAATTTAATTTTTATCCCCAGAAAAAATTATGGTGACATTAATAACATTGTTAGAATTATTACTCTCACAATAAAAGCGGTCTGGTTGAAACTTGTGAGGTTATTCTTCATAAATATATTAAAATTACCAACATTGTTAAATAGAGTAAGAGTTGCCGTTCTGCCCTTCTTTCGAATTAGGCATGTTTCCTCTTCGTTCGCTGCCAGGGCCATTCACGATCCTCAGTCATGCGACACCCCCCAAAGGCTATCAACCCTTGGTTTTATTGCCATTGCATGGCCTACCGATTGGGGAGTGTGTACCTTCTTCCGCACCCCACGAGATGCCCGATCCCATCCGGCCTGGTTACCGGCGTGAATGGGGTGGGTTGGGAGATGATACCTTTTACACTCTTCCCTGCATTCTTAAATTCACTAAATTTCGGACATACTTTTTTTATTGTACGTATGCCCACTCCGGGAATCAAACCCAGGTCGCCGCGGTCGAATGCCAGTAGCTCTACCTCTGAGCCACAACCGCGGTAGAGTAAGAGCGTTTTCACACGGCACCATATATCGCGCGCGACAAATGGTCGCAATATTGCTTTTACACCAAATTATGTGTTTTCTAATGAGCCATTTTCACACACAAGCGATATTAGAGAACACATAATTTGGTGTAAAGCAATATTGCGACCATTTATCGCGCGCGATATATGGTGCCATGTGAAAACGCTCTAAGGGCACATTTCGAGGATTAATGGTCAGACTAATCTAAATTCTCATCAGAAAAAAGTCTGATGCAAAAAAGACGAAAGATTGAATCATTCAGGACTGCTAGTTTGTCTGATCGTCTAGTGTCTGCTATAGATAAGAGCCAAGCAAAACCGTATCGGAGTTTCAGTTATAAGCGACTGAAATACTGTTGATTGGTTGAGTTTTACATTGTTTAACTGATTAAGCCAATGAGATACGGAAAACGGGCTTTGAAGGCCAGTAGGGCTTTCTTGTAGTCCACGTTGACTGTTATTATTTACAGATACGTATTTTTAAAATTCATACTGGAACGTTTTATTTTTCAAGAAATAGTTTTATTGGTGACATTTTGCCAACTAACAAAATCCCGCTACTCGATTTTTCAGGCGCTAAAATCTCAGCACTGACTAACGCATTAAACCGGATTTTCGATTTGCTGAAAGAATGATATTTCCCCCTGAATATAAAACAGGTTTTTACAAAATTGTTTGTGCGGCTTTCGAGAAAATCACGTTTAAAATATCGTTTAGCGAGATTTTGTTGGTTGGCAAAATGTCACTATTGTTTTGATAAAAGTTGTAATTTGTTCATTTATGTGAGAGAGAAAGAAATGGAAGAGTGTTAATGTAATCTATTATATTATAAAAGGTAGGATATAAAACAAACCAATTTAAAATATACTTATATAATATTAATTTACTGAATACATCTCTGTGTAATATCAACAGGTGGTATTCTTGCTTAATTTTTTTACGGAAGACTTAAATGTAAACAAGAATGTTTATTATATATTTGTGGCTCTTACTGTACCTTATTTTTTACTTAAAAAATCTAATACAATAAAAATTATTAGGAATTAAAAAAAAAAATTAACAAACTAATTATTAATAAATTATGGCCAGGTTATATACCTCAACTAAACTAAACTTAACTTAACTAAGCTAAGATAATTAAGAAATTAAAATACTACATTCATATGGAACCATTTATACATACAATAATTAAGGAATTAAACTAAACTAAGAGGTTTGTCAACTTTTAACTTTCTTAGTTAAGTTTAGTTGATTCGGCAATTTTCGTGCGACGATCGGCATAATCCGTGATTTCCGTCATTCAATAAGTGAAGGATTGAAGCATAAAGAAGAATTTTTGATTTCTGCACGTAACCCTAAATTTGTGAATAACTCTTGGTCATGGTCTACCATCGCCTTAATCAAATTATGGAACATTTCGCATTCTCTTCGGAATCTATTAATTGGTCTTACTCCATACCGTCTAATCCGCTGTGTAGAATTTTTTTTTAAATAGGTAGGCTGTCATCAGCATGCACAATAAAAGAATAAATATATTTTTTTCGTTCATCATTGAGAGACTACACATCAAATGTCAAAACAAAGCAAACCGATAATAAGAAAGGTTAGGTTAGGTGCACTTTTTTCTTCTCTTATTGTGGATATCATTAAGTGGTCGAGTTGAAGTATAAACACTGCTCTTTTTTTCTTAATTTAATTTATTTAGTTTAGTTTAGTTTAATTGAGGTATAACCTGGCCATTAATATTATAATAAATAAATTTAAATTAATGACCTTTTTTGTCTGTGGCTCTTTTTTCCTGTCTTACCAGCTTCTAGTTTAAAAGTTGTTATTTAATTCAAAGTTTAAATACCAACACTCCCCCCTCCGTCCAAAATTACTGTCATTGACTCATCGCTTTTATATACTTATAGAAAGCAGCGGGTTATACGAAGTTAGAGCAAAAAAAATTCATGAAAATAAATATGCTGCTCTGTTAGAATTTCAAAAATACATAATACACATTGTTTTCTCGAACTTCGTACCGCCTGCTGCACTCTATATGAAAGCGATGAACCACTGACAGTAATTTTGAACTTAGAGTATAGATTTAATCATTTTTGAAAATTTTAAATTTAGACAAATCAAAATATGTATCCTTGATCTTATTTTTAAAACTACTGGCTAGGTTAGATTTAGAATTGTTCGTAGTTTGGCAGGAATCGGTTGGTTAAAATCGTGTGTAACGCTTTTACAATTTTGTGCAATTGTATCTGATTTATTTTTCAATCAGAGTATTTGCCTTTTTCACGTAAATATTGATTGGGCTTAAAATAAATATGGCCTTTATAATAAACATATTTTTACTTTTGGTTGTTATTTTGGACTTGACTGCCAGAAGCCTAATAATATTCTTGATACTTCTTATTGTCCTTATAACACAAATTTGGGATCGATAAAATTATTTTCTTGGGCATTAATATTTTAACACACTATTGATACATGTAGGTAGCATACAAAAGCTTCCCATAAATGCATGGCGGATAAAAAAATTTCTATTACACCCTTAAAATAATAATGTTTGGGGAAAAGGTAAAGTCCTTTACCTTTTCCCCTCAATTATTAACCATGCCCCTTCTGGATAGCAGTTACAACTTCTTTTATCTACGCCGATTCTACAGGCCTGTCGTACACAGTGGCGTATTTAAGGGGGGCTGCATCTCAGTAGCCCCCCCCCCCCCTTGAGCCTAGGAGCTCGGGTCTAAAAGTCTAATTGCAACCTAATTTTTCGTCTCACGCTTGGACTCTTAATTTCAATTTTTAAATAGTGTATTCTTGACTTAGATTACAAAGGTCTTATAGGAAACGTTTAGTTTTTAAAATTTTCCTTCTAAATGTCCAGTTTTATATAGAGATTAAGGTTTCGGACGCATATCGTTTTAGTTATTGATTTATGACGCAATTTTATAGGATAACGAGTAAAAAGGATCATATTTTATAGTATTTTTTTATTATATACTTGTCTGTTCCGTTTTATCTTTTTTAGAGCTATTTTAAATCAACAAAAATATTTCTCAATGCAATAAAATATTTTTACAACAAAAACAAAAAACAATTAGGTATTTATTTTTAAAGAGAAAAATTTAAGTAAACATTTTAATTGAAACATTTTTAAGGAAGAAGTGTGATAATTTATAATAAAAAAATAGTGCGGGAAGAAACGAGAATGCTTCATTATAAACATACAAAACGGCACTTAAGAAGAAGTATTTCAAAACCCAAGCATTTGCACCAAGAACTGCTCTTAGATCTGCGCTCCTAAAATACATTATTTCTGAAGAAATCATCAATTTTGGCGTGGTGGGCGATATTTACTTTATTTTTAATTAAGTTAATATTTGGATGGATGGAGTAGTGAGCGAATTTTACTACGAAAAACGCTGGTTACAGTAATACATGAATAACGTCTAGCTACGACCCTGGTGCAGGACCCTATATGTATTCAACTATCATAAGTTGCCTAAACAAAATTTTAAGTACGCCTAAATACATATTATTTATTACATTGCCTCTTATAGTAAACAAAAATATTATTGTCATAATATTATAATCTCTAGACTATGCTATCTTATCAAAAACTAGGTAGTATAAACAGTGTTCTATTAATATTAACGAAACATTTTACCATTTTGGTAGCATCGTATACATAACAGTTTAAATTTTCATAACTATTATACGAAAAGTTCATATATTTTATTCATTATTATGTATATTTAAAATATATGCTTCAATTCAAGATAATGTACAAAAGTAGCAATTGTTAACTTGTTTTTTATATTACTACAAGGGACGCTAGAAAAGTTTTCTCCCTAACAATGAAACAAAATACTTTTTTCATCATTTTATTTAATAAAGTAGTAGAGTTTAGTGTCCGTATAAGTAAAAATGGAATGAAAGTTTTAGCGGCAGGCGGACAAAGTAGTGCATCTATCTTTTGCATTAAAATACACAGGGCAGTGACGGCTCGTCAGGTGAAGTAGGTGAAGGGGCTCTTCACCAAAAAAAAAATAAAACCAGGAGGAAAGTTTTTCGTCAATATTAAATATTAATGTACCGATACAACTACTATTTTAGTCCTTAAAAAATAATTATGTTCGAATTAATAATATTAATTTAATGCAAATGTAGCTATGCATAATAGGGCACGGTTAACTCCGATGGACAGTAATTATGAATACTCGTGCATTTTGGCGCACCCCAGCCGACCGCGTCCGTTAGCTCAAAGCAAGTGAAGACCCAACGTCTGACATGGCTTTGACATTTACCGTTGCTATGGTTACGTAACGTCAGTCACGCAAACAGCATGTAACAATTTGCATTATGATGAAGGGCAATTTAAAAATTGCAATTGTTTTAGCATTGGTTTGCCTAACCTTAAGGTATTTATTTTGAGGCTTCGCGAAACTTACGGTTATAGATATCGTTTTTACGTGATTTACTGTGTGATTAAAAAGTTTTGTTTTTATTTTTCAGTTAATTCAGTAGTGTACGTACCTACTTAGTTGTGTGTTTTAAAAATGAACCCAATTATTGACATAGTTTGTAATTTTTTGTTGAAAACTCCATTCAGTCGTTGGACAGATGAGGATAAAAGAGACGTTTTGTTACACGGGTTTTCAGTCAATGTTTGTTTAAGTACCCGCACTATACCATTTTTTAAGACCGTGAGCCGCCACTGACACAGGGACGCCAAAGGTAATAAGTTCCCTGGGGCACAGGTAGACAATGACAGGCTGTTTCGTCCTCGTTAGGACTCATCAGAAAGCCATAACCTCTAAGCAATTCCCAATACAGCGAAAATATGCTTTGAAGATATTTTTAAGAATAAATATATGATGAAAACCTAGTATTAATGAGACCATGGCGTTCCGATTTCGATCCTCGGAGTAGGCACACATACGTAAAAGTATGTCTGAATTTTAGTAGGTTTAAGAATGCAGAGAAGAGTGTAAAATGTATTATCTCCTAAACCACCCCATTCACGCCGGTAACCAGGCCGAATGAGATCGGATATCTCGTGGGGTGCGGAAGAAGATGCACACTCCCCAATCGGTAGGCCATGTAATGGCGCAAAAAACCTAGGTTTAGCCCTTGGGAGGGATGACTGAAGATCGTGGTTCGGAACCCACGTTAAGCTGTAAGTCCCCTCGGGAATGGCATTGGCAGCGAACAAAGAGGTAAAAAGCCTAATTGGAAAGAACGGCAAGAAATAACAATTTTTTTATATACAGGGTGTCCCGTAACTTATGGGCCGTAGAGTAACTGGAGATACTAGACATCAAACTAAGCCGATTATGTAATCAGTTGTTTCGGATTGTCACTTTTTTTTTTGTTAATTTAATTATTTACTATGTTTTTTTATGCTTTGGGATGTTTAAAGGGAAATATCTCGAAAACCGTTAAAGATATTAAGATCAATCAAGTATACACTTTTGACTTAGAAAATGCCCTTTTTAAGAAATTATAATTGAAAAACACCTAAAATCACAGGTAAGAAAAAATATCATAGATTTATGAAGCCCAATGTATGCAACTAGCGCCCTCTAGTTTGAAACTTAAAAATTTCTACAAATTCTTATTTCTTGCTCATAAAAACATAATATTACCAATTTTCAATTCGATTCATTAAACCGTTTTAAAATTATGGCTTATTTTCGAGAATAAACTTCTACTTTCAACACGCTGTATCTCTAGAACGAGTAACAATCCGAAACAACTGATTACATAATCGGCTTAGTTTGTAATTCCAGTTACTCTACGGCCCATAAGTTACGGGACACCCTGTATATTTTTTCAGAAAATATTTTTATGAATTTCTATTTGCTTAAAATAAGATACGTTTAGTTGTGTGTGTATATGTATTTATTTACAAATTAAAATTTATACCAACTTAGTCAATGTGCATAATGCTGTATTATTAAACGCGTCCCGTTATTAGCTACAATAATTTCATCATCAAAAACAGTCCTTATCGACCCGGTAAATACAATATATTTTTAGATTTTTAAAATCTTTGTCAGACAAGATTAACCTTTAGTTACGCGAGCATTAAATTAATTGATTGTCATCATGACGTCTTAATAAAAAATAAATTAGGAATAATAGGCAGTGCGATAAGATGAAATTTCTCTCTCATGGATGTAAAAAATATTTTATATAGAAAAGTAGCATGGGATACATACACAGTATACTTTACCGTTGAACAGTACAATTAAATTTATTTTAAAATGTACAATGATATCCTCTTTTCATGAAAAATATGTAATGGCTGTGTGCACTTCTGGTTATTATTAGAAATGAAAGACCTTTTTATGTATTTCAAGTGCAACATTTTTATTTATGAAAATCAGAACGCTTTCGGCCTCAGAAGGTCATCCTCGGTGCTTCTTTGTCAGGAAAAAAGCAGGTGTTGCAACGAGCGCCGGAAGAAGAATCAAAAGGCTCAGTTAAAATGTCCAACCTAATGAAGTCTTTGATGAATTACATAGTTTTTCAACACTGAATGTTCACATCTTTGATGGTTTGTAGTGAAAAAATATGTGCTAGATCGCTGGACACATCGATCATCGCAGCACATTTAATTTTGAAAAAACTATGTAATCCACCAAAGATTTTATTAGGTTGGACTTTTTAAATGTTATTTTAATTGAGCCTTTTAATTCTTCAAGTGTGACCCTCGTTGAAACACCTGTTTTTTTCCTGAAAAAGAAGCACTGAGGATGATCTTCTGAGGCCGAAAGCGCTCTGCTTTTTATAAATAAAAGTTTTGCACCACTTGAAATACATAAAAGGGTCTTTCATTCCTCTTTTGATATCTTTTTTTTTAACTTAATTTTTTTATTTATCATTTAAATATTACACAGGCCTACATAAAATTTGTGATGACGTGATTTTTGTTTGTTAAGCTCAGTTTTTATATAGAATATAGAAATAACTAATTAAAATACCATTGAGCTCCATCACTCACCATCCGAAAAAATATTTAAAAAATCTTATAATAGGCGTAATACATATTAAAATAAATTTAGTGCTTCAAAATCTAAGTATTAACCCAAAAATCAGACCAGTTCCTCACAGTGATGATGTACCTATACCTATACCCTCTGAAGTATTAAAAGATGATACTGAAAACTCCTCAACTTCGGGCTCCGTACTAGCTATGGATCATGATTTTGAACCAATAACCTCTGGTCAAAACCAACCTTAACTATTTTCACAAGCCGAACTAAGAGATTTGGGACTTTCAAAAGACCTATCTGAAGTACTGGGGTCTAGGTTGAAACAAAGAAATTTGCTTGCCCCAGAAACTATATTTTCTGGGTACAGAAATCGTGAAGCTGAATTTATAAAATATTTTGCACAAAACGGACCAACTGTCAAGCAATTTCTGATCTTATTACTTGCCTCGGAGCTCCTGAATACACACCTTCTGACTGGAGACTTTTCATCGACTCTTCAAAAAGGAGCCTCAAAGCTGTTCTTTTACATAATGGCAATGTTTTTGCTTTTGTTCCTATCGGCCATTCAGTTAATTTAAAGGAAAACTATAAAAATTTAGAGGAATTACTTTTAAGAATACAATATAAAGATCACAACTGGGAATTGTGTGGAGATCTAAAAATTTTAGGTCTTCTCTTGGGTCAGCAGTGTGGATTTACTAAATTTCCATGTTTCCTGTGCGAGTGGGATAGCAGGAACCGAGAACAGCATTGGATAAAAAAAGACTGGCAACAAAGATAGACTTTAACACCTGGAACCAAATATGTAATTCGCGAATGTCTTATTGACCCTAAAAAAGTTTTACTTCCACCACTTCACATAAAACTTGGACTTATGAAACAATTTGTTAAGACATTAAACAAAGAAGGAAATTGTTTTAAATATTTGTGTAACACATTTACGGCTCTGACAGAGGCAAAATTAAAGGAGGGAATCTTTGTAGGGCCGCAGATTAGGAGCTTGATGAAAGGTAGAGAATTTGAAAATGTAATACATGCATGGAATGCATTTAAAGAAGTTGTACATAAATTTCTAGGGAATTATAAAGACACAAACTGTGTTGAGATCGTTGATAATATGCTGGAAAAATTCAGGATTCTTGGTTGCAATATGAGCATAAAAATTCACTTTTTACATTCCCATTTGGACTATTTCCCGGAAAATCTTAGGGACGTGAGTAAAGAGCAAGGTGAAAGATTTCATCAGATATTAAAGAGATGGAAAAAAGATACCAGGGGCGCTGGGACACAAGAATGATGTCCGATTACTGTTGGACATTGAGGAGAGATCTTCCTTTAGCTGAATATGACAGAAAAACAACAAAAAGAAGCTTTTCTGAAAAAAGAAAACGGTTTTTTTAAGAAGTGTAAAGAATAAACAACTATTCCAAATAGTTTTAATGTCTATATCTTGTATATTTTCGTATTTTTTTCTTTAATATGTTGTAAAAATAGCTTATAAATGAAATAAATCGTGTTTTTCTAAATTTTTTGATTTTGCTGGTTTGAAAAATAACCTTACGTGATACAAAAAACTAAAAGCAGATTTGAAATCAGTGCTACCCAATTACCAGAAAACAGTTAACATTTTTAAATCAACTTTCAAAGTGTTAAAAAATACAGGCCTGTGTTATTAACACATTTACAATAATGTTTAAGAGTCGTCACACCAAAGTTAAAAACTAATAAAGACAATAAAACTACACGTATCTAATAGTACCAAAATTGAAAAACTTTGATAAAGAATGAACCATTTTCTCCCAAGAATTTTGTCAATACTTAATGCACTTTTAAATTTGATTTCAGAATTACACTTTGTATTGTCTTTAGGTAGATGAATCAACACTTTAATGGCATTGTTATTAAAATAATTTAATGCTAATGAGATTCTAGATAAAGAGTAGTATTTATAGAGTGAATATGAAAACAAAACAAAATTAGATTTATTTTTAAAAATATATACTTATTTCATACACATAAATGCATACTATAGTAAATAAACCATATTAGTTAACTATATTTCGGCACATTTGGGCCCTAGGAATTCCAGCAATACATCTTAACAAGCGCTTCTGTGTTATAAAAAAATAACCAACAGTGAATGATGAATGCTTTCAAAGAGAAATCCCGTATTTTAACCTGCTATGTACAAAATGTAAATTCATGAGTTGTTGCCTATTTCAAATATTTTTAAGATTAAAAAATAAATAATATGATGTATTAAGTTTACTGACTTCTAGTTCAGACAACTGTTTACCTCCAAACCCAAAAACTACATCATTTACTTTACTTACTATATTGTTTCTGGAGGGTATAAAATTTCATCACCAGGGACGGTTCTAGACCCGAAATATTGGGGGGGAGGGGGTGCACCAGGATTCCGAAAATAGAGTTTTTCTTAAAAGAAGCTAGAAACATTTTTTAAATTTTCAGGTTCATTCAATTCGATATTCATAAATATTATTGTAATCGAATAAAATGTATTAATTTGTATTTCTCGAGATATGTGGGGGGGGGCCTAAGTCCCTCTAGCCCCCCCCCCCCCCCCCGTAGAATCATCATGCTCATCACTTTAGTTTTATCAATATTCAAAAACGGTTGAAGTCGGTCAAATTTTCTTGAAATCAGCAAAGTCAAATAATCTGCCTCTGCAAAGAAAGTAAAAGTTGTTCATATAATTAATAATAAGCACAGGGCCCAAGACCGAGCCCTGTGGTACGCCCATTTTTAACGTATTGCATTCAGAATTCACTGTTGAAGTATTTGTACCGTCTGGCGATATGTCGTATTGAAACATACTATTCTCTATATCTGAGAAAATCAATAATCCAGATACCTCTTATTTCGTAACCAAACAGCTTTGAAAGTATCATTTTTTTTACCAAAACTTATGCACCATTTTTTTATTATCAAACCAAACTGTCCGTTTTGACTTTTAAAGTAAATTTTTGAATTTCATCCAGCAATATAAGTCTGTCCGTTTGACAACCCTCATTTGTTTTCTATAATCAAATTTCAATACTTTTTCGAAAATAAGGTTATAAACTGATAAACTAAATATCACTGTTTCTATGAAATTAATTAGGTACTGCACTACACAGGTCGCTTCTGAGGGCTGGCTGACTTAGTTTCACAACATAATATTTTATTTAAAGTTTTCTTTCAATAATTTATTAAATACCATCGTTCAGGTTTTTATTTACACATTAATATATTTTTTGTTTAAGGTTAATCAGAACAGCACCCTCCGGTTCTGTGCCATCACTTAGCGTATCAAGTAACACAAGTTCCGCTTCTGGTAAGGCCGTGCCAAGATGTACACCCATCATTAGTCGACCGGCACCGACAACACCACTAACATTGATTACGCAGCTTACTTCTTCGTCAAGGTTTGGTAAGTCTAAAATTTAATACTAAATAAAATACATATTATTTGTCAAATGTCGACTTGCTTGTTTTTAAAGATACCAAGCAGCCTTGTTTCTATTCAAATAAATAAAATCACACCCCGCCAATGAAAAAGCGTCCTGGCGTGACTTCCGACATATTAGAAAAATATTAATAACGTTCCTCATTGGTCATAAATGAGATTTTCTTCTCTGGTCCAGCGACAGTGGCAACCCATGACAGCCTACGAAACAGAATTCTTGGGTCATGGCAAAGGGTATTAACGGAGTTGCTTGGAGAATGAGCAACTTCTGGAATAGGTTATTCAAAGTCATTGATAAGCCGTTGACATCAATAAATGATTGTTTAAAATTTCGTCAGAAATTTGAACTACGTAGTTTTGGGCAAAGAAACATTCAGATTTAATTTAAACAAGTTCTCTTTAAGATACATTTCAAACAACTAAACATTATTTTATAAGTAAACAATTTATTATCAGTTTGACATGTGAACTTCGGACGTCGCTCAGCCGCTCAACATCCCCGATCTGGAATCTTTCTAAATGCCATTTTGGAGGTGTTGTAACGATTATATAATCACAGAGAAATGATAGGTTACCAGCGAAGTCCCTGATTCGGACGAATCAGGGATTTTCTTGTTATTTTATAATTAATATGGCGAAAATCAGACCCAGAATGTTTTTTTTTTCATTGACCTAGTGTGATTTCGTTTATCCAACTATTAAAATTAAGGCGGCTCGGCTAAGGTCGTAAAAAGTACTCGTATACTATGTATTACTACAACTTTTACCTTTCTGATTTTATAACTTTAAATTTACACATACACGTACAATGAATTATCAACAAATTTTGTTGGTTTGATATTTTAAAGTCACACACAGTACATACTGAATCCCCAATATCCATTTGTGTAGTATTATAACGAAAGACTAACGGTGGTATGCAATATCATCTAAGAACGTCTTCTTCAAGGCATCCCCAGGGGACTGTATGTCAACCTTCATCGTTTGAGGAAGCCGTGAAGGGTTCCTGGACCGTATAAAAGCATAGGCCAAGAAACCCTTAGACGACTTCATACTATGTTGGAAATGATAAGGGCCATATCAATCCAGGACAGAATAGAATTATTTTGAAATAATCTGACAAATTAGGTGACTTTGCTCACTCCATTATAGTTTTGGTAACCTTGTGCCCTAATCTTTATTTTTCTTTTCATATCACTACGTACGAACGGGTAGTGGTTAATAAGTTGAAGAGAGCAGATTTTAAATTGGGACAGGAACAGAATATCCACACAAACTATACTTTTACTTACTATACAGTACTAATTACTTTCCTATAATAATGTTATTATTTTGTAAATATTAACAGTAACACCATATTAACTAAAATGAGATTGATTTATGTCTTGTTTTAGTCAAAATTAACCAGATAACTTAACACATATTATGTTAAACTTTACTTATTCAAATTATTTTAACTTGCGAATTTTATGATACTTTCCAAATCTAGCCTCCAAACTGCTTAAAACTAGTATTTGCACAGTTTTTAACTCATGCTTTCTAACTGGTCGAAGTGGCCTAAAAAAACTTGTTTTTAGCGAATTGAATCATAACCTACCTTGTTTTCATTATTTTTATTTATGACTTTTTTGTATGTGCAGGTTATTGGCCGGCTAGAAAATACGCAAAGTGTAATGTCAATGACCTCCGAAAACAACTTTTTAATAATTATTTCTCGTTTAAAAGCATGCGCGAGAATTCAACCAAAAACTGTTCTTAACCTAGGCCAAGGCCGGTTTGATAGTTCTCGTCAGGGACAGTGCTGAATTTAACGCGGGTACCGAATTTTTGTTTCGAGGGCAGTCAGTGATTGTAAAATATTCGCGCTACTTTTTTGTTTTGTGTTTGTTTTTGTGGATTTGCCGATGCACAAATAAATCGTTTATAAAAATAATTTAATATCATATAGCAAATTTCTGACACTTATGGAATGAGTATTAATAGTTTCAGTAAAAAAATTTAAATCTTCGACCCAGTTTTACGCTATGGACAGTGTTAGTAGTTCCTCAGGTTAGCTCTACATTTTATTTTCGTGAACTCTGACTGAATTAAAAACTTTACGGAATGATCAATAGATGGCGGTCGGTATTTAATTGTTTTTAAAATAAAAAGTGTTTACCGGCGTGCAGACAAGATTAAAATTGAAAAAGTTTTATGCCTTCGCTGGGAATCGGACCCAGAACCTCTCGATTAAGCCTCAAGCGCGCTGCTAATTGCGCTACGTAGGAGCTGATATTCTCTCATCAACTTCGGTCATATAACTTATTCAATTTTATATTAATAGTCTGAAATCTCCTGCGATTCACAGAACGGGGAGGGTGTTATAAGGGGAAAGGGAACTTATTCACTACCACTGAACATTCAGATCTAATTTTTCTATTACCAATGCTTCATCGACATGTAGCGACATCTGCCGGAATCAGAAAGAGATCTCTAAACAGTGATTTTTGTATTAAGTAGGCTCATGTTTTAGTTGTAATTTTAAAAAAAATTGTATATTTTATTTTGAAGAGCGGGTATAGGTGGTAGTATAGTCCTTACAATTACTGGCTGGATGCACGTCACAACTTTTGATCCTAGTCATGTCGTTGATTAAATTGTATATTTTTGTTGCTTGTTTGTGTGCCGCTCAAATAGTATTCACAGTGGCTCTTTACTCGTGAGTCATTGTTTAACGATTAAGCAACATCTTTAACTCCACATCTTTATTTATTTTAGTAAAGGTGAATAAAAACATAATCCAACTTCTTCTGGGCATTATTCTATGGCGCAATATTATGATACAACTATACATGGTATGATATCAACAGGATGCGCAGTGGATCGTGACGTCATACAGAGAGGAATTTTTGAATTGAACGCGCCGAATTATACGGCAACGCGAAGTTTACGTTATTAAAAGGCAATTTTATATGACATTTTTAATAAATTTATGATAAATTATATTAGCATTAGAATTTGTACTGTGACTGAAATATTGAAACATACATTTTAGATCAATTACTGTGATCATCAAGATTTAAAACTTAATATACTTACCTACCTTTCTTGTAACTCAAACTTGTAAATGGGATTATGTTGGAAGGAAAATTAAAGTATTTAGGAATTCGTTTCGACCAAAATTTTACATAGAAATAGTAAGTAAACAACGAAGAATATAGTAATATGGCGGTTTTTACTCGCTGTGTGACGCCACGTAAGTCACGCCCACCTGCGCGATATCATACCTCTTATAGTTGTATCATGGCGCAACACGTCGTTGCCAATGAAACGTGCTAGACAGAGAAAACATTGTAAGGAAGAGTTTCTGATTTATTTGACTAGGTATTTAATTTCATTATTTTTTGAAGTTTGTCCATTGACTTCCGACGTCATCGTTTGTTTAATTGTCATTTTGACATTTTAAATTTTGTTGGCTTGAAAATATATTTATTTGTAAAAATAGTTCTTTTCGGAGCTTTTATTATCGTTCTCTTTTATTTCGGGTAAGTAGTTTTTGATACGTATTTATTTATTGTAAAAAGTTTCAACTTTTAATGGTATGTCGCGGAAAAAATTACGGCGGTGGCTAAAGTCCTTTAAATGAAGATATGGTAAAAATTAAATATTCATGTGTACTTTGTTGATAAAAATATTGTGCAATGCGCTTTTGAACGATCTATTAAATATATGGATAATATTGGTTTCGTACTAGACTTAAATTTTTGATTCAAAACCTTTAGGAAAATCGGAGTATTAGGTACATCTATTATAATATTTATGAAATTAGACTTTGTTTTGATCATATTTCTTTGATTTGATTTGTACGATTTTAACTAACGAGTAAATTATGAAACACGGAGAATACTGTAGTTACCTACATATTTATACCACAAATGTTATTGAAATCGGTTCAATGATATCAGCGAAAAAACAGTTTTGAAACACTAGTAAAAAAAATGAAAAATAAAAATAGCAACTCATTAAGAAACTTATACGCTTATTAAATAAGGTCAAAAAGTCTCGTTAATCAATTTTGATTGATACCGAGTTGCACAGGGTGTCCAAAATTTAATGTAAAACTCTCTTCAAACTATTTTAAAGTTCTTATTTTCACACATTGCAGTTGCTCCTAACACAGTAAAAGTTTTATTTCGGAAAACTCGTTTTATCAGCTATTCCAGTCAACGACGAGAAAGCAAAGATAGACCCCGCATTCCCCTTTATCCAAACAAACCGACAAGAACTAAAATTTATGCTACCAATTAGTTCCTAACGAGTTCCCTGAATGAAACCATATGGAAATAGTAGGAAATTTTCACGAGCGTATCATACGCTGTTGCCAAATGATTAAAAGGTTCTCCTATTGTTAACAGCTTTTGGATCATTAGCTATTTAGTGAAACTAAATGTATACTTATTGAATTAAGTTTTACTAGTGATATTTTGTGACAGGCGAATGCCTGTTATTATATTTAAAATATTAATTATGTTGGCGTTCTTTACCAGCACAAAATTAGGTAATTATCTTATCTATTATGATATAATAATTATTATACAAACCCACATACAACATACAACGTTTAAGCCAATGTATTGTAAATTATATGCATGTTAACAAAGTGTATTTATGATTTGAGAAATGGAAACGAAGAAAAATCAACTTCAAGGGCGTGGGTTCGAATCCAGCCGGGTTAGTTAATTTTTTTTGTTTGGAGTTTTGATTTTTAAAATTATTTTAAAAAATTGTTGATAGTGTTCTTATTTTTATTCCTGTATTTAGGTGTACAAAAAAATTAGTATTTAGGGTTGGTCCCGATTTCTTCACAATTTCATTATTTGAATAATTATTTTCTATAGTAGGGTTTTTCTTTACAATCCGGCTTTGTACTTCTCTTCGTAATTGAGTGTGTAAGAATGTAAATCCTGGTAACCATTTAACATTTATTTTTTAAATTTAATTAATTACAATTCTTCTTAATTTTATTAAAATTAGGGTAAAATTCTTGCCCGCCGCACGATTTTTACCATCGACTCATTTATAAAGGTTGCCGACATCAGACAGTTAAGCCGGCATCTAGCAGGCCCGGCAAGTTAAAAAAAATGGGTTATTCTACACGAAACTTCTATTTTACTGATTGAAAGGCCGGAAAAAAACGTTATAAAATGTATTTTTTCGCTGCTCGCGTAAAAATGTCTCTAACCAGAGAATCACCCATACCTATATTTAATATTTTTTTGCCGGTTGACACGCGCCTAAATATGAGGTTGAGTTAGTATGTGTGGATATTTTGCCGTAAATGTTTTTACTTTTTGGTTTTCATGCGGTTTCATTAATAAAAATACAAAAGGTTTTCAGAGAAAATTGTTTTTAATTGCATCAATTTTTTATGTCTAGAAGTTGGCACATATGCGTTTTTCTCATAAAGCAATTAACAGACACATGTTTTTAAGGAAAAAAAAACAAATTGTTATACCCTTAGACTCGTCGATTTTTATTTAAATTTTTCCGTAAACATAAATTTCAACAATTTCAATATTAACTGCCACGTTGTTTTTATAGTCATTAACGTTTTTAAGTAAAAAAACAAAGTATTTATACACTTACATACCTAATACCTACTTAATTATTGTTTTACGTACTACACAATGTGTATGTACAGTATGGTACAAAGTATACAAGCATACCGTATGCAGTGGCGCCGGATATAAGACCTAAGGGGGGGGGGGGCAATCAAACACCTAATAAGTTTAAGGTTAATTTTTAATATAATAATCTCACGGAAACATACCTACATCATATTACAAAATTAAATTCTACTACTTGGGACCTATAGTACTTCTCAAATAATTTTTTATCATTTTTAATTTGGAAAACGATCTCTCCGCAGAAGCAGTAGTCACAGGAATTGTTAAAAATATAAAATAGATATAAATATTTTTAAAAATGCTCACAGAAGCCGGGCGAAAAATGCCGATTGGTTAATCAGCCCGCCGTTGTTGCTGGGATTTGCGGAAGAGCCAGTATACTTACGCCTATGAGGCCCATTGTATCCCCTCGTCTGGGTAATGTCAGCAGCCAGACGGACCATACAGCTTAACGTGGAATCCGAACCGCATGTATTATCCTTATTACGCCCCCAGAGGTCCATGGCGCCCTTCTCGGTCCCGATATTAGGAATCACATGGATTATTTTATCCACTTAGGTTCCAGGCATCTGTTTTTTATTCAGCGTATGCCCTCTTCGAGGATCAAACTTGGACCTCCGCGGTCGAATGCCAGTAACTCACCACTAAGCCACTGTCGCCGTTTCAGTATTAATACTATTTGTCAGACACTATAAAAAATTGGCGATTTCCCCAAAAAATATGTGGAAAACCAAAAACCCGGGTTTTTGATCGTGGCCGGCAGCTCTGGTTTGTCTTTTAATTTTATATATGAAAGTTGGCAACCCTAATATTGTCGCGTATCAAAACGGTAGGCGACGGGAACGTATAGCTTAGATAGTTTAAATTTACGTTTTAATTTATTTAATTTGTTGTGCGCTATTTATTTATTGAAACACCAAAGATTTTTAATAGTTTTATTAAAGCAAAGCAAAGCATAGCAATTGACGATTACAATATGATAAATAAAATAAAAGTCTTAAGAAATAAAAATAAAATTATTGAATCAGTTAATTTAAAGAGTTTTCTCTAAAGAAGAGTTGTTTCCGTAGAACTCACATACGACGCTATTTCAAATAAATTCAAGAGAAACAATTTCCGCTTTACAGTCAACTCATGCCAAAAGAGAAATAAATAATTAAATAAGCATTACCAAGATCACTTACTCACTGGCTGGAAACTGCTCTGATTCTGAGATTGTGTTTTTACATCTTGACTTGAGTAATCAAACGGGCAGAGGTTGCCCTTACACTTGAAAACGTTAAACAACTCCATTGAGTAAGTGTCTCTTTGAGTTTTTATAATATTTTGTAACCCCGGCCAAAATAGAGAAGGGTTTTTTTGCTGTGTCATGGATTATTAACATTAGGAGGAAATGTACAATTCAAAATTGAACCCTTTCTTCAACTAATTACAAACAGTTATTTTTATAAACATTAGTCTACTGACTCCTCCTACAAAACTAGAAACGTTCCTGTCCTTGTTCTATGTACTATCTTTCCACTACACCTATTTATCACCCATTAAGAGTTTTAACTTCAGAGCGAAGTTCGGATGAGTAATCCATCTCTAAGGATACAAATCCATTTAAGGGTCAGGGGTCAACATTTTTAATTTAAGTTAAAGTTTTAGTAATCTTTTTTTTTTATTCTTAAGGTGACATAGCGTTGACGATAGTAAAGCAACCCGAGCAACAACATAGAGCTCGCTACCAAACGGAAGGCAGTAGAGGAGCCGTAAAAGACAGAGAAGGAAATGGTTTCCCTGTTGTTCAGTTAATGGGTTACTACAAACCTGCTACTTTACAAGTAAGTAAACACATTAATTAATATGAAACTTTGCAAAAATACATTTTTTAAGCTGGTTTTCAATTAAATTAGATCAATTATGTTGCGGTGCTGAAAGTAGCTCCTAAAATAAACCGTGGTTAAGTGAAAGGATGTTCATTTAGATACATTTGCAAAAATACCCATTTTATATTCAGGAGTTTATGATATTTCAATTAATTAAAATGAATTTAGGTTTTATTACAATATATTTCATACCTAAGCTTGTTCACTGGTTTTGAACTTGATTTTTCGAAATCAAAATAATCAGGTCATTTTAAAAAGGTAATTGAACGCTTTCAAATGATGTATCACTGAACTTCCCTTCCCATTTAAGATTTTAGGGGTTGTTGGTTGTTGCAGTGGCGGTTTCTGGTAGTGTTCTGCAATGTTTGCAAAAAAAAACTTACCACTTTTTTATAAATTAACTTTATCCTACGTTCTTTCTGTTCACAAATTTTGTAATCACTTTGTCATTAAAATTGTATATTTTGGAGATTAACTTTTTTTTATTAGATAGCATGGAGGGAGCTGTTACCACTATTTGTAATAATTTTCCTTCAACGTATCTCCTAGATTGTTTGCCTTTAAGAATTTTAGAAGAAATAGTAGTTTCATTTATAGAAAACAGTATAAAGCATTTTTTTTTGTTACATATACAAATCCATTAATTTTTTAAATTAATTTACGTGTGTAACCTTTTCCTCTACTTACATCATATTTTAATAATAATGTATAGTAATGGTCTACTTTTTTCTTTTAATTCGATTTTTTCTTCGTATGAATATTTAAAAAAATCTCTTCACATTAATTAAATTAAATCAATAATTAATTAAACCACTACCATAGTATACAGTTAATAATTATTGTCAGTGATACACAAAAACAGCCTCACACGCACGCACTTCATTAACCGTAAAAATTCAATACAAACAACCTTATCCAATACCGCGCTCGCGCCGCACTAAACGCAGCGAACTCTCCATTTAAGTCACGGCTTAGTTTTTTGGCCGTACACGGGGTACTGCGTGGGTGTTTCAAGCAGCTCGCAGAACATATTCGCGTGGCCTAGATAAATAATAACTCGGCAGCCACCACTAGGTTGTTTCCAGCCTTGGTAGAGGGTTAATATAATTTAATTGATAACAAGCTTCAAAAATGTCCCCCTTTTACTGAGCTATACAGGGTGTTCCTTAATGACGTGCTAATATTTTAGGGTGTGATTCCTCAAGGTGTTTTATTAAACATATGTCCTAAACGGCTTAAAGTTTTTGCTACAGGGTGTTGAATTATTTTTTTTAATGCGTTTTTTGTAATATCCCCGAAAGTACTTTAGATAATATTTTCAATTTTGGCACGTGTTAATAGGACATAAAACCACATGTTTTAGTTATAAAAGTTATTTTTTGTCCCACCAGTGGCGTCCCTGCAAACATTTCCTCTGATATTTTTTAGAATAAATGTGGTACGCCACTGACATTTTTCCATGTGGGTATTATTTCTAATTAGCCTGGTCAATTCTGCATAGAAATGGTCTCTTGCGTTTTTCTCCTCAGGCACACCGTTCTTAATTAAAATAATTAAATTAGCTCTACTATTTATTCTTATTAACATTGATAATACAAAATGTTGTTTTATAAAAATTGTTGGAAATGACCACCTTCATTAAATAGGCATGCTTCCGCCCGTCTAATTTAATTTAATTATTTTAGTTAAGAACGGTGTGCCTGAGGAGAAAAACGCACGATACCATTTTTATGCAGAATTGACCAGGCAAATCAGAAACAATATCCACATGGAAAAATTTCAGTGGCGTACCACTTTTTCTAAAAAATATCAGAGAAAATGTTTGCAGGGACGCCACTGTTGGGACAAAAAAAATACCTTTTATTACACACCCTAAAATATTAGCACATCATTAATGAATTCTTGCGAAACCAAAAATATTACCTTGTAACGTCAAGTTAATTGAACATAAAATGTTAGGACGCGTTATTTAACAACAAGCCATTCTGTTCTATTTCTGAGGCTTTATTACACTCACTGAGTTTCCTATTAGTTACAGCTGCACCAAAAGAAGCAAAGCAGTTGGTTTTATTTTACTTCACTCAAATACATATTTAGATTAATAAAATGTGTTTTTTCAAACCATATTCGTTACGCCCATAAATTTTTGATAACCTTAATTAAACAAAAATGAAAAAATGTTAGTGAACTTATTGTTCGCAGAAATATTTACAACCTGATTCACAAAGCAGGTCAGTGACGTAGTAAAAGCCGAGCTTAGTTTTATACTGTAAATAAATTTTATCACGTTTGTTAAGAAACACGGATATATTATGTATTTACATTTTACTAAATTAATAAAACAATTAATTAAACCCATCATAATACAGGGTGCTACAAATTCGTTTGCGTACAAGGGAATCTTGAAAACGGTAAGAGATACGAAGATGGTTAAATTGAGGCAAAGTTGCGTAACGTGGTGAAAAAATTGTAAATATTCCGGATGCTTTCGGAGATACCCGAAAAACCCCGAATTTTTAGTTTTGGGATTTAATTTTTTGCGCCTTTATTTTTGACTAAGGAAAAAAACAAAAAAAAAATTCTCATAGCCGTTCTTCATATTCTACAAGATGGCATTTTTAGTTTTCAGACTGGACGTGTCGTTCTTTAGATGCCAACCTCAATTCGTTTTTTTTAAATACGGACCTGGAATTTTTTAAATAGTTTTAAGGACTTCCAAGCTTTGGAAATTTAATACAATTTAATGGTTTTTAAAACTTTAACGTTTTGTCATCAAATAACACATCACTAGCATTTAAAATTATCCTTTCTTTACTATTACAGCCCTGGCAATTATTTTTATTGTAAAAACACAGAATCTCTTACTAGTCAGATGGAAGCAAACATTTAAGAAAGCATGAAAAATAAATTTTCAAACCACCTGAAAGTGCCTTATACTATAAGGTTGTATTTTGTCTAACACTGTTAGATAATAAAATACAACCATGCAATCCGATTTGTATTTTATTATCTAACAGTGTTAGACAAAATACAACCTTATAGTATAAGGCACTTTCAGGTGGTTTGAAAATTTATTTTTTATGCTTTCTTATGATTACTTAAATATTAAAATTACATAACAGGAAGTTATGATGTTTAGGCTGTTTATTTTTTAAATCAGATTAACCGTCACAATACTCTAAGCTAGGAAGTCAGCACGTTTTTAAGGCATGAGACATATTTCTATTTTTTATTAGTATTTTATTTATTTTCTTAATACAACGTATATGTCTTATGGTTTTTGGCCTTAGCCCTAGAACAAAATACTGTAAAACAGAAAAATAATAATGCTTTCGAGTGAAAAAAAAAGTTAACTGGAGTGTTAGTCTAGTTATGTTTGTTTCAAAAAAATAAATTAAAAGAAAAAATAATTTAAATTTTTTTTTACTGTTTAGAAGATTATGCTAGTTTGAGGCAAAACATGTTACTAAAATTAACACACCTAGATATTTTAGGCCGTGACTTTGGGTCTTTTCTCTTACAAAATATTAAATATTAGGCCACTTTAAGAAAAAATGGACGGATTTTTTAAATCAGAAATCTTTTGTTTTTAATTTGACTCTAAATGTTCAGGACCGTAATGAAATGAAATAAATAATTTGAAAAATGTGCTATTAGATGACAAAACGTTAAAATGTCAAAAATGTGTACATTGTAATAAGTTTCTAAAGCTTAGAAATCCCTAAAACTGGTATTAAAATTCCAGGTCCGTATTTAAAAAAATTGACGTGAGGTTGATAACTAAAGAAGAAACTTTGAATTTGAAAACTTATAACGCCATCTTGTATAGTAGAATATAAAAGGCTATGAAATAGTGTTTTTTATTTTTTTTTCCAAAGTTAAAAATGAAGGCGCAAAAAATTAAAAACCAAAAATGGAAATTCCGGTGTTTTTCGGATATCTCCAAAAGTATTCGAAATAGTTACTCTGCTTGTCTGTCACATGCTTTTTTCGAATACCGATTACTCACTATGAATACTGTTAAGTGGTTTGGACTTTACAAATTTTAATCCATACTTTCTGCAGGTATACATTGGTACAGATGTAGGAAAAGTGTCACCGCACATGTTTTACCAAGCATGCAAAGTCAGCGGGAAGAATTCAACGCCATGTGTCGAGAAAAAGATTGACGGAACATGTGTTATCGAATTATCACTGGATCCGTCAAAGGAAATGTGTGCAACTTGTGACTGTGTTGGAATATTAAAAGTAAGTGGCAAGTTAAATACCTTAAATTATAATTAATAGGTACAGTCTATTTCAGAAAGGTGTAGAGTGTAGAGTAATAAAATGGGAAATTCCGTCCAATTCGGCTGAATTTCGGTGTCGGCCATAGGCGCAGGTAAATTTTGTGCATTAAATTATTTAAGATAACTAACTATAGAAAAAAAATAAGATAATTTGATAAAGAAGGAACTGTTAGCTATAGCAAATTTACACACAAATCATTTTAAGAAATATGCCATGAAAGATATAGCTGAAAAACATAGTGTAACTGTGCTGCGCACACCGCCATGCCATTGCGAACTAAATCCTATAGAACTTATATGGGCGCAAGTGAAAGGATTCGTAGCAAGACACAATACGACATTCAAAATGAAAGACGTTAAGCTACTGTTTGATCAAGCCATTAAGGAAGTGACACCAGAGAACTGGCGAAAAGCAGTCCATCATGTCATTAAAGAAGAGGAGAAAATGTTGAATCTTGACCACCTGATCGATCGGACCGTCGACCCGTTAATTATAACGTCAAGAGGATATGACAGTTCCTCAGATGACGAAAATATGAATTTGTATAATTTAATTTCTGTATAATTTTTTTTTATATTTTGTATTTTTTTTATAATGTTTAATAAAAAAATAAGTGTACCTAATCTTATGTACATAATGCACGCCTTTGTCACACCATTTTCGTGTTTGTGAATAACAATAGGCAAAACGCATAAATTGACCCAAACCCGGGTGGTACTACCTGCACTTGATGCAAAGAAAGAATTTTGCAATGAAATCAAAGCCAAATTATGAAAATGGCTTAAATATTCGTTGGGTCACTCTGTACTCCCTTTACATATCTAATGAGCTTTTATTACTCTACACCTTTCTGAAATAGACTATATAGGTAATCAAGCAATACATAGGTTTTACTGCCAAATTCAAAGCCGCCTTAGCGGCCTTTACGCATAGACTCTTAACGGCATGACTAAGGAACAAGCTATTATGTTCGCAACAGATTGCGCAGTTATTTGGAGGAATAAAATTATCAAATTTTTACTGGTTAACTAACACACGGCATTCGGTTAAAAGTGTTTAAAAGGAATCCCGCATACCGATCAGTGCTGGGCAAAGCACTCGAAAAAAGTGCTTCGAGCACCAAGCCTTTTGGAAAAGTAATTGCCAGCATCAAGCACTAATCACTTTGGAAATTATTACCGAGGAAAGTAATTTTGAGTGCTTGCAAGCACTTTAAATAACCTGAAATGCAAAATTCAATTACCAAGCACTTTTTATAAAGGTCTTGAATTACCAATTACCGACCACTGTATTTTAAAAGTGCTTGCAAGCACTGTGCTCGGAGCACTTTTTCGAGTACTTTCGAGGCAATTACTTCCCAGCTCTGATGTGGAAGTGTACATGTAAGAAAGAAACTGTGTCTAATTGCTCGTATTTCATCTGGCGCGTGAAACTTTCAAAATTTAAAAAGGTTTATTAGACGTTTCTTCCTTAATTCCAGTTAAAAAGGTCAGATTTTATACGCACGCAAATTAAAATAAATTCTTACGCGTGTCTTACATCCCAATCGACGCCATTCCTTTTGTAAAATCGAGTGAATCGCATGGGAATAAACGTGCTTGTCCTAATACACGAGGTTAATACCGTGTAAATGATGCTATGCTGGTAGCGTCATCAATACGTCACAGAAGATATTTTTGATAAAAACTTTTGTAGGTTTCGTAAACAGTGACATATAATATAAAGTCCAATACGTTAAAATCTGGGTTGTTATTACTTACAGTTGGAATTATGGTTAAAGTCCCCAAAATGGTTTTATTTTTCGGCTAAAAAATCTACTAAAAGTTATTGTTTTTTGTTACTTGCCCTCCTTCCCCCAAGCCTGGAATATATAATTGTTGATGTTGATGTTATAACATGAAGATCTCAAAAACAGTTAGTTGTTTTTTTTTATTTAGAACTCACAGTGGAAAAAACGCCAGGGACCTTTTTGTCTCTTTTTTACAAGTCACATTTGAAGGCGAAGAGTCACTAAGGAAAAACAGAGGGGATTTTAGCACTCTAGTTTTTATAAAAGATTGTTCTCTTGACTTGTTCTTCCTTTAAACTCTTGTCACAACTTACAAAACGACACTTTAAGAAGAAATATTTGAAAAACTAAGCATTTCCTAGAAAAAGAGTTTTCAGATTCGTAATTTTCGCCACAATACTACTAAATAAAGCATAAATTTTGGGGTAGTAAGCTATACACGTTATTTATTATTTAGGTTTTTGTTTGATGCTCGCGTAACAAACAACATTTTTTTTCCATTAATCCCTAAGTCAAGATTGTTTGTTGGCACAGCATGGACACTTTAAACATTTCTTTGGGGGAAAATGGCACCTTAGTGTATAAAGGTTCGCCATCCCTGCTCTCTAGGATACGGTCAAAATCAAAATTTATTGAAAAAGTCCATAGCGATTTTGTTAATTTAAATGGTTTAAAGTTTTCTCTATGTCTATTTTAGAAAGTTGTAGAGTAATAACAGGTCATTATGTATGCAAAGAGACTACAGAGTAACCCAACGAATATTTAGGCCACTTTCATAATTTGGCATTGATTTCATTCCAAATTTTTTTCTTTTCATCAAGCGCGGTTCTGGAAACCAACCTCCGATTTACCATGTTAAACCAAAAAAACGGTTTTAACGGTTTAACATAGTAAATCGGAGGTGGGTTTCTTTGGATAGAGAATGAAAAACTAAGATAGGGAGGTGAAAACCATTTTACTCTAAGATGAACCGTTCCAATGTTACAGCCTGTCAAAGTCAAAAAATGCCCTATTTTAAACGTCAATTACTCAAAAACAATTGAATTTAGACATATGACATTTTATACAAAATATACGTGGAATTGTATAGGGAATTAGAAAATAATATAATATATAGAGTGTTCCATTTAAAAAAATGCAAGTTTAGTCCGCCACACTTTTTTGAGCCACCCTGTATAATGTAAAATATTTTTAAAATATGCCGCTTTTAAGTTGATACCTTATGCTGGTTTAGTATTTTTGAAAAGCTCCTCGATAATGATTTAATCTTCCATCCCCGCCACGTTGGCGGACCCGGTATGCAAGTATGTACAGAAATATGTACCTTACGTTTGTTTAACAATAGAACGGACGGTACATAACGAATAGTTCACTTTTTTACAATATATATGTAGCTATTTCTTTAACAAAATATTACGTTGCGCTAAATGTAATAATAATTCTGATTAATTTATTTTATGTGCAAGAAACTAGAATATCGATTTTTATTTGTTTTGGTACAAAGTTCATTCTGGATGGTTACAGTTTAGAACTATTTCTTTTGGGGAAGGTGGAAACTATAACCACAGCTGCATTCAAATTTAAGGAGTGAGAACTTATACTATATTATGTATGTTTTTCTTTTAGGAACGAAATGTCGACGTGGAACATAGATTTCCGGATCAGTTGGGTAACCGAAGTAAAAAGAAATCGACTCGATGTCGTATGATATTCAGGACCACCATTACACATGAAAATGGCGCCACAGAAACGTTACAAGTTTGCTCTCAACCTATAGTATGCAGTAAGTATTGACTTTTTATATAAATACATACAGTGTGTAAAGTATTAAAATATATTAAACCCGTAAATTGTGACATGAAAACAAGATATATATAAATTTAGAGTATTCACATGAAGACGACTGGGGATACTTACTAGTTGAAATGTAGTGATTCAAAAGAAATAAACATAATGCAAGTCCAAAACTCTACTGCCGTTCACGATATATAAATATCTCTAAATGGCGTTTTGCTATATTAAGCAAAAAAATTTACGATTTAGTTTTTTTAAATTATGGCAAGCCAGCCCGGCGCTCCTACTGGTGGAATTCGTTGCATATACCGTGTTAGGATAAAAATCGTCATTATATAATAGTGTATTGTAAGCTTTTAATAGCTTTTTTCTAGTAACATTTATTTTACAGAACTTAAAGTTTGGTTAGGGCCTGACTGGTGTTCCTATAATAGTTAATTTTCCAAATAAACAATATATTTGCTTGCTTTTTCATAAAGAGAACTCTTTACAGATACACACAGAAATAGGCGGAGGCAAAAAAGCATAAGGAACATTATAACGGTATTGATGTTAGGTTCTGTAACAATAATCTCTTGGCGGGTTTTAGCTGATTGAAGGGCAACAGATTCGAGTGTATCTTTGTCGGGTACATGTAAATATACAGTAAATTATTTATCCATCTCTCATGAATCTAACCAATCTTCATAAGGAAAACCCGTTTTCGGAATCAAGGAATTGTTAAATGCCATTTTGGCCAACCCATTTGACAAGCGAAACGTTAAAAGCATTAAAATACTATACTGCCGTGCTAAGCTAAAGCGTCCTAACTGAATAAAATAAAGTTTTGATATATTTGTTTTAATTTTTTTTATATGCCACCCCTTCTTAGACTATGTTAAAATTAATCAATACTTAATCTGAAGTTTGTTAATAGGTAAACGATTATAATATCCTTTTAATTAGTTAGTTAACTTAATTAGATATATCTTAAGATGGAAAGTTCTTGTGTATAAACACCTAATTTGAATTTGACTTTTGTAAGATAAGACACTTTTCTTTAGTATTTTACACAAATTTATTGGAGCTACAGATAAGACAAAGACTTGCTAGTATATGTTTATATTATACACTATTGGCAAACGCGGATCTAGGGTGCGAAATCTCTAATGCAACCAAGAGAGAAGGCACATATTGGCAAAACCTTCAGTTAAAAAGAGACACATAACCACTCCTACATTCCAACTGAAAGGGGGAATATGTGTGTGGTGTGGCCGAGTCGACGTATCGATCGCTCCCGTGCTTGCTTCGACCGCGTTTTCTAAAGAAGGGAAGGTGGGAGGTAGGGGATAGAGTGTTTTCTGTTAAACGTATTAAAAGCTACTAATAATCTCCGTCTGATGCGTTTATATCGGCACCCTAGATTCAAGTTTGCCAATAGTGTATATTGGGTAAATTTTAGTCGAGTTTTTGGAATTATTAGAGCCAGGGCAGATACAAGGGTGTTTCTTCGAGTTAAATCTACCCCGTGGTTTCTCTCTTTAGCATTTGCCATTGGAACTCCGGTCTTAACTACCTTTATATATTAATAAGAAAATTTAATGCCTTGAATCGGCCAGATAAGACTTTTTGCTATGTAATCGCATTTTAAGAATAATGGAGGTACAAAACGAGATTGTCCTAAGTATACAGTTACGATAAAGATAGGTGTGGAATGTTGGTTGGGACAAAATATCTTAGTATTTAATATGATTTTGTAGATGGGACAATATTAAATATATAAATTGACGGTCTATAAAATGAGATAGGACGATTTAGTTTTGTAAATTAGTTAAAACAAAACTGTAGGTACCCAAAAATGCATTTAGAACAAAATCTCAAATTTTGTCAGTTAGGACGCTTCAGTTTAGCACGGCAGTATAGAGAAGGCTTTTTCCGTCGCTGTTACCCATGTATTTTCGTAAAATTTGCATTGTGGCATGTTTAAGAGTTATTAGTAAGCATTAGCGTCCTTGGAGAATGGGGGGGGGGGGGGGCGCAGTAACCCCCCCCATGGATAAGGGTAAATACGACAGCGATACCTTTTTTTACAGATTACTTCTAATAAACCAAGTTTTTGAAACGGCGCGGCGGCTACTTTTTTTTTTAAAAGTAACTTTTGATAAGAGAATTTTTACGGTTTTTTGGCCAGTTGCCCCCTCCCTAAAAAAAGTCACAACTAAAACGCCAATCGTTTTAAATCGATATTTTACAGTAAAAATTCCATTAACGTATATTGCTCATTAATACAGGGTTAGTAATAAATAACACAGTTGCAAAAAGATATGTAAAGTTAATTATAATAACTGGTTAACTGAAAATATGTAGTTTATGTGTGTTTTTTGGACAAGGCTCTTAGTTTTTACCAAAATAATTAGGGAAGTAACATCAAGATCTTCAAAAATTGTATGAGATTTCCCCAGAATTGTTTATGTCCCGCCTTATGATGTAACATCCTGTTTTTTAAAAGGATAAGCTAGTGACCGCCCCTTTTTTCAGTTCCTAAGAAAAAACACGGTTTAGAAAGGGCACCAAATATCATTTGCAACTTTATTTTAGTTAAAATAGGAACTTTTCCATATTTTTTTGATTGCTTAAAAATGTTCAGTCACATGAAAAAAATACGTCTTAAATATCGCTCCTTAATTTTTTATAAATAATAATTACAGTTCGCCGTGTGACGTCACAAAGTATAATTAGCCTTCTCTCGCGATATGTATTGTAGTGCACTTTGACGTCACAATCGCAAATCTTAATCGCTTCTATTTAATCCAGAGTATGAAAAAAAACATTTCTTTGTGAACGGTGGGTCTTTTTATGATATTTGCTTACTCTTAAGAGTACCTATTATGTTTCAAATTTAATTTTCATGCACGTTCCTCATTGGTTGTTTAATTTGACAGCAGCAACTGACTAGGTGAAAATGATTTAAAACAATTTATTTGAGAGAGAGAACGAAACAGGAAGGAATTAAATAATATTGACCTTAACCTTGAAATTCGTTAACGTTGATGAATATATTTGTTAATACTATAAAGTGCCAATGGATTATATATAAAATATTAAACACTGTTTATTTAATGAATTTGCAAACTTGAGAGTAATAATTACAAATTCGTTTAGACCAATTGGCACCTAATTAAATATGACTATTGATTCGCATCTTAAAGGTGTTATCTAAATAAAGTTTACTTTAACACTATTTAGTATTTTAAATTATTAGCAATAGTGGTATAATTTCGGTGAACTGGCAGCAGTTGTAAAAATTGATCTTTTTTACTGGCGCTTCGCTTCTCGCGATCGGGCAACAACGAATTAGGGCCGATGGCCATTTTGCCAATGTAATTATTGTAATTATAGTTGGTCAATAAAATACTTTAAATAAATAAATAATTTTTTTGCTTAATATTATTTGTTTTACCTAAAATTAATCTCTGTATCAAATTTCAAGGCTAAAACCACCTTTGGTTTATGGTTAAAAAACGATAAATTATAAATTTAATAATGGATATATGTATAGATATGGCAAAATTGCGCCATATTAAATTATTTCTTTTTCGCGACTACATTTAATGTTAATTGTGGAAGCAAATTACCTCCCAAACATTTTAAAGCTATTTAAAAAGTTTAATTAGTAATAAAGTACGACCTTCATCTAGTTTACTTCATAAACTCGTTTTCGTGTAAATATTTGTTTAGTGCGAAAAACATCAGAAACAGTAGAGGTCGTAAAAACTTACATTTTTTGGTCATACAGGTGTGGTCAAAAGTAAAGCAGTTTATATAACTGTCGAACTACTAATGTGAAAATAAATGTATACACACAGTATAAGTAACATATAGTAAATTTCACGTACGTTTTTAATGCTTTGGCGCCTCTCTTGCCAAACGCGTTGGCCAACATGTGATTTAAAAATTCCTAAATCCCGAAAACGGCTTTTCCTCAAGAACATTATCTAGACTCATGAGACATGGATATATATCTTACTGTTTAATTACATGTACATGACAAAGATATACCCTGAACAGTCAAATCAGTCAATCAGCTAAAATCCATTCAGGGATTATTGTTACAGAACCTGACATCGATGTCGTTAGGATGTGTATCTCTTTATTACGCTTTTGCTTTCGCATATCTCTTTCCGTACTTCCTTAATCCGCGTGTCTTCTCTCCGTTCTTTCAATATCAGAGACCCAGCATTCATTCGTTTACGTGTTGAATAATCGTCCAGTATTGTTGTTGTATTTGAGATATTTAGAGACCATTTTGCGCGTAGACTTTTTTGGTTATAAACTGTTGGACTGTGTGTATTTGTAGAGTGTTCTTTTTATGACAGTTAATATATTAGAAAGAAAGTTTTTTAGCGGCAGGCGGACAAAGTGGTAAGTGGTGCATCTATCTTTTGCATTAAAGTACACATGAACGCCAAAGGTAATGGGTTCCCTGGGGCACAGGTAGACAATGACAGGCTGTTTCGTCCTTATTTGGACTCATCACAAAGCCAAAACCCGTAGCAACTCCCAGTACAGCGAGACTATTCTTTCAAGACATTTTTAAGAATAAAAATATGATAAAAACCCAGTAACGCCATCAGTAGGAATCAACTCAATGCAAAAGATAGCCATCTAACGTGAAAACATAGAACTTAATAAACCAAGTACGGTGGCCAACAAACTTTACTGCAAAAGATAGATGCATCACTTTATCCGTCTGCCGCTAAAAAACTTCCTTTCTATTTACTTATACGGACCTTTGAATTTCAACATTTAAAGAAAGCCGAATAGATAGGCGCCATATGATTCATTCGCTACGTAAGAACCGACGTGACTTCGGAGCGCGCCGTCTTTTATTGCGTAAAATAATGCAATATCTTGTGTCTGAAATCGAGCGAAAATGGAAAAAAACGGTTGCCAAATTTTTGCACTGATCCGTCGTTCTTTAAATATTGAAATTCAAAGTACGGCCGCTAAACTCTCTACTTTATTAATAAATATATGATATTCTTTCATATAATCGTAGAGATATCGATATTAACATATCGAAACATTGTAAAACAACAAATTTGGTAATGATCAAACTCAATCTACTTCTTTTCCTATACAACTTCAAATAACTGTAGGTAATATGTAAACATGTGCTTCGGCAATTTTTCTACGGTTATTATTTTAATAATTACACGTTTAATCTGAGAAGCCCTTAAATTGCAGTTTTAATCGCCACTTTGTGGATAATCCGCCCTCAACTTGTATAAGTTGGAAGTCATTTTTAGAGGGGTCCAGACTTTTGTTTATGCCTGTATATACTTAGTGCTTATTAATTCAAAAACTATTTAGTTTTATTTACTATTTGTTATGTTACGTTGTATTTATGCCTATAATGTGACTAATGCATTACTATAGGTATAATTTTAGTAGTGAGCAATTTTTTTCGCATAATTGAATTAAAATCTGGGGAGCCTATTTTGTAATGAAATTTAAACTGGTATAAGTTTACAGCCTTTTTGGCTTTTAAGCGTAAAATATATTATATTTTTTATATAATTCATCTATGGGTTTGTTCCCACAGCAGTCACGGACAGTCCGTGACAATCAGGATTCTGCGCAATAGACTCGGACGCGGTTTTCTGGGTGTTTGATTAGTTAGAGAACTGCCAAACTGTCGGTAACTTGTCCGTGATTACTTGTGGGAACAAACCTTAAATTTTAAAGCAGGGGGGTATCAATTTTTGTATTTCTATTTATTTGAAAAAATCGAGATTGCCGCCTAAATTAATTCGTTTAACTCTCATTTTCTTGCTTCTTCCTGCTCGATAATAAGAGAGATATTTGAAAGTCTCTCTTCCCCCATTGTACTACGTAAATAGTTTTTGACCACCGGCAAAATACTTTTAAAACAGAAGCGACGGGCCATACATACATTTTTCTTAAAAGCAAAGCTTCATTTAAAAATATTTTCCTGCGATGTATTTTTATATCTTATAGTAGGGGAGCCCACGATGCTAAATGGGGATTTACTCGAGCGTCGCGGGGACCTATTGGATTTTGAGTATTAGATGGTAGAAAGAAAAAAATGTTATATCATATGTACCCTTTCGCCGGTGGAGGGAGTGACTACAGGCTTTCAAAAATATAAAACAAACATTAACATGGAAATACTCGAGCGCGTCAGATGTTGATAGTGTATATGCCCTACGTGTCTCTTGATGACGGAGGTATATTAATCTGCCGATTCGAATGGTGGGAGCGGCCGTACGGATGGGTTAAAAATGGGGGGAAAAAATACTCCAGCGCGTCAGATATTTAAAGGGGATATTAAGTGATCCTGAACGAAGCTCCCAGTCAAAAGACTGACGATTCGGATGGGACGCAAGCTCTGGCGGCTTTTCGTAAATGCAAAAAAAACGCTATTTTGAAATACTCGAGCGCGTCAGATTTTTTTACACACGGTTCAGTTTGATGTCCTAGTCGTGCTGATCCATAATCTGACGATTATTTGGAGGGATTTACTTAATCTGGCCGTTTAAAATATTTTTTATTTTCATGATTTTTTTTCGTAAAGCTTAAAAATTGACAAAATTCCCAGATATTAAACTCACAAAATTTAATTCGCAAACAAGCCGGTGCGTAGTATATACCACTTGTACATATAATGCTACAAGTAGTGTGATCAATTGTGACGCCGTAATGGCTGACGGAAACTAGTGTGGAGACGGTGCGAGAGAATGAGAGATAGATAGTCGCTTTTTTCGCACTCGTACCGCTCCCAGAGCGCCTTAGAGGATTTTTCCTACAGTGCAGGTGTTTTATCATAAAAAAAAAAAAAAAAAAAAAAAAAAGAGAAAGAGTGAGAGATAAAGAAAGAGTGTGAGAGAGACGCGGAGTGGGGAATACATGCTACACTGCAGCTGCATGCGCTAAAGTTTATTGACGATTTTTGTTAATTCGATGGTTTTTTTGCAAGTTTGTGACCCCCACTCGCTTACGTCACGCTCAACTTGTCAGATTATTGAAATGCACACTTTTCAGCATGTAATTAACCCACCATTTCTTAATCTGACGCGCTCGAGTATTTCCAGCTATCGATATTTTTTACTATTCTGATCGGCTGTCCTACACTTGCGGCCCCATGTAGAGGGCTACGATTTGGTAAAGGTACTCAACAGGGTGCAAGGTATCCCCCTATATGTTTATCTGCCACGCTTGAGTCAATCCTGAAATCCCCTGTTGGACTCCCCTACTATTATATCAGGCAGTGGCCCATCCAGAGTTTGAGTCTGGTGGGGGTAATGGCAATATTTAAGTATTAAAATTTCATTTTGCTGAAAACTGTAATTTTGTTGAGGCCCGTGTCGTCCGTTGGTAAGCTTCAGGTCACTGGGTTTCTTCGTGAACGGCAGGTACCAGTAAAATCAAAACAAATCTAGGGTACAAACAAATGTGAAAAAAAATAAACATAAGTTATTAGGAATGATATTTTTTTGGAAAAAGGCACATTTGCAGCTAAAATTTAATATTTTTATTCTGTGTAAAAAAAGACTTGACTTCTGATAATTCCTAAAACAAGTGAAATAAATAAAAAAAACTTTACATTACAGGTATATGGTATATTATATGTACCTACCATAATATATTAATAAATACATTTTTAAAGCATTTAAGAAATAAAAAATAAAACAGTAAATTATAAAAAACACAACTTTTAAAGAAACTTAACATATAAATAAAAACATGGTAAAAATTAAAAATTTAGAAAGCGCTGCTGCCAGATTGAATAAAAAATTACCTCTGTTGGTATTTAATAAGGTTTTTCAAAATATCGGTATAAATGTTGGGTTTAAAAATTAAATTCCTCAGGGGGGGGATTACCCGCCATTACACCCCCCCCCCCGTATATGCGCCACTGATATCAGGAACTGGACTTAAATATAACACATATAATTTAAAAATAAAATTTAAAACTAAGAATACATGGTTATTAAAATTACAGTTTTAAAAAAATACTTTTTTGTTGCAGCTCAACCACCTGGTATTCCCGAAATCTGCAAAAAGTCGCTCACTTCTTGCCCAGCAAGCGGCGGTTTGGAGTTGTTCGTACTTGGCAAAAATTTTTTAAAAGACACAAAGGTATATTTCCAGCAGTACGACGATGGTCGTGTTTGTTGGGAGCAAGCTGTTGTACCTGACAAAGAATACTTACAACAGGTAAGTTTACTGCCGATATGAAGGTTTAGGTAGGGTCATAAAAAAATTAGAACATGTTTTACAACCTCATTAAAAGCCTGAAATACTGGAAATATCCTAAACATTACTTGACCAAAAATCGAACACTAAATTAAATTTCCATAATTTTTTTTTTCTAATTATTATTTAGATTTCAGCCTTAGATTAAGCAGTGGCGGCTCGTGGTCAATTTTACACGGGGTTTATAGCAAAATTTAGGTATATACATATATACGGGTAACTTTATCGAAAAAGAGCGCAGAGGACATTGACTACGTTCTTACTTGTATCAATTTAAAACCAATAAGTTTTAACCCCCCAGTATTTGCATATATTTTAAAAAAACAAACATAGAAACAGTACAATGTATTGGTCGATAGTTAAAAGTCGAGAAAATATAAACAAACTACTCACACTGCAGGAATCACCTAATCTGACCCTAAAAAGAGGTTACGATATTTTTCCCGTTAATAAAAAAAGAACTACTCCTTTAATATAACTCTTAAGCTCTTTTTCCCACACGTTTCTACAACATTATAACGTCCATCGGAACTACAATCGGGAAATTATTTGAAAAAATCCAGGGTCAACGTCAACTCATCAATAAATAATAAAAATAATAGGTATCTTAATCAAAATGCCCCAATAATTCAGATATAAACTAGGACACTGACAAAACAAAAATGACAAGCTGCAGCTTTCAGATCGATAACAAATTAAGCGCATGCGAACTAGAATATTTTTTTCAGACCTGCGTGATTTATCGTGCGTGATTCAAGATTTTAAAATTCGTTGAGTTTTCTACCTTTTTCAGCGTTCAATTAAACATTTATTTGTATTTTTCTGGATTTAGCAAAAGCATTCGATACAGTTAATCAATTATCAACAATTTATTGTTGGATATTGGATTTAGAGGAAAACAATTTGAATTAATTAAAATAATTAAATATGGTGTTCCTCAAGGAACAATTTTGGGACTATTATTTTTTAATATCTATATTAATGATTTATTTAAAGTAAATAAATTGTAATGGAGAAATTCATAGTTTCGCAGATGATACTGCAATTTTTTATACGAATACAAATTGGGACAACTTAAATAACAAAATTAAAAAAGATTTTAAAATAATAATAAATTGGTTTGATTAAAATTTATTAACAATTAATTTTAATAAAACTAATTAATTATCTTCCTTTTACTTTAAATCCAAATTACATACCACAAAATATGAATAGTATTAAAATAAATGAAGACATTCAAATTTTGAAAGTTAATCGAGTAAAATATTTACGAATAATCTTTGACAGTAAATTAAATTGGAATTTTTACATATAATTTTTGATTAAAAAATTAAGACGTTTACTACCAATTTTTAGAAACATTAAAAAAATTTTGAACATAAAACATATGGAAATGTTATATTATGCATTAGTTAAAACTCATTTAAATTACGGAATTTTAGGTTGAGGAGGAATAAATAAAATTTAGTTAAAAAATTACAAATATTACAGAAAAGGTTTTTAAAAATTATATTTAATAAAGATTATCTTTATCCTTCAATAAAATTATATTCTGAAACAAGAAAGTGAATATTAGAAAACTTTACATTTATAACATCTTAATATACATATTTGAAAATAAAAATCTTATACAGTTTAAAAACCATAATCATAATACACGTCATAAAAATGAAATAACCATAAAACCTAAAATAAATAAGTCCATAGGACAAAAAAATTATAAAAAATATTTATGTTTTTATTTAAACGATTATCTATATCTTCAAAAAAAAACTGCGTTTATATTTATATACATATAGTTAAACGTTTTTTATTTGCAATTTAACTTTTATATAATATTAACAAATATTTTTAAAAAAATAAAAATTTAATATTCTTATATATTTATAATTATTTAAAATACTTATATTTGCCCCTAAAAAAAGAAGGTTAATAAACACGTTTATTATATTATAAATATTGAAAATAAACTTATTATTATTAAACAGGCACATTAGAAAAGTAAAATTCAAAACAAAACAAGCTGGAAAGCTTCCACCGTTAGGTGCTATATCACTTTAGCATGTTGCTACATTCGTTATCGGTGATCATGTAATGTTCTTTCTCATGGACGTGACTTCCTTACTAGAATTTTTTTTTATTTTCAGACGCATTTTGTGTGTGTTGTACCTCCTTACCGCAGACCCAATATAACCGAACCAATATCGGTGAGGTTATGTGTGGTATCAAGCGGTAAAACTAGCGAATCACATCAATTTGTTTACACGCCCGTTAACGGGGCAGTCAGCGGTAAGTGTTTATTATGTACTATTTAAAAAATTATTTTTGAAGGTTGGCTTAATATTGTTGTTTTTATTGTTATCGTCTCCATGGGATGTTCTTTATGAATTGGTCAGATTTTGATGCAGTATATAATTTTAGGTTCGAAATTTAAATTTTTGGAAATAATTTGTGATTCTAATCAACAGAATTAACGTGTAATAACTGTTTTTATTTTGATATTAATAACTTTAAGATATGTTGTAAATTTGAATGGCAACATATGTAATGAAAATATCGTTTTATGTGATCCGAGCATTAAAATATGTATTGAAAAACAAAATCTTAGCGTAAACAAGTGTTATATAGGGTGATTCCTAAGTTGGTACTTCTGTTTTAGCTGCGTATAGAATGCATTAAAATAAACAACATTTTCAAATACATTTTTTCAAAAAATTCAAAAATAAAGTACTTACATTCATTTATTACACTATGCATCAAATACGGTGCCTAATTTGCCCATTGAATAACATTAAGAAAACTTCTGGGTGTAGGATGAGGCCGCAAGGGAAAGCGTTCTGCGTATAATATCGAAGCAGCATATCTACTAGTTCATTGTTTTCAAATTTTACCAATTTCACGTGTCACCAATTTAAAATTAACTTGCTTCAAAAAAACACACCGCAGCGGAATGCTAAATAAATAACGGACCACCGACCGATTTTTTTTTCTTGCAAAATAGATGAAAAAAGATTAAATATAAAATTGGGGTCTCTTTACTTATAGTTTTACATAAACATTATTAAAATCATTAAAAAAGCATAAAGTACTTATTATACTTTGATATGACCGTTTGACAGCTAACTACATGGGCGTTTTATCTTTTTATTCCTAAAAGTGTTAAAAATGGTCAATTTTATTACTTTCCAATAATATTTTGCATTTAATTCTCTTTATACTTAGTGTATCCAACTAATTTCATATTTTAGATAATATGCAAGACCCATTTATTATTTAAATGATTTTATAATAGCCCTGTCTATCTTACATCTACAGTTTTGGACACAAATAGAACAACACTTTCGAAAAAAGTAAAAATCGCAGTATAATGAGACAAGTTGCATGATATCGTGTTTTAAAATATCAAAGTAGGCTGCTGTTATGGGCGACAACAACTGTTTCCAGCAATCGTAATAAATGAACTGATATTAAAAATGCAATACAATTAAATACATAATAGTAGTGTGTCAAGAGTAAAGCAACATTTAATATTTTCCTAAAAACGAAATGTTTTAGTAAAAGTAAAAGCTACAATTGCGGATGTTATTTTATGTTTAATAAACATTTCTATGCTGGATTAATCATGAGGTATTCCAATGCCAAAAGAATTGAAACGGGGTAGTAAATGGATTTTTGGCAGGTTAAAAACAAGCTTCAATTTTATGACAGTTAAGACAAGTAATAAATAATAATGATAACTTAAAGAAATAGTCCATACTTGAAGTGGAGTGGATATTTAGAAGGAAAGAAATAAGAACTCAAAGTCTTCCTTCACTGTTATATTAATGAAATATTTTTGATCTAAAATAGAAATTATCTACATGTTTCAAAACATAGAATTTATACGCCACAATTTCTGTGTAGCATTTCTTATTAATTGCAATCAATTTTTACTTATTCAAATATCTTCAGACTTTTAAAAATTTATCTAATTCTATGTATTGCAACAAAGGGCTTTGAATTTAATTTTATCGATTTATTTACTAAAAAATCAGATATATCGTTTTCGAGATAATATATATATAATATAAACGCTGTACTATATGTATATGTTGTAAAATTAAGTCTAGAGTTTAAGAGTCAGGTCTAGTGACGCATTCGCCATTTAGATTTTGAGCCATAATTCATTACCGTTTCATTTTATCCAAAAATTGGCCACATACCGGCCTTGAAAGCACAACTGCCTGCAGTTTCAAGTTTTTTTTTAAAATTTACATTTAATAAAAGCAGAAAAAGAAATGAGGGTAAACTTGACAAACTTTCTTTTTTGCTCTTACTATTATTTATTATTAATAATATAATAGGATTTTTTAAACTTTAAAACTTAGGATCTCGCCACAAATACCGATAGTTGGATAAAACAAAAAAATTAAATGGTCATTGAGTCATTAACCCTAATCCTTAACAAAGATTTGATTTAAGGGCAGATATTTAAATTCAAAGACCCGAGTCATACCAATTCAACATCCCATTAGATATAAAAATTAGCAGTACTTACAAAATATTACATTGTATAAAGTAGTAGAGTTTAGTGTCCGTATAAGTAAAATAGAAATAAAGTTTAAGCGGCAGGCGGACAAAGTAGTACATCTATATTTTGTATTAAAATACACAGGGACGCCAAAAGTAATTGGTTCCCTGGGGCACAGGTAGACAATTTACTGTTTTGTCCTTGTTAGGACTCCGGACAACAGTCTGCCATTGTTTACCTGTGCCTTAGGGAACCCATTATCTTTGGCGTCCCTGTGTACTTTAATGCAAAAGGTAGATGCACTACTTTGTCCGCCTGCCGCTAAAACTTTCTTTCTATTAAATTATATTATTTTATATCATATACCCTAAGTCCAAAATGACTCTGAGTAATTCATCACTTTCATGTAGAGTGCAGGGGGTTGTACGAAGTTAGAGGAAACAATTCTATTAGAGTAGAATATTTATTTTCATTGATTTTTTTTCTCTGATTTCGTACAACCCGCTCCTCTCGATATTAAAGCGATGAGTCAATGACATAAATATTTTTAATTTCAAAAACAAATCTATATAAAATAGACGTGATCAATCAAAACGACAATAACATATTAAGTTAATCTCGAGCATGAACACTAATAGTATGAGAGGTAATAAGAAGTCATCCCAAACTACAGGTACCCATTCCGTTAATTAAAATGTGTAATTTTAAAAAGTTATAAATTTCTGGCAAAATTTGAAGTTTGAGCTGGCTTATTATTTTGGGCGAAGATAAAAAATCGTTTCCTGAATATTTACTTAAAACAATACAATATCACATTTACTATAAAGAACTATTTCATGTCTTTCTGGGCCTTAATAATAAGTAAAATATAGCTTCATTAAATCATTATTTTAAATGAATGTACAACATAAGTAAACCGATATTTTAATTAAATATAAATTGTTAAAGATAACTTGTAACTCTAATCAAAACAGCATTGAGGACGACGAACGCACGATGCTGTTACTGCGTTACTCCGTTTTTTTTTTAATAGCTTACAGTGATTAAAACTATTGATGGTTACTGCCATATAGGTCACCGTCGCCTGACAATCAGTAAGTCAATAACGTCCAAAAGAATAACTAATGACACAAATAGTATATCTAAAGTTCATGTGATAATATCCTTATCCTTCTAAAGGGCAATTAAAACTAAACAATATTTTATTAATAATTAGTTTGGGTCAACGATTTATTATCTTTTATTTTTTTTCTATATTTAAGGTGGCACATTACGCACTAGGTATGGGTTTTTGAATGAATATATACCTGAGAATATTTAAACGCAAGGTATAGAGCAATTTGATGTAACTGCGAGAGAGTCAGTGGAAGGTAGGCGATTTGTGAATGCTGTAGTGCGTAGTGTGTCCCAACGATTTACACAGGCTGCATTATCAAAATATAGGTTACCAATAAAGACATAATTTATTTGATGATTGTTTCATGGCTAAATTTACAATAACATTTTTGTTGCGATTGATGAGAATGAACATACAAAGATAATGTAGCCTTGAAAAGTTTTTAGTGGCTTTGGAGCAAAACTATTTCAACTTGCATTTTTTTGTGTTTTTATTTAGGAAAGAAAATCTTCACCCAACGATATTTTTAACCATTGTTATTTTTCTTTTTTTGTTTTGTTGTATTTTTAATAAAATTTGTAATATACAATATTTTATTGAAATGTACTTATTTCCTTTGACATGTATTTATTTTTGAACATATATTTTTTGAAATGTAATTATTTAAACCATTGTTTTGTATACCTTATTCAGATATTGTTATTCCCAATGTAGATACTTTTACCAAAGCTACATATTTTTTCAAATTGTTTTTGTCTTTTGTACTGTAAAATTTTTTGACAGGGTAATTCGCTTCGAGAGAGTTTTGCCCTTCGATGTAATCACATGTTTTATATATGGAAGTAGGTTTTTGTTATGTTCGCTAAATACTTAGGTACGTTTACTACTAGATTCAGAGGTAAGACATTCATTTTTTAAATTAAAAAACTTCGTTTTGTCGATGCTGAACAATATATAAAATCAGTTGAAGTAGAACATTTTATAATCCCCTCATAAGTTTTGCTGAAGACTCAAAAACTAGTCAAACCATTAATGATATCACTGTTAACATTTAATTTTTTGAATATACTTTTCGCCTTTAGTAAACTTTACCCATTAACTAGGCCATTCTGTACTCCTAACGATTATAGCCATAAAGACGTCTACTTACGTTCAGTCGACCGGCCGGCTGGCGCACGTCAGTCTGTGGACTATCCGTCCGCCTGTCGGCAACTATCAATAGCCACACTACCCCTTCAGTTTTGTTCACCGATAATGGCCAGTAGTTCTGGGCCGGATTCGATTGCAGCATCAATTTCACTACACACGCACGGTTTTTTATCGTCAGTTCAAACGTGTCACAAGAAGAGAGCGGCAATTATTATTATATTACACGAGCAGAGAAAAGAAAGGAGAAACAATTGAGATAAAAATACGAGAACTCACACAATCAAGTGTGGGTAATTTTAAAAACTTTCTTACTTTGAATGATAATTATTGTTTCAAGTATTTATTAAATTGTTCTTCTTTTTGTATCTTATATTCCACAGATTCTACAGTACTTTCAACATCTACTGTTTTATACAAGAATAGTAGATTGGAATGAAAATTTGATCCGAGTGGAAGATTCCGAACGCGAGCGTGAGGAACCACGAGTATCGAATTTTCATTCGAACCGAGTAGCAGACTATATTTTCTCTACGACCAAAAATACTTTTCGCAATATTTGTAATTTCAGGTGGAGTATTATCCAGTTCCATATCTGATTCATCCGATTTTTCACTCATTATTAGATGTCGTCATTACCTATGTCGTTTAGATCAATTACAAAATATTCATTCCGTATCTTGTTATGGAATGAAAATACACGCAAAACGCATAAGAAGCAAGTGTTTCAGAATAAATATTCCAACTCAAGAGCGATAATTTTTACATTCTATTATCAAAAATGATTTTGGAATTATTGCATTCAGTAATGGTCGTGGAGAAAAGTAATTCTATAAGCCTTCGTTCGTAAAAGCTCTGTTGTAAGTGTTTTATTTTCCACAAACATTTATGTTTGCGATACAAATCAATAAGATCTTTGATATTTTAATATTTCTTCTTTCTTTCTCTTCTAAAGTTCTTTCAGCTATTTTCAATGATAAAATTTTTGTCTGAAGTAAAAGTAGGCCTGCAGTCCAATGCCGGCCGGCAAACCATTACACACTTTCAGTTTTAACAACCGACAATTCCCGGCCTGCCCTGACCCGTCATTTAACTGTCTGTGTGTATGTAGCGGAATCGGCCGGCCGTTATATATTGATATATATGACAGTAATATCTCCAAGAAAAAATATCTGTTAAAAGAAAATATGTAATCAACTTACCGCAAGAACAAGGTATTTGTGATAACAACTTTGTGTGTTTTCATAATGACTAGTCTTTATGAGTATAGAATGGCTCTGTTAATCTATGTTAGTATAAACAACTCATTACGCCTAAATTCACAATAATTTGGCTTATTTTAATATCTAAAGTAGTCAAGATAACTTCTAGACTCTAGTCAATTTTAGATGTTATTTTTTTCTAGGTTTTTCAAGCTTAAACTTTCAGAAGTTGAAAAAGCAATTTTATTTTTACTTTGTCCAAATTTTATAATTTTTATTCTCCATTTATAAACCTTGTTTAAATGTGTGGTAGTTTTCGTATTTTTAAAAAACAAATCCTTTCGTTTTTCTTCTTTCTATTTTGTTTATGTAAAGTTGCAGTCTGACAATTCTAGAAGCAAGGTCTTTGCATTATGAAACCCTGTAGTTACAGGATTTGTATACATTCCTCGCTTATATAATACTAATAGACTAATGTTTCAAACCTCGCAGAAGATTTTATCACATTCTTGGCTGAATATTTAAGTATATTTGGAAAAATTGGATGCTCTAACTTTTTGGAGGTAATAATGATCCACATTCTTAGAATAGAATTACATACTCCTTGAATTGAAACTATCTTACTTATTTAAGTAGATAATGTAACAAGCTTTAAGTCAAAAAACTAGAAATAAAAAAAAAGAGTTAACAAATACGTCGTAATCATGCCTCCGCGTCTGCGTCTTTACATTGTGAAGAAATGAATATTTTGAATATTTGATCCCATTACTTGCTATATGTTACAGCATTAGTATTAATGTAATCAGGAACACATGGAAGTTTAAATTTTAAACTACGTGACAATAACAATATTTGCATTAGATCATCCACACAAAATTCATTAAATGCATGAGTTTATTAAAATACATGTGTACTTAATAGTTTTAGTTTTTAGTAGTAAGGCGCGCGCATTCAAATATTTTGGCTAAACTTTACTTTTTGAATTTTCATTAAATAGATTTTCTATTTATTTTAAATAAAGTTGTATTTTAAATAACGCTAATAGTAAATATTCTGCAAATATCCGAGTGTTTTAGTATGACCATAATTATATTCGTAGAAATGTGCTTTTTCTGCTTATTGCAATACACTAGTTGCTACTGTATTAACAATGTGCAACCAGGCTGCATTATTAAAACGTTGTTAATCACTTGTTCATAAATATCATCATATCGTTATGTATATATAACATTAAACCTACTTCGCCGAGTATTTATCTTCAATATTTTTTTTGGTTTAGGGATAGTTTTACTATCTGATCTAACAAAGTCTTGTATGTTATTTATAATTTAACTTGATACAATGTCTTCTTCAACTTTTCGTTTACTTAATTTCATTAGCGAATTACCTAAAATGGTAAGTTTTAAAACTTGCTACATTTTTACTGTCAAAACATTTTGCAATATTATCTAGGCTCGAGCAATCGAGACCCATCTTTTAATGTATGAGATTCAAAAGAATTAATACAAATTTCAATTGCGTTTGCTTTTTTCACTTTGTCTCATACAGCATACAGGCTCTGTATACGCAATGGGGCCGCCTGCCACCGTCTACTCTCAGCCTGTGGTGCCTAAGATCCGGTGATGCGTCCGTCATTCAGGTTCTAGTTTCACGGGTACTTAAAAAATAAACACTACATTATACACATGCATTACACCTCACAACACATCACTACGGAGGCCCAGTAGGGACATACAAACAGACATCAGATATCGGAGTTTAAAGGATATACTATTTAACAACTAATGTGATTATAAAACAGTTCCTTATTCATAGTAAATCAAATGGGGATTACGACATAACAGCTTCAACTGCATATCCGACACGGTCAGTATTATTCTCTTGACAAGAATAGCATTATTATTGTTAGCCTTAGTATTGATGGTATACTTTAGTAGTGACATCAGTGACATTGACTGTGTAGGGTCTCTATGATTGAATCGCTGAGACACCACCTGATATTCAGAGTTGTTACGTCATAACTACGAATTAGGATTGTAACATCACCATTACAATAACTTATACAATTAAATTACACTTTTGTTTTGCAGCTTCAAACACTTAACAAAAAGATGAATAATACATCCCGGACCTATATTTTTGAACAATTTGAATCTTAAAAATTAAAACTGCTTTAAGCGGTTATTTACAAAAAATCATCTATCTTACTTTTCATGCTAAAGACCATGACAGCAATCCTGTATGTCAGAGCTGTTATGATATAGCAACTTTTATTGTCATAGTTTCTAATGTAGCACTTGTGATTTTATCAAAATATGTGATCTAGCAACCTTAGTATCATAGTTAAAAGTTTACTGTGATTATTAGGTTAACATAATTCTGCTATATTGCAAGTTCTGAGTTAGTAACTATGATAATCAAAAGTGTCTAGTAGTGGAAACAAACTCTGATGTCTTATATTTATTTGTGTGTCGCATCTGTCTTTCGTAATTCACACATATTACATACATCAGGTATACTTGGCCTTGTTATAGAAACTTGAAAGAATCTTCATTATTAATAATTTGGTTATTTGTATGGTTATGTTCTAGGTTATAGAATAATTTTTTGTAAGAATATTTTAATGTTTGAGCAACATGTTAATCTAGTTCAACCCTGATAATTAGAAAGTTGGCTTTTTCCACCTGGGACGTTATATATGGTTTATATATTCAGGTTATCAGACTAACGTTGCGGATACTCTTAATTTTTTATGTAGAATGCGTCCTATGCTCTAAAACGTACATGTTTTACCTAAACCGATTGAACAGTCGGTCGGATGCATCAACTTAATAAGCTTATCAATAGAAGTTATGAGAAAAATCAAAACATTAATCAAAGTTAAATATGATCATATTGGCTAATCACATAACGTGAGTTTCGTATTTTAAAGAAATGTTTAGTTTTCAATAAGTCGCTAGTGTCGACTCTCCGCACATGCCAAACGATCGATATTATATTCTTTGGTATAGACTCATTTTTAGAATTACAATAGGTCTATTTCTTTGCCTTATTTTTGCGTGTGTTATAAATGTTTTTTTAAAATTTGATTTTAACTTTATTAAAGTAAGGTTAAAATAGTTGGCATCAAACCTAGAGTTCCATTTAGTTTAGCCGTATCCTGTAAAAACCTGAGTTTATTCCTACCTAGTCAACATGACAGACCTAAAATTAATGGAAGGCATGACGTAAAGTAACCTAACTGTAAAAATGCACGCACATACCTATACAGTAAGGTCTACCTTGAGTGAACTAGGTTATATTATTAAGAATTAGTTTCTTTAAAATATTCTTGCAAATGAAAATTCATATTTATAAACTCAGCATCTAGAAACAGAATGACTTAAGCGAATGTTATCATCATCATTACTATTTCTGGATTTTGAGAATACTGGCATCTAGTACGAATGAGCTTTTTAAATACAATTTTTAGAAGTAGAAGCTGATTAATTCCTATTTTAAAACATGCTTATTTAATTTAATAAGCTATGCTGCTAAAAATTGCTCTTCAAATGGGTTCGCAAGTTTCTATAAAGGGAGCAGGATAATTAACCTCACAACATTTTGCTTAGTTTTAAGTAAAAGGTAATTTTATTACAGAATGCAAAACTCGATGATAAAATTACCTATTTTTGGAAATTTGCTTTTTCTAACTATTTAAAAGAATTAATGTTTTGTTTCCAGGTGATTCATAAATGGTATTAAGGTTAGACCAGTTACTAAAAGTAAATTTTCAATTTGGACATACCAAAGTTGGCGTCAAGTAATTAATCAGCTGTTTTGTTATTAAATTTTATACAAGATAATAATTCTTTTGACAGAAAGGCGGCCGCCGAAAATTTAAGCTCATTTCTGAGAGGTTAAAACTTATAGCACAGTATGACAATGTCTTGTCAAAACAAGCGCTAATGACAGAAGGTCAATTTTAGAGACTCTCTTACTTCATCACTGAAGGTTTAAAACAAATCAAATAAAAGTATTTACTACCTAAACCGATAGAATTGATTGCTGCGTTTAATCCTGCAGTAAAGGTTTGACAGTCATGTTTAAAAATACATATCTTCTATGTGGTTAAAGGTAGAGGATAATTTTTTGAATATGGATTTCTTAGGTGCATATTACAAAATTACTGTTAGTATATCGTTTTTTCGTTCTTTGATGCATCGTTTTAAAGCTACAGCCTATAACATGTCAAAATCAACTTATCTTAGTCCTTAGAATTTAAAATTGCTATAAGACTTAATTGTACAATTACGGCTAAAGTTTAGTTCAGCGTTGAACCAAGTTTCAAATTCCTGTTAAGGTTGTACAAATGAAGTTTAAGTTTCGTTCAACGCTAAACTAAGCTTAAGCCGTAATTGAACAACCGGATCTTAATGTTGAGTTGAGCTAAGATTCAAAACAATAATTAACTAACTAGAAAACTTTTATTGTGATATTAATGACATTGGCAGAAATTAATAATCTCAGTCAAAATTGCCTGGTTAGTAAATAAAGAATTAAGCTAACTGTGCTATTTTGATTGTAAGACCTTTATCGTGCATCTTAATTTTGAGACACCCTGTATACTTAACAATAATCTGTAATATGAAGCTCCCGTAGAATTCTTGTCTATAAAATGCCTGTGTATCTTTAACCGCAAAGAATATAATATTTATACTGGGTCTCCCAAAAGTCCCGCATAAAATTAATATCAATTAAAGGAAAAAGATCTAGGAAAAACGCTCGGACCCGTAAATTTTTATTTTTAATTGTGCATTTTTTGACATAAAAAAATATTATACAGGGTGTCTTATAGAACTGTCGTCACTTCTTTGACATTTTTTTTATTGGAACACCCTATATATTGTATTATTTTCTGATTCCCCACAAAATTCTACGCTTATGTTGTAAATGTCATATGTCTAAATTCAATAGTTTTTGAGATATTGACGTTTAAAAAACCGGTTTTTTGGTTTAACATGGTAAATCAGAGGATGGTTTCTTTGGATAGAGAATAAAAAACTAAGATAGGGAGGTGAAAACCATTTTTCTCTAAGATGAACCGTTCCAATGTTACAGCCTGTCAAAGTCAAAAAATGCCATATTTTAAACGTCAATATCTCAAAAACTATTGAATTTAGACACATAAAATTTACAACATAAGCGTAACATTTTGTATAGGGTGTTCCATCAAAAAAAAATTGTCAAATACGTAACGACAGTTCAATGAGACACTCCGTATAATATTTTTTATGTCAAAAAATGCACAATTAAAAATAAAAATTTACGGGTCCGAGCGTTTTCCTTTAATTGATGTTAATTTTATGCGGGACTTTTGGAAGACCCAGTATTTATTTTTGTGTCAAAACTGAGATACAGGTTGTAAAACCTTCAGTGCAGAATAAGATGCGACAACCTATTTTGTTCAATTATAGGAAATAAAGAACTATAATTTGACATAGGTTTTATTCTTTTAGTGATAAGGACAAAGAAAACGCCTCAAAGGGTTTATCCTTCTGCTGATGGGGCAACCCCTACTTCTGCTATAAGTATCATTCTGTCACAAATAAGCCTAGTATTTCGATGGCCACCGCTTGGTCAGCTGCAAAATTGATCTAAATTGCATATAGTTTGGTATGTCTATAGTCGTAGCATATCTACATGTCACACACAAAAGACTGAACACAATAAACAAGCGAAAACTTGTTATTACAACACATTTAAGTTAATCTGTTTATTATAAATTATTCCTTTTCCTTATTTTAATTACATTTGTAAGCATTTTTGAATGAGCTTTTAACATATTACAAAGTCTTCAATATGCACAATTTTCAGAGCCATTTAAAGAGATGTAGGGCGATCCAGGAGGACAAATTAATAAATTTTGTTATAGGTAGACCGCTTCGACGATTACCTTGTCTACGACCCATAATGTTAGCGCATAGCGTGTTTGTGATGATTATAGTTGTGAATGATTTTTAGGTTCTTATATCCTTAATCAGAATCCAATCCAATAATCCATAAAGAATCCTCTCTACGATTAACTATTAAACATGGTGGCTGGTAGTATTTAATTTAACATGCTTTTTTGCGAAACGAAATACATAGTACTTATTTCTGTGTATAAAATAAAACGGTGCTTTGTCTAAGGGTTGCATCTAACTAATGCGTGAATAGTATATTACGTATTAAATGTGGTAAAAAGCTTATTACGCACGAATGGAGAAATTGCGAGCGAGCCGCATAGCGGCGAGTGCGGCAGTTACATGGGTGCATAATTGCTTTACAATACGCAGTACGTACTATACTTTTTCTACGACTCTTACGAATAAATTAGAGATCGGTTTATAATTTATAAGGTTTCGATTTGAACTTCAAATCTCAAATAATGACAATGTCACTGTCAAATATTCCTAACGCAAGAGAGATAAATCTCACGATTTAAGTGGTTCAAGGCTAACTTGATTCTTATACTAGGCATCATAACGCACAGTTGTGGTCTTTATTACTTATAGATTATACTGTACGTAAACAATGTTTACTAATATAGGAGTAGAAAAAAGAAGATTCTTTATGTAAAGTATAAGATTTTTTAAACAAGAAAACTGTTTTTAGTGCTTTTATCGGTAATAATTTTATATTGGAATCAGTGGCGTGCAAAGCCGTTTAAAACAGGGTAGGAAAAAATTTAATTTCCAAACAATTGATTTAATAATTTCCAACACAGTTGAGATCGCAACTACACTTAAATTACGCGTCATTGTTCGGGGTTGTTCGGTTTTTTAATAATTTCAACTGAGTAAGATAAGAGGAAAGGGGTCGGGTTTCTTCATTTTTTTATCATAAAAATGCATTGTCACAGAACTGAATCACCATGTTAAATTTTAACTCTGTAGGATAAGAGGAAGGGGTTCGGGTTTGTTTCAGATTTTTTATCATAAAAATGCATTGTCACAGAACTGAATCACCATGTTAAATTTCAACTCCGTAGGATAAGAGAAAAGGGTTCGGGTTTGTTTCGGATTTTTATCATAAAAATCCATTGTCATCGGAACTGAATCACCCTGTTAAATTTGAACTTTGTAGGATAAGAGAAAAGGGTTTGGATATGTTTCGGATTTTTTATCATAAAAATGCATTGTCACAGAACTGAATCACCATGTTAAATTTTAACTCTGTAGGATAAGAGGAAGGGGTTCGGGTTTGTTTCGGATTTTTTATCATAAAAATGCATTGTCACAGAACTGAATCACCATGTTAAATTTTAACTCTGTAGGATAAGAGGAAGGGGTTCGGGTTTGTTTCAGATTTTTTATCATAAAAATGCATTGTCACAGAACTGAATCACCATGTTAAATTTCAACTCCGTAGGATAAGAGAAAAGGGTTCGGGTTTGTTTCGGATTTTTATCATAAAAATCCATTGTCATCGGAACTGAATCACCCTGTTAAATTTGAACTTTGTAGGATAAGAGAAAAGGGTTTGGATATGTTTCGGATTTTTTATCATAAAAATGCATTGTCATCGAACGTGAATCACTATGTAAAATTTCAACTCCGTAGGATAAAAGGAAGTGATTCTAATTCAGCTTGCAAGATTAGACCTTAATACACACAGAGTAACTAACGTTGCAAGCTAAATAAAAGCTATTAAAAAAGTACAATTAGGCGTTTTTTGAGGCAGTTTTCAAGTATCGAAACCCAGAAGTTATGATATTATCAATATTTGGCTTATTCGAGAAATGTTATATTAATGTACATATTGCATGCAACCCTATACTCAATCCTTTTTGATTTTAGTTAGTAATCAAGTAAATACCAGTAAATTTCTAGAATATACTCAGTTATTATAGCTAAGGATTTCGTTTCGCAAACAAATCTTATCCACTCTAACCTGTCAAAACATTTATATTTATTTTGACACTAAAATATGAGTGTTCGATACATTTTGATCTTCTTACTTGCTGCGACACTTTTGGGGAAATTTTTTTATGGGTTCCGGACATAGAGACGACTTTCGACACTTTTAGCGCACGTTACATAATTAAGACAACGTATAAGCACCAAGAGTAACTTTGAGAACAAAATTTATAAACTTTCTTGCCTCATTCCTAAAGGAATGAAACCTATTTCAAATTATGGTTCTTTTACGTGCTATAATAGAAAGACAATTGTTGTCGCGTCTAAACCTGAATTGAAGGTGTTTTAACCAACACTGTTTGAAAATTAGGGAATATCCAAATTTTGACACAGGTTAATGAAAAATAATCTCCTTATTTTTGGAAAATTCCATGAACAAGAATTAGGTATCGTTATATTTATTCTATATTTTATAGAATATTTGAATTCTAGTTAGGCTTCTTTAAGGTCCTTTGTACCTAGAACCTTTGGTTTCTGAGATAGAAGTAGACCATTAAATAATTTAAACTATAGTATAGTTATTTAAAATTTGGATATTCTGTCATCTGTTACCACACCTTCAATACAAGTTAAAACGCAGCAATCAATTTTTTTCTGTTTTAGCAAGTTAAGAACTATAATTTTCATTCTTTCATTGATGTAGTATTAATTAAATTTCGCCTCCTTATGAGGGTTTCCCCTTGCCGTTCATGCACGATACGTGTACCGTGCACTAAAAGTTTTATCCGACCACAAATGAACCTGGTGTTCAGATGGCCAACGCGTCACTTTGTCTAATCGGGCTACTGGGTAAAGTTATATTCTAATATTTTAGTGTTCCATAAGGTTTAAAACAAACTTTTTATAAAACAGTTAGAAGGATCAAACATGTTTTTTTGAGATAACAGCACAGTTTAAATGTAGTTTGACCTCGGCAAATTTATCTATCTGTTTGAAGGTTGGAGGCAATGATGTTTCTTGACTGATAGAAGAATTTTGGACTTGCATTGTCTTTTTTTGTTTTATACCACAACGTTTCAACTGGTAACGAAACGTTGTGATATAAAACAAATAAAGCCAATGCAAGTCCAAAACTCTTCTATCAGTCACTGCCATTATCTGTTGGTATAAGAAATAATTCTAGTATGTGACGACGGTGTGGTAATACCGCGACACGAGAGATCAAAGGACAGCTCAAGGAAAAGGTAGACGTTCCCTTCACCTTGTTCAATTGTTAAATGGTCACGGTACGTCTCGTCGATTACTTAAAAGGCAGCTTTCCGATAGTTACGACAAGCGACCTAGTTCATTTTTTATACACGGCGTAGATAGGAATAGGGTATCGCGAGTGCGACAATCCATATATTAAAAAATTGTCTAGGTCGCTTGCCGTAGTTATCCGAAAGCTACATTAAGGTCCGCTATATCAAGCTCTTAGTAACTTTCCCAGCTAAATCATTTCTATGAAAATAATTGTCTAAATAATGATTTCCATAGAAAATAATCTGGCTGATAAAGTTACCTAGAGATTGATATACTATGGTTTCTTTGGAAATTATCTTGTCAGTAAAGTTACCAAAAGATGGATCTAGCGGACTTTAAGGTGTGCTAGATCAATATCCTGGTAACTTTACCAATCAGATCATTTTTATGGAAACAATTGTATTAACAATGGTTTCTTTGGAAATTATCTTGTCGGTAAAATTACCAAAAGATGGATCTAGCGGACTTTAAGGTCTGCTAGATCAATATCCTGGTAATTTTATCAGCCAGATAATTTTTAAGGAAACAATTGTCATAACAAAGGTTTCTTTGGGAAGTATCTCGTTAGTAAAGTTACCAGCAGATGGATTTAGCGGACCTAAGGCGCTCATATTTTATTAGTTAATTTGATTTAACACTATCTTCATTTTAACTGGGACGACATGTCTTATTTAATGTCAAATTACTTTAACAATGACATGTCACAATTGTTATTCAAAAGTTATTTTAATGTAGAATAATGTCGGATTGTATAAGGATTTTTAACAATAATTAACTTATCCCGATGTTTGACTGTGACATACTTGATATTAACAGGCATTACTTTCTTGCAATCATAGTGGCTTGGCACCTTTGATTGTGGGTAAATAATGCCTGCGAATGTCATTTACGTAACAGTCAAACTTGCTGGTTATTTTATTATAGTTAAAAATCTTTATGCAACTCAACATAACACTATCAAAACAAATATGCAATCGTTCTTACAGACCTTTTTTTAAGCAGTACAACAAGTAAAATATTTTGAATAACCAAATTTTAACGTGATTCTTCTAGCTGTTATTAAATTATTTTAAAGGTTGTGGAACACCCCTCGATAATACTTAATCATTCTTACATGTCACAGGTTTGTTCATTACCATGGTAGGCAGTATTCTGAAATACCAATGCCGATGTGTCAAACATGTATTGATATTATGTAAAAATATCGAGTTTTAGATACTACGTAGTGTATGTAGATAATTATTGGTCTTTTAAAATACCATGCGCTAGACCTCACAACCAAGCATGCTAAGCAAGTCCGATCACAGTATTTAAGAAGATTTTTTTTGTTTTGCAGTGTTAAGCAACTGTGTTCGCGTATTAAGTCTAATAACATTTCATTTTAGACTTCAGTTAGATAACAACATGGATTCTTTAGTTAATACCTACCATTTACCCAAGTTAGCAATTTATTTTCCAGTGCTGGAATGTTTGCACATTTATATTAGATTGTTGCGAAGTAATCAAGAAAGGTATTTAACAAAGATAAGAGTAACTATAATGAAGTTAACATAGCTAAGGACATTTCACTTATTTTTGTCAATTCGCAAATTCTCTATATATATATATAAATTTATACCATTAAGGGCCGTTTGCACGGGTTCCACTTAAGATGTTTTGGGTGGGGCTTAACTTAAGGTGTCACTTAACTAACACTTTTCCGTTGCACAGTCGCTAAACCGACACCTTAAGTTAAGCCCCACCTAAAACGTCTTAATTGGAACCCGTGCAAACGGCCCTTAGTCTAGTGATACATTCGCCATTCTATTTTTGACCAAAATTTCTTATAATTTTCGCTTTATTCAAAACCTTTCAAATTGTTCAAAAACAAACCAAAAACCCGTCCTTGAGTAGCAATTAACTACAGTTTTGAACTAAAGAAATTTTTATTAATAAATTAATAAAAGCAAAAAACGAAATTTTGTGAAATTTATCTATATTTCTTTAAATTCAAACTGGTTTAACCTTAAATTGTAGGTATTTATGTTTGAAATATGGGTATTTGGACGATTTGTGAATAAAACGAAAAAGTAACGAAATATTGATAAAAAACGAAATGGCGAGTGCGTTATTACCTCATTCTTAATATTATTGTTTCTCATATATTTATTAATGCTTTATTTTTCTTAATGACTTTAAGAGATCCATCTGTTTTTCTAACTTGCCAGTCTATTCCAGCACTAGTTTCGGCTTATTGTTGTAAAATACAAAGTTACACTGTTCAGTAAAATTTAACGCATGCTGTAGACATTGATTTGCGTATAAAAAATACACTCTAAAATTATGTTAAATATTTTATTGAAATATGTGTTTTATATTATATTTTATATAAGTACTCTTAATTAACGAGTAACGTCATTCCATCAACACCTCTATAATATAATGCGTTAAAGGACTAGACACACTTTTAAGTGTAAATGTTTTTTCGTTACCTTTTAAATAAAAAAAAAAATGAGTAGTTTTCAAAAAATGGATTTCATTGCTAAGAAAAGTAATAAAATTGTCAAATTTCTCCGGTGGTTTCTTTAAGGGGGAGGGCTAAATTATAGTGGTGATCTCCATGTCAGCGGCCAGAACTAAATAATTTGAGGTTGGTTTTGTTTGTCAAATCATAACAAGACGTAAAGAAGGTGTCGCCATATTAAATATATTTTGAAGTTAGTTTAGTTTGGCTTATCATGATAATCAAGGCGTTGATATATTAAATATATTTTGAGGTTAGTTTTGCTTGTCAATTGACGAGACATTGACATCAGTTAGTTTGTGAAGCAGCAGGCGGCGACTTGGGCATCTACGTGGTAAACGTCAAATTTTTCTTTTTTTTTCATGAACTGGCCTGTATTGTCTCTCACTCACTCTTCCTTAAATTCTAATAATTTCTCTTTAAAAAAAAGAAAGGAAAAAAAAACTTATTTTCTAGATTTCACCAAATTGTGCAATTTCGTCACAATTTAAACTTACTCGTCACTCTTATAGCTTCCGAGATTTCAATGATCGGCCTTGAATTTAGGACACCCTGTGCATTAAAGCATAGAGCCTGATTTTTAGAAGAAATCATCAGAAGCACCAATTTTCTTTCTTTTGTTGGATCCTATAGCTTTTTTAATAAGCCATGATAAGACGAGACCCATCTAAGAATGGATCTCACGAAATAAAACTAAACTCTTTCTGTATTTAATATTACCTAACTGATCAAATAATGAAGGAAAGGAATAAGAACACAAAGTCTTCCTCCACTTTTATATTAAAGAAAAACATTTTTTAAGGGTTGAAAAATTCTCTACATGTTTAGGCTTACATCTTTATTCAAGAACTTTATTTAAGAACTTTTTCAAATATAGTTTTTCTTCCTAAAACTTCTTTTCCAAAGTTTTCATAATGAAAAAATTCTTCAATTTTACATCCTGTTCAATATAATCGAACATTAACTTTTTCTGCTGAACCCTTCGTTCTACATTTGAACTCTTATGTGCCCTAAGCCATAAACCCATAATTTTTTTCTCTCTTTTTCATAATGCAAGTCACATTATGATTTTCTCTCCTTTATATTCATTGAACCGGTTCTTTGTGCCTGCAAATTTGGATGCTCCGTTAAGGTGATATCTAATAATTTTTCTTTTTATTTATTCTCCTGAAGATGAATGCTTCTGCATTCGAAACATGTAGAGAATTTTTCAACCCTTAAATTTTTTTTTTATTTAATATAAAAGTGGAGGAAGACTTTGTGTTCTTATTCCTTTCCTTCTAAATTTCCACACCACTTTAAGTATGGACTACTTCTTCAAGTTGATCAAATAATGTTAAAATATATTAGAGTTGATACATTTTTCGAAAATTGCTCATATTATCCCATAAACCTCAAAAAGAATTTGGATCAAAATTACATATTTTATTAAAATCGACCAAAGTTACCGCAGTAACATGTTTAAAATAAAAGTGTGAGCTGTTCTTTACTGATCAGTGTATTTCAGGCTCGTGAAACCAAATACTGAACTAACATTTAGATTGGGTTATTTTATGCTTAGGTGTATTACTAAATTTTGAAAGTTAAGATTAAAATTGGGATTTCTAAATTATATATAATGTTTTTAGTATCTTTTTGCATGACAATAGTTTTTGATGTAGCAAGGACAGTTTGTCAACCATATTAAAGAAATTAGATATCCTTAATAATTAATTTAAAGCAAAAACATTTTAGGGCCGTAATAAAAATGTTTTGATAAATTATGGCCAAAATTCGATAAGTTGGAAGAATGATTAAATTAGAAAAGTGTGCCAACTTTTTAATATATTATCCAGACAAAATGTTTCTTGAATTTTCAGATGTGTAAGGTAACCAAAAAATGGCCGATTTTGGTTTTTGTTAATAGCTGACTGTTTGACACTGTTAAATTGAGACTAATAATCAAAATTCCAGATTGTATTTTGGTTTTAAGTTACGTACCAGAAGTCTACTTTAAATTATCGCAAATAAAAAATAAAGTAAATATTTTATAACAATTTGGCACCGTCGCCATATGGTTCAAAACCCATTTAAAACTGACAATAAGACCAAAAAATTTTGAGGCCGAGACTTTGTGTCCTTTTTTCTCACAAAATATCAAATATCAGGTCTCTTTATATAAAAAATGGACGAATTCTTCGAATTTTTAAAAAACAAAAGACAATCTGGCGTTTCGGTTGACGTTAAGTATTCTAAGTCACACTTTGATAACTGTCAGATAAATAATTACGAGCTACGAACGAAAAACTGAGTCTGCCATTTTTGGTCTTTCTCAAATATCCTTAAATCCAAATGGGTTTTAAATTTTTTAAAAAGATATTTGAAACAGTCATAAATTCCTTTTAACTTTTTTAATTTAACCACCTTTCTAGCTCTCAGATTCCAATGGATAACATCGAATTTGGGATACTGTAGAATTTTTAATAATATTTCCATGGTTTGAAAATCAAAATATAGTGTTTTCTATATTAAAATTAGTAAATATATGGTTTTTAAATTAAAACAAAATAGGCTACTTAATTGACGCAAACAAAAATAATTATTAGTTATTTATACTGTATTTTACATTTAACAATATGGCTAGACCTTATTAAAAAAAATTGCGTCATTTGTAATAATTATTTTTATTATGAGACATATTAATCAAGTTGTTATCGAATTTAAAGTGTTCCGCTTAACAGAAGCAATAATAAATCATTAAAACAATTATTAGTTTCTAAGAACATAACAAGATGCATATTGAGTTTGGTAACAAGTATTTGTTGTAATGTTGGGTTGCATAAAGATTTTTAACCATAATTAGTTAACAAGCAAGTTTGACTGTGACATAAATCACATTGTCAGGCATATTTATTCACAATCAAATTAGTACATTATTAATTAATGTAAGCGGGTCACTATAATGTGAGACAATTATTTCTGCCAATGTCATAGTGAAAAATGCTGGTTAGTTTATTATTGTTAAAAACTTTATACAACCTGACGTTAGACTTAGACACTGCTTTTTAATGCTCATAAATACGTTTTTTTTATAAAAAAAAATAAGCACCATTAATTGTCAATGAGTGTCTAAATATATCAGGTCCACTGTAAAAATAAGGTTTTTATCAAATTGGCTATGATTCCGAAGTTTGCGCGGGCTTCACCTATAAATGTTTACTTCAGAATCACCAGTAGTAAAATTCTTTTATTGTATTAGATCATGTTATTAAAACTATTTTAAATAAACGACTTTTTTACCTTTAAAACAATAAAAAAAAACTGAAATGATTGTGAATTTTAATAATTTTCTTGTTTTTGATTAATAATTACATTTTTAAGAATTGATATTATTTTACATTTAGATTTCTAAATTTTTAGTAAGTACCTACTAAGGTACCTGCGGCAAATAAGGCCCAGCTAAAAAGGATACCGCTTTATTTCAGCCAATAACCTAACTAGAACTATTAAAATATAAAAGTATGAAAAAGAAATTACTTTGACTTTCGCGATTACATTTCACATTGATTTACGGTAAACTTTTTAAAATAATTGGAAAATGGGCCTTATTCTCAGACAGGTCGTTTAATACGACCCGCGTAAAATGATGATGACAATACTTGATTTTTTTGCTGGATCCATGGCAGAATGAACCTGTCCTAAGGTTCATGTTGCAAGTTTTTTCTTTCTTGTGGCATGTTCCTTTTCTGTTAGAAAACACAAAAATTAAAATTTGAAGAAATAGTCCACATTTAAAGCGAAGTGGATATTTAGAAGGAAAGAAATAAGAACTTAAAGTCTTCCTTCACTGTTATATTAATGAAATATTTTGTTTAAAATAGAAATTCTCTACATGTCTCGAATGCAGAAGCATTCATCTTCAGGAGAACAAATGAAAAAATGGTAGATATCATATTAATGCTTCTGCATTCGAAACATGTAGATAATTTCTGAGGGTTTGTAGTGGGTATATGGAGGAAGGTATTTTAACGTTGCCGAATTGTGGACAAAGAGTTTGTAGTTTAGGATAAACATAGGTAGTATCCTTATAACGACCGGGCCTTAGTTTCCGCAGGTAGCTTATTTTAAAATATTTTATTAACAAGTCTTTTGAACACAAATGAATTAAATGTAAATTTAAAGAACAACTTAACAGATTTAAAAAAAATAACGTCAAATTACTCACCCATTTTACAGTGACACCTATATTCTGTTAAATAATATTTTCTTTAAAGTTATGGCTTTAATTTGAACTTTAAATAATCTTTACACACAAACTAACGAATCTAAATATAAGAAAAACACTTTCTTTTGAAGGACTCCGTAATAAATCGATATTGCATTTAACGCTGGCTATTTGGTAGAGAGGTTTCTTATAGTGTCTTAGTTTTTCCAAACAGTTAGCCTGAAGTATTTTCGCATTCATACATATACTAGTCATTTCTCCCAAATATCCTATATTACCGGGTTATACACGTATGAATTTTGTGAAAACGGTATGCTTCCAGAATGGGTACTTTGTATCGGTGAATGATTGGGGCGTCAATATTGTGGGTTATGTCTATCAAGCCATGGCAGTTCATTTGGATATAATATTTTGTTTTAAATATTTTATAAATAGTATTTTATAAATGTTTTCAAATTATTTTTTGTTAAATGTAAAGTATGATATAATTTGCTTGGCTTGAGTGGCAAGTCCTCCCCCCTCTTCGCAGTGGCTAAGCTGGCGCCTAATAATTAAGTATGACATCTGTCTCGATTAAAGTATCTAATATAGTTTTATATTTTGCAGTGCATTTGGATGCTCAACAAGCTCAACCCGCCCAATTTTTTAAAGGGGCGATATGGAATTCCTCGTCTGTCCGTAAACAGGAACAAGACCTGGATATGATGCCACCACCAGATTCTAATCTGGTGCCCATCTCAACCAGACGTTCCTCAGTAAGTTTACCCTCAACAAGTGAGATCCATTCGCCACCATTACACTCTATGAAACAAGAATATATGGATGAGAACAGTCAAAGTTCAATCGATGTTATGGATATTCGTCATGAACGTTACAGACCGATTTCTGAAAGTTCTCTTGATGTTAATCATGATTCTAATATGTCCATGATTAATGACAATTCCATAGATATGATGCATCACAGTTCTGTAATGTCTCATATTAGCGAAAATTCTAACCTTAGTATGAGTGAAGATAGTATGGAGATTGCTCGTCGTAGCTCTATGAGTATTTGTGAAAATGGTATTTTAAATGAAGAAAACGCTTGTAATGTTGGCATACATTCTATGGCAAATGAAAGAATTTTATCACAAAATGAAATTTCGTCGCCAGTAATGACACCTATGGAGAAGGTTATGGATTTAAGAATGAAGCTACCAATGAACAATGCAATCTCTGATTATGTAACAACTGCGTCATCTATAGCTGCACTTCAGAGATTTGGTATTGAACCGACTAGTACATTGCCAACTCAAAGTGCACAAAGCGTTGAAAACTATTTGACTAAAATTGAGTCAAAACCCAATTTGCTCCCTTTATCTGGCATTTCCTCCTCCCCAATCAAGTCTGCTCAACCAATACCGAATTTGCTTATTACTGCACCACAGAATATGGGTCAGTCTGTGTTCCTAAATTCTCAGCAACCATTTTTATCCGAATCTAATGCAATAAGTTCAATTACTAAGTCTGAAGCTGCTGCAATTGCGGAACAGACGATAACGGGGGCAACAACGACATCCACCGCCAGTACAACTATAACAAATGCACTGGAAGGCAGTATTTCCACGCCCATGAATAAAGAAAGGCTTGATGAAATCTTAAATTCAACGTTGGAATCTCATATTGGCAGTCCAACTAAAACAAGTATTTCCATTGCTGGAGTAAATGCAGCCAATCAGATGGCAATTTCCCAAGATGTAATACTAGGTACTAAATCATCATTACTAGTGCCCTCAGTAGTTAGTCCGAGACTATCATCTCCTGGTTTAGGTCGACACGAGTCACAAGCTGCACCAGGTTTATCCCCTGAAGCCATAATGAACTCTCAAATTTCCCAAAATTTAATGTGTCAAAATTCATCAAATATTCAACAAGAACCATTAATTGCTGGTTCTGCACTTCCTTCAATATGCCCGACAGCAACGACTGTAGAAGAATCATCATTATTGTCCAGATCTATTTCTGCCACTCAATCATCCATCTTACCTACAGTGACAACCCAAGAGTCAGTTGCGATATTAAATTCTGAACCAGAAAAGGCAGTTTTATTAGAAGCTGCTGTTGATTTTTTGCAAACTCAGAAGAAAATTTGTGAAGAGCTTACTACGACTGCACCAGATATTATAGGGATTGCCTCTTTATCAACCGATAGTTCTGTGTTAGCAATGCCAGCTAACATGGGAAACAATTATATGCCTTATTCTACTATTGCGCCTACAAACAACAATAACACAATGCAGTTGTCAAAGAATATGAATCCCGGTTCGAAACAGGAATATATACCAATTCCTGTTAAGGACATCGCTACAACTACGGCACAGAATGACAAGAAAAACGAAGATAGAATGATTCCACAATCATTTCCATCTCTTACAGAAAATGAGTTAATCAACCTTATTAATCCCAGTTGTTTTGATCAAGGTAATAGTTACCACCATTAATTAGTTTGTATGGCATGAATATAATGTTAAAACCTGTTGTGCTTTTTATTGATTATATCACAGGTTATCTGTGATTATTATTATATTTGTTGATAACTGAGTATGTCCAGAAATTATATACTGCACCTTAGGGCCCACCTATTTTGTAGAAATATTTATTTTTGCTTAGTGCTAATATTAATGTAACATTTGTATAAATCCTGTCAGTAGTCATGACCTGTTTGGCTAAACTTTATAGTAGGTATTTATATATAGTAGATTCATGTATGTATATCATGAGTTTCTTGTTACTAACAAAACTAATAAGTAGGAGACTATAGTGTATACCTAAGTAGAAAGTAATGCATGCTTTTAATTTTAAAGAAGTGTTATATTTCTTACTGTGTTTATTTTTTTCAGTATAAGTCATTGGTGGAGGCTTTATCATGTCCGTACTTATTGATGTCAGTGGCCTTTTTCGAATAATTTCAGTGCAGCTTTACTCATTTACATTTTACTAATATATGCCGCATATATTGACTCGCCTTTTGTACACCGACAAAACAAATCACATTTAAGATGCATATTTTTTTATATATAAAATTATGACTAAACTGCACAATGTTCAAACCGTATTCATAACCATTTTGTAACATTTGATCTGGTACGTAATTCTTTTTGTCGTTCCTTTAGGAATTTTGATGAATTTTTTATTTTAATTATAATAATTGAGTTTCCTAGTAGGTATCTTATGGAATAAAATTTCATCATAATGTTTTCCATGAAAGCACATTTTTAAATTATTTTTGTGTATGAATATTTTTAGTATATTTGTCATTTTTTATGATTTGTAGATTTTAAGTATAATTGTTAACAAGTATACAATTATGTACAAATATTGGGTGTTAAATACTATATTCTTTGTTATTGTTTAAATATAATGAACGTATAAATATATTATAAAAGATACCTATAAATTGTATTTTTTTACACACTTCTAAAAACGAGGGGGGGGGGGGGGGGAGATATGGGGATCTTCCAAAGAGAAGAAGGGGTTTTAGGTAAGTATTTTAGTTGTGAAAAATCCTGCAGCAGAACCAAAGAAAGGTTAAAAAAGAAATTTCCTTTCTGTTCTTATTTCGAACTATGTAAGGTTACTCGGCTACATTCGCCAATATACTTCACAAAGCATTCGACCATTTCACAGCGGCATGCATACAATATAGGCAAAAAAGCATTGCCTACCCTGGGTACAATAAGAGAAACAGAAACATTTTTTTTTGTATTTTAGGTTTTATCCGTGTAGTGTAATACAACTTTAGCAATTTACAGAAGAAGAGCAATTTATCTCTGCATTAATATAATAAATAATGATATAGGACCGAAAAATTAATCCTATATCATTTCCACTAACGCATTCTTTGCTTATTTATATCGTAAACTAGATCCTTGTATAAGCATTCCGTAAGACCGTTCTGAAAGCAAAAGGCTCGCTGTACATTAACGTCTTATGCAAAAGCACTGCTTTTGTACAAGTGGAAGCAAGCGAGAGAGCTGGTAGGCAGTAGGGTAGAAAAACCCCCGTCGCAACCTTCGACCTTCCTTCATCTATCAGCCCGCCCCAAGAAAGCACGCGTTTGGTAAGTGCATTGGTGCCAATCTTCAAGTTTTACCGTGGTTTGGAAAAAACTTCGCTTTCTCTATATAAAATATGAAACACACCTCTATAGTTTTTATTATTAATTAGTTTAGTAAAGATATGTTTAAAGGGATAACGTAAAATAAGAAGCACTTGTGACAATTCAAATAATTTTTGCTGATAGGTTCATAATATTTAATAATCGGTAAGCTTATCATATTTCACATAATAATTGACTTTTGGTAACCTTGTTTCAATCAGGTGGAAGATAGATTTATAATTAGTGTTTTCGCCCTTTTCCTAGACTTCGCGCCGTCGGGTTTCGGGAAGAAATAAATTATGACATTAATTGTTACTATTCCGGCTAGCAGCGCGTCTGTAGAATGATCCTTTTCTGGATTAAAAAGAATTCATAATTATTTACAAAACACACGTTAATTAACAATAATCTCTCTGGAGAGCGACCTTTTGCAGGATTTTAAACACAAAACCAATTTTTACGACGATGTTTTAAAATAATTTTTACGTAAAGACCGCCGTGTTGAACTAATTTACAAATAGTTTTGTTGTATTCTTCTTCTCTGCCACAGTGTTCTCACCACAAACTCAAAAACAAGACTTTTGTGACGAAATTTGAAATTTAGATGAAGGTAAATGTTTGTCTTAAATGCAATTTTTGCCTATCCTGGTTAAAACAGCATTGCACGCCAGTGCCATTTCACCCCTTATAATTAAAACTAAAAGGTTCCATTATAAATATAAATTTTAAAAAATCCAATCACTAGTCACTTTCTATAATTACTTTGGTCGTATATACAATCTAAATAAGTAAATACCCATGAATTTAAAGCTCGATTAAGACATCAGTTTTTTCCTTTCTTAAAGTTAAAGTTATTCTCCTGATGAAGCCGAGTGTTTCTACTCTCGAAACATGTAGTGATTCCAAGTAACTCCTAAAATTTTCAGAATATATCAGTGGAGGAAGACTAAGTTTTTATTTTTCCAGATAAATAATTAGTTTACGAAATTAGATAGTAGTGGTGGATTTTTGACAAAGGGCGTGGCTCCATAAATTTTTCGTCTACGGGGCTTTTTACCTTTCCTCTTGATGGCTAGATCCTCCCCGAAACAAAATCCTAAATACGCCACTGGCGGCATCAAGTAAACAAACCTTATCAATAACATGTTTCCTTTTTTTTAAACGGTCTGCGCTGGCTAACCCAAATTGTGTTTGTTGCTAAAATGGCTAGTTTTTTCTCTTTCTAGATTACAGAGATGCAAAAATAAATAGTGGGTCGTTATTCCCTTTTTTATGCCCTTTTCAACTAGCTATCACAATACATATACCTTTACATTTGAAAAAAAAAAGTTTGGGGCGGTTTCCATCCCAAAAAGAGGGGTGAATTTCTTTTCACGCGAAAGTTCGACCTAGAGGTCGAATTTTTAACTGGAATAAATTCAGTATTAGAAAGCCTCTTTATTTTCTGAAAAAAATACAGAACTACGGCTGCGTTTAGTTTAATTTGTCTTCATGAAATTTAACCCCTCATTTTGGGTATCAACCGTCCCCAACTAAATATATGTAAAGGTATGTATTGTGCTGGAAAGGGCATAAAACAGGGAATATGACCCATTATTTACTTTTGCTTTTTGGTATAATGTAGGCGCAATTTGTTTTTCTGATTTTTTGGTCTCTACTTTTATGGTATTGTTTCTTTGATCCTTACTCCGAGTGAGTGGCCACACTCGCAGGGGATCTGGTAGGCACAGTTTTTCTTGTCTTTTTGGCTCTTGGTTTCGTCTTCGTTTTTTTTTTTAATTGACACCAACGTCACTGCATTGTGGTGGGTACAGTATAGGGATTGCAATACCGAAGTAAATAAACAATATCGGGATTTTCCAGATCCCTTAATGTAAGCCCGGGATTAGAAGAGTACGTATGTTAAAAATGGTAACTATTCGGGGATCCCGGAATTGCCATTCCTACATGCTTCCCCGAAGTCCAGCAGTTTATACGGGAATTACTGCTTTCAACCTTGAACACAACGCTGTGCATTTTAAGTCTATCACTGCTTTTTAGATTGATTATGTTTGTTTGGAAATAAGACTATGAGTTTTACTTAATAAAATTTCTGGTAATATCATAAAGAGCGATTTTTTTTTCGATACCGGGGGATTATATTTTTATTTCCCGGGATCCCAGTATCGGAAAAGTATTGTAAAAATGGTAACTATTCGGGGATCCCGGAATTGCCATTCCTACATGCTTCCCCGAAGTCCAGCAGGTTATAGGGGAGTTAAGTACTGCTTTCAACCTTGAACACAACGCCGTGCATTTTAAGTCTACCACTGCTTTTTAGATTGATTAGGTTTGTTTAGGAATAAGACTTTGAGTTTTACTTAATAAAATTTCCCGGGGGATTATATTTTTATTTCCCGGGATCCCAGTATCGGAAAAGTATTGTAAAAATGGTAGCTATCCCGGGATTCACGGATCGCGGATAGTACAGTAAGTATCTAACATAAATTTGTAACCAACACAATAATAAAATTGAATTTTCATAGCTTCTTATTTAGAAACATCAATTACTTAGTGGTCCAAGGGACAGAGAAAATGGAACAAATTGATTAAATTTTAATGGAAATAAATAGCTTTTGAAATGAAAGTACTTTTTTAACTATTCCATAATTATTAATGGACGCAGTGTATAAACAATGGACATTGAAAATAAATAGTAAAATTAAAAATAAACGAAAAAAATAAAGCCTGGTGGATCTATCAGGCCACCAAACCCGACAATGTCACAGAGTCCCTGTCAAAATGGCATAAGAAAATGACTTCTGAAGACATTGTAAAAATTTTTAATCCCAGAAGAATACTGCTAAAAAGGTCCGCTTCGGCTACTGGAATAAATATTCCAAATCTAGCAGCTCTAAATTTACGTGATACTAAATCGTTTACAGGCAATATGGAAGACATTAAAACTGCACCCCAAAAAATATTAGAGAAAGTAAGTTACCAAAGTTTTTAAATTTAGTATTTAGTCACTTTGGGCGTTTTCACATTTACCGACACGACCGGCATACCGAGTCGTCGCCGACGCGACGTCATCCTGATTAAGCATATCTCAATTTATTCAATCAATCAATAATAACAATGTCACAAACAAAATTTGCCGTCTCTTATCACAGAATATGACTTCACTTTCTTATATATGTATATGGTTGCACCTAGGTATGTGATACCTGTATGTGCTTATAGGAAGGAATATAATAGCACAGACTTATGTTAAAAGGAAACTTAATACATAGGTAAATATCAAACAAAAGTCGACAAACTTGTACTGCATTAATCTTAAAACTAATAACCGCCATCGAAATCACAATCTCAAGACTAATAACTGCCATCGATGGTACGAAGGCAGTCAAAATCACACAATCACAAACAAACAGTCAAAATAATGTAAAAAGACCGAAGGAAAATGTAACTGTTTAACAGATAATAAGATTTAAACAATTTTTTGAAAATTTTCTTTCTTGTAGTCTTGCGAATATGCACAGAGATGAGATTATACAACTTAGGCCCAATATATGAAACAAAATGCTGGCCCTGATTATTTCTGCAGTATGCAGTGTTAAGCAAGTTGTTAATATTTTCTCTGGTAACATATACATGAGAGATAAACAAATTATTAAATTTTGTATTTAGATGAAGAAAATTACAGATCGTGATTATGTAGAGGCCCTTTACATTAACTACCACTTCCTCATATAAGAGGCTGGTCGAATATAATCGCGGCTTATTTAAAACAATTCTGTCAATGTATTTCTGTACAACCCTTAGTCGTTTAGTGTTTTTCTATTTTATGTTTTACTAGTGACACATTCGCCATTTCGTTTATTGCTCGATGTTTTGTTACTTTCTCGTTTTATCCACCAATCGGCGAAATATCCATATATGGAGCATAATTACCTACAATTCAAAGTTAAACAACTTTAAATTTATAAAGTAATAAAAGCAAAAAAATAAAAATTAACAAAATTCACAAATTTTCGTTTTTTTACTATTATTAATTCATTATTCAAAATTTATTTAGTTCAAAACTGTAGGTGATTGCTCCTCAAGGACGGGTATTTGGCCCCTTTTTGGTTAAAGAAAAAAGGATAAGAAATATCAATCATTCACTCAAAAAGGATTCCCCAGAGTGGCGCAAAAGTTCCGCTGCCGGGACCTTTGCGGTACCGCGATGGATTGATATACACAGCGGTATACCAACATGCTCACACTACATACATATACAGGGTTCTGCACCTCACCTTCCGTCTTCTATAGCTCACTTATTATTAGGTTAGGATTTTAATATTTTGAATACAGTGAATACAGTATTCACCTGAAGACGACTGGAGATACTTACCAGTTGAAACGTAGTGATTCTAAACAAATAAAGACAATGCAAGTCCAAAACTCTACTGCCGTTCAAAATACTGAATGTCCCCTTTAAAAATACAACTTTTTGTTGTTTGAGCCACCCTGCATATAAACAAATATTTTCCTGAAAAACACTCTATGATGCAGTATGTCAGCATCTGAATCAAATTCCTAACTATTGCAGGACTATATAAGCGTTATAAAATATTTAGATTTATAGCCTCACAGTTGTTTTCACCGTGGCATTATTTTATATAGCATGTGACGCTTTTGTGTTTATTTGATTTTTCGTAATTAAATCGTCTTACCGATAAATAATTTGACCGGGATGTTGTTGCAAATGCAGTTTAAGTTCTATTAAAGAACACAGTACGTACTAAAATACGTTTTTCTTTATAAATTCAAAGGAAAACCAAAAAAATATTTACAATACAAAACTTAGTGGACTTCTGTAAGGTTTCACAAAGAATTGTATTGACAGACATAATTTTCTCAATCATACTGGCCCGGTTACCTTAATTTTTAATTTACTAATCACGCACCTTTGAATGTGAGTATATATTGCCTGTCAAAGTCATTTATGTCACAGTCAAACTTACCGGTTAAATAATTATTATTAAAATTCTTTGTGAAACCCGACATTACTCTGACACTGATCATTTTAAACCCAGAACCGTTAGTTTAGGACGGTTTTAAATTTAGAACCCTTTAGTGAATACAGTTGTATATTTTTATTTTACATTTTGGTCAGTTTTGGAGCAAATTTCACCTATGTCCGGCGTGGCGGGTCAGTTAGTCGAATGTTGAGACTGGCATGCGGTGCATTTCATCTGGTTTTAGGACTCCCTATCCAACTTAAGATAATCTATTTAAAGAAAAAGTTTAGGGTGTTTCTCTAGGACACGCGCAGTCCCCCATTTAAATAAAATTTCCATAATAACTAGTATATTTATTTAAGATAAGTGGAACCGACGAAGAAATCAATTTTTCTGACTGTATCGAAACCAAAGATATATACAACAATGATACAATAGTAGTTAACAAGGAGGCCCTTTTTCATAAAGGAAAAAGGTACAGTATAAACGACATTGCCTTTTGCTGGAAAAAAGATTGTCGAATGTGGTTGTGGAAAAACACGTGGGACCTTCGAAAAAATAAGTCTGTTGGCGAACATCTAAAGGCGAAACTCATTAAGGGTTAGTTCCATTTGTATTTTACACAGTTAATCCTTTGTTAATAACAATAAATTTATACTATTTTTAATTTACAATTTGTATTACTTTTTTTTCTCACCTATTTAAGTTTTAATTCTAATCCGTAGTCACCTTTAGCTTGAGAGATGTGAATGGAGACGTCTTAAAAGGTATACTAAATTTCACATACGTTTTTAATGCTTTGACGTTTCTCTTGTCAAACGCGTTGAGCAACATGTGATTTAAAAATTCCTTAATTCCGAAAACGGTTTTTTTTCCTGAACATTGACTAGATTCATGAGAGATGGATATATAACTGGGTGTATATATATGTAGACGACAAAGATATACACTGAATACTCCAATCTGTTGCCTTTCAATGGGCTAAAAACCAGTCAAGAGATTATTGTTACAGCACCGACATCGAGTGTCGTTAGTATGTGATCTCTTACGTCTCTTTCCGTACTTTATCAATACAATTGTCTTCTGTGCGGTCTTTCAATATCACAGAGCCAGCATTCTTTCGTTCACGTGTTAAATAATAAGTACAGTATTGTTGTATTGGGTATTTTTAGAGATCATTTTGCTATTAAACTTGAAGAAATAGTCCATACTTAAAGTGGAGTGGAAATTTAGAAGGTAAAAAATAAGAACATAAAGTCTTCCTCCACTGTTATATTAAAGAAAGTAAATAATTAACAAATCTTTCGAATTCAGAAGCATTCATCTTCAGGAGAATAAATATAATAAAAAGAAGGAAAACTAGTAGATATCACCATAACTGAGCGACAAAAATTTAAGGTTCAATGAAAAAATGTATAGAACGGTGAGAAAATAGGTGAAAAAGAAAAATATGTGGGTTTTAAGGCTCAAGGCACTATAAGAGCTTGAATGTTTAATAAAAAGTTTGACATCTGTGTGTGAAAAAACTGTTGAAGGACATAGAAAAAGAAGGGTAGTCTTAAGATGGGAAACCTCATATTGGTTGTAGAAATAAATTAGGAATAAATGTAGTTAAAAAGATACAACTTTTTAGATTTATTTTTCATTTTAAATATAGTTTTTGGGGAAAAAATTATCTTAAGCAGAAAACGCTACCGCGTCCTTTAAAAAATGTCAAACTTTTTATTAAACATTCCAACTCTTATAGTGCCTTGAGCTTTAAAACCCACATATTTTTCTTTTTCAATGCAACGTGTGCACCTATTTTCTCACCGTTCTACTCATTTTTTCATTGAACCTTAAATTTTTGTCGCTCAGTTAAGGTGATATCTACTAGTTTTCCTTCTTTTTATTATATTTATTCTCCTGAAGATGAATGCTTCTGCATTCGAAACATGTAGAGAAGATTTGTAAATTATTTACTTTCTTTAATATAACAGTGGAGGAAGACTTTATGTTCTTATTTCTTACCTTCTATTTTGCTATTACTTTGTACGTAGACTCTCTGGTTACAAACTGTTGGACTGTGAAGTGTTCTTTTTTATGAAATGCAAGTAAATATCTTGTTTATTTAACTATTACAGGAACACTAGTCCTAACCAACCTTAAGTTCTGTAAAATAAATGTTACTAGAAATGACGTCTGTCATCAACGGCCATTAAAAGCTTACGTGCAATACGTATACATACTATATAATTGTTTCCGATTAGATATTTGGGTCAGTCTGTCACGAGGGATTTCTAACCTATATGGTTAGAAGAATAAAGCAATCATTTTGATAGAACTTGCAAGAAAGTGGCCCAGTCACGTGACATGAAGTATTATGTTGGTATGATTTGACGTAAATACCAGGATCGGATTTAGAAATTACACATATAATAAGGCAGTGGCGGCTCGTCAGGTGAAGGGGCTCTTCACCAGAAAAAAATAAAACCAGGAGGAAAGTTTTTCGACAATATTAACGTACCAATACAGCTACCATTTTAGCCCTTAAAAAATTATTATGTTAGACTTAATAATATTAATTTAATACGAATGTACCTATATGAATAATAGTGTCACGGTTAATTCCGATGGACAATAATTATAAACACTCGTGCATTTTGGCGCGCCCCAGTCGACCGTGTTCGTTAGCTCAAAGCAAGTGAAGACGCTCATGGTTACGTGACGTCAGTCACGCAAATAGCCTGTAACAATTTACATTATGATGAAGGGCAATTTAAAAATAGATCAGTCGTATGCCCCATTGTTTTAACAGTGCGGCTGTCCCAAGGAAAAACACAGTACATGTAAAAAAAATGTTTTTGAGAAATTAAGGGTAAAAGTTGCTTTGTTATAACGATTACGTTTAAGATTTTATTTACGTCTTTATAAGTTTAACGAGGAAGCAAGGCTTTAATTCAACTATATTATACCACTATTTTAATTATGGTTTGCTAGCTTCTAAGAAATAAATGGTTTTTTGAACAAAAATGCATATACTGTGTTTTGCTTTTAATAAAAGTTTTAAGGTAATGGGAATTTCATATAAAAAAAGACAGTAAGTACAGACTGTGTTTTTACTATATTAAATTTATGAATATATAAAATTTAAAAATAGTAATAACACAGTAAAAATACTTTAAGTTTTTTAAATAAACGTTTATTGCACAAGTATTGGTAAAAAATACAGTCGCAAAAAATACCTAACATAATTCTCAGAAAAAAGTGAAAAGAAAACAAAATCTCTTATGGAGAAAAAATAAACAAAAAGTAAATTCAGTATTCATTATAACTAATATGTATGAACATACATTATTATTCTACATAATTATTTAGCAGATCACGTGATTGTTCACTTTCAGGAAGATTAAGCCAAAATGCACGATGGTTAATATTTTTCATTTTGGGTACTAGGTCTTTAACTATAGCAGCTTTTTTCTCTGCATTTATACCGCGATAAGCACCTTTTATTGGTGGAAGTTGTTGGTTTGGAACAAACTTTTTCTGAAGAAAGTCGATCTCTTCATATTGGTCAGATTCAAAATCCGTCTTATAAAGAAGTTCACGTTTTCCCTTAACAAATTTAACTTCAACAATATGTTGTAAAAGTACATTAGGAGCAGCTGGTGGTCCAGGCTGGTCGGTGTTAACACCTTTAATCCCTTTTTGACGATTACTATTTACCCGTTTCTTGCTTTTCCATTCTCGAAATATTTCTTGCTTTTCCACATGTAATTGTTTTCTTGACCTTTGAACTACTCTGACAAATTCATCAAAGTTATCTATGGATCCTGCGGCACGCATAGCCTTTTCGATATTTCCATGTACAGAGTCAGCGGACATATGGGTATGGCCCTTAGTTAAGTATCGGATTATAACTTGTTGTGATCCTGTCTGTTGATTAACCATATGGACTAAGGAGGAATATATGGTCCAATTTTTATTTTGGCTCGTGCAATTGTCTGCCCAGAACGTATATAAAGTCGCCTCATTATCCATGTTCATAACAGTATAGATTGTGTCCACAATAGAATCTGCGTTACGCCCTTGCAGTGCCTCGTGCCAAAGAACAGCAACACTCTTATATGCGTAGTTACTGTTTAATATTGCATAGGTTTCATTATACACGACAAGCCGGCTTATGAAGAAACTGTCCTTAATATAAGGCATTATAGGCAATAAAATTACCTTCTGAAGGTCCATAGAATATATTCTCTCATGAAGTTCTTGAGTTCTCGTTTTATCGATTTTATATAAAGCCTTCGCTTGACTTGCTTTGCGCTCGTGCAATTCTTTTTTAGCTAATAAATCAGGATCAACCAGTCTGTTTTCATTGTTAGCCTCCTTAATTGCTGCTTCATAAGTTAAACATTCAGCACAACGGTCCCCTTTAGGCATTTTTAGAGAAATATTCATGGTTTTTAAAGTATTTCTGTAAGTTTCCACTTTACAGAAATCTGGATGTTTTCCTAAAAAGTCTTCATACATAATCTGGACAGTCAAATCTCTTGACAAGTAGCGACAGTTTGGAGCATTATGTCTCCTATAGTGACTAAGAGATGGACCAAAGCTTTCAATATGATTTATAATAATATTACGATCAACTTTACTGACAGGAGCCGATCTTCCCCGATTTTCACCAATCGCCTCTCCAACATTACTTTTCTTAATTGCATGTGAAAGTTCTGTAATTACTGAATCATTGGTGTATCCAAGAGTACTAAGAAATAATTTTTTGCAAACTTTGACTTGTTTGTACTGTAGGCATGGTCGAGGTAAAAAATACTCTCTTGATTCATTCTTTAAAAAAGTGCGACCAGTTTTTTCCTCTTCGGTTGTATCGTCATCTAAATATTCTTGAACTGTTAGATTTTTAGGTTGTACAGTTCTTCTTTGAACCTGACAAATTCGGACATGTCGGCACAACCATTGACGTCTAACGGAATATTGGAGGCTCCAAAACTCATTCCAAATTTCCTTTCTATCCTCGTCAGTTATTTCAGAACACTTTTTATTCTTACATTTCAGTAGACATCCTCCGAGCTGTGGGTGCTTTTCTCTATCCCTTTGAATTTTTTCAGAAGCATTTTTTCTTTTTCTTTTCCTTTGCACTAAATTTTCTTCATTTTCCATAACTTGTAACTCCTCAACAACAAGATCAATATTATTATGGTCTTCGAAGGTTTCGTCTCCATCGGGAATCATTTCTAGATTTGAAATTGTTGCTGATGGGTTGATTTTTATGGGATCTATGGTATTAGTCGAGCCTTCATCTTCCCGATTGTGAAGAACTTGGAAAGTACATATATTTTGTTCTCCGCTCGGAATTTCTGTCAAGTTTGGAGTATTATCCATCCGGTTTACTTCGTTTTCAATTTTGTTGTATTTTTTTTGTACAAGATATTTAAGTGGTATATTTTCGCTGGAAGACGAATCTTCTGAATCCGATTCTAAGTTAGGAGCTGCATATTCTTTATCAGAAATTCTTCCTTTATCAGCTGTCACATTTGGTGGTTCCTTCCAATAATCGTTTGTTAGTTCATCTAATTTTCCCTTTATACTATGTATTATGGTAGACGGAGCTGCTGCTCCTTTCCGATCATATTCAGCAAAAGCCTCATGTACTATCCTAAAAAATATTACTAAATAATTTTTCTTGCGATACCAATACCTAGACCGAGATCAACACTTTTGCTTCGAAACGAATGCTCTTAAAACTGATATAGGTATAGTAAATTAACCCCAAAAACAAAATTAAAATGCACAAATTACCCGTTATGCTTTACTAGAATTAAACCTAATAATCTTAATTTATCTGACAAAAACCTATAACCTCACTTTTCTAAAATAAATAATTAAAATTATTACTCACTTTGCTTTAGCCACAGCTAATTGGACCATTTTATGGCCACGAGATCCTTCCATTATGTATATATTTTTATTCCTAATTTTGCATAAGTTACTCAATTGCAATAAAAAATATAAACGATTATAACGACAGCAACTACACGACTAGATTGCCAAGACAAACTAAAACAAATATCAAAACACAGCATCTACGTCGACGGTTACAAAATGTCGAGTTCTGATTGGTCAGTGAATGTGCTGTGTTTTACATCTTGTTGATGCGCAGTTACTGTGTTTTTGAAATTTGATAAATGCTGGTGCTCTGTAGATACTGGGTTTTTGTATTCATTATTTCCGTTATTTTGATTTAAATTTAAATTTTTACTTTCACATAAGATAGATCATTAGCCAGTATGTGCAGATATGTTAAAACCTCAATATTTATAAAAAATGCATATACTGTGTTTTTTCTTGGGACAGCCGAGTGGTTCGCCTAACCTTAAGGTATTTATTTTCAGGCTTCGCGAAACTTACGGTTATAGATATCTTTTTACGTGATTTACTGTGTGATTTTTTATTTTTCAGTTAATTTAGTAGTCTAAGTACCTACTTAGTTGTGTGTTTAAAAAATGAACCCAATTAATGACATAGTTTGTAATTCAATGGAAACTCCATTCAGTCGTTGGACAGATGAGGATAAGAGACATTTTGGATTTTTAGTCAATGTTTGTTTAAGTACCCGCACTATACCTAGCTCTTCACCATTTTTTAAGACCGCGAGCCGCCACTGTAATAAGGTAAAAAGTTGCAAAAGAATTTGAGACGGATTCTTTTATTCGCCTATAGCCCATGTATTCTTTCCTCTTCTAGAAAAAGATCATACATACGATAATATTTGCTGAATATTTTTTTATTTTAAAAATTCATTTTTCTTTTCGACGTTTAGTTAAATCGAATTTAAAAAATAAATAATTATTACTGAAAAGAAAAAGGTTAAAACAAAAAAATGTATTAAAATAAAAAAGTAACCTGTGCAAAGCATGATTCGAAGCCGCGACCATTAGTTCCAACTTGGAAGAGCTATAACAGTGAGCCAAAGCGATTCTCGAAAAAATTGTATTAAATGCCGTTACATAACTTAAAGCTAAATTCGGCAATATATTTGTAAAAATAAATTGAATCTGTTTAAATAAATACCTTATTCTCTTTAGCAATGACATCAGCTAAAAACAGCCTAAAACTACGTTAAAAAGACAATATAACTGACATCGGTTGAAAAAGTATCTTTCGAAATTTGGGGAAATTTTAAAGGTCCTAGATCAGCTGGCCGATGTCATGTATCAGGATATCAATTGTTATTTTTTCTTATTTGTTCTGTCAGTTACCTTTCAAATCATAGAAACGATAAAATTACAACAAACGCTCACATTTTCTAACTAATCAGGCGCGGCTTGTCCATGTCATTTGGTCAACGACTCGCCTGTAAATTTGACCCACCTAATTGATTCATTTTTCAAAACAAATAAAAACGATTATGTTATCCTTAAAAAAATGCAAATACTCCAAAATGTGTCATGCGAAAACTCCCCAATATAGATCAAAACCACCATCGAACCGCTCCGCTCGGCCGTTTTTTAGTTTAGCTCACGGTAAGTATTCATCGTAAGACATCTGGAGATACTCACCAGTTGAAACGTTGTGATGCAAAACAAATAAAGATAATGCTAGTCCAAAACTCTTCTATCATTCAAGAAACATCATTGTCTCCAACCTTCAAACAGACAAAATAAAATCATTTTCTTAATGTTTTTGTATTTGTCTTGTATCCGCTAGTTTTGTGAGGTGGTATACAAAAAACTAATCCACAAAACTTTCAATACAATCTGTATAAATATTTGTCAAAGGTCATCCCCTATTAAAAAAATAACTTAAATTTGTTTTTAATTTATGCGTAAATTTTACGGCGCAAAACAAGGAAATCTCGTTCGATTTTGTTTTAAACACTTGCCGAGTAAAATACAAAAAAAAAACGAGATTTTTAATAAAAATCTAATAATTTTATTAAATAATAACAATATTTCACCTCGAGTTTCCTTGTTCTTATGAAACAGTTATATCAGTAAAAAAGGAAACCATATGAGCTATTCATAGTCCATAGGTCTCACATAAGAACCTTCAGACCACTTATGTAGTAAACATTATACCACTTATGCACTAAGTAAAAGTCTACTGACCAGTTGCTGCTAAATCTAACAGCTGTTCACTAGCTGCATTTAATGTTTCTCCACATTCAAACCTTCTGAAGTCGATGACCTCAACTTCATTACTTTCGATAACGTCTTTGACAGTCATACTTTCATCTAGTAAATAATCCTGATTTAGCAAGCTTAACTCTTCCTCATCATGTTTCGCTGTTTGATCGTCAACTTGACCTACTTGTTTGGGTGCCATACCGACTATGTGTTGACACAGGCCTTTACCGATTTCTTCTATGTGTGGATTATCCTGATTTAAAGATTTAAGTGCAACAAGACCGCCTATTCTTCCCAGAAGAACATTGTCATTGGCTTTTCCTGATGGATGTGCATAACCTGTGGGAAAATGAGAAATAAAAATAAATCATTGGTTACTCAGAGTGTACCCAGTCGAAATAGACCAGCGCTGCAAAGCAAAATGATTTTATTTATTACAAAAAGCATGATTCAATTTTACCTTCGTCTCTAGTTAAATCTGTTGCTTAAGTGGGATTCCCCACTAACTATAATTAGTTATTTCCTAAAAGTGGTAACACGCCATTTATTTACGGAATTTGTCTGTCAAAGTCAAAGTTGAAATATCTTTTTTCTACTCCCACATGGAAATTTGCTGTTACCTATACACTTATTATTTAACTCATTCTTTATAGTTCTGATGGAAAAACAACCTGATGAGATTTTCTTACATAAGTTCTTAATGTGTATGTCGAATTTAGGTTTATTGTCAATGAGTAAGCGAAGAAATGTATTCTCTGTCAGATTACCCACAACCTCGCCATTCAATAAAATATCATTTAATCTACATTTAAAGTTTAATATATTATTGGTTTTAGAGACATTAAACGAAAGTAACTTAGTTTAGAGCAACCGAATCCTTGTGGTGCCAAAGAATTGTATCATGGGCGAATGACGCACTACGACCATACTTAGTAACATTAGGAATATCGTTAACATACAATAAAAATAATAGTGGACCTAACACAGATCCCTGTGGAACTCCTGTTAAAACACTTCGTTGGCCTGGAGCAGGCCCCCGAAAGCAGACACTCCGCTCAGAGAGATAAGACTTCAACCGCTCACAGATTGGATCCCGAAACCCATAAACTTCAAGTTTCGGCAGCAGTATTTCATGACAGACGCGATCAAAAGCTTTGGTCAAGTCACAGAACACCACCGCGGCCCCTTCTTCATCATTGAGCCTCAAGTATACCTCCTTCAGAACATGAAATATTGCATCATCAGTATTTTTATTTAGCTGAAGTCCAAACTGGCTCTGAGATTTGATTTTCTAAGGATTCCTCACAGTATATTCATTATAGGGCATACTGGATATTATGTTGTTTGTCAAAACAAATAAGTATAGAATATTGAACACACAACACAAACTTCTTAAATAAAAATGAACTGATGATGTAAATGGAGCTGTCAAACCAAAAATAGTATGATCATGATTCATGTGAAGTTTCTCAGTGTTAATTATTTGCTACTTAAGATATTAATAACATTGATCGAACCAGACTGAACCTAATTTTCAGTCGGCCTTACACGGGGGTTTTTCTGTAATCCATATTGAGATTAAAAGCACAATGGCTTAACTTATAGATTTAAAATTCGAAGAATTCGTCCATTTTTTTACTCAAAAAGACCTAATATTTGATATTTTGTAAAAAAGACACAAAGTCTAGGCCTCGAAATTTTTACGGTTTATTTATTTTTGTCGTGACATGTTTCGCCTTAAACTGGCATCATCAGACCTAAGAAATAATTTAAAAAATTTAAAATTGTTTTTAAAATATATCACAGCAACATAACTATACGTGTATGCCAGTTCAAGGCGAAACATGTTACAACAAAAATATACAGACCGCAAAAATGTTGAGGCCGGGACTTTTTTCTTACAAAATATTATCGTTTTGGCAAACATTTATTGTTAAATTAAAATGAAGAACTGGGCATTAGGTATAACTTTACTAAACACTACTACTGTATGTTTCCAATTAAAAAAAAGATGGATGTAGTCATGTCTTTGACAAATGTCTATAAAAAAACAAACGAATGACGTCAAAATGTATATAAAAAACTAAGTTGACGTGTCTGAGTGTTTGCCCCAAAAGTTACAGGTTAAGGCTATATTAATTTTATTCCGGACTTCTGGGCAACCCTGTATAGTACATTAAAATGCTTCACGATAAAACTTTTATTAAATGTATTTAATAAAATTATTGTTTGTTTTTACTACATAACTTTTGGAAGCTAAAGTCAAAAACCTTATGGTTATAGTTAAATTACTTCGAGCCCTACCATAGCCTAACTTTACTGTTTACAGTTTTATTTTCTATTAAAAACTCTAGCAAGAACTACACTCATCAGCAAAAAAAAACCGGACAAGGAAAATTATTACCAACTTTGATATTAATTAACTTTTCTGATTTTAAAATATCTTTAATGAAATTTTCGAAAGATGGTAGCCGCATGTATTAGGCCTCTTTCAGACGAGGATACTGTATGCGGGATTCTGTATGCGAGATACCGAATCACAGCCGCATACTACCCCGATACTTCTTTGGGATACTTTTTTATTACACATTTCTTAACAAGCTTCAGTGCGGTGCAGTCGTTAATCATAAATATTGAAGAGTGCGTATGTTATGGTATATATCTAATAAAAAGAAAAAACTTAAAAGGAGACAAACTCTGTAGGTTCATCCTATGATAGAATTAAGGGAAGCTAAGGGAACATATAATTTACTTCATCAAGAGTTATTACAAGACACTACAAAGTTTTTTAATTATTATCGAATGTCTCCACGATCATTTGAAGAGCTGCACAACATTCAACTACTCACTATCACTTCTGAATAAATACTGGCCGCCTCTGAAATCGAACTTTTTGCGTCGCAAAAGTATGCATGTCTGAACAGGTCCATAAGCCACCATGATAATTCTGTATCTCGGAAACTCCTTCGCCGCCGGGCGGCTGATTTGTCAAGATTCAAAAATTCTGTCGCGCGATACTGTATACGGCGTCGAATGCCGTGTATAAGCCACAATTTAACTGCATGCTTTTTCTGTATCTGAGATACACGCGTCTGGGATACAACGTCCTCGTCTGAAAGAGGCCTTAAGATTATTATCCGCTTTTCGATTTAAGAAAAATGTTGACATGTGTGATATTATACCGAGGGCAACAATGATACTTTTTTGCCTTACGTTCTTAACACCCTGTGGAAAAAGTAGGCAGTGCGATGATATTGCAGTGAATTTCATATGGAAGTCGCATGTTTTCTTAACATTTTGTATTTTGATTCATCCCAATAACTGTTCTTCTTAAAAAGAAATAATCTTTTTAAAAAATCATTTTAGTTTTTCCAATGTTAATGAAAAAAAAATAATTAAACGTGATAAGTTGCCTATCAACTAGCGTTCTATTTCATTATTAGTATCAAGCCGTATCAAGCTTGAAATATTGCCCAAGCATGCTTTCAAAAGTTGTTGCCCGTGCTGTGGCACTAAACGACGATGGCCGAAACATATGATATATCGCTAACGTCTTGGGTGAGGCTAAGAGTACCGTACAGGATGCAATAAACCGCTTTCGACAAACTGGGGAGTACAGTTTGGGGTTGTTTGACGACTAATGGCTGAAAATGGTAAACCGCGATCGCGTAGTCTTACGTCTCCTCCCTGATCCTTGACGCCTAGAATACTCCCCAGTTTGTCGAAAGCGACTGATTGCATCCTGTACGGTACTCTTAGAGCGTTTTCACACGGCACCATATATCGCGCGCGACAAATGGTCGCAATATCGCTTTTACACCAAATTATGTGTTTTCTAATGAGCCATTTTCACACACAAGCGATATTAGAGAACACATAATTTGGTGAAAGCAATATTGCGACCATTTATCGCGCGCGATATATGGTGCCGTGTGAAAACGCTCTTAGTCTCACCCAAGACGTTAGCGATATATCGTATGTTTCGGCCATCGTCGTTTAGTGCCACAGCACAGGCAACAACTTCTGAAGGCATGTTTGGGCAATATTTCAAGCTTGCCACTGATAACGCTAGATCATAGGCAACTTATCATGTTTAATTTTTTTTTTCATTAACATTGAAAAAATTAAAATGATTTTTTTTAAAGATTATATCTTTTTAAAAAGAACAGTTATTGGGACGAATCAAAAAACAAAATGTTAAGAAAACATGCGACTTCCATATGAAATGCACTGCAATATCATCGCACTGCCTACTTTTTCCACAGGGTGTTAAAAACGTAAGGCAAAAAAAGTATCATTTGTTGCCCTCGGTATAATATCACACATGTCAACATTTTTCTTAAATCGGAGAGCGGGTAATAATCTTAATACATGTGGCTACCATCTTTCGAAAATTTCATTAAAGATATTTTAAAATCAGAAAAGTTAACTAATATCAAAGTTGATAATAATTTTCCTTGTCCGGTTTTTTTTGCTGATGAGTGTATAACAAAGTCGATGTTTTACTAAGATTTAAAAAGAGTCAAAGTAGACTACAAGAAAGACCTAATGGGGATATAATTATGATAGGTATGATATTCAGAGGCTGTGATGACGTCATCTTGTGGGTAAGTAACCCAAGAAACAGATGGTTATTTTCATTGAATCTCTATGGTTATGAATGCAAGTTTTAATCACAAAAGATGAAGTGAATATCATATCTTATATCAGGGGATATAATCAAGAATTTTTTGGATGTAAATTATGTCAAGTGTCAAATTAGATATTGAAAATAGTCCAGCATGATACCCCACAATATTGAATATTTAAGAGAAAGAGTCTAGTAATGGCTGGCTTACTATATTCTTGAATTAAATGCCAAAATTGCTTTATCTCTCTAATATCTTGAAAACCATAATTAGTTACCTGTCAGATGAATTCCATTGTTAGCTTTGAAACCCAATGCTCTTTTTAACGTAGCATTTTCTCCTACCGAGCCTATTAGTAATGCTAATTTATCAGCTAATGTTTTACCATCTACAACTTTTAGTGATTTTAACTGCTCTACATCTAATCCAACCTAAAAGAAAAATATACCTTTATTAAAATAAAATTTTAAACACTGACAAAAAATATTTTTTATTTGTTTATAAACCCAATGCGACTTTTACAGAGATTGTAAAGGATGTTCACTTGTTATGTCACATCTTTGGACTCCATGATCGTGTAGTTATTTTCGGCGGAATTTATGATTGCAACCACTCAATGAAATAAGTGAGGAAATAAGTGTACAAATTGTCAGGAAATCACTCGAAATCCCGAAAATTATCACCGAAATCCCAAAATCATCACTGAAATCATTCTGAAAAACCCGAAATCTTGCAGCATGAAAATTATTTGTGTATGGCAACAGCGGCGCGTCACGTTCTTTGTGAGCGTTCTCATTGGTTAAGCCGCGAGACGTGTGCCTCTCAAAATCAATTTAAATCAACTTTTATACCTAATTATTTATTATACCTAAAATTACAATATATAATTATTATATCAAGACAAGCTGTCCAGCAAAAAATTATTTGCCCCTATTATTTTTCGGTCATAGATCAATAATCCTACTGCTGGTGGTTGGGGCAAGCCCAGTTGCCTATGTATTCTTGAGTAGAAAAAAAAATTTCATTAATATGTTCCCATATATAAAACTAGTATAAGTACTCAATTAGTTATATTAGGTACTCTTCTTTCCAAAGCTATAATACAAAATAAAACAAAGATTCAATATCAGTTTGACAATAATCTCTGAAGAGTGCTTTTAAGTGATAACGAGAACTTAGTAACACTGTAACATAATAAATAATGTTATTATATAATGGTTAACGTAGAAATCAGACAACTCGAGGGGTAATTCACTGATGAAAAATTTGTACACCATTTTCCATACTGCCGAATTTTCTGTATTTTCCTCGTATTTTCCTCGTATTTTCTGTATTTTCCTCGTATTTTCCTCGTATTTTCTGTATTTTCTGTATTTTCCTTGTATTTTCTGTATTTTCCTCGTATTTTCTGTATTTTCTTCGTATTTTCTGTATTTTCTTCGTATTTTCTGTATTTTCTTCGTATTTTCTGTATTTTCTTCGTATTTTCTTCGTATTTTCTTCGTATTTTCTGTATTTTCCTGATATTTTTAAGAACTTGTAACTCTCGTTGTAACTACTCCATTTTTGCCAGTGCATCGGGATAATTATTATTCACTGATGAAAAATTTGTACACTATTTTCCATACTGCCTTATTTGCGATGTTTTTTATATTTCATAAAATATAAGTTTCTGTATGTTCCTACTATTTCTGTAACTTTCAAAAATGTTCTAATATTTTCTTGATAATTTATTGTATGGCCTAACTTAATTATTAGGGTTATGTTGCATAGCAAAAAGCTTGTTTTTGCTTTTGATTATTTTAGAAAAGCTAACCGTCACGCTATACCTGCTAGTCGTTTCCACGGGGGTTTCCAAATTGTAATAGTTCTATTTGTTAATTACGAAATAAAGCAGTTTAATAAAGTAAATTATTTTATTTTTCTCAAAAAAATATAATATTTTAAACATATATATATAGGCAGGTACCTACTGAGGTACCCACTTACTTAGGCATGTACACATACTTATTTTCGAGCTTATATTTTAAATTTTTTTAGATGTTTAAGCTCGTGTTTAAGTAAGTAAGTACCTTGGTGGGCAAATTTAGTAAGTAACTAACTGGTAGAAGAGACCTAAATATAAATGGTTAATTTATAAAAAATAAACAGATTACCTCGCAAATTATAAAAAATGGCTTCAGATTTTCCATGCAAACCCAAATAGAAATAAGTCGTAGAGACCTAAATATAAATGCTTAATTTATAAAAAATAAACCGATTACCTCGAAAATTATAAAAAATGGCTTCAAATTTCCCATGCAAACCCAAATAGAAATAAGTAGTAGAGACCTAAATATAAATGCTTAATTTATAAAAAATAAACGGATTACCTCGCAAATTATAAAAAATGGCTTCAGATTTCCCATGCAAACCCAAATAGAAATAATTTAGCTCCGGCATTAACTATTGTTTATACTGGTAATTAGTCCCATTTTAATCCCGGTATTTTTTTAAAAGTTTGAATTTTTTTGGTAAATTTAGATAATCACATCTTTTCAATTCAAAAGGGCCATTGCCAATAAGCTCAATCGGCCCATAGAAAATAAATTGTTTATGAACAATTTGAATGTCATCACAACGAGGCCATATAAACTGACCAAGGTCCGATTTTAAAAACTTTAATCTATAGGTTTCTTGGTCTACTTTTTCCGTCACCCTTCCAATGTACCACTGGTTCTCATAAGTGACGGCGTAATATTTCTCAATATCAATATCTATCTGCAAGTCTATTTCTGATACATTTTCTTCGGATGAAGATAACGACATTTTGTCCGAAGCTGTTTCGGAAGCTGCATAATTTTTTTTTAAATTCTCATAGTTAAGTTCGTCATCAGAATTTGACGATTCGTCAAATAATGGTTCTTTCCTTGGACGTTTTGCTTCGCATTTTATCTTGCTTTTAGGTGCTTTAACATTCGATTTACCCGAGGATTTACCTGAGATAAATCTTTGAAGCCTGTCTGTACTAAGCCTACCATTAGCTTCATCCAAAAGCCAACAAAACGAGGACTTTTTAATAACTACTGTTTTTTCCTTTAGCTTAACTTCTATGTAGGGTGAATTAGTAGGTACATCGGAAATTTTACCGGAGAAATCTTTTAAACACAGTGATTCATACCCTGTTACTTGTTTTTCTGACTCATAACAGTAAACAGGATTTAAATCTGAAATAGTATTAGTATCTGATGGACCTACGACTATTTCAGTTGCATCAAGTTCATCGCAAGATTCGTCGTCTAAAGTACCAGGCAAAATATCAACTGATAAGTAGTCATTAGGTTGTGCAATAATACCCATATTTTTTATTTCTTCTAATGCATCATTCAAGGCTCGATTGACAGTTTTATCGATATCAAGGCTTAAAAGCTCTTCTGGGTTAAGCATGTTTGGAGACATCATTGCCAATAAACGCTTTTCCTCTCTAGGAAAAAAAAATTGTCCACCAATATCACTAATAATGTTATTGATACTACGGATTCGTTCAATTCGGTTAATTAAATCATTCATGCTAAAGTTTATGACGGTCGATAATGTCGAAGTCATGGATCTGGCTGTTCTAAATAGTTTTTCACAAGGTTGACTGCTCATATATGATAACAGAAACATATCAAGATCTAACCCTTCAATGTTTTTAAATTTAAATAATAAGATAAGTTTAACTAAAGTGTGAGCGTTTAGCTCTAAACACATGTAACTATTCGAAGATATAAAATTATTTTTTAAAGTTAAGGCTTTATTTTTTTTAATCGATGATCTCCAGATCCGCAAGAGAAATACAACATACCATGCTTTATATAATCGTTCTGATACAGCCAAATCACTACTTAGAAATGCAGTTAAAACATAATTCATAATTGTTAGGTATATAACAGTTCCTTTAGTCCCATCTATTTTTCCTAGGAGATCAATAACTGGTAATGAACACATCCTTTCAGCTGCCTGGAAGTTCATCTTATCTTCGAGTTTAAGATCGCTAGAAGTAAGCATATGCTGATCCTTTGATGTCAATTTAAGAAGATTATGTAGATGTTTTGACGATATTTCAGATGATCCAAATTTTAATGTTATTTTTTCATTTAATAATCGAATTCTGAGCTTTGTTAAAATGTGAACAAAATCTTGAAAATAACATTCATCTGACATGTTCATATTCATTAAAAACCATGGCCAAGTGTTTTCGCTATCTGAAACAAATATCCCAGATTTTATTCGCATTGATTTTAATAAACGAGTATCACCATCAGAGGAAAATCCAAGAATAGTTATTCCATATTCCTTAGCAGCAGATTTCATGTATTCCCACCGTTGAATAACATCCTTGTATGTAAATTTATTATCAGTTCCAAATCCACCAATGCAATATGACGGTGCCCCAGCAGAAAGAGGTTGCGCCACTATTATATAGGCATAGGATGCTTTAACAGCTGTTTCAAAATATTTTTGAATTTTTTCAGATGATGTGCCAAGAAATGTTTCGTTTTCTGGAACGCCATTTTTTAATGGTAAAACAAATCCAACTATTTTGTTTAAATTTGGATCGTACTCGATTTTGCCGTTTATTCGCGTGCCATCTTCGGAAATCCATACGACTTTGGACAAGCTTCTTTTTTCAAGAAAGGTGGATAATCCCTTAAAATCAAATTCGCCTTCCTCTATACGAGTTCGACTTTCACCAAGAAATCTATTAATTGTTGATATTGATGGAAGACAATTTTTTAAATTTGCATACAAAGTCTCGTATGCAAGGCGACCTGCTGTATAATAGAGATAAATGCCTATTTTTTTAGTTAGGTCATCGTAACAGTTTCTTTTACTACTGGTATTTTTGGAATTTTGTTCAGCATTTTCCAACAATTTTTGCAAAAAAAAAGATAAAGTCTTTCTTTTACCTTCAATAGAATCGTCAATTATCTGTGCTTCTGTATACACTTTTTCAGTATCGTTTATTTTCGAAACCATTTTATCGATAATTTCAGGGGAAGCGGTCTCACATATTTTATCTACTAGCCCAAAATAGTTTGTAATTAGACTTTGATTTTCGACGTTTCTTTCCCTGGATCTTCTTTCTCGTTCTGACCGTTGATATTTTAACGCTTTCCATTTTGACGAGTTGTTATTTTGAGGCTCGCTTTGAGGTGTGATTAATGGTGAATAATTCAGGCACTGCTCATTAAAATTATTTTCTGTATTATTCGACAAGTCATCAGATAAGTTTATTGGAATGAAATCAAGCAATTTAGCATTAGCCTCAGGATAAATCTCAATGGGTTTTGAATTTGAGGAATCTGAAGAAGCATTACTTTCATTACAAGGGACATTACGGATTTTTACACTAGTATTTCCTAGATGTACATTCGAACTGGACACATCCTTATGCAAAGACACTTGATTAGGCAAATCATTAGTGCAAGATTCTAATATTGCGCTGACAACCGTTTGAGAACCGCTGACAACCGTTTGAGAACCGCTGACAGCCGCTTGAGAACACGAAGCTGTAAAAGATGAATCCGAGGTTGAATCATTGCATAAGGAAGGTTTACAAATTTGTACATTTTGAAGTACATTTATTTTAACATTCTTATTTGGGTTTTCACAGGGCTGAAAATATGAGTCAATTGTCTGAAGTTTTTTACAAGGCAATGATCCGAGCAATGATCCGTCTATATCGAGGTCTATATGTTTTTTGAATAAATGATTTTGAAAATTGGAAAGATTCCATCGTTTTACTTCGCTAGAACCTTTTTTTACAGTTCGATGAATTTTGTAGGTAATTCCGCAGAAGCATTTTATACTAGCCATCAGATCATCTTTCCATATCTTTGTATGTATAATCACACTGTCCAAACTATGAGTGAGCGACATCCATTGCATATGACCGGGAACTTTTTTCTGTGACCAGGTTTTCAAAGCTTTTAACAAGTTCGCATTTTCTTCCGTTAAATTTATTTCACTTGGGCTTACATTGGGGGTTGCATCCAACAATACGGAGGAGTTGTTTTCAGAAGAGCTTTCTCGAGAGCTATCTTGTAGGTTTGCAGAGCGGCTTTTGTTAACTTTTTGGTTTTTAGTTTTTCTTTTTGAACTGCCTGGTTGAGAAAAATCACTGGAAGCTTTTAATTTTTGTTGTGCCTTTTCTTTGCAAAACTGTATCAATAAACGTAAAATTTTTTTATGCCCAGCCACAATTTGAAATCGCTCTGGACAATTAGAAAAATGACCATAATAATCTGCATATTTTTCCTGACTAATAATGTGCAACAGCTGATTTTGTGCAAAATTTTCAATGGTATTTATTGCTTCATCGTCAATATCTGCAATTATAGGGGCATCTTCAAAGCCGTTAAAAACAAGAAGGTTTTTTAATGTTGGCGGTATTTTTAAACCTAAAACCATTTCCGCTTCTGTATAAATATCCAAGGAAGCGGAAGACGCGGCGGCATCTTCATCTTTCTCCATTTATACCTAAGCTGAAAAGAAGGTACCTGTTTAATATTATTGCAATTGCTATTTAATTTCCATTCAGGTATAAATCTGCTACTTTTTTTATACAATATTGAAGTATAAAGTGCAATATAATATTTGAGATAATATTCATACAGTCTACTATTGTACATATTATATATCTTTAATGAATAATTGATTTTAATACATTTTATATTGTCTATTTGTAATTTATTTTCAGGTTTATAAATTAATTGAAACGTAGCAAATGTTCTGTAGGTATATACATGGTGCCCCATGTAAGAATGCGCACTAGAGGAATCTCGTAAACCACAGGAGATACGGAGATGGTTAAATTAGAGAAAAGTTGCGCTTAGCTAAACCCGAGGCTAAACCCTTCAAATTCACGATTGGAAATCTAAAAAAATCCTATTACTTCCGAAGATATTTGGGAAAAACCGAGGGAAAACCCGAATTTTCCCGATTTCGTTTTTATTTTTTTCTGACTCTATTTAAAAAGATATGGCAAAATAAATTTCAAATTCTCATTGCCACTTTTTCTGCTATACAAGCCGGGGTTCATAGATTTTCAATGCGATGTTTCGTTTCCAGTAACCATCATTAGGGTCATTTTTTTAAATAGTCGACAAATTTTGTGTTCTGCCTAAAACGAGGCCTAAAATATTCTAACTTTAATTCCAAATTCCACGACATATCGCTTCTTACATTTATCTGACGTTTCGGGCGAAAAAATCATCATCAATATTATTTGATGATATAATTAACCAACTCTGTATCTCCTGTAGTTTATGAGATCCCTATAGTGTGCATTCTTACGGGACACCGTGTATTTCCTCGAGTATTTTCTTTTAATAAAATTTAAATTTATGGTAGAAAAATTGCCACGCACACCTATGATATGCTGCTTAAAATTCTATAATTATTGGATTTATTTCCCCTTTCTCTTCAGACGTCTTAGTGATAGCATTGTGCTTCGGATTTTTATATCCTTTTTGCAGTCAGAGACCGCCTTACACATAACAGAGCATACAACTGAGATTTTGCGGCTAGTTTAGGTTTATACCTCGGTTTATACTAGATTGAAACATGATTTTGCCAGATTTGGCTTATCATATTGGATTACCAACAAAGATAGACTCCTCGCTAAAAAAATACTTGTGTAACCACCTTAAATACCCAAGTGACCATTATACAAACCTGATCCATAACAGGGGCAAAACATTGTTCTGTTAAAAATAACAGCTATATCACTAGCTTAGTCCTTGTATAGTCCTTGTTTAGAAAAATGTCCGCCTCAACGCGCTATTATGAATATATCACAAATATGTAACACTGATCTGTAGAGACAACAATCGTTGTACATATATGTTACAAGTTTAATAGAGAACAAGATCTGTAAGTGTTACATCCCTGAAGCAATTTCACCACATAACATTTACATTCCTCTAATAAAGTTATTTATTAATATTGGTTGTGTAAATATTGCATCCAGATAGTGTGAATATAGCATCCAAAATTTGCATCAATTTATAAGTAGCTTAATTTAGTTAATTTTCAAATTTATGTTAACAATATGTTTAAAATCAGAGAAAATATGAAAAAATAACGTTTTAAATAAAATATATTTATAATTAGAAAGCTCTTGAACATAAATTTATATAGCAGTGAAAAGAGATATGCAATATTATGTTCAGTGCTCCATAATAATTTTATAGATTGAAGCCTTTAAAAAAATTTTGATAGCCAATTGGTAATGAAAAACTATAAAACTAAAGGTATCTTTAAAGTCTATAGAATTCCACTTTTGCACTCTTAATAGATCATGATAGATATGTTTTAAAGTTAAAATAAAAAAAGCAGTCATATACCTAGGTATTTATTGACACCGTGCTACACTGTCACATTCATGTATTTTATACATTATAAATTTATACAAATAAATTTAATCTTGAACAGGTAGCTGAGCTCTAAAACAAAAGTAGGGAGTTACTGAAGTTACTTATAAATTACATAAATATTTTTTATTTAAATTATTTCAGTTTTACTTACAACTAAGAAAAGGCACACCACACTGCGAAGCTCAGGAACAGGCTCTATTTTAGTTTTTGTTTTGGTGGATAATATTTGCCTCATATGAAGGATTATCTATATTTGTAGTAGTGCCTCATCGGAAGACACTTGATCACTTATTGATGTGTTTGGTAGTTCAGGAATGGGATTTGACATTCTATGTTGATTACCATCGTGTGAAACATTCGCAGCAAGTCTTTGTTGTTGCCTATTGGTGGTTAAAAATTTTTTTTTGTCTGGCGTTGCATGATTTTGGCTGCAAATAATGAAACAAAACTCAATAACGCCGAAAAAATATATCAGATAAGGAAATGCAATGCATTACTTACTTACCTAAATTTGTATTATCAATATTTATGCCCAATTTTGCACTTAAAACACAAAAAACTGAAATTGCAGAAAATGCTTCCAAGATGGAGGAAAAACAGAAATGAGATAGATTAAAACTTAGAGGTCTTGGCAAATGTCAACGACATATCGGTAAAGCAGAATCCTATTAAAAAGACAATTTTGAGTTTGTGATTTCCCCATGATATAGTAGAGATGTAACGGTAACGAAACAATTATGTAAAACGGATATGCCTCTAGCATATAACATTTAGAGAGCTGTGTGATTAAACATTATTTTATGGCCATGACAAACCATTTTATAGCACATATTTGTTGATTTTATATCTCTTTTGATATATCACAATGATCTTTAAATGATACTAATTTGTGATATCACATAGAACAGCTTGGTCACTTGGGTATGGACTGACACCACCTTAATACGGCTGCCGCTGAATCACCGTCTCTGGCTTTACATTGTTTTCAGTGGTTTTTGGGTCTTATGTAATATCTGCGTAGAGGAACAAAGAAAAATAATGTCATCCAAATAGTCTAATAAATGTGTTTCGACTATTTCCAGTATTTGCAGCGCGGTTTGCTGTGTTCGATAATTAAAAACCTAAACTAACCTACTCGATTAATTTATTTATGGCAACTAAAATTAATTGTTTACACTCGAAAATATACTTACCTAAGTAGGTACATATAATAATCGATATAATAGGTAGTTTTTCGTTGGTGTTACACAGACAGGCCAGCACAAGAATGTCGCAATAATATAAACTTAGTGACAACCGTGGACACTCGCGTAAACATAACCTTTTATGCATCAACCGTCGAAAATCCTGCAGCGTTGTCAGATCTTCCAACGATTTTACGTCATTGCCAAATTGATTGTCGCACGTATTTTCTGTATTTTCTGAGGTATTTTCCTCGTATTTTCTGTATTTTCTTCGTATTTTCTGTATTTTCTTCGTATTTTCTGTATTTTCTTCGTATTTTCTGTATTTTCTGTATTTTCTTCGTATTTTCTGTATTTTCTTCGTATTTTCTGTATTTTCTTCGTATTTTCTGTATTTTTCTCGTATTTTCCTCGTATTTTCTGGAATGTGTACACCATTTTCGCTAGTGAATTACCCCTCGAGACAACTGGTAAGACACAGAAAGAAAAACATGACTTAGGACAATTGGTTGTAAGATCCAGGAGCTTGTACAAAATAATATTTGGAGTATTATTTAAGTAGATATAAAAGTGTGTGATGATGTGTGTAAAGGGGCTAGATATTACAAACACCAATGCTTACATTCTACAAAACAATTAGGTAATCATTTTGTAATGTGTAATTTTAGCCGCCTTTTAAACTGTAAAGTCCTGTATAGTAAATGAAAATATTTACAAACATACTAACCTTTGTTACTACATTGGAAGAGTTGGGGCTATTCTTTATATAATTAAGGCAAGTTTCAGTAGCTTCTTTCACCATATTTTCAAACTCCTTATTTTTTGCAACAAAATCTGTCTCACAATTAACTTCAACTAACACCCCGTTATTGTTATGAACAGCTACCCCCACTAACCCCTGAGTTGTTTGTCTTCCTTCTAACTTAGTGGCTTTAGACCATCCCAAAGCTTGGGCTTGCTGTTGAAGCCATTGTTCAGCCTAAAATAGATATAAAATCGGAATATAAACACATTATTGATAAAACAATACAAGTTTTAGTAAGTTTACAAAATGTACCTGTTTTAAATCATTGTTGTGCATTTCCAGTGCTTTTTTACAGTTCGTAAAAGTGTAACCGGTTTTCTTTCTTAAAGTAGCTAAGGCGGACTTCTCAGAAGCTACTACAACCCCAGTTGAATGAAAGAATCTTGAAAAGTTACGCATGATCATCTGAAATATAAAAATAAACATACAAAACCTATTGGGTTTAATATTGTGGAAGGTACATAAAAATCCATTTATCTATCAAGCAAAATTTTTTAAAAATCGATGGTTGTCATGGATAATAAATAGTTTTCAGTCAAGAAAAACTTCAACTTCGTGTCTTTTAATTAATAGTATATTAGAATAGAAAAATAAGTAAAGAAAATATCAATGAGTAAATAATAATAGGGGTAAGTTTATTTTTAAACACATTACGTACCATTTTTTCTATAATAATGCACAGCGTTAAATTTTATTTAAACTGCTTCTAACATAAAATTTTTGGTCATAACCTCAAAAGATAAAAATAAAATATTTGACATGCTCAAAAATTGGGTAGTTAATATTTATTCGGTGGCCGGACAAAAATGTATGTTTCCGCTTGTACTTTCCGAATATCAGCGTCTGAAGGCTGATCCGCACTTGTACATTTTTGTTGAGCAACTTTGATACTTGACAGAAATCTAGCACTATAATTGGTGCAAAATTAATTTCAGGTATTTTTATTAGTTAATTCTGTTGATCATCAAAGTTGCGCGAAGTGCTTGTTGCATAATCTAAAATTTCTTTAATACCTATCCCTTTTTTAAATTATTATTGTGGCACCTTCACAATCTACGTGCAATGCATGTGCCAATAAAAAATATTTCACACAAAATTTAAAAAGTTTCATACTTTTTTTATGTAAAATGTAAGATTTGATAAAATAACTACAAAATAAAATTTGATGTTTTACGTTGAGATTACAGAAGGCCTGCGCATCAACTTGCAGACGCAAAAATATTAAATAATGTATACTCTCTTTCCATACAATAACTCAGTGGCGGTTCCTCTGATGAACATTTTAAAGATGTTCTGCAATTTTTGCAAAAAGAAAAGTAAGGTAAGGTGGGGTAAGGTAAGGTGGGGTAAATGCAAGATTGGGGTAAATGTGTTATTTGGTCCTATAATTTACGCCCTTGAGCGTGAGATGTATTAATTAATTTCGTAGTTCAAGTGTCCTGGTCCATTCTGCAATGCGCATATCTATTTTGGTCACTTCAGTAAGACGCTTATGGCTGCGAGATAAACACCTGATTTTGCAGTGAGTTTTCAAATTAGTGTTACAAATTTTGGTGCTGGCTATTTTACATTAGAAAACGTATTAGCAGGTAAATATGAGTTTACACGATCAGATCGGGCCAATATATCGATTCAAATCGGAAATTATAATAAATACATTATTTAAGACCGATTTATTTCATGTAGTACATTTGCCCCGGGAAAAACGGTTTTCGGGTTAATGTAACATGGTTGTAGGGGGTAAATGTAATAGGCTCTGTTACATTTACCCCATTATTTGTTTTCGTTTAAGACTTATGGTTGATCATTTTTTGTTTTAGGCGTCATGGTCAGGACATATGTCAAAAAATCCCAAGGCCCAAAATACAGTGAAACTGACTTAAAAAATGCATTGCTGCAAGTAAAGTCGGGACGCATGACTGCTTTTAAGGCTGCTAAAGAGTTCAACGTGCCATACTCTACTGTCTACACAAATAACAAGGGTATACGTGGTAAAATAAAAAAAAGTAAACGACGTTTAACAGTTTTCTCTCCAGAAGTGGAAGCTACACTAGCCAATGGAATTAAAACTTTAGAAAAATGGGGATTTGGGCTATCCAGGAATGAAGTTCTAAGCCTTTTGGGTCGTTTTGTGAAAGGTAATAATTTATCAACCCCATTTAAAAATTCAACACCAGGGGAAGATTGGTTCCTTGGATTTAAAAAAAGGCATAATTTAAGTATAAAGAAGCCTCAAAGCGTAGAATTTGCAAGAAGGAAAGCTACGGATCCTTTCACTATTTTTGGTTACTTTGACCTTTTGGGCGAAACTCTAAATACCTTGGGCATAAGAGATAAACCAGGCAGTATTTGGAATTTAGATGAATCGGGTCTATGTATAGACCCAACTAAAACTAAGGTTGTTGGTGAAAGAGGAAAATCCGCTTCGAGGATTACAAGCGGTCCAGCTAGAGATAACACAACTGTTTTGTTACTGGCCAACGCAGCTGGGGAAAAGGCACCTCCACTTATAATTTATAAAGGACTGCACATGTGGGATCAATGGTGTGCCCCAGAGGGTACTGGCTATCCTGGAACGGTTTACGCAGCCTCCAAAAAAGGTTGGATGGAAGCGGAAATTTTTAAAAACTTCTTTGAGCGCACCCTAATACCATCTCTTAGGGAAACTCGTCCAGCTCTTATCATATATGATGGTCATTCAACGCATGTAAGTCCTGAACTAATAGAATTAGCTATCCGGGAAAACATAACAATATTGAAGCTTCCACCTCACAGCAGCCACCTCCTTCAACTATTAGACTTGTCAGTTTTTAAGGCCTTCAAAGACAAGTGGGATGCTAAATTAGTAACCTGGCAACGCCAAAATGTTGGTCGTAAATTGCCAAAGTCCATCTTTTCAAAATTTTTAGGAGAAACTTGGGAAAAATTATCTCCCGAAATAATTCAAAGTGGATTTATTAGAGGTGGAATATATCCATTTGATAAAACAGTTGTTCCTGAGGAGAAATTCTGCCCTGAAGCATTGCGTCGATGGCGTCGGTTGAACACTGAGAAGCACACTACATCAGACCCTGATCAGACTTTCAATGCTACCATTTTACGACCCGAACTGTCAACATCGCTTCACACGGACATCCTTAAGGTACCTTCGACCTCTACTGCCTCTACAGATGCAGTTCCAGAATCTTCTACCTCCACTGCCGCAAATCCGTTTCCAGAACCTTCTACCTCCACTGCCGCAGATCCGTTTCCGGAACCTTCTACCTCCACTGCCGTTACGGATCCAGTTCCAGCGTCTACTAAAACTTTCGAAACGTTACTGCTAGAAATGGTTAAACAAAGTCATCGCCCGGAACAAACGAAGAGACAGGGAGTGGGTACGGGAACTGAGATTTTAACCAAAAACGACGTATTAGAGAGACTTAAGCAAAAAAAGGAAAAAGAGCAAAAGAAGGGAAAATCCAATAAGCGTCATAAAAAAGAAGTGTCAAGTAGTGAAGAGGAAGATGAGAACGAAATAGAATACAGAGATTCAGACAATGAAAAAGAATTTTTAGAAAGTCTTGAGCACGAAGCCGAAATACAGAACCAAGAAGAAAATTACATTACAAGTAGGGATCTGGATAAAGATAAGTGGGTTTTGGTAAAATATACATCAAAAAAGGTTACCAAACATTTTGTTGGTAAGATAAATAAACCAATTGAAAAAGACTGGGAAGTAAAATTTTTAAAACGAGTTTTAACTAAACGTCGAGATACATTTAAATTTGAATGGTCCCACGACCAGGACTCAGACACAAGTGCCGAAAGTGACATTGTAATAATATTGCCGGAACCTATGACTGACAGGAGAGGTTTATTCTATTTTAATGTTTATTTTGATGGTTTTAATGTCTAATGTTTCCTTATTCAAATTTAGCTTCATTTGCCTGACTAGATTCTTGCTGTTATTTTTACGATTTAGATAAGAATACATTTTTTTTTGCGTTATTGCGTATTTTTTAAACTCGTTACTTACTTAAAATAAGTGGAAAACAATTTACATTTGTGTTTTACTTTAGTTTTTATTTTATTGAAAATGATACCATAAATCATAATTCATTAAAAAGTTTGTAACTTCTTCAGTTATAATTTAATTTACTTGAAATAAATACCATATGCAGTAAACACCTTTCCTTTTACATTTGCCCCGTTTTCGAATCTCATATAGAGTACCTCTTGCAAATACAGGCAGCTATTACATTTGCCCCATTTGCCGGGGGTAAATGTAATATGTTGATATTGTTTTAAAAAAAATATGTTGCAAAAATGTAGTTTGACCTTTTACCAAAATTCCTACATAGATGAATGGCAAAATGACTGAACACCCCATGGTATTTTTTGCAAAATTTTATTTGAATCATTCATATTTTTTATATAAGTCCAAAAGTCAACTATTCAAAAAACCAGTTGCATTTACCCTACCTTACCTTATTTTTTTTATAAATTTTAAGTCTATCCCCTGCGTTTTTTTCTGTTCACAAATTTTGTCACTTTGTCATTAAAATTGTGTATTCGGAGATTAACTTTTATTAAACAATTATGAAGATGGTTTTATAGTTTTCGTGTCGCTTTATCGCTACCAAAAAGTAAGCGGGGAAAACAGTCTAAAGTATTTTTTGTTACTTGCACAAATCTATTCATTTTTAAAATAAATGTATCTATTAAATTTACGTGTATAACTTTTTCCTCTACTTACACCAGATTTTTTAATAATATTATCTGGTAATAATGGTCTACCTCTTCCTTTTAATTCGATCATTTCTTCGTATGAATATTTAAAAAATCTTTTAATTAAATTAAAGATAACTGGTGTGTGTGTTGTTGTCCCAAGAGCAGAATTACACGCACTCACTATATTATTGTTTTTGAACTCGCTGTAAACTTAGAAACAACAGATAATACCCAATACCGCGCTGAACTAATTGTAGTGAACTCTTCCCTTAAATCAGCTTCCTTTTTTAGACGGACATTGTGGAAGCTCGGGTGTTTCAAGGAACTCGAAAACGTTCGTGTGATCGTGTGGCCCAGAGAAATAGATAAATAATAACTCGGCGATAGCGTTAGCCGGTAGGTCGAGGACTGGTCGACTTTATTTGCGTCGCTTGCAGTCATTTACAATGCGAATCGAGAATGCAAAGTATTATACATATTTGCTTTTGGTATTGAAACATATTTTAGTTAGAGTACTATTTTTTTGTTTCTTTGGGACCGTTACAACCCTTATGAATATTCTTAACAACTTGCATCTAGCTGCAAGATAAGATACAGGCTTTCCGTAATCTCACCTTAAATTTTCAGAATTTTACCTCTATCTTTGACTTTGAGGGTTTGTATAGGGTTGAGGAATTTCCCACAAAATGCATTTTTTGAAATATAGAATGTTTTATTTGTAACCATTTATCTCAAAATGCTTTGGTTTCTACTTTCTATATATTGGCTCACGCCGCCTCGCCAGTTGTGGTTTTTATTGATGTTGTGCAAAATCGGATATATAATATTTAAATTTAAGTGCAAAACATTTTTTATAAACCTTTACTTTTGCAAGTTTTTTAATCTGTAAAAAATCATCATTTTATTTTTTGGCTAAGCTGTGGCCAAAGAAAGAAATCCATATTAAAAAGAATTGTAAGTATAGTTACTATACTGTAATTTCTTGGTTTGATATAAAAGGAAATTTGTCCTTATTACAAAAATATTATTGTAGTCTTTAGAAATATCTATAAGATGTCTGGAAAAGAAGTGGAACGTGATCGATTACTGAAAAAAATTGCCGAAAAAAGGGCAAAATTGGAAGCAAGAACAGATTTGAATATTAAAATACCAAGACTTCAATTACCATCCGATTACAACTTTCAAGATAGATCAATTTTTTCTCTCCCTCCGGCAATTTTAAAGCCCATATTAGCTTCTGCTCATCCTAAATACCGCAAAAAAGTTGCAGCTGACAAAAAGAAAGGTAGGTGCATCGATCAAAATATAAAAAGGGAATACCTTTGTCTATATGGAATGGTGTCGTTTCAATGCCAGTCTCGAGAGATTAGTCAGATCGGAGATGGGTAGCGGAGCGTCTCGAATGAAGACGGTCCCGGGTTGCCCACTTGCCAGTTTTGTTGTGATGTTGGTACCTTCTTCCGTGTGTTTTATTAGAGAGTATTTTGTTTAATTGTTTTCCACTGAAGAATTTAAAAACTGAAACCGTAGAAAATTTTATTTTTTCGGGCTCTATACGATAGAGAAATTTAGTGAAAATGCTCATTCCTTGGAGATCTTTAATTACTTCTCGGACATGGTTCCCTTATTATTTCTCTACCTACAATTATTTCTATCCAAAATCTACTTTAGCAATATAATTATAGTATATATAAAACACATATTGCACTATTAATTAGTACAATACCTACCTATCCGTAAATTAATACATTTCATGTTACAGCCAATGAACTTAAAAATAAATTAAAATCGTACACCGCATTAAGAAAACAAAGAGAAGAATTCAGGGAAAGATTGGTCGATTTGATAACTCATGATCGTGACGATGAAATGGACATAGATGATATTGTTCCATCCACACAAGAACAAGAAATGCTACGTTACTATTACTACGTCAAGCATGGAGTTGATACCGTTCACGTCGCACCTTTAGATGAAAAAGTTTTAAATAGGGTAAAACATTCACATATTGTGAAATCAATGACGAACACCTACACAATAACACTCATGTCCTACAGTTTGTTATTTCCATCAACCTAGCAATGCGGGAATGAATGGAAACAATACTTTAATGAGCTTATTTACCAGGGTGTTCATTTGAAAACTTCCCACCACAGATTTATCGAAAACCACTGATTAAAAGGAAAAACGCCGAGACACGTCAAAAGACGTGCCAACGGGGACAACTTTTTAACGAAAAACTACTTCACCCCCTTTTACCCTCTGCCCTCCGGGGTCATCCCCTTAAAAATTTTAAATGACAAGGAGCAGCTTGTTTATTGAAAGGTATTTTAAAGTGCTTTATTTTGACGTTTGATTTTTTTAAATCGGTCGATTCGTTTTCGAGAAAATTAGAAAAATCTTTATCTATCTTAATTTTTCAGATAGAAAAAAAAACACACGAGAATATCATTTTTTATTTCAATAAGTGTTCAAAAACCAACATAAACAGTAAGTCGGAAGATTATACGTGTCAGCAACCAAATAACAACCAGAATTTTTTCCGCCTTCTTTCTATCAACACAGATAACATGGGCGAACTGTATTTATTCTTATACCTGTTTAGTTTTTTATAGTTGCTAAGGAAAAGAAAGAATTTAATTTGCAGTCAGTTACCTTTGTGACAATCTCGGAATAGTGAAAATTAATTTATTGATTCACATTTTACTTCCAAAATGGTTTACACACTAGCCGAAAGAGTGGAAATGATTCCAATTTATGGTGCCCAAAATCAATGTGCTCGGCAAACTGCCGATGCCGTCACATTTAATGCCAGACATCCGGAAAAGATAACTTCGCATAGGTATGTTTTGGACCTTGTTACTAAATTTACTCAAACTGGATCTGTTGCAAATAAAAAACGTAATCATCGTAGAGTTTTGTCATTTTGGCATAAATCCTAATACTTTATAACGCAAAATTGTTGATGCGACTGGTATTTCAATAGGCTCTGTACACACAGATACTAAATTACATAAATTTCATCCATTCAAAATAAAAATATTGCAAGAGTTAACTGAAAATGATTTCGATAGGCGAGTTGAGTTTTGTGAACAAATGACTGCAGCGATTAATGATAATACCATTCATGTAAAGAATATCTGCTTCAGTGATGAATGCACATTTTATCTAAATGGATTTGTTAATAAGCATAACTGCAGGTATTGGAGCAATGAAAATCCTCATGCTTTTATAGAAGGGCATACTCAGTACCCCCAAAAACTTAATGTATGGGCAGGCATTTTAGGAAACAAAGTGATTGGGGCATTGTTTATTAATGGGAATTTAAATGGAGGCATTTATTTAGATATGTTGGAAAATACCATCAATCCGCTTATCACTGAAACCATTGAAAACCAAATCGAAGACGATGGAAGCCCTATACTTGATGAGGCTGAAATATATTTCCAGCAAGACGGCGCTCCTCCTCACTATGTTCTTCCGGTTCGGCAATGGCTAGACGACGAGTTTCCAGATAAATGGATAGGGCGAAGAGGGCCTATAGAATGGCCTGCTAGATCTCCTGACTTGACGCCATTAGACTTTTTTCTATGGGGCCATTTGAAATCTATTGTGTTCACTCCCCAACCTGAAACTTTGGATGAACTTCGTCAATCATCATCGAAAGCTGCCGTGATCTCCCACAACATGTTTTTGAAAATGTCCGTCAGGAATTTGAACATCGCCTCTATCCTATATCATTATTTGGCCAATAACGGGCAACATTTTGAACACTTATTGAAATAAAAAGTGATATTTTCGTGTTTTTTTTTTTCAATCTGAACAAATTAAGATAAATAAAGATTTTTCTAATTTTCTCGAAAACGAATCGACCGATTTAAAAAAATCAAACGTCAAAATAAAGCACTTTGAAAGGCCTTTCAAACAAGCTATCACTTGATACCCCTTGTCATTTTAAATTTTTAAGGGGATGACCTCGGGGGGCAGAGGGTAAAAGGGGGTGAAGTAGTTTTTGGTTAAAAAGTTGTCCTCTTAGGCACATCTTTTGACGTGTCTCGGCATTTTTTCTTTTAATCAGTGGTTTTCGATAAATTCGTGGTGGGAAGTTTCCAAATGAACACCCTGTATAGTTATAAAACACACCAGTCACCATTTTTACCTCAACATTGAACTCATATATTATTGTAATATTGTAACAATCGGAGGTATGTGGATGAAATAGTGATTGTTATAGAGTGTTTATCCACGGATAGAGTTTGGGAGAGGGAAAACTTTTTTATTAATAGGTATAGAAGAAAAATTCGTTCTTTATAAAAAACGTCTGCTTGTGCTGAAACTACAATTTCAAATATCAGATTTGCGATTACTATACAGGGTTTGTCAAAAACAACATTTTTAATTTATTGGATTTTTTTTCAATCCCAATTTTTAATTGTCAGGTTTTATAGGCGAGTTCGGTTAATCATCGGCGAGGTCTCCAATCCCTCGGATTGTCAAAATGTCGTTCGTTTAATCGTTTCAGAGCTGAAGGCTGACATTTATCTGTTTTCATTTAAACCGGGGCAGATGATTTGGAGCGTCATCTTTTTCATCGGAGGTTTTTGACCGAGGAAACCGAGGATAAAAGCAACGTCAGCTGATTGACAAATATTGCTTAAGAAATTTGGGTGTTGGGTTAATAATTTCATTCAATTCAATTCATCATCAAATTATGGCCGATTTCAACAATTGGAATTAAACATTAACAAATTATTATCTATTTTTATCATGAAAGGCCAAAAGTGAGGTTATCCTGTTTGTCAAATGAATATGAACCGTTCCGTAATTACCGACAACCTCGGAGTAATCTGCTGATCAGCTGTTTTAAATCTGTGTTCTCTTTCATCTCATCCGCGAGGAATAATCGAACTCGCCTCATATGATGGAGTTTGTCAATGTCACGCAATATTACAGCAATATTGCAGCAACACGCATTCAATATGTTTTTTGTTATATTGTTTTAATATTAATTTGAAAATGTCGTGGAGTGACGTGGAGATCCCTATTTTTTTGTGATATTAATGTACCTACATATTAATTTTTTTTGATTTATTTATTTTTATTCATATTGCCTAAAATTTACGCCATATTGGAACTTCAGATGCATTTGGCTATATTGCTCTTTAGTGACACTATAAGACCCGGACCTGATGAAAATAAAATGTCAAACCAACTAAGTTAAAAAATTTCAAAGGCGTAAAGCGAAAGCACGTGACCCGGGGTGACATCTATAGTGTCGAGGTGGACACTTAATTATATTCATGGCCTATCACCTTGTGATGTTGAGGAAATATAAGTTAATAATATCAATCTGCAATAAGGAAAGTAAAATCGTCTTCAGTTATATAACGGTTATACTTTTAAAAATATAACAAAAGTTACTTTTAAATAATGTCACCGAATGTTGTTGTAATTTAACATGTTTGGTGGGTAGTATGCTGATTTAGGTTAATAATTATGCCTTCTCGATGTAAAAGAAGAGTGAGCAAAACAGAATTTTACTCATACTTCGTTAGATTCTAGAAGGTCATGACTGAGAGGCGATGCCGAATCATCGGGCCGACAAGCTTTTTATATCAAAATTTTATAATTTAATAAAAGGAAAGGTTTGATTTACTTCAAAGTTTATTTTCTACTTTCTAGTATATTCAAATAAAAGCTTTTTTTAAAGTTTTTTTTTAATATTAGTTTATATCTTTTCTCGTTTTTGTTGGATATTTTTCTTAATATGTTTATTTCAATTAATGCGTCTTTGTTTCGGTTTGTTTCGTTGGCTTATCATAAAAACCAATTGTCATCGGAACCGAATCATCATGTAAAATTCCAACTCCGTAGGATAAGAGTTTTTTTTTACATTGTTAGGTTTGTTTACATTGTCATCGAAAGTGGATCAAAATGTAAAATTTCAACTTCGTGGGCTAAGAGGATGGGGTTTGGGTTTTTGTTCGGGTTTCTTCGGTTTTTTTTATCATAAAAATATATTGTCAACGGAACTGAATCGCCATGTAAAATTTCAACTGGTAGGATAAGAGGGATTGGTTCAGATTTGTTCGGGTTTTTGCTCAAGTTTGTTTAGGATTTTTTAACATAAAAATGCATTGTCATCGGAATTGAATCACCATAAAAAATGTCAACTCCGTAGGATAAGAGGAAGTGATTTTAATTGAGCTTACAAAATTTGACCCTAACACACGCACCATCACACACGTTGAGAATTAAATAAAAGCTTTTAGTAAAAAAAGAGAATCTTTAAATGCGATTTATTTACCATATTTAATATTTATTTTAGGTTTTATCATTAGTTCCCCGGAAACTGATGGTTTGGGAAGAGACGTTAACAGAAACCATAAATGATGTAAAGGAAGATTTTATGATGGCAAACAAAAAAGCCATAATTGATTTTGTTTTACAAGATCCTGCTTTTCTCACAAGCATAAGAGATGATGACATTCCGTTTAAAAAAGAACGGAAAGAAATTGGAAATAGTTTTAAAGCACCCTTCGATTTTGCCAAACTTAGAATGAACAGAAATCTTCACATTATTAATCCTTGTTTAGCAGTTTTATCGGATATTTGGTATAGCCGCTTTAGGTAACTAAAATACTTGCAAGTAATACGGGGCGGTTATTCTCGGCATACCTACTTTTACGGCAAGCTAATTTTAACCAATTCCAAAGTTGCATAGGACTTGTTTTTTACTTAATTATTGTATTATATGTACCAAAGCCTTCTTTGATGATGAAGTAGATAGAGCGTTATTCTCCAGCAACGCTAAAAGGAATACAGCGTCTCTAAAGTTAAGGAGGGCTGTCCTGATGTCCATCTAAGGACAATTTTTATATCTTAGGATAACTTATCTTTCATTCATTTCATGTATCACTTTTTCAATCTGGGACTTTAGAATCCCGGGATATAGTCAGATCTGGTCTTAACGTGCGGGTCCAAAGGTCACTGATGATATGCGTCAAATCAGACAACACAGAGGCTATCAAAATGTGAGATTATTTACAAATATACCGAAGGAAGGAAAAATAGTTTCATTATTTTAGCTATCGCGAAGATAGCCACATATACCTAATATTATTAGTTTTGTAAAAATTATGTACAGGGGAGTTGGAAAAGTAACAAAAAAATTATATAATTGTTAATTATATACCTACTGTACCCTTTAATTAAAAACGACAATAATAAACAGTGCAATTTATTTTAACAATTTTACTACTAAAACCTAAAAATAATATAAAAATTTGGTATCAATTGAACTTGCGTGCAAAATAATAAAACGCTTTCCCGTACCGCACCTCTTTTTCCCTTTAACACTTTTTACAGACTCATCTTGCCAAGATTTTGAACCATCACTTCCATTCCACCACCAATGCCACTTTTCTAAATTTCGATTTGTAATTGTCCGTATATTTTTTTTAAAACTGAACACGCTGACTCACTATCTGTGGCTGCTTACATAAAAATCTTCGGTTACAGTCTTTTTTATAGCGAAAACCTAAATTTTTTAATAATTTTGATAACGCTTCAAGGCCAATTTCCAAAACACCCCGAATTTTTAATGTTTTTTGTAAAACTGGAAGAGTTACATTGGTTTTTGATTTGTATAAATCGTAAATCACATTTCGAACTTCAATTTTAATATTTTCGCTTACATCCTCAGTCTTTGGCTTTCTTCGTTTACACTTTTTAGTATTCTTGGGTATTATGTTATGTTTTGTTTCATGCACAATTTTCTGCACAGTCCTTAAACTAATTCCCAGTGCTTTGGCTACTGTTTCCTGAATATTGGTTGGCGAATTTCCACTTTTTCTTTCATTTTCGAAATAGTTTATCAGATTAAGTACCATTTTTTTGGTTGGGGATGCAAAAACGCAGAAAATTGTTTCATTTTGTCACAAACTGTCAAAGTCACAAAACTGGTATATTTAAAATAAAACGTAGCTGGTGCTATTATAAGCTTTTTTAGAATCGCTGGAAAGTAAATACATATATATATATATACATATATATCCTTTTTTTTTCATGTCAAAATGGAATAAGTCTGTCTCATTTATCTTACGTATTTTATTTAGAGCAAGTAAAGAAAACAAAAACTGAGAGTATGTCTTTCTTGAATTGTATGACCCGCACGATAAGACCAGATACGACTATAGCCGTAATATTTCTATTTTAATGTTCTCAATGCTTATGTTATTTCTAACTTTTAGCCTAACTATATTTGGCGTTCTGCTAAAACTTTTTTGTAATTCACAATTTTTGTATCATTCAGATATTAGAGTGAAACGAAAATATTTTATGCCTTTAAATCATTTTGTAATATGTTTTAAAATGTGATTTTAGATAAATAAGAATTATTTCTGAAAGATTATCGAAATATCTAAGCCTTTGCATTGCAGGTTCTTGATGGGACCCAAAGTTTACAAATTTTAGTGAATTTAAAACCTGTTGTTACCTGCAATCATTTATTTTAAAATTTTAATTTCTTTTTAAGTTGTAATTTGAATTTTAGTATCAGGTTTTTTTCTTTAAAAACTTCCTATAAAATAGACCTTTCTTTCCTCTTCGGCCATGGAAGGACCAGGGCTGAGTGGAAAATAAATTATCTTTTATTACTAAAAAATTGATTGTCGCTTTGAGTCACAACATTGTCGATCTTGTACTTTAACAAATCTATGCACACACGTACATGTAGAGATCTGGCGGGTGTTTGTATTTTGTTGAATCAAAGCAAGAAAGATGCGCCTTATACCTTACAGATGCCAAATTTATGAAATGATCGATGGTTTTAAAATATGCTTTGAAAGTATGTTTTAACCTCCCCTGAGATAAGGAAAAAATTATTTAAACGTTTTCAAAAGGTTTGGACTAATAAAGATATACTTACTAGATATGCTACTGCTATTGAAGATAAACTGTATGAAATTATATTGAAAGCAACCAGCACAATGTTTTTTTAATTTGCAACGAAACAAATCAACATTAAGCAGATAAGAGTAAACTTTATGAAATTTGTATATATTTTTAAGATCACTTAAGTCACATAAAATAAAATAGGGACTACATACACACCTGCAACATATTGCTTAAAAATTATAAATTTTTCAGTGTTCACCTGAAGACGGACTGGAAATATTTACCAGTTGAAACGTTGTTATGTAAAAGAAATAAAGCCAATGCCAGTTAAAAACTCTTTTATCATTCAAGAAACATCATTTATCTCCAACCTTCAAACAAACTTAATAAAGTTGGTTGGGAATAAATAAATTTAAAAAAAGTAGGCATATACACTATACAGGGTGTGTCAGTAAGGTGTCTGTCTTAGATAGTACCTAAACTATCAAAGATAGGGAACAAAGTGTAATACAAAAGTTAAAGGGTTTTTAGGATACATAATCTAAAAAGATTTTCTAATCTACAGGGTGGTCCTAAAAAGTGGTAGGTACTGAATAATAAAAAAGAAAATTAAATGGGACACCCAGTATAATTTTCTAGAATATGATTCAATGGAATAAGGACTTTGAAACCCTATTAAAATTTTTAAAGTGAAATGCAACGTTGCCAAGTAATTAATTTTTTTCCGAAATTTTAGTAATTTTAAGGGTATTGTTAAAAAATCATAGCAACCTGTGGATTAACCCTAGGTGAATATAATTTACGTTGTAAGTACTTTAAGGTACGATATATTGATCTATAATAATATTTTTTAAATCTCTTATACAGAGCGTTCATTACAAGTTGGACAACTCGATAGTTTTAAAAAGGCTTTATTTCAATTTTTTTAAATGGGACCTCCTAATTTTTTTAGGCAAAAGAATTTATCTTTCGAAAACCTTACTTTTTTATTAAACATGTCATATATCTAAATATCATAGTTTTTGAAATATTTTAGGATTTGTCTTAAATCAAGGTAAAAAAGGAAAGTTCTAATTAAACAATTTAGTCAAGATTGTTTTGGAACAAAAAATAAATAATTTTCTTTGTCACAGCTGTCATTGCAAAATTATTTCGCCAACATTTTGTGCTTTATAGCCGTTTAAAGTTTAGTTTCCCGAACTAACTTTATCGAAATTAAAAAATATGAGTTATGATAAAGTTAGTTCAGGAAACTAAACTTTAAACAGCTATAAAGTACAAAATGCTGGCGAAATAATTTTGCAATGTCAGCTGTGACAAAGAAAATTATTTATTTTTTGTTCCAAAGCAATCTTGACTAAATTGTTTAATTAGAACTTTCCTTTTTTACCCTGATTTGAGACAAATCCTAAAATATTTCAAAATCTATGATATTTAGATATATCATATGTTTAACAAAAAAGTAAGGTTTTCGAAAGATAAATTCTTTTGCCTAAAAAAATTAGGGGGGTCCCATTTAAAAAAATTGAAATAAAGCATTTTTAAAACTATCGAGTTGTCCAACTTGTAATGAACGCTCTGTATAAGAGATTTAAAAAATATTATTATAGATCAATATATCGTACCTTAAAGTACTTACAACGTAAATTATATTAGCCTTGGGTTAATCCACAGGTTGCTATGATTTTTTAACGATACCCTTAGAATTACTAAAATTTCGGAAAAAAATTAATTACTTGGCAACGCTGCATTTCACTTTAAAAATTTTAATAGGGTTGCTAAGTCCTTATTCCATTGAATCATATTCTAGAAAATTATACTGGGTGTCCCATTTCATTTTCTTTTTTATTATTCAGTACCACTTTTTAGGACCACCCTGTAGATTAGAAAATATTTTTAGATTATGTATCCTAAAAACCCTTTAACTTTTGTACTACATTTTTTCTCTATCTTTGATAGTTTAGGTGCTATCTAAGACAGACACCTTACTGACACACCCTGTATACCACGTATGACGTATGACACACTCAAAATCAGACTAGTCTTCCTATTAAATCTAAATATTAAAACTCGTTACCGAATAAAAAACTTAATTATCTACATAATCTAATTCTACTTTTAGAAAATTAAGATTACTCGATATGGAAGAATTTAAAAAACATAAAGGGGCATTTGATCTTCAAGAGTTTAAATACTACTGCAAGAGAAGTATGGAAAAGTGTAAGACTATTTTGATAGATGAATACTATTATGCCGTGACTGATGTATTTCTGCAGGGCGCTAAAAAAAATAAACTACCAGATCCAGCTAAGCCTAGAAGAATGAAGTCATTTTATAACTCAGTGGCAACTATAATGACTAATCATTTGCAAACGTTATGTCTTAAATCACTTTATGATTTTGTTGAGTATATAACGGATATCAAGGTAGGTAATCGTTTAATTTCGGTTTAATGTAACATTTATATCATATCCCCATTTATGATAAATTAGAGGTCTGTGATTTCGGCTGTTTTGGAAATATTTATTAGTGAGGGGAAAACACAGTCTGCTTCACTAGTTTATTAGAAGGTTTTCTATTCAGAAAAACCTCATTGTCATATCGAACATGTTTCGAAGGCATAAACCTTCATCATCTGAGAAGCAGAAAAAAGAAGAAAGAAAAGTTTTTTAAAATACTTTATCGTATCATTGAAGATTAAGTCATTTTTATATGATATCTTTATTAATAATTATTAACATCATAAACGTACTAAAACCTACATAACACCTTAGTTACTTATAATACATTAGTTACCATAATTTAATACGTTAGTTACGAAAGCATAATACGTTAGATACCAACTAATATTAGAACTATTTTTCATGAACATGTAAAACAATATTTTGACAATTTTCAAATTTAATGGATACACCTTTGTCTTTAACGTCCACGATCTTAGGTATGCCCTCTGAAGACTTTCATCATTAAAAACTTCTCGTCTGAGGCAGAACACACAAATTCGTTGACTTGTTCTCTTGTAAATACTTTTGATTTTTTTGCTCTATATCCAACATTTTTCTTCTTGATGAAACGTATTAAGGCGCCATATTTGTCGATTTCCACTCTTTCCTTCAGTTCTAAAGTCGCTCGTAACATGGAATATTTCGGCCATAAGGATGAAGCAGAGTATTCCTTAGAGAGTTTTGCGAAATACGCCAGCAATACCGTTTCTTCTGCACCTTGAACATGTACTTTGTTTCGCCACTCACAAAACTGCCGATATTCTTTTTCATAATGGATTTTAGATTTGTCTGGAAGCAAGTTCAACCTTATAATGTTGGCTGCAGCTAATATATCGTCAGGAATATCAAAATCTCGAATGATTTAAATGATGACTTTTTGAAATGCCAAAATGAAATGACATAAAACCTTGTTTTTATTTTCGCATCGCCGTTGTCAATGATACGATAAAGCTTTAAATACAACTCGATTATTAGCGATTTAACACCGTCTGGGACATTGCGGGTGACTCGGCTGTTGCCTCGTCACCTAGTAATGTCCTCGACTATTATAAATCGCATAATAATCTTGTTATATTAATAGCTATTACATGATGTAATTGAAATTATAAATTAAAATGCTAAAAATTTTTGGATGTAGAGAATTATAATGTACCATACATCGGATGCATTTGGAGTTTAGTTTTATTTTTGGAAAACATATTAAAGTCAAAAAATCAAAATTCAAAAAACGTGCTATCTGATTGTGACCAGAGCACTGGTGCCAAAAATAAAATTAAACTCCAAATGCATCCGAAGTATGGTACATTATAATTCTCTACTTCCAAAAATTATTAGCATTTTAATTTTCAATTTTAATTACATCATGTAAAGTATTTTAAAACACTTTTCTTTCTTCTTTTTTCTGCTTCTCAGTTGAAATATGCAATGTCGTCTTCATGTAAAATATTATTTTGATTTCGCTGATGATGAAGGTTTATGCCTTCGAAACATGTTCTATATGACAATGAGGTTTTTCTGTATAGAAAACCTCCTAATAAACTAGTGGAGTAGACTGTGTGTATATTTTTTCCCTCACTTATAATTTCACTCCACTGAGAGATGGACGACTTCCACAAAATATTTATTAATTAAATCAACGCCAAAGTTTCCGTGCAGTCCACACCATCATCAGGGCTATAGTACCAAGGAACAAAAAAATATTTTTTAAAATTGTAAAACAAACAGTATGTATAATTAAAACAATCACTGAACAATCACATCAGTGTAATTAAAGTAAACAAAAATCTTCAAAATTCTTATAGCAGGAGAATAATAAACGAAAAGGAAAAAACTCGGTTTGTTGATACCTATAATTTCAAATTTTATTTCAGTATTCCAACAAGGGGTTTCAAATCAAATTAATTCAAAGAGTCAACATTCTCGCTTTCGAGCCGCCATTTAAAAATTTGAAAGACCTTCTTATCCATAAACTTGATGGCATCGTAGATGCAGTCATGGATATTCCTCGACTGGAGACAAAACTCTATTTGGATTGGGTGGAACCCATTGAATATCTTAAGGTAATAGTTTGTATAACAAGAGTGGATATGATGTCTATGTCTCACGAGAAAGTAAATTGATCACGACGCCGTTGGTGAACCGAATGCTAAAAAATGTAAAAAAAAACTCACAACCAAAGTTAGATGTTATGTCGCATCCCCAGATCCTCATATTAGAAATTAGGGTAAAACTAACTTAAGAATATTGCTAAATGATATTAATTTTCTATGAACATGATAAAAATATTATAGATAGAAGAGTTTTGGACTTGCATTGTCTTTATTTGTTTTATATCACAACGTTTCAACTGATAATTATGTCCAGTCGTCTTCAGGTGAATACTTTTACTACTTTACTATTATAGATGCGTATACAGTTTCCCATAGCTTATTGCTCACGTTTTCATGAAAAATGCAAATATTCATAATGCAGACGGATTTTAACCAATTTAATAATAATCAAGTCACTTAAAAAATAAAATAAAACTTTGATACTTTTCATGTTTTTGGGACAACCTGTAAATAATTAAAATAATTTCCAACACAAACCATTTAGCTATAATATGTCGCCTCGAATAGCGTGATTAACCCTGTATATTAAAAAAATAGCAAATAAATATATCATATTATTAGGTTTTACAAAAAAAAAACTATAAAATAATTAATAATTAAAAGGGAATTGAGTAATTATTAACCTTCTATAAAGAAATCAGTACTAATCATTAGTAATTATTAAAACTAACTAATCTAATTCTTTATATTGATTGTGTAATGATCGTCTTTACAAATATATTCTAATACACAATTTTTTTTTCTCTAGCCTACCATTCCTCAAGAGACCATAGATAAATACAAACAGAAAATAAAGGACCTTTTAGAAAATCAGAGAATTGGGCCTGAACTGCGGGTGCAGGATTTTGATGAATACATGCCATTGATCAACGGCGAAGCAGAAGAGGCAATAAACAAATTCCTCGCCGAAGATCACAAACTTGAAGGTAGTAGAAAATAGATGTTCATAAAAAAAACTATTATTTATTTAAAATCATTGAGTTTTCAGTACTTATTTGCATAGTTATTAATAATAATAGTTAGTGTATGTTTGAAGGTTGGAGACAATGATGTTTTTTGAATGAGGAAGAGTTTTGGATTTGCATGTTTTTATTTGTTTTATATCATAACGTTTTAACGGTAAGTATCTCTAGTCGTCCTCAGGTGAATATTAACTAATTAAAGTAACTACAGCTCTATGTATACTGGCTAGATGCACTGGAGAATAACTGAGATGGGTGCAGTCATGCATTCAGTTCGTGTGTGGTAGAAAATGGCTACCCGTGCATTTAGTTGATAAATTATTGGAAAATCGCAAGAACCGGTCAAATACACAAAAGAGGCAAATAGAGTCACAATCAACACTCAACATTCCATATGTCAAAGGAGTATCTGAGAGAACTAGAAGACTAGGACAACGATACAACATCAATACGGTATTCAGCTCGAAAGACACTTTAAGAGGCCAATTGACGAAGACGAAACCAACAAGTCAAAAACACAGGAAAAACTGTGTCTGCCAGATTCCCTGCGAATGTGGCCGACCTTACAATTGGTGAAACTCCAAGGCCACTTGAAACTAGGATCAAGGAATATAGAAACAACACGATTAAAGGAGAAAACGAAAATTCAAATGCAGCTGACCATGCCTGATGAACACACGGTCATCACTGAAAGTGGGCAGAATCCTGCATAAAAAACCACACGAGAGGAAGTTTAAGGAAGCTGCTACCATACACCAGAACCCAGATTGTTTTAGTAAGCCATCATTAGATATAAGAAATATCTGGAAACCTTTGTTAGGTAGATGTAAACTTAAAATACCGCACACGAGCTAAATGCATGACTGCACCCATCTCAGTCATGCTTCAATGCATCTAGCTAGTATAAATAGAGCTGTAGTTACTTTACTTATTTAGTATTTACCTGAAGACGGCTGGAGATACTTGCCAGTTGAAAAGTTGTGATATAAAACAAATAAAGACAATGCAAGTCCAAAACTCTTTAATCATTCATTAATATTTAGTGCTAACGACGCATTCGCCAAATCATTTTTTTTTAAATGAATTGTATAATTTTCATTTTATCTAAAAAGCGGCCACATATCAGATATTCAATTAGCTACAGTTTTAAGGTTAAAAACTTTATTTATAATTTGATCAAAACAAGAAACGAAGTATTGTGAAATTTGCCCATATTTCTTTTTTTATCTTTTATTACAGTAACATTTGGTTGGGAGTTACTTTGGCATGGTTTAACCTAGTTTGGTAGATAATATAACTTAAGAACTAGATAGAAAATATAACTTAAGAACTAGATAGAATATTGACATATTAAAATTAGCATAGGGCCTTGCGTCCAGCGGAAAGTATCTTAGCATAATTTGGATCTAAAATGACACCAAATATAAATAGCTGCATATGTAAGTTTAACGTACAGTGAATGATTCCTCGTGCGTTATAATATAAATACGTTAATAAAATCGTACGATTCGAAGAAATATGGTCAAAGCAAAGTCTAAAGCCGAGTTCGGTTATTCATCGCGGATGAGATCAAAGAGAACACAGATTTAAAACAGCTGATCAGCAGATTACTCCGAGGTTGTCGGTAATTACCGAATGGTTCATATTTATTTGACAAACAGGATAACCACACTTTTGGCCTTTCATGATAAAAATGGATAATAATTTGTTAATGTTTCATTTCAATTGTTTGTCTTCGTTGATTCTAATTGTTGAAATCGGCCATAATTTGATGATGAATTGAATTGAATGAAATTATTAACCCAACACCCACCTTTCTTAAGCAATATTTGTCAATAAGCTGACGTTGCTTTTATCCTCGGTCAAAAACCTCCGATGAAAAAGATGATGCTCCGAATCATCTGCCCCGATTTAAACAAACGCAGATAAATGTCAGCCGTCAGCTCTGAAACGATTAAACGAACGACATTTTGACAATCCGAGGGATCGGAGACCTCGCCGATGATTAACCGAACTCGCCTTAATTTTATAAATATTATAATTGACGTGCCTAATGTCCCAATGTATGGGTACCTACACCTACGGGTTCTTAAAACTTATTTAAAGTTTCAAATCCAGTACAAAACCAATAGTATCCATAAATTTAATAGATCATTCAAAAGCACTTAACACAATATTTTTATAAACAAAGTATGCATGAATATTGACTTTACTCCATAATTTTTTTCGCGGCATAAAATTAAAAGTTAGATGTGTTTACAATACATGAATCCGTATCATAAAATATACTTACTGGAAATAGAAGAGAACGATAATAAAGCTTCGAAAAGAACTATTTTTTCGAATAATAAAATTTTCAGGGCACAAAAATTAATAAAAGTTCACGGCCAATTTACAATACTTTTTTTTATACTATTTTAATATGAAATTCAGAAATTGAGTCGTAGAAAAAACATACGGTACAACTCGAGTAGATATGATGTACAGTACATATCGCACGATGAAGTAAATTGAGCACGATACCGTAGTGCTCAAACTTTAGAGCTTGTAGTACACACTACTATTTTTTCTTCTCTGACCGTTTGTGTTACACTTACAATTTTCCCTTCTAATTTTTTATTAATTGATCTTACCAAGCTTACATTCAGCAAATCGTGAAATACAAAGAGATTATGGATAAAGTACCTTTATCGTCCGAACACGTGATCACCATGGAGATGTACGAAATGAATCGTCTTGAGTTGATTAAAGCATTGGAGATGCAAGCGGAAGCCTTTCGAGAAAAGCTCATTCAACGGTGTATTAAGAGCTACCAGACTATGTGCAAACAGTAAGTAATCTGATGTTGATTAGATTGATGATCCTAATAATCTCGGAAACGACTGTCTTTAAAATTTTAAGGATAGTTGATTTCTTTGACCTCAACAATCTGAAAAATTACTGGGCTGGAAAATATATGTTTTAAGTTCTCACATTCCGATGTTTTAAACTTTTTTTTACGCCTATAAAGCGAAAGAGGGTTTCATTGCCACCATAATCCGGTAAATACGAAGGAGTGGAATGGTCATGTAAAAAAAAATAAAAACAAATTATGCCTAATGAAACTTTGACTTTAATCTCAAAATTTCGATTTTAAACTCGAAATTTCTACTTTAATCTCGAAATTTTTACATTAAACTCCAGATTTTAACTTTCAGTTTTTAAAGTTGAAATTTCAAGTTTATTGAAAAAATTTCGGGATTAAAGTAGAAATTTCGAGTTTAAAGTCGAAATTTAAATTTCGAGTTTAATATCAAAATTTCGAGATTAAAGTAAAAATTTCGAGTGTATGTCAAAATTTCGAGATTAAAGTAAAAATTTCGAGTTTAAAGCGGAAATTAAAATTTTTAGTTTAATATCAAAATTTTGAAATTAAAGTAGAAATTACGAGTTTAAAGTCAAAGTCAAAATTTCGAGATACAAAGTTTTATTAGGCACACTTTTATTTTAATTTTTTTACGTGGTCCTTCCACGCCTAGAAAAATGGTATTAAATTAAAAAAATTTCTCAAAAAAATAACCTCTCCTCTTTTTTTAATAATGTTCTTAGGACAATGGTAAAAGCATTATTAAAAATCAATCAAGCAGGATAAGTTAGTATTTTTTTTTTTATGATAAAACACCTGCACTGTAGGAAAAATCCTTTAAGGCGCTCTGGGAGCGGTGCGTGTGCGAAGAAAGCGATTAACGTTGGTCTTGAAACGTTGAAGATTGTATTCATTGGGAAACACGACCTCAGGAAGATCATTCCACAAAGATGACGTTCTCCAGATGAAAGAATTCTTGAACAATGAAGTTCGAAGAGTACTAAGCTGAACATTATATGGATGAGCGGCAGTGGTTCGCCGTGTATTTCTGTTTTGCATTGCTCTAGGTGGATCAAGTGGGCAATGTCAGTCGAACACCTGCCATGGAAATATCTGTAAAAGAGAGCCAAATCACCAACCTGTCTTCGATGTTCCAGGCTATCGAGGGTCTTGGTCAGCTCGGGGTCGCCGATCAGATGAACGGCTCTCCTTTGAATGGAATCCAGTAGCCGAAGGGTGTGCTTGGGTGCAGAGCTCCAGACATAAGAGCAATAGTATACATTTATTCATAAAGATATACCTCTACTACTCTCAACTTTTAGTGGATTTTTTTTGTTTAGCCTCCTATGATTGTTAAAATTAATCTGTCACAAATATGTGAATCATAAAATTAAATGTAAGGAAATTAAATTATATATTATTTATTTTTTAATTCAAAAATTTTTGCCAGCGTGCAGACAAGATTAAAATAAAAAAGTTTCATGCCCCGGCTGGGTATCGAACCCAGAATCTCTCTTATTAGGTAAATCACTTTTAACTCAACACCACAATATAAAATGACAATTTTCGACACTGAACCTCGGTTTGGTACCTGGTCATAACTATAATGTAACATAACATAACCAGCTATGATCAGGTTTATTATTTTTAAATTAAACTTTGCTGTCAATTCCACATTATAAATCAACTATTTCTAACATTTATACGCTTTTAGAATTATTTTTCGGTTTAAACCTGGGTTTAAACTTGGGTTTAAGAGCACTTTATAAAATTGGGCCTATAAAATTTTTCAATTAAAAAATAACTTTCCTTCTCTGATAATATGTTTGATTTACTACGAATATCTGGTAATAAATTTAGAACTTTTCATTTTAACACCACCTTAACCTTAAGTGGAGAAATACCTGTGAATAATTGATGTTCAATTTATTATTTAGGTTAGGAGAAGAATACCAAACAATCTCCGATAAGGCATTGACCATGCCGACCAATACGGAGGAACTAATGGACTTAATAAAATATGTGAACGAAGTGGAATCTGTCATTTTGTATCAGATGGAGGATCGACTCAGAGAAGTAATGGAATACATGCTGTTTTTGGCGGATCATTGTATATTTACACCCGTTGAGATGAAACAGAATAACATTACGTTTCATTGGTTTGTATTTAATATTGAGTAAATTACCTTTTTGGCAGATAGAGTTACTAAGAAACGTCAAGTGTTCTATACAGGGTGCTACAAATTCGTGTGCGTACAAGGGGATCTCGGAAACGGTAAGAGATACAAAGATGGTTAAATTGAGGCAAAGTTGCGTATTTTGGGGCTTAATAATTTGCTAAAAACTGTAAATATTTCGAATGCTTTCGGAGTTATCCGAAAAAAACCGGAATTTATATTTTTGGTTTTTAATTTTTGCGCCTTCATTTTTGACTTGGAATTAAAATAATGTTCTACAAGATGGCGTTATAAGTTTTCAAATTCAACGTTACGTTCTTTAAATACCAACCTCAAATCAATTTTTTTAAATACGGACCTGGAGTTTTAAATACAGTTTTAGGATCTCTGTCCATTTTTACTCAAAAAGGCCTGATTTTTGATTCTTTGTAAGAGAAAAGACCGAAAGTCTCGGCCTCAAATATTTTTCTGTCTGTTCATTTTTGTTACATGTTTCGCCAGAAACTGGCATTATCAGAACGTAGGTATAAACAGTAAAAAAATTGAAATTGTTTTTAAAACAAACTTAAGCGCATCACAGTAACATAACTAAACTAACACTCCAGTTACATTTTCTTTCCTTGGGAGCATTAGTTTTTTTCTGTTATACAGTATTTCGGTCTAGGTCTAAGGCAAAAACCATAGGACTTAAGATGTTATATTATTAATAAAATAAATATTATTCTAATAAAAAATAGAATTACTTCTAATGCCTTAGAAACTTACTTACTTTCCAGAGTATTGTTACGGTAACTCTTATTGAAATAAAACGGCCTAAACGCCATAGCTTCCTGTAATGTAATTTTAAATATTTCAGTTATCCTAAAAATAATTGCCAGGGCCGTAATAGTAAAGAAAGAATAATTTGAAATACTGATGATGTAATATTTGATGACAAAACGATAAAATTTTAAAAATCTTTAAATTTTATTAAATTATTAAAGCTAAAAATAATTGCCAGGGCCGTAATAGTAAAGAAAGAATAATTTGAAATACTGATGATGTAATATTTGATGACAAAACGATAAAATTTTAAAAATCTTTAAATTTTATTAAATTACTAAAGCTAAAAATAATTGCCAGGGCCGTAATAGTAAAGAAAGAATAATTTGAAATACTGATGATGTAATATTTGATGACAAAACGATAAAATTTTAAAAATCTTTAAATTTTATTAAATTATTAAAGCTAAAAATAATTGCCAGGGCCGTAATAGTAAAGAAAGAATAATTTGAAATACTGATGATGTAATATTTGATGACGAAACGATAAAATTTTAAAAATCTTTAAATTTTATTAAATTACTAAAGCTAAAAATAATTGCCAGGGCCGTAATAGTAAAGAAAGAATAATTTGAAATACTGATGATGTAATATTTGATGACAAAACGATACAATTTTAAAAATCTTTAAATTTTATTAAATTAATAAAGCTAACAATAATTGCCAGGGCCGTAATAGTAAAGAAAGAATAATTTGAAATACTGATGATGTAATATTTGATGACAAAACGATAAAATTTTAAAAATCTTTAAATTTTATTAAATTACTAAAGCTAAAAATAATTGCCAGGGCCGTAATAGTAAAGAAAGAATAATTTGAAATACTGATGATGTAATATTTGATGACAAAACGATAAAATTTTAAAAATCTTTAAATTTTATTAAATTACTAAAGCTAAAAATAATTGCCAGGGCCGTAATAGTAAAGAAAGAATAATTTGAAATACTGATGATGTAATATTTGATGACAAAACAATAAAATTTTAAAAATCTTTAAATTTTATTAAATTACTAAAGCTAAAAATAATTGCCAGGGCCGTAATAGTAAAGAAAGAATAATTTGAAATACTGATGATGTAATATTTGATGACAAAACGATAAAATTTTAAAAATCTTTAAATTTTATTAAATTACTAAAGCGTAGAAGTCCCTAAATATGCTTTTAAAATTCCAGGTCCGAATTAAAAAAATTGACTTGAAGTTGGTATCTAAAGAACGAAACGTCGAATTTAAAAAATAATAACGTCATCTTGTAGAACATAAATACCGGCTATGAGAAAGTGTTTATTGTTTTTTCCCAAGTCAAAATTGAAGGCGCAAAAATTAAAAACCAAAAATATAAATTCCGGTTTCTTTCGGATAACTCCGAAGGTATTCGGAATATTTACAATTTTCATTCACCAAATTATTAGGCCCCAAAATACACAACTTTGCCTTAATTTAACCTTCTTCTTCGTATCTTTTACCGTTTTCGAGATTCCCTTGTACGCACACGAATTTGTAGCATAAAAAAGTTCTAAAATACAGGGTAATTAACATTAAGTGGTTATATCGGAAGTTATGGCCAACTTAGCTATTTATGTATAAAGAAAAATAAATAAACAACCTATATTTTATCTATGACTTTTATAATCGACTTTTTTATCTAGAAGTTTTTGAGAACAAGATATTAATGTCGTTTCGAAGATTATTGTAAAGGAAAATAATACGAGAACTTGGAAAAACAATGCCCCACAAAGTCTATTTTCAGCCTTAAAGACCTGATTTGCAACCAACAATCAACTACAATATTTAATATGTAAATTAATTAACAGACTTACCGGCTAGTTCACCGTTCCACCAATTACTTAATTAAGAAAACACACTTTTTAAATCACAAAACTCGGCTTTTACTGAAACTGTCTATCTACCATCGTTTTTTTTTTCCCGCTGACCACACATTCCGACTATATCTGATGCCGGGCAGTCAGATTTAAAAAAAACTGCGTTTCTTATCAGGTTATTCTTAAGTACAAAATTAATGCGGCTAGATTTAAGGTGCCCTACGACATGCCCCCTTTCTGAAGGACGGTTTCAGTTAAAGGTGAGAATATCTCTTTATTCAATTAAAAATAAAAAGTATAATTGACAAATTTTTTGACCAGAACTTGTATAAAATAATAATAATAATAATAATAAGCTACTAAGCAGAACATTTTTTTTTAACAAATTTCATTCAACAAACTTAACACTTAAGTGTATATTGTATGTAGATAATAAAAATAGTAAATACTTTTATCACAAGAGTTATACAATAATTATATCCATTATATTATTTTAAAAGAAATATACTAACTAGTACTCCGTTAAAAGATGCCTTCAAAAATACCTGTAATCAATCCAGAAAAATTAGTAATAATTTGCTATTGGCTGGGAAGACCAATAGCGGAAAAAAAACGGAAAGCAAGGGATGAATATGTAAAGCTTATCTAAACTTTCTTATATAAAACTAATTTACTGACTCAAAATGCTATCCAACATAATGAAAGTAACTAAAATATGTCACTACTTGACAAAAAGGTAAACCAGTGAACTTGGAATAACCCACTTACTTAGTAGGCATGCTTCTGGTACAAGCAATAAATTTTAAATAAACTAAAAGATAACTAAATTGGAACAATCCTACTTTCATCCAGGCAGTAGGTGTATTCTTTATACTAGTAACGAATAGGCTAAATAGTAACTATACAGGATAGATAAAATCGGAGTTAGGGTAAAAAGGAAGTCGGGTTAAATAAATTACCAAGAGTCGCGGGAATCTATGTCCTCGGATCCAGGAAGCCACTCAGTTGATTCCTCTGCATCGCTTGGCGTCGCGGCATCTCGGCTAAGAGAACCGCGAGTGGATACCAGTGACGGAGGAGGCGTTGCTGGATGGGAAACTGTTTGAGAATAACTATTGGTCATACGACTATGGTTGGAACCAGGAATGGAATCTTCATCCGAATCTTCCAAAACACTTGAATCCTCACCAGGCAGTTGTAACTCGAGTTGTTCAATAGGAGCTGGTCGCAAATTGTCTATATGGATTCGGAAATGGCCACCATCACGCTCCACGGTGTAGATTGCAGCAGAATGAACGTCTACAATTTTTTCAGGGACCCATACTGAATGAAAAGCATTGTCTTGTATTTGGCGTAGTTCTTTAATTAGAACTGGGTCATTGACATGGAAGACTGGAACACTGTCATTGCCCAGTCCCGTGTACCTGGCTTGGTAAGCCTGCTGCTGTTCACGCATCTGCTGCAAACGACGCTCCCTCATGGCTCCTTGATTGTCGATAGGGACGTTGTGCTCAGGAACTGCCCAGTCGCCAGGAGGAGGCAGCTCATAGCCCAATAGTGCCATGCTGGGAGATAGTCCAGTAGCCAAATTTTTCCTGGAACGAAGAGCAAAAAGGACGCGGGGCAACACTTTAGCCCAGTCCGCTGGATTCTTATTATACATAAAGCTCCGCATAGTTCGTTTTAGTTCTTGATTACGGCGTTCTACGGGATTAGCCCTTGCATGATAAATGCCAGTTGTAAAATGACTAATAAAATGTTCGGTACAAAATTGAATCCAGTCATCTGAACCAAACTGAGGCCCGTTGTCCGAGATTAGAATCTTCGGATATCCAAACCTAGCAAAGACATCATCGTTAAGAAACTTTAGAATATCACGAGTCCTCGCTTGTTTAACCGGCTTGGCTTCAACCCATCTGGTAAAAACATCTTCACAAACTATTATAAAACGTTCGTGACGATCGGAGTGCTGATAAGGTCCCATAACATCTACACTTAAAAGTTCCCAAGGATTAGTAGGAGTATGAGGTCGTAGTGGTGCTCTAAGCTGACGATAACCGCCCTTAGTACAACAACAAATTATACAATTTTTTACGTATCTTGATACAGTTTTGTACAGACCAGGGAAATAATATACTAAGGAAATTTTCCGTAAGGTTTCATCTCTTCCGGGATGACCTGAATGGGGCAAGTTATGGTAAAAATTTAAAATAGATTGAATACAATTTTGAGGCACATACAAACGGTGCTTTTCACGATAAAATAAATGATCATTTTCTACAAGGAATTTATTAAAAAACTGGGTTTGTTGGTGGCTCTGAGGGCCATGCTCTAAAATAGCTCTCCACAAATTGATGTGTTCTTGTATTTCATTGCTTATAGATTGAGCTTGCTTTACTTGATCATACAAGGGAGGATCGTCGACTGGTTGAATAAGGTTAAGAACTTGATGTTGGGGATTAAAACCTATCTCAACGATTTTTGTCCGCTCTGGTTGTTTTTGTTCTAGTCTATGATTTAATTCAGAATGCTGCGTGGAGACAGAAGATGAAACATCTTTAGGAAACAATCTAGAAATATTATAAACTTCAGAAGTAACTTGTTCTGGATCTGGATTTCTAGAAAGAAAGTCAGGAAGCTGATTGAGCTTTCCAGGGCAATGAACAATAGTAAAAGAAAATTCCTGTAAAAGAAGTGACCATCTAGTCAATTTAGCTTTTGTGTCAACATTCTTCTGTAACCACGCTAATGCTCTATTGTCTACAATAAGGGTGAAATGATTTTCCAAGTACATTCTATAACGCTTAATTGCCCATATAACGGCAAGTGTTTCGATTTCATTAATATGGTATCGCTTTTCAGTTTTAGTTAATAACGCGCTGGCATAAGAAATAATTCTACGTTGGCCACTTTCGTCCAACTGAAAAAGAACCGCACCCATGCCAACTGTACTAGCATCGGTTTGGAGACTAAAAGGAAGGTCAAAATCCGGTCGACACAACTGTAATGGTCTAGTAAATGCATTTTTAACCGAATCAAAAGCTGCCTGTTCTCGACTTCCCCATCGCCATTTTTCACGCGAACCTGTTAATTCAGCCATTGGAAGCGTAAGCTCTGCCAAACCTGGCACGTACTCACGCAACCAATTTACAGTTCCCAGAAATGACTGAACTTCGCGCTTATTCTTAGGTATAGGAAAATTAGCTATTTGTTTAAGATGTTTTTCCTGAGGCAAATTTACTTCACCATAAATTTGATGACCCAAATATTCAAGTTTATCAGTTGCAAAGTGACATTTACTTAGAGAACAATGTAAATTATGAGTTTCTAACCTTTCGAGAACTAATCGCACATGTCTTTGATGTTCCTCGTAAGTACTACTAAAGATAATTAAGTCATCCAAATAGACCATGACAAATTTGTGAAGATAGCCAGTCAACACTTCTTGCGCCATCAATCTCTGAAATGAGCTCGGTGCATTCTTAAGCCCAAAAGGCATTACAGTAAACTGATAATGAGCTCCATCAGGGGTTGAAAACGCAGTATAGGGTTTTGACCTCGGCTCCAATGGCACTTGCCAATAACCGCGCTCGAGATCCAAGGAAGTAAAAAACTTAGCATTTCCCAATTCTTTTAGGGTTTCATAAATTTTAGGAAGATTTGTGGCCTCGTCTATCGTTATATCATTTAAAGCACGAAAATCAATACATAATCGTGGTTTTTTCCCTGTTTGTTCAACAATCAATGGAGGCAAAGAATAAGGTGAATTAGAGGGTTCAATTACTCCCGTTGATAAAAGTTCCTGAACTTGTTCATTTAAAATTTGTTTTTTTCTTGGCGAGAGCGGGTAAGGTCTCCTACTAATTATTTTATTCTCTTTTAATTTTATTTCATGCTTAACAGTGCACGTTAGAGGTTGTCTGTTTTGTTTAATAAATAAATGCGAAAATTCTTGAAGAATTTCACGAAATTCTTGCCTATTCATGCCCTGAAGATGGTCTAATGGGAATGTGATTTCAGAATGCTTTACAAGTCGAGGTCGACTTGAAAAATAAATAGTTTTACGTACTTCTTTACCGAAATAAACACAGTTTCTAGACCCGTCAAGAACAGCATTCTGTTCACAAACCCATGGATAACCCAATATTACCTCTTCCTCCAAATCCTTAACTACTAAAAATGTACTACAAAAATTTGTATCTGAAACTTTATAATTTAAATTTACAAGACCAAGAGAATCCACATCAACAGAATTACATCCCAATCGAACATTTTGCTTCACGGGTTGAATTTCAGTATTTATAAATTTAGAATGTATTAGATTAGCAGATGCGCCCGTATCAATCAACGCCCAAATCTGTTGATTATTTAATTGAATGGGTAGACGAGGCAATTCCATAGGCACGCCTGCTATAATGTTATTTAGGAACGGTTCTGTGCAGGCTCTTGTCCGTCCCTGTTGGCATTTCCCTGATTGGTAGCTGCTGGCTGTCTACGTGCCCCCTGATTATTATGATCTTGTCTTGAAACAAAATTTGTGTTTGGCCTTGGTACTCGTCCTCGAGGCTGATTATATGGATTTTGAGGACATTCTCGATGAAAATGCCATCCTCCGCAATAACGACATCTTGAAGGTGGTCTTGGTTCAGTCCTGTTATTGAATGGTGGATTTTGGCGAGGAGATTGATCATGAAAGCGTGAAGTGGAGGGAAGAAGCTGCAAATCTCTTTCAATCGCTCTAGCTAGCTCTGTCAGTTCTTCAACAGAACTAAATGTAATTCCACGCAATCTTGATCTAAGTTCAGGTCTAAGCTGTTCCATCAGAAGTCCAATAAGCATCGTCTCTGGTAGATTTAATGACAGACGTTGAAATAAGCAACGTTTTCTAGAAATGAAAACTTCTACGCTCTCTCTAACTTCCTGTTTCTGTCCATATAGTTGAGTGGTCAACTGCGATAGCTTTGCCTTGTTGTCAAATGCACGTATTAAATTATCAGCAAACATGAACCAAGGCAGTCGGAGATTCCTGTAAGGTTCATACCAACTTTTGGCTGAGCCTTGAAATCTCGAAGCCGCTATTTCTACTTGTTCATCAGAAGGAATATTAGATTTACGAAAATATTCCTCCATACGAAATATAAAAGTTCTAGGTTCTTCTGTATCCAACCCAGAGAAGATAGTTCTAGGTTCTGTCCTGGACAATCGATCGGCAAGAACATTAACAGCCTCTAAAAACGCCCGTCCTTGAGAAAAGTATGAAGAACCTAAATTCGGTTGCTGATTATACTCAGGTTGTCGCTGAGATGGTATAAAACATGGTATTTGGTTAGGAAATGGTTGACCTTGAAAACCACTAGGTCCTGGAATTGAATTACCCTGTTGGTCCAATCCATGATGTGTCGGGTATGAGGAATGTCCATTATTTACTGTAGGCTGAGAAAATTGAAAGCCTGGAGGAAATGAATGTCTTGTATTGAAAGAAGCTAGACGCTCAGACGAATAAATTGGACGTCTGGTTTCCTCTCTATTTTGACTATGAAATACTTGAGGCTCATTCCCTTGAACGTATCTGTGTGGTGATTTATAAATATATGCAGATGTAGGCTGAAACTGTTGTTCCTGGTGAAAATTAAAATTATCTGAATAAGGTGGGGGAGCTGAAGGTCTATTTTGGTTTTGAGTCACTGACGAAGCTGTGGCTTCGTTGGAGTGCGAGCTTACCGGGTGATATTGTCTATACGCATTACGCGATGATTCACTACTGTTCAATAAAGATATAAACGGATTATTTTCACTAAAACCTGTTTCGTCTACCGTAACATAGTGTTCAAACGAATTTAAAAAATCTTCATTTACTTCGTTTGGGTTCCGTTCCGCCATTGCAGTAAATAAAGTTCACAAAAATGTTCAAAAACCGTGTATTTCTATTTTTTTCTCGAACGCTAAAATAAGACTAACTAATACCAAACTATGACTAAAATATATCTATATCCTATTTATTTACTTTTTTATATTTTTGTTTTTTTTTATGGCTTTTTCAAAAAAAATTTTTTTTTATAAATATGTTGTTTTTTTTTTCTTTTTTTTTTCTTTTCTGTTTTTTTTTTCTTTTTTTTTTTTATGCCTTAGATGTTTTTTTCCAAAACAATATTAACAATTATAAGTTGTAATGTTAAAAAAAATGCCTATAATTGCCTATACGCCATTCGAGTGCTGAAACCAAATTAAAATCCCGTTTTATTGCATAAAAATTATCAAAATACGTACAAAATTAAAATAATAACTAAAAAAAATACGTTCCAAATAAAATTTGCACTATGATCCTATCGTAAATGACGTATATACCTTTACAATAGCAAAAATTATATATATTTTCATAAATAACTATCGAAAACGACAAATTTTAAAGAAATATTCAAGAATTACGACTAATTTATTATTTCCCTAAAAAAAAAACGACGTAAAATTATTTCTCTGGGCCTGAAAATAATCCAATTTTCATAGAGCCGCACGTTGGGCCGTCATAATGTCGTTTCGAAGATTATTGTAAAGGAAAATAATACGAGAACTTGGAAAAACAATGCCCCACAAAGTCTATTTTCAGCCTTAAAGACCTGATTTGCAACCAACAATCAACTACAATATTTAATATGTAAATTAATTAACAGACTTACCGGCTAGTTCACCGTTCCACCAATTACTTAATTAAGAAAACACACTTTTTAAATCACAAAACTCGGCTTTTACTGAAACTGTCTATCTACCATCGTTTTTTTTTTCCCGCTGACCACACATTCCGACTATATCTGATGCCGGGCAGTCAGATTTAAAAAAAACTGCGTTTCTTATCAGGTTATTCTTAAGTACAAAATTAATGCGGCTAGATTTAAGGTGCCCTACGACAATATATAATATATAATCATAGATTTGCCAATTATTGTTTAATTAATCCAGGTATCTGCATATGCCAAAAATCATAGAAGAACACAGACAAATGATTGATTCAAAAATGGAGGAATTCCAAGCCCAGCTTGTTATTAAAATAGAAAAGTTTAATGACGATTTAGAGGTATACGCCAAAATGGTTGACGAACTTCAGTATAATGGAAATGTAGATGATTTACATCGATATCATAAGAAGGCTACTAAACTCGATGAAAGGTATTTGCTATTGTAGCTTTATTAACATTAACAAATTGTTTATTTTATTACAAGCCATGCTATTTTAGACTTCATGGTATTGTGACAATATTTATTATATTTAAATTTCATTAATTTTAAAAACATTTTAATGCGCAAGCGGCTTAAAAGCAGTTTATAGGCGATTAATATTATGTAGAAAGTCCTAAATGTTTTTTGAAAAACAAGGCATACTAAAAATTCTGTTTATGCTAAGAAATAGTATATTAAAAGTCAAAAAAAATAAATACAAAATTGTGATATTTGTAACTAGAATTTAATACTAGAAAATGCGATTGTCAGCATTTAAGAATAGTGAAAAACAAAAGTAATTTTAGTAATAGTTTTATATTAGGTATTAACGTAGGTACGTTTTTATTTATACAGTATTTTTACAGATCGGGCTTAGAACATGACAAATGAACTAATTTTGAAAGATCTGTAAAACTTTCACTCTTAATTATAAAGCATAGAAATTAAATAATTTAGATATTAGAAGTAACGAATTGTAGCACATTATTATTTTAAAGGCCGGATTATTATTCTCTTCTTTAACGAGAATACTAGTTTCTACATATTAAACAACAATTACAACCTATGGTTATGGTAATGGCGTTATTATATGGTGCAAACTAGCTTTATTATGACCGTTTTTTAATATTCTGTATAATAATTATCATAAAATATAGAATCACATTATATTACCTGGTAACAAAATTATATTAAATACAATTTAATACAAAGATAATATTCTTTGTGTTCAGTCTACACACAGACTTAGATGAGGATCTACGCTACGTCGGCCGGAAAGTTTCTCCCCGTAATTCTCACATTGGCTAATGTGACTACTGAAAAAAATCTAAGATATACAAATTTTCATAAATTTTAATAGAAACTATTATAAAGATTACAAAATAATAAATAAAATAGTAGAATTTAGTGTCCGTTAAAATATATAAACAAAAGAAGCTTAGCGGCAAGCGGACAGAGTAGTGCGTCTATCTTTTGCATTAAAGTACACAGGGACTCCAAAGGTAATGGAATCCCTGGGGCACAGGTAGACAATGACAGGCTGTTTCGTTCTTATTAGAACTTATCAGAAAGTCATAACCCGTAAGCGACCACCAGAACAGCGAGCCTGTTCTTTCAAGGCGTTTTTAAGAAATAAAAACGCGACTATGACTTTCTGATGAGTTTTAACAAGAACGAAACAGCCTGTCATTGTCTACCTGTGCCCCAGGGATTCCATTACCTTTGGAGTCCCTGTGTACTTTAATGCAAAAGATAGACGCACTACTCTGTCCGCTTGCCGCTAAGCTTCTTTTGTTTATATATTTTAACGGACACTAAATTCTACTATTTTATTTATACTTACACACGGCATCTACGGAATAGTGCTGCAAAACCAGTGGGTGACTGCAGCGCGATCTAGACCTGAATCCACAAAGCTTGGAGATGTATTATGGAGAAGCGAAAAATGTTTTCTATACTGGTGAAGTGGCCGTTCCGTGCTTGATTTATTTAGATTTATTTATATTTCTACGTTTTCACGTTAGATGGCTATATCTTTTGCATTGAGTTGATTCCTACTGATGGCGTTACTGGGTTTTCATCGCGGTTTTTATTTCTTAAAAACGCCTTGAAAGAACAGTCTCGCTGTACTTGGAGATGCTTACAGGTTATGGCTTTCTGATAAGTTCTAACAAGAACGAAACAGCCTGTTATTGTCTACCTGTGCCCCAGGGAACCCATTACCTTTGGCGTCCCTGTGTACTTTAATGCAAAAGATAGATGCACCACTTTGTCCGCCTGCCGTTAAAAAACTTTTTTCTATTAAAATATTATTATATTTCTTATACGTTGTATTAAAACTTTCTCTCCGGGTAAATGGACTAATTATTTAATTCTAAATATTTCTTAGTCACATATATTTTTAAATGCCGCCTTGGATATCTGAAGGAATTTCTGGTTTCTTGCGGAACTATTTAACGTCTATTTTAGTTGAAATTGGAGTGTAATAAACAATTTCTATTAAATCGCCCCCTTAGAAACATATTAATCAAGTTATCAAGTTTATCGGTAAAAATGAAAATATAAAATTAATAAAATTATACACATATTATCCAAGTGCCCTTTTTTATAAATTATTTTAACAAGAATAATCTTGATTAATAATCCCGAGGATGACAATATAGGTCAATACGTTGATTATTGAATAATTTGTTCTTCTATGTTGTTTATTAACCAATATAAAACCAACTCTCGTTATCTAAACCTATTTTTTACGTTAAATGTATTTATTACCAACAACAACTTAAAGTTTATTACAAGAAACATAATTATATAATTAAAAACTAACAACTAATAGTAACTATAGTAAATAGTAAATTATAGTCGTTAATAATTTGGTCTGTCTGGTATTATTTTTTTAAAGTAATATTTGATTTTTTTTTTCTCCAACTTCAAAGACTGAATAAATATACATATTTTTACTTTATATAAATTATCAATATCTCAATAGCCACGTGGCCTGTACAAATTATTTGTTGGTTCAAGGTACGATAATTTTTGTATACAATAATTTTATTTTGAAGTTCTTTGAATGGTTCCAAGAAAATTGCCTTTGTTGATCCCCAAATAGAAATAAGACGGTGTAATTTTGAGTGTACTAAGGCAAAAAAGCTCATAACGAGAGAATCAAAAACAAACTTCTTGCCAGTCCTAACGGATCAAGGTCCTTTTGGTCAGTCGCTAAGGCCGTCAGCCAAAACTTTACAAAGTCAACTATTCCACCTCTAACACGTTCCGACGGCACAATAGCAACCACAGCCGGGGATAAAGCAAACCTACTTGCTGAACTGTTTTCCTCGTATTCCACTGTAGACTTTCAGGGAAAACCACCACCCAACATTCCCTCAGTTCAATCGCAAATGTCTGAAATCGTGTTCCGTCAGCGTCTTGTTAAACGGATCCTTAAAGGACTCGACGTCAATAACGCTTCTGGTCCAGACGAAATTCCTATAATTGTTCTTAAGACATGCGCCGATGAACTTACACCAGTATTTTGTAGACTTTTTAACTTATCCTACAAAAAAGGAATATTTCCATCCTGCTGGAAGTCGGCGCGTGTCCAGCCCATTCCAAAGAAAGGTAAAAAGACTCTGCCAAGCAACTACCGACCCGTCGCATTGCTTTCAGTAATTTCAAAAGTAATGGAGAAAGCTATTAACCAACAACTCCTAAAGTATCTGGAAGGGCTTAACATTATCAGCGACCATCAATACGGTTTTCGTAAGTCCAGATCAACAAGTGACCTTCTGGCATATGTCACCCATCTTTGGAGCAACACCATCGAACATCATGGAGAATCCCGGGCTGTTGCACTGGACATCTCTAGGGCTTTTGATCGTGTTTGGCACGATGGGCTTCTAAGTAAATTGCGATCCTACGGTATGCCTAATGGATTCTGTTTATGGTTAACCAGCTTCCTTAAGAACCGTTCTCTACAAGTGGCGATTGACGGGTTTCTCTCAGACACCTTCACCATCAATGCCGGTGTTCCTCAAGGGTCCATATTGTCGCCTACCCTCTTTTTACTGTATATTAACGACCTTCTAGTGAAAACCCAAAATCCAATTTATAGCTTTGCTGATGACAGCACACTTGTCTCATCTTTTACCTTGACTCCCCAAACATCCGCTGCCGACGCACATCTTCGCAGGCAGCATGAAGTATTGCGCCTCAACAAAGACCTGGAAGAAATTTTGGCTTGGGGTGACAGTAACCAAGTCGAATTTAATGCTAAGAAAACCCAGGCAGCAGTCTTCTCCAAAAAGGTTAATATTGCAGAACCGGATATAGTCATGGCAGGACAAGCAATTCCCCTGGCACCGTCTATTAATTTGCTGGGGGTCAATCTGGGAGGTAATATGTCTTGGCATGATCACGTTGCCGCAATTGCCAAGGCAGCTGCACAGAAACTTGGTGTACTTTTCCGCACCAAAAGGTTGTACACACCTCATCAACTTTTGACACTCTACAAAGCCCAGATTCGACCATCATTAGAATATTGCTCTCATGTCTGGAGCTCTGCACCCAAGCACACCCTTCGGCTACTGAATTCCATTCAAAGGAGAGCCATTCGTCTGATCGGCGACCCCGAGCTGACCAAGACCCTCGATAGCCTGGAGCATCGAAGACAGGTTGGTGATTTGGCTCTTTTTTACAGATATTTCCATGGCAGGTGTTCGACTGACATTGCCCACTTGATTCCACCTAGAGCAATGCAAAACAGAAATACACGGCAAACCACTGCCGCTCATCCATATGTTGTTCAGCTTAGTACTCCTCGAACTTCATTGTTCAAGAATTCTTTCATCTGGAGAACGTCATCTCTGTGGAATGATCTTCCTGAGGTCGTGTTTCCCAATGAATACAATCTTCAACGTTTCAAGACCAACGTTAATCGCTTTTTTCGCACTCGCACCGCTCCCAGAGCACCTTAAAGGATTTTTCCTACAGTGCAGGTGTTTTATCATAAAAAAAAAAAAAAAAAAAAAAAAATATTTCTTATGAATATTAAAGGCATTTAATGACGAATTCAAAAAATATCCTACTAATGGTGATATTACTCATATTACATGTCGAAGGTGTTCAATGTGTTTTTTTCAAGTTAAATTTTCATCTAAATAGAGACCTAAAAATTTTATAATTCTTGAATAAACTATATTTGTATTTATTAATAATACACTGGACAAAGTACTGTTTTTTTTTTATAACGAAGTCATTTCGGTTATTTTTTGGTTATCGACGAATATATAATAATATGATGATTTTTGAAAATTTAGTTATAATTTATAGGACTTAAGCCAGTTGAATATTAGAAAAAAAATATTTTAAGATAAGTAGTAGAGTATGTAAGTAGTTTTGAAGTATCGAGCTAATATTTGATTAAGAATGCTTAAGAAAAATGCCGCATTTTTCTTTTAAGCAAAAACCCTCAAGTGAACTGCTGTTTTCACTGAAATGCTAAAGAGAACCACAAATATGAATTTTACTTTTGCCTATACCTATTTTTATTCAAATAATATCAGCTCGATACTTCAAAACTACTTACATATCCTACTAGTTATCTTAAAATAAATTTTACCTATCTTGCAAACACACACAATTTCATTTTCTCCATTTAAATTAATTTTTTTCAACAATATACTCCACCACTGAAGTTGCTGTTCATTTTTCAATATCATTCTCACATACCGTTTCTCAGTTCGTCACTCTAAAATACCATGTAATAATCACTCTCTCATATTAATCTTTAGAACCTGGTAGCATTTTTGTCCCCTACTTTTATGTAAGCATCATTTTCTTTAATAATCTAACTTCCTCATCAAAAAGCTCTATGAGGGTGTCCTTCACAATTTCCTATACTATATAACTATACTTCTCCTAAAGATGAACGTTTATACGTTCGAAACATGTAGAACAAAGTAAAACATTTCTTATTGAATATATCTTAGTAAAGGTTGACTTAGAGTATTATTTCTCCCCATTTAACTTACCACTTTACTTCAAGTATGGACTACAACTTCAAACTCTTAACTTTAGTTAAAACATAGAAATGGTATAAATAAGTAATAATGCAGGCCCCAATGGATCCTTGCAATACTCCACAAGTAATAATTTTTAGAGAACTAATGCAATTTCAAATGTTCACATATTGTTTTAGATTTCTTATACAACTCTCAAATCAACAACAAATTTTTCCTTTAATACCAAAATGATATAATTTATTAAGCAAAATGTTATGATCAACAGTATCAAATGCCTTACACAAGTCTAGTGATAATAATGCACATTTCTTATTTTGATCAACATTACATCGAATATTTTTAATACGATCTGATGCTGTAGCCCAGTATCTTTAGATTGATGAAAACCGTATTGATTATTAGGAAGTAAACTTTGTTTGTCCTGAAAATTTACTAATTTAAAATTCATTATTTTTTCGAAAATTTTTGAAAAAATTGGTAAAACAGATATATTCTTGTAATTATTAGGGTCACAAGTGTTTTTTATTTTTATATTTTAAAGATAGTTGTTACTTAAGCGATATTCATTATTTCTGGAAATGTGGTCACTAAACTTAAATGAAAGTATTTCCCACATATCGACAATGTTGGGTGCAATAAATCCTCCTATTGATGTTTTTATGTAGGTACGAATTTTATTTAATATGACTTTGTAGATTAATTAATGCAATGGAACGAATTGATAAATTTAATGAAGAAGAAGCCGCATTCGGGTTTGAACTTTCGCAATACCCTCTTCGCAAACAAATCCATGAAAAACTTACACCCTTCAAAAAGCTTTACGACAACTCTACTGACTTCACTAATAAACACGAACTTTGGATGAAATCGAGAGTTGGATCATTTGATCCTGAAGAAATTGAAACAGATGTTGGAACCTATTATAGAAATATATACAAATTGGAAAAAACATTTACCGAAAAACCGGCGACTCTTAATTTGACAACAACCGTATGTATCTGAACGCTACGGGGGGAGATAGTGGGATAACTAGCTAGTAAATTTAAGGTATATCAGATGCAGCAACAGGGGGTTTAGGGACAAGAGATGAAGTTTTTTAATTTAAAAAAAAAATTTAAATCCAAGTAACAAAATATGAATTATATTAAAATAAATGATGACATTCAAATTTTGAAAGTTATTCAAGTAAAATCTTTAGGAATAATCTTTGTCGGTAAATTAAATTTGAATTTTCACATAGCATAGTTGATTGAAAAATTAAGAAGTTTACTACCAATTTTTAGAAACCTTTAAAAAATTTTGAACGTAAAACATGAAAATATTATATTATGCATTTGTTAAAACTCATTGAAATTACGGGATTTTAGGTTGGGGAGGAATAAATAGAACTTTAGTTAAAAAATTAGAAATATTACAGAAAAGGTTTTTAAAAATTATATTTAATAAAGATTATCTTTATTCTTCAATAAAATTATATTCTGAAACAAAAAAAATGAACATTAGACAATCTTACATTTATAACATCCTAATATACATATTTAAACGTAAAAATCTTATACAATTTAAAAACCATAAGCGTAATACACGTTATAAAAATAAAATAACCATAAAACCTAAAATAAATAAGTGAATGGGACAAAAAATTCAATTATTTGTTTTTATTTAAACTACTATTTACTAACAAAAATTAAAACACACAATTTATTAAAAAAATATAAAGTCGAAATAAAAGCATGGATATTGGAAATAATAATTTAAGAATATTTTTGTAAATGTTTTAGTTAATATTATTATGAATAATATATTTTTTTAAATTTTATTATACCCATTTGTTCAAAAAAAATGCTTTTATATTTATATACATATACTTAAACGTTTTTTATTTGCAATTTAGTTTTTATGTATAATATTAACAAATATTAAAAAAAAATATTTTAATATTCTTAAATTATATTTTAAAATACTAATATTTGCCCCTAACAAGCACGTCTTCGGGGGATATAAACATATTTATTTATTATATTATAAATGTTGAAAATAAACTTATTATTATTTGCTCCCGCTCTTTCTCTCTCTCTCTCTCTCTCTCTTCCGTTATCTATAAACACAGTTACACATATTATTAATTTAACAAAATTTCTGTAGATAAGAACCAATATTGAAGAATTTAAAGAAAACATGCCAATTATTCAAACGTTGGGTAATCCTGGTATGAAGGATCGCCATTGGGAAAAGGTTTCTGAAATCGTTGGATTTCCTATTAAAGGTGAGTAAGAAAAATCAAAGCAATTCCCAAATATTTAGGAGTTGGTGTTATACATCTCCACACGATCAGACTATTACTACGGTCGGGCTTTACACACAACAATAGGTTCTTAGATATATGGCAAATGGCAATATTTATTCTGAAGTTAAGGGAGAACATTTTTTTTTGATAAAATTGAAATATCCATTTTCGTATGTTCATTTTTTCGCTATACCAGTTACTGATCCATGCCAATATTAGACTTAGGTTTAGCTTAATCTCATTCTATAACGGATGGCAACGAAATTACTGCCCAGCTTGCCAGGTCCTTATAAAATACGTTACTATGAAATTTTGTTAAGTTAAATGGTTACACTGTGCGAACATTTTCAGTATTCAAACGTCTCAGTGTTACTTTCGGGTGTATCGGACGTATACACAACTTTGTTATTTTAAATAGGACATCTTGTATTTTTTTATTAATATGCATCTCCTATACCTATCTATCATTTAGTAGTGCAGTTAAAATTATTGGAGAAAATTGTGTTTGAATGTCAAATTCTGCAGCACAGTAGGTTAAACCGAAAGTGAAATTGTTCTGGCTTATTCGTACCCAAAAAGAAGTAAAAAAGTAATATTACATATTTTTTATTCATGTTTTATGCTTAGAATTTTTCGTAGAATACATATTCATATATCTATAAAAATATATGTGGTGTTCTATTTAAAATAACAAACTTGTGTTTAACCGGAAGTGACAGTTAGACGTTTGAATACTGAAAATATGCTCACAGTGTAACCATATAACTTACCAAGATTGCATGAAAATGTTTTATTTTACAAGGACCGTGACAAGCTGGGCAGTAATTTATATATGAATATATTTTATAAAACTTTCATCTAATGAAAAATACGTATCAAATACCTAAATTTTAATATTTTCTTTTCACTATTCCTTCCTATTCTAGTAATATTTTTCATTATGTCAATTTATGTTAACGGTTACTTGTTTTAGTGGATGATGATTTAACATTGGAGAAGATTATCGACTTTGGACTTAACGATTACATTGAAAAGTTTGAAGCTATATCGGAGGCAGCAACAAAAGAGAATAATTTAGAAAAGACTCTCAACAAAATGATTTCCGAATGGACAGATATGGAGTTTGTTATTCTCGTTTACAGAGATACAGGAACTTATATCCTCTCGGCAGTCGATGACATTCAAGTGCAATTGGACGACCATATTGTCAAAACACAAACTATGAAAAATTCTCCTTATATTAAACCATTTCAAAAGGAAATTTTGTAAGTTAAATTATTATTACCAACTGATTTCTCTTGAACAAAATTACTGCAATCCATTGACGATTTAAATTTGTTCGTACCGTCTATTACAGGTTAAGTTTGCTTGCTGCACTTCTCATTTTAGATATTCTTTGGGTCGCGATCTGGATCTGAAAACTGTGAAGGATGAGCTAAACTTCAGGGTACTTAAATAGCAGCTGGCTTCTGTAACATTAAGAAAAACCATTTTGTTTTTCAAATTTGCGGATGACTGTTGTTTGATTGCTTTTTGATTCTCAGATTACAGCTCTTGTGTTATCATTGGAGTGAAAATCCATGAAACTATCCTCGGAGATCACACCCAGGTTCTGTTAATGGTTCGACAGTCCTATTTATATGATATTCCATTAAAACTGACCAGCTAACAAAGGTTAAGATATTTTTATATCTGTGAAGAGGTTTACTAATGCTCTTTTTTTAACTTTCAATGTTAGTTAGTTTGTGTGTGTGTGTGCGTGTTGGGGTCAAATCTTGCAAGCTGAATTAGAATCACTTTCTTTTATGGTAGAGTTGAAGTTTTCTGATAAATATCTCCAACAAATCTAAACAAAAATCCGAACAAACCCGAACCCTTCCTCTTATCCTGTGGAGTTGAAATTTTACATGGTAATTCAGTTCCGATCACAATGTATTTCTATGATGATAAAAACCAAACAAACCCGAACAAAAACCTAAACAAACCCGAACCCCATTTTCTTATCCTACGGAGTTGAAATTTTACATATTAATTCATTTTCGATGACAATGTATTTTTTGGATAAAAAAATCTCAACAAACCTGAACAAACCCAAACCCCCTATTTTTATCCTACGAAGTTTAAATTTTACATGTTGATTCATTTTCGATGACAATGTGTTTTTGTGAAAAATAAAACAACAAACACGAACTCCTTCTTTCCAACAACCCTGAACAATGACGCAATAATTGAAATGAACATACTAAAAAAAAATATCCAACGAAAACTAAATAATACATAAATAAACTAATAATCATGAAAACTTTAAAAAAAATTTTAGAATGCGCAAAAAAGAAAAAAATAAACTTTGTAGTAAATAAAACTCATCACTCCATTATAAAATTTAAGCTTGTCGCCAAACAGCTTTTATAATGTTACAATAGGTTGGGTTTGATTTAACTCAAAAGTTATATTCTATTTTTAGCGCAGTCAAATTAAATCTCTTTTTAAATTTTTTTTAAATCTAAATTAAAACTGAATTTTCCTTCAACGTTAAACAAATATTTTTTTTAGTGATTGGGAAGCGAAACTTCAACTTTTACAAGAAATTCTTGACGAATGGTTAAAGGTACAAGCTACGTGGATGTACTTGGAGCCAATATTCTCTTCTCCGGATATTCAGCAACAAATGCCTGAGGAAGGTCGACGTTTCAGTGCAGTGGACAAAATATGGAGGGATTTAATGAAAACAGTCTTCGGCGATCCAAAAGTACTTTCTGTTGTCGAAATTGACAAAATGGCCGAGCGTCTCAAGAAATGTAATACATTGCTTGAAATGATCCAACGTGGATTGAATGACTATTTGGAGAAAAAACGTTTATACTTCCCGAGATTCTTCTTCTTGTCTAATGACGAGCTGCTCGAAATTCTATCTGAGACCAAAGATCCTACCAGGTTAGTTTATTTTAATAATGGGCATTCTCATATTTGATAGTTTTAACATTTAAATTATTAAGTCGGTGGTATAAAAGGAGTTTATCATCAATGATGCTAGGTCATACCATGAATTTTTTTGCAGGTCATTGAAAACATGCACAATTTCCACAAATTTTAAAACCACAAAACAGGCGCGTTTACCAAAGTATGCCAATTTTTTAGATCTGTGAATCCCACTTTTGTTCATATTTTATTCATATTCAATGAAACAATAAACATGGAAAGCAGAGCAGTACATTTAAAGTTTTATAAATGATCTGTGAAACAACGATTTGCTGTTTTATTCAATTAAAACCGGTTAAATTAGAAGAGCTGGACTTTTTCAGCCGAAGAAAGCCTCGAAATATAACTTTTTAAAGTAATTTTCACGCTATTTGCCATTTTTTACAAAGTTAAACCCCAAAACATGCCGCGGAACGAAGGTAAATAAATATCGCTTACAGCACCATAGAGAAAAACAGTGTGATCCATCGCTATTTACAGTAGCTTCAAATGCTAAATGCGAATCATATATTGCAAAGTAGTGAACGATATAATATGGCCAATAAAAGACAGCCAAAAATCGAGAAACTTCGGGACCAAATTAGGTACTTTAGTCGTTCCAGGGAGGGAGTAAATAAGAAAATTTATTATAAGGGACTAAAGTGTACCGGGTGTCTCAATATGGATGGCCACTTGCCGTATTTTGGAAACTACTGGGCATAGAGACTCAGGGAAAAAAAAATTGAAGTGGCTCTGCATCATTTTGGTATTATTGACGTACTGACCTTGATAAGGGTATTGAAAGTGTAATAATTTAATTTGCTGTAACTTCTAAATGCATATCCGATTTTAGTAAACTTAACCTTGTTTGGAAGAGAAAGGTAAGTGTTTTTAATTGTCGTATCCATTGGTACATGATAGTTCCTATAAAATAGCTAGAGAGCGTAATTTATGATAGTAACAATTTTTTTGATTCCCGAAAACTCAAATCATATGGTATAACTATGACATCATAATCGGAAAGCAGATTAAATTTTCGTAAACGTAAATTAAATTTGCTTATTATTATTTTTGAGTATTATCAGAGAAGATCCCCAGAGCTTTTATGTACTGGTCGGTCACCCCTCAGTTTACTTAGACTTGGAAATAATTTATTACTTCCCTGCAAGAAAATGCGCATCCAAGGGTCGCTTTCAATGCACAACTATATATTAATAATTGTTTTCTGTAATGCAATACTAACTTTAACACCTAGTGTGCGCAGAAGTTATAAATATATGATTTGACTCCTTATGATTAACCCATAATTGGATTTTGTAGATGGGTCAGTAAAATATTTATTATTCTTTAAAAGTTAACTGAGATTTAAATAAATTTAGTAGTAAGTAAATTTCTGACGTAATCTTTAATTTATTGTAAAAAGTAGTGTATCCATTTCAAAATAAATTATATATTTATTATTACCGAATATTGCACAAAAACAATAAAAAAATATACAGCAACAACCAGTAAGGGGGTATGAATCACTTATTTTAGTCGCTGATAGATTTAAATTAATAATACGTATCTTTTATTTTTTAGAGTGCAACCTCATCTTAAGAAATGTTTTGAAGGCATAGCCAAACTAACATTCACTGAAGATTTGGATGTTACTGAAATGAAATCAAGTGAAGGTGAAATCGTACCTTTACCAGATATTATTCAGACTGCCTTGGCCCGCGGACAGGTAGAAAAATGGTTGGTTGAACTTGAAACTGACATGAAAAAAGCTGTACATCTTATGGTTCAAAAGTCGATTGAGGATTATCCTAAAAAACCAAGAGAGCAATGGGTAAAAAACTATTTTTAGTTGTACAAAGGGCTATTGGAGGCATTAAGCATTTATAAAAATACAAAAAATATGCATGTTAGACATGAAAACATGACTAGAACTACCAAAATGTAATTGTCCCAATCAAATTCTGATATAATTGTTAATAAGGGAATCCAAACCACGTAATTCAATATGGTGGTTGGATGGCAAAAACATTGAGTCACCAGTTAAATGCCACCATCAACATTATTTTTATGGTCACGTGTACCAATCACACAGCAGTATTTGCCATCCAGCCGCCCTTTTGACACATCGTTGGATTGCCTAATATAAAAGCTACCTGTCACATAGAGGTTGACAGTTTTATTCTTGACGACTCTTAATATAGCTTATCTTGTTGTTAGATCAAGAACAGCAAATTATTGGAAACCTAAATTTTGGGATATTTTGTGAAATGGGTATTTTACGGAAACAAAATATTTGACATCAATTCCCACGGATAATTTATCGAAAAGCCAAATTGTCGATTCTAAATTATCTATAGATAAATTTTTCGGAGACATACACACTAAAAGTGAACTAAATAAAAAAAATCATTTATGGATGAAAATATCTCCAAAAAAAGTATACAGCCAGACATCCAAAGTTTTTGCTGTATACTTTGTTTTTATTAATACAACGTATCATAAAAAAAAAACAAGGTTAAAATCTTAAAACAAAGAGACCTGAGAGATTGAGCATCTGACGCAAAGTTTCCGTAAGTTTTATCATTTAGCATGTGCAGTTTTATCTTTATCGTTTACACAAAACTTCCATAATTTCTTTTGTGGTTATATTAAAAGACAAATGACACAGTTCAATCAGTCCTAGTACCACCGTCTATTCGCGCATTGAGTGTACGTGAATGAACAGTAATTAAGAAAGAAATACATAAATAAAATATATGATTTAATAATTAAAATATAAAAAATGTATCAATATATTTTTACCGGTATAAGGTAGTGTCATGATGACTCAGTGTTAGTATTTCACGCCATTACGTAAAATAATTAAATTTAAAACAAATTTATAAATTTATTTAAAATAATAATAAAATTTAATAATCGTGGCAAAAATTAATTAAATTAAAAAAAAATTTGAAAAGAAATTTTCTTTTGCAAAATTATTCGTAAAAGGCCTTATACGCCGACTATTTAAGATCTCTCTTCTTAATTAAAACTTATTTTTAGGTGCTTCAATGGCCAGGACAATGCATTCAGTCTGTAGGCTGTACCTTTTGGACTACAGAAGTAACCCAATCGATTATTGAAGGATTGGCGTCAATGAAAGCGTATTTAATCAAATGTAATGGTCAGATTGCCAAGATTGTCGATCTAGTTAGAGGAAAACTTAACCTGCAAAACAGAATAACCTTAGGTATGTTATGTACAAAATTTATTTTTTCCACTCCCACGTGGATATTTGTATATTTTCTAACCAAGTGACTAGATAACTGAACGAATATAATTTCATAACCATCATTGTTAACTTAAGAAAGATTACAAAAATAAAAACTTACACGTTGTAAATTTTATATGTCGTTTTTTGACACTTAGCAAAAGTTAAAAGGTTAAGAATATACGTACTTTAAAAATATGCTAATCTGTCAGATCAAATTAATTTTTTAAATTTTGAGTCAAGATATTTTCTCCACATCTTACGCACACACCAATTTTTCTTCAGGCGTACACGAAATAGTGCCAAAAATGAAGATGTAACACCAAAATATATGTTAACCGAACTAAAGATTTGTGCACGAATGTTCCCTTTATTATTCCCAAAATTTCTAGTTTTTCACTTATTTCTAGACAGTTGGTACAAGATATATGTACCTATACAAATTATATATTATGAACATTTTTACTTGCCTTTATTGTTTTCTTGCGATGCAAATAACTTTCCAGATAAAACAAACGAAAGTATATTATTTCTAGGAAAAAAAATATTTTCAAATTTTAAGATTGTCTAATTAAAAATTTAACTAAGAGGTTCACAAGAACTTTTTATCTTCAATTAAAATTACAAACGAAGCCCCGATATTATCTTCAAAATCTCCACTGACGCGGTGCCAGTACCTATTTTACTTTAGTAAATATATTTATTAGAATACTAACCCCGATATTTTTATGAGCGAAGTGTTTTACAACCACATTTAAACCAAATCATTTCCTTTCAGGTGCTCTCGTTGTATTGGATGTCCATCAAAGAGATACTTTATCCGGTATTATAACTCAGGAAGTAAGAACTGTCCAAGATTTTAATTGGCTCTGTCAATTAAGATATTATTGGGAGGTAAGTTATTTCGAATTATTAAAGAATACTTTCTAATATTAAATATTTTTTAGTCTAACCAAATGGTTACAGCCATGATTAATTCAACTTTAAAATATGGTTATGAGTATCTTGGTAATACTACTAGATTGGTTGTGACGCCATTAACCGATAGATGTTATAGAACACTATTTGGAGCTTTACATTTACATCTTGGTAATTAATATTATTATAAAAGTAAGGTGTTATAAGCTATGTAGGAAATTTGCCGTTTCGGCGTACCTTATACAGGGTGTTTCATGGTGGATGAAACGTTGGACGTTCACGGATAACGTTTTCTTCAAAAATTTGGTTGCTCGGATAAACATCGTATTAAAATATTTTGTTGCGTTGCCGCTTCTGCCCGAAACAATTGACAACATAATTATTTTAAGTTGAACACCCTATATATTATGTTATTTTATAATTTCCTATACACTCCACACACTATTTTGTATAAAATGTCTAAATTCAATTATTGTTTTTGAGATATTGACTTTAAAAATATGCCATTTTCAGACTTTGACAGGCTGTAGTATTGGAACGGGGCATTTAGGAGAAAAATGATTCTCACCTTCCTTCTTATTCTCTATCCAAAAATACCAACTTCCGGTATAACATCTTAAACCCCAAAAAAATGGTTTTACATGTTAAATCGGAAATTGTAACTTTTAGATAGTGAATAAAAACTGAGATAGAGAGGTGAAAACCATTTTTCTCTAAGATGCTCCGTTCCAGAGCTAAAGCCCGACCAAGTCTGAAAATGGTATATTTTAAATGTCAATATCTCAAAAACAATTGAATTTAGACATAATATGTATATATATATATATGTATGATATGTTTACAAAATATACGTGGAATTGTATAGGGAATTAGAAAATAATATAATATATAGGGTGTTCTATTTAAAATAACGATGTTGCCACCTGTTACGGTCAGAAGCGGCAACGCCGCTTGCTGAAAATATCTTAGAACGATATACCATGTTTGTTTATCTGAGCAACCAAATTTTTAAAGAAAACGTATCCCTCGTTCTTCATAAACGTCTAACGTTCCATCCACCGTGAAACACCCTGTATACGTCTAGTATGTCGCGTAAACTTTTAGTTAAAATATTGTGTTTTACGTGGTAGTTATTTTCTGGTAATAAGATACGATGCAACGGCAGTCTGATTTTGTTAGCGTGTCTATATTTCCCATTTTTGGTTATTAGGCATTATTTTAGACTACGTTTAGTTTAAAAAACGGACCTCGAAGCTAGTTGGGGTTTTCTAAAAATACAATCCAATATAAATACATTAAATTATTTTGGTAGCAGTACAAAACATAAAGATCCAACAATCTATTGCATCTTGATCAGAAAGAGGCCGCATTATTTACTGGCATTTTTATATAGAAGACAAAAATAAAAAATAAAGCATTCAAATAATTACACTAATACATATTAATTCATTACATCAACATAATGCGCATAAAAATAAGGAATTTTTTACTCATTCAGAAAAGGGTAATCTTAAAAAAAAGATTAATTTTATGTAATGGAATTGTTATATAAAATATAATAATTGACCAAAAAAGATCTCGGATATTAGAAGCTTAGAAAAATTTAAGAGACATTTTGGCAAAGTTTCTTCTGGTAAAGTAACTTTACAGTAGGTACGCAAGTATTTTATTAGTTTCGTTTTTGCTATATTATTAAATTTAAATTTATTACCTACTTGTTAAAAATATTTCATGTTATTATATAGCATACATATTTTAATATATGTAAGTTAGTTTAACATTCCCTGTAATAATAATACATTTATTATTTCCACAAGAAAGAAAGATAAATATTATATAATGTAAGTAAAAAAAATAACCTAGGAAATAATAGGCCATATTATACGCTGCATAATAAAGTTTATAGTTGGTTGGAAATACATTCAGTTTCATTAAAATAAACTTTTTGTAACTTCAGCCAATTGCATTAAGTATGGCATGAAACTTAATTAAAATATTTCCATTTTCGTACCCTACGAAGAATTGTTTAGTACTAATGGTATTGTGGTCTGCTTTTAAGAAAAGAATTATATTCCGTACCTCAACATTACAGATAGTTAAATAAACTTTTAATGCTACTAAAGAGGCTTTAATAATATATATACATATACACTCAATGTGACGCATTTTATCTGTAGACCTTATATACAGTAGGTTGAAAAATTTTATTTAAAATCTTTAGAATTAAGTGTAAATCATAACCTTAAAAATTGTGTTGCCGATAAAAACATGTTAATCATACATGATAAGATTGTCTTAACACTAATGTTAAGAAGTTAAATTTTTATAATATTACATATTTAAAAAGGTGTTCGTCAAAAGTCAAAAAAATTATAACGATGACGAACAAGAAAAATAAATAATTATTTTTAATCTCAAATTTAATCACCTGTTTTTTAGGCGGTGCGCCTGAGGGTCCCGCTGGTACAGGAAAGACGGAGACAACAAAAGATTTGGCTAAAGCTGTAGCTAAACAATGTGTAGTATTTAATTGTTCAGATGGTTTGGATTACATTGCCTTGGGTAAATTCTTTAAGGTAGGTATATTAATATTTCAATAATATGTTCAAAGATGCTCTGTATTTGACAGTATTGTATTTTACTTGAGTATGATTAATTATAGTGCAGGTTTCTAAAAAATGAAGTTGTCACGTTAAGTCACTGAATAAATTTTAAATTTCTGGTTTGGTAAAAAAATATCATGCTAAATCTCATAGCCCTCTAGGATATCTAAGAATTAAAAAAAAATAATTGACCCTTTTAAAAAATTGTCGAAAAAAAGAAATATTTTATAAATTTATCATCTTCTCAATTTGACTTTAATTAGCGCATTCCGCGAGCATCGATCCCCCAACCACACCACTCAAACTCTTTGCCATGGCTGGATAACTTCTGTCTTTGTCTTCACGTACATCGTAGACTGCCTTGCTCTATTTGTTTTTATTTGAATTGATGATTAGTTTCTCAATATGTTATTAAACTCTAAATAACTATGCTAAACCAAAAGGTGTAAAAAACAAAAATCCATCAAATTCTAATTGATTAGTAATATAACCGGTATCATCAGTCACATAGCCAAAGTTATACTATTTAATAATTAACTGGAAGTGGTATCATCTAATGACATTTATACCTTTAAAACTGTTATTATAAAATAATTTACAGTTCGTATCTTGAATTTATCCCAAGCCTGAATATTCAAAAGATGTAAAATGGTTTAAATAATCACGCCAATATTATTTCTAGTATTATGTAGTGATATAGTCTGTAAAGTTTGTGTATATACTAATGTGTAAAAAGCTTTATTTCATGTATTGCAGTTGCCTGAAGATGTTACCAAGATGTGAGAGAAACAGTTTTTTGCGGAAATAGGACTTGTTTTTTTATTGATTAATTTTCATTTCGTTGCTAAGCTTGCAGAGAGAAACCTGATTACAACCCAATTATATATTATTGTTGTCCGATTTGAAGGAACTTAACCGGTTTAATTTAATATTATCTATTTTAACAGTATAATACGCTACAATTAAGAGCCTTAAACTTAAAACTCGCACCATTGATTGAATTTCAAGCATTGCAAAGCATACTATTTTCTAAACTACCCGTTATACAAGTAACTATATATGATTTTAAGATATTTGACTTCTCCATTTAATAAAGTAATTAAAAATGGTGTTCCTCAAGGAACAATTTTAGGACCATTCTTTTTTAATATCTATATTAATGATTTATTTAATGTGAATTGTGATGAAGAAATTCATAGTTTCGCAGATGATACTGCAATTTTTTATACAGATACAAATTGGGACAATTTAAATAACAAAATTAAAAAAGATTTTAAAATAATAAAAAATTGGTTTGATAAAAATTTATTAACAATTAATTTTGATAAAACTAATTATCTTCCTTTTACTTTAAATCCAAATAACATACCACAAAATATGAATAGTATTAAAATAACTGATGATATTGAAATTTTGAAAGTTAATCAAGTAAAATATTTAGGAATAATCATCGACAGTAAATTAAATTGGAAATTTCACATAGAATATTTGATTAAAAAATTAAGAAATTTACTACCAACTTTTAGAAACATTAAAAAAATTTTGAATGTAAAACAATTGGAAATATTATATTATGCATTAGTTAAAACTCATTTAAATTACTGAATTTAAGGTTGGGGATGAATAAATAGAACTTTAGTTAAAAAATTAGAAATATTACAGAAAAGATTTCTAAAAATTATATTTAATAAAGATTATCTTTATCCTTCAATAAAATTATATTCTGAAACAAAAAAAAATTAACATTAGACAACTTTACATTTATAATAAATATCTTATTATACATATTTAAAAATAAAAATCTTATACAATTTTAAAACCATAATCATAATACTCATATCATAAAAATGAAATAACCATAAAACCTCCATGGTACAACAAAATTTCAAATATTTATGTTTTTATTTATACGATTATTTATCAACAAAAATTTAAAAATATATTTCATTAAAAAAATATGAAGTCGAAACAAAAGCATGGATATTGGAAACGGATAATTTAAAAATACTTTTGGAAATGTTTTAATTGATATTGTTAAGAATAATATATTTTTCAAAATTTTATTATACCATATCTTCAAAAAACTGCGTTTATATTTATATACATATACTTAAACGTTTTTTATTTGCAATTTAACTTTTATATAATATTAACAAATATTTAAACAAAATATTTTAATATTCTCATATATTTATAATTTAAAATATTAAGATTTGCCCCTAACAAGCACGTCTTCGGGGGATCAAATAATAAGTTTATTAAGGAAGATAAATAAACAAATTAATTATATTATAAATATTGAAAATAAACTTATTATAATTATTATTATTATTATTATTATTAATTTTTGTAGGGGCTTGCTTCGTGTGGTGCTTGGTCATGCTTTGACGAATTTAACAGAATTGATCTTGAAGTATTGTCAGTGGTAGCTCAACAAATATTGACCATACAAAGAGGTATTAATGCGGGCGCTGAGAAGCTTCTGTTTGAAGGCACAGAAATTAAATTGGATCCTACTTGTTCTGTATTTATTACTATGAATCCAGGTAAGAAACTTTGATGCCTATCTGCTATTTCTTCTTTTTTTCCTTATTTATACGATAGCATAAGCATTAACAATGCTGATAAATATTGTCGATTTCAATTCGGCAAATTAAATTATAAGTTATTCATGTATAATCATAGACTTGTAAATGGCCTTTTTAAAGTTAGATAATAATAGAATTTAACAAAAAACTATAGAAGTTATTTACAATAACGGCTTTATTGTCAACTGATTTCAATGCACCTACCAATAACCAATTTTTGTATTTAGGTTACGCTGGAAGATCAGAATTGCCTGATAATCTGAAAGCCTTGTTCCGATCTGTCGCTATGATGGTACCAGATTATGCATTAATTTCCGAAATCGAGCTGTATGCTTCAGGATTTTTAATAGCGAAGCCCCTCGCTATTAAAATCGTAGCAACTTATAGGTTATGCTCAGAACAACTCTCATCACAATGTCACTATGATTATGGTAAGGTTTCCTTGCATTTTTATTATGTTGAGTTAAATGTATTGTTGAGTGTTAATTATAACTAATATTATTTTGTTACTAAAATAGAGTCGGCTGGTGGCTCCCTCACTATTCAAAATCTCTATTATTGAAAGAATATTTGGACATTTTATAAACGTTCATTAAAATCATAAATCCCGGTTGTCACACAAAAGTTGTTTGAATGCTTGCAAAGTGGTTGAAAATTTGACTTTATATTTTAATAATAACTAATAAATATCTGAAATCTTGTTAATTGAAAGACGTATCTTCCATTCGGATATTTAAGGTATGAGAGCTGTAAAATCAGTACTTCGAGCAGCTGGTGCTTTAAAACTGCGATATCCGGAAGAAAAAGAAGATATTTTAGTGTTACGGTCCATCAAAGATATTAACCTTGCAAAGTTTTTACATCAGGACGTGCCACTGTTTCAGGTAAATAATTTTATATTTATATAAAGATGTCAGGAGGCAAGTTTATTTTAAATATTCGTTAGTTAGTTATATATAAATTATTTACAACAATACAACATTTTCTAAAATATTTTGATTTAATATCAATATTTTTATTTCGACTTAATATTTATTTATGGAATATATATTTTTAAATTTTTGTTGTTAATAATATTTAATTACAGTTATGGTATTATATTTTATTACAGTTATGGTCTATGATTTGATTTTTACATGTATATGTATATTAGGATGTTATAACTAGGTCTTTTATTGATTTGTTATTTTTTTTGTTTCTGATATAATTCTCATAAAGGATAAGGATAATCTTTGTTAAATTTATAATTTTATTTATTATTATAAAAATTATCCAAGTTTGATTTCATTCTTAATGGAAATGAAAAATTAACTTAAACTTGTAACACATTTTCTATTCACTTAGATATGTCTACCTTGGCCCCTCTTAAAATGAATTTTTATAATCTTTAAAATAGAAATGCTGGATTAAAGCCCCGATTTCATTAGTATGTGCGGTGGTTCTTGAGTCAGTCGAAAATACGATTTTGTCGATTTGATAATTTATTAAAGAATACTTGGAATATTCTGCACATTATATTTTCCTACTCACTCTTCTGGACTTCCCACCTTTTAACTTATGTTATAAAACTCGCCAATTTAACCACAAAGCGTAATTTGTGTTTTAAATTTGGCGATTGTAGTATAGAAAATGTAATTTATACTTCAAAAACCAAAGATCATTATACACATTAACTGGTTTCTAAAATATATTATATACTGTATTCTGAAATGCAAATATAAACTAATATGAAATATATTTTAATTCAAATTTGAATTTACTACTGATTATACTAGCTAGTATAAATAGAGCTGTAGTTACTTTACTTATTTAGTATTCACCTGAAGACGACTGGAGATACTTACCAATTGAAACGTTGTGATGTAAAACAAATTAAAGACAATGCAAGTCCAAAACTATTCTGTCATTCAAGAAACATCATTGTCTCCAACCTTCAAACAGACAGTAATATTTGTATTTACACAATGTGCCAAGTTAATTGTAGGAATCGAATTTAGTTCTACATTAACATCTTGGTTATTCGTTGTAGTAGATGTAGATGAAGATGTAGATGTAGATACTGCCTCATTGCGTACGGCTGACCAAAAGGATTTTTCTGGATCGCGTCTGATAATTTTTTAGCTGTTTCCATTTTATCTTTCATTGAGTCATCAATATATCCTTCTGCTACCGCCGTAGATTTCCATCCACTGTGTCTTTTCAATGTAGTTATATCCCCGCCTGCGTCTACAAGTATAGTGGCTGAAGATCTGCGAAAACTGTGACCAGAATATTTCTCTGGAGTGGGTAATTTCAGAAATGTTGCTATTAGTTTCCCCATTTGAGTAAATTTATTAATTCCTATCCTTTGTGAGGTACATTTGCCATTTTCATAATTAAGAAAAAAAAATTAGATGTGACGGAAGATGAACGAAGGCTGATATACTTCTTGCAAATTTGGTAATAATCGTCTGATATTGTAAATTTGCGGGTAATTTTTGTTTTATTATTTGGTATCTTTACTAAGAAAGCTGCTCCAAGATCTTGTAAATATTCAAGTTTCATAGTGGACAGTTCATTACCACGGCAAGCACCCATAACTCCCATTATTAATGCCACCTCACACCATTAAAATTTTGTTTTCAAAGCTTCGCGCATGCGTATAATAGAATTAAGTGAAAAATAAAAAAAAACATTTCGCAAGCACAAGTGCTAACCAGTTACATTTTATCTTTAATAAAAAGAAAGGTACCTAATTTCGCCCATAAACACTTAGTATATTGTTTCTTACCTTTGTTGCAAGATATCTATAGTCAGAAGCCTCCGTAATGAATTTGTGTACATCCTCTGTAGAAAAAATACTGGCCTTTTTAGGCTGAAAACCTTCAGATTTTCGTTTTAAAAAGGTTCTTAATTTGCTATAATTGTCAAGGTCAATACCATGATTTAAATTAATAGTAGTTTTAAGCATCGAGTAGTTTGTCCATAACGTCGATGGTTTATATTTTGCGGACAACTCTGTGAAATACACTAATAATACGGATTCTGAAAAAGTACTAGTTTTTTAATTGTACAAACGAATCATAAGCAGACACATAAAGTTTTTTTGATTTTTCTGGTAATAAACTTAAACTTGCTATTTTTGCTTCCTGTATATCTGGTGGGGTATAACACATCTCATCTTCACTATCTCTAATCATTTTGTAAGTTCTCTTAATACATCAAGTCTTAACTTTAAAGTTGATAAGTTGAACTATATTTTGACGTTTCAAATTAAAATTACAAATCGCTTCGACTTGACATTTCATGGCATGCTTGATCATACACACAAAATCGTATTATGGATGGACCTTACAGGGGAAACAACCAATGATATTTTTTGATTTCAAATCGCATTACCTGTCGATTTCATTATTCACTAGTGAATTATGAGTTCATTATTCACTAGCGAATAATGGGTATTATTATTGAGCAAACACATATATAATGAAGATATTATATAATAGTCGTGGACAAAGGTTTTTATCACTCATTCTGTCTAACCCCCATATACTCCTAAATTTTCAGACTATGTCTGATAACATTATGTTGTAGAAACCTCTACCCCTGTTTGAATTTTGTACTATAATTTCTATACCATCATTTTAGTACCAATGTATTAGCTTTCCTACGTAACTTCTCTATTTAGAGCTGATGATGACCTACACTAATCACTAAGGTCGAAACATGTTCTCTTTCACCTATGTAAATTACCCCTAAAAGAAAAATATTTTCATTAAAGATATTGTGGTTATCATATAATTATTAACCACTGTGAGTATGGACTACTTCTTAAATCTTAAATAAAATATGCTTTAGGGTATTACATCAGATTTGTTCCCCGGAGTAATTTTACCCGAACCTGACTATGTCATCCTTAACAAGGCCGTAGAAGATACATGCGTTAAAATGAATGTCCAATGTCCCCCAGTGTTTATGGAGAAAATTCAGCAACTCTACGAAATGATCGTTGTTAGGCATGGCTTGATGATTGTCGGCATGCCTTTTGCTGGTAAAACCACCTGCTACCGCGTTCTCGCCGATGCTTTGGGTTTAGTTGAGGAGAGGGTAAGTCCTATTATTAACCTGGAATCTGTATAGAAAATTCCATGTTCTTCTTAATGATCAATTTTTAAATGAAAAAGTTTACCTTAGGGTTCTGCACTCTAAAAACTGGCCTAGTATACTATACCAAAGTTTTAGTTTTCGTGACTAGAGAAAATTGTTAAAATAGCCTCAAGACAAAATTTAGTGACGAATGCTATATTTTATCGCTAGATCGATTCCGGCATTGGTTACTAGTCACTATTGTCATTAGCAAACTATCTATTATTTGTTAGTTCAAAGAGTATATTTGTTGCCAACACTAATTTTGTTGTTAATTACAAGAATTAAAGTAATGTTGCGGCTGCTGCTTCGAGATTATACGGAAAACGCTTTCCCTTGTGGGTTCATCCTACACCCAGAAGTTTTCTTAATGTTATTCAACGGGCAAGTTAGGCAGAACCGTATTTGATCCAGAGTGTAATAAATGAATATAAGTACCTTATTTTTTGGTTTTTTAAAACAAGGTATTTGAAAATTTTGTTTTTTTAATGCCTTCTATACACAGCTAAAATAGAAGTATCCACTTAGGAATTACCCTGTATATGCCTTTGGCAAAACAACAACGTTCATGTTTATGATGTCTTAAAGGTTAAAAAAACTGTCGTTTTGACCGTAGGGCCTAACTTAAGTGAATAGTCTTTTGGTGATGTCTTATTTTAATATCTCCCATAAAAACTATCACTGGGATGCTTAAAATTTCAAAACCAATCACAAAGGCACAACACACAGTTTCTTTGTTGGCGACTGCAAAACTAAATTGACCGGCACAAATAAACAAACATAAAATGAAAATGGCGTGTTGGCGGTACAATCCTGAGAATTTCGCTCTCTCGCGTATGCAATGTTGCCAAAAAAATAAATCTGTTTCGGGGTGTGCTTGCTTGGTTAATATAAAAATGTTTAAAGTAGTTGTAGGAACTAGGTAGGTAAGCTACGGATACTATAATACAGTTAAAGATAATATTTAGTTTCCAAAACTAAAGAATTCTATTTAAACCAAAGTAATAGCTACAATTAGTTCGGGAAACTAAAGATTATTGTTGTATACTAAAGTCTATCTAGCAAAAAAAAAATTAGCTTGTGCGGCCAACTCATTTTTTAGAGTATATTCTTGGGTTTAGATTTTATATACTTTTAACTCTTGTTTATTTATTTAACGCTTCGCTTTCGCAGACTGAAAAATACCATTTGGGTGGATATTTTTATTTTAACCAAGTAAATGAGTAATGAATTATTTCGAAATCAAAACGAAATAACCAAAATTGTGTATTTGCCGGAATTCTGCGCTGCTTTAGTATTGTGAAACTAAGAACCAAAATCTGCAAACAACAAACTTTCTGAATGATTTTAACTTTTCTCTTTGAGTACGACCATGATGTAGTGTAATAATTTATTAATATTATTTCTTCTTCTGTGTATTTATAAACCAAAGGGTAATAATTATCTTACCACGCCATATTGATGATTTTTTAGAAACGAAATAGTTGTTTATATTACGAGTATGGTATGAGCTTCATTAGAGTAACAAGTGAGGAATATTACCATGCGAGGTCGTAGACCGAGTCGTGGTAACCACACAAGTGCTGTAATGAACCTTACCGTACGCGTAATATACAACATTTTATCTAAGATCCAGCCCACGTGCTGTCATCAGCATCAGGTAATAATTTTACTTTTAATGTTTATAAGAAATAATCATTTTTTTGAATAAATAAATCGTAAAAAATTACATCACTATTGATGCAATGAGCTCATTGCATCGCTATTACGATAATACAACTTATTACGTAACTCAAACAGGCTAGAATGGGTTACGTAATAAGCTGTGGGTGTTATATAAAGAATATTTATTATATGTTTACTTATTCTTTCTTCAAGTCTGCCAGTTTATGTTAAAAAAATTTCAATTTATAATATCGGGTGTCCACGGAAGGTGGCTCGCCCCTATAACTTTTTTGTTTTTAAAGATAGCAAAATAAAAATTGGAGGATTTATATATGACGTAAAATTGCATTTTTTGACAAGTGATTTAACTTTATGAAACTTCCGGTTAAACCGGAAGTGACATAAACTTTTTATTTTTAAATGGGACACCTGATATTTTTTTCCTTTTTTAACTCTATATGACGTTCTAAATACAACCATGTGTCACTTGTCACTTTTTGTCACCCAAATTATATTTTTTTAAAAATATGTTTTGTTATCTAGAGGGCTATGAATACGTTTAAATCACTAATTTCAGTTCTAAAATTTTAGGAAAAATACAACTTTGTTGTTTTACTCATTTTTTTTAAATGGCAACATGGTGGCTCGTCAGATTAGAAACAAAGAGCACTTTATTACGATTAATTTGACACCACACATTTTTAGGTTTTAACCGAATTTCCATTAAAAAACTTAAAAAATGTAATGTTAGAACGTCCCTAAAATAAAATATCTTTTTTCCATCAAGTAGTTTGTCTTAGTCACAGGTTACTCGATGCATGTAAAGCGTATTTTATTTGAAAAAGATATTTTATTTTAGAGACGTTCTAACGTTACATTTTTCAAGTTTTTTAATGGAAATTTGGTTAAAACCTAATAGTAGGTGGTATCAAATTAATCGTAATAAAGTGGTCTTTGTTTCTAATCTGACGAACTACCATGTAGCCATTTAAAAAAAATGAGTAAAACGAGTTTATATTTTAAATTTCACACAGCAGATATATTTTGACCAAAAACAGTCAAGTTGTATTTTTCCCAAGATTTCAGGAATGAAATAAGTGATTTAAACGTATTCATAGCCCTCTAGATAAAAAAAATATATTTAAAAAAAATATAATTTTGGTGCCAAAAGTGACAAGTGACACATGGTGTTATTTAGAACGCAATATAGAGTTAAAAAAAGGAAAAATATAGCAAGTCTCTCATTTAAAAATAAAAAGTTTAGGTCACTTCCGGTTTAACCGGAAGTTTCATAAAGTTAAATCACTTGTCAAAAAATGCAATTTTACGTCATATATAAATCCTCCAATTTTCATTTTACTAACTTTAAAAACAAAAAAGTTATAGGGGCGAGCCACCTTTCGTGGACACCCTGTATAGTCTATTTTTTTTTATAAGGGCGGCATGGACGAGCACCGGGCAATATATATAATTATGAATCCCAAATCAATAACAATGGGTCAGCTCTACGGACAGTTTGACCCAGTTTCCCATGAATGGTCTGATGGGATTTTAGCTGTTAGTTTTCGCCAATTTGCAATGTCTACATCTGACGACAGGTTTGTTATCTTTTAAAATAAGTTTGAATTATTTATGAAATTGAGATAAATCCACAAATATTATTTCATGTGTTTCCGATCACGTTTCAAAGAAAGAATCTCTGCAGTGGCGTAGCAATGGTAGGGTAAACCGGGGTGGTGCCCCGGATCAACCAGGGGAGTAGAGGGAGATGATATGTTTAACGCCAATTTGCTGCGGTCATTTCTGTGCATGCGCCGGTAGAGCGCAAGCTAGTGTCATCTGTTATGCCTCATCTGTCATATCTCACACGTTATCTGTCAACTATCAAACATCACACTCTGGGGCTTTAGCTACTTGGGCATTAGCTACTTGGACAATAATATTCATTATAGGTCGCATGTTTAGGCTGACGTCGTCGAAAATAAAATCTAACACGTGAGACATATTCGGGGTGACGTAACAAGGCGTTTGGAGACAACCAGAAGTCGATCGGCCAACTGGTTCGGGAGATCAACTTTTTAGATCATGAAAAATGAACGGTCTCGAACAGACCTTTAAAACTAGTTTTCTCCAATTTATAATAGGGTCGTTCTTGAAAAAAGCTGTATTTTCAGTGGGTGCATTTTTTTTTTATTCAAACATATAATCAGTGGGCTAAAAATTACCACAAGTTATTAAAAATGTCTTACAGTTGCCAAAGAGTAGCCTGTCAATCTTATTTTCTTCATAAAATGATTTTATGTTATCATTCAGATTATCACCGCTATCATATCGATAATGGTAATTATATAACGGATGCATGTTTTAAATTTTTTGTTATATTGTTTAAAAAAAAGATTGTATTTTTTTTACGTTAAGGCATAATCTCTGGTAAGACGCATAAAATAAATACAAAATTTCAAAGAAAAATATATTACTTACCTCAATAAACTGATCACGGTAACGACGATTTAATATCGAACAAACTACCGAGCACTTGTTTACATTGTATTTATCACGAATCACGCAGCAACCGTACCCTTACGTTGTTAGCTTTGTACTGCCCCATCATTACGGAGAATCAACATGCATGCATGCGCCGACTTGCAGCGCCTCTAGTGATCGATACGAAGAATTATAATCTGATAACGGTAATGATGTCAGTAGGTTGTTACACGTAAATTTTTTTATATTTTTTCAGTTTCCAGAACTTAAATTGATATTAATTGATCGAAAATAAATAATTTAACCTATATGCAACTATTAGAAGTAGTGAAATTTAGGAATTTGCAGGTAGAATTATTTTGTCTTGTAAATTATCTTCCACAAATATGGTTGGTTACGATAACGGAGTATGACGTTTGGGAGAGTTTTATACAAACAACAGAAACAACAAATTATATTTAGGTAAAAGTAATATAAGTGCAGTATAAACACCATTTGTATTAATTTTGTTATTAGGAAAAAAAAGTTAATATATTTTAAATAAAGCAATTTTTTACTGGTTACCGCAAATTGCAGCTTTTTTGAAGAATGACACAATACCGAAACAGGTCAATTGATATATATGGCAACAAAATTTATTTGAATACAAAATAGAGTACTTGTTCTATGAGAAAGAATAACTTAACTAATCTGGAAAATTATGTTAATCCGCCATTGAAGGATTAAAATATATGGTGAACGAGAAAATCAAAACTAAACGCAATTACTGAACTGTTATTCTAAACAAAAAAAAAATTACGCCTATCGACGGGCCTAAGGTCATAACGACTCACCTTGTTCTAACCGTGTCTTCTGACATAGAATTATTTTTCAGGGTTTCATGCGTCTTTTGGGGATTTTCGGATCAGGTCTAAAAAACTTCTTTTCCGGCGTACCACGACGTACGCTACTTTATAAACCATGACTTCTAAGCAAGTCTTTTAACGTCTATTCGCGCAAAGGCTACACGTAATTAACAAATATGTGCAAGGACCGCGTAAAAATAAACCAATAAAATAATTTATTGATTCTCAAGAAAATAGGAATTATTAGTTAAAATAACACTAAAAATACTCAATAAACTGACCAGCTATTAATCACTAAATAAATTACTTAAATTATTTTGGATAATAGTTGTAATATACATATTCTTATACATTCTTGTATGTAAACTATATTTTCTAAGAGAGGAGTAGACGATACAAATAGAGAGTTTTTTCTATTTTAAGAAATGTATTTTATATTATTTATAGACTTTAATTGGTTGGAGTGTAAAAACTGATATCGCAATGTGCTATTTACTTATTATAAATTTAAATATAAATTAATAAAAAAAAACCTGATATTTGTCTCGAATAACTCCAAAACTTATGATTTTCTTTTACTTTATTACATAACTCTATAACATTTTTGTATTTTTAATCGTACTTGTGTATTATGTCTTAAATACGTATATTTCTCTAATGCAAATTTATGTTAATGAAAAATGTTTACAAAATATGAAATAGGTGTAAGTGTATTTGTAGAGCATAAATATACAATCGTCCTTCTAAATTGCTAAATTTATTAGAAAGTGGCTGATATTTGATGGACCTGTTGATGCGGTATGGATAGAAAACATGAACACTGTATTAGATGATAACAAGAAGCTATGTTTGATGTCTGGTGAAATAATTCAGCTGTCAAACTCAACCAATCTTATTTTTGAGCCTATGGATTTGGATGTTGCATCACCTGCGACGGTAGATATTATATTTAGAATGTTCAGTTTAAAATAATAAAAAAAAAAAAAAAATTAAAGTTGTACCAATAATGGGTAATTGGGTTGAAACTCGTAACGATCCAATCGTGCTCGATTTGTTATTTTCTGTTAGTTTGAACGCTCCGAGTGTACTCTTCTGCATTCGGGATTATTTTCTTTTAACATTTGGAGCAAGCTCTGCTTTCTCCGAGTTTAATAGTGTACACGTGCATGCGATCTTGTTTTGTTAAGAATAATTTTTAACCTCAAAAATCACTGTAGGTACTTGGTAGAAAATTACATTTTGTATTTGTTAATTACAATCATAATCATGGATGAGTTATCCTCTTAAGAAACATAAATTAGTTCTGAACCAAGGAGAGGTTTTTATTTATGAAGATGGTCATATATATTTTCTTTCAAAGAATAATAAAGAATATCGGGTAAAATAAATACATTTTGTTATAAGCTGTTAAATCAAGATCAGTCGTTTTAAAATAGTTTTAATTTTAAATAACCTTTGCCTTATCCTCATCGGTCTCTTGAAACAAGTACTTTCCAGCAAAGTGAGCAACAACAACAAAATTATTAAAATTCATTTGAAGAAAAGTTATAACATAACCTAGAAAAGAATCGACGAACTTGACCACGTTTGGTTTGACCGCGTACTCCGTATGATGTCGTCACACTCTGTGCTTGCTCTACTCACTCCATGAAGCTTCTAACCAAACAAACTCAGTATTGTTAATGTCAGTTGACATAAATAAAAAAAAAACTAATTGGCCAGATTGAACGCCGCGTTATTGACCCTCCAAATGAAACAGCTTTTTGAGACCAGCCAAGGTAATTTGTTTTTATTTATGTCAACCAACGTATGGATAACAATAAGAAGACACTAAGGAAATACAGGCCCTATAATATTATAGTATTTAAGTATACAAGGTGGGGATTTCAAATAGAACTCTGCTTATCGCCTGTCTAGAAATAGGATTTTTTTAAAATCGAAAAATACGTCCTCGAATATTTTTATCGGCCTCGTTTTGTCATGTAAAAAAAATTGGGACCCCAAGGAGGGGGCGCAGCTCTAAACAACTTTTTTTTTCAAATTAGAGGTTATCACTTGTGACACCTTTTTGGAAAGCTTATCGAAAAAGGAATTTGTCCATATATTTTTTTTTACGTCTGACAAACCATGTGTCAGAAATTTAATAAAAACTAATTTAAGGAACAATTACATTACCAATAACTTTAAAACTGTAATGTCACTATTTAGCATAGCAATTGTTAAAAATGTTCCCATGAATCTGTTAGCACAGACCAAATCGATAGTAGAACTCTTTCCTTACTCTTTTCAAAACTTCTGGCGTGATTAAACTTATCCTGCCCAAATCCTTGCCTTCAAATCTTCCAGAGTTCTGGTGACATATAATCTAAGGGTATTATATCCGGAGATTTGGGCAGCCACTCTATAAATCTTCGCAGTCCTTTTTTATAATAATTATTATACAGATTACTAAAAACTGTTTACAATCAGTTAAGCAAATATTTTTTCCTACGACCACCTATGAAAATGACAAAAATCACGGTTAACTTGACTCGAAAGCGCCGAATATCACACGCGTGTTGAAAGAAAATATTTCAACTCTAGAGTGGAAATACAAGGCACACTATTTAATTTAAACATTATGGTGCCAATTTGACAGACCACACCTATTTATTAAAAAGAATAAATTTTAGAAAGCAGTTTATTGTCTAACTTATTTATCATGTATTTGTCGATTGATTACGAATGTGAAAATACGCCATCTGAAATTATAAAAAACTTAAGAATATACTGGAAAATCTATTACCAGTCAAAACAAGCCCCGCTGAAGAAAATGTCATATATTAAACATAAAATTTTTATGTGTTGCCATAGCGTAGAGACTAGAGCTATGGCCTACAGATCGAAAGGTCACAGGTTCAAATCCCATCAGGAGTATTTGACTTTTTTTATAAAAACATTAAACAATTTATAGAATTATGTATTTTGAATTGAAATCTTCCTTGTTGGATGAATTTTTTAAATTTATATTTAATGCATCTTTCCTTGATTAAATTTTAAAAATGCATCCAACAAGGAAGATTTCAATTCAAAATACCTAATTCTATAAATTATTTAATGTTTTTATAAAAAAAAGTAAAATACTCCTGATGGGATTTGAACCTGTGACCTTTCGATCTGTAGACCATAGCCCTAGTCACTACGCTATGGTTACCAATAAAAATTCTTTGGTAATATAATATATGACATTTTCTTCAGCGCGGCTTGTTTTGAATGGTAATAGATTTTTCAGTATATTATTAATATTTTTTATAATTTCAGATGGCGTATTTTCACACGAAAAATACATGATAAATAAGTTAAACACTAAACTACTTTCTAAAATTTGTTCTTTTTAATAAATAAGGGTGGTCCGTCAAATTGGCATCATATGTTTAAATTAATAGTGTGCCTTGTATTTCCACTCTAGAGTTGAAATATTTTTTTCACAAATCAAAGGTTTTTTTAAAAATTCTTTGTGGTCGTAGGAAAAATAGTGTACATTACTCGTGTGAAAGTGATTATTCTAGAACTCGGAGAATTTCCGCACTCGGCTGACGCCTCGTGCTAAATATCTCCTCGTTTAAAAAGTATCATTTTCATCACTTGTTATGTAATATACTATTAAAACTAGTGAATATAATTTTTTTTAATGGTCACATGGATATAGTTAAAAACGGCGCACCTAGAAAAAATAAAAACTTGGATAAAACCATTTTTGTTATTGTACAAGGTTAGTTAGAAAAATTGCTAACTTTTATATTTTAAATAGAACGTAATGCCTATTTTTTTTTTTAAGAGAAATTTAATGAAGGGACGTAATATATTTTTTATACTTGTTGAGTTCTTTGAACCATCTAGACAACTTTCACGAACCTAACTAAATTAGTTTGTTCTTGAGACGTTAAAATTAAGGTGGACTAGTTGTATCGATCTCCCTGTAAAAGTCAATCACTTTCTATATTTGCAGAAGTATTCATAACCGTTATTTTAGAAATAGTTGCCTCCAGTGAAAATATGACACCTCTTTACACCGCCAAATTATTTTACGTTTCTACTTTAAAATAATGTTTTTTTTTTACTTACCTTCACATTTAAAACAGTCTCCATAATATCCAGGAAAGCAGGTACAGAAAAAGCTTTCAAGCGTATTAGTACAGTGAGCAAATACATCACATGGACGATATTTGCATTCGTTCTCGTCTAGAAAATAAAATAAATATTTCGGTTCAAAAGGTTTTGTTTAATGAAATACACATTCAGTTTTTATTCTAAAATTAAAAGTTGTTCAGCATCAAACTCTGTGGCTACAAGTTGTCCATCTTTAAAAAGAGCAAGGTTTTTCCTCCAAACTGAGTTTTTGTGCGCCGAAGTCATAGAGAAGCCGCCGAAATCTGCGGATATTACACCCTTAGATTTTTATTTAAAAAGAAGGGTATATGTCACAAGACCTAGAAATCTGGAAGAGTTGAAGGCAAGGATTCGGGCAGAGATACGTGTAATCACGCCAAAAACTTTGGAAAGAGTAAGGAAAAAGTTCTACCATCGGTTTGGTCTGTGCTAACAGATTCATGTGACACATTTTTGACAATTGTGACATCCGTCTAATTTGAAAAAGAAGTTGGTAAGGGCTTTCCCAATTTTTTTGATAAGAGAAAAGCGAGGACCATAAAAATACTTTGAGGACGTATTTTTAGATTTTAGAGAAATCCCAAAGCCGCTATAAGCAGCGTTCCATTTACAATTCCCACCCTGTATAGTGAAAAAAACATACATATATTATATACACTCACATACCTATCATACGATTTAATAAAGTTAACTTATTTATAAAATAAATTACATAATTGTTAATTTTTATTTATAATTCCTTAGGTATCCCGAGTTGGAATGATTTATATGGAACCAAAATCAATAGGGTGGAAACCTCTTTTGATATCCTGGCTCAATACATTGCCGCCTTTTATTAATAACGATTTTTACAAATCAATGATCTTTAATTTGTTTCTGAGGTTTTGTGTGCCCCTTATATGGCTTATCCGTAAAGGCGGAGTTAAGGTACGTAATTTTGTTTCAAATATTTGTTGTGTATCCAGTCAAAATTAACTGTTTTTATCTGTCACATGAATTTCCACAACTAATTTTTATATTGGTTTATAGTTAATTTTGTTGCTATAATTTATTTCTCTGCGATTCTTTAACCGATATTCTACAGCGCTAGACACTTATGCTTAGGTCAGATATTTATTATAAATTTCATTACAAAGTCATAGTTGATATTATCTAAATTTCAACGTGTTTGTGTCCTTAAAATTTAATAAAAACTTTCATAATATTCAGTTGTATGTTTTTGTAATATGCCGTGTAAAAAAATAAAGTAGTAAAGCTTACTTTTAGTTCATAAGTTTATCTTTAGTAAATACTCATAATTTTAACTACAGAATTTCATTTTTAGGAAATAGCTACTACGTCGGACCATAATCTTGTTAAATCAACGATTAACCTTTTTGATTGCTTTATGGACGACTTCTTTGACGACAAATATAGAGAGCAAGTGTCTGATTTGGACGTGAGAGCTCAGATTGAAGGATCATTTTTCTTTGCTTGCATTTGGTCAATGGGCGGAACCTTGGATACCCATAGCCGCCTAAAGTTTAATATGCTATTTAGGGCGCTTTTGGAGAGGGAATTTCCTACGAGAATCACCGACACGCTGGGTATTCCCTTTGAAATAAGCAAACCAGATAAGCCATATATTTTTACATTACCGGTTGGAGAAACTGTCTTTGACTATAGATTCATAAAAGAAGTAAGATATAATTTAATGTACTCGGTTGGGTAGAGCAAACATACTGGACTCCGTCGAGTATAAAATAAATGCATTATTTTTGTATTTATTTATAAGTAGATATAAATCTGACTTAAAGTATATTTAGATAATATTAATCTTTATAAATTTATTATTTGAACATTTAAGCAACACACAGTCATTACATCAACGTAATATGTTTGAAAATAAAGATATTGTTACTTTTTCAGTAATGAGTAATTTTGGAAAAAGATCAATTTTATATATAGGAATAATAATAATAATATAATAATTTACCAAAAAATATTACAGGCATTAAAAAATCGGAAAAATTTACGAAATGTTTGGTTTTTGATATTTCATCCTATATTTATGATTTGTTAAAAATACATTATGCTAGGTATCTAAGTTAGTTTAATATTCCTGTAAAGAGCGTAACGAAGTTAATAGTTGGTTGGAGAAAATTTAAAAAAATAATAGGCTATTCAATAAAATGTGTATAACAAGTTAATTATTATTCATTTAGTAATAGTAAAAATTAACAAGAAATATCATTAAGGTTATTTTTAGGCCCATATAAGACATAAAAATTTATGTCAAGACCAGTCCAGTATGCCGTGGAAAATAAAAACATGATTAAAATTTAATTTGGCCAAAATGGTGTTTAATAATAATTATAAAGATTAAAACGAATGATGTTTTTCATAATACAATTGTTATCTAATTAAAATACGAGAATTTCGACTTTAAAAAGAAAAATAGGTTGTAAATAAAAAATAATAGCTTTAAAGGCCAAGACACAATTTAAAAATAAGCAGTAGTTGATAAGCAATAAGCAACAAAAAATAGTTTTGATACTGTCGCGTACCTTTTAGGGGTAAATTAAATTCACCCTCAAAAGGCACTAACGGCTTACGGCAGCTCTTCGTCGGATGAACAAATGGTCGTCTGCAAGCGACGCTTATGCTTTTTGGAGGGCGCCACTCAGTTTCCTTTACGAAAAGGGTTTATAGAGCCTTTCTACTGAGAAGTAGACTCAATTTTTGCGAAAGGATGGTATTAGAGTTAATAATAAAAAAACTGAGATAAATTCCAGTAATTTTAATGAAAACTGTCATTCTCTTCTTGACACGCAGATATATATATGTATATTATGCCAATCATATTAAAAATAAATAAACTATAGAATGCCTGTATTCTGAACCTGTAAATTAAAAATTGCCTAAAGGCTTATTTACTTAAGTTTACCGAAACCTCGTTTATATCAATATATACATAACTATTCTTTGGCCAAAGATACCCCCTGCTATGTACATTATTTACAATAAGCCACCTGTAATTTATACCGACTTTTAGGCGAATAAAATAAAAAGGGAGTCAGAAAACACGCTTACAAGATGGTTAATACATTATATGAAAATTCCAAAAACTGATACGATATTATAATCTTACTGTTAATAAATGATTCAACTTGACCGGAAGTTATATTGGTAAAAATAATATAAAGGAATAAACTGGCCTTAGATCCAGGGCAAGTAGACTCTCAGGTACAGCTACAGCGGGTAGTGGTGGGTGAAACACATTAGCCCTTCAGTGGGGTGTTGAACTGAGGCTACTGGATCACCGAAGGTCAAAGCTCAAAGACTTGGTGAGATGTACGACACAGCTCTTCAGGCGATAACAAGAGATGAGTGCAAATTTACGTGGAAATGAGCCCCATAATACGACCCTGTAAATCACACAAAAAATGACCAAATACCCAAATTTAAGAAGGAGATTTAACTAGCTTACCTCTTATCTGAGGGAATTCACACACCGACAGCACATGGCTCCGTTCCAAACAATTAGGGGTTTATCCCACGTATTATACGAAAAGCAAATAGAAAATAAACTTTTAGCAGGTTTTACACCTTCTGCATATTTTAATTTTTAACAAAATTGTGCGTTAACTTGCACGATATCAAAATTGGAATTCAATCACCAAAAGTGACCACTCAGCCCGGATTCCGGAGCTCGAGAGAACGGCCTCCACGTATCGAACGAACCACGTCTCTCTCCGACCTCCTGCATCTGGTGTACAGAAAAATGAGTGGTGGCGAATGCGCCAGAATAATGAAATATATACTGAAAATTATTACCAAACGTGGCGTTAAATTTATAAACGCTACATTGCCTCTCTCCAAAAAGAAAAAATGAAAGGCTCCTAGGTAAGCTTTACATTTTTTTTTGAACTAAGACTATCCATACTATCGACATTACAAAACATGTCATAAAGATATTAACATGAAAAGATAGAGTTGTCAACATTTTTTCCTGATAACTATCGCGTATCATACGTCCCAAGGGAGTCATAATCGGTAGGTCACAAATTGGGTAGGTCACTAAATCGGTAGGTCTACTTAAATGCGACAACTAATGGATAGTAGGACATCAATCTAAAGGAAAGAAATACTAGAAATATCACAATCTTATAAACTACTAACTATATACAGATATACAACCTATAAGAAGGCGGAAACGATTTCCTATAGTCAACGACTATAATCAATTATGAGGAAGATATGAATTTAAAAAAATCAAGGATCTAATTTCACACACCCTCACGGTATAAAACCAAACTACTCTATAAAAGGTAGGACTGATTATTAAAATAAAGTCAGGAATACTCAATAGAACTGAAGTTGCGGCAATGCCCTCGTGCGTCAGTCCCATTTACTAAAACTTGACATGGCACCACACCAAGGAGCGGTGAGATATACTAAGAAGCTCTTAGCAAAGCATAATCCTAGGTAAGATCTAGGAAAGAACTTAAAGAATAAGGTAGGTAACGAAAAAGTAATTAGTTTAAGTTACCCTCGAGTAAGATAACTAAAATTAATTTGCATAAGTAAATCACGGTTAGTTAAGTAAACCAAAGGTAAGATAAATAACCCAAAGGTAAGGTAAATAAGCCAAAGGTAAGGTAAGGTAAGTAGTTTTGATAAGGAAATTCCTTATCACACAAAAACCACTCGCGTATTTCGCAGGTAGGTAGGTAAATTAGGAAGAAAGAGAACTTTGGTCGTCCTCTGATGAATCATCGGAGGATCCACGATAAGGTAATAAGTCCTTAGCATGCCATTTGCCTGCTTTAGAACCATCTAGATTCTTTAATTCATAGACTAAAGGAGATAACCTTTTAGAGACAATAGATAAGATATGTTTAGGACTGAGTTTCGCAGCGAATTTGTCTGCAGCTTTAGACAACGTTTTATTCGGACGCCATACTTTGTCATTCACACTAAAACTTACATCCCGTTTCCGGAGATTATAGGATTTGGAATTCCTTTCATAAGCAGCATGCAATTTTTGACGAATCTCGTCGAATAATTTCCGAAACTCAACTAAACTTTCGGCGTAGGTATTCCTATCACCAGGTAAAATTTCGGACGATTGGTCCTGAGGAGGATTATTATAATAATCACCAGACAAAGGAATATGTCGGCCAAACATTAAATAGGAGGGAGGAAATCCAGTTACTTCGTGAACTGCGGTATTAATGGCCTGTCTAATTTCGGCAATATGTAAATCCCAATCTTCGTGTTTTTCTATATAACATCGAATAGCTGTAGTGACAGTTTTATTGTTTCTCTCGACGAAATTACACTGTGGTGAATAAAAGGGAGTGAACCACTGTTTTACGTGATATTTTTCACAAAGATTTTTAAGGTTCTGACCAGAGAAATTTGGCGCATTATCGCAAATAAGAATCTGAGGGACTCCAAAAATTAGGAAAACCTGATTTTCTAGAAGATCTACAACAAAATTAGATTTAGAGTGCTTAAGAGGAAAAACAAAGGTGTATTTAGAAAACCAATCAGCGGCTACAAGCAACCATTTATTACCTCTTTTCGAGCGCGGGAACGGACCAACAAAATCCAACGAAATAATCTGACCAGGTAAATTAACTATTTTTTCTTTACCCATAACACCAATTTTAGATAAATTAGAATGCTTCTGTGCTCCGCACATTAAACATTTACGAATAAACTTTAACACGTCTAATCTCATGCGTGGCCAATAATACATTTCTTGTACTCGGAACAAGGTTTTACGAAAACCAAAATGTCCACTGGTGGGGGGATTATGACAAACTTCAATAACCTTAGTACGCTGAGATTTGGGAACTAGGAATTTCCATTCCTGTTTATTAAAAGGATAGGAGGTTCGACAGGGAATAAATTTCTGTATCGAGTCGCCTTCAATACGCCACTGCGGGTATTTTTCGGGACTCTTACGAATTTTATCACAGAGAGATACATACCACGGGTCAAGAGTGGTTAAATCAAGAGATAAGGAAGATACTTGTATAGGTAAAGTCTGAGAGGTAGATGGACTTTCATTATCTAAGCCATCAGGCAAACAATAAGGGATACGACTTAACGCATCGGGAACAATATGCATAGAGCCTTTTCTATGTTGTAAATCAAAAGTGTGTTGCCTTAATCTAAGCAACCAACGACTAAGTTTACCAGAGGGAGTTTTTAGATTATTCAACCAGAGCAAACTGAAGTGATCGGTAATCACGGTAAAACGAGTACCTTCTACCCAAGGCCTGAATTTCTCAATGCAGAAAATAACTGCCAAACATTCCCGTTCGGTTACCGAATAATTCCTTTCTGCCCTAGATAGAGAACGGCTTGCATAAGCGATAACTTTCTCTTCTCCATCTATAAACTGTGTCAACATTCCGCCAATTCCAACATCGGAAGCGTCTGATTGAACAAAAAATCTTTGACTAAAATCCGGCTGAGCCAGGATAGGTGCACTCACTAATTTTTGTTTAATAGATATAAATGCAGCTTCAGCCTCTTCGTCCCAAGTAATTACTTCTTTTTTCTTTTTGCCTTTTAGAAGAGAATTTAAAGGACTTACAAGGGAAGAAAAATTCTCAATAAATCTGCGATACCACGAACACATACCTATGAAACGCTTAACTTCAGTCGAAGTTCGAGGACGGGGATAGTTTAACATACAATCGACCTTGCACGGGTCAGTAGCTAAGGAATTATTTCCAACAATAAAACCTAAATATTTTAACGTGGTTCTAAAGAACTGACACTTTTCGAGGTTAATAGTAAGGCCTGCCCCTTTAAGTAAATTTTTTGCAGTTGTTAGTAGTTCAATATGGTGTTCCCAAGTAGGAGAACAAAGTAAAATGTCGTCTAGATAGGAAAATATATGTGGTTCATATTTAGGACCAAAAATTGACTCAACTAATCTTTGCTGCGATTGTGCCGCGTTGCACAACCCGAAAGGAACAACGTTAAACTGGAAGTGTCCTCGACCAATTATAGAAAAAGCAGTTTTTTCTTTAGAAGCGTCATCTAAGGGAATTTGCCAAAATGCCTTACGCAAGTCAATAGAAGATATAAACTTAGCATTACGCAAATTATTTAGGATACGATCAACGTGAGGTAAAGGAAAACTATCATGCTTCGTCAAACTATTCAAGAAACGTCCATCAAAACAAAATCTATATTCACCATTAGGTTTTTTAACTAAAAGTGTGGGAGAGCACCAAGGACTTTGAGATTCCTCAACCACGCCCAATTCAATCATAGAATCCAACTCTTTATTCAAAATCTCTTGCATATAAGGGGATTGTAAGTAAGGTTTCTTTTTGAAAGGTGGGCTATCACCTGTATCTATAGTAAGTTTAATTTTATTTGTTCTTCCCAACTTATCCTTACTATCAATTTCCTTAAACGAATCTAATATTTTTTGAGCTTCCAATTTTTGACTTGGCGATAAATCATCCAAGGTATAAAGTTTAGGAATACAAAAATTTCTATTTATTGTTGAGGTGGTATTTATTTCGAATTGATCATTATGGATACTCCATCGATTATTTTTAAAGTCCATTACTAAATTAAACTGTCTTGCAAAATCAATCCCAAAAATAAATGAATGAGTTACGGAAGGAACAATTAAAACTTTTATAATTTGACAATTATTATTAATAAAAATAGGTAAATCGGCAATGCCAACAACTTGCTGCCGTGTACCATCAGCAGTACAAACATTACTATTATTAACAGAATGAATTTTAATTTTTAAATTTTTCAAAATTTTTATTCCATGAGACCCAACTATGGAAGAGTTAGCCCCAGAATCTAATAAAACGGTGATCGTTAGATCATAGAGACGAACTGAGATATAAGGTCTGTCATCATTAACTTTTTTTGTAAACAAAGGCAATACTTCGTTATTTAAACCAGGTGTTTTATAAAATTTAGAAACAAAATTAAGCCACTTAACCCAATCAGCTTTATCAAAATAAGGGATCGTGGTTGATTTTCCATCAAGGTACCGACCACGGGCAGTGCCTGATGAACTAATTAGTTTTTTGAACAATTTTTACAAGAATTTATTTTGACATTTTGTTCGCCACAGCGGTAACAAAAAATGTTTCTTTTCTCCTTACAGGAGTTGTAGGTATGGTTAGGTAAACGACAATTAAAGCAAATGACTTTACCTTGAGGTACATTCTGAAAATCCTTTTTATCGGTATTATCATCTTTTTCAGACTCTTTTAAAGTCTTAGAAGGGTTGGAGATATTGTCACGCCCAGATTTTAGGGTGTGACGAGGGACGTAAGGTAGCGCGAGACCTTGGCGACTATCAGAAAAACAAAGCGGTTTTGAAAACAAATTTATTGAAATGATAAAAATAACAATCACCTGAAGGGCTTATAAGAAAATCAAAATAACAAACTTGGATTTAGACCTTTATAAATCAGTTGGCAATAAATTATACTTACTTTAAATTTGGACTCATCGCTGAGATTTGGGACCAACAAAAATTCACATATTTCAACGTGGATGCGTCACGGACTCGAGCACTAGTGCCCGCCGATCGTTTCTCTAGCAACCATGTGTAGTTTCGTCAAGTCAGCGATTCTCCCCCTTTTGTAAGACCACGGGTTTAGGTCGTATACCTTGGTTCTGCCGACTTGACGACGCCACCATACTTGCTAGATCGGGATATACATATAGCATTTCATAATTGCAACTTTTTAGATTTGTTTGATAAACTCGTCGCCGGTTTCATGTTGCGTTGAATGGCCGGCGGTAAACGCGAATGATGATTAAAATATTAAAATGGAAAATATATTGATTTATGAAATGTTATGATCTTATGATTCCCTATCGTGACACATCCCCCGGTCTTAAAAGAGCTGGCCCCCAGCGATGGCCGAAAGGAAGTAGAGGTTACATTATTTACTTTAAAAAATTGAAGTGTATGAAAAAAAAATTTTAATATTTACTCAAAAGTTGGCTCCACTTCCCTTCTTTTATGAGTAAATGTATTATATTTATAAAAAAAAAAAATATCATTGAATATCAAACAACAACAAAACAAACAAACTTTATATAAAATGAAACATCTTAATTGTCCCTAAACACTTTTCGCTTGCACTTGGTCACTACACCAAAATAAAGTCCATGCCTGGGTACGGTCCTGTCGTGTCGTCAATGGTTAGATGGTGGGCCAACGCGCGGTTGGGTCCATTGGCCGAATGGTTGAAGCACGCCGTAGCTGTGGGTGCTCTATCGACGGAATGCATCGTCGATGTTGGTGCCAAGGCCTACTGCGTAGACAGCCGATGCCATACTTGGTCCTTCCTCTGTGGTTGTTGCCCTATAAAGCCCTTTTTTTTTTTTTTTTTCTTCTGTGATCCTTAGTTGTTGCTAGACGCGACAGCGATCACCTATTGTTGCATAATTTCGGTTTATTTGAAATTTGCAAACGTTGCAAATTCCAGTGTTTCGATGCAAGGCTTCGGGAAACGGCGCGATCAATGGCTTCTCTTGAAGAAAATCATCTAAATTGGCAACTAATAGTGTTTGTGAGGTGCTGCAGTGCTATACAGGGTGATGCTGTGTGGATCTTCTTGATTTGCCAATTATTTCGTCGTTCGCAGCCTTGCTTTCTCTTCTCGGACGTAATACGTAGTTAGTGTCAAGTAGTGGCGGTTTTAGTGTTTCATCTGCTTGATTATGGATTGATGAAGACTTCATTGATCTTGTTCCATATCGACATGAGGCTGATGGGTTGGGCTATGTGGCTTAGTCAGCAGGCATCGATGTGTCTTGGCAGTAAAGGCTGGATACCAACAATACTGAGTCATGCTTGCTGTACAATGGCTGTTCTGTCTCTAGTGTTGGGGCCGACAGCAATACTGATTGAGGATGGAACAGGTGTCCGACCAGGTGGCTTCGTGGTAGTGCAGCAGTGTTTACATGAAAAGAATGAAACAAAGAGTAAGTATATGCTCCTATTTTTTGCTTAATATTTTATTTAAAATCTCTGAATGTTTTCAATTATTTTTTATATTTTTTATTTATTAATGCCAGAATATTGCACTTTCTAGCGCTAAAATGCTTAGATAATTAAAATCTTATTTACATTTGCATTTGGGTTTTTGATATTTTGAATATCCTATACTTTTGTTAAAAGAAAATTCAGAATTAAAATTTATAGCATTAGTTGAACGACTTTATTATTTGAAAATTTACATTAGACTATCTTAATTCAGCTATCAATAGAAAAATAAAGAAATAGCAGGCAATGCAGAGTTTGAGGTTTATTTATTGTATTTAGATTATTAAATCAAGTACTTAAATTGATAATTTGTTAATTAAATCTTTGATTGATAAATTCTTTTGTATTCTATCTCGTCTGCTACTGAATTTTTGTAGAAATAATATTATTTATTAGCATTGCATTTTGAGTTGCTGTAAAATTGAAATATCAAAGTTTTGGTACTTATACCTAAAGATTTGAGGTTAGATTGATCTACCTATAAAAATTGTATCCTCGATTGTATCATTTTCTGAAATTACTATTTATAAATGCATTTATTTTTTGCATTGGTATTTTATTTTTCCCTGCGTAGGATTTTGGATGATACTTGAAAAAGCCTTCTACCGAGTTGTAAGCCCCTATCTTCCACCTACGCAATAATCTTACTTCTGCCTTTTGCAGGATTCATATTTTCTTTATATAACATAAACATACATAATAAAAGTACCTACTTATAAAAATTAGCTTATTTCAGCTTTTCACATATACTTCATAATTGCTTGCTTTATTCAGCTGCCATATTTAAAATCATTATTTCATATTCAATCTATATCCATTATCAACTTTTCATAATGTCAAAATTTCTTCTTGTGAAATTTTGATGTCCCCGAGACTAAGTCATTGTGAATTACGATGATATTTATCCAAAACACTTTGGCCTTGGTGTTGGCGTAAATAACAAAGTGAAACACTGACTAATGTATTAAATATTTGCAATATGGGTCGGGCCTACTAACCCTTATTGGAAAAATTTAATTGAAATATCTTATATTTCGATGCACTAAATCTGTGCCATAACTTTATTTTCGGAAGATAGTAGTAGAAGGTTTTTATGCTCAAGTATTTCCAGTGTATATCTTTTTATTATAATTTGGTTTTGAGGTTGTCGAGGAATGAGTAGATTACATTGTAGAGATTTCTATTTTTCTACATGTTCGTTTTTATTGTCGAGGTTGATTTTTCTATTAATTGTAGGTTTTCTGAGGTAGCAGAGGAAGGTTCGATAGGTTAAATAGGACGAGAAGATTATTGGACATGTGCACAATACACTGAGAAAAAAACATCATGACTCACAAAGGAACTTGGCGATTCTGCGCGTGCAGAGGGTATTGTTGCTGCTAGGAGTAATGTTTGATGAGGTATGGATAGGTCTGGTTATACCATGCAATTGGCGTGGTTACTAGTTCGTAAAGTTTCCATTGCTGTCTGCTGAATTATAGAAATTTTTAATGTGAAAAAAGAGTTTGGAATGTGCAAAAGAGCAATCTGCAAATGGGAGTTTAAAATATTTGAAAATTTCTGTGACAGGGATAGCTAGCTCCTGACCAGAGTTTCTTATTTATTCCTTCCTTGGTTTAATTGTATTCCTAAAACTATTGGTAACACACATCTGTTGAAGAATATATTTTTATTTGAGATAATATTGAGATTATTTGTATCTTTTCTCTGTATTCTATACCTAATTATAATGGTATTGTTTATGATGCTGCTATGATTATAATAAAAGTATTTTTCATATCTTTTTAGTTTCATGATAGCCTAACGATACGTATGTCATTATTATTTTATTTAAAACTTATTGAAATCAAATTGTTTTAACATTAAATTAAAAAATTGTTGTTTTAAATTATTTATTTAAGTAAACCCATTTTGAGTAATTGGAAGAACTCTTGTAACTTTAAAGTGCTTGTTTATTAATATACTGTGCATTTTATTTATACTTATATGGTTTTTTTTTTTTGTTTTTTGTTTTTATTTTTATATTTAATATACCTATAGCCCATATCTATTATCTGTTTTATTTTGTATGATCATAATATTGATCTATATTCATCGATATAATATATTTTTATTACTTTTCTGTTGTGACGTATATTTGATTGAAAGTTTTTTAGAAATAATATCAAAAATGAATTTCTGCACTGTCTGAGTAAGCAGGACTGGTTAAATGTCTATGAGGTTGAAATAAGTTATGTTAATGGACAGTGGCGTGTATTTATGAATAATTTTAGGTATTAATATATTTCAACAGTATTTCCATCTAAAGTTCAAAAAAAGTTCAGGACGGTAGCAGAGAAATCAAAGTTAAAGAAAACGGTATTGGTATAGCTCATGGGAGTATACTGATTTTCACAAGATAAATTAATTTGAAATGATGAGAAAACTAAATTAATTCTTTTCAGGACTAAACAAAATAAATTAAGTGAACCCGGCACTGTCAGTGTATGTGACAAACATTGTAATTTGAAATAATACAAAATTCTTAGGTATTACCATAGAAGAATTTTTTATCATGGGGCAACCTTATAAATGGTTTGTGTTTGAAACTGGGTAGTATAGGTTATGGACTGAAAGTATTGGCTAACTATGAGAACTTAAACACCTTAAAAATTCTATACCATGAAAATTTTGAATCTGTCCTGAGATATGGCATACTGTTTTGAGGAAGTAGCTTTGAGCTACAAAAGGTTTTTGTAATACAAAAGAAAAGTAAGGTTAATAAATAAAATGAGCTTTCTAGATTCTTGCATTTAAATAAACGAATATACCTATTAACAGTATGTGGTCTTTATATTTTTGCGTATTTGATGTTTTTGTTTAGAAATAATAAATTGAAATTTGAAACTGTAAATGTATATAGTAATTATACAAGGACGAATTACTTATTATATTTTCGTCACCGTTTCATGGTCACAGAGAAAAAAAGTCCTTATTACATGCGCATCAAACTTTACAACAAACTGCCAAATAATATTTATTCAATTACTAGTGTGTCAGAGTGAAAAAACATTTAAAATAGTGTTAATAGACATTGAGCCCTATTCATTAGTGGACTTCTTGGTAAATATATTCCATTCTGTGACGTCGTTTCATTTTATCCTTTTTTGTAATCAGTATGTAATTTGAAATAGAGAGGTATTACTATTATCACATCATTATTACATCATCAAAATTATAAAGACCAATATAAGGAAAAGAAAAAGGAGTATGATGAACTGATCTCATGAAAAACGTATCGAGTATCCCGTTTAACTGTAATAACATATATTTACATATACTACAATATGATAACATAACATAGTTCCGGTTTTTCTGAAATTCCTACCAGCATTGTAAAATTTTCTATTAGTGTATGTAAAAACATTATTTGTTACATAATATAATTAATAACTCTTTTAAGTATGGTATGTTCCGTGAAAATTTAAAAGTTGCACTAATAAAACCAGTAAAAAGGTCTGTATCACCCTCAAATTGATAATTCTAGACCCATAAGTTCATTGACAGATTTTTCAAAATTATTTGAAATGGCAATGTATTCAAGATTAATAAATTTTCTAACAAGCAGTAATATATTTTTAAAAAAATTTAAAGTTGAGGAAGTTTGAATTTATAAAGTAATAAACACACACATGCTTTTATTAATTCATTAATCAAAATTTCTTAAGTTCGAAACTGTAGGTAATGGCTGCACAAGCACGATTATTTGCACGATGAGCGAAACCTGGCCTAAGTGCATCCGGCGCACAGACGTGTCCTCGAAAAAAAAAAAAGGCGATTATTTGTCCGCTCTTAAATGAAGCGAAAAGGATAAGAAATACTGAACAAAAAATGAATTGGTGAATGCATCACTAGACTTCACTCTTAAGCAAAATTTGTTTAACTAGATTTAAGTTAGCAATGTTGTCGATTCTGTAATGATTATTATTTTAATTATTTTCTTTCAAACGCTAAATTTTAAGAAAAAGATGACAGAGAACTTTTTGTTTAAAATTATATAATAAGTAATAATACAGCTATTGTTTGGAACATTCAATGGCGTAACATATTTTTTGGTTAAAATTGTATTGAGGCGCGACTGTACCGACGCCACTGCTTTGAGAAAGAAAAAATTTTTTGGATTAGAAATATGTGTTTTCATATCGTAGTAGTTTACATATACCAAAATGTATTGTAATATCTTAGGTGGTTTTCGAGATTTTTGATAAAAATCCATCAGAAATCGACCCAAAGTACAAAATTTTTAGGGGTACGAATTAATGAATATTTAGACTGGGCTTTCCATATCAAAGGTCTTTCACAAAAGTTAACTGCTATTTTACGATGTTCTTTTAACAAAATGTTTGGAAATGTTTTGGTAAATATTTTAATTAATGTTGTTATAAATAATATATTTTTCAAAATTTCGTTATCCCACATCTTCAAAAAAAACTTCGCTAATATTTACATAGATATACTTAAACGCTTTCTTTATTTGTAATTTAACTCTTCTACAATTTTAACAAATACCTACTATATTATTATTAGATACACGAAAAACTCTAAAAATATTGTAATTTGCTAACTTTGAATCCTGTATGTAATCATTTTTTGGGGAAAGGATTGTCAAATTCAAAATATTTTTGTAATTCAAAATCGATTAGTTAGAATAATTAAAAATTAGATTGTAATGAAACATACCGATCTGTCTTTAAAAATACACTTTGTGTTTGTAAAATTGAAATTAAAATATGTAAAATTGACTGAATAAAAGAAATTAAGTAAATGAGTTTAAATTTGATGACTTGGTCTTAAATTTTGATAAAAAAACTTCCTGGAAATACAAAATTTTTTGGTGGTAGGCCCGTGATTGACAGTAATGATAGGTGGTGATTGACTAGTGCTCTTATTTTGCTTAATTTCAAGACCAAGGGTTTATATATTTCGTAATATGCTAAAAGAAGGCGGATATGCGAAACAATAAGTAAACAATAAGTAAATAAGTATTTCCCTGAAAAAAAAACTAAATCTTCACCACAAATAGATATTTCAAAGGCCTAAATCCTTGTTATGCTCTTATATTATGTTTAATAATAGTGTAAGGTCCTGGCTTATTGTATAAAGATAAAGTTTACTAAAATTTTGAAAAAAAAATTGCATTAACGTATGAACAAAATTGTGTTTATCGCGAAGTGTTACAAAAGAAAAATGAATTTATTTTTTAAAGATAAGGAGTGCTGCGCCTCTATCTTTTAATGGTTAAAAAAGAAACTAAAATTTCGTAAAAAAGGAAGACCGTATGTCAATGGTTAAAAAAGAAAATACAATTTCTTAAAAGAGACCGGCGTATGTCATTCTTTCGACTAGTGCTCTTTCTCTAATTTCACTCGATTTTAAAATCAAGGTTTTTAGTTCTTCGAATCCCATGTTCGCTGTGCTCATTAAATAATATGTTTCATAATAAGACGAATGTGAGCCGTTTTCAAAATGGTCTCTAAACGTTTCGAAATTTATTGTGGGATCAATTTCCCGTGCTAGGGTTAGCAAATCATAATAATATTTTTTAGTATCCTCGTTGTCGTTCTGTTTTCGCGTGTTAAATCTAAATTTTAATTTACGCATGGGTTGTTATGGTTAGAAAAGAAATAAAAGTTCGTAAAAAAAGTAAAACCGGCGCGCGTCCATTGTATGTCAATGATGAAAAAAGAAATTAACGGACCGGCGATTTCTTAAAAACCGGCGATTTCTTAAAAAAAAAAGGACCGAGCGCCTCCATTATATATCAATATATATGGTTAAAAAAATTAAAATTTTGTGAAAAAAAAGAGGACCGGCACGTAAAAAAGAGAACCGGCGTACCTCCACCATATGTCAATGGTGAAAAGAGACAATATGGTTAAAAAAAATTAAAATTTTGTGGAAAAAAAGGAGAACCGGCGATTTCTTAAAAAAGACCGGCAATTTCTTAAAAAAGACCGAGCGCCTCCACCATATGTCACGCCCAGATTTTAGGGTGTGACGAGGGACGTAAGGTAGCGCGAGACCTTGGCGACTATCAGAAAAACAAAGCGGTTTTGAAAACAAATTTATTGAAATGATAAAAATAACAATCACCTGAAGGGCTTATAAGAAAATCAAAATAACAAACTTGGATTTAGACCTTTATAAATCAGTTGGCAATAAATTATACTTACTTTAAATTTGGACTCATCGCTGAGATTTGGGACCAACAAAAATTCACATATTTCAACGTGGATGCGTCACGGACTCGAGCACTAGTGCCCGCCGATCGTTTCTCTAGCAACCATGTGTAGTTTCGTCAAGTCAGCGATTCTCCCCCTTTTGTAAGACCACGGGTTTAGGTCGTATACCTTGGTTCTGCCGACTTGACGACGCCACCATACTTGCTAGATCGGGATATACATATAGCATTTCATAATTGCAACTTTTTAGATTTGTTTGATAAACTCGTCGCCGGTTTCATGTTGCGTTGAATGGCCGGCGGTAAACGCGAATGATGATTAAAATATTAAAATGGAAAATATATTGATTTATGAAATGTTATGATCTTATGATTCCCTATCGTGACAATATCTCGAGAAAATTTCTTTTTTCGATTAAAATGACAATCACGAGTGTCACGCGGTCGTGAACCACTCTGTTGATCGCAATCAGATAAATAAAATAAGGAAGGTAATTTTTTAGAAGTAGTCCTGGAAGCTTCTTCCAATCGTTTACATAAGGTAGACAATTCATTGACAGTGTCAATGGAATGTAATGCAAGTTGCGATATATGTTCAGGTAGTAAATTTTTACGAAGATATTTAACTTTAGTTACTTCCGCGGGAGGAATAGATAAGCGGAAAAATAAATTTTCTAAGTGAGCAATAAAGATAGTTATTGATTCATTTCTTTTCTGTTTTCTCTGTCTAATCTGTTCCCAAATATCGTCATCAGCATAGGGAGGTAAAAAATCTTTCTTTAAACGGAAAACTAATGAGGGCCAATCAGTAATTACAGATCTAATACTACGAAACCAAATAAATGCGTCGCCTACGAAAAATTCAACAGCTGAATTAAGCAATTCAGCTTCTGTAATATTACGGGCTTGAGCTAAATCAGAAACTCTTTCCAAAAAATAAAAAACACTTTTTGTGTCCCCATTAAATTTAATTCCCCAAGAAGATATTGGCTGTTTATTGGCTGTACGCGTAACTACAGGATTGACATTAACTACAGGCTGAGTATTTTGATTTAGATTAATCAAATTTGAAGCAGGTACTACATCCGAAACTTTTTCATCTAAGTCTGACTCTAATTTAAGACAAGTTGCATAAGACTCATTTTTAAATTTAATGATGTCTTCATCTTCGCCTTCAGGAATAACAATTCTTTTTACACGGCCACATAAATGAGCTAGCCTTGATTTAATGCGAAGGTAAGTGCTATCCGAAGAGTTTCCTTCAAAATCAGAAATAATATTTTCTATAGAAGCAATGCTTTGATTGATTTCAGCTTTTTGGCTTTCAAAATCTTTTAGGACATTATATGAATCCATAAAAATTTGACTCCCAGGTACATTAATTTCTTTTTTCAAAAGTCTAACCAAAATCTTTCTTTTTTCAGCAACGTTACGTTCCGTATAAATATTTCTAATGTTTAATTCATAGTCGAGCTCAAAATCTAATAAATGATTAATTTGAAATCTATCCCAAGAAGCCATCTTGAGAAATTTACTTTTGAAAGAACCGACAAGTTATTTAAAAAATTAAGCCAACTACTAAAATAATTACAAGTCTCGAGGAAATTTTCTATTAAAATCAATAAAAACTTTTTAGACTTCCGGTATAATATTTAAAATAATCCCATTCTGTATAATATAAGTTATACGACGTAAAAGCAAGCAAAAATTAATCGGGTATTATAACCCAGAAAACTTCTTTTGAAAATATAGAAAATTTTTAATTACTAATTAATTGTTAATTAATTAATTGGATAATTAACAACGTAGCATTGTTTTATTAATATTTAAAAATATGCTCCCATGTAAATAATATAAAATATTATCTACCTAAAATGTTTCTTTTAAACTCGTTTTCAATACAGCAATAAACATTCAAATCTAAATCATAGCCTTTTTTTTTATAAACAGATACCACAAAAAAGGTGTACTTGAACAATGATGATTTTACTCGTCGCGACGTAGCGGATTAATTTATATTTGCCTTTATTTTATTTAAGGTAAAAATGATTTTTAGAGAACTATGTTTTAAATTATTTTTAGGATATAAAAGGTTATATCTTTTTAAAATAAATTTACGAGAAACCCGTTATGAATATAATCCTATATTAGAATGTAAAATTTTATTTTATTTGTGCATAGGTATTTTATCTTAATTTAAGACAGAGAAAGACAGAAATAGAAAGATCAAAATTACGCAATATAGACGGTAAAACCTAAGCAAAAAATGTAAAAGGTATGCATTTAAATGACATAAAACCTGAAAGAAAATTGGAAAATTAAGAATATTTTTTAATTTTGAAACTTATCTCAGTATAAAGAAAATTAATTTTAAAGCACAAGCTATCGATGCCCCACGCGCATGGGCGCTATTCTTTGTCGCGTACCTTTTAGGGGTAAATTAAATTCACCCTCAAAAGGCACTAACGGCTTACGGCAGCTCTTCGTCGGATGAACAAATGGTCGTCTGCAAGCGACGCTTATGCTTTTTGGAGGGCGCCACTCAGTTTCCTTTACGAAAAGGGTTTATAGAGCCTTTCTACTGAGAAGTAGACTCAATTTTTGCGAAAGGATGGTATTAGAGTTAATAATAAAAAAACTGAGATAAATTCCAGTAATTTTAATGAAAACTGTCATTCTCTTCTTGACACGCAGATATATATATGTATATTATGCCAATCATATTAAAAATAAATAAACTATAGAATGCCTGTATTCTGAACCTGTAAATTAAAAATTGCCTAAAGGCTTATTTACTTAAGTTTACCGAAACCTCGTTTATATCAATATATACATAACTATTCTTTGGCCAAAGATACCCCCTGCTATGTACATTATTTACAATAAGCCACCTGTAATTTATACCGACTTTTAGGCGAATAAAATAAAAAGGGAGTCAGAAAACACGCTTACAAGATGGTTAATACATTATATGAAAATTCCAAAAACTGATACGATATTATAATCTTACTGTTAATAAATGATTCAACTTGACCGGAAGTTATATTGGTAAAAATAATATAAAGGAATAAACTGGCCTTAGATCCAGGGCAAGTAGACTCTCAGGTACAGCTACAGCGGGTAGTGGTGGGTGAAACACATTAGCCCTTCAGTGGGGTGTTGAACTGAGGCTACTGGATCACCGAAGGTCAAAGCTCAAAGACTTGGTGAGATGTACGACACAGCTCTTCAGGCGATAACAAGAGATGAGTGCAAATTTACGTGGAAATGAGCCCCATAATACGACCCTGTAAATCACACAAAAAATGACCAAATACCCAAATTTAAGAAGGAGATTTAACTAGCTTACCTCTTATCTGAGGGAATTCACACACCGACAGCACATGGCTCCGTTCCAAACAATTAGGGGTTTATCCCACGTATTATACGAAAAGCAAATAGAAAATAAACTTTTAGCAGGTTTTACACCTTCTGCATATTTTAATTTTTAACAAAATTGTGCGTTAACTTGCACGATATCAAAATTGGAATTCAATCACCAAAAGTGACCACTCAGCCCGGATTCCGGAGCTCGAGAGAACGGCCTCCACGTATCGAACGAACCACGTCTCTCTCCGACCTCCTGCATCTGGTGTACAGAAAAATGAGTGGTGGCGAATGCGCCAGAATAATGAAATATATACTGAAAATTATTACCAAACGTGGCGTTAAATTTATAAACGCTACAATACGTAGAAACAAATCAATTGCGACACAATTAAGTTTTAAGCAACAAGCAACACGAATATAACGCTATTTATATTATGTTATTTATTTCCTATTACCTGTTTCTTATTGCATATTACTTATTTTTTAATTGTGTCTTGATCTTAATGGATACATTTTTCTCAAACAGTTAGTCATGATTTATTGTTGGAAAAAATTGAAAATATTGGATTTAGAGGAAAACAATTTGAATTATTTAAAAATTATCTAAAAGATAGACCAACTTATGTTCAAATAGATACAGAAAAAAAGCCATCCTAAAGTTATTAAATATGGTGTTCCTCAAGGAACAATTTTAGGACCAATATTTTTTAATATCTATATTAATGATTTATTTAATGTGAATTTTGATGGAGAAATTCATAGTGTCGCAGATGATACTGCAATTTTTTATACAGATGAGAATTGGGACAACTTAAATAACAACATTTAAAAAGATTTTAAAAAAATAAAAAATTGGTTTGATAAATATTAACAATTAATTTTGATAAAACTAATTATCTTCTTTTCACTTTAAATCCAAATAACATACCACAAAATATGAATAGTAATAAAATAACTGATGACATTGAAATTTTAAAAGTTAATCAAGTAAAATATTTAGGAATAATCTTTGACAGTAAATTAAATTGGAATTTTCACATAGAACATTTGATTAAAAAGTTAAGAAGTTTACTACCAATTTTTAGAAACATTAAACAAATTTTAAACGTAAAACAACTGGAAATATTATATTATGCATTAGTTAAAACTCATTTACATTACGGAATTTTAGGTTGGGGAGTAATAAATAGAACTTTAGTTAAAAAATTAGAAATATTACAGAAAAGATTTCTAAAAATTATATTTAATAAAGATTAACTTTATCCTTCAATAAAATTATATTCTGAAACAAAGAAAATGAACATTAGACAATTTTACATTTATAATATCTTAATATACATATTTAAAAATAAAAATCTTATACAATTTATAAACCATAATCATAATACTCGTCATAAAAATGAAATAACCATAAAACCTAAAATAAATAATATAAATAATAAGACAAAAAAATTTAAAATATTTATGTTTTTATTTGAACGATTATTTACCAACAAAAATTAAAAAATATATTTCATTAAAAAAATATAAAGTCGAAATAAAAGCATGGATATTGGAAACGGATAATTTAAAAATATTTTTGGAAATGTTTTAATTGAATTGTTATGAATAATATATTTTTCAAAATTTTATTATACCTATATCTTCAAAAAACTGCGTTTATATTTATATACATATACCTAAACGTTTTCTATTTACAATTTAACTTTTATATAATATTAACAAATATTTAAACAAAATATTTTAATATTCTCATATATTTATAATTTAAAATATTAAAATTTGCCCCTAACAAGCACGTCTTCGGGGAATCAAAGAAGAAATAAGGAAGATAAATAAACAAATTTATTATATTATAAATATATATTTCATATTATAAAGTTGGTTGCACGGAATTATTTTAACGTTTTCATGGCCTACTCTTTACTACTTTCCTTGTTTTACCAAAGGTATGAACCTTTTAGGAAACAAAGGAAAATTAAAATTATTGAAAAGATAATTTTAGATAGAATTTAAACATCAAATAAAAATGTACACATTGACTTCAGTTCCAGTTAAACCAGAAGTGGTTTTAAAGGTTTGAATTGACAAAAAAATGGAAATTGACACACTTATTAACTACTCCTAAAATTTTAAAATCTTGAATTCTAGATTAACAGAAAAATTGAGGGTGGAAAATTTTATTGCGTCACTCGTTATACCTATGTGTTTTTATAGGGTAAAGGTAAATGGAAACTATGGTCAGATGAACTTATGAATGCACCAGCAATTCCAAGAGATATACCTGTAAATCAGATTATTGTTACTACAGTTGAAACAATACGCAGTATAGCTGTGATGTCATTGTTGGTTCAACATCACAAGTCGATGATGATTATTGGTCCAACTGGAACTGGAAAATCAGTTTATGTTACTGTAAGTATTTTTACCTTAAGAGCAAATAGTAGTCGATGAGTCATTACGAACAATTTCTGCATTTCCAACACATCATTCATGCTGTACCTGCGTCTGGCGATGACAATAAAATTTCTTTTTTTATAAACAAAATATTACTTATATAAACGAACTTGACGATAATTAAGGGCCGCGGAGTCAATGGTAACTTTGATTGTTAGTAAATAATGTCTGCGAAAAATTTATTTATAAATAAAAATAAATTTGAAAATTTATGACTTTATATCAAATAAATCAACAATAATGGAAACCATTTTTATACCACTTAGTAACCAGTATAGTAAATTTAGCTGCTATTGATTGCTAGTACTAAATTAATTTTTCAAAAATATCTCATGTATGTTTATGTATACAGAGTGTTACAAATTAGATGCATTAACATTGCTATCTCGGTAACTATAAGAGATAGAGAGTTAGTTCAATGAATTTAAACTTGTATATTTTAATGCTGAATTATTTATTAAAAATATATTTTAAAAAAATCCGTTGACTTCTGGAGATATCCGGGAAAATCAATTTTAATTTTTAATTTTGTTTATGCCAAAATACTGATCATTTTGAGAACCCAACAGCGTTTTGTTTTTGGATACCCACATTTTGTAAAATAAAAAACCTAATTTTTTTATTTGTGAGTAGCTTCTGATTGTAATGAATTTTTTCCGCGACTTTTATATAATATGTTCATTATATATGTGTTTGCTCAATAATAATACCCATTATTCACTAGTGAATAATAAACTCATAATTCACTAGTAAATAATGAAATCGACAGGTAATGTCTTTTGAAATCAAAAAATATCATTGGTCGATTCCCCTGTGAGGTCCATCCATAATACGATTTTGTGTGTATGATAAAAAATTCAAGCATGCCATGAAATGTCAAGTCGAAGCGCTTTGCAATTTTAATTTGAAACGTCAAAATATAGTTCAACTTATCAACTTTAAAGTTAAGAATTGTATTAAAAGAACTTACAAAATGATTAGAGATAGTGAAACTGAGATGTGTTATACCCCACCAGATATACAGGAAGCAGCAAAAATAGCATGTTTAAGTTTATTACCAGAAAAATCTAAAACACTTTATGTGTCTGGCTTATGATTCGTTTGTACAATGGAGGATTGATAAGAAAAGTTTTCACAGATTTTCAGCCATTATACTTGCAGACGCAGGCAGGGATATAACTGCATTGAAACAACACGGTGGATGGAAATCCACGGCGGTAGCAGAAGGATATATTAATGACTCAATGAAAAATAAAATGAAAACAGCTAAAAAAATATCAGACGCGATCCAGAAAAATCCTTTTGGTCAGCCGTTTATACGCAATGATACAGTATCTACATCTACATCTTCATCTACATCTACTACAACGAATAACCAAGATGTTAATGTAGAATTAAATTCAATTCCTACAATTAACTTGGCACATTGTGTGAATACAAATATTAATATTAATATTTCTAAATAAATAAAGATGTTTAGTAATTCTGGCTACAATTATTATTGGATAGTCGTGGACAAAGTGTGCCCTGTATACTACAAATTCGTTTTTTGAGACACCCTCTACAACATTAAAAAGAAATTTTTAAGCCAATCTTAATGATTTTAAAAGCAAAACTTTTTATAAAGAATAACTTTTTTTCGCAAAATTGATAATAAAGTTTTCCATTTGGCCAGCAAATCTACGCACACGTGGTATAACGTTTTGTCTTTTAGATACCCACATCAACTGAATTTTTTTAAATACAAACCTGATTTTTTTTATTTTTGTAAAAATAATATAAACAATAATTGAGTTTTCAAGTAATCGGAATTTTTAAATTTCTTATTAACAGATTATTAAGCATGGAAATTTACAACTTTGATTCTATTAAACTAATTCTCTATCTCTTATAGTTGCCGACATAGCAATGCTAACACATCAAATTTGTAACACTCTCGGAAAAAAACTCATATTTAATACTACATGATCTATATTTTTAGGACTTCCTACTTAAGAAAAACGATACTAAAACATATATTCCCTTATTTATAAATTTTTCTGCCCAAACAACAGCCAATCAAACACAAAATATTATAATGGCAAAACTAGATAAAAGACGAAAAGGTAAGTTTTTAACAGTAATTTTATTTTTATTATCAAAAAATAAATAAAACCTTTTTAAGGAAATTTTCGATATCTTTACTTTTAACTTTCAAATAGACGTTTCGGAGACGAAGAGATAAGACATCATGGTCCGGTCAAATAGTTTATTAATTTATATACTTTAGAAATAACAACCTAATGCATCGAATACTAATAACAATCACAGTATAAACAAATAGTGGCCGGATCACCTGACTTGACCACTCTGGATTATTTCCATTGCTAACATTTAACATAATTTCATACGAAAAAGCTATAACAGATATTAAGTCAGATCTTGAAATAAAGTTACGAATCTTGCGCTGCTATTTCCAGAAGAACTCTTTTTAAAATTGTTAAAAAATGTCAACGCCCGTATGAGAGCAGAATTTGTATGATTTAATATTGTTAGGTAAAACTGTGTGATCTCCAGTAACCATGAAATGAGTTCTTATTTATGAAGAAATAATTTATTAAACCATTTAACTAAATTGATCTCCCTTACAGACAAAACTTCTAATACAAAGTTTCAATAGTAAATTATACCTACTAGAGAATTGAAAATTTCCCGAATAAGGTTTATTTAATTTTTGTTATTTCCTTAAATAGGTCTATAAAATATAAACAAATTTTTAATAAAAAATAAAATAAACTTGTACTTGCCATCGATTGACATTTTTATGGTATTACGACGCATGGACCATAACTAGCGTCAGTTTAATTTTTACTCAAATTAATAGAGACCTACCAAAACTTAATTATTCCAACTGGTTTCAAAGATAAAATCATTCCAAGTTTTAAATTAAATGTTCTGTGGCAAAGTTAATAAGAATTAATGTCTGTTTAAAGGTTGGAGACAATAAAGTTTCTGTCTTTATTTATTATGAATCGTAACGTTTCAACTGGTAAGTATCTTCAATCGTCTTTAGGTGAATACTTGCCAGTTGAAACGTTGTAATTGAATACAAATAAAGACGATGCAAGTCCAAAACTCTCCTGCCGTTTAATAAGAATTATTATTGGAAAATAACGCATTTCTTTGCATTTTTTTTTCATTTACAAATATTAGTTAATATTTTCTTTATCATCTATTACTTTTAAGGATCCCCCAGACCGACGCGGTTATGTGGTAGCGGTGACGGTGCCGCTGAACATCGACCGGTACATTGCGTTCCTTCCTTTTTGTTATTCACACCAGCGCAGGGCGATTTCTATTGTTCTGTAAATTAACCTGTAAAAATATGTAAAAAAAAACCTAGGTGAGTGGCGAAAATAGTGCAGAGGGCGTTGTCAAAATAAAACGCTGTCACAGCACCGCAGCGTGTAGTTCGCGCTATTTACCGCTGTTTTACGTAACACCGCGGAGAAGCCGTCACCGCAGCTGCGCGTTGATTTGGGGAATCCTTTACTGTGTTTCTGTAGGTCGGTTAAAAATAAATAAACTCAAATTAAAAATAAAACATTTTTTTTTAAACTTTCTTTATGCAAGGTGTTTATGGTCCTCCTGTTACCAAAAAATGTGTTATTTTTGTGGATGATATAAATATGCCACTAAAGGAAACATATGGTGCTCAGCCTCCAATTGAGTTGCTGAGACAATGGTTTGATCATGAAATGTGGTATGACTTAAAAGAGGTTGTTCCAATCAAACTTATTGATATCCAGGTAAATCAATAATAAACATAAAATTAGTCAATCAACACCATCTGCCTTCATAAAAAAAATAATCTAAATTGTTGCGACAAGTAGTTTTTAGGTACTACAGTTAAAATAGTTTTAAATTTAGGATACAAGCGTCCAAGATTAATAAAATAAATATTTGATTTTCTTGTATATGAAGTTTGGCTTTAAGCTAACACCATTATAAGTTTTTTTGTAAATGGACACTGTTTCTATTAATTTCTAAGTTTAGTTGCTGTTGCTAGAAGCCAGAACTAGGCAGTAATTGCTTTAAAAGTGCATGCAAAAGGGCTTCAAGCACAATAGTACTTCGAGCACAGTGCTTTTAAGCACTTTAATATACAGTGCTTGGTAATTTAAGCTCATTTTAAAAAGTGCTTGGTAATTGAATTTCGCATTTTAAGTTATTTAAAGTGATTGTATGCACTAAACATTACTTTCCTGGGTAATTGGTAGTTGCAAGCACCTAGAATTTTCAAAGTGATTGGTTCTTGATGCTGGCAATTAAATTTTCAAAGGGATTGGTGCTTGAAGCACCTTTTTCGAGTGCTTTGCCCAGCTCTGGTAAAAGCTATGAATTACTTTTTTTAATATTTTCTTTATTATACGCTTACTTACTATAAAGAGTGATTCAAAAGTACTTTGATAAACTTCGGCATATGGTTGCTGGCATTATTTAAGAGAAAAAGCTTTAACTGTGTTTTTCGAACAGCTTTGTCTCGAAAATTTTTAAAAAAAGTAGTAATTTCTAAATAATTAATAAACAATTAAAAAATGTTATGTCGAATTTGGTGAATTAAATGAGAAGGTAAACATAACTAATTTAAAAGTACAATATACTTTCAGAGACAACCAGTGGCGTCGATACAAAATTATGCTCTGATCTTCTTTAATGTTTAATTTATTAATGAATTTAAAATTGTAATGAAAACCCTGTTTTGTATTTTTTTTTGATACGGGGGATGGTTTAAGAGTAAATAGGTACCTTTTTTTAAACATAACACTGATCCAAATTATTAGCAACAATTATGAAGTATTTTTTACAAGTGGGCTCTGAAATCACAATTTGACTTCTATTTATACAAATTTTTACTTCTTTTCGGTAAATATATTTTTTGGTATATTCTATTATTTTTGCCGTGTTTTATCTTTTATGTATTATGGGTCATTTAAGAATTAATAGTATTTAGCCGATATGCATTTTATTAATAGTCTTGCGAATGGCAATGCTCGAGAGACCATAATCATCATCAAGGTCCCCAGACTTAAATCCTATTGATTTTTACTTCTGGGGACGCTGTAAATCACTGGTTTATAAAACATCAGTGGAAAATGAAAGGAGAAGAAAATGTTAGCTCGTTTACAGAAATTTATGCAAGAGAAGTTTGATGCCTGTATCTTGAATAAAGATGGACATAAAAACAACAATTTATTTAATTATAGTTTAAATTTTTTACTCAGTTATTACAAAAAAGTAACTTTAAAATAAATGTTAAAAATCTCTTATTTAAGCCCAGGAAAAAACATTATTTAATCTTAAAACATCCCTGTATCAAAAAAAGAGGAGAGAATATTTTTATTATAATTAAATAAAGGATTCATGAAAAATAAACAATGACATTTAGAAGAGTACCAATATTTTCATAAAAACTATGCGAGAATAATTTTGTACCGACGCGCCTGAATGTATCTTAGAGTGTATTGTACCGGGTGATTCATAAAGGGTGACGAGCGGCCATATCTCGGAAACTACTGGGCATAGAAATTCAGAAAAAAAAATATAACTAAAGTGGCCATGAGAAAATCCTGGAAATAATTTTTAAGTTCCGCATTTTGCCGCAAGAGGGCATAATTGAAAAGTAAATTTTAAAATTTGACATATCTCCGAAAATTTCACATTAAGGTTTGATAACATTATTAAAAAGCTTGGACAATTATGCATCATTTTGGTTTAATGATCATTGGTGTACCGACTTTAATAAGAGGGGGGAAGCTGTTGAAACTGTAATCAGTTAAATCGCTGTAACTTATAAACGACTTATCCGATTTTAACAAACTAAAGACTGTTTGGAAGAGAAATGTATGCACACCAATCGTTTTTAATTGTCCATAATAATTCTCAAAAAAAAGGCTAGAGGACGCAATTTGTAATAATAACACATTTTTTGATTTTACTCCGAAAAATAAATCATACGGTATAACTATGATACCATAATCGAAAAGTAGATAAAATTTGCTAGAAAAAATATTAAAACTGCAGCTCGATATCTCCGTTCGTTTCAGCGTTATCGCGAATAGATTAATTTTTAAAATTTTAAATAAAGAATATTTTTTAGAAAAAAAGTGGGACGCCACTGATATTTTTCCATGTGGATATTATTTCGGATTAGCCTGGTCAATTCTGCATAAAAATGTTCTCTTGCGTTTTTCTCATCAGGCACACCGTTTTTAATTAAATTAAATTAGACGGGCACGGGGTGGTCATTTCCAACAATTTTTATAAAACAAAATTTTTCATTATCAATGTTAATAAAAATAATAAATAGTAGAGCTAATTTAATTTAATTATTTTAATAAAGAACGGTGTTCCTGAGGAGAAAAACGCAAGAGAACATTTTTATGCAGAATTGACCAGGCTAATCCGAAATAATATCCACATGAAAAAATATCAGTGGCGTCCCACTTTTTTTCTAAAAAATATTCTTTATTTAAAATTTTAAAAATTATTCTATTCGCGATAACGCTGAAACGAACGGAGATTACAAATTGCGCCTTCTAGCATTTTTTTTGAGAACTATTATGGACAACTAAAAACAATTGGTGAAAGTGCATACATTTCTCTTCCAAACAGTCTTTAGTTTGCTAAAATCGGATAAGTCATTTATAAGTTACAGCGATTTAACTGATTACACTTTCAACAGCTTGCTTCCCTCTTATTAAGGTCGGTACGCCAATGAGCATAGAACCAAAATGATGCATAATTATCCAAGCTTTTTAATGGTGTTATCAAAGATATACCTTAATGTGGAATTTTCTGAGATATGTAATCTTTTATAATTTACTCTTCAATTACGCCCTCTTGCGACAAAAGGCGGAAAAATTATGTCCAGGATTTTCTCATGGCCACTTTAGTTACAATTTTTTTTCTGAATATTTATGCCCAGTATTTTCCAAGATATGGCCGCTCGTCACCCTTAATGAATCACCCGGTACTTTAAAGTTAGTCAACTTTACCGCCTCAATTAATGCACCAATTTAAACCTAAAAATCTTTTCTCGTTTATACTATTATTATTATTTTTTTTTTAAGTTTAGGTCAACCTTTATTTCCGAAACGAAGCCGTTGAAGAACATACTTCATTAAAATGTTTGCTCTTAAAATAATGTCAGCAACCATATTCAAAGTCAACGTACTTTTGAATCACACTGTATTTTTTAAGAATTATTATGTATTTTTTTAGTTTATGTGTGCAATGTGTCCTCCTGGTGGGGGTGGAAATACAGTTACCCCAAGATTTCTTCGACATTTTAATCATCTGTGCATAGATGAATTTTCAGATAATATCTTAATCAACATCTTCAGTAGGATCATGCTTTGGCATTTAGATACAAGGTATGTAGATATTAAAATATTGAAGAAATAGTTCATATTTAAAGTGGAGTGAATATTTAGAAGGAAATAAATAAGAACTCAAAATCTTCCTCCACAGTAGAGAAAGACTTTGAGTTTTTATGTGTAGAGTGCATGGAAAGAAATAAGAACTGAAAATCTTTCTCCACAGTGAAGAAATACTTTGCGTTTTTATGAGTAGAGTACATGAAAAGAAATAAGAACTCAGAATCTTTCTCCACAGTGGAAGAAGACTTTGAGTTTTTATGTGTAGAGTGCATGGAAAGAAATAAGAACTGAAAATCTTTCTCCACAGTGAAGAAATACTTTGCGTTTTTATGTGTAGAGTACATGGAAAGAAATAAGAACTCAGAATCTTTCTCCACAGTGGAAGAAGACTTTGAGTTTTTATGTGTAGAGTGCATGGAAAGAAATAAGAACTGAAAATCTTTCTCCACAGTGAAGAAATACTTTGCGTTTTTATGTGTAGAGTACATGGAAAGAAAAAGGAACTTAGAATCTTTCTCCACAGTGGAAGAAGACTTTGAGTTTTTATGTGTAGAGTGCGTGGAAAGAAATCTTATTCCTTTAAAAACATTTAGTTTGTTGTTCGGTTATTTTTTAATAAAGTTACACTAGTTTTTCTCATATTTTACTGCCAACATTTAATTTGAGAGGTTAGATAGCAAATCCGGTAACTAAGAAAGAAGGAGCTAATTTTAATTTTATTGGACGAATTTATTATATCGATCCCTACTTAGTGACATAACCACTTATCACCATTAACTATTTGCGATTGCAGGGGATTCTCAAAAGATTTTGATCCGTGTATAGAAGAAATTGTGTTGGCCACCTTGGATATTTACAAAATGGCTCGGGCAAATTTGCTACCAACTCCGACCAAGTCCCACTACTTATTTAATTTAAGAGATTTTTCAAGAGTTATTCAGGTAATAAACATGAATTTATTTAATAATAAAATAAATATTTTATAACTAAGGCGAAAGGTCTTTTTGTATTTATCTAAGTAATGTCTTATATAGATGTTCTAAAATTCTAGAATATTGCAAATATTTCGAAAAGTATTATATATTTTTTAAATTGCCACATTTATATATTTAAAATAGCACACCTAGGAATGTTATCAGAATTAAAATTTTAGATAAGTTTAAATGTATATGTTTTATGGATTTATCTATTAAAATCTTTAAAAACTAGAAATAGGCTAGGAAACAAAGGGGTGTAGAGTTCTTAACTCCAAGAAAACATCATCACAATACATCAATCATCATACAATGATGACTTGTTGATTGTGAGCATCCAATATGGCGGTGGAGGGGAAGACGTCGATCTCGCTATGCTACTTATTCATAAAACCTGGCAGAGAAAAGGTGCAAATTAACGTTTATTTCATCGACCAGATGCATACACAGAAAGAACTTAAGGACGTTTGGTTTCTACACGCATGCACTGGCTGCGATTCTCTTAGTGCGACATTTCAGAAGAGTAAACTTGGGATTGTAAAGATTTTAAAGCTGCCGACGCACATCTTCGCAGGCAGCATGACGTATTGCGCCTCAACAATGACCTGGAAGAAATTTTGGCTTGGGGTGACAGTAACCAAGTCGAATTTAATGTTAAGAAAACCCAGGCAGCAGTCTTCTCCAAAAAGGTTAACATTGCAGAACCGGATATAGTCATGGCAGGACACGCAATTCCCCTGGCACCGTCTATTAATTTGCTGGGGGTCAATCTGGGAGGTAATATGTCTTGGCATGATCACGTTGCCGCAATTGCCAAGGCAGCTGCACAGAAACTTGGTGTACTTTTCCGCACCAAAAGGTTGTACACACCTCATCAACTTTTGACACTCTACAAAGCCCAGATTCGACCATCATTAGAATATTGCTCTCATGTCTGGAGCTTTGCACCCAAGCACACCCTTCGGCTACTGGATTCCATTCAAAGGAGAGCCGTTCGTCTGATCGGCGACCCCGAGCTGACCAAGACCCTCGATAGCCTGGAGCATCGAAGACAGGTTGGTGATTTGGCTCTCTTTCACAGATATTTCCATGGCAGGTGTTCGACTGACATTGCCCACTTGATTCCACCTAGAGCAATGCAAAACAGAAATACACGGCGAACCACTGCCGCTCATCCATATGTTGTTCAGCTTAGTACTCCTCGAACTTCATTGTTCAAGAATTCTTTCATCTGGAGAACGTCATCTTTGTGGAATGATCTTCCTGAGGTCGTGTTTCCCAATGAATACAATCTTCAACGTTTCATCCAACATTAATCGCTTTTTTCGCACTCGCACCGCTCCCAGAGCGCCTTAAAGGATTTTTCCTACAGTGCAGGTGTTTTATCATAAAAAAAAAAAGAATATACATGCTGAAATGGTATGGCGCCCCTACAAAGATTAACTCTCAATACATTCGGGTATGATTCATTTTTAAATTTGACATTCCATACAAAACGGGATCTTGCGTTGCACATATTTCATCAGATACAGCATGGCTAGAAAACCAACTACTCTTAGACCTGTGCGGTTGGAAACGAATAGTCAACATTCTAGCTCCTGTGCTGACGAAAAACCAAGCAGCATCCAGAGATTTTGGACATCATTATTTGCAAGTACACGAAAGACTGCAGCAATGGAAGGTGCAGCTGCAAAAAGACAGTTTTCTTAAATTTTAAGGAGGTTTCTTAAAAAAAATATTATTTTTAGTTATAATATTCAAATTTCTATACTTTTGACCCATTAGAAAAGAAGCAGCATATGCATATATTTTTGAAGTAAATTTAATGATTTATAACATTGTCCTACATTGTCATGTACTTTCGAGAAAAATAAAGGGCCGAGGAGTTACCAGGAGATTTATCACAAAAAACGTGCAACAGAAAAATATTTTTTCTTTAATACCGACTTTTGAGAACAGATATATTGAAAACGGTTCATTGGAGCACAATAATGTATAAAACTAATTTTTTCGTTGCGATTTACCGTGTTCGAGTTATAAGTAAAAAACGAAAAAAATCTATCCTCCTTGTTCTCTGAACATCAACTTTTGACACTCTACAAAGCCCAGATTCGACCATCATTAGAATATTGCTCTCATGTCTGGAGCTCTGCACCCAAGCACACCCTTCGGCTACTGGATTCCATTCAAAGGAGAGCCGTTCGTCTGATCGGCGACCCCGAGCTGATCAAGACACTCGATAGCCTGGAGCATCGAAGACAGGTTGGTGATTTGGCTCTCTTTTACAGATATTTCCATGGCAGATGTTCGACTGACATTGCCCACTTGATTCCACCTAGAGCAATGCAAAACAGAAGTACACGGCGAACCACTGCCGCTCATCCATATGTTGTTCAGCTTAGTACTCCTCGAACTTCATTGTTCAAGAACTCTTTCATCTGGAGAACGTCATCTTTGTGGAATGATCTTCCTGAGGTCGTGTTTCCCAATGAATACAATCTTCAAAGTTTCAAGACCAACGTAAATCGCTTTTTTCGCACTCGCACCGCTCCCAGAGCGCCTTAAAGGATTTTTCCTACAGTGCAGGTGTTTTATCATAAAAAAAAGAAGCGGATGGGCTAAGGGCGGTAACCTTTAGTATGTTTACGTCATACATATCCCCAACCTATTCAAACAACCAAATTTATTCTAACTTAATTTAAGAAGTTGTATGGTAGTTCGGTGAAGTTTTAATAAAATTTTGGCGTGGTTCTAAATCCGTTATCTTTACTTAAATGTAATTTGCTCAAATCCAAATCTTGCCCTAGTTAGAGTATTCGGAATTAATTGATCTACCAATGATGATTCATTAAACTTTCGCTAATATAGATTTTTAAAATTATAATATTTTAGGGTGTCTTGCTTTCTGTGCCGGAAGCAATGGAAGATCTTGTAGCTATAAAAAGACTATGGGTACATGAAATCCTTCGTGTTTATTATGACAGATTAGTGGACGACAATGACAGAACGTGGATAGTCGAAGCATTGAGAGAAGTTTGTAAAGATAAGTTAGATGAAGATATGGATTCGATGTTTAGTCGATTAGCGCCTTCCGATAGTAGTGTTGTGAGTTTTTTGTGTAGAAAGTAAAAATAAAGATTTAAACACACCCATTTGCGTTTTAGATTGGTGAAACAGAACTAAGAAAATTGATTTATTGTGATTTTGCAAATCCCAAAGCCGATCAAAGGCATTACATAGAGGTATTAGATTTGGAGCAGCTTAAATCGATTGCGGAAGGATATTTAAATGAATTTAATAATATGTCGAAAAAACCTATGAACTTGGTACTTTTCAGGTAAAGTAATAGTTTTGTATTTTGGTCTGATAGTATAACACTTATGTTGGGTTAAACAACAATTTTTAACCAGAATTAAATAAACAGCAAGTTTAACTGTGACATAAATGAAATTGACAGGCATTATGTACTCACAATCAAAGGTGCTGTGATTAGTAAATTAAAAATTAAGGTAACCAGGTCGGTATGATTGTGAGAAAATTATTTCTGCCAATGTCATGTATGTCACAGGAAACTTACTAGTTAGTTAATTATTATTAAAAGTCTTTTAAGTTAGGATCGTCCTTCTTCGTTGGTAATTGTATTTTTAAATATAAAATTTCAGTTCTGTTAAAACTAACCTATAAACGATATCATACAACTATTAGGTTAAGTCTACCGATCAGCTTATACTATCAATGTCAAACCTATTGTTGAAACTGATACAGATATGAACGGCAGTAGAGTTTTGGACTTACATTATCTTTATTTGTTTTGAGTCACAACTTTTAAATGGTAAGTATCTCCAGTCCTCTTCAGGTGAATACTAAATAAAAGTATGGCAACTACAGCTTTATTTATACTAAGTGGACGGAGTCACGCGTTTAACTCTTACGTGTTCGGTTTATACTAGCTAGGTGGAACGACGAATAACTGGATGAGTCATGCTCATACCTGATGAGTCACACGTTTAACTTTTACTTGGTCCTTTTCTTGTATACAATTTACTTAAAGAAGATTGATTTACTTAATGCGAACTTATTAAAACAACCTGGGTTTTGATGTATGGTGGCAGCTTCCTTAAACTTCCTCTTCCTCCAGCGCGGGTCTTTTTGCCGAATTTCGGCTTCTGTCCATATGATATGATGGCCGCGCATCCAGGCGTAGTCAGCTGCATCTGAATTTTTGGTCTCTCCTTTTTGTGTGTTGTTCTTATGTTCTTTAATCCTTACTTTGAGTGGTCTCTCATTTTCTGCTTTATGTGCAAGCAGAAAAAGAGATACAATCAATATTCAAGATTTTTTATGTCAAAGGGGTATCCGAGAGAATAAGAAGACTAAGACAACATCAATACAGTATTTAGCTCGAGAGACACTTTAAGAAATCACCGGACGAAGACAAGACCAACAAGCCAAAAAGACAAGAAAAAGTATGTCTACCAGATTCCCTGCGAGTGTGGCCTATCTTATATTGGTGAGACACAAAGACCACTCGAAGTAAGGATTAAAAAGTATAAGAACAACATCCAAAAAGGAGAGACCGAAAAATAAAATGAATACGACTAGACGCACGGCCATCATATCATGTGAACAGAAGCCGAAATCTTGAAAGAAGAACCGTACTGGAGGGAGAGGAAGTTTAAGAAAGATGCCACCATACACCAAAACCCAGGTTGTTTTAGTAAGCCTTCATTAGCTATAAGAAACATCTTGAAAAAGTAAATGTAATCTTAAAATAAGACCACGTAAGAATGACTCATGACTCATCGAATATGAACATGACTCATCCAGTTATACGTCATTACACCTATCTAGTATAAATAAAACGCATAAGAGTTAAACGCTTGACTCCGCCCACTTAGTTATACGTCACTGCACCTAGCTAGTATAAATAGAGCTGTACTTATTTAAAGACGAGTGGAGATACTTACAGTTAAAACAAATAAAGACAATTCCAGTCCAAAACTGCTGTTCAAGAAATAGTTGTCTTCAACCTTCAAACAGACACTAACAGCTTTATTTTTCTACTACTTAGATTTGCTATAGAGCATCTGTCAAAACTCTGTCGAATCTTAAAACAACCAAGAAGTCACGGTCTCTGCGTTGGTGTAGGTGGATCAGGACGTCAATCATTGACACGATTATCTTCACACATCTCGGAATATGAATTGTTTCAAGTGGAAATTACCCGATTGTACGGAGTTAACGAATGGCGAGAAGATATTAAAGTCATTCTAAGAAAAGCCAGTGCTTCAGATCAGCATGGCGTTTTTCTGTTTACTGACAGTCAGATTAAGGAGGAAGCGTTTTTAGAGGATGTCAGCAATCTCATGAACTCGGGAGAGGTATGTATTAATTAATTTGTGATGAACTTATGCTATACGTTTTTTAAATAATTTTGGAGCAAATCTTTCTAAATTAATTGACCATTTACGCCGATGAAATTCTGTTGGTCAAATCTGTCTTAAAATTGGTTGCCTGTTTAAATTAGTAAAGTTTTGACAATCTTACTTTTTAATAAGTCTGACAGTACGACTTCTCAACTTGACCCTTCTCTCCCGATCTTGATCTCTATCTTCATAGTAGCTAACCCCCAAGAGTGTGACGTTTGACATATGACGTATGACATATGACAGATGACGTGTGACAGATGACGTATGACAGATGACACACGCCTGCGCACTGCCGGTGCATGCGCAAAAGCTAGGGATAACTTGGCGTGAAAACCTCCTTCTATCCATACTTTGATGTTACAGAATTATCCTTTTTTACCAACCTAATTTAAATCCTAAACTTCAATTATATAATGTCATATAATAAAACTATAGGAAAAATTCAAAAATTAAGAACCTAAAAAATATATTTATCAAATTAACTTATTTCTCTTTAGTTTTTCCAATATTTGTAAATTAGTAAAATTGGATGAAATTTTTAATTTTTCTCTATTTTATATTAATATTTTACACTGTCATTTAAGTTCATAATAATCTGTAGTTAGTTTAGAATACTATTCTAGTTGATAGAATCGTTGAACGTTTCCTTTTAGAATTTTAAGTTCTTTATAAAAAATGTAATTTTTATTTAACAGGTAGAACCAATCTTACCAGTTGAAACAATCGACTGTCTACTAAAGGATACGAGAGATTTTCTTATTTTTGTTTTATCCGTTATTTTAGGTTCCCAATTTATTTACCGTCGAAGAAAAGTTGGAAATTTGTGAAAAAATGCGACAACTAGACAGACAAAGGGACAAATCACTGCAAACCGATGGAAGCCCTGCGGCGTTATTTAATTTCTTTGTCCAGATAGTTAGAGAACAGTTACACATTGTCTTAGCAATGAGTCCTATTGGCGACAGCTTCAGGAATAGAATAAGGAAATTTCCTGCAATGATTAACTGTTGTACAATCGATTGGTTCCAGGTATTTATTATGTTTTAAGCTTGACAGTAGTCCAAATTTCAAAGTCTTTAAATAAATAAATAGTAAGAACACTAATATTACGTTAAAATATTGACTTTTTGATGATACTGTAAACCATTATTAATATTATTTCAAAATAAACTCACAACAAATATCTTACTTCGTGAGTACATCAGAATTGGTATTAGTTACTTCAAAAATATATCTGAATAAACTTTTTATTAATCATATTATTAGGGACAAAAAATAATAGAGTCAGAAAAAAATAAAAACCAAATCGCGAAAATTCGGTTGTGCCTAAATATTATCTTCGAAAGAATAGGTGGCGCTTAAAATATTTCTTAAAGGCGATGATTTCTATGAACATAATGCATTCGGTAATAAATTCGAAAATCGACATCGCACTGGAAGATGATCATAGTTGCTCCTCAGCGACCTGATTCACTAGTTGACAACGACGGCGGAAACAATATTTATTTTAGCACTGGTGAAATTTACTCAATTTGCAGGGTGATGCTGAGCTGAAACAAATTGTAACCTGTAAGTAACAACATTCGTTTTAAAAATAAATATTCTATTCTTGAGAATGTTTTCATGATTTTCATCCAAAGGTTAACAAATTTTTGAAAATTAACCAATATTACAAATATGTTTTTGGAATTCATTTTATTAAGAATATCTTTGCAATACAAAAACTTTTAAGACAATTTGTAATTTCTATAATTATTATAATTATTTATTTGAAATACATAAATACCTACAATTTTGGAATACAAATTCTTAAAAAAATAGTCTAAAAGACATTGTTCTAAACATTTTTTGTTTGTTTGAAAACTGAAAACGAAAATTAATTTAGATTCAAGTAAGTAAAATGTTTCATATAACGGAAAAATCGTTTCTTAAACCGAAATTTTAAATCACCGTAATACCGGTACTTATTAGTGATTAAATACCTACTTCCAGAGTTGGCCAGAAGATGCACTATTAGCAGTAGCTAAAAAGTTTTTGGGAGAAATCGAGTTGACAGACGAGGAGCGAACAGTTTGCATCGATATGTGCCAAACTTTCCACGTCAGTACTCAGGCTTTATCTGAGCAATTTTTCATTAGACTGAAGCGTTACAATTACGTCACTCCAACTTCCTACCTGGAGATGATCAATACTTTTAAAACGTTCCTGACCAAGAAGAGAAAGTAAGTGTATTTTGGTTTACGTATATTCACAATAGAGTTAATGTTTGACTACGAAATCCTTGTTTATAACTATTTTATTTATGGATCGATTTTTATCTAGTTGAAAAAGGACGAATCAAGGCAGATCGCTAATCTCACATTTTTGACATTTGTTGAGGAAATAAAACGGCGAACACACCTTATCTTGGTTAGGCATGGCGAAGGCAGTTTCTGAAATATTTCTGAACAGAATAAGAGGTCATATATGCAAATATGTTAAAAAATAACTGACGTATGACAAAATAAATACTTGTATGTTTTAACATGTAGCTTTCGATTTTTCTTTCGTTACTTTTTAAAATCAAGTCAGCGATGACAATATCGCTTATTTTATGTTTGTCGTCGCTATTTGCGTTTTTTGACAGTTGCGACTATATATACAGGGTGTATGCAAAATGTGGCTTGCCCCTATAACTTTTTTGTTTTTTATTGATAATGGAATGAAATTTGGTGAATTTGATGACATAAACCTGCATTTTTTGACGGATGATTCAAGTCTATGGAATTTCCAGTTTAACCGGAAGTGACATGACTTTTATATTTTTAACACACCTGGTATATTTCTTCTCTTTTTAACTCTATATGACGTGCTTAATACAAATATGCGTCACTTGTCAATTTTTCGGTGCCAGAGTGTAGCACATACGAAATCTCAATCGACGTGTTTTTCCATTTTTCAACAATATAATTCAAAAACACACACAAAAACTTCTAGCGAATTTGTTCCAGTTAAAGTCCCCGCCCTACATTTACATGTACAATTACGAATTTATAACTATAATACAGGGTGTTGGAAAAAGGCCGGTACTCCTAAAAATCTCCCGAAAGTTTTCGTGGGACTGGAAAGGAAAAAAAAGTCATGTTCACTGGACTAGATTCCCATATCTTTATGTTTTCAAGGTTACTGAATCCGAATCTGACCTTCCTTTTACCTAACTAGGTCTATTGGGGGGGGGGGGGGGGGGGGTGAAACCAACATTTTAAAGGGGTGAAACTAGTTTTTATTCAAATGTTGTTACAAACCTTTATCCTAATTCTCACAAAAATCCTTCGAAACAAAAAAAAACAGGTTTTACCCCACGAAAGGGTGGTTTCAAGCCCCCAATTAACCTGAGGATTATTTTCTAATTGAATTTTAGCTATTTAGCTATCAATTTTGCTAAATCCAGAAAACAGAAATACAGTTTTTTTGTTATCTAATGCATCATGCATTTTTTGCTCCTTAGGTAGCAATAGATTTCTTATTTTTATATAGATTATTTAATATTTTTGATATTCAATTTATTAATAGCCAGTCTAGCCCAGTTACCAAGGGTTCAAAGCCCAATACTACAATTATAATGAGAGCGTACTTATTAATATAACCGTCAAAATAATAAAATTGTAAAAAATCCCATACTATTAATTTCAGAAAAAAATTATTAATATTCCGTTGAACACAATATTTTGGACTTCAATAAGCTTATGAAAAAGTTTAAACTTTATTTACACGTTTTAGACAACTTCTTTTGGGACAAAAACGGTATGAAGTTGGTTTGGAAAAGTTAGAGGCTGCTGGTGCAGAAGTAGCGGTCATGCAGTTGGCTTTAGAAGCACTGCAACCTCAGTTGGTTGTAGCACAAGCTAAAGTCGAAGAAACAATGAAAATTGTTGAAGCTGAATCGGCCGAAGCAGCTGAAGTAGAAAAACATGTAATGGTCGATGAAGAGGTATGAATATGTTAAAATACTTCTAAGGGAATGTTATTAATTAAAAATGTTGAGATTGTTTAATTTAAGAGAGTAGGTACAGTTAGTTGCAGGTATAAGAACTGCCTCTAAAATAATTAATGGGAAGATGGTTGAGTGATACATAATTTGAAAGATTATTCAATTATCTTTTCAAACGTACCCAAACCTTTATTTTCAATAGTTTTGATAAATCAAGTTAAAACTTTAACCGAGCCAAGACATTAAAGACTATTATTTTATTGCATTAAAATAGATGAGGTTTTATTACAATATATTTCATACATAAGCTTGTTTACGGTTTTTATTTGATTTTTTAAAACGACTAAAAATAAAGTTCAAGTATATGTACTTTTGAAAAGGCATTTGAACCACCTTTCAAATGATGTATCGGTCAACAACTTTTTTCTATTTAAAATTTAATGGGTTGTTCTAGTCATGCAAAGGGTTATTATAACTTAATTAAATTCTAGCTTAAGCAATGCCCCCTTAGAAAAAAGTTGACGTGTTTTTCATATTTCCATATTTTGAAGAGGGCCTGAAATCTTAAGGATGGTACGGTTTTAAATATACTAGGAGAATAAAGTGTATGTGTTTTTTATAGTAGTAACAAGTTTAAAATATTTTATTTGTTCTGTTGCGTTAATACATATTTTTTTAATGATTTTCAGCCGTTTTGTGTGTTAATAATTGACGATTTAGATGATTATATTCAATAAACCCTTTAAAAATATTGATTTTTAAGCAAAGGTATTTAAAAAATTCTTTTCACAAACTTATCGTTTCGCGTTATATATTTATTATAAACACAATAATTTAGAATAATAAACTACTTTAAATGCAAAATTAATAATAAATGTAATTTTGTTTTGTTCTTAAAGGGAGTACTTTCGAAAATTCTAAAAGCATTATTAATTTGTTTAGGGATTACGAGTTCTATAAAACTGCTATTACAAGGACTAAAATTATTGTGATCCATGAAGGATTTAACCTTTCAATTAATATCCAGACATATTTACTTAAATAACTATTTCTAGTTTATTTTGCTTCAACATATATCTTTGGGTTTAGGCAGCAAATGAGGTAGCCAGGGAGGCACAAATAATAAAAGATGAATGCGAGGCCAATATGGCTGAAGCGATGCCCATTCTTAATGCTGCCCTAGCAGCTTTGAATACCCTTACCCCAGCTGATATTACCATTGTCAAGACTATGAAGAATCCGCCGAAAGGTGTGAAAGTGGTCATGGAAGCTGTATGTATTTTAAAGGTATGTCGTACCGTATAATGAAAGATTATTAAGCTTTCTAGTATAATATTAAATTTTTGATAAAGAACATTAAACATGCATTTGTTAATGAACAAATGTTCAGTCAACATTTTTGTGATTTGATTGGTTCTGATGTTGAACTCAATGTTCACCAATTTAATATCTTACTAGTTTGTAATATTTTAACAAATAAAAGTCGATTGTAAACATCTTCCTGCACATTTCGACCTGGTATAGCCATTTTGTCTGTAATACAAGGCTGCATCAAATAAGTGTAAAAACAGTACTATCATTATATTAAGGCGTATGACGGCGCTCATCGTGAAGCGTTGTGCGTAAGAACAGTACAACTCTAGAGAGAGTTTTTATCTTTTTTCCAAAACTGTAACATTTGGACTTGTACTGTTCTTATTTTTACCGATTTAATTAGAGGTCGAAGGGAACAAGTACAACTTCTTTATAATTGAATTAAATGAAAACTGTAGGCTGCACCTGCAAATTTACTCGTGAAGTGATCATGGTCCCTCATCTTGTCGTTTTTTTCTCAATGCTCTTTACATGAAACCAATAATTGTAATGTTATATCTTTTATATATAAAATTACTATTATGAATATTATAAAAATAATTTTTAAATTCGTTTTTAAAATTTATCAGTTGCAACTATACCAAAATAGTACTGACAAAGAAATTATTCTCATAATTTAAATCCATTTTTATGCCAAACTAAAGACACAATTCTACTTTTATAAAATCTGACATCCTGATTGGTGTATATGTACCTTTTTTGGTACTTCATCAGAGTTCCAATAATTATTTGGCCTGGTTACTGGGTAGAACGGGAGATGACGCATTTTTTTTTTCTGAATTTTTTTACTTTCACCAGATGCCACTAAAATCCACCGAACTCTAACTGATTTGCCAGTTGTGAGATACGTTTCTCAAAGACTTGTCCCCTAGTTTCCAACAAATATCGCGTTAACGAAAGAGCCACACAAGGACATATTTTTAAGTTAAAATATCCTAAAATTTCTGTTTCTCTCTTCAAGGATATTAAGCCAGATAAGTTACCTGCACCGAGTGGTATTGGTACAATCGAAGATTATTGGGGCCCATCTAAGAAAGTTTTGGGTGATATGAAATTTCTAGAAGGGTTAATAAACTTCGATAAGGACAACATACAACCCCGTATTATGGCGAAACTTAAAGAACAAATACTTAATGATGAAAGTTTCGATCCTGAAAAAGTTAAATCTGCTTCATCAGCAGCAGAAGGTATTGTTTATTTACGCAGAGGTTTATTATTTCAATAAATAGAACATTACAGAGAGTGTTTTTAATGAGGTTTTATAAAAAAAATACATGTATTAAAGTTGGTAGCAGTTAGATTAAAAGAATGGTTCGTATTCTTAAAATAAACTTTTTGAAATCAAAATGAGTTTCAACTTTTATTATTTATTTTGTTTATTTTATCGAAAGCTTACACAAAATATTAAATGAAGCTGGTTCTTGTTTATTTATGAACAAACACAAAAGTTATCTAATGGTTCCAAATATCGCTAAAATATGTTACCAACTTTCATTCATTGTATTGATCAAAGATTCGTAGTAAAGAGATAATTAATGATTACTAGGCAGTAGTAAAAATATATAGCCCCTTGTATAAAATAAAAAAGAAGTTTAATAAGTTTTTGTATACTTTTAGGTATTTGTAAATGGGTAATTGCTATATCAAAGTACGACAAAGTTGCCAAAGTTGTGGCTCCTAAAAAAGCAGCTTTGGCCATTGCCGAGGATCAATTTAATACTGCAATGGCTTCACTAGAAATTAAAAGGGCGCAGTTGCGAGAAGCAAGAGAGAGGGTGAGTATTTTTAATAACTTACCTTGGCAGAAAAAATCATAATAAATGCAAAAGAAGGATTCATGGTTGTGATCCACTCAATGTATGCTATTCTTAAAGCTGATATAGATATCATAATTCCATAATGGGTTACTTGTATTAATTCATCAAAAGGTTTATAGATTGTGTAAGAAAATAACACAATTAATTCAAATGCCTAGTATTACAACTTTAGATGTCCATTTTTATTCTGATCACATTTTATATTATTGTTTAATTGACGGGTCACTTTTTATTTATAGTGCAAAGTAAAGTGCAACAACATAATTTAAATGTAAGTTAGTTCACGTTAATCTTCAGCTTATTCAATTAATATCTTTTCGAAGGTTGCTAAACTGGAAGAAAGATTGGCAGAAGAAAAAAGGAAATTTCAAAAATTGACAGACGAAGTAAATCTGTGTACCCTTAAGCTCCAGAGAGCTGAAGATTTGATTGGTGGATTGGGCGGAGAAAAGGACAGATGGAGACGAACTGCTATAGAACTGGGAGAAAGATATAATATGTTAGTGGGTAGGTAATGATGGGCTTTGACTTTTACAAAATATGCGATTATTGTTAGCAGCATTAAATATATTTCTGTTAAAATATTTTAGTGTTACTTCAGACATCTGACGAATAGGATATAAATAAATAATATAGCTAGTTCAAATTGGCGTGAAGAATGATAGAACAATGATTTCTATAATTTTTTTCATAGGTTATGATTATCATGCTGGTATAAAATATTTTTATTTATAATCTCTCTAGAGCATGGAACATTTTTAGATTTTTAATTCATGTTAAGAGAGAGATTAAACAAGAAAATGTTTGGAACATTAATACAGGGTACTCAAACAATAGGTTTATAAATGAAATTGAAAAAACTGTAAAAAATCTACATTTTTAAACGGAAACCCCCAAATTATACAGTAAATGTTCAAACTGACGTCCTTCAACTTCCAGATATTTTTCGCATCTGAGTAACACTTGTTCATGGGTCGCTTTTCTTATTGACGCGGGACTTAAATTTGCAAATTTATTACTCACTCGCTGTATGCAATCTTTCATAGTTGTTATCGCAGTATTATAAACTTGATCTTTAATTGTACCCCTAATAAAAAAATCGAGCACTGTAAGATCTGGGGAGCGGACTGGCCAAAGGAAAGGACCATTGTTGGCAATCCATCGATCATCAAAAGCATTTATTAAAAAATTGTCGATGAGGTAGGTACCATGTGCAGATGCGACATCATGCTGATAAAAGAGGGTTCTATGTACAGCGAGCGGCAAATTGTCTAAATAGTCAGTTTCAAAATTATGTAAAATGTTCAAATAGCCTTCACCTACAAGTAAATAAGTACAGAAAATTAAAAATCGTCTAACTTATATATATAATACACGATTTTAAATACTACTTTTTTTTGTATTATTTTTAGGATAATATACATTTTTATATTTCCAGGAGATATATTGGTATCTGCAGGCATAGTAGCTTACTTGGGCGCGTTCACTATGCAGTTTAGAACCAGCCAAATAGAAGATTGGGTCACACAACTGATTAATTTTGGAATCGTTACAACTCGAGACTTTCAGTTAACTCTGATATTGGGTGAACCAGTCGTTATTAGACAGTGGAATATATTCGGACTACCTACTGACAACTTTAGTATTGAAAATGCAATCATTATTTCGTAAGGGTTTAACTATATTTTATTCAAATCAATTATTATTTGAAAAATATATTCTATCAGTCTTACACTGGGTATTGTTACAATTCGTTTATTAAATAAGCTCGTAGATAAAACATAATAAATTTGCCCCATATTTCATGATAATTTCTCTTAAACACTGATTTGACTAATTTGTTTACGCAGTGTAGTTTGATTTCTTGACGATGTTATAATTTTCGGTATATGTAATAAAATAGTATCTTAAAGTACACCTAGTTTCACGGCTAACTTCCAGGTGAATAAAATAATTTTAAATTTGCTGCAATTTTTTGCCGCAACAGCCTATATATTTTCGGGTCGTGAAACTTCGTCTTTACAAATCAATAGTATGCGTAAGACAGAGAAAGAAATGCCTTTGATCACTATTAAACAAGATAATGTGATTTAATGCTTTGCAATGAATTTAAGAGACCCGCTGGCAATAGGTTGCCGTTAATTAGGTCACAAGAGTGGGGGAGGGGGGATATAAGGGTTTAATTGTTCGCTGTTTGAATATTATTATTAAATTAAATAAATTGCGATTATAATTATTTAAACCAAATAATATGTTACGAAAAACTCTATTATCAAAATTTGTCTTTTTATCAAATTATTGTAATAATCGACGATGTTGATACAATGAACTATGCGGACGCAAAGACAAGGTGACAAAGGTGAATTAGTGATTAAAAGTTAGTTCATATAGACGCGAATCACGAAAGGCGAATCGCGAATTGCATTCTCATTGGTCGATTTCCAAATTAAATTTAGTGGCGGTAAAAATGATAAGACGTTTTTAAGTTATTTTGCAAAATTTTATTTTAGACGACGAGAATCTTGAAGGTATTTCTTATTGGCCGATTTAAAATTAGTGGCGGGAAGATTAATATTGTGATCCTTTAGCCTCATTTTCTGATTTAAATTATGATAGGCACCCTGTTTCTTTCTAAATTGAAAAATCTCGCAGGTTTCTACTGACCTATGTATTTTTTGTGCTCTATTTTTTAACAATAAATAGGCCGCGATTGCTCGTCTTCGTCACCAATGCCAACATAACAAATTTGCATTGTTCATTTCGACGTTTGATAATTAAAGTATGAAAACTTAAAACGGAATTACTTATAGGTAAAAATAAATATTTGTCACTATGTCAATATTTCGCGAATATTCGTGTGTATATGAAATAGGAAAAAAACGCGATTTTTTTTGCGTATATCCGCAATTCGTGATTCGCGTCTATATAAACTAACCTTTAGGGATATAATATACTAAAAAAAATTATTATCAAAATTCGACAGGTGCTGTCAATGTCAAATTGTAACAATCAACGATTTGTTGATGAATAGCATGAATCCAACTAAACTGCTCATCACAAAGTTCGATAAATAGTTTTGTTGCCGTTTCACCAATCACAACACTTAGTTTAGTTTCGTATTACCCATTGTTATTAGTTTTCTTTTTAGGAAATAAACCAAATTATGCAGTAAATCAAAGAAAAACTGCATAAACACTGCATAAACAGTGATTAACGGGATAATGTTGTGTAAGTTGTGTCCAAAACAACAAGCTGTTCTAATAAGAAAATTAGGATAATTCTTGCTCCCTGGGACATAAAACTAAAATTATAAAACTGTGTTATACAGTGAGGTCCTAAAGCCGCCCCCCCCCTCTAACTTCTACATCGTTCGGTATATTTTATTGAAATTTAGAACAATAATATTTGAGTAACGTCGGGTTGCACAAAGAATTTTAGTAATAATTATTTAACCATCAAATTTGACTGTGACATAAATGACTGTGACAGGCATTAGATAGGTGCTCACATTCAAAGGTGCGTGATTACTAAATTAAAAATTAAGGTAACCGGGCCAGTATGATTGTGAGAAAATTATTTCTGCCAATGTTACGTCTGTCACAGTCAAACTTGCTGGTTAAATAATTATTATTATTATTCTTTGTGCAACCCGACATAAGTCTTGCATTTTTTGACATACCAATGACAGCTGTAACTTTCTAGATGACAGCTAGGTCCGCTTTTGGAATACATTCTTCTACTGATACCTCATTTTAAAGGTATTTTAATGCATGAGACATTCTCTAATTTAAAAATAAAAAAAAATTAATAAAAAACAATTAAAATTAGTTTTTACAAAAAATGTCTGCATATTTTGCGTTCCGGATATCATTCATTCATTAAGCATACGAACAGCAGCTTGGTAATTTTGACTAGCTTCGCCAAAAATAATACCTAACCGCTTCAAATGTATTTTGTAAAGAACAAGCCATTTAAGACAATTAAGGGCTAAGAATATTAAATTTGCTGTCTCAATCAGACATTTAAAAATATTATGACAGCAACAATCAATAGACATCTAATAGGTAAAAAACATTTGCAATAAAAAATTTTAATTTTTTTTAAATTAAAAAAAAAATGTTATTTGGAGAACCTCATTTCCATTTAAAAAAATATTCCAAAAGCGGACCCAGCTGTCATCTTGAAATTTACAGCTCTCATTAGTATGTCAAAAAATGCCAGACTTACTCGAATATTATCTTGTCTTGGCCTCCTAAGAAGTAATCAGTATACATAATAAATCTCAACTTTTAAACTCTACCTCCCTATTGTCGAAAATAGGCTATGGTATATACCTTACTTTCGATCTTTGTCACAGTCAATCAACAGACAAATTATTATTTAATTTTAACGATCGCGCAACAACGCTAACGATCGCGCAACAACGCTTAGGCAGGCCGACACTATTTAGTGGACTAGCGCAAACATCGGGGCAGTGTTGCCAGACTGGTCAACGAATTATTCTGCGGAGTAGATCATCTCGGCAGCACAATTCAGCAATTGTGTATCAAGGTTGTATTATCAGATATATTTTTATTGGCCCCATGCCCTTACTTTGTCCTTATCAATAGTTTCAGAAAAAACAAAATTCTGAATATTTTCATTGTATATGGTGTTTTTAAATCTATTGTTAAAGTATTCCATTTTTATTAAAAATTCTTTAAAAATCTGCAAATTACGAAATAATTCTGCAGCTCTGCAAATAGGCTTCCAAAAATCTGCTAAATGCATTAAAGTTTCGTAGGTATACGGACGATAATTTGAAAAATAATGCTAATCGACTTAAGATGGGTAGGTATATGAATACGAGATCATCTCGAACTGGGGGATTTGCTGAATCCGAAAAGTTAAACCTAATCCTAATCGGAGTATGAAGTGTGGTGCCGACCCGGCAATAATGATTTTGCTTCAATATTGACATATGTCTTTTGTTGTAAATTAAATTAAAAATTATTATTACGGAAACTATTTTAGTATTTATTAGCATGCCTAGTTTGAAAGTGTAAATTAATTCACGTGTAATGTTTAGCGGTAGCTTAGCGATAGACAGGAAGACATCAAAACGGTAGATCCACCGCTAAACCTAAAGATCTGGCAACACTTATCAATATTAAAAACGTCATTGGCTGGCTGCATTCAATTCTCTTCTTCCCAGAATTATATTAGTATTCGGTTTTACTCGGCTGTATATATAGTGCGTATCATATGAACAATCCACCAAATTTCAATATTTTCACCTGGAAGTTAACCGTGAAACTAGGTGTACATGTTTTATAAAGCATTCAATTTTAATATTCAATCACTTTGTCAGCTCATCATCATTTACATCATTAAAATTTTATATTCAATCACTTTATTAAACATGTACTTTATACTATATTTTCTATTTTGCATATTGCATTTAAATTAAAAAATACAAATAAAAAATAAAATATTCCTTTCAAACTTTGCAAATTTTCATATCCAAATTTTATATATTCTCGATAATAAATAAATTTGTTATCCCTGTCCGCCATTGTCTATAAATTTTTTGTCTCATTTTCTTTTAATATTTAAAAAAAATATGTAGCAAGATGATTGTTTAACTTAGCCTCAGTTAATGGATATTGCAAATAAGACATCAGGCCCGGTTGTACAACTAGGAAATAAGCTTATATCACCGTTAAACAAAACTTAAACTTCATTTTGATAACCACTTTACAATTTTGTTGGTTATCAAAATGAATTTTGAGCTTGGTTCAATGTTGAACTAAGCTTAAGCCTTAATTATACAACCTGATCTAAATCATCTAATTATCAGATCAATTCCTAAAGATATTTATAAATTAGGCTAAAAATAACAATTTTAGCAAGTGTCCAGCGACAGGCATTGACCCTAATAAGTTAATACCATATTGAAAACAATATTGTAATCGGTTTGAGATAAAACCAAATTTGAAAATGTTACGTTTCGTTTTGTACCGGGTGTAATAATTTTCTTTTTGAAATTCATATCACCCCGTTGAGTATACTACTAGCAACATAAACATAATAGCAGTTGAAATTAGACTGTAGCTACATTTTTCTGTAACATTCCCTGTTTATTTTGGGTATTTAATTATCTTTGTTATTAAGATGCGCATAGTTTTATAGCTTTACATGTTTAACAAACTTTATTATCGAATCAGTTTTTATAATTGAATAATTTCTGCTTGATTTGATAAATTAAAACAAAATTTCCGAGTCGCTTTATTTAATTAACCAACCTATTATGCGTAAAGAAAATCATTAAAATCGGATCATAGATTCAGAAAAAATATACCACCAAAGAGTGACAAATTTATGATGTTAAGCTAATTTTGTCTAGAAGTTTATAAGAACTTTCATTTATTGGCAGAAAAGTACACCAGCTTATTTTTTTAAAATTACCATTATGGTATAAACAACGTTTGAGTCTTGAACTATCCACCGATACCAAAGTTAGGTATTATGTATATATTTAAATATTTTTGGAAATGTTTTAATTGATATTGTTATGAATAATATATTTTTCAAAATTTAAATATACCTATATCTTCAAAAAAACTGCGTTTATATTTATATACATATTAAAAAGTTTTTTTTTTATTTACAATTTAACTTTTATATAATATTAACAAATATTTAAACAAAATATTTTAATATTCTCATATATTTATAATTTAAAATATTAAGATTTGCCCCTAACAAGCACGTCTTCAGGGGATCAAAGAAGAAGTTTATTAAGGAAGATAAATAAATAAATTTATTATATTATAAATATTGAAAATAAACTCTTAATAATAAAATGTGTATTTTTAGGAATGCAAGACGATATGCCCTAATGATTGATCCTCAAGGTCAAGCCAACAAATGGATTAAAAATATGGAAAGGCTAAATAATTTGGCCATTATCCGTCTAAATCAACCAGATTATGTTCGAATCCTGGAAAACGCAATACAATTTGGACAGCCTGTAAGCTAAAATTAATTTTTTATATTTTTTGTAAAATATTTTTACTTTTAACATAAAAATATACTATAAATAACCCGACTTTAAGTTTCGTTACTTATTTGGATGGTAAAGTCCTTTCAATTACTGGCGTCAGAGCTTCTGACGTAATTTTCATGTCATTTATTACATCGTATATTTTTTAAATTCTATAAGGACTTAAATAAGCTTTAAAATACGGCTTTTTCTTTTGCCGAATAATGAGATATATTTTCAGAATAAGTTTTTCGCTTTCAAATCACTTTTAACACGTAAAATAAAGTTCTTCGAAATGTCAAAACGAATTGACAGAACCCTTTAATTAACAAACGACCTACCTTTTTTTCTGTTTCTGGTATGATGTATTTGCGAGTTGTGACGTGCATCCAGTCAGTAATTGAAAGAACTATATCTATCTCTTAGTATATCAACTAAAAAAATCAAACAAAATAGCTGGAACCAAGTAGATCAACTAAAAAAAATTAGCAAAGTAGTTATAATAAAGAGTACAAGATGAAAATAGAAAACATGCGGAGAGACTTACCTTAGATTTGCCTGAACAGGTGTCAGCATGTCTACCAGGCCTTCTAGACACTTCTGTTTCCTTCCAAAATTACTCTTCTTAAACGAGGATACCAAGCGTTAATGAGTTAATAACAGTTTGGGAATTAAATTTGCTAGATATAAAAAATATGAAGTGGTTTTAATTAATTTTATTTAAGTTTTAATTACAAAATTTAAAAACTATTCAGGTTAAACGCTGAATCTTTAGTAACCAATCTATTTCAGGTGCTACTGGAAAATGTTGGCCAAGAGTTAGATCCAATCTTAGAACCGGTTCTAGCTCAGCAAACCTTTAAGCAAGGAGGCGCTTTATGCTTAAAACTTGGGGATTCAGTTGTTGAATACAGTCCTGATTTTAAGTAAGTAGATTCCTTAAATAAAAATATCTGTAGATATTATATTTAAGGAGCACAATAAATTTATTTATGTTTTATTAAGATATAGAAAGATACACAATATTCCACTACCTCACTATGCTGAATAATAAGCATACCTATAACAAGTTCTAACCCATATTCTACTATATGCTTTATTATACCAACTAAACTTTCCCAAACTTTCAGGCTTTATATAACAACAAAACTGCGAAACCCTCATTACTTGCCCGAAGTTGCCGTAAAGGTAACCTTAGTAAACTTCGTGATCACAAAGGCGGGCTTAGAGGATCAGCTCTTGGGTATTGTGGTTGCGAAAGAAAGACCTGATTTGGAAGCGGAGAAGAATGCACTTATTATACAGGGCGCAGAAAACAAAAGGTAAAATATGTTATTAAATTACATATTAATAAAGGTTTTGGTTCTTGTATATAAAACATTCTTAGCTAGAAAGAAAGTTTTTAGCGGCAGGCGGACAAAGTGGTAAGTGGTGCATCTATCTTTTGCATTAAAGTACACAGGGACGCCAAAGGTAATGGCTTCCCTGCGGCACAGGTAGACAATGACAGGCTGTTTCGTTCTTTTTAGAACTCATCAGAAAGCCAAAACCCGTAAGAAATTCCCAGTACAGCGAAAATATGCCTACAAGACATTTTTAGGAAAAAAAATATGATAAAAATCTAGCATCGCCATCCGTAGGAATCAACTAATTGCAAAAGATAGCCATCAGACGTGAAAATATAGATTTAAATAAACTAAGAACGAAGGCCAACAACCACTAGTATAGGAAACGTTTTTGCGCATCCCTACACTTTTTCTACGGGTTTGTAGATTCAAATATAGATCGCGCTGCAGTAGCCCACTGGGTGCCGCACCAATCCGTATACAATGCCGTGTTTTTAAAATAAAGTAGTAGAGTTTAGTATCCGTATAAGTATATAAAAATAAGTTTTGCAGTTGATTTCTACGGATAGCGATACTGGGTTTTCATCACATTTTTATTCTTAAAAATGTCTTGAAAGCATATTTTTGCTGTACTGGAAGTTGCTTATGGGTTTTGGCTTTCTGATGAGTCCTAGCAAGGACGAAACAGCCTGTCATTGTCTACCTGTGCCCCAGGGAACCCATTACCTTTGGCGTCATTGTATACTTTAATGCAAATGAGAGATGCACTACTTTGTCCGCCTGCCGCTAAAACCTTTCTTTCTATTTACTTATATGGACACTAAACTCTACTACTTTATATTATTTATTATTATCTAGGTTCAAAAAGTGACCTTCTACATTATAGGGGGTCGATATTTGAAACTTTTTCAATTAAAAACTACACTAATAAATTAGCCTACTTTTCAAACATTATTCTTACACCTTTCAGATCCCTAAAAGAAATTGAAGACAAGATATTAGAAGTTTTAAGTACTTCCCAAGGTAATATATTAGAAGATGAAACAGCTGTGACTATTTTGAGTTCTTCCAAGCAGTTGTCAAATGAGATTGCTGCGAAACAAGCTGTTGCAGAAGTTACCGAAAAACAAATAGATGCAGTAATTATATTTTTAAAATAAGTTTTTATATAATCCTTTAATTAACCAGGTGATGTACCGGGTGATTCAATAAGAAAGGACGCTGGCTATATCTCGGAAACTACTGGGCATAGAAACTCGGGAAAAAAAAAATGATAACTAAACTGGCCTTGAGAACATCCTGGAAATGATTTTTAAGTTCCGCATTTTGCCGCAATAGGGCGTAATTGAAAAGTAAATTATAAAAGTTTACATATCTCGGAAAATTTTACATTAAGGTATATTTTTGATAACACCATTAAAAAGCTTGGACAATTATGCATCATTTTGGTCTTATGCTCATTGGCGTACCAACTTTAATAAGAGGGGGAGGGGGGGAAGCTGTTGAAAGTCTAATCAGTTAAATCGCTGTAACTTATAAACGACTTATCCGATTTTAGCAAACTAAAGATTGTGTGGAAAGGAAATTTTTTCAAATTTTTTTACCAATCGTATTTAGTTGTCCATAATAGTTCTAAAAAAAAAATGCTAGAGGGCGCAATTTGCAATAATAACACATTTTTTGATTTTATTCCGGAAAAATAAATCATGCGGTATAATTATGATACCATAATCGAAAAGCAGATGAAATTTGCTGGAAAAAATATTAAAACCGCAGCTCGATAGCTCCGTTCGTTTCAGCGTTATCGCCAATAGAATAATTTTTAAAGCTTTAAATGAAGAAGCGGTTATATATTTTTTAGAAAAAAAGTGGGGCGCCACTGATATTTTTCCATGTGGATATTATTTCGGATTAGCCTGGTCAATTCTGCATAAAAATGGTCCCTTGCGTTTTTCTCCTCAGGCACACCGTTCTTAATTTAAATAATTAAATTAGCTCTACTATTTATTATTATTAACATTGATAATGAAAAATTTTGTTCTATAAAAATTGTTGGAAATTCACTTAGTAGACATGCTCCCGCCGTCTAATTTAATTTAATTATTTTAATTAAGAACAGTGTGTCTGAGGAGAAAAACGCAAGAGACCATTTGTATGCAGAATTGACCAGGCTAATCAGAAATATCCACATGAAAAAATATCAGTGGCGTCCCAATTTTTTTCTAAAAAATATATAATCGCTTTTTCATTAAAATTTATTCTATTGGCGATAACGCTGAAACGAACGGAGATATCGAGCTGCAGTTTTAATATTTTTTCTAGCAAATTTAATCTACTTTTTGATTATGGTATCATAATTATACCGTATAATTTATTTTTTCGGACTAAAATCAAAAAATGTGTTATTATTACAAATTGCGCCCTCTAGCATTTTTTTTAGGACTATTATGGACAACTAAATACGATTGGTGAACGTGCATATATTTCTCTTCCAAACAGTCTTAGTTTGCTAAAATCGGATAAGTCGTTTATAAGTTACAGCGATTTAACTGATTACACTTTCAACAGCTTCCCCCCTTTGATTAAAGTCGGTACGCCAATGAGCATCAGACCAAAATGATGCATAATTGTCCAAGCTTTTTAATGGTGTTATCAAAGATATACCTTAATGTGAAATTTTCCGAGATATGTAAACTTTTATAATTTTTTTTCAATTACGCCCTCTTGCGGCAAAATGCGGAACTTAAAAATCATTTCCAGGATGTTCTCATGGCCAGTTTAGTTATCATTTTTTTCCCGAGTTTCTATGCCTCGTAGTTTCCGAGATATAGCCGGCGTCCTTTCTTATTGAATCACCCGGTACGACCAATATCTAGTAATAGTTCTTCGAATAATATATTTTTTGATTGTATCTGATGTTAACTTAAAATGGTACTTTTTTATTATTTTAGGCACGATTGGAATATACTCCCATTGCTGTTCACTCTGCAATTTTGTTCTTTACCATAGCCGAATTGGCAAATATAGATCCCATGTACCAGTATTCTCTAGTATGGTTTGTAAACCTTTTTAAATCAACCATAGATAATACCGATAAGGTTGAAGATGTTGCTATGCGGCTAGAAGATCTAAGAAAAGTAAATAAACATATGTTTACCTTAACATAAAAAGTCTGAAAAAAAAGGAATATTTTCCAACAACTATCTAGAGACCGGTATTGTATTTTAATACGACACCAGTGGCATATCCCTGTAAAGATATTTTAAAAATAATTTGAAACGTTAACATTAATTAATTAAAAATGATCTAAAAGATAAAGAAAAAGGCTATCCTAAAATAATTAAATATGGTGTTCCTCAAGCAACAATTTTGGGACCATTATTTTTTAATATCTATATTAATGATTTGTTTAATGTAAATTGTGATGGAGAAATTCATAGTTTCGCAGATGATAATACAATTTTTTATACAAATATAAATTGGGACAACTTAACAAAATTAAAAAAGATTTTAAAATAATAAAAAATTGGTATGATAAAAATTTATTAACAATTAATTTTGACAAAACTAATTATCTTTCTCTTACAACGTTTCCACTGGTAAGTATCTCCTGACGTCGTCAAGTGAATACTAAAAAAAGCAAATAAAGACAATGCCAGTCCAAAACTCTTATCACTCTAAATATATCATTGTATCCAACCTTCAAACATATATTTAAATTATATTTCTTTTTTTTTCCAGACGTTCACGTATTATTTATATGTGAACATTTGTCGCAGCTTATTCGAAAAAGACAAACTGCTGTTCTCCCTTTTATTGACAATCAATTTAATGAAAAGTCGAAATGAAGTCGATGCATCCGAATGGATGTTTTTCCTGACGGGAGGTGTAGGATTGGATAACCCAAATGTTAATCCATCCGATTGGTTGGTTGTTAAGTCATGGGATGAATTGTGTCGTCTAAATGACTTACATTCATTTAGGTAATTACCTGGAATACTTATACAAAAACCTTAACATTTACTATTAAAGAAACCTTTGGGCCTTACAGTATGTCTCGCAAATGTTACCAGTGGATAAATTTACCCCTGTACAAATAGTTTTTCAGGCAGCATAATTGGCAATATAAAGATTTTTGGATTTTTTTAATTGACAAGACTACACTGTAATGGGCACAGGAAGAACCTAACACAAAGATGTATCTAACTTTTTTTCGTATTTTTTATCCTCGAAAATGGAGGAGAGTGTGTTTCATAGCAGCGTAATTGGCAATATCACTTTTCAGAAGTTATTTTTTTTTAATTGACACGAACGGCACTGCGCTGTAATGAGTATAGTAAAAGTATCTAAGATAAAGCTGTAATCCACACAATAATATAATTCCATATTCATAGCTTCGTATTCGAAACATCAATTTTAAAATCAGCAGATTTTAGTTATCACCATGTATAAAAAAGACATAAAGTAAAGTCACACACATTAAGTACATTGAGGCGGTCCCAGCGGCTGAACTGCTTAGTAAGAAACCCAGCTAAATGTACCGATGCTTAGACAGCAGCTGAGTGTTTTGCTCGGCGTATATAGTTCAAACATAACCTTTACTGAACTTTTTCGACTTAAAATCCGCTGTCAATCAGCCATGCATTCAACGAAAACAAAGGCGCTGTCACGCGCGGTCCCAACTGCTTAGTGCGAAATTAAGCAGCTGGGACCGCCTGAATGTGCTCATTGTACTTAGTAGTCCAAGAGACAGCCTACTCAATAAACTGCAAATCAAATTGATTGCTTGATTTTGCGTATAAATAAACATATCCTGTATATCATTTTCTATCAAAAAACAAATACTTGTGTGACACCTCGGGATTCAAGCTGATATTTTGACTGCTTCTGGTCTATTACAACAACACAAAATTTCTTTGATATAGAGTCTGATGGTTAAATGAATTAGCTTAAATATTTTAGAGGCATAGTTAACCACTTTACCAAAAATCTCTCTCAATGGAAAGAAGTATTCGATTCTGGAGAACCGCAACGATTTCATCTGCCGAATCCTTGGCACGAAAAATTAAACGATCTTCAAAAGTTACTTGTACTCAGGTGTATAAGATATGATAAAATTGTGCCAGCTGTACAAGATTTTGTCACAGGTTTGTTCCCATTTTTCTCCTTTTTATTGTAATGTATGTGTGTCGGATGGTCGCCACTTTTATTACAAAGCAATATTTGTTTGTTGTATGTCCATCGTTATTGTCTTTCGTTACCTTTACATTAGGTTAACTACAGTATTCATAGTGTATTGTGTTATAACTTATACGTCATTAAAATCATACGAATCAAATCGAAGAAATATGGTCAAAACAAAGTCTAATTTTATAAATATAATATATAGTTGATATTCCCAATGTCCCGATGTACGGGTTCCTAAAAGTTGTTTACAGTTTTGAATTAAAAATTTAAGTCTCTGGTACAAAACCGATGTTATCCATACATTTAATAGATCGTTCAGAGCACTTTCCACAATATTTTTTATCAACAAAGTATACATAAATATTTAATTTTTTAGTATAGGTAACTTCATTTAGAGGCTTTAGCCACCGCCATAATTTTTTCGCGACATACCATTAAAAGTTGGAACTTTTTACAACAAATAAATACACACGTATGATAAACTACTCACTGGAAACACAAAAGAACGATAATAAAAGCTTCGAAAAGAACTATACTTACAAATAAATACATTTTCAAAGCACAATAAAAATGTATAAGTCAAAATGACAATAAAAAAAACGATAAAGTCAACAATAAAATTAAATAGTTAAATCAATCGGCAATTCTTCCTTATAATTCTTTCTCTGTCTAGCACGTTTCATTGGTAATGACGTATTACGTCATAGAACAGTGCCCGGAAGACGTTCATTTTAAACTACAGTGACAGTTAAACTTAAGATTGTGCAGTAATGCAATTGCATAAACCTAAGTTTAACTTGTAGTTTAAACTGAACCTATAACAAGTGACCCTTAGTGGTCGAAGAGGCCCATTCAATGAACTAAAAATCGAACGGATTGATTGAATTGTGATTAAAATATGGGCATTTGAAATTCAAGTACTATTTTGAACTATTTACATAATTAATGGAATTTGATTCTCAAAAATATTCGTTAAGTAATTACGATAAATTAGTTATTATTTTTTTCTGACTTACTCTGTACAATTATATAAACGGATTGATTCTTTCTAGGGGTGCCGTTTAACTACAAGGACGTGTTGACTTTCAAAAAATTGTATTTAATGGTTTTTGAAATCTTTGCAATTTTTAACACCCTTTATAAACACAAATTAATTTGAATGTAGAAGAGTTTTGGACTTGCACTATCAATATTTGTTTTGAATCACAACGTAGGTAAGTATCTCCAGCCGTCTTCAGGTGAATATTAATTAAATATGGTAATTACAGCTTTATTTATACTTGCCAGGTATAATGACGCACACCTGAGATGAGTCTTGCGCATATCTCATGACTCATAAGGAATTTGGTATGCGCATGACTCATCCCAGTTGTGCCTCATTGTACCTGGCGAGTATAAATAGAGTTGTAGTTACCATATTTAATAAGTATTCTCCTAAAGACAACTGGAGATACTTACCAGTTGAAACGTTGTAGTTCAAGACAAATAAAGACAATGCAAGTCCAAAACCTTTCTTTATTCAAGAAACAATAACTTGTTTCATTAATTTCAGAACACCTTGGCAAACAATTTGTGGAACCTCCACCATTTGATCTCACCTCGTCATTTGCTGATTCTCATTGCTGCATTCCCTTAATATTTGTCCTAACTCCTGGTGCCGATCCCACAGCAGTTTTACTAAAATTTGCCGATGATCAAGGCTTTGGGGCAGCTAGATTATTTGCCCTCTCGTTGGGACAAGGGCAAGGTCCGATTGCTGTCAGACTTATTGACGAAGGTGTAAAAAATGGTACTTGGGTGGTACTTCAGAACTGTCACTTGGCTAAGAGTTTTATGCCGACGTTGGAAAGAGTAAGTACATTTTTTAAATTGATTAAAATTAGATGGATTTTATAAAATTACAAAAAGATACTGTGTAATAAAGCACGGTAATTCGGGTGTGTCTATTATTTAAAAATCCTACCTCTGTATTATTTCACAATAACATGCAACATAAAAAGAATAAAATCGAAAGAAATTGATTAGCGATATTTACAAATTTCAAATCTCCATATAATTTACTTCTCTTTATTTTAAATTAAAAATAAAAATTAATCAGGTTTTAAACAAGATAATACCCTATTTATTTTACTTACTTTTTTGACTAATTGTGCCACTTCTTCACAAAAACATTCACTTTAATTTCACCTTGTTAATATGGTTTATAAATTTAATTTAAATAGACCTAAATAAAGTTCTCAAGTCTTTCCATAATTTTTACAAATTTGAATTTGGTATTATGTTTCTTTACCCACATCAATCAGACTTTAAAGCTCTGTTAAAGTGACATTAACCAGTTTTTAATTTTATTTATTATTCCTGATTATTGTTATTGCATCCTGCCTTCAAGTGTCTCAGGTTTTTTATCCAAGTTGCCACTCCACTTCAAGCAGAGACTAGTTTTCCTATTTTAATTTTTAGTTTCAAAATAGCCCTTTGGGGTGTATTAAAGAAGGTATCTCTAACTCGAAAAGTATTAGCTAAAAAAAAATTGAAACAATTTATGGTGGGACGTTGTAAATTTATCAATATAAGATTCGGGAAGTTCGGGTTTGTTCAGGTTTATCGCTTTGGTCAGCCTCTTTTGCGTAAGTTGGGTAGGGCCTATGCGGGTTTGTCGCTTTTGTCGGGTATTGACTTTTGCGTAAGTTGGGTAGGGCCTGTTTGGGTTTATAACTTTTGTCAGGCTTTGCCTTTTGCGTAGATTGGGTAGGGCCTGTTCGGGTTTGTCGCCTTTGTCGGGCTTCGCCTTTTGCCCTTTTAAAAAGAATTAAGAATGTTCATTTAATTTTTAGCCTTAAAATAACGCCTTAAGGGGGCTTTAAATAAGATGAAATGGGGGAAGCATCTCTTAAAATCCGTTGTTATAAAATTTTACGTTGAGTTAGGTCAATAGTAAAGTTCACTAACCCATCACTGCGACAAATTCTAATTTTTTTAAAAATTTTCAGATATGTGAAAATCTATCGCCAGATTCAACCCATCCTGACTTCCGTCTTTGGTTGACTTCATATCCCGCCGATCATTTTCCTGTCTTAGTCCTGCAAAACGGAGTTAAAATGACCAACGAACCGCCCAAGGGATTAAGGGCAAATATTAATCGCTCCTACATGAGCGATCCGATTTGTGATTTTGAATGGTTCGAGAACTGCAAACAACCGATGGTTTTTAAGAAACTCTTATTCAGTCTTTGTTTTTTCCACGCTTCGGTTCAAGAAAGAAGAAAGTTCGGACCTTTGGGATGGAACATTCCATATGAGTTTAACGAAACTGATTTGAGAATAAGCGTTATGCAGCTGCAAATGTTCTTGAACGATTATGAAGTAAGACATTATGTTCAGATATTTTTTCGTTTTAGTGTGCCACCGTGATTTTAATATTAAATAAATGGTTATAATAATAATAATAATAATAATTATAATAATAATAATAATAATAATAATAATAATAATAATAATAATAATATTTTGCATCTTTGTGGATCAAAAATGACTTAATTAAGGAGATCAAATTTGTAGGTCCTCATATTTTGTAACCCAATAATTGCACAATATAATCCAAAAATGGTTAAAAAATATTACTTGGCAATAAAATTTCACAGTCAGAGTCGTCTTTACATATTTAAAAATCTCCTAAGAGTTCTATTAAAACAACTCGTGTTATGCGTTAACCGAACGAGAACATTAGCAATGTAGAGTAAGCGCAACAACTATAGAATTTTTGTTTACATTTTTGCTTCTGTATAAAAACTACTAAAGCATATATCACGGTAGAAAGGGACCAACAACCCAAGCAGCATTTTTCCAACGTCCGACGAATATTGTACTACCTGGGACCTGCATTAGGTATAAATAATAGTCGGCACTCGATTGTGTAGAAATAACTGCGGCACGACGGCGGTATTGATAATATTTTACAACGTTGTAGTTCTATACAAAATCCACCGTTGTAATGATGGCACTACATAACTACTAAGTTTCAGTAATATAAGTACAAAATGGCTACGTCGACGCGACCTCGGCCTTATAACCAACTTTAGTTATTTTTCGTTCTAAAGTTATTTCGGCTTTTAAGTTGGTAGCATAAACAAAAATTGTTTTTAACATTTCTCTAACCTTTTTAAAAAATTATTTGGTTTATTTAAAAATGACACGATATAATTACATAAACTAGAATATACTAAATAAATAAAACACAATAAGGGATAATTTTTCACTAATTATCAGGAGGTTTTCATTTTATTCGTTTAGGTTATATACATAAGCAGGAAAGTCCTATAGGTAATACAATATTTATGTGTCTGTTTAAATGTTAAAGACAATGACGTTTCTTGAAGTAGAGTTTTGGACTTGCATTGTCTTTATTTGTTTTACATCACAACGTTTTAACTGGTAAGCATCTCCAGTCGTCTTCAGGTGAATACTAAAAAACTTTTTTTTTAAGTTTTTAAATCGAGTCTTTAATACAACTTAATTATTCCAATTTTTTTCTCTTTCAGTTCAAATATGCAATGTCGAGGGTTTCTCTTCATGTAGTACATTAGTTTAATACCGCTGATGATGAAGGTTTTTGCCATCGAAACATGTACGATATTAAGGCTTTTCTAAAAATAAATCCTCTCATAAAATAGTGGAGCAGACTGTGTGTTTAATTTTCCTGTCTTATAATATCACTTCACAAAGAGATAGACTACTTCCACAAAATACTAGGATTTATATTTGTACCGGTCTGGCCTACCTAAAATTTAACTCCATGGGCCGTCAATTGAAAAAATGTATCATTTTTTAAAATCAATTTGGTTAATGTCTGTAAACTTTTCTTAAATATTTTGATGTTTTCTATCCTGCGTAATATTAAAGATATTGTATTAGGTGAACATGATCTTTATGGTGCCAAACCTGTGCTAGAGATATGTAAGAATTACTCCAAAAATACCGCGTTCTGTTTAATAACTATTTTTAGGATATCCAATTTGATGCCTTGTTGTATTTGACTGGAGAATGTAACTACGGCGGTAGAGTAACTGATGATTGGGACAGACGAACCCTAAATACAATTTTGGCTGAATTCTATAACCGAAAAGTGGTGGAGATACCAAACTATCCGTACGATCCTACAGGTAACATTTTTCATAATACCGCCTAATTTGCAAAATACATATTTCAATAAAAATTTATAAGCAGAATGCTTACATAAAAAAACATCAATCATTTATCATTTCCGCTTATTTAAATACAGATTTTTAAAAGAATCAGTCGCCATTTTGAAATAGCTTGACGGCATCGCGCCAAAATGTATGAGCATACTGTACGAGATACTAGCTTTCAAATGACGTCATAAGTTGTATTTTTCCATTTAAAAAAAATATCGATGTCGTCATATCTTTGATAAATATCTATAAAAAAACGAATAACGTCAAAATGTAAGCATATATAAAACTAAGTTAACGTGTCCGAGTGTTCTCCCCAAAAGTTACAAGTTAAGGCTATATTAATTTTATTCCAGACTGCTGGGCAACCCTGTATTTTATAAAATGACAATATAAGGTTTTTTCCTTTGTTTTATGTAGGTAATAGTTCAAATTTCTTACCTAAGCTTCTAAACTGCTGACCATTTGCTTTCGAGCAAGAAAAAGTTCGCCTAACTTTAAAAGTTAATATTTTTTGAAACAGATATGATATCGACCTCTGTAGCGGAACCACGAACAATCGCTTTCAAGTCGGATCGACAAGGAGAAGTCGACGACTCTCTTGTCGAAGCGATCGAAAATGCGTACCACAGTCAATCGCTTTACCGAAATCGTCATCTATTCGGGTGTTTCCGCTCTGTCGATAAAGACTTATAATCCATTCTAAAAACATTCCCTATGTTTCCTAGGTTATGATTAAAGGCCAATAATTTACAGAAAAAAAGAAGAATAAAATAGGTTATATTTTTGTCTGTTTTCGCGCCTTTATGGTCGTCTTTAATTGTTTATTATTTTGTGAGTTATTATAGTTTATTAATCAAAATGTTACCAGTAAATGTTTTAATGTACCGCGAGAGACGTAGGTTACGTCTACGACGTTTTAATTTGCAGAGGATGCGAACGAGGGACTCATTTAATCCTTTTACTGTGGACGACGTGGAATTTAGACGAAGATACCGACTGACTAAGCCACAGGCACAAATGCTGGTGAATATGCTATTGCCCCACATGAGGAATATTCCGCGAAGAGGTGCATTGTCCCCACGGACAAGAATATTTGCGGCACTGCAATTTTTCGCTAGTGGCAGTTACCAGAGGCTCATGGGGCAAAGCATAGATATTTTAGTACAAAGCCAACATTCGATGTCAAACTGCATTAATGAAATTTCTTCCATCATAACAAATAATTTGGGTCAGAGATTTATTCATCATACCAATATTTCTACTTACGTGTGTGAAAGAATGGCAAATAATTTTTAAAAATTTTTGCCGAACAAAACAACATAAACAAACCCAAACAAAACTAATTTTGAGGTTAGATAACTCATCGACAAGCTTTAGCGGGATTCACTTGTCAGTTGCTTTGTGGCGATTCGATTAAATCGATATATTTCCGTAAAACGATTGTCGGTGGAAGCGATTTTGTAGATTAACCTTGAGTCAGGGTGAGACGAAGAGAGACGTAAGGGGAAATTGTCGATAAACTGTCGATTACGATTGTCTGTGGTTCCACTGCTGGTTTTTACTTTTGGATAGATATATCTCTTAGGAAACAATTACCAATGTTGGATTTTCTTAAACTGTCAGAAAATTTTATATACAGGGTGCTCCAATTTCAATAGCATGTAACTTTCACAATAATATTTTTAAATTTTATCACTGTACATCAATTGAATCATTGGTTCATAGCAAAGAAATTAATCTGTAACATTTTTGATGTCTGCAATATTTTAGGAGATACCGATTTTTTTGAAGAACCTTGCTTTTTTTCATTTTTTTGGTAGCTATAGATCCCACTGTGCGTTGTATAGTGCAAATTTTGCCAGTGATTATTATACCTTATTAAAAGCTTGTTTACGTTCAGTAACATTTATACCTAAATTTTGTGATGTACAGTGGCGTACCTATCATTTGTATGTTTATGGTTTCTGAGTATTTAACAATTTTTCACGATTGTTTTGTATTGGAAAGAAATCGCCCCTAGATTAGGCAAGTTTTTTTCTTATTTTTAGCTTTTCATATCGCACGACAGGTATATTATACAGTTTGTCAACAAAATTTTAAAAAAGATCATATTTTTATTTGATTTTAGAAAAAATGTATTTAATAAATTTTTAACTTTTTTATACAACACTATTCCTAAAATGAAACTCCATTTAAAGGGTTGACAGCAGCTAGTGTTATTTAATTTTAAGGGTTCCTTTCGATGTAAGTTTACTTTAGGCATAATGCTATAATATATTTTTTCAAAAATTAATTTAAAAAAAATTATATTTTTTAAAATTTTGTAGACACACTATATATTATGCCGGTAGTTCGATATGAAAAATTAAAAAAAAAATAAGATAAAAAACTTGTCTAATCTAGGGGCAAGTACTTTTCAATACAACACAATCGTGAAAATTTGTAAGATACTCATAAACCATAGACATATAAGTGATTATAATTATATAGGTACGCTCCTGCACATCACAACATTTGGGTACAATTGTTATTACTAACCATCAACAAGCTTTTTATAAGGTTTAATAATCACTCACCAAGTTTGCATGATACAACGCACAGTGGGATCTATAGCTACCAAAAAGTTGAAAAAAAGCAAGGTTTCTCAAAAAAATCGGTATCTCTTAAAATATAGCAGATATCAAAAATTTTACAGATAATTTGCTTTGCTATGAACCAGTGATTCAAGTGACGTACAGTGATAAAATTTAAAAATATTATTGTGAAAGTTAAATGCTATTGAAATTGAAGCAAAAATCATCGTCTACTTTAACACCCTGTATATAAAATTTTCTAACAGTTTAGGAAAAGCCAACATTGGCAGTTGGTCCCCAAGGGATAAGTCTATCAAATGTTAACAATCGGAGATCGATATCATATCTCGTTCAGAAAATATTACCTTTTAAAGTAAAGCGAAATTTTCCTTGCTCGAAAGCAAATGGCCAGCTGTTTATTTATTTCCTAATAGCGTTCCTACAATTTTATCATTTTAATCTCTGGGTTGTTGTTTTACTATCCCGAATTCCCGAATATCTACTGAAACCAATTTTTTACAGGTGAATATTATTGCCCGGATAAAACCGATTACGACGATTTTATAGTCTACACGAAGTCGTTACCTTTGACTACCCATCCGGAAGTGTTTGGGATGAACGAAAACGCCGACATTATGAAAGATCAACAGGAATCCAATTTGCTTCTCAGCAGCACCTTACTGACGCAGGTAAACACTACAACATTATTTTATGCTATTCTTAAGAGCTGATTGATTTCCTTTATTTTGTTAAGAGAAATTTAAGAATCATCAGGAACGAATTTATAGCAACACAGTAGGTTTTATTCCCTAAATTTTTGTTTACTGCTCTTACTTATTTAGATAACTACTCTTGTTGCCTAAATAGTATGCAATATGAAAAAAAAAACAGATTTTCTGCATTTTTAATTTTTTTTTACTTAGGTCCAACATTACTATCAGTGACTCATCGCTTTCATATCGAGAGCAGCGGGTTATACGAAGTCGGAGAAAAAAAAATTAATGAAAATAAATATTCTGCCATACTAGAATTTCAAAATTACATTAAAATTCTTTACTTTAACATCGTATAACCCGCTGCACTCTATATGACAACAATTTTGGAGCTTGAGTCAGCGGCGGTGCCAGGGATTTTTGGGATGGGTGGTCACAAGTGGGCCCGATAATTGTAGGATGGGCACTACCCAAATCAAAAATGACTTCTAAAAAAAAAGGTCTGCGCCTCCCCCACTCCTTAAGCGCCATAAGCGGGGTAAATAAAACTCCCCTCTTGTCCAAACTGACATTTAAAAAAAAGGTTATCATCGCTCTCTTATTACATTATTACATCCTTCTATAATACCAATCATTTTTGGGTGGGCACTATGGTGCACTCATGTTTTTAGGGTGGGTCAGTACGCCCCTGGCGCCGCCGCTACCTTGAGTATAGATTTAATTGAATAACAGCAATAACATCCATAGTTGCAGCTACAGTATCTCTAGACGGGATGCTAATTACCGAAAATACATTTTGGGTTTCTAAAAATTGCGTTCATTTCAAATTTATATTTTTTTCAAAACTTTTTTTAAAGAATATATAAAATCGATATAGGTTGGTAGTTATTAGGATTTCTAGCTTTGTCGTGTTTAACAGCTGGTCTTACCTGAGCAACTTTCGTTTTTTTTTTCGCAATATTAATTATCGTAAATATTTTACAATAGGAATTAATTCAGTTTTTACTGTCTACTATTTTTATTGAAATATTACCATCGCCAGTAGCTTTATGTGTATTTAAATTCTCAATTATATCTTAGTTTCTTTCTCGTCAATATCATTGTCATCTAAAAACACGGATTTTGAATTCACTTCCTCTTGCAATCTTTCTTTTAAGGAAATCTTATCAGCTTATTTTTTGACCTATACTTGTAAAATAGTTATTTATTTCCTCACGAATTATTTGTTGGCATTTGATTTTCTTGTTATTTATCACAAGATGTTCTATACCTACAATTTAAAACTCCATAATTATATATATAAATTTGAAATCGGTTATTAAAGGTTTTTTTTTTAATTTTGCTTACATCATGACAGGATAGAGTGGTAAGTAAGATACTGCATTACTATTTTTCTGTTTTTTTAAATAAAATTATTACTTATACTAATTTTTATCTAAAAATAAACGAGTTGATGATCGTCCTTTGTTTTTGTTGTAAAAATATTTTATTGCATTTGATTATGTTTGTTGATTTAAAATAGCTCTAAAAAATGAGGAACAGGACAGAAAAGTATATAGTAGAAAAATACGATAACATATTATTTTCAATCGTTTTTCTTTAAAATAGCATCACAAACCAATAACTAAGATGATATGCATGTGAAACCTTAATCTCTATACAAAATCCGACTTTTAGAAGAAACATTTTAAAAACTAAGAATTTCCGACAGAAGCTGCTTCGTAATCTAAGTCAAAAATAAAACCTTCCTTATTAAATCATAAATAGATAGGTAAGGGTGCAATCCAGCAGCCCCCCTTGGTTGCGCCACTTACTTTCATATTTTATTTTTTTAAATGTGTTTTATATTCATTGAGTTACACTTCTCCATGCCTTCTCAGGATCTATACGAGGAAATGGTAAGTTTAAAGGGTTTTTTAGAATTTATTTTAATAAATCGCTAAAATAATATATTAATTGAATTAAAAAAGTAGAAGTAAAAGTAAGAACTGAATATTATCTAATTCAAGAGAAATATTTCAGAATGTGATTAATTAATTTATAAAATATTGAATAAATGATAAATAATTTAGTATACCTATATATTATTATATACAGGGTAAGTCAACAATAGAGTAAAGGTTATTTTCTCCCCCATCTTAAGAATTAGATAAAAATTTGAAATACAAAAGTTGTAGAGATCATTGAGTTGGACATTTTAAAAGTATGCTTTAATATACAGTGTGGCCCAAAAAAACGTGGCGAATATAACTTGTTTTTTTTTAACGGAACAAATTAAGATAGGGAGGTAAAAACCATTTTTCTCTAAGATAAACCGTTCCAATATTACAGCCTGTCAAAGTCTGAAAATGCCATATTTTAAACGTCAATATCTCAAAAACTATAGAATTTAGACATATGACGTTTACAAAATAAGCGTAGAATTTTGTGAGTAATCAGAAAATAATACTGTGTTCCTTTTAAAAAACCTAAGTTTTATTCGCCACGTTTTTTTGGACCGCCTCGTATAGTCCAGCATAATTTTAAAAGGTTTACCTTAATGGTCTCTACAACATTTTTATATTTTGAATTTTTATCTAATTCCTAAGATATAGGCGAAAATAAACTTTACTCTATCGTTGACTCACCCTGTATACATAATGGTATTTCTATTTATGAATGTACTATTTTGATATGAAATATATTTATTAAAATACTATTATTCATTTTATACAATAATCTAGTTGTATCTGATTCATAAAATATATCCTTAATAAATGATGAATATTAATTTAAAACAAACTCACAAGTATCTTACTTTGTGAGTACCTCGAAATTGGTATTCAATTAATTCAAGAAATTATACAGGGTGTCCCTGATAAGGATGCACTCTATAGGGCTCTCGTAAACCATAGTAAATACAGAGATGGTTAAATTAAAAAAAAGTTGCGCCCTACAAAACACTGCAACATTATGTTTTCAAATTTAAAAAACAATATATTTGGGTAAAACAGAATTTTCGCGAATTTTTTTTTTTCTGACTCTATTTGAAGAGATAGGCTAATATAAAGTTTACAATCTCATTACAACTTTTTCCTCTCTTTAAGTTAGTGTAATTAGATTTTTAATTAGTCGCTTCGTTTTTTAAAAACCATGTCGGACGTCGATAACAAATCACATCCAATTTTTCTTCTCTTGAATAATGTTCCATAATTTTTATTTAAAAAAAAGTACAATCACGAAATGCCTCAAAAACATAAAATTTGTACTTCAAAGAAATTAGGTAAAAGTGAATTTGCACTTAACGATTTTATTAACATAATCTGTCATTTGGCAAGTATTTATAATTTATTTAAACAAGTATCTGTCACAGCCTACTATACTGTTGAGATAGATGAAAATTAGATTAGGTTACGGAGATTGAAAATAAAATAGTTTCATTTAAGATGAATTTTAACTTATTCTCATTGATGATATGTTATTAATACTAGGTGTGATACGTCATTGAATTATAAAGGAGGAGGGAAATATCTTCTGAAGGATTCCGAGTTTTTGAAATTTGAGAACACAATGTTGCAGATCTTAGTAGGGCGTAACTTTTTTCAAATTTAACCATCTCCGTATCTTATATAGTTTACGAGATCTCTGTAAAGTACATCCATATCTGGGACACCTTGTATTTTGATTTTATCATATAATACAAAATGTTTGAATAAAGATTTATTACTGTTATTATTATTATTATTATTATTATTATTATTATTATTATTATTATTATTATTATTATTATTATTATTTTTGAAATAAAGTAACTTTATAATTTGGCCAAAATAAGAATTTATAGTAATTTTTTTGTTGTTAGGTATGATAATTTTTATTATGAGTTCAAAAATATTATTTTTAATTTCATTAAGCTCATTTCTTTGAATTGAAGTTTGTATTTGTAGGTATTTTAAGCTTTATATTCATAGGTTATATAAATTAATTTATTCTTTCTAATTAGGTTTTCCATTGTTATAATTAATTTATAATATGTATGTTTAAAGCTACTAAGACGGGTAAGAATTTAAATTATTTATATACTTTATTATATTAGTACGTACAGTGTGCCCCAAATTCGGTGCTTATCATGGGTATCTATTAGAGATATAGCATTGGTCAAATAGTGTCAAAGTACCGGAATTGTGTGCCCAGTAATATCGTAAAAAAAAGTTGATCTTTCTCTTTTACTTTTTAAAATATTCGAAAAAAAATAAAATTTTGAGTTTGTGTTTTTTAATTTTCTGACTAATTTTAACCACCACAGAAAAACAAATACAACATTGTTAAAGCAACTTTTTAACTTTATACTACCGTGTTTTTAGAATTCCGGTACAACGTTTAGATTTTGTGAAACTATTTTCAAGTTTAATTTTTTAAATATGAAGTAATTTGATAAATAAGTACGGCCATGGCATTTATATAAGGTATAATTGTATAAACCAGGATAAAAGTAATATATTAGTATTACATAAAAATGTAAGTACTTTTTATCTATTTTTTCTGGCTCGTTATTTTTGCTTGAATTTGTCATCTCTATATAGATATTTCTAATTTATTTAAAATTTTCTTTCCCTTCATGGAAAGCCAGTCGGTATACAGATGGATTTAAAGTTCCATAGTTTTGTAGAGATTTAATTACAGTAGTATAGAATAATATGACGTAGGCAAGGCCTTTTTGGTCAACAACCACTGGTCATTGACGACTACTTCTCATAAGCGACATTTTTAAAATTTTCAAATTCCAATTCAAAAATGTTTTTTCAGGACTTCTTTGGATAATATTTCAGCTTTTTCAGGATGTCAGTGGTGCTTGCCAAAAAGGCGCTATTTTGTCCTGGTACCCCGCCTTCTATACTACTAATTAGCTATACCCTATTCCGATATCATTTACGCCGAGAGAAACAGTGCGAAAAATTTAAAGATCTAGTTGTGTATTGGCCAAGGCTTGTTTACTTTGGCGTAAATGATTTCTGAATACAGTGTAGTTTCATTTTAATATATTTTGAAGTTAACGCTAGTTTGGGTATTTTTTTCTTGCATGTGTTGGTTCTTACAAATCTATTTCTTTTACTAAATTAAAATCACACATCACATAATGCATGTATTTTTTGTTTGAAATGTGTTAGGAGTTTATCACCGCATGTTATACCCACTTTCTGCCCTTCGATGTTATTGAATTTGTCCGAAACTAGCCATACGATGTAGAGGGGACTGTGATACCTAGGAACTGTTATTCTATTTTTTGTATTAACCGCCGACTAAAGGTAGATTTTGTTATTTTTTTAGCTAAATGCAACAAACTTTTGTCCCATAATAGTATCCCTAAATAAATTAACCAAAAATAATGATGGCTATAATTGCTGATGAGTATTAGAAAATAGATGGCAAAGTGTTCCAAGTGAATCACCCAATATAACGTTTATGAAATAGCAAGAGATAGACACAAAAATTAAAATTGAATGTTTAGTCACATATTATTTAACATCATTGTATTTATATACATATATAGGTACAAGAGGGTGCCATTAGAAATCAAAAATTTAGCGCTAGCTGATAGATTATGTTAAAAACTAAATATCATGCTGGCATTCTACTCACCATACATCGGAAAATCTCGTAACACTTACTGTCTATTCATTAAGAGGCAGTAAACGCTAATATTTAACCATAAACTAGAGGTAAAATATTTACTTTTCTTATGTAAAACCTATTTTTTTCACTGGAAAATCACAATAGATGTTTTAAAAAATTGAAACGGTAATAGGATGGTCGGCTTGGCTGAAGGGTACAGTGAACCTCGCTGGTTAGCCTCTAGATGATGGTACCGATAAAAAATTGACATCGTCTCTAGGTACAACAGTCTCCCCTACTTCAATTTAAATATATCGACAGACTCTGTCTCTCATGTAGCAGATTTTTATATACATCTTTAATTTCCAAAATATACCATAATTTGTATAAGTCCAAAACTCTACTGCCGTTTGTGTTAGTCTAGTTGGACCAATAATATTAAGTGTATGGAGGAAAATTGAACTGTCAATTGACCATTTTTGATTTATTTCAGGAGGATAAAAAAGGTCAAACCTGAAAAGTACTATAAATTCATGCATGTATTAATCTAAAACTTATTTGTACTTTACATCCCCTAAAATAAATCAAAAATGGTCAACACCTTAATTTTCATCTTTACACTTAATATCATTCAATTAATTTGTAGAACCCTCAAATCATTTAATTACTTTAATGTTTTTAATTTTATTCAACGATACTTTCTACCTTAAGCCTGGGTGTATTATCCAGAAATTCATCACTTTCTACAATTATTTCCGAACACAATATAAGCCAACCATGAACCGAAAGCTCCGTTAAGACGTTAGGCATCTTTCCTTTACTATAATTAAAGTTATGTTCCTGAGGATGAGTGTTTATGCCCTCGAAACTTTTCTGAATATATCAGTGGAGGAAGACTTACACTTTTTTATTTTTTTTCCATTTAAATTTCCACTCTACTTCAAGTATGGACTATTTCTTCAAGTTAATTTAATTATTGTTCCTTTATTTATTTATTTACATGTTTAGGATGCGAACAGAACCAGAAGTTCCAAAGAAGCATCCACTATATTAAAATTTTATAATACAGCTAATGTGGCTTTATTTAATTAAAAATTTGAAAATTAAAATTGATTATACATCAAAAATTCAAAAACTAATTGTATAAAATGCCTTTTTACACTTTTTTTAAAAGTAGAAGTAGTAGTATGAAATATATCAAACAAGTTACTGTACGTATTAAAAGCATGCTGAAGTCTAACTAATGGTATGTTTAATCCTAGGTTAGTTCTCATATAAGGTAAATTAAATAAAGCTGGATTTCTCAGTTCTCTACAAGGAATATTGAAATTAACTTCTAATAGAAGTTCAGGAACATTCAGACCGGAATTTATTATTTTGTGAAGAAATGTCATATCAGTAATTTTTCTTCGGTCGGATAAAGCGATTATTTTATAGTTTATTCTCGAAATTTCCACTGTACAGTGGGCCTTAAAAGCAATATTTTCAGAAATTTGTTTTGTACAGATTCTAGTCTGTTTATATATGTGACATATTTGGGATTCCAGATGACGGAAGCAAAATTAAGTTTACTATGAACGAAAGCATAGTAAAGTTAGATCATCGTTTGGGGGTTTTGAAAGTCTTTGCAGGTTCTGTTAATAAAGCCTAACATTTTGTTTGACTCTGTAATGATTTTATTGAAATTATCAAAAGTATTCTAGATCTTGAAAATTTGCTTTAATCGTCTATTTCCCATTTTACGGAAATCTGACATGAAATCTGCTTCGTAGTTGATGGTTGACTGAATACTTTAAAATCAGTTAATAAATTTAAACAGCGCCTTGCCAAGCAGTTTGTTTTGTATCTATACGGACTCTTTCAACTTACTCCTTAATACAACTTGAACCGGTATCCCCTACACCCAAAAGCGATTATAGACCCTTAGTCATAATTGCAAATTTTTTTTTGGTCTTGAATAGATAAAGTACAAACCTCCATTTAAGCTTTATTTAATGATCTCTCCAATAGGATACAATGGCATCTTCAAGCTCCAGCAAATCACCAGATCAAATAATTTTGGAAGTAGCAGCGGCCATTTTAGCACAATTACCCAACGACTTTGATCGAGATAAGGCCAATGAAAAGTATCCCGTGTCTTATGCTCAAAGTATGAATACCGTTTTGGTGCAAGAAATGAATCGTTTTAATGTATTGTTGGGAATTATAAGAAATAGTCTGCGTAATGTACAAAAAGCAATTAAAGGTTAGTATATACAGGGTGTCCCTGCGGGAAGCGTTTTGATATATACCTTGTTCAAAATAATCTGCTTTAATAAAGTTTTTATAATATTTTGATAATTATTAATCTGGTTTTTTAAATGGAAACCACCAAATTTTAAAATTATTTCATATTAAGCATTTACAATAAGCGTAAGGTTGTGTAAGGTTGCCTATTCTAAAAACTTCTGTCAAACACGCTTAGACTTTGGTATAGAAATATAATCTTGCGTAAAATGCAAATATGTAATAATATATAAGTTTGCACCTGCTTCCGGTATAGCCATATTGAAAATATTTTAGCCGGGTTGCTCCTATCCTATCCTGTTAAATTTTCCAATTTATGGTACTCCATAACATAGATTGAAGCGGTTCCCCCAACTAGGGGAGGGGAAGGGGGAGCTAAGCTACTCCTTAATCGAGATTAGCCCCCCTAGAACCATTGGTATTTTTACATTCTTTACAATATAGGACGATTTTTTTTATAAAGTGTTCTTTTGAAGGTGGCCAACCTTTTTTTTTAGAAGACATCTTCAGGAGATGTAGTAGGATTTTTATATGGGCTTAAGCCCCTCCAAATAAAAATGTATAATTGCGCCACTGCATACAAATGTGTGATCGCTTATATGAGAAAACTTATAAGAAGTATTTAATTTAGCGGTATTTATTTTAGGTGTAATTGTCATGTCTGTTGATTTAGAAGAAGTTGTTACCAGTATGCTTACGGGAAGAATACCAGCGATGTGGGCAAAGAAATCGTATCCTTCATTAAAGCCTTTGGGAAGCTACATAAATGATTTTCTTGCAAGATTAGAATTTCTTCAGGTCAGTTCAATGGATATTATATTACAAATTACATAATGTCGTAGTCATATAGTGAAATCCGTCATCTCATGAAAAGCCTAGGCATTTCGTGAAACGCCGGCATATACAGGGTGGCCCATTTGTCTGACAAAGTAATATACCGTCTCTACTATTAAAGATATCAAAAAAAAGTTTTTATAAAAGTTGTGAGGTACAAAAAAATATATGTTCTAAAATTATTTTTAAACATACAGGATGGTCCAAAAAAGTAGGACAATAAAAAGATACATTTTTTTAAATGGAACACCCTATATATTTTAGCATTTTTTGTTTCCTTACAAAATTATCCATATTTAGTTTTTTAATTTTTTGCAACGTTGCCAAACAAAATGCACAATTCTTAAAATTTTGGAAAAAACATGATAGTAAAAAATTACCTGTATTTCTCAATAAGAGTATCGAAAATCAAAAATTTCTTATAAGCTCTTAAGTTTAGGGATAGATAAACTGTCTTAAATCTTTAAGTACCGAAAATTTTGTACAGGGTGTTTTCTGTTGACATCCAAATATACAAAATTTTAAAATACAATAACTCTGTTTCTTTAAATGAAACACCCTATATTTATTAGGCTCGTCTGATAGATATTGTAAGTATCTTTTATTATTGTTAAGTCCTACCTAAACCTAAATTTACTAGTTTTGGCAATATTTCGTATTTTATTTAAATTTTGGTGAAAAAATCTATAATTTTTATTTTTCTAGTAAGCCATGACCAGCAAACTAAAAACAAATGTAATTAAATATTATCCCATATTAAAATAAATTGATAACCATAGTTAGTTACGTATTTATTTAATTTAATAAAATTTTGTTTTTATTACGCAACTTAATATTGAAAATATGTAAAAAAATAAACATTATCAATATAAATATAATAATTATAAATATGACATTCTATTCAATTACATTTGTTTTGACTTTGCTAGTCATGGCTTACTAGAAAAATAAAAATTATAGTTTTTTTCACCAAAATTTAAATAAAAATCGAAATATTGCCAAAACTAGTAAATTTAGGTATAGGTATGTCGACTTATCAATAATAAAAGATGCTTACAATATCTATCAGACGAGCCTTTCATTTGAAAAAACAGAGTTATTGTATTTTAAAATTTTGTATATTTGGATGTCAACAGAAAACACCCTGTACAAAACTTTCGGTACTTAAAGATTTAAGACAGTTTATCTATCCCTAAACTTAAGAACTTACAAGAAATTTTTAATTTTCGATACTCTTATTGAGAAATACAGGTAATTTTTTACTATCATGTTTTTTCCAAAATTTTAAGAATTTTGCATTTTGTTTGGCAACGTTGCAAAAAATTAAAAAACTAAATATGGCGTCATATGGACAATTTTGTAAAGAAACAAAAACTGCTAAAATATATAGGGTGTTCCATTTAAAATAATGTATCTTTTTATTGTCCTACTTTTTTGGACCATCCTGTATGTTTAAAAATAATTTTAGAACATATATTTTTTTATACCTCACAACTTTAATAAAAACTTTTTTTTGATATATTTAATAGTAGAGACGGTATATTACTTTGTCAGACAAATGGGCCACCCTGTAGTGTACAGAAATATTATTAAGCTATTTGCCTCGGCTTCTCGTGACAAGCCTAACATCTTTAGTTATATAGTAAACTAATTATCTCTACACAATCCACCGTATTGAAAACTGGGCATTTCGTAAAAAGAGTCAGATAGTGTTTAGTAGTAACATTCTTTGTTTATTCGTATTTTTGCGAATGTTTGAATGAAACAATGTTAGAAAAAACAGACGCATATTGTTTATGGGACATTATAATTTCTTTTATATAGATAAAACGACAAATAAGGGCATAAACAATGATTAAATAAAATATACGCATTTACACGGCAAATAGTAAGGGATAGATTCAGAAATACATGAAAAAACTTGGAAAACTCTGTTTTCGCGTACTTTTTCAATACCTTATAACATTTAAAAATAATATGTGATGCTGAGAATTAATTGTCCACCGTATTGAAAATACGTATACTTATAATAATAAATAACAATAAAAAACTTTCTGATATATAGGTATACAGGGTGTTGCATCATTAGGCGGGACATAGGAAATCTTATACAATTTTTGAAAACATCGAATATTTGCTCTTCTAATTATTTTCGTGAATATTATTGAGATTGATGTAACCGAAAAAACAAACATTAACTATTTTGAGTTAACCAATTATAATCATTAACTTCACAAATCTTTTTGCAACTTTGTAATCTATTACTTCCCCTGTATTAGTGAGCAAGAAACGTCAGAGTACTAGCTAAACAGATAAGGCTAGTCCCGGCCATCTATTCAAATCGGAAAATGAACATAATAAAGTTTGCTTACTCAAATGCCGGAGACTTTGTTTATACCCGCGATTTTTTGCCATTAGTAGGGGAGCGACGAGGAATCACGAACAGCGGGGAATGACGAACACCCGTTTATACCTCATAGCGACATCTAGTAGGATCTGGATAATATAGCCTAAAAGCAAACTATATTACACCTTAGCAGCTCTGCCGCATAACGATCTATAGGAAACCGTTTGTTAAAGTTATAGCGGTTTGTGAAATTTTCCGTGGTTTGTAATTATTTTGCAATGAGATACGTTAAGGTAAGTACACAATACTATTACGTATTTTTGAAAATATTTGCAGCAGTTGTGTGTAGTAGGGTATTATTTACCTTTTCATATACCTTTTTACTTAAATACTTTTTTTTTGTTATGTAAAAATATTGTACTGTACATTTCGGGGAATGTCGATCAGGTGTTCGGTATTACCCTACAGTGGTCAGCATTATCCGACATGTATTGAAATACTTACCAAATACTTTTTATTAATTTTTTTTTTATGGAAAACTAAATGTAGTATATATTTGCAGATGCCGGTTAACTACAAAAAAACTAGACGATGTAGATCCACAGGACATGGAATTTGATAAAAGTAAAGGAGAATCATGTTTAGTATGCGAGGAATATGGAAAAAAAGAAATATGGTATCGATGTGTTTACTGTGGAGGTTGGATTCATAAACTGTGCAGTGGAGCCGAAACACCAGAAAATTTTATTTGTGATTTTTGTGTATAATATTAATGTTGTAGGAACCACCAATTTTGTTGTAACTTTTCATTTTGTTCGGGATAACCCATCACCTGTACCCGATTACCCGCAGTTTTCGAGTAATGCTGATTTTGTAATGTTTTTTTAAAACAGGTTTTGTGTTTTTCTCATATTATCTGGATTAAAATATGTGTTGAAATTTATTTTCTAAACTTTCTTTTATATATAATATATACATAATAATATACACCATATCCCATGACCATAAGTTTACTAATATCACAGTTAGTAACACTTTTCCTAAGGTGTTCGCAGTTACCCGTCGTTTCCCTATTTGGTTATCTATTTAGATAGATATCAATGGGTAAATCTAATAAATAACATGAATAAATAAACCGAATAAATCATTTGTAAATTCTTAATAAATGAATTATTCTAGGATTGGATGGACAATGGTGCACCGAAAACCTTTTGGGTCTCTGGATTCTTTTTCACTCAGGCCTTCTTAACAGGAGCTCAACAAAATTTTGCCAGAAAATATACCATACCCATCGATTTGTTGACATTTGATTATGAGGTATGTTAAAAAATTAAATCTGAAGAACATTGTCGTTTTTTATCAAGCTCTGTTATTGTTCCTACAAGTTTTCGAAAATTTAAATGCCTACCTACATACACATTCTCAAAAAAATAACGCACAACCACAAATTATGATCAGTTTCAAAGTTGATTTTCTCGCGAACCAAAAAATCGATTTCGATAATTTTTTTCTTACACTGTAGCTTTTTTTTGCAATTGCACTGTGATTCGTGTGCATGACAATAGTTTTTGTACGTTAAATTTGAGACAACCTGTAGGGAGCATTTGCAACAATACCGGATGCATGATAAAATTATACTGAAGCCTTATGTTTTCTAAACATTTCGTTTTTTTTTAATTCCTCTGATATCTGTAATATCAAAGAATCCATCCAATGAGGGCTTATTAAAGCAATCCGGGTTCTGGTATATGGTTGCAACTTTCTTGAACTTCGTCTTTCTTCAATGTGGTTCTTTATGCAGGATTTGCGCTTCTGTCTACTTGATATAAATAAAATTAATAATTATAGACCTACAATATTAATATCTTCATTAGACAAAGTATTTAAAAAAATTTTAAAAGCAAGCATTGAAAATTAGTTAAAAAGAATACATTTAATTTCTAATAAACAATTTGGGTTTCAAAAAAATAAATCGACACAAAATGCTATTTGCTATTTAACAGAACAAATATATGATGCATTAGATAATAAAAAACCTTCTATTTGTATTTTTCTGGATTTAGCAAAAGCATTCGATACAGTTAGTCATGATTTATTGTTGGAAAAAATTGAAAATATTGGATTTAGAGGAAAACAATTTGAATTAATTAAAAAGTATCTAAAAGATAAACAAACTTATGTTCAAATAGATACAGAAAAAAGCTATCCTAAAGTAATTAAATATGGTGTTCCTCAAGGAACAATTTTAGGACCATTATTTTTTAATATCTATATTAATGATTTATTTAATGTGAATTGTGATGGAGAAATTCAGATGATACTGCAATTTTTTATACAGATATGAATTGGGACAACTTTAATAACAAAATTAAAAAAGATTTTAAAATAATAAAAAACTGGTTTGATAAAAATTTATTAACAATTAATTTTGATAAAACTAATTATCTTCCTTTCACTTTAAATCCAAATAACATACCACAAAATATGAATAGTATTAAAATAACTGATGACATTGAAATTTTAAATGTTAATCAAGTAAAATATTTAGGAACAATCTTTGACAGTAAATTAAATTGGAATTTTCACATAGAATATTTGATTAAAAAATTGAGAAGTTTACTACCAATTTTTAGAAATATTAAAAACATTTTTAACGTAAAACAACTGGAAATATTATATTATGCATTAGTTAAAACTCATTTAAATTACGGAGTTTTAGGTTGGGGAGGAATAAATAGAACTTTAGTTAAAAAATTAGAAATATTACGGAAAAGATTTCTAAAAATTATATTTAATAAAGATTATCTTTATCCTTCAATAAAATTATATTCTGAAACAAAGAAAATGAACATATACAACTTTACATTTATATTATCTTAATATAGGTACATATTTAAAAATAAAAATCTTATACAATTTAAAAACCATAATCATAATACTCGTCATAAAAATAAAATAACGATAAAACCTAAAATAAATAAATCCATAGGACAAAAAAAATTTTAATACTTCTTATTTTAACTATTATTTACCATCAAAAATTAAAAAATATATTTCATTAAAAAAATATAAAGTCGAAATAAAAACATGGATATTGGAAACGGATAATTTAAAAATATTTTTGGAAATGTTTTAATTGATATTGTTATGAATAATATATAATAAAGTGTAATCATGTAATCAATAATAGCTGCTATAGAGAGCAATGCCATTTTTAATAGACCTTAATGAAACAGTATACACGCTTGTTATTTTTTTTCTAAACTTTTGCGGTTTGTTACCCATTTATATATCGTATATGGGGAGGGCAATATTATTATGAATAATGTATTGCTTGATTTTGCATTTTTTAATAAATAAACATGCTGTCACCAGAAAACTATTTAATAAATGTAATCCGAAACTGTATATTGTTGTTGTATGCGTGTTGTATCTACCAATCTACCCACAAGATATAAAAAACGTTGTAATTTTATTCTTGATTCTACAGGTTCATTTGTTTTCTGACGTGGTAAAAGTTGACGCACGGACCTGGGGCACCATCGCCTTGCGACCACTTACTCTATGATAGCTACAGAAACTGATCGATCGAGTTTTTTTTAAAGTCTGACGCAATAACCTCTTTTGTACGTAGTGCTTGTCAACCAAAATTATATTTTCCTCTTGCTTTAGGTGTTAAAAGAGTCAATCTTTCCAGACGCTCCCGATGACGGTGTTTACGTCTATGGCTTATTTCTTGATGGAGCTCGATGGAATATGCAAAAAATGATTCTGGACGAATCACTACCTAAAGTTTTGTATGATAATGTCCCATATGTAAGTAAAAGTTATTAACCTATTTTATTAATGAAACTTGTATTTAGGGAATTCTTATTTAAAAAAATATGTATTAATTTGAAAGATATTCAGAAAGAAATTATCACTATATTTATTATCCAATTTTAGAGAAAAAATGTTACGTTGTATAAATAATCAAACTTTAGGTGCAGATACTCTTCAACCCATTAAATGAAAGACTGAAAGAAATTAGGGGCCCACCAAACAAGGTTTTGTTATCTCAACAGTTCACTTATATAATATTGTAATAATGTGAAATTCGGAGGTATGTGGTGGTATGTGTTCAATAGATTTTGTCCTTGGTTACGATATCACATAGTTATATTCAATTATTCAATGTGACAGAATATCACATCAACATTCATGGAAGGTTTTTTTTTGCTATAACATTTTATTGTTAAAAAATATCGTTTTTTGTCTATGTTTTATTATCATAATATGTAAGTTATATTATTTGTGATATTATATTAACGTATTTTCTCTTTCATATTTCCTTACGTGAAGGAAACATAATATTTTTATTATACATGTTATATTAATACAGAAGGAGAGTTTAATATTTCTTTTTGTTAGACCCATTCTCAGATTCGTTTGGTCACTTTATAGATCGTCACTCATTAGAGCGAGACTAGGGTCTGACAAGTTATATCAAATATTTAAAGGCGTTAAGCCAAAAAAAATAACCTATGGCGACATCTAGTGTCGAAGTTGGACACACATATCCTATTACTTTGGTGATGTTGAATAATTGTATTTTATTATGTGTATCTGAGCTAAGAAAATCATTTTTCCTACTTGTCTTTAGTTAAAATTTTTGATCTCCATGTATACAGGGTGTCCCATAACTTATGGGCCGTAATTGGAGATACTAGACATCAAACTAAGCCGATTAAGTCATATAAGTTGTTTTCGGATTGTTACTCGATCTAGAGATACAGGGTGTTGAAAGTAAAAGTTTATTCTCGAAAATAAGCCATAATTTTAAAACGGTTTAATGAATCGAATTGGAAGTTGGCAATATTAGGTATGTTTTTATGAGCAAGAAATAAGAATTTGTAGACATTTTTAAGTTTCAAACTAGATGGCGCTAGTTGCATACACTGGGCTTCATATATCTATGATTTTTTTCTTACCTGTGATATTAGGTGTTTTTCAATTATTATAGTTTCTTAAAGAAGGGCATTTTCTAAGTCAAAAAGGTGTACTTGATTGATCTTAATATCTTTAACGGTTTTCGAGATATTTTCCTTTAAACATCCCAAAGCATAAAAAAACATAGTACATAATTAAATTAATATTTTAATTTTATCAAAAGAAACTTATATGATATAATCGGCTTAGTTTGATGTCTAGTATCTCCAGTTACTCTACGGCCCATAAGTTATGGGACACCCTGTATGATATAATTTAAAGAGTTTCTTAACAGTAATACGCCACTGATTTACCGAAAATAAGTCAGCAATATTAAAATACCATACAAAGTCTCTAGGGGATTATTGAAATACTTTCAGTCTTTTTTATTCAATTCCTCAACAAGAATTAAACAAAAAATTAATTAAGCGTGTCCTAAAAATTCTTCAAAATATGAAAAACTTTTTCATTGCTGCTATTTCAGAAAATTCTGTTCTCGATCAAATTTAATAACTATTTTATATTTCATGTAGAGCATAAAGAAAGGGAGCAATTATTGTACTACCTTGGGCCCCTAAAGAAAAATTATTCCTAAAACCGACTAAAAATTTGTATAAACCCAATGGATATTTCGATATTATTAATGTTTCTAAAGTTAAAATATGCTTATCCTCCATAAACATTTAGAAAAGCATTCAAATATTATATTGACACATAATAACCCCGTTTCTTCTTCAGTAGAGAAATTTTGGAAAAGATCAGTTTTATATAATGAAATAAATAAATATATAAAAATTACCAAAAAGATAGTACCTACTGTACAGACATTAAAATTTTAGAAAAAATTTAAAAATATTTGAGAAACTTTTCTGGAAAGCTTATGGAAAATGGCTTTCGGTTAATATTTTGTAGATCTTGATATTCTGATTAAAAGTTTCCATGACCGTAATCCAATCCTATGAGTAGTTTTTGTGTTATGGCCTTTTAAAGTTAGCAACTTCTTTAAGATTTTCTGCATTGTCTGGAGTTTTTACTCAGTTTCTTAAAAACTATCAATAACTTATTGATGGAAAAGGAGGCCTTAAGTTTTCTGTCACTTATATAGAAATAAAATATGTACACAATGCTGTTGAATGATTTATAAACGGATAAATAACTAATAATAGAATTATGGAAAATAAAAGAACATTATTTACCTATTACCCATTTTTTGAATTTCGAAAACAAACGGCCAGATTTTGTTTATATTTTAATATCTTATAGTACCAAGCTATAAAGAAAAATAAATGAGCATAGGTTGATGTTAAGTATATTTCCTAGTAGTTTATTTCTTTAAAAAAAATTCAAATTCACCTAGAAACGTAATAAACGACTTTAATTTTTATGTTATTATTGATTCTTCAATTTATTATTCAATAGGTAACATTTCTTTTACACTAATTATTTGTTAACACATTCCAATCTTAGATATACAGGGTCATTTAGTTATAATACACAAGTAAAAACTTTTAAAAATAGGATAATTAAAAAAGTTTTTTCTGTCAAATTACAAAATTTTATTGTTAAAATATATATAAAAAAAAAATTTTGGTCGAATTTTTACCTTGGCTCTTATACAAGATGCATTTAAACTACCTTCGGGTTCTAATAAATTATCATGTTTGTCCGTTTGTAAAACAAAAAATTATTTACCAAACATTAAGACATTTTAAATGCTTTTAGAAAAAGAGCCAGTGTGAACTTTACAGTAAATAAAAAAATATATTCGTACGATTAAAACAAAAAAAAAATAGAAAATAACTTTAATAGGACTATAAGGTTGTTTTTAATGTGTCTTATATAAGAGCTACGGTAAAAATTCTACAAAAAAAATAATTTGTAATTTAACAATATTTTTTTGTCATTTGATTTTTTTTTAAATTTTCAAAAGTTTTCACTACAGTAAATTATTATAACTGGATTACCGTGCAAATCTACGAATGTGTAAAAAAGTTATTATTATAAAAAAACGTTACAGCTTGGATAATAAATTAATGAATCAATTATAACATAGATATTAAAGTCGTTTATTACGTTGTCAGGTAAATTTAAATTTTTTTTTGAGAAATAAAATATCAGGCAATACCTATATTCTAGATCAATCTTCGCCTATTTATTTTCCCCTATAGCTTGGTACTACTATAAGATATTAAAATATAAACAATATCTAGCCGTTTATTTTCGAAATTCAAAAAATGGATAGGGGAAGACGGGGATCATTCGGCCGTAGGGAACATTCAGCCACTGTAAATATTTTCCGTTTGGGTTGAAATTCGCGCGCAAATTCAGTAAAGACATTTGAAAAGGGCCATTTTGTATCTATCCGTAGTAGTTACTTCACGTGTTTGTTGTGGTGGAAATTAAAAATAAATAAATTGTAAAATCACCGTTTCCAATAGAGTTTTTTTTATAGCCGTATTTGTGTTGATATTTTGTGTATCCGTGACATAAAGGAAAACATCAAGTTATATACCGTAAGTATATATATTTAAGCTATTATTGCATGTGTTCATTCTAACCTAAAACTATTTTGGACCATGATTTATTTTAGGTTTTTGTTAATGGCCCACGAGGGAAACATTCGCCCATGTGATCGGGCGGACGATTGTTCCAATCTTCAAACTACCATTGAAAAAAAATCAGAATAATATGGGAACGGTGGATATTGCAGATAAGGAAGTTGCAAGGATGTTCTAAGCCCATTAGAAACCATTAATATACCGTCATGTAGAGGTATTAACATAAAAGTTCCCAAAAAATTAAAAATTACTCCTGAAAATATAAGATCATATCCTAAAGCAGGCGAGAGAAAAAGAAAATTCGGGAAAACGGCTAAGGATAAACGTCAACCTAAAAAAAATCAAGATGTCGGTCACACACTTTTCCGAGTCATCAGATGACAGTGGTGATCTTTCGCTCCATGATGATTCAGGGGAAGATCTAAGTGACGAATATGAAGAAATATCTGAAATCAAGGATAAATCAGAAGTAGCTAAAAATGATTTTGTGTTAGTGCGCTTCAAGGTAAAAAGTTCGATTATCCACTTCATTGGCCAAATCTTGTACGGTAGCGATACTATTAAGAGAATCAAGTTCCTCAGGAGAAAAGGACGTTCCAATACGTTTTATTTTCCAATAATTGATGACGTCTCAGATGTGGCAAATGATGATATCGTAGTAAAGCTAATCACTCCGACACAAACTGGTACTGCAAGAACCTCGTCGTATTTTACTTTTTATTATAATTTTGGTAGTTTAGTTGGTCAATAGCAAAATATGATTCTTAAATAAATATTTCAAGTTTTGTTAGTGTTTTTTTGGGTAGACGAATCATCCCCCTCTGGTGGGCGAATGTACACCACGTAGGGGATCATTCATTCATTTACATTTACGACACTTTTTTCCACAATTGAGCGTCATAAAATGTCAAAGAAAGTATTATATTTGGTCATACGATGTATTAAAAAAATATGAAGACGTTATTAATTGCTCCATTTCAAATTATCCTCTTAGGTGCCGAATGATCCCCGTCTTCCCCTAATCATTTGTTTTTGGATTCTTATAATGTTTAATAATTGCAAAATTTTTAAAAAGTTTTATTAATAATATTTAATATAAGCATCAGACTATATGAATTATTTTGTTTAATTAAGAGGTGATATGGCGTTGGTAGAACGAAAAATATAGTGATTATTCTTTCATAATGAAATTATATTTAGGTGCCGATTGGTTTTTAAAAAAATATTTTATTTTTTTATAGATATGGTTGATCCCCGTAAAAAGGGAGGACCTAATTGAAAAGCAAACTTATTTATGTCCGGTGTATAAAACTGCTGAAAGAAGAGGAGTCCTCTCAACTACCGGACACTCTACTAACTTTGTTATCGCCATGATGTTGCCAACAGAAGCAACACAAGCTCACTGGATTATGAGAGGAGTAGCAATGCTATGTCAATTATCTCAGTAGTCATTTTCTTAATATCTTTTATTTTAATTTGCAGCTATTATTGTAATTATTATTTTATTTATATAGATTTTTTAATAAATTTGAAATATGTCACGAAGTCTTATTATTTGTAATTAATTTTAGAAATTGATTTGGGAATTTTTTTTATATGAAAAAAGGCTTACATTTTTCTTTAACCAAAATAATAAGTTTCAAATCAGGTAAAAGTCGTATGGTATACCTACGAGGAAAAGTTATAACTTTGAAATCGCCTTAAGAGTCAAAGTACCCTCATTTTTCACTTTAGTCATCAAATAATGATGTTTTATTTTCAAAGTTGATGAAATATCAGTTGCGCGTACTTTGGACAAGAAATAGAATTTAATCGTTTTTTATGAACGACCCTGAATAGATATATGTAAGTAGAAATTTAAATTTAGTTTTTAAATAGAAATTAAAGCCCTCGATGCAAATTCAAAACTTGGTGCGAAAGAAGGTACACACTCCCCAATCGGTAGGTCATGCAATGGCAAGAAACCAAGGGTTGATAGCCCTTGGGGGGTGTCGCATGACTGAGGATCGTGGTTCGGAATCCACGTTAAACTGTAGGTCCCCCTCGGGAATGGCGCTGGCAGCGAACGAAGAGAAAAAAAATTACACAACAACACAAGGTAGTAACAAGGATACACTAATTTTTACAATAAATGATTCGCCATTGAATAAACTTCCGCGAATTTAGATAAAGAATGAATTTACCTTGTTTTAGCACAGATATCTTCAAATATTGTTACTAATCTAGTTATACAATTTTATTGAAAACATATATTTATGTTATAATAATAATTAATTCTTCGATTGTGATTCATCCAATATTTAAAAATATATACCGGGTATATTGGATATTGTCGACCAGCGGCTGTACCGGAAATTCAATTTTAGGGAAGGGAACTCCCTTTTCCCTGATAACACCCCCCTCGGTCTGTGAACCACAGGAGATTCCAGACTATTAATACTAACATAAAAATTGAATAAGTTATATGACCGAAGTTGGTGAGAGAATTTCAGGTCCCCCGTAGCGCAATTGGCAGCGCGCTTGACATGTAATCGAGAGATTCTGGGTTCGATTCTCAGCGGAGGCTTAAAACTTCTTCAATTTTAATCGTGTCTGTACGCCGGCAAAAACATTTTTCAATTTAAAAGTTATTTTTAATGTTGTACGATTACCGCTAAAGAGCGCAACAGACGAGACAAAATAAAAAATTTAAGTTATAGCAATAACCCCATTAAGGTACAATTTTAATATCGGGAATGGAATGCTTGTCCATTCTTACGGCAGTTTGGTCCTAAAGATTTTTTTCTTATCTCCAATAATAAGGGGGTGGGGAAGCTTGTAAAATGTTATTACTTAAAGCACTGTATCTTTCACATCTTTTATGTGATTTCAATAAATTTATGCTATTTTGAAACAGATTTTCATGCTTAATAAATAAGTAATTTTCTTGATGGTGTCTAATTCGTATATTGTTTTACAGAGGGCGCTATGTATAACAGCTTCAGTTTTTATTAATTTTCTTTAAACAAATTAATAAAACGGTATACTTTTTGTAAAATGCATTTAAAAAGCTTAAAACTACCTACATTTTGGCAAAAACGCCGTTTTGATATCTTTATTCGTTTTCGAATTATTCCCAAATATTTTTTTTTACAAAAACTTTCACAATGCGTTTCAAAACCCTTCATAACTCGTCATTTCTGTTACTGAACAAGTAATTCTAAAAAACGTCGCTATCCTACTTACAATTTGTTATTAGATGAGAGGTAACTCAAGAAAAAAAAGAAAAACGTTCCTGTCTTCCACAAGATTTGGCCTCTGTTAAAAAGTGACTTCGAAAAAAAAGAAACGTATTTATGCTGGTAATAATTCATTGCCTTTCTGAAACCGAAAACCCTTCATATTACCCAATACCCATCCTTTAAACCCGGCAACACATCTTTCTTACATATTTTAAAATATTACCGTAGTACTGAATGGCTATTTTAATCATTCTACTCAGCCAGTAGACCTTAGGTATGGTTAGTCTAAGGATACTTGGGCTACTGGACCGTAAAGAGGTACTAGTGGTGCCTTAGCTTCATTAGTTCTTTCAAATAGTGGCTACGTATAACAAAAAGGTAAAAACTACTATTATTAGTCGATGAGCCATCACCAACAAATACTGCAGTTCCACCACATCGTGCAAACTGTACCTACGTCTGGCAGTGGTAATAAAATTTATTTTTTTATAGATATACAGGGTGTCCGGTAACTTATGGGCAGTAGAGTAACTGGAGATACTAGACATCAAACTAAGCCGATTAAGTCATATACATTTTTTCGGATTGTTACTCGTTCTAGAGATACAGGGTGTTGAAAGTAAAACTTTATTCTCGAAAATAAGCCATAATTTTAAAACGGTTTAATGAATCGAATTGAAAGTTCGTAATGTTATGTTTTTATGAGCAAGAAATAAGAATTTGTAGAAATTTTAAGTTTGAAACTAGAGGGCGCTAGTTGCATATACTAGGCTTCATAAATCTACAATTTTTTTTCTTACCTGTGATATCAGGTGTTTTTTAATTATAGTTTCTTAAAGAAGGGCATTTTCTGAGTCAAAAAGTGTACTTGATTGATTTTAATATCTTTAACGGTTTTCGAGATATTTCCCTTTAAACATCCCAAAGCATAAAAAACATAGTACATAATTAAATTATTATTTTAATTATCAAAAAAAAACTTATACTAGATACTAGACATCAATCTAAGCCGATTAAGTCATATAAGTTTCTTCGGATTGTTACTTATTCTAGAGATACAGGGTGTATATAATTTATGTATACACATATAACACCTAATATCACAGGTAACAAAAAAAAATCATAGATTTATGAAGCACAGTGTATGCAACTAGCGCCTTCTAGTTTGAAACTTAAAAACTTCTACAAATTCTTATTTCTTGCTCATAAAAACATAACATTGCCAACTTTCAATTCGATTCATTAAACCGTTTTAAAATTATGGCTTATTTTTGAGAATAAACTTTTACTTTCAACACCCTGTATATCTAGAACGAGTAACAATCCGAAAGAACTTATATGACTTAATCGGCTTAGTTTAATGTCTAGTATCTCCAGTTACTCTACGGCCCATAAGTTACCGGACACTCTGTATAAAATATTATATAGTATGTGTCCGTAAGTTGGGACCATATGGAAACCTTTTTTATTATTAATTTTACGATAAAAAGTTATTCTTCATAAAAAGGTCTGCATGGTCTAAATCCTAAAATAACAATCAGATATTAATTCTTCTAGGCGTATACGAGGTTTGTCGAAAAATATGAATTTTTTATTGTTAATTTTACGGAAAAAAGTTATTCTTCATAAAAAGTTCTGCATGGTCCGAAACCTAAAATGCAACCATCAGATGATAACATTTTTTTAGTCGTATATGAGGTTTGTCAAAAAATATGAATTTTGCCCAAGAGCAAAGTACCTTTATTTTTGACAATATCGAAAACTGTAATCATGAAAAGTTGTTCAGTATGAAAAACTATGTTCTAATATGCAATTACACGAAAAAATATTTTTTTAATTTTTACAAATTTTGTCACAAATTACCGATAAATTTGTAAAAATAAAAAAAAATATTTTTCAGTGTAATTGCATATTAGAACCTAGTTTTTATTGCCGAACAATATTTCATAATTACAGTTTACGATTTTGTCAAAAATGAAGGTACTTTACTCTTGGGTAAGATTCATATTTTTTGACAAACCTCGTATACGACTAAAAAAATTTTACATTTGAAGGTTGCATTTTAGGGTTTGGACCATGCAGACCTTTTTATGAAGAATAACTTGTTTTCGTAAAATTAATAATAAAAAAGTTTTCCATATGGTTCCAACTTACGGATACATACTGTGTAAACGAATTTTACGAAAATTGACTGGCGCGGCATCAGTGGAGATTTTTAAGATAATATCGAGGTATCTCTTGTAATTTTAATAGAAAATAAGAAATTACCTTGAATAGCCGAAATATTTATATTTTTATGTTCTGGATGGCGAATGATATAAGTTGAATCTATATAATTGAAACTTTAAGAAAAATTTTTAATTTTTGCCATCACAAGAAGTTCTTGTAAATCCCTTAGTAACATTTTTGAGTTAAATTTTCAATTAGATAAGGCAGGAAACGATGCCGCGTTTCATGCTGGTATACAAGGGTCTTCAAAAAGGACACTTAACATTAAAATTATACAATAAAATATGAAAATGTAGTTTTGAGTAACGAATCCAACTTTCTGGTTCTCATCAAAGAATTTTTCCGTTGCTGAATGGTCTGGACAGTATCGAAATACATTGCCGATATTTTAGTGAAATTTGATCGACAACAAACACTACTGTGATGTAACAGGATACTTGATTGGTAGGTAGAACCATAAAAGAAGTTATCTATAGAGTACAGAGCAACTTTTAAAGGACAATAGACAACAGAATTGCTCAGGTGAACAAAACGAGGTCAGGTGTTCAAATCGTCTCTACAAGTTTCAGGTTTCATCCTTAGGTATCAAGTAATTTGCTCCTGGCGACACTTGCAAGCCAAAGCCTTCGACCTTCCAGGTAGACACAAATTTTGTTAGTGGTCGTAATTAATTTCAAAATGACAACACAAAAAGAGATTAAAAGTATAGAAAGGAAAATGCGGAAAACGTCGAAGGCGAGCTTTGTAGGGCGGAGTTTCCGTGTGGGCGCGGCACACTGTCTCGCAGCAGCTAGTTGTTATGGAAACGGAATCCTAAAGTCCCGGGATATTGATCTATGCTGTGTAGGAGCGAAATTTTGGAAAGCATCTATCTCGGCAGCCTTCGTGTTCGCGTATTGACGGAAAGAAAACTTTCTGGATGTTTAGTGGGTTTAATGGGGTGTAAAATTTTAAAATTAAATTTTGTTTGGGCACCAAAAATTACAAAAATATTATCCTAGGAAACCATTTGTTGCTCAAAAAATATATTTAATATAAATTTTTGTCGAAAAGAGAAGTTTAAGATATTTGTTACCTCGTTAGTACTACCACAGGGGTCTGTTCTTAGCCCGTTATTGTTTCTAATATATACATTTGATCTCTTTAATAAACCTTTAACTTGCTCTAAACAGGGTTATGCAGATGATATACAACTATTTTTGAGCTATTTTACAGAAGCGGCTGTTGATGCCAATAATAGCATAAATCGTGACTTGGATATAATCTATGACTATTCAAAATCTCATAATCTGACTTTAAATGCGAAGAAATCTCTTTTTATGCTTTTTGGAAATGTCAAAAAGCGAAGGTTACTATTGGATAGTGGTTTTAATCCAATAGTAAACAATGAAAAAATTCCACACACAGAATCTGCTCCAAATTTAGGTTTAATATTTGATTCAAATTTGCGCTTTTCAGAGCATGTTTCTGGACTTTTAAGGCGTTCTTACTGTGCACTTAAAATATTATATGTCAATAAACTTTTCTCAATTATAGACTTAGGAAAATGTTATATAAATCTACTGTTTTTCCAATATTCTACTATGGTAGTGTAATATACGGGCCTTGTTTGGATGTGCTAACCAGGCACAGAATACAATAGGTACAAAGGAATTGTGGTAGATTTGTTTTTGGCCTTAGAAAATATGATTCAATATCTGAAAATTTAAAAATCTTGGAATGGCTGCCCATGGACAAAATATGGAAAGTTCATTTGCTTACATTTATACATCGTCTTTTGCTAGCCAATACACCTTTGTACCTGCGAAGAAAACTTTGTTTTAGATCCAACTTGCATAATGTTTCAGTTAGGTCCCGAGGTATGTTATCAATCCCTAAATATAAAACTGCTATATTTCAGCGATGCTTCTCCTATATCTCTGAGAAATGGTATAATAGCATTGACCCTGACTTTAAGCGTGACTCCATCCTGTCATTTAAGATTAAAGTAAAAAAACTTTATATGTCGGAATTTTTAGCTGCCTAAGTCTTCATTTCAATGGATTTCCTTGCAGTATGGTGCTTTTGTCATATCATTTTTATTTACTTTTATTATATTTATGGTTTGCCGCGCATGACGAGCGTCAATATGTGGGTAGGTTATTTAAGATTTAATTTTACATTTTTTGCTTGATTACAGATAGGTACTATTTAGTTATAGTCAGACCAGTTGTATCTAGTATTTCGTTATGTTGAATATTTTTCGTACTAACTTAGGTTATATATAAGAATAGCCTTATGAGCTAAATATCGACTAACTGTATTCTTAATTATTTGCATATAAAGACGTTCATCATTATTATAATTATTATTATTATTATTATATGTATAATATTTCTTGAATGACAGAAGAATTTTCAACTGACAGTCTTTATTTCTTTTTTAATTAGTTTTCAGGTGGTAAGTATCTTCATTCGTCTTTAGGTGCATACTAAACAGTATTCCTGCATGAAAAACCATACTGAACTTTAATTAAGTTCAAGAAAGCTGCTACCATACACTCTGGTATATGGTAATCGGGGTTATGACCCAGGTTGTTTACGTAAGCCCTCAATGATTATAAGAATTATCTGGAAACCTTTGTTAAGTAATTGTCATTTTACAATGGGTCAAAAAAATCATTTTTTTGAGTATCGAATTTTAATAGTACGCAATAGTTGCATATTTGTGTGCTAATTATTAAAAAAATAATAAAAATAATTCGCTTTCAGTGCTCAAGGGGTGTAAAATTTTAAACAATTAGGTAAAACATCAAATTTTATATTTACGGGAAAAAAATACAGGTACATTCTTCGGCATCTAATTGCATCTAAGAACTTTGTTTTAGTTGTCTGATGACAGAAAAATTATATTTAAAAACCGTGAGCTCGAAGAGTTAATAGACTGGACCAAATGTAAGCTGTCACCGTCTCCCATTTTGGAAAGTTTAACAGCAGAAACTATTTATTTGTTTCTGGCAGAAAAAACATTTCATTTCTATTTTGTAAAATTTCCATATCACACTCAAGCTGTGGAGAGATGCATTAAGCTTATCACGGAGTCTGCAGCAAATTTATGTTAAAAAGAAAACAACCTAATGGTTAGATTAGAGAAATATTGCTCTCAAGATCAACAATGCCAAAATTTACATAATTTACCAGCTAACCACATTCTAATCGGTTAGATGGTTTGAATGGATATGGATGGAACTCAACTTTTGCGTGAATTCAAAAAGTAGTGCATGGTTTTTATACAAAATTTTCAATCAGGCAACTAAAACGAAGTTCTTAGATGCTATTAGGAGCCAAAAAATGTATGTATATATTTTGAGCGTAAATAAAAAATTTGATGAACGGTTGTAGAGTTTTGGACTTGCATTGTCTCTCTTATTTGTTTAGAATCACTACGTCACTACTGGTAAGCATCTCCAGTCGTCTTCAGGTGAAACGTAGTGATTTTAAACAAATAAAGACAATTCTTAGAATCAATTTCTAAAAATAAATGAATTGATTCCAAGTATTCTTTTTCTAATTTTCAAGTTAGTAGGAGAAACTTTAGAAGACACGCTAATACTTGTTGAAAATTAGAAAGAACTGCATTTTATAAGCATATTGTTCCAGAAATACCTATAATTGGTAAATATGGTTGCTAGATACAGGGCCTGGGCGCACCCAGTTACAAGATAAAAAGCTTAATTTTGAATTTTAGCAAATAACATTTTTTCAAGATAATAAAAGTGTTTAAATAAAATGTTCAAATATTGGTTTTTAATCATTTAACACATTTTCATCAAATTGCTGGAAATATGAAAGTAACATTTGATATTTTTTTAAATTTAAAAAATATTTTTTTTTTGAATTTTTGTTTTAAACTTTGCACACCAGCATAAAATTAAAATCTAATCATCACTGTATAAGGAATGTTCTTTACATGGTTTCTGGTATTAAAAACTTTGCAAGAAATGTAAGAAAATTCTTAAATGTTACAGTTTAAAATACGTGGAACCCTTAGATTTTTATTTATGGAGTGTTTTAATAACAAGGGTATATGTAACCAGCACTAGATATCTGGAAAAGTTGTAGGCAAGGATTCGAGTAGATATATATTTAGTCACACCAGAAATTTTGGAAAGAGTAAGGAAATAAATAGTTCTATCATTGGTTGGGTCTATGACAATGGTTCATGAGGCACATTTTCAAAAATTTTACTATAAAAAAGTGACATTACTGTTTTAAAGTTGTAGTTAATGTAATTGTTCATTAAATAGCTATTTATGCCATCAGTTACGAAATGCCTAATTTTGTGTAACGCGTGAGATTTTTGCGGAACGAAAAACTCACAAGTTACACAAAATTTCATTTCGTAACGTATTGCATACAAGATTTTTTCTAATTTTGAAGAAAGTAATAAAAAAATAAAATTTAATATAATTGATAAAAATTTGGAAAACATAAATTTAGTTTTTCTAATTTTGACATATTACTGATGGCATAAATAGCTATTAGGCAATCCAACGATGTGTAAAAATGAAGCTGGATGGCAAATACTGATTTGTAATTGGTACACGTGACCATAAAAATAATGTTGCTGGTGGCACTTATCTGGTGACTCAATGCTTTTTGCCATCCAACCGCCATATTGAATCACGTGGTTTGGATTCCCTAATTGTTGCTGTTACTTCATGTTAGTTGTCAGTTTGACATTTTGTAAAAAAGTCTAGACGGAAGGTTTTTAGCGAGATTGATATATTTTTAGTTTTATTTTTTTAAAATGAGTCATTCAAGTTCTGAAGAGCTACCAAGCGATATTGAAGAGGCAGCAGGTAATGCTCTATTATCAGTAATTCCCAAAAAGTCAAAGGCAGTTTATGATTTGGCATACGAAAAATTTGTTACGTGGTGTGATGAGAAGAAAATTAAACATGTTAATGAGAAAGTTTTACTTGCTTATTTTGAGGGTAAGAAAGATCTAAAAGTTTCCACATTATGGACACTTTACTCAATGTTAAGGTCTGAACTAAATCTGAAAAGGAATATTGATATTAAAAAATATACAAATTTGGTAGCATATTAAAAGGCAAGCGGACGGGTACAGTGCTAAAAAGTCAAAAGTTTTTATTTAAAAAAAAAATGCCAAATTTTTATTGGAAGCTGATGACAAAGAATACTTAATGGCTAAGGTTGCAATGATAATTGGAATGGCAGGAGCATACAGAAAAGCAGAATTAACTTTTCTTCCAGTTGAAAATGTTATAGATGAAGGAAGCCATTTTCGTGTTGATATCCCACCTTCAAAAACAAAAGTTATACGGCAGTGTGCAATTACCACTGAAGACATTGAAAATACGAATATTGTTTAAATATTAGGGAAATATATTAAGTTGCGTCCCCAGATTCTTAAACACAACAGATTTTTTGTAAAATATGCGAATGGAAAATGTACCAGAAATCCTGTGGGAATTAACACATTTAGCAGTCTGCCAAAAGTTATTGCACAATTTCTTGGTCTTTCAAATCCTGTTCTATATACTGGCCACTGCTTGAGAAGAAGCTCTGCCACTTTCCTAGCAGACAGTGGCGCTTATCTTTTAAAATTAAAGAGGCACGGAGGTTGGAAATCTAGCTCTGTTGCGGAGGGATATGTTGAAAATTCCATGAATAATAAAAAACTTATAGCGCAAGAAATATTTGGTGAAACATGTAATGCAATGTGCGTCGCTTCCCAAATAACAGCAAGTTCGAGCAATGAAAAAAATATGTCGTCGGGAATTAATTTGAATAATTGCAATAATTGTGTTATCATTATTTATAATAATTAATTAATTTATAATTTATGTTTTTAACTTGTATTATAACAGTTTAATAAATAGAATAATTCTTTTTGTCACTAATTTTGAAATACATTTTTCGTCACCAATTGCATAAAATTTTACTTTATGCAACTAGTTACAAAAAGTAAGACGTTTCATAATGTCAATCAGTATTAAAAAGTGTCACTTTATATGTCAAAATTAGAAAAAATTAGTTTTTATTAAATTTCTGATTGAACAGATGTAAAAAAAGTATATGGACAAATTTCTTTTCAATAAGCTTTCCATAAAGGTGCCACAAGTATTGTCCTCTAATTAAAAATAAAAGTTGATTAGGGTTGCGCCCATTTTTTTAACATGACCAAAGCAAGGCCCATTAAAAGTTTTTGAGAACAAATTTTTGAATTTTAGAGAAATCCTATTCCCAGAGCGTCTATAAGTAGTGCTGCATTTAAAATTCCCACCCTGGAGATACTGATAACGATGAATATTTGTTGTGCGCACGTCATTTGTATATTTGATTTTTTTTTTAATTTTCAAGAGCTTTATTTTTCCCCTCCCCCTCTTTTCTTAAGGTCAACAATAATATGTTAGATATATTGTGCCCTCCCGGGAAATAGGGAACTTGTATGAAATATAAATTAGGTACACTCCTGTTGGACAGTGCACTCAGAGCTGTGAGAGTTACTTCAGAAAAGTAACTAGTTACTTTTTCGATACTTTTGCCCAAATGTATCTAGATACTTACAAGGAATAGTTACTTTTACCTAAAAGTAACTTAGTTCTTAGTTACTTAGTAAAAGTAACTAGTTACTTTTTCGATAATTTTGCCCAAATGTATCTAGATACTTACAAGGAATAGTTACTTTTACCTAAAAGTAACTTAGTTCTTAGTTACTTAGTAAAAGTAACTAGTTACTTTTTCGATAATTTTGCCCAAATGTATCTAGATACTTATAAGGAATAGTTACTTTTCCCTAAAAGTAACTTAGTTCTTAGTTACTTAGTAAAAGTAACTAGTTATAGTAACTAAGATACTTTTACAGTAACTAGTTACATTGATTGTAACCACGATAATTTTAAAGTAACTAAGATACTTTTTAAGTAACTAGTTACTTTGATTGTAACTAGTTACTAAGAGTAACTAAGATATTTTTGACTAACTAGTTATTTTAATTGTAACTACGAAACTCTAAAAGTTACTAAGATGCTTTTGAACTAGATACCATAAATTTACCAGGTAGTGATAATTCATTTTCCTGTACACACTACCACTATTACCATCAGAAAACTAAACTAAGAAGTGTTAACTCGAATAACGAACAAGTATAATAAAATGCTTTCCAAGAAATTTCGCGTTCCAACTAGTTTGCTGTTTAACGCTCGCGACTCGCCGCTCGTCCCTTTGTGAAAATCTGATTAACGGCCGCCGTTACTTTAAAAGTAACTAGTTACTTTAAAAGTAACTTAGTTACTCCTAAACAGTAACTAGATACAAGTTACTTTTCAAAAGTAACGAAGTTACAGTTACTTTTGGCATGATTCAAAAAAGAACTAAAGTTAAAAGTTACTAAGTATCTAGTTACTTTAAGTAACTAGTTACTAAAAAGTATCTAGTACTTAAGTTACTCACAGCTCTGAGTGCACTTTAGTTATATTGCATAATACTAAAAAACGATTAAAACTGAATATTGTCAATAATTCGTTCTAATTCTTTTTACCGTTTTAGATTCTATACATATCTACAATAAATATCTACGCTAAAAAATAAAAGAAATTCTATCTGAAGCACAAACAACCTGCACATATTTATCTTAGTTGTTGAAGCATAAAGGGGCAGAATGTGGTAAACTTGTGAGAAAACACCATAAATTTAAGTGACAGACGTCTATTAAGATCCGTTTACGACTCTTTGTCTTCCGATACAGTGGCCTATTAAATGTTGTCAGATTTATTTTTGTCGGGGGTTTCGCTCGTTAGCTTTTATTGTTGACGTTTCAGATTTTACCTTGATGTATTTTGAAAATTTGAGCTCGATCACGGCGGCGCACAGTGTGACGGATCGGCAATCTAGCGGGATTTAAGTCCGAAATTTTAGGT